>JAOWCC010001679.1:19828514-21116282 GCA_030867875.1 Actinernus sp. WN-2022
CGGGGGGGGGCGGGGGGGGGGGGGGGGGGAAGAGAAAAGGATCCTTTTCTCCCCTCCCCCTCCTTCCCTTTTCTCCTCGCCCCATTTGACCACATGCCACAGGTAGCCCAATCCAAAAACAAATTAGCAAAAAAACTTCCCATAAGCGTTGTAGCAGCTGGCTATAAGCATATGATTAACAAATCTGCTTGAATCTTTGGACAATCTTTGGAAATACTGGAAAATCAAAACACCATTAATTTTGTATTAGTATTTGCTACAGCATGGAAATGTTCATATTTAGTACAGTAAAGTGAATTTACGGAAATTAGACATTTTTGCCGTAACCACAGCGCATGTTTTAAGAATGTAATACCAGTGAGTGCCAAATCGTGTAATACCTCAGATGTGAACAAACTATATCCAACCAGAACTCATGAATTGGATTGACTGAGAGGTGGTGGTGGTCACAACTTTTGCAACAATGTAGAACACTGGATAACAAAGATAGATTTGGGCATTCCACGTTGCGGACATTACATTCAGAGACCAAAAATCAGATTACAAAAATATGCTTCCCAAACTTAATTTAAAATAGCTGTGCTGCTTAAATTTATACATAGCACACCTTAGGTGGGCCTCTCTATTTTCAATTTAAAAAATATATAATTTCCTATCATTACTCTTTTTTAATTAATATCTAAATGTCTGTTGCGGACATTACAGCAAAAAAACAACACTTATTTGAGTCAACTTTTTAAATTCTTAATTCCTGTGAGTTGTGAGGAGTTCCAAGAAAACAAATGGACTTTCTGAACTTGCTAATATAAACCAGAGTTCCCAACTATAATGATAAAGTTCAACAAAGCTCACTGTAGTAGTTTTTATTTGCTTTAAATATGCGTTGCGTTGTGAGGAGTTCCAAGAAAACAAATGGACTTTCTGAACTTGCTAATAACCAGAGTTCCCAACTATAATGATAAAGTTCAACAAAGCTCACTGTAGTATATTTGCTTTAAATATGCGTTGCAGACATTACAAAAAATCGTTGCGGCCATTACATTTTGGGAATGTGCTTAGAATCAGATTGTTTTGTAGTCTGGAGTTAAGGGGAAACATTTATACATAGCACACCTTGGGTGCGCCTCTATTTTCAATATAAAAATAATAATTTCCTCATTACCCTTTTTAAATTAATATTTAAATGTCTGTTGCGGACATAATGATAAAGTTCAACAAAGCTCACTGTAGTAGTTTTTATTTGCTTTAAATATGCATTGCGGACATTACACAAAAATTTGTTGTGGACATTACATTTTGGGAATGTGCTTAAACAAGGCCCTCGCGGAGCGGGTGTGGCCAACATTCACAATATCTCACTTGTATCTGATAGACCAAGATGTCTGCTCTTAACTAAAAGTTTGCTAAAAAAAAAATATTTGAAAATTTCATTTTCATCATGTTTCGTGTGGAATTGCCCATTTTCACATTGACAGCCAGGCCAGGAGAAGTTGAAAAACTGAAGCAAAATTCTTTGAATAACATCACAACAAAAAGTACAAATATTTGCCCGATGGGCTCATGCAATTTTGATGCTCTTTGAAAATCTCACTCGTTCAAATGAATCCCGAATTGCACTTGAATCCATATGATCGCCTTTACTAATTGCACTCCTAAGCCAATCAGAATTGAGAAATTTTGTTGAGCATATGATTAGAACAATATTATATTTTCACTTTCAGTTATACATACATGATCTTGTGGCTCTTTGCCAATAATGCTGCCAGTGATGTTGTAAAAGAAATGTGGGATGCTCGGATCAGGGGGCAACAACAATGACAGCTAATGAAAAAAAAAAAAATTCCAATGAAATAGATGCTCCAGTCACCTATGGGTGTTTTTCATGGATGTCCTTTTCAAATAATTACGTAAAAAAATTATTTACAATGTGTTGTACTTTAAAAATGTTTCCTTGTAGCTGTGTTATAAATGAAGTTATTTTCTTTCTGTCATTCATTTTGGTAGTGATCCTGTGGCAGTAATGTTGGGACATTGTCTTGCCAGCTTCTTAAGAATGCGGGCAGTATTTCTTGCATCATCTATAATAAAACAGTGAAAATCAATGTTCCATACTTACCAACATTGCAGATTTCCAATGTGGGACAGTAAATTTAAGAAAACAATGCCCTACTACCTCATTACTCGTCTCCCCCTGCACTCTTATATATTTACCTTTTACCTTCCTATTCAAACATTATTCTCATAAACAACCTTAGCTTGATATGGTGCAATCTCACAACAGTTACACTTGTTCTCAATAACACGTGCAGGTTCGAAACGAAACTCCTGACTTCGAAGTCGTTTCTGGTGGATGTCAATCAAACGGTTTCCATGGAGTTTGAAGTGAACCGTTGTGTGAGTAAATTCGGGAAACTAGCATTTTATAAACATGGCAAAGTCTTTCCCAAAGTCGCTTAGATGGAGAGTAATCATGCTTAGAGCCAAGGGTTTGCAAAATAGGGAAATCACATAAACTTTATGTGTGAGCGAGCGGTTTGTGTATAAGATCAAAATAGGGAAATCGCATAAACTTTGTGTGAGTGAGCGGTTTGTGTATAAGAAATCTGATTGTTTATATAGCTTCAAAGGTCTTGGAAAAAGAATTATAGTTATTTTTATTCATCCAGTTGCAGATATGCTCCTTATAAGAGGTTTTATCGAGCAATACCCTGAGCTCTACCTCGACGAGCTCCAGGCATGGATACAACATTCGACAGGGCAAATATATTTTTTGAAACGGATTATCGGCAATGCTCTCCACTCTCGACTGACATTTCGGTGAGGAATTCAAGCAAATAACAATTGTTTTTCGGCTTAGTATCCGCCATATCTCTACCTATGTCGCCTCAAATTACTTACGATTTCGTTGACCTCCTACACTATTTATGTTTCCTCCACATCTGGGAGTTGTATGACGACGTTTTATTTAGCATGCAGACCAGTGTTGCCATAGAAATATAGTTGATTGACATCCACCAAATTGATGTTTTCCGTTGGAAATTCAATTTCGAACCTGCACGTGTTATTGAGAACGAGTGTAACATTGACAACAAATTGAAAAAACATCCAGAACTTCACACTTCTGCATTTTATTGATCAACTCAAAGCATTTTCCGCATAAAGTGAAACAGTTGTTCAAACACTAAAATAAAATAGAAAATTTCAAAACATTTTGATTTGGAAGGTATCTCAATTTATTAATTGTCAAAAAAATTCATTTCTCTTTGGATGAATAAACAAGTGTAGCGAAGTGCATGAAGGAAAAGAGAAATTAGTTCCTTTAGCTAATCGCTGTCAAGTGGCAGCCAATCAGATCTTGCTGGATTAGTTGAATATGTATAAATGAGCGTCTTGTTTATAATTAGGGAAAGTGTTAAGATTATTCAGTTATTATGGTTCTGATATGACTCAAATGTAATGTCTAATTTTAGGTAAGCTGGATGTAAAGTAAATAAAGTAGACTGGGGCTAGCTTATTAGAACCATTTCACCGCGTATGTCATATTGTGTGTTAATCTTAAGTCTGATTAGGAAATTATCTTCAGGAAATATTTGGTGTGAGTTATTTGGTAGAGCTTTGTCATTTTCCGGAAAAGTTGAGTATAGCTGTGTGTTGAACTAAACTATAAGTCTGACACATTTCCCGAGAAGTTCACGGTGCGGCACTCTGGTCTCTGGCCTTGTGTCAAAAAACAAAATGCCTGCATGTGGCTAAGAAAATTAACATGTCAACTCCGAGAATTGTATCTTTGAAAAACCGGCTTCTAGAAATAGAAGCATTTATGATTTCAGCTAAAATTGTGAAGCATTAACAGATCTAGCTACAGTAATATATGAAACTACATATGCTTACCTGGTACTAATATCACCTCATTGGCAATGATATCAACTCTTTACACTAAGTTTATATACACTATCAACACTGTAAACAACTGCAAAGTGTGAAATAAAAGTAAAGTAAAAAAAAAAGTAAAAAAGGTAAAGTTTATTGGAATTGAATTAAATAACACCAAACTATCGGGACTGTTTTTTTTAGTAACACGTACAATCCTTGTGTTAACCCTTCGATCATTATGGCATCTGATTTACAAAATGCAAGTATAATCTTTGACAAACAAGGTTTCAGCTTCGAAAGAATTGTTTAAGAAAACAGAACTGTCGTAAACCCAGTCCATTAAAAGCTGTGTACAGCTTCTTGTTGAAGAAGATCGCCTTGCACTTTGAGAGCTATATATAACTGTTTGGTGTATTACCAATTCCACTGTGTAGCCTGCCCTCGTGTTTCAGTCCAAGACTTGCAAGCATGCTAGTCATCCCTGTTTTGACCTGGCTCTTAGGAATGTCAGAAAGGTTGGTGTACACCTACACATTAAAAGAACTGTTCATGGCTTATAGGTGTTCGTAAGTCCCTTGGGGTGTGTACTATTAGTATTTTATTTATGGGCTTACATGTGACACAATGTGTTTGTATAATAATAATAACAACAATAATAATGATAATAATAATATTATAATAATATAAATATGGTAGCGGTCGCTAATTTAAAATACATGATTTTTTGACATACCTTTTGAATGTTAATCCACTTATTGAAGTATGCACGACGAGGGATTCTTAAGTGCTGGCATTGTTTTGGCAATCTATTAAACATTCAAATCATACATATACAAAATTATGTTTAACTACAAACTGTAATTTCATGTTCAGGTTTAAATTAGTTTCTTTTAGTTAAGACTGGAGTAAGCTTATTACAAGTTGTTATTTTTCATTTTGTATGCGGCCGCTTTAAGTGATGTGTGGTTAAATAAATATTGTTAGCATTATATATTAACTGGTTATTTCATGGTTTTCTATGGAATATGGGCGAATATTTCATGCTTAGGATCATGGTTTCATATAATTTATAAAGCAGTGTTGCATTATTCGAAATAATAGATAACGGATGACGATCATGCATCAGGTTTCAAAAATATTTAAAAAAGCAGTTGTGCATTATATGAACTAATAGATAATGAATGATGATCATGGTTTCATATAATGCAAAAGACAGTGTTGCATTATATGAAACAATGAAATAACAACACAAACATTATTTGAAATAATGAACGTAGGAGGAAAAGAAATTATATGATATAATAATGATTATATAATTATATATATATATATATATAGTATAAATAATTTCCATATAATTTTCATATAATTGTGATATATAATTTTCATATAATTGTGACATATAATTTTTGGACACTTGGCACCCCATAGCTTTGCAGCTCGCTGATTCGTTATCTCTAGAAAACCTCGGACCAGGGTACAAATTTACAGGAAGAATTATCACAAAAACAAAGTAATTAATTAACTTACCGGACAATAGATCACAAATCTTTATGCCGGAAAACAAAAATTACAAGTGGCGGACGTATCTTCAGACCAATTATATATTCAAAATCTTGAATTCTTATTGGCTGATAAAGAAAGGGCACAAAATTTGCTGCATTTTGATTGGCCTTGATCTAGCCATGAAATACACTATATTTCATAGTAAAAACATGAAATACTACCCTGTATCTGAGCTCTGATTGGCTGAAATTTAATATTTTTAGGATCTTTGTATGAGGTGTACATGTTAATTCAGTTATAATAATTTGCATAATTTGTATTGTATAGTTATTAGGTTATTTGCCAAAAACTTTGCTGTACCCCAAGAGGCTTTTAACATTTATAATAAAATTATCATTATAAAATTAATGTTAATAAAAAGGAGATAAAAATATGCTGGTTTACTGGCCTGCTAATATACCATTTCAGCTTGCCTATTTGTTACCCCATTTCAACCCATGTCATAGTTCTCCAGGGCCGGGTTGTTCAAAGCCCGATTACTGTTAATCCTGGATTAACTCTGCACAGAACCTATTGGTTGTCATGGAAATTAACCCTGGATTAGCACTAATCGGGCTTTGAACAACCCGGCCCAGAGGATTAAGTGCCTTGTTTTCCAATTATAGAAATTGGTACATTTCCTCTAGGGATACAGAAAACCAAAAACACATTACTCAAGGGAAAAGTCATGTGGTCTGAAATGGGGCAACAAACAGGCAAGCTCACACAGAAAGGGTCTATTATAATAATAATTACTACCGAAATCACTAAACATTTGGCAGCCCCAAAAAACCAAACAATTTACTTTTGATTTGCTCAATTTTTTCCATGTGAGCAAATGGAAAGTATCAACCTATGATCAATCATTATTTTGGGGCTGCCAACATCACACTTACAGACTCTTTAGGTCCCAGTCACTGCAGATTACAAAGCAAAATGTGACAGAGGGTGTATCAAGGAGCCGGTGACTATACATCCAGTCATGAAACAGCTGCAGAGAGAGGTAGAGACAGTATAAGAACATGCAGGGATCAAGTGAATAAATAATGAAGGCTGTGGGCAACAAGGGCATAATTAAGTAACTCCTTATCACGTTTGAAGGAGAATTTAGAATGTGATCAGGAGTCACATGCCGTTGCACACAGCCCTTCGATTGATATAAATCAATATACAGATATGTAATTTTATAACTGGTATGTAGACAATGGTTGTATATAAATAAAATTATTTCAGTATATACCACATGTCAAGTGAATCTGTATTTTTTGCATGCATCCTCAGATTGGCTACTCGATTAAGTCACAGAATTATCTTGCACGACTCACTAGGCAAAGAACACTGGCAAAGAACACAAGGAGCCCATTACCAGGAGCGTACCTATGTGATGGGTAGCGCCCACCACATAGTAGACGATGTGGCTATTTATAGTCGAGAAGTTCTGGTGTGCGATTACGTTGCCTTTTGTTCTCTTGCGCTTTAGTATTTTTAGAGTTTAAACCGTGTTAATTACAATTGTTCAGTGCATCCTGATTGATTAAAAGTGACGGCCTTTGTTTCTTCTCGTGGGAAACACAAAGCTAAAAATAACTACATCATCTGTTCTGCTGTTGGACAGACCTAATCTGTGAGATGCTGGTAACGGGCTCCTGAGAACACTGAATGATATATATTAAATGTACCTCGAGTGTTTCTCTGAGATCTTGTTTTCTATTTACCATGTACTGAGTAATACCTGTTAACTATAGATATTTATGGCAGAAAACAAATATTGTTATTAGTTTTATAGCGATAATAGTTGTAATGACGTATTATAAATATTAAAAACTTGAATTTTGAGCATGGGTAATACCAAACTAGTCATCCCTTCAAATTCCAGTGATTTTAAGAGCCCAATTTTAAATACTGGTAATAATTTATATATTCTACATTAGGTTTGTGTAGTATGGACATTATATATATTTTATATTAACTGAGTAATATGGAACAACTGCACATATGAATTACATTCTGATGTAACGATAGTGAATAAAAAGAATAAATATAATATTGAAAAAAATTAGTTGAACCAGAAGCTTGTGCATGGTTGTCCAGGGGGGGATTGATTCCTTTTATAACAGAAACGGGGACGTGCTGCTGGATAGGGTATCGTTTTCAGGGTTGTCTTCAACAGAGTATACATTTTCACTAGGTAGCATCTTGAACAGGATTATCAAAACAAGAATATTGAGAAATCGTGAATAGAGTATTTTTTTCATTACTTAACAGAACTTAGCCTGCGAATACAGCCGTCTCGCATCGGGAACCACAATCAAAACGTGGCCCCCGAGAGAGACGTCTGCGTCTTGAGGGAAAATTCCATACTGATAACGTTTCGCGGCCAGGATCTAGTCGCGTTATTTGATTGGCTAGTATGCAAGAACAGAACTTGACAATTTTCGGATTATGTGCATGTCACGTCCACGAGTCACAGGTACAGTAATAATTTGACTTCGAGTCTTCGAAGGTAAAATGTTAGATGTTAAGCTTATACTGGGTATGGAATTGTCTAAATTTCCGGTGGGTCAAGAACGCAGGTCAGGTCACGGGTCACAGGTTTGCAAGTTCTAATTTTTCGAAAGTAGATCATTAAATTTACTCTATTTTCCAAATCCGTGCAGACTTCTGGGATGGTTTAACAGTTGCACATTTAGGACATTGTCGGCACCCGGTTCTCCACGTCTGTTTGTAGACCAGGCCAGTATAATCGTCCTCGGGTCTTTGATACTGTCTTTTAACACCAAGGTGACCAACTGTCGGTGCATCATGCAAGGCTCTTAGAGTGCATATGAAGCGAAAATTAAGTCGATCTAATGTTAAAATGCTTTCGAAATGAGGAATAATGACATTTTCCGTTTGTCAAGATCTCATCTCGTTTCAGAGATATTCAGGTTTTTTGTAATATGCAAATGAGATGACATGTGACGTCATTGTTTGCACACCCTGGAGACAAATCACAAAATGAAGAATATCTCTGCAAATATTGAATAAAAATTACTAAAACTTTGCACATGTAGGACACCATGGACATCATTGTACAAATTATGGTAAAGTTTCAATTGTTTTTATAGAATATTTGTAGAGATATTCTTCATTTTGTGATTTGTCTCCAAGGCTATGCAAACAATATGACGTCATAGGTCATCTCATTTGCATATTACAAAAACTTGAATAACTCTGAAACGCGATGAGATCTTGACAAACGGAAAATGTCATTATTCCTCATTTCGAAAGCATTTTAATATTAGCTCAACTTAATTTTCGCTTCATATGCATGTTTAGGAACTACTAGCTCCCAACGCGTCGATGTCCCATCATCAGACTCCCATCTGCGATAAAGTACTCCGTCTCACAGCTGTAGCCTGTTCCACTGTGCCCACAAGCTTATGGTAGTTAAACTGGTACTTTTCACCTCGGTACGAGATGTTCTGTCACCTGACCAGCTTCCAACCAGTTTATTGCATGACACAAAGAGGTATCTGATTTCTGTTTGTCATGCAACTCTGTACTACTCCATTTCGGAAAGAGTACCGTGGTACCTTCGCTGACCATTTGGACCTATTGTGCGTCAGCACGACCAGTTCCTTCTGCTACTGGACTCCTGGACTTTGCGTCTGGCGTATGCGATCACCCGTTCCTTCCCATCCTGAACCTGAGATAAGACTGCCCCAATACCAAAGTCACTAGCATCTGTGTCCAAAATAAATTCCTCACCGAACGAAGGGAAAGCTAGCACCGGTTATGTAGTCAACCGTTTTTTCAACTCCTTGAAGGCTTTCAAGCGTCCACAAGCCCTAATGCGAGCGAGGAGTTCGCTTTCGCAGTTGTTCACATTGCTCAGACCATATGAACTCTGTATATTTCTCTGTCAGTCGATGTAAGGGTACTGCGATCTCAGCAAAGCCTTGTATGAACCGCCTGTAGTAGGACGCCAAACTAAGAAAACTGCGAACTTCTTTGGGCGTAATCGATACTGGCCATTCAGACAATCTTGATCTTGTCTGGATCCGTTTGTTGAGATTACATGGCCCAAATAAGGCACGCTTTGGCGAAACAACTTCGCCTTCAGTTTTAGACCAGCTTCTTGGAGTCGACTGAAGACTTCACGTCAGTATATCAGCTCCTCACGTCTTCCATTGCAGACCATTTGGCACATTATCCATTCACCGTTGGAAGGTCCCCAGCGCGTTACATAAACTGAACGGCATTACCCGTAATTCAAATAGGCCATAGCACGTGATGAACGCGCTCTTCTCTCGGTCTTCTGGGTCAAGTTCTACCTGCCAGTATCCGCTGGCCAGGCCCAAGGTTAAGAAGTACCCAGCACCGCACATCGGGTCTAGCGTATCCGATATCTTTGGTTGTAGATATGCGGCTTTCAACGTCACGTTATTTATATTGCGGTAGTCAATACAGAATCGTTTTGTACCGTCCTTTTTTTGTACTAAGACGATGGGTGACGCCCATGGACCCTTAGATGGCTGAATTAACTCGTTGTTCATCATCTGCTTGATGTGCTGATGGGCCTCTTCCTTCATGTGACCTGGAACTCGACTCGCAGCCTTGTTTCGCCCAAGGTCACAATCCTCTTTAGAATAGATGCCTGCAAATTCCTCTAGGAAATCTTCGACCTTAGACTTTTCCAAGCTTTGCTGCTTCTCACTTCTTCTGCGACTCACGCTCCACCCTTGAGGCGTGTTTAAGCTCGTCTACTTCGCTGAAGGCGCCAAAAATAGTATTACAATACAGCGTCACTGGAGCTTGCAAGGGGTTGAACACTCGAACTGGAATCCGGTTCCCCAACCCCGGTTGGACTAGTACTCTGGCCAACAGCACGGAATGCTTTTCCGCGAACTGGAGACTAGGCTCTGCTACCCCTGTCAAAACTACAGGACACCCATTGTCCTCCAGCCTCGCCTGCATTATCATCTCATGTTCCTCCGGTACCGTAACAGTCTCCGCCAAACTAATTCTGCACACCACTGGACCACTAGACCTACGTGACAACTTCGTAGCCTTTCCATTCACCTCAAGCGTGTTATCCTTGAAATTAATCTTGCACTGGTTTAATGCCAAAAAATCAACCCCGATTAAACATTCCTGTGTAATATCACCCGCCACCAAAACTGGGTGTACAACATCGACTCCTCCGAGACATAGACGCATCATACATGTCCCTACGATGTCAAGACTGGCCATTAGCCGAAACTATTGGCTCACTAAATCTTTTAACCTCAACCTCCTCGCCCTCCGTCTCTGCTCTGGCTGCTGGCTTTGCATTGACATTTTCTCGACGAGATTTACCATTTTTAACTCGTGGATTACGCAATCCACGAGTTATTGGGGTGAAATCGGGAAAAATTAGGCTCCAAGATTGTGAACAGGCGCCAGGCCCTCTCGGCCGCCTTCACAAAATCACAAAATGGCGGAACCACGGCAGCCATCTTACTGACTGGGATACCTCGAAGGGACCTCGAAGTCGAAGGAAACCTCGAAGTTCGAGAAGAAAATAATCATCGACAAAGCTGTTTTGGAGACTTTCAAATGATTGATTTAAGCTTTCATGTACTGGAGCGAAGTGTTTGTTATTTATTATCTCTGCATGTTTAAAACTATTTTTTTGCGACTATTTTTATAGCATTGACAACGCGTTTTGGTAACCAGGTGTTTGGGAACCAGGCCGTTACACGAACACAAAAGTGAAAACACTAACGCAAAAGTCAAAACACTAACGCAAGACCCCGTAACTTACAGAATTTGAGTTTAGCAGACTTTGTCGCCTGGTACAATTGCGTTAGACAAAGAAATGGTTCTAATCAAATTAAATCCAAATCCACAAAAGACAATATATCAGATAACTACTTGCCAGAAACAGATTTTGATGAAAACATTGAGGATGACCATGATACAAATGAAGATAATGTTGAAGGTAAAGAAATTCAATTAAACGGTGGAATGAGACTTGTTAAACGAAGAAAACCTAAAATCATTTGTTCTGTAAGATTCAATAAAGAAAAGGACCCAGAAAACTATTACAGAGAACAACTAATGCTTAATAGTCCTTCGAGAAATGAAGAGAAAGATCTCATGCTTGAACTTTCAAACTTATGAAGAGAGTTTTGAATCACAAAAGGACACAATCACTGTAAGAAAGGAACAATATGAATATCATTCTGAACTTCTTGATAAAGCAATGGAAGATATTGAAAGGCTTGACGATGAAGAGATTGCCAATGTAGCACCCAATACACAGCATGCATGTAAACGAGCAAGATAAGCAAGCTGAAAAAAGAGCTAGTGAACTCTATGGATGTTTTGATCCTGGAAAAAATAGCCCACATAATCAGTGTGATTTGATAGATGACATGGGAATGTTTCCTAGACATAATGATCAAGAAGACCTAGTAGTGAACCATATGGAGGATCATGAATTCAGAAAACTAGTGCGATCACTTAATAAAATACAAAGAGAATTTTTCTATCATGTACTGCATTCTGTCAAAACAAAAAATGAGCCACTGAGACTGTTTTTAAATGGCGGAGCAGGAGTTGGCAAATCAACTGTAACTAATGCTTTATACGAAGCTCTCATTAAATATCTAAACAGTGTATCAGGTGAAAATCCTGATGAAATTAAAGTTCTTAAGGTTGCACCTACTGGTAAAGCTGCATTCAATATCAGAGGTAATACGATGCATACTGCTTTTACACTTCCTGTAAGTAGAGGTGGCAATACTGTACACTTAACAGAGACACACTTAATAAAGTCAGGTTTAAGCTAAGTAAACTTAAGATCATATTTATTGATGAGATTTCAATCATTGGTTGGCAATGGCATGTTTAACTTCCTAAATGTACGCTTACAACAGATAATTGGCACACAAATGCCTTTTGGAGGACTAAGTTTAATTACTGTATAGGAGACTTTTTTCAATTAAAACCTGTGTGTGATCACTGGATATTTGACATGTCAAAAAAGAACTATGGTCCTTTGGCTGTTAACTACTGGCAAGAACACTTTCAACTGTTTGAATTAACAGACATCATGCGACAAAAAGATGACAGGCAATTTGCAGAACTTTTAAACCGTCTTAGAGAAGACAACCATACCAATAATGACATTGAAGTATTGAAGACAAGGATTTTAAAAGATACAAATATTACCAGTATAAACTATCCCAGGAGCAAAACATACACACCTATTTACAACTAATGCAAGTGTAAATGCACACAATGATGCAATATTTGAGATGCAAGTTCACTTCCAAGTTGACGGGCTAAGGGGGCACAGAGGTTACTCAATCTCATCTATAGCACGACTGAAAAACTCATGACAATTCACGAGTGCATCAACGGGTGCCTTTGATCTCCATGGCGACCGTATTTTGTTGTAGTATTGTGTCGAAAGGGTCACAGTCACGAGCTGTCCCGTGTTCAGCTGTCACGGTACGTACTTGTCTTTGAGTGTGCCTAGAATCCCGTCTGACTTCCGCTTCTTGCATTGCCTCAAGTTGTAATGCTCTACTGACCGCCTCATCTAGACTCGTTGGACTCTCTTCTCTACGGTGGCCCACAAGTGTCACGGCACAACCGAGAAAGTCACGGCACAACCACACATCTCACGGCACGCCACAAATCTCACGGCACGCCGCCAGAAATCTCACGGCACGCCGCCAGAGTCACGGCACGCCGCCAGAAATCTCACGGCACGCCGCCAGAAATCTCACGGCACGCCACAAATCTCACGGCACGCCGCCACATGTCCACAACACAACCTCCACAACCTCCTACTAAATGAATCTTCAATAATAAAAGATTGATACTTAATAAAGTTGTGTGAGTGTTTTTTTTGGCGATTTGGGGCCTTCTAAAGCAGTTTATTAGGATTCGAAATTTTGACCGTTGGCCGAGGCTCTAACAAAATTTTGTTTATTATTAGAGCCTCGGCCAACGGTCAAAATTTCGAATCCTAATAAACTGCTTTAGAAGGCCCCAAATCGCCAAAAAAAACACTCACACAACTTCATTAAGTATCAATTTTTTATTATTGAAGATTCATTTCGTAGGAATCGGAAAAGAGAATTCACACGAAGCAATTTTTTAAACTCTTCTGAGATCGTTATGAAACTAATCGATAAACCACAGGTAACCCAACAGACTAATAAGCGGGAAATATACGTCGAGTCTGGGAAGCCTGTGGTAACAAAAACGAAATGTACCGCCAATGAACAAAGGATCATGGGACTTTTTCTTCCGCCGTGGACTACCACTTCCGCCGCAACTTCCGAGTCGGTTATGCCGTGGCTTACTTATTTGTGCCGTACTATACATTTTGTGGTTTGTGCCGTGGAATTTGTGGAGGTTGTGTTGTGGACATGTGGCGGCGTGCCGTGAGATTTGTGGCGTGCCGTGAGATTTCTGGCGGCGTGCCGTGAGATTTCTGGCGGCGTGCCGTGAGATTTGTGGCGTGCCGTGAGATGTGTGGTTGTGCCGTGACTTTCTCGGTTGTGCCGTGACACTTGTGGGCCACCGTACTTCTCTTATATTTAGCCTCATTTCACGGCGGTCCACAGTATCTATGAACTGGTCCTTCGCCAGCTGGTCAACAAGTTCTTCGCCCGCTCCAGGATACGCTGATGACCTCCCAAATTGGAGTACTGAACTTGCGAGATCGCTCAGCTGTTCACCAGGCTCCGTTTCCTTGCTCGGAATTCGGCCTTGTAAAGTTCTACCCTCTCGGCTGAAGAAAACTTCCTTTCCAATGCCGCCTTGAGGTCACCGTAACTTGTTTGCATTACAGCTGGTAGACCCTGCAGGGTTCGTAGTGCTGAACCGCGAAGCCGCACGGCCATCAACCTCCACCGGTAATTTTCATTCCACGCATTTAGTTCGGCAGAGTCCTCAAAATGCATGAGCCACGAAGACCAAACTTCGCCCTTTTCCGCTGAAAATGCCTCAGTCTGGCATGACTATAGGTCGTGTTGGTTCTTGTGTTGCAGCGACACTTGCACCCGATACAGAACTATTACCCAATCGATCGAACTACTACCCGAAGTCAAAGGCATGTTTACAAAATATATATTCAACCTAGCTGAACAACACCGGAAACAACAACAAGACTACACACTCAGAAAGATATGTCACTGAAACTATATCTCGCTAGTTTTATCACAAGATGTCGAACAATATATAACCCAGCCGACTTCAACCGTGTACAAACCACAACAACCGAGAATTTCAACCCACTTTAGTGTTTCTTTACCGTCTACATACTGTCTACAGTCCAGGACGTGTCCGACCACCGTCGCTTCACCACGTTTGATATTAAACGGCCACTGTGTAGTAATCGGCTAAATCCAACTAGATCCCGTCGCTAGCCACCAGTGTAACGCATTGCACTCCCGAGCTGTTTCTTGGCCCAACTAGAATACCCCTAGTCGCTGTTAACCTCCTCTCACACGGTTGTCTGGAATACGGAAGTTATAACATTAATCACTGTCCAGATAATTAAAACCAAAAATCAATAAAACACTAGTCCTCTAGATAAAAGTCTATTGTCCATGCAGGTGGACGGGCTACCCGTCTTGACCTTCTGTGAGCTACATGCCCCTCATCTCTTACTGGGCAGCCTTCCACTGATGAGCTACGTGTCTCCCGTCTCTTGCTGGACCAGGTAGAACATACGTGTCATCAGGCTCCCACGCTCCATCATCATCTTCATACAGTAGCTTTCAGTTAGTATCTCTCAGGTTAATAGTTACTGGTTATTTCATGGTTTTCTATGGAATACGGGCGAATATTTCACGAGAAATTTGTATTATTTAGTATACAACGAGCCTTTAGGCGAGTTGTATACCAAAATAATATGAATTTCGAGTTAAATTTTCGCCAGTATTCCATAGAAAACCATGAAATAACCATATTATCCTATAAATAACAAATTTACAAAAAAGATTTATCACGAAAACAAAGTAACTTACCGGACGATAGACAGCGAATTTTCTCGCCCGAAAACACAAATTTCGAGTGGCAGCCGCGCACGTCTGCAGACTAATTATGTATTCAAAATGGTGAATTCTTATTGGCTGATAAAGAAATGGCGCGAAATTTCCTGCATTTTGATTGGCCTTGACCTATAACCTAGCCATGAAATACCGCTCTGTATTTCATAGAAAAACCATGAAATACCGCCCTGTATTTCATAGTAAAGCTGAGCTCTGATTGGCTGAAATATAATATTTATAGGATAATACAATTATTTTTTTATTATTTTGACATTATACTTGCACTTTAGTGATGGCATAGAGATATTCTCCCAGGTCATAACAAAGTTCCTGTGTTGCTACTCAGGCTGACCGGCCCAGCCGCACACACACTATTACCTCACTGCATGAAGGAATTCTCCTCTTGTACAACAAATGAGCAAGTTCTGTTTTTAAAACAATTTGCTCAGGTCTGCCAGGAATCCTATCGAGTCTGCATATGGGCGATTGAAGGGCGGTGGCAGATTCTGAACAAGCCCATCGACATGAAGTTAGTAAAAGTTCCTCATTTAATTTATGCTTGTTTTGCACAATTTTTGTGAGCTCAATGGCATGAGAGTTAATGATAACTATGTACTGAGGCAGATTGAGTACGACAAGCAAGTGTCGCTAAATTTTGCGGGATCAGTGCAAGTTGGAAAAGTCGATCGTGCGCGCGTCAAGCTAAAAAAACGCGCCGAAGGTCTTTGTGAAAGTCTACCATATTGAGTTCGTGGGCTCATTTCGCAGAAGAATTAATTTTTAGCGCATGTTCTGTATGTTGCGACTTGTTCCGGGTAGAAGGAACAAAGTGTTTACACGGAGAACGGGTAGAAGGGTTACCCCTTTAGCAGGGACAACTTTACCGAGCGTTTACATGGAAAGCTAACCTCGCTGACACATTTCGCATCACAGCACGTGCGCGTTCTCTGTGTGATCGATTTGTCCCCGAGTTGTCGCGGTGCGAAGGGACAAAGTGTTTGTATGGCGTGTTGATGTCGGAAAGTTGTCCCGGGAAGAAGGGACACCCTTCTCGCCGAGACGAGATATCCCTGGGCCAGGGACAACCCTTCTACCCGGGACGAGTTTATTCGCAATGTAAACAGTTGCTTGTGGTTTACAGAGAAATGTATGGAATGTTGTCCCTCCCCGGGCAACTCGGCTAGAAGGGTTATCCCTTCTACCCGGGACAACGTTCTCCATGTAACAAGGCCTTTCTTGTCTTAAAGATAGGGTCAGTCTTTAAGAGTCTCAGCACAGGCTACCCAAGCGTAAGGTTTTTGATTAACCGTTTATTTTACAAGACTTGACTGGGAATTTATAGAGCTTTTAGAAATTGCAATAATTCTGTAAATATTGAAATAAAAGAAACAACACTTTATCTGTGTATTTGTCAGTTATTGGGCTATGTCTAGCCTGGTTCTGCCGGGAAGAAAAATATCGCCCAAATGCGCTGAAATTGCACACAGACAGAGCCCGATAACTGACCAACAAAAACCAAATCAAAAACCTTACGCTTGGGTAGCCTGTGGTCTTTATATTAGTAGAATACGTAACCCCCCCCTCCTCCTCCTCTCTGTGCGACTACTTCACTGTAGCCTGCGTCACATCTGAACTTAACCAGGGTTCAGTTCGGATGCGACGCAGGCTACTTAACTGGGGCTTACTTAAACAGTGAGAACCAATCACATTGCAGAATGAAAACAAAGCATTCCAACTTTCAACTTGCTCTAAGTGGAATGCTTTGTTTTCATTCAGCAATGAGATTGGTTCTCACTGTCTAGGTTACAGTAGTGGCACAGTAAAGACATGGAATTATTTGTGTTTATTGCAATACCTCAGTGCAAAATGGAGTCAACTGTGGATTAACAGTGGGGCGGACATACTGGTGAAACTCGGCTTCGACTTCAAGTGTTCTTGAGTTGACCATGACCACGGGGAATTCGATGATTTCCTTAAAAATACCCCAAAATTAATCCTTCAAAATACCACAAAAAACTCCAATTAAATTTAGTTGTATTTTAACTCGTGTATTTTGCATTAAAGTTTAATAACAGCCTTCAACGTGTGCTATTTATGTGTGTTAATACTAGATAATAATTGCGAAAGTATAAGATAGTTGAGTATATTTTTAACTTGTATTATGTATATGGTACGTTTGATCAGATACCTGAATGGGCTGAAGTTTAACGTGTTCCCTGCAAGTGGCCTCAAAATCGAGAACTAGATAGTAATCGTAAACAGGCGATGATAATGACCATGCCATATTATATCACCAGAAGTTTTAAAACGCTCGAATATCTAGTCTACGACCGCGCCAAACATTGCCTGCAAAAAAAAGATGAAGATTTTTGTTTACTACTACGGACTTCCTGTTTTTATGCAAATAATAAAACCGAGTTTCCGCCGTTTTTTTCAACCGTGGAAGCCTAGGCGCGAAACGAAGCAGTCACATGGAAAATGGCGGAGAAAGAGTGAGTGAAAGAGTCGCGTCCAAAACCGCTCCAATATGTCCGAGTTCTAGAGCTTCGAAGTCCAAAAAACCTTGTTCACAAGGAGAAGAAGCTTATAAAGTACAATTTGGTGATTTTTGGAAGGATTTTTGGGACTAAAAATGAAGCTAACGGCGGAGTTGATGCTACAATGTGCTCAGTTCACCAATGCTGTCAAGGACAGAGAAATCGATTTGAGAGGTAAGAATCGTAAAGAATACTCCACGGAAACTAACCCCAGTCCGTATATTGGACTTTATCAATCCATTGTTATTGCCTTTAGAGCTTTTATAATATTTGGACCTTAACGTGAAGACGTTCTTTGCGATTTGTGCAAAACGTCCTTTCAACATTTGTGTTGCCATTGGCATTGTCATAAATTATGATGCCCTTGGAAGTCCAGCGATATTCATATGAACTCACAAACCTCGCGCACATGTGGGATGGTTAAAACCAAAGCAAATATGCAAAATGACTGACAGACTGTGGGATTATGTCAAGTTTACGACTCCAATCGAAAATTGCCTATTGAGAATCGAACCTGAGACTCTTGCCACCCCTGTCAATATTTGGGGATTTTGTCGTTCTCAAATCTTTGATTTTCGAGTGATTCTCACTAGGAAATTTTTGATTGGAGTCATAAACTTAACATGATGCAGACTGTGTATAGACACAGTTTAGTTTCCAGGAAACTATTGCATTTCAATCAAGCATGAATCCTCAAGCATCTACCATGCGAGAAGACCCTTCTTTTCTTTGGTTTTCTCACAGGTAGCCCAAGCTTACGATCCGTATTAGCAATTACAAGAGAATGTATGGAAATTGTAGTGCTCATAAATCTAATAACATGTTTCAAAAACCTTCACTTTCCCTAAGTAGTAGTCATTATTACCTGTAATGTCTATGGCGATTTCTGGGCAGTTTAGCCTTGATTCAGGGTGGTTTTTGATTTCTTGATTTTCTGCTAAGAAGAAATTCAGGGTACTAAGGAGACTTTGAACTAGGGTGCCTCCACTCAACCGACCATAAATCGAATAATTTCTACATTACAGCAAATTGTCCACTGGATACCAATTTTCCAATGAATTCCCCAAATTTTCAAACTGTAAACAACCCCAATACCTCAAACTGATCAGTCACAAATTGCCAATTTCATGTGCCTAAAATCGAAAACTTAGGCCACCTCTTGAACAGAACAATGGCCATTACAAACTCTGAGAAGATCCTGGGGACGAGTTTGTAACTGTTGTTCCATAGGATTGAACATTTTGTGTGTACATGTATGATGAGGGGTTTCAATAGAAGCCCGCTACTGTCAGAGCACTGGAAGCTACAAATGTACTCTACTTCATGCTGCTGGCTACTTCTTGTGTTACCTCCTTTGTTATGATATAATTTTAACATTATTACAATGTATATACTACTCTTCCCAGTAAACTGTGACACCCCAAGTTTTTTTACGGCCCCCGTGATGTTAATGGTCTGTTACACGTGATCACTGTTTGGCATACCGCTGGTAGAGATTTTTGTGTGGCGGCGTGAGAAAAGCGACGTGTTGTTCTACATTGTAGACAAATAATGCCTTGTTGCAGACAGTAGAATGACGCATTGTAGACAAGTTTGACATTTCAAAACCGCAGAACAACTGACTATCAGATCTAAAAATATGAACTAACATCTTAAATCTTAAAATATCTCAGATGAATTGGCAAAATATTTCCTCCATTTACCTTAAAAGTTAAGCCACGTTATGTGGTTCTTCAAATACAGTTAGTAATAACCTCCAGAACTTAAAGAAGAGCGAGAAGCAAATTTTTTCCAGCGATTTATAGATTTTGAAATCAACAAGGCAGTGTGCAACTGCCGACTGCAACTTCCACCGATAAGAAATCTACCCGGTGGTATGCCAAACAGTAATCCGTGGTACAGAATATTCACATCACGTGGGCCGTAAAAAAACTTGATGTTGAAGTTTACTGGGAAGAGTAGTACAGCTACTTTTTATGCCTTCTATGTCTACTTTCAAAAGTAATGAAACCTCTAATGTACCATGAAATCCCACATCTGTGCAGCCTCCTGGGTTAAACTAGAGAAAGGAAGGCTCTGTCAAAATCCTGTCAAGTTTATATTGAGCATGCTCAAGCATTACTTGGATACAATTTCAATCCCAGGCTGCTTGAGATCATGCTCATCAATGCATGCACTGTAAAAGCCAGTTGCCCAATTGTAAGCCAGCAGACTGACTACCCCATAGGTTGTGGCTGTGACTTGACAGTGCTTGAACATACTCAATAGAAACTTAAGGATTTTTGCCGATGCTGCTTTTGGCAGGAAGAAGGCTCTTCTTGCAGGGTGGAAAAAATCCATTTCTAACAGGACCTGAAACAACCATCGGGGCTGACCATAGCCAGGACCTGGCTAATCCACATATTGAATTGGAATTTAGTATGTTCTTTTTGTGAGAGGGAGGAGAACCCGGAGAAAAACCTTGGAGCAAGGATGAGATACCAACAAACTCAACTTGTATATGGCGCCGCATCCAGGGATCGAACCTGGGCCACAGAGGTGAGAGGCGAAGCACATACTTAACCACTGCACCACCCCAGAAATCTCGTGGATAGTCTCTAGAATCTTTCCTCAATTCTCTGATGAAAATTTTTGATCTTCTCTTCAGGTTACAAGATACCTGTGATTGAAAATATGGGAGCAACTTTGGTAAGAAAAACAGTATAAAGATAAATCAATATATTTATACAGTCTGTAATATACTGTACATGTAGTTGATAGAACTGACTTCATACAAGTGTGAAAGATTTACAGCAAGACACAGCCATACCATAATGTACCAGGAGAGAAATCATACTAAAATCATACCTCATTATGGTACTCACTTCTTCACTTCATGCAAAATGTTGTCAGTGGTACATAATGCATGGCATGCATTTCAAAATGGGAACCTCACAACCAACACTAACAATACATACTCAAGGATTCTGATTGTTGTTAGACAGTGGACTAATAGACCAGTTTATGGTTCATGCGCAGTTGATAAATCCTTTGTTTCCTTGGCGAGTAGGCAGATGCTAGACAATGGTGGCCTGCCAGTTGGAACAAATGACTTGAACAACTGCACATGAACCGTAAACTGGTCTATTAAGCAATCATTATTTTTGCAAAAAAAGTTGGATAGATTTTTGACATGGCAGGATGCTTTTCCGATTGCTTTCAAAGTTTTTGCAAAAACAGTGCTGAATTACTGTCCATCTTGTCCTACTAAATTACTGTCCTATTGATCTAACCCTACATGTACATGTACTTGTAGCTAAGACAATAATAATATTGACAGATACAGGGCTTGAAATAGAAACAAAAATAATATAACCTGACAGTTCATTTTTTATCAGGCCATTGAGTGTTTGAAATCATATCTAAGCGTATTTTCCCCTGCCATTTCTGAAATTTGGCCTGCTTTTTGGACATTGGCAGGTTACTATTTCGAGCCATGACATAGTATAAAATTCCTGCATATATCTGGCTGCCTAAAACTGTTTTACATGTATGTAATAGAAAATAACTTACACAACACTTAGAAGCTGGATGAACATGCTTTTTTTCTTCTGTAGGATCAGTTTGACACTATTGATCTTTCTGATAATGACATCCGCAAACTTGAAGGTTTCCCTCTACTGAAAAGACTGAAGACGCTGCTTTTAAACAACAACCGAGTTTGGTAGGTTACTTTCCATACAACAAACATGTTTTTTTTCATAACATTAGACCAATTGTGACCCTTCACACGAACACCTGGCTTAAAGAAATTTGCATTGACTTGCATTACAAGGCATTACAAATGCATTGTCAATGTGTTGCTATGCATTTTCAATGTTTCACAATGCATTGTCAACATTCCACAATGCTATGTGAATATGTGGAAATGCTTTTGAAATGTTTGACACCACATTGGAAATGAACCCCAATGTTTAGGGATTATTGGTTCAATTTCATCGGCAAAACCCACACTTCAGTTCTACATTCATTTGTTACTTTGCAAAAACTCTTGATTCCTTGTTCCTCAAATAAATTTAAAGTCAAGTCAGGCTTTCCCTTGCTATTAATTCTGCTTTTAGAATTGCTAAGTATGAAATAACATTGAGGGCTTTGACGGCCACCCTGCTTAAAATCGAAATAAGTTGGTGGATGTGAATAAGTTTGCATACTAATTATTGTGAGATCACTTTCTTCTGATTGGTTAACCCGTCCAAGTGTGAATATATATTTGTTTATTCATCGAATAATATATTTTTTGCTTTGTTTCGGAAACTGAACATTGAAGGTATATTTGAGTATAAGAATCTCAGACAAATTCAGCGAGATGGAAGAAATGTCTGTGCATGCAGCGCTATAAAATAGATTGATAGGTTGATAAGTTGAAGAGCGTAATGACACATCAACATGGTCGAGTATAAACAGCAATGGGTGAAATGTTTTCTTGTAATTTGGCAAAGAAGCTTTAAATTGGTACACAATAAAGTTTGACCGTTACAGCATGAAAGCATGGACAGGGATGCCTACCATTTTTCCTACAAGCTATATATTATACATAAGTTTGACCGTTACAGCATGAAAGCATGGACAGGGATGCCTAGCATTTTCCCTACAAGCTATATATTATACATAAGTTTGACCGTTACAGCATGAAAGCATGGACAGGGATGCCTAGCATTTTCCCTACAAGCTATATATTATACATAAGTTTGACCGTTACAGCATGAAAGCATGGACAGGGATGCCTAGCATTTTCCCTACAAGCTATATATTATACATAAGTTTGACCGTTACAGCATGAAAGCATGGACAGGGATGCCTAGCATTTTCCCTACAAGCTATATATTATACATAAGTTTGACCGTTACAGCATGAAAGCATGGACAGGGATGCCTAGCATTTTTCCTACAAGCTACATGTATATATTATACATAAGTTTGACCGTTACAGCATGAAAGCATGGACAGGGATGCCTAGCATTTTTCCTACAAGCTATATATTATACATAAGTTTGACCGTTACAGCATGAAAGCATGGACAGGGATGCCTAACATTTTTCCTACAAGCTATATATTATACATAAGTTTGACCGTTACAGCATGAAAGCATGGACAGGGATGCCTACCATTTTCCCTACAAGCTACATGTATATATTATACATAAGTTTGACCGTTACAGCATGAAAGCATGGACAGGGATGCCTACCATTTTTCCTACAAGCTATATATTATACATAAGTTCAGCAGACGAGAAGAGGTGGAGAGTTTATATAATCTGTGCACCATGATATCTTACTATTAGCAAACACGATTTCTATAATTTCCAATATGTCATTGACCTCTATGGTCACATCCCAACACTCTTTACAACTATATTCAAACAATAAGTACCGTAAACACCAGGGTTTTCAATAGAAGCCGGCAAATCTCGCCGGGTATTTTACATGAAATCGTCGCCTACTTTCATTGAAAAATTTCCCAAAAATTATATATGTGCGCCAATGCCGCTCAATGCTCGCCACCTACTCTTCAAGTTTTGCCACTTACTTCAAATGTTATTGAAAACCCTGAAACACTGGCAGATAAGCCGCACCCCAAGTTTAGAAGCTCAACATTTGAAAAACAAAATTTGAAAGGAAAATCTGCATCCAGAACAAGCAATAACAAGAAACAGACAACACAAATGGCTCTTTTATCCAAGCTTGCGTAAGTGATGATTAGTGCTTCCTTTCTTTTTGTTTTGTGTAGTTTTAATCAGTCTGACTTTGTTTTTTAGAAACGTTAATTTATGGAAATTTATTGAACTTTTATAGATGTTCTCGCAGATAAGCCACACCCCCGAAAAGGTGCGGCTTATCTGCTGCTGTTTACTGTCAGTAATTGATAGCATTTTACAGTGCATTCACAACAATTGGCAATGGTTTTGAAATGATTCACTGAAGCATTGTAATGCTTTGACAACATTTGCAATGCATTGAAAACGGTCTGCAATGCATTCTCAATGGTCCAAAGTGCATTGAAACTGTAAATTGATTTAACAGTGTTTTCGTTAAGCTGGGTTTATACATGAAGAGTTGCAATTTCACTTAGACCTGAGAGAAAATTATGATTGATAATTTACTGTGTAACTACTTAAACTGGCCAGATTAATATGACTACACTCAAAAGCTGCTAAAGACAGCTTGTTAAACAGGAAATATTTCAAGGTATCTTCCTTTTGATTTCACATAATTAGTCATGTCAGTATACACTGAAGTTAACTGAAGCTCTTAAAAGGAAACTCCCCTGAAAAACAAGTTTGCTCTCAAATGTTCCTAATGACTGCCTGGATCTATTGCTATATTTGTCTCCTGTAAATAACTATGGTAAACTACATGTCATTTATGTACCAATCTTCCTATCCATAAAACTCATGAATTTCCCATATGCCACCATCTTGTATCAGTGACGTCACACTGTTGCCCCTATTGTTACACAACAAAAGAACTATTGTTTTCTGACAGTGTGACATCAAAAGATCCAAGATGGCAGCACACATGTTTTGGCTTGCTGGTACCTTTCTCTCGTTGGCCTTGTTGTAGTAGTGCCACAGGAAATGAGTAGTAATGAAGTACCAAAAAGTCTGAGTATTTAATGGGGCACTTTCAACCCTAAAATGATAAACTATCTCATGACAAAAGACAAGAATAACTACTCAGATTAGCAGAGTATGCTTTGCAAATATACTGGAGTCTGAAAATTTGAGATAATTTTGATGAAGGATGACAAAGATTTGAATGGATCATTGTAAAATACTGCTTTTTAGAGAAATTTAGAGCAACTTGAATTGGGTTCACTGTAACCAAAATCAAGTTTCTAGAATAAGGTTTTGTAATCCACTTTAATCTTTGCCATCGAGAAAGTTTGGAAAGCATATCAGGACATTCACATGGTATTTCTCTTCTATCTCAGGGTGTTATTTTTGTAGGTTTGTTTTAAAGAAACTTGGAGGCTCAATTTGTTTGACAGTGCCCCTTTAAATCACAAACTAATAAAGCTATGTGCCATTGTACACAAGCCCTGTTTCAGACATCTCTCCACTTATGTGCCAACCTTAATACCCATAGTGACTGTTGAGGCAAAGTGCAATAAAATTATTGTAACAATCATGGACTCTGGGTCTAGATTTCAAATTTTTGGGAAAATATATTTTCAAATGCCATAATGTATTATTTTGTTAAGTTACAGTAGGCACATGAGAAGAGTAATGTTTCAATCAACACTGCTCCAGTTGTCGCAGCATTCATCTGCTGCACCAAATTCAAACATGTTGCACCAAATTAATTCATGAATACATATATGTCACTCTTCTGCCATATTAATTTATCTATGTAGTTTTATTTGGCACATACATGTAAGCAGTCTCTGAACTGGCCCTATCTTGGTGATACTTTGTAGTGACCAGTAGTCGTAATCTTAATTTAGGGTTCAAGTAAACCATTTATGATTATCTAACATGTTTTAATATATATCGCTTCCTGGTGACTGCAACAGATGTTGTGAGTACAGTGTCAGAGGTAAGCTATACATGTTGGGATGTAGCACACACATACACTGGCGTCACCTGGGAAGCATACTGTGAGACTACAGGTGTATGTTTCACCCTTATCATTTGAGTGATATTACTATTATAGCAATGTTCACTGCCACGTCATCCATTATCATGAATGTGCCAACCAGTAGCCTGCGTAGCGGCTCAAAAGGGAAGGGAGAGGGGGAAAAGCGAAGGGGACTGATGAGGGAGGAGGGGAAGGGAGAGCCTGCCGAAACGCTATTGTTTCGGCGTATTTACTCGTTCTCTCAAGAGACGAGAAATGTGATTGGCTAAAAACGCGAGAATTGCAATTACAATCACGAATGTACAACAGTTAGAAAACAATAATACGCCATTTGTTTGAAGGCTACATTGTATCTCGCGCTGTCCGACGAACTAAACTAACAAACTAAGCTAGGACAGCGTGAGCTAGGACAACAATAACTAAACTATTTACAATGACTCTCTACATCTTCCCCCCCCCCCCTTTGGAGGAACTTCGGCCTGAAGTTATTAAACTAGAAAATTAAAACAAATACCATTTGTTTCTGTACATGTAGCTTCTAAAAGTCATAGTTTGACCTATTGGTCCAACCATTCTTGAAATACAGTTCTTAAGAAGTGTACATTACTTTGACAATGTAAACAAGCGCCGCTATTGGTTAGTTTTGACAGCTATTCGTGACGGATTTCGTGACCACTTGACGAGAGGTGGATAATGCCGAAACAATAGCGTTCCGGCAGGCTCTCCCTTCCCCTCCCCAGTCCCCTTCGCTTTTTTCCTCTCCCTTGCCCCTTTTTTCCCTCTCCCTTCCCCTTTGAGCCGCTACGCAGGCTAGCCAACCAGAGATCAATTGCTCAAAGTGGCCTTTTGAAATATGGTTGTACATTAGCATAAAATATAAATAATAAAGGTTCAAATTGAATGACAACAACAGTTTGGTTCACCTGAAGTCGTGACTCTGTAAATCTCCAGCAATAATGAATCACCTTTTAGTTAAACAGTTCTTTGTTCAATCATGAGTTAAGCTGGCGACTTAATGAAGCCCAATGGCACTTCACACAAAGTTGTTAGTCCACCATTTCAACAAGAATCTCCACTGTTTCAACCATCTCTCCAGCATGTTGTTCCACTTTAGAGAGAGCAAAGGTCCGTTCAAGATTCAATATGCAGTGCTTGCTTTTCACTTTAAGATTCAGGGGAGCATGTATCCCCCTTTTCCTAAAATTGGGGGAGAATTCCATTTTGAGGGGGAGACAATTGTAGCCTCCTCTTGGAATGAGATGAGAGCCTTTTTGCATCCCTTCAAACTGTCAATGTTGTGTGTTTCCACAGAGCTGCACTATTCACCATGTGCTTCATCAAAAATTTATCCCCTCTCTAACCACTACTGTGCAGTCTCAAAAGTGGAGACATTGTTGTTTCTTGATGTCTTCTCTCCCCCCACATAATACAACAATAAAACCTATTTTGCTGTAGAAATGACTTGATAACAGTGTGTATTTCATTTCTTTTAAATTACAAGTGATATCCTAACATGCTAGAGGAGAAATTACTGGTTTTCTTAATCAAAACACAAATAGTTATCGAAGGGCTGTGTACAATAAGGGTGTAAGTAACTCCTGATCACATTCTTAATTCTCCCTTAGAAAACAATGAATTTGAAGAAGAATTTAGAATGTGATCAGCTGTCACTTATGCCCTTATTGCATACAGCCCTTCAATTGTATTGTTTATACACATGAAACATTGCTATTGCAGTTGTTGTTATAGGAAAATCACATGCCAGACAAGGTAATTCCACGTTAAATTGCACGAGAAAACCGATATCGCCAGAGTCGCTTCGACGAGGGCGATATCAGTTTTTCAAGTCCAATTTAACGTGGAATTACCGAGTCAGGCATGTGATTTTCCTTGAATCGCACAGTCCGATGAATTGCTTGAAGATTTAGTACTTTTGTTGATATTTTGCCGAGTTATAAATAGCGCGCGTAGTCTGCAGTGGTGATTCCACTCTGAATCACCACTCCGTCTCAGCCAATCAGCGTCTGATTTCGCAAATGCACCGTGCGATTCAGCTTTGGCTATGCGATTCTATTAAATATTATTACAATATGACCAATATCATTATTAAGTAAATAATATATTACACAATATTATGGTGCAAAAATATGAAGTTTAATATCCTAAAAAGTCAAAATATTTCACTAGTGGAAGTAGGATAAAAGAATATAAGAACTGCTCTCTACTTGTTTTACTTATTGTCGTGATCATTCAAAGATCTTCTGGGACAGTTTTATTGGGTTCTCTTGTCTCTTCATTGCAGTCAAGAAATCCTTGGGGTTTTAGATCTTGTTTTTGCTTTTTCTGCCCAGAATGTTCATTTCTTGCTGCTCATTTAAGCTGTTTACACCTTCCTCTGTGATTTTCACAAACCTGTCGCCATCTTTTTAGTTAAAAAGGTGGCAAGCATGACATTCATCCGTGAGATGAGTGGCATATTTTCCATATTTAACTCCAGCCAATGAGAGATGGATCCCATGAATGGTTTAGATCCTGGTACATAAAACACTTCATGTAATAATACATGTACGTATTAGTATATACCACACCAGTGAATAGCACTTTTTGCACGCTCTGATTGGCTACTCAAATAGTGAATATGATTTCATATTCACCTCCGAACAAAGTAGCGATCAACTCGCGCTAGTTTTTGTCCATTTGACAGAAAAGAAAAGAACTATTTGGTGCTGGCTATTCACCTGGAGTGTGATATATACTGAAACAATTGTTCACCTCAGTGCTGGTGAATAGTGGTGGATATTTACCTCGCCGAAGCAGCTCGGTAAATATCCACCACTATTCACCTCCATGTGAATAATTGTTAAAGTGCATATGAGCCTTCGTGCAATTTTCATAGCTACATGTATGAACCTCAGGAAAGTTTTGAGTACCCCTGCGAAGAATTTTTTGGTTTACAGAGAATACTCTATCTTCTACGCTTGTTTGAAATCGTGGAAACGTGACCTTTCCTGACCCATGACTGTGTAAGTAAAAGCCTGGGTCGATACCTCGGTAGACGTCATTTAATTAATTCAACTTTGCAACAATTTGAATAAAAACTTACAATTTTTACTAATATGACTTTTTCCTTTACTAACAGCTCATAAACTGTGTATATTATCTAAAAATCAACGTTGTTGTGATAGAAAGGTGCCATGGAGAATAATGCATTAATGAGATGACGTCGACCGAGGTATCGACCCAGGCTTTTACTTACGCGGTCATGGGTCAGGAAAGGTCACGTTTCCACGATTTCAAACAAGCGTAGAAGATAGAGTATTCTCTGTAAACCAAACATTTCTTTGCAGGAGTACTCAAAACTTTTCTGAGATTCATAGCTATGAAAATTGCAGGAAGGCTCATATGCACTTTAAGTATTTTTTACTCCGGCCTGTGTTAGCTGATTACTGGTCAAGCAGTCTTAAGTTTATCATTTTCCTTTTCTCCTTCTCTTTTCATAGTCGTGTTGTGGAGGACCTTGGGGAATGTCTTCCCAACCTGGAGACTATTGTTCTAACATGCAATGCAGGATCTTGTAAGTGCATACTATTATTAGTTTCACTAAAGAAAATAGATCCAATTTCAATAAGTCTTTTTAACATCTTTTTGCTTACTTTGCTACATGTATAAGTACAATGTATCTGTTTGTTTGAGCAGCATCGTATCATCTCCCATGTACCATGAACTATTTACTAAAATATTTGGAATAAAATACATGTACATAGTTTATGTAAGTACTAGATAAAGAATGAACAGACAATCTTTATGGGATTTACAAACTCGAGCTGAAAGTGAGAGTTTGTAAATTCCATAAAGATTGGACGTGAATTCTTCATCGCACTTATCAAACATCTAGATGTAGAAAGTCATGTTTCCAGTTATTTTGGCAATACAACTTATTTTTGCCAAGAAAATAAAAGCAAAAGTTTATGTAAATCAGGACAAAATCTCTAGCAGAATTAAAGACACCAATGTTTTATTAATTTCCTTTGTTTTTGCTTCATGAATTATTACAGTGCGACTACTGAAAGCGGGGCCACTTAGACAATGAGAACCAATCACATTGCAGAACGAAAACAAAGCATTACAACTTTGGTGACTTTAGCCAATCAACAGCTAGCAAAGAACAATGCTACTTGACTTGGCGGGAATCTGAATATGCTTTGTTTTCGTTCTACAATGTGATTGGTTGTCGTTGTCTAAGTGGCCCCGCTTTCAGTAGTTGCACTGTAATGAGTTTGATAAGGTCATATAAAACAATACAGTATATGTGGTTCTGGTTAAACCTTAAAAAAGATAGGGACCATAGGTAGGCTTTAAATTGTTTGCAGACTAATATTTTAAAGAAAAAAACCGTAGCAATTTAATATCAAGCTTGTAGTTGAAATTTTGGTGGAAAAAAATGTAGGGTTGGTAGGGTGAATAGGTTGAGTAACCAGAAACACATAGATTTTATTTGACCTAAGATTAAAGTGTTAGATGGAGGTTACATTTTTGAGAGAATCAGTATTTAGTAGCTCACAGTTTACATTTTTGTGTTATAATGTTCGCAATGAAGTTGCATTAATGGTGTCTTTAGAACTAATTCTTGAACATTTTGTTTCACTCTGTAGAAAGACCTTGAACCCCTTGAATCAGTCAAAAGTTTACGTTATCTAAGGTAAGCATTGTCTTCCAATGAAACAGTTTTTAATACACCTTTTGCTGTTCATTAGCAGAAAATAGGTACATGTAGACATTTGCGTGAACAGTTAGACCAATAATGCGAAAATACTTTCAATTACCTCCAAATGACATTCATTTTTGTGTAATTGAAATTCATTAACGATTTATCCAGAAACACTGTCTAGCATTCAATTGCATGGACAGGCAATCATTTGCCTCTTTTGCCATTCATTTGCAGAAAATGTACTTTCATTTGAACAGTAATCAATTTCAATAACAGGAACCATCCAATCAAGTGCGCGAATTGACAATCATTTTAGTGTAATTGAAATTCATTAACGATTTTTCCATAAACACTAACATTCAATTGCATTTACAGACAGCCATTAACACGGAAGCGACATTCTTTAGTACGATCATACTAACATTAACATGTTTTAAAAACACACAATAAGGAAATACAAATTTTCAATAATGTAAAAGTCATTCCACAGGATATTGCCAAAAGCGTTCATGAGAAACTTTTGCATTGAGTACAAGAGAGATTATGTAAGCACTTAAGTCCTCTATTGTACATTTGTCCACACAGAAGTGACATTTTTTAGTGCAATCATACAAACATTCATATTCAACAAAAACTTAAATTCAACTGCGTATTTATTTGATTTCACTCTGTGTCATACTGTAGTTTAGCCTTCAATAGCCTCACCATTTAAGCATCGCGGTTTGCATAAAGCGATACCATTGTGTGCATTTAGCTCCCATGATAGTACCGATATTGTGCTGTAATGCTTGCAGCAGTAACTGTGCGATAGTCTCCTAGAGCAATTCATTGGCATATTGCCTCTCCTATCATCCATCTGTGCTTGCACTTCAGGCCTTGAAATATCTGCTTTAATGGCTTCCTTAAGTGCACTTATTGCCTGCTCAACTACATGTATGTTTAAGAATGGGCTGTAGGGTGGTAGCATTTTGAGCTCTGTGTTTGGTCCAGGGCCAGCAGGGTTGCAGTTGGCTGGTGCTCCATCATAAATAAAGACCACCTGCTCATCAGGGTCTAGGTTTAGCCTCGCCTGAACTAAAAGGTCGCTAAATCTTTGTGCATTCATGCCTCCAACAATTGCCGAGTAAAAGACAAGGCCATTGATCAGTGAGATAGCCACCTGCTTGTCAGGGTCTAAGTTTGGCCTCGCCTGAACTAAAAAGTCGCTAAATCTTTGTGCATTCATGCCTCCAACAATTGCCAAGTGAAAGACAAGGACATTGATCAGTGAGATAACCATGGTGACCGTTACATTTCTCCCTCGCTGGCCACATACTTGCCGATATGCCCTCTCTCCGCGTCTGGCTCTGTCGTGACTTCTTGCAGTCCAGATGTTATATCCGCACTTGTCTACAAAGATACAATGGTGCACCACACCATGACACGTGAACCAGTTGGCATAGTCAACCTTTTTCTGTATTACATCTGGTCTGTTTCTGGGAGCAGCCTAACCAGTTTCACTCCAAATAGCATCCTGTCTAGAGTCCTCGCCAGAGTACGGTCATGGATCCTGGGTTTCCGAGGGAGGCGTGCCCTAAGCTCACGGTTTATCTGTGATAACGTTAGAAGGCAGTTCTCGTTTACAATTTCATGGAGACAGTCCCTCATCTTGTTATCAACTCTGACGTTGTTCGTACCACCTCATGGTCTTTTCGATTCTTGGTCGATTCTTCCATCTCGCATGTATCTAGCCACACTACTTCTTGCAGTAGACCTATTGACCCCTAATGTGCCTGCCACCAGTAAATATTCTTTTGTTGCATCTTCAAATGCCCTGCTGATTTTTTCACAGTGTTCAAGCAGTATCCTGTTTCTCTGGGGCTGCCAAACTTCGAGAAGTACAGTGTTGTACAGTACAGTAGTTGCCTGTATGCCTACATTTTTCTACATCTCTGTGTGGACAAATGTACAATATTTAGAGGATTTAAGTGGTTACATAATCTCTCTTGTACTGAATGCGAAAGTTTCTCATGAACGCTTTGGGAAATATCCCGTGGAATGACTACCATAAACACCTGTGTATAAGCTGCACCCCAAGTTTCGTAGCTTGAATTTAGGAAAAAAACTTTTTTTGAAAAATACAAAAAATTATTAGAAAATCTTTTGTCCGAGTTCATAAACGCTTGTACTTGATGCCAAACTTCTTCCAAAAAAAAAAGAGAATCTTTTGTTGGAGTTCATAAACGCTCGTACTTCAAGCAAAACTTCATCAGATTGTCATAAATACATAATCACAACTTTAATTTGATCGAATATGGTTCAACTTGCCTTGTCGTTTCTTGTGTATATTTTAACCTGCAGTCTTTAAATGATTGTAATATATACACCATTGCATAATATAAGCATACAGGTTCATGGTATGTAAATATATGTTAATATCATAACTACATATACATATATAATCGCCGTGACCCCATAAAAAAAAAACGCACCAATACCCACGATTGCTCTCATCTGACTTGATATCTCAGTTGGTAGAGCGCCAGACATGCAACCTGGAGGTCGTTGGGTTCGAGTCTTACTTGGGTCAGAGATTTTTTCTCTTTCCCTCGTAGGGCGTGCACACATAGCACTACAGCATACCACTTTACATCACATTCTTTACATCTACTAGTGCTACGCGGCAAACATGATCTCATATCATAACTACATATACACATATAATCGCCGTGACCCCATAAAAAAAAAACGCACCAATACCCACGATTGCTCTCATCTGACTTGATAGCTCAGTTGGTAGAGCGCCAGACATGCAACCTGGAGGTCGTTGGGTTCGAGTCTTACTTGGGTCAGAGATTTTTTCTCTTTCCCTCGTAGGGCGTGCACACATAGCACTACAGCATACCACTTTACATCGCATTCTTTATGTTAATTTTGGGTCTCCTTTCTAGGTGTTCCCGTAGATAAGCTTCACACCCGATTTTGAACGAAAATTTGGGTGAAAAGCTTATCTACGGGTGTTTACGGTATTTTTTTGTATTTCCTTATAGTGTGTTTAAAATGTGTTACTGTTTGTATGATCGCACTATAAAAGAATGTTGCTTCCCTGTTAATGGTTGTCTGTAAATGCAATTGAATGTTAGTGTTTATGGAGAAATCGTTAATGAATTTCAATTACACTAAAATGATTGTCAATTTGCGCACTTGATTGGATGGTTCCTGTTATTGAAATTGATTACTGTTCAAATGAAAGTACATTTTCCGCAAATGAATGGCAAAAGAGGCAACTGATTGCCTGTCCATGCAATTGAATGTTAGTGTTTCTGGATAAATCGTTAATGAATTTCAATTACACAAAAATGAATGTCATTTGGAAGTAATTGAAAGTATTTTCGCATTATTGGTCTAACTGTTTACGCAAATGTATGCATATTTTCTGGTGTATTACACATGTACATGTATACTGTACTAACCCAGGTTTCCTCATCAACAAAATAAGATTTTGAATGTTTAAATATTAATAATAATAGTAGTAATAATAATAATAATAAAAAAATTTTTTTTAATAATAATAAATTAATAATAATATTGTATTTATTGAATTGATAAAATAAGTATAAAATGTTACTAAAAAGTAATAGTGTAGTAAAAGTTCATGGTAAAAAAGGTATATACTGTACAATGATAATGTTATTAAAACAAGTGCTAACAACTAATGAGTTACTAAATTATATCTAAATGCTAATCTATTAATGAAACTATTTTTAAAGTGCTCAGTGTTTACTTTAGGTAACTGACTAATGCATGTTCTAAGTGGTAGCAATGCTGGTTTAACTTTAGGAATTAAAGAGAAAAGTGGGTGGCAACTGTTGGCACTGATATTTTTTAACAACTTATGGTCACCTTTCTCATAGATGTTGGGTAACTCTGAGGTCTAGCACTGGTTGTAGCATTGTTTTAGAAAACACTGGACAATATTTCAATCTGACTCACTTGCTCAATACACTGGTAAACTGTAACACTGGTAAATGTCAATTTTTGAAAATTATGTATAAATTTTCCTTCATGTCAGCTTGCTGCGCAACCCAGTCACCAACAAGCCATACTACAGACTGGCAATTATCCACAAACTACCACAGCTGAGAGTACTGGATTTCCAGAGAATAAAAATGAGGGTAGGAATATGTGAATTAAATGACAATGACACAGATCTCCCTTAATGTGACACAGTTACAGAACTAAACAGGGCAAATTTATTTGCTTTGGAGTATCTTGTTTGTTGCACTTTAATACTGCCAGTATTTCCTTGATAATCAGGGTTGGCATTGGAAGCAGGCAACTGATGGATTTCCACATGCTGTCAGGTTAAAGCAGCACTTGTTTTGCTCACATTTCTCCCTTCATACATATATATGTATGCTGGGTAGATCTTAAATTTACACAATATACATCTGCCTGTCTCAGGATGTTAGTAGCAATCAGCATTTCACCCTTCTCCTATAAAGGTTATGAAATTTAACCAACTAATGTGTGTATATGCATCTAAATTTGCCTCATAATGCATGAAATTGCATCTGAGATGTTCTAAATGCAGGGGTAAATGGATGGATAGATAGACAGACAGACAGACAGCTTTATTTTACCTTGGATTGGTGAGGCTGTTTTAGGCCTCTAGCATTACAAGTTGCTAATATGCCGTCAGGGCTGTCACTATGTTTTATTGAAGTTGTTGGACAACTGAAAAATTGCTGGCATTTTGTGCAGTAAGCTACAATGCTGGTTTCACATTAAGTAGTTGGTCAACGTCATCATAGTTAAGCCAGCTTTTAATAACAACCCTCTAAATGTACAACATTTTCTGGGGGAGCATGCCCCAACATCCTTGTAGAAGGCCAATCGCTTATGTGATCAAATGTATGACAAAATCTCGTAGCACCTGTAAAACACCATGTAGCATGTCCTGTTTCAATTTTTACTGACAACCCTGATAATGGTGTAATGCTTACTAACTTTTCATTCTAGGAGAGAGAAGCAGCAAAAAGAATGTTCTCTGGCAAAAAGGGGCAGGACTTTACTTCCCGAAAGACTAAAACGTATGTACAAGTTGTAGTAAGACTTAGTTGTTTTTGTTGTATTGCTTCTACCATTTCTCCTAAATTTATTTTATTCACCAAGCAATCGAAGCAATGGAAATTGACAATATTTGGAGCTGAATCTGTGGCATATCTCCTTGTATTCTATGACAAATTTTGTAGTACATTATTTTGTTCATGTACCTTGTTGAATTGGGTTAGGTTAGCATTAGGTTGTAGTGCATCATTATTTTTGTGCATGAACCTTGGTGAATTTGGTAAAAATAGTACTAAGTGCATTTCACATAAAATGGAAGACCAATAAATAATATTTAGCAATTAATGGATGAGGTTGAGCATGATAGAGAAAATTATCAAGACAGGTCTGTGTTATCAGCCAAAGGCTGAGGCTGATAACACAGACAGAGGTCTTGATAATTTTTGCTATCGTGTGAAAACCAAATTCAAAAATTGTTTTATTATACATTTTTATGCTCAAGTTTTAGCAAAACAAAAAGCTATCGAAAATGAAGCTAAATGAAATGCTGTATGAAATTGGTTTGCTTACGATTGAATTTCTGTTTCAAGATGTTTTCTTTCTTATTCAAGCTAAACATTGGATTTATTCTACGAGTTTAGGAGAAAGGAATGACTAGAAACATAGCTAAGTGCTTAAAATAGCAAAATGGCTCAAAATAACGAAATAATTGTCCTAATAATTGCAAAATTGTTGCATTTGCTTATCATTGAGCACTAAGTATTATCTGCTAGCTACATTTATTATCTGCTATCTGCTTGCAGATAATACTGTATGCATGTGCACTTAGTGCTATAGCTAGGTATTGAGAATTAGTTGCATAGTCTCAGCCAATCAGAATCGAGATTAGCGGATTCGGGTTGAGCGTTTAACAATGTTTGATTTTGTGTTTGTTGCAATGGTTGATTGCTCATGTTGCTACTACCATTTGCAAGCTACCGTTAAGCGTGAACCTTTTTCCGCGTTCGTTTATGTTTGAAACTAGACGTCTGGCGTCCCAAACCTTTGCAATTCGTCGGCAAACTAATTAGTTTCAACCTTGATGTTGAAAACCTTTGATATGTCTTCTACCGTCGTGCAACTCAGATTATGCCAAGAGACAGTTGTTGTCTTGCATCTCTCATAATTCTGAGCGTCCAAAACTTGAACTTGAACCGACATTTATATGATTTAGCGCGTAGCGCGAAGGAATATCTAGCTGAAAAGTTTCCAAACCTGAATCCCACTCGCTGAAACGTGAAGGCGGGACATGTCAAAGGTTGTCACAATCGCGGTTAAATTGCAAAGGTTTGTGCCGCCAAACGTCTAGGTTTCAAACATAAACGAACGCGGAAAAAGGTTCACGCTTAACGGTAGCTTGCAAATGGTAGTAAGTAGAAATTGACATGTTGCCAACCAATTTGCCATCTGTTGGCAGCTTGGCTTTGTACATTCTGGTGGTCTCTCGAGTAGGCAAAACATGATTTGAAGTCAAATGCTCAATATTTTACTACTTTCTCCCCATTAAAAACAATGAAATTATTTGGCCACAATAGTACAAGTATTCTACCTAGTTGAATATCATTCAAAGACAGATTGAAAGAAAGAAAGAAAGAAACAAACAAAGTGCAGTAAAATGAGTGTCTACTTTTTCATTAGCAACATGTCAAATTGTGTCAAGAAACGTGAACAATCAACTGTGGCAACGAACACAAAATCAGACACCGTTAAACGGTCAACCTGAATGCGTGGTAAACATGAGAGAGAAGATAAATGTAATTTACAGTTTATTACATGAAAAGTCATAAAGTGAGCATGCAGATGAATGCAAAATGCTTGAAGCTGATTGGAGGAGAAAGTGATATCAGTTGTAATGTATGTTGTATAGGTTTGTCCCAGGTGTCCCTCCACCAAGGACAGATGGTAGAAGACAAGCTCCACCACCAAGCCGTCAACCAAGCCGTGACATAAAAGCAATCAAGGTGAGTTGGAGGAGCTGTGTCGAAGGGCTAATGCTCGAAGCGTCAGCTGCTACTCCGTAATTGACTTTTAGTTGATTACCTGCTCTGTACTGGTAAAAATTTCGAGGAGGTGGGCTGTTCATAACTCTGTGTATTGTTGTAGTTTCGTATTTTACGCCTTCTCTCTGGTATTTATGAATATTTAACTCAGAGTGAGACTAACCCTGTATAAATGCGTCTGTAGTCATCTCATTCAGCTGTAATTTTCGAATACGAAACTGGCCTTTTGTGTGAATTTTACTGGGTTTTTTTTTCGTTTACTGCTTTTGTTTTTTCTTGAAACGACACCCTGGATAGAACAGCAATACCTTGTGAATGTTTTGATAGGCTTTCAGAAAGTTTCAATAAAGGATGGCAACGATGAAAGTGGATTACAAAATCATATTTAGCAACCTGCATGGTAGCTCTTTTTAATTTCTCTCAAGCAACAGTTGTCATCTACTCAAATCTTCATCAAAATCTAGATTCTGGAAAGGATACTCTGCTTGTTAATTGGAGAAGTTACTTTTGTCTTTTGTTTATTCTGTTTGGGATTAGGTAATGTTTCTTTGTTGATAACTTATTTTTGTCCACAATGCAGGCTGCAATTGCCAATGCCAAGTCCCTAGATGAAGTTCAGCGACTCGAGAGGTTACTCAAAGCAGGGCAAATACCCGGCCAAGAGAAGAGACGAGCAGGGGCCGAGGAAGAAATGGAGTTCACCAATGGAACATGACCACCGGACACCATCTCTTGGCATGCATTCTTGTAAAATATATTCATTCTGGATTTGAACATTACTAAATGTGTAACATGCTGAACGTTTATCATCTGTACAATAGAGCAGCATGAATTCTCTGGCCAGTTATTTCAGTAGCCAAGAAACTTGAAAAACAAGACTCAGATTGGCACTATTTAAAAGAACTTGTAGCTTAATGAATAGCAACTTTTATGTGACTACTGTCACTGGGAACCTACTTAGACAATGAGAACAAATCGCATATCGCAGAACGAAAACAAAGCATTCCAACTTAGAAATCCTTAACATATTCACATAATTGAGAATACTCATGTAACTCCTGGTCGCAATTAAGAGTAGCCTGCGTTTCATCCGAACAAAACCTTGTTATTGTCGTCTGCGAACCAGCGACGGAAAGCTTGTTCTAGACCCCCAGCAGCGTACCGTGATTTGAGTACGCGTTCTGATTGGCTTTTAAAAATGCTTTTTCTCACACGCCTTCTGACTGGCTATTTTGAAATGACTAGGATCGTCACGCCATGCGATAGCTCCAACAGCTGGTTACATCAGCACGACATTCCATTCCCCATTTGTCTAGACCAATTACAGCGTAAATGTACAAATTAAATAAGCAACGACTCGCTTTTGTCGGCATTTTACACGAGCTCACTAGTTCAGCCTAAAAATAAATGAGTTCTTCCAAAATATTTGTTATTTCTTGATAAAAGCTAAGAACAGAATATATACGAAGCTATTTGAACCGATTCTACATCCATATTTTTAAGTTTAGCCTCTATATTTCCACTAACGATTTCCTGCCAGACGAGTGTTCTGGCGCGAGTGGTTCTTGGATTCTGGGGAGACTAACAGGTGACAGGCTGGTGACAGTTGAATGGCAAGTCAGAAGACGTGTAAGAAATGAGCATTTTTAAAAGCCAATCAGAACGTGTGCTCAAATCACGGTACGCTGCTGGGGTCTAGAACACGGTTTGTGTCGCTGCTTCGCAGACGGACTATACCAGAGAAAAGTCCGGATGTGACGCAGGCTAAATTAAGAGCTTCGGCCCAGGTGTTTTTACTAATAACGGCGGCGACGCATGCAGTTTGATCACTTGGTTTATTTCGTTACCGTTAACGTAAAACAATTGTCCTCTAGGAAGCTCTATAGTTTTCGCATCTCGCATTTATTCCGTCGCATCTCGCATTTAGTCAGTCGCATCTGTAAAAACTAAGTTCCTTCGCCAACTAATGACGCGTATTAATAGGCTAGGTTACGTAACTAACGGATGACTAAATGATGTAATGTTTACTTAACGGACAACGAAAAAAGAAAACTATGCCATGGTGGCTAATGAACTCGGGAATGCGCAAATAAAATTAATTACGCATACATTTACACTCCAGCTTAAAACTGAGTCCACCAAATTTGCCTTTCACCAGATCAAAGCTCGAGCAAGTTGAAATGCTGTTGTACTGTACTTGACAGTGATTGGCTTAAATAAACATTAAGTTGGAATGGTTTGTTTTTGTTCTGAATGTGATTGGTTCTCGTTGTCTAACTGGCCCTGAGATTGATTCTCATTGTCTAAGTATCCTGATGGTTAGATTAGTTGTTCAAAGAACAACTAAATGAAAACAAACAAGATGCAGATATTGGTCTGAAGAAACCTTACCTTAGGGATATTATTGTAAACAAACTTGCTATTAGAAAAGCCTGCATATTAATTGTGGTTCCAGTTGTACTTAATGACAGGCATCTGATTTTGGCATACTGCGGATTCAGGTTGAGAGTTGAACGGTGTGAGATTTCGTGTTTGTTGCAACAGTTGTTTGGTGACGTTTCAAGACACAATTTGACATGTTGCTAACACAAAAAGTAGACTATCATTTACCGTGCTTTGTGTTTCTTTTTGTCTTTAATCGAGATTAAAGTAGGTAGAATACTTGCACTATTGTGGCTAAATTATTTCATCATCTGTAACGGGGAGAAGGTAGTAAAATGTTTGCTTAGTCACGCGACCACCACAACATTCAAAGCCAAGCCGCCAACAGATGGCAAACTGCTTAGCAACATATCAATGTCTAATTAATAACATCTACCATCCTAAAAGCTAAGTGCCTATCGAGAATTTCTTAGGCAAGTTTCGTTATTTCACGGATGAGCTTGAGCTGGAACGAATCCTCACTGGAGGCTTGTGGGGATAAATTTGCTAAAAGCTATTTAGCATTAGTAGAAACCAACTTGTGGACATTCTATTGTGAATCTCCTGATTTGGTTGGCGATAGCAGTAGCAAAAGTGAATGTTTAAAAAAAAAATAAGACTAACTACTTGTTCCAGTTTCTATCCATGGCTAAAAATTTTTTTTTTTTTAACAAAAATCTGTGTTTGTTCCAAGAACGGGAGCTCAACTAGGGAGCTTACACAATGAAGCATTTACAAGCAATTAAATAAAGAGAAAAAGAAAGGGAAAATAACTTACATGCCTTAACACCTCTGTCAATCTGTTCTGTCCTGAACTAGTTCAAAGGTACCTATCAATCTGTTTTGTCCTGAACTAGTTCAAAGGTTCCTCTATCCATCTTCTGTCCTGGACTAGTTCAAAGGAACCTCTTCTGTTCTGAACTAGTTCAAAGGTACATTATCTGAGGGCTGCTGAGTTTGCATTTGAAGCAGCTCTTAAAAATACTAACCCCCCCCCTTGTGTAGCATGAAAATTCGTCGGAGCCTCCCCCAAACAAAGTCCGAAAAAGTATGAACCTTCCCTAAAGAAAAAAAAGAGATGCATACTGTAATTTGTGTGTACACTGTTTATTTCACTTTTCTAGGTTGCATACGGGTATATCGTTATGACTTTACTACTACCTAGCTCGATTTAAACCCTAATATTCTAGATTTAAGGGGGCGGATCCATGATTTTAAAAGGGGGTGGCTGCTACCCTCTAAATATAAAATATATATGAATATTATCGTTTCCCTCTATCTTGTTTTACGACTAGCTTTCCAGTAATACTAGCCGCAATAATAACTTAACACGAGCTTAGCCCCGTTGTGCGTTTTAAGATTTTAAATAGTGATGATAAATGGAACTTCACGATATCGAACTCCCGGTCCTGTGACCAGAATTGTTAGCCTAAGTATTCGGCACCCTTGTTTTTCACAATAAAGGTGTATCTAAACAAATTGTTCGCTGTTTTTTTCTTTTTTCTCAAATGTTCTACAGTTCACGATGGTTAAGAATGCTAAAACAGTGATGAGGCCATCGTCCTCCTCGGGTGCAATACCATAAAACGCTGGCAGATCTTCAGTTAATGTATCCAATTTGATAGTATGGCCGTGCATGGCGATAACAGCCCAATCTGCCATCCTCTCCGTCATAGTGCTCCTCGGCGAACACACAAGAATGATCTTTCAGCCTCGGTGCTACCCATAGGCAGAATTGCTAGAATCTTAAAAAGCTCACTGACGTTCGGAAAAAAAAGTGATCTGCATGCTTGCCCAGAAGGGGTTGTATCGCCAGCGGATCAAAATGGTTTAACGCATTCAATGGTTTGACTTCAAGGATCTGACCCACGGTTTACATGCACTTGTGATCCTCACTATTTGAGTGGATTTGACGGTAAAAACCAAAATGAACGGATAAATGGACGAACACGGCTCGCAAAACTCAGTTCAGCAGTTACGGGACACGCACGGGACGTGACGGGACACTGAAGAACAATTGTTGAGCATGGCCTCGACATCCTGGGGGGCCAGGCTGAATGGGTACGGACCATGCAGTAAATTGAATATCAACGTAACGATACGCTCCGTACCTGCGTATGAGAAACTAATAATGACAACAGTTCGAGTGTTCCTAAATTTCCTTAAACGATGTTATCCTTCGCTAAGTAGTCTGTGATCATCTAGTCGTTCTCGTGTCCACGTTATGCCGATTCCTCGAGGAGAGAGAGCTTGGTCACCGGGCGAACGAGCGTGGAGTCCTTCGTCTTCACTTTAGCAGCACGTACACGGGAGTCTCCTGGGAAGACCCTGGCGACTCTTCCAAGCAGCCATCGGCTCCGGGGTACACAGTTGCCTGCGACAAGAACTAGATCGTTCACTGCAAGGTTCCTCTTTGGGCGGACCCATTTCTGACGTTGCTGCAACGTTGGTATGTACTCTTTGATCCACCTTGACCAGAAGCAGTCCGCAAGGCACTGTGCGCGTCTCCACTGCTTACGTAAGTACAAGTCCTCATTGTCGAACACTCTAGGGGGAAGAAGAATGTTCTTTCTCTGCAGTAGACAGGTGATTTGGCGTGAGAGGCTCCAAATCACTCGGGTCGTCACTGTTAGGACAGATCGGGCGACTGTTTAGGATGGATGTGACTTCGGAAAACACTGTCTTCAGTGTTTCTAGGCTCATCAGCGAGGCAGGGTTGCCTAGAATAGCCTTCATTGACTTACGCACACTCCGTATAAGTCGCTCCCAGACACCCGACATGTGACTTGCTGCCGGGGGCTGGAAACGCCATCTTACGATTGGGCAGCTGTACCACTACGTCTCTGGTGCAGCTCCTTCTTGACTGCTTCCTCATCGAGCTCTCGAATTGAGCGTTTCAGTTCTCTTTCAGATCCTGTGAAGTTGGTCCCATTGTCGCTCCATATCTCTTTCGGAGATCCACGTAGGGACATAAACCTTCTAAGTGCTTGAATGAACGCGTCAGTTTCTAGGGATCTGACATCATCTACATGAACAACTCAACTGTTGAAGCACACAAATATGCATCCATACACCTTATCGGTACCGCGGCCACGCTTGACATGGAAGGGTCCGAAGAAGTCAATGCCAGTGTATGTAAATGGTGCCTCGTATGGCACGAGTCTCTCCTTTGGCAGGTCCGCCATCATCTGCTGCATAGTAGGGGCGTAATGCGCTTGGGACAGTCGACACACTCATGCAACACTTGCCGAACCAAAAGCTGGACCAATGCTCTCCCTCGTAAGATCCTGAAACGTTGACGCATATCCGATATTACATGCTCCCGTCCAGCATGACCTAGAATCTTGTGATAGCAGCGTACAATTAACCTGGACACCAGATGATCCTTTGGAAGGACCATCGGATGCGCAGCATTGAACGTCATCGGTGCGCGATGAACTCTCCCTCCCATTAGTACAACTCCTTCAACTAGAGTAGGGTTCAACGTAGCTAACTTGCTGCTCACTTTAACTTGTCCTCCACTCTGCAAGGCAAGAAGTTCCTCCTGGAAGCATTGACGCTGTACGAGTTGTTCAATGACGTCACTTGCATGATGTATCTCGGCAAGGGTAATCGTTCTTCCGGAACCCTGCATGCTCTTTGCTTCCTTGATCCGTCCCACGAATCGTAGCAACCATGCCATCACTCTTACCAGGCGAGTCCAGGACGAAAAACGTGTCAAGAGATCGTCAACTGGAGTCGAATGTGTGCTCATCGACATCAAGTTCTTCTCATTTCGGACTTCTGCATCGTCATCGAGACCTTCTCCTACGACTTTAGTTGATCATTTGTCTTCTGACTGCCAAAGAAACTCGGGTCCGGACCACCAGCGGCAGCCTGGGATAAACGACTCGATGTCCATCCCTCGTGATCCATCGTCAGCTGGGTTCAACTTTCCGGGGACGTGATGCCACTGTTCAGGCGCGGTGATATCTTGAATTTCTGTAAGGCGATTTGCGACGAAGGTCTGGAACCTTCTCTTCCTTTTCTTTATGTACTGTAGGGTTCTCGTCGAATCTGACCAGAAGTACACGTTGTCTATAGGTATGTCAAGTTCCTCTGTGATCACTCTGTGCAATCGTGTCGCTAGTACCGCCGACTGCAACTCTAGACGTGGTATGGACCAGTCCTTCATTGGGGCATTTCACGCCTTCCCCATGATGAAGAGACAGTGCACTTTCCCTTGCTCATTGGTCATTCTGAGGAAGGAAACAGCGGCATATCCCCGTCTCGACGCATCTGAGAAGTGGTGGATCTGGGTCTCGCAGATGGTTCCAAGACCGGAAGGCTTATAACATCTTGGAAGCCTAATATGGATGATACGAGGCAGGGACTCCACCCATCTCCGCCATTTCGATAAGTATGGCTCTGGAATATCATCATCCCAAGGACAGTTCATCCACCATAGCTCCTGTAACAGCACCTTGATCGACAGGATAAGCGGCGAGAGGAAGCCAAGAGGATCGAAGAGAGAACTCATGACATCCAATATTCCACGTTTCGTGGGCGGCTTCTCGGTTGGCACGGCCTTGGAACTGGAAGGTGTCAGACTCAGCATTCCAGCATATGCCAAGCGCTCTCTGAATCGGGAAGTTGGTCAAGATCCAAGTCAAGATCCAAGTCAAGATTTGGGTTCGCTCTCTCGACAACGGGTATGGATGCCAGAACTTCACGGTTGTTACTGGTGAACTTAGTTAGGTGAAAGCCTCTTTCCTTCAGCAGTCCAATTAGGCCCACAGCTAGCTTCACAGCTTCCTCCTTTGTGGCTGTTGATTTCAATACGTCATCAACGTAAATGTGCCTTCGTACGGCACTGATAACCTCGGGGTCGTATTTATCTTCATTAGCGTCTGCTGTCATGTTCAGAGCCTTATTAGCGCAGCATGGTGATGACGTCGCTCCGAAAAGATGGACGAGCATTTGGTACTCTTTCGGTGGTTCATCGATACTGCTGGACCACCAAAGGAATCGTAAGGCGTCTGTATCACATGAAGCTACCTTTACTTGGTATAACATCGCTTCGATGTCGGCGTTAAACGCTATTTCTCCTTGTCGGAACCTCATCAGGACTCCTGGTAGATCGTTGATAAGGCACGGGCCCTGGAGTAGCTTGTCGTTAAGGGACAACCCAGAAAACCTCGCTGCGGCGTCAAACACAACCATCACCTTGCCTGGCTTATTTGGGTTGCACACGGTGATGAGGTAAGTACCACGTAATGTCACTTCTTTCAGTGGCTTCTTCATCGGTCAACCTTCTCGCGTACCCTTTGGACAGGTATTCTTCTTTGACGGCCTTATATTTCACTGCTAGATCTGGGTCACGGAGAAAACTCTTCAGATGACGTAACCTTGACTCCGCAAGGCTTTGGTTGTAAGGCAAGTTAGGATGCTCATATTTCCACAATAGTCCCATCTGGTAATGGCCTTCATTCTTACTGATTGTATCGTCGATGATCTTCACTAGCCTCGCGGTCCTCAACAGACATTGACGGTCAAGTGCGATGTCTTCAGAGTTGATGAAGTTAGAGTTAAAGTGTCTGTTGGTGCTACAGGCCGAGGAACCACCAAGAATGCTCCAGCCCAGACGCGATCTAATGGCTAGGGCCGGGTTCATTTCTTCACTTCAAGGGGTATGAACACTTCTTGGACGTTGGTGCCAAGTAGGACCGAAATCTTCTTCCTTTCTACTTCCGGAAAACACATGTGTCGTAAGTGCGGCCACTGCTCGACGTGCCTTGTTAACTTCTGGTGCTTAAGTGGTATAAGGAGGTCTTTCACAGCCCACGCGGCTCCGACTTTAATTATGTCGTCGTCGTCACCACTTACAGGCGCGATACTAAAGCTGACCTTAACTCCTTCTTGTATATTGTTATCATTCACTGTGTTGAGCGAGAATCTGCTTGTGATCCCCTTCATGTTCATTTCCCTTGCTAACGAGGGGTCTATCATGGTAATGTCAGAACCAGAATCTATTAAGACGTAGGTTTTCTTCACTTCACCATTGTCTCCGATCACCTTAAGGGGGATGACCTGAAGCAGAACCTCCTGCATGTCATCGGCGGTGGGATATGATCCATTTGCAGCGTCTTCTGCTGGAAGAGGGTTAGCTTCAACGTATTGTGGTTTGCTGGTTCCGGAATCCTTATTTACGGGGGGAGTCTCTTTCTTAGGTTGGGCGGCTTCCTTCAGGTGTAGCATGGTGTGGTGTGGTTTGCCGCAGCTGCCTTCCGCTTGGCATCGGATGGAAGATTTACACTTAGTAGCGATATGCTTGGTTGAACTGATGCAACTGAAACACATTCTCTTCGATTTGACAAATTCGCTTCGATCCTTCGGCGACTTTGCCTTGAACGGTTCACAACGGTATAAGCGATGCGACTGATTACACAGCAGGCAGGCGGGTTCAGTCATATATCTGCGTTAGTAGTGTAGATCATAACTCTATTTGTTGGTACCTTCGATTTCGATTGCTTGTGGGGTGCTAGTGGGTTTTCCGACTTAGAAAAGAAAGGGTGATTAGCAACATCGGCTCTATCCTTCAGGAATTCAACTACATTCCTAAATGTTGGCATTATTTGGCCGTTCCGATCTAGTTCCGATCTAGGTGTTCTGCAAATCTAGTGTGTGCCCACTGCGGTAAGCGTGCTATGACTTTCCATTAAACTTTTGTTATATTTTATGTCATTGTGAAGAAAAAAGTTGTTTTAAAGATTTCCTTGAAGGTCTTTTAGTTCTTGTTACTTCTGGCAGTCATTGATGTCATCACTGCTTATCTTTTTAGTCCTTTCATGAAATAAAGGGTTAATGGCTAGTTGTTCAAAGGTTGGATAACGCTATCCACCAGATGAATCCTGATGCAGTGCAAGCTAGCTTATTTTATCCATTCGGGATAGGGATTTATCCAGTGGATAGCATTATCCACTATTTGAACAACTGGCCCCAGGAGGCGGGAATATATAGCACTTAGAGAGCGTTTCGACAAACCCGTGGAGCTGTTTCAACAATACTTCCTGGCCCTATTACTCTAAGGTATTGGACCCACTGGCGAAAGTTGATAAAGCCCTTAGAGTCAAGCAGCCAGAGGGGAAGCAGGCAGTTGGAAAATCGCAGGAGGCAGCATCGGCCAAGTCGCCTAGACCACCCATGGTGTGCTATTATTGTGGGGCTCCAGGGCACATATCCTCCTTTTGTTTCCGCAAGAGGTTGGCTTATCCCAGCCGAGGGCGATTTTCCTCCTATCCCCAAGCAGGCCGGGGTAGGGGTGGTCGCACGTGATCCTACATTTATTGGCCGCTACACTGGGAACAGTCAGTATACTACTATCACGTTAAGTGATACGATATCTTTATGCTTTTGTTGAGACCTTATTTATTTGTGACATAGTGTTATGAGGCAATATTTGATTATGTATACAATAAGATAACATCGTATATTTTGTAATAATTTGTTGGTTACAGGCGATACCACTTTGCTTCATAAAAGTTATTTATGGGTGCCCCTATCATAACTTCTCCATATTACCCATTATCCCGGTTTATGCGTTTATGGAACCGCTCGTTTTATTGCTTTTAAGTTCCCAACTCGCCCCCTGTCGCCTTCCCACCCAGGTGCTTTGGGGTTGACAGTTTGATAAGGGAGCCTTATTCTCTGTCGGCTTTCGAGCGAGCGCTTAATTCTGTCAACCCTTGAGCAACCCCGTTTCTCATTTCGCCCCTCTTATACGCTTTTTGCCTTTTTCCGTTTTCAGTGCATTCCACCTAAGTGAACCCCACGCAAATACTATCTTATGGGTGCAGTCGGATGGGAACCGCTGGTTGCTAAGGGTTGGCAGCATACAATGCCCATATATCGGATCAGTTTGTGCAGTCAGTCTTGGGGTGTCTAACCTCTGCAGACGCGTCCATGCTGGCCTTCAGAGAGCCTAACTCGTTTGTGGCCGGGAATTTGCTTTTGCCTGTGGATGGGTGGAGACGCCTCGCTAAAGCAGCTCCCTGCGATTTGGCTAATACGGTTCTGTTCTGGGTCACCAACAGAGTTTGCGTCTTAGATTTCCTCCACCCGTTCAAGGGCTTTTACAATGGCGAACAGTTTAACTCTGCACTCCTTCCCCACCGCATTTTCGAGAATAGCTCGTCGTATTTAGCTTTTGGTGACTTTATCAACGACGCTATCTCTGCTGGGCTCGCATCGGGCGCCATGTCCGTGTGGGATAGGGTAGGGGAAGTACCATCCCCCGCTCTGGTTATGCCCCTTACGGTCGAGCCTTCCAAGCCACGATTATGCCACGATAATCGTTTCCTCAATTTGTGGACCAAGGACACACCTTTTAAACTTGATTCTCTCTATGATCCCTCGCTATGTAACACCAAATTCTTTTCAGCCCGTGGTGACGATAAGTCGGGTTATTTTCACATGCATTTTTCTTACCAAAGAAAACAGGCAATATTTGGGCTTTCAGTGGTCCGGATTTTAGTATAGTAATAACGCTATTCCTTTCGGTTGGAAATCGTCGGCTTTTATTGATCACTCGACCGGTTACCTAGCAACCCATTTCTTCCTTTCAGTTGGGATTCCCTGTCTTCTTTACATCGATGATCATCACACGGGCGGGTTGCAATTGGGCAGCGATGCCCCGGCGTGCACCGCCCTATCATCAGCCCGGAATCGCTAATTATGTCATTTTTATTATACCCTCACGTCGCTAGGCTATTTTATTGGGCTCAGCAAGTCCATTTTGGTCCTAGTGCACTGCGTGCGCTACCTGGGTTTTCTTGTCGACTCTGTTAGCCAATCTTTTCAGTTAGTCGAGGAGAAGAGGCAAAAATTTGTAGCACTTATTGAGACTCTACTAGCCTCTAATAAGTCAAATCTTGCAGCGCTTCACGGGGAAAGCTATTTAATTTTCTTTGGCAGTTCCTGGTGCCCGCCTCTTCATAAACGAAGTCAACATTGCTATTTCAAGAGATATTATGTCCTCTCGCCCTATTCCGATTGTGGGCCACCTTAGAACGGAAATTTCACAATGAAAGTTTTTAGAAGACTGGGGCGATGGTACCCCATGGGTGTCCGAAGCTCATTTCCCTATAGCGTTAACCACGGATGCCTCCTCTTACGCCTGGAGCGGGGTACTCCACCCAGGGGTGAAGCCTATAGCCATCCGCGATTACTGGCCTCCTGCTGAGGCAGACCAACATATCAATGTCAAGGAGACTCTTGCCCTGGTCAACGTTTTAAGGGCTTTTTCATCGGTAGTTCAGGGTCGGCTGGTTGACGTTTATACTGATAGCAAGGTGCTTATCGGCGTTTGGAGGAAACAGGGCTCAAAATAACATCTTTTAGTGCAAGCAATCAAGCAACTCTTTTGGGTTCTCACTAAATACAATATCCATCTTAGTCTTATTTACATCCCGTCTATTCATAATAGCTGTGCCGTCACGAACATTTAGGTCACGATAGCTTTCTATAGTGCTTATTATGTACAGAGAGACTTTAAGGACATCCCATGACCTTCATCGTTTGCATTCATATCGTTTGGTTTCCCTTTCTGTCAGAACTGTACTGATAAGAACATATTTAGCATTTTTGTCTTTTATAACCATTCATTATTGGATGTTATTTTTAGCTTAGGTTTCTGTGCCATTTAGTACCACTGCTGTAACCTTAGTCTCAGTTTCAATCAGTGCTTTCAGCGTGTACAACCTTTTACAGTTCATTCCGTTTTTACCAACATAAATTTGTCAAGGATTATCGACAAGTTTAAGGTTATACTGCCGTACGAAGCAGAGCAGCAGCCGAGGTACGGAACAATGGCGCTGACTCACTTTCGCGACTCAAGCGTGTTATGGTCTGGTTCATGCAGGGGTCAAATTTCTGGTAGAAACTGTTTTTCTTATTTCAGCACCGCCGGTTATGGTAAGTACGCCAAGTTTCTCACGATAATAGGTATCGCCATTCTTGACTACCTTAAGTGGTTTGTGTGTATAAAAAGGTGTCACGTGGTCTGTCACGTGACTTAGAACACGAAATCAGTAAATCAAAAACGCGGCTCCGAGTTTAAAACAGCTAGGATGAGTGGATATGTTTAGTTCAGGTTGAAGCCTTTTTCCTAAATCAGCTTAGAAAAGATGACTACAATGTTTCGTTAATGAGTAATTAAGGCGAACATATGTAAAATAGGTCACATGACTTTTTGTACCCTTAATGTATCCTTATGTTTACATGATAGTCATGTTTTCTAAACGTGGTCTAAAACACTGCGGGAGGAGTAATATTTTAGCAAGGTTACTTTATATTCATATGTTATCGTCGCAGCCGCATTTCACTTAAACGATTTTATATGATTATGACGTCATCGATCATGTGATACAACAACCATCCACTTAGCAAATTTAAGGAAGTTGATATTAGTATTATGGTGTAATTAGATTTTGTTTAAACTGTTATTTCTGTCAGAAAACATTTTTTAACGTACATCTATTTTCCGCCGGATAAATGAACCTAAGTAGCTTTAACATGCTTGAGAGTCCTCTCTCCCCAGGATTCCAAGCTGTCCGACCGCGCATGGGTAGAGGTGCAGTCGCGTTTTGGGCCTCACTCGGCCGATTTGATGGCTCTTCCTTCTAATGCCCAGGCCGACGCGCGTGGACGTTGTTTGCCCTTTTTCTCCCCGTTCTGCACACCGGGGTCGCTTATTGTGAACTTATTTTCGCAGACGGCTGCCCAGCATCCGCTGGTGTTTACCAATTCTTACGTTTTCCCGCCTATCTGCCTAATCTCCCACGTCCACAAATTCCTTCTAGAGCAGTGTGCTGAGTTCACTATATTTGTGTTCCAGAATCAAGGCAAAGCGGGCCACGGGCTCACGTCTCTTAGGTCGTAGGGGCGAAAGGAGTAGTGTTGCCTCCATCTGTGGAGGGGTTCTCGGCAGATTGGCCGTTGCCTTGGGACCTCTGGGCTTTCCACCTCTCTCAGCTATATATAGTCGCTTATAACAGTTGAACCGTTATCCCTTCAGTATAAGATTTCTAAGTCTACAAGGACAACCGCTGGTCGTTTTTTACTCGAGGCGTCGGGCACTAGGCCTGCATTATAGCATGTTTTCAATTTTGCTTTGGCCAAAGATCTCAACGTGTATAACACTGCACCGCTGTTATTAGTATATCAATGTATAACAGTATAATCAATGTGAACTCAGTTATTAAATGTTTATTTGAATATATCGTCTCTTTGTCTCTTTCTTTTAGGCATTGCCAGAAGTTCCGCGGCTCTGATCTTTAGTCTCTTTACCAAGGCAGTTAGCTGCCCTGCATGCTTGTACCCAAATGACCACACATTTTTGTTCTGTCAGAGGTGTGGTTGCACAAGGAACCGATTTCTCGATAATATCCTCTGACCGGTTTCGTTTGACATCGCCACCATTGATCTTCGTGTTCAGTCTCTAAAAAACGCTGCAGCAGCTACCTCCTACTCCAAGCAGAAAACCTCTCTCAAGGAGGAATTTCGTAGGTTTTTGTTCTCCCTGCCAGATAAAAAGGACCTCGGCTACCCCTGTCAACATCATCCGCTTTTTCATTTACAAAGATGTTAGCTGCATGGAAAACCCGTGTTCATTCACATAACTGTCCTGATATAGGACTATTCTCACTGCATACATAATTGGCGCATCACGAAAATGTGGATAATTCTCCGAATACCGATTGTCTATAGTTCACAGTAAGCATGCATGATGCTTTGCGGGTCTCTAGTATAAAATATGTAGCGTGGCTCAGAACTGAGTCGATTTGCCGGGATTCCGGAGAGGAAGCAGAGTTTTTCGCCTGTGACACCTCACCAGTCAACCGCCACTAGCGACCGTCATGGCAGAGCACGCTGCAGTGGAATTACCTCCATTGCTAGCCGAAGCCCCTGCAGAGGAACCGGCAGCCGCCGCCGAACAAGAGGTAGTTATCAACTCTATACTAGCGTGTGTTTTGTGGTTGTATTACGTATCACTTGCCTTTTCTTTAGTACTTTGTCACGTACATTTTCGTTTAGCTCGATCTGTTGGTTATACGGAGGTTTGGTTTCTCCGGTAGTTTTCTTTGGTGCTTCGTTATGTCCGTTTACCCTTAACCTCTATTAGTTTCGCTGCCCTAGTTTTATTTGGTCAGTTTATGCCCGGCTTCTATCAGTTTATTATTTGGAATATACTTTAGTCATGTACATGTTGCTTACGGGTTCTATATATTTAACATTTTTCCACGTAGTTTTATGTAGCTTATAGTGTTCTCAGTATCATTTAGGTTTATCCGTTCACTCGTGCTTTAGTTGTGTACATCTCGTTAGGTTTATTTCGCCTACTCTAAATTTTTACTCATTAGGTATTTATTATTTGGCGTTTATTTTAGCGCTTTATTCATTCTAGAGTTTACCGATCCACCTGCATGTCATACTTAGTGCTTGTAATTAGTTACCTATTCCTATTAGAGTAGTTTTTGGTCATGGTACGTTACGCTCTAGCTACATTTATTTTTATTTTTTATTCCGTGTAGTTAGTTACTTATTCCTATCGTTAACAGTCAGGGACTTCGGGTGTTCATTAGAACTTGATTTACTCCGGAAGCTGGGACACCACGGGAGCGAGAAATATGCTAGTACGGTCCTGGAATCGTGGGCTTCGGGAGCCCTAGACGCTCCGAGAGCGGAAAGTATGCGAGTACGGTTCCGGGAACCGTTGGCTCTGGGAGCCAGACGCCCCGGAGGCGAGAACTATGTGAGTACGGTTCCGGGAACCGTGAGAGCGTGGGAGCCGGTGACGCCTCGGGGGCGAGAACCACGCGAGTACGGGCCCGACGCCCGAGACGCCCCGGGGGCAAGAACTATGCGAGTACGGTTCCGGGAACCGTAGGCTCCGGGAGCCAGAGACGCCCCGGAGGCGAGAACTATGCGAGTACGGTACCGGGTACCGTAGGCTCCGGGAGCCAGAGACGCCCCGGGGGCGAGAATTATGTGTGTAGTGTTCCGGGAGCGTAGGAGCCAGAGACGCCTCCGGTGCGAGAACCATGCGAGTACGGGTCCAGGAACCGTGGGAACCAGGATTTCGAGACGCTCCAGGGGCGAGAATTATGCGAGTACGATGCTGGGATCGATGGGCTCAGAGAGCCAGAGATGCCCAGGGGGCAATTAACGAAAGGAAATAGGCCACGTGACATAATAAATTGTAAATATATAAATAAAGAACATTCTTTATGTGGATGATTGTTGTCGCGTGATCTATGACGTCATAATTACAAGGGGAAACATGTTTAGGGCAAATGCGGATAAAAAGTAACCCTGTTAAACATTCCTCTTCCAGCAGTGTTTTAGACTACGCGTAAAAAAACATGACTATCATATAAAGATAAGGAAATATTAAGGCTGCGCTCGACGTTTGGTTTGTTTTCGCTTGTCGTTCACCGCCGTTTACGCTTTATTATCCCTAGCCCCATGACCGTCTAGAACAACTAGAAGCAAAGATAGAAGCTCTGGAGCAAGTAAGGACCCGTGAGGGTACGGCCCTGGCCTTAGCCACACTTCGTCGACATCTAAATCGTCCCGCACCGATGTTCGATCATTACGAGGCCATGGAAATGCTGCAATCGCTTGTCCGCCTTGCACGCAGCGATGCCCACGACAAAGCAGACGAATATGCTGCCGCTCTAGATGAAGTCAGGGCCAGAGCGGACACGCTGGACGACCAACAGCTCCAGGCCTACTACTTGGGTTGTTAGGAGACTCGATCCAAGCAAAGATCGAGGTCAAGCGACCAAACGACCGCCGGCCTACACCGTATGATCGGGCTGGAGCTAGTAGATGTTACCGTTGTAATCAGTTAGGCCATTTCGCCCATTTTTGCCGCTCCTCAAAATTAAACTTATTAAAACGTTCTAGGTTTTTATCTAAGAGAATTCTACAGGATTTCTATTTTAAGGTCATTTTGCCTTCTGTAAAATATGGCATAATCTTGTGGGGCGCGTGTTGTAATAAGGAAGTTCTTAACTCTATAATTTACCAAAGGACATGCCTTCTACTGATGTTTTAGAGCACGCCCAATGGTCCACTCTTTTCTTTCAATATAAATTAGATATCTTTAAACTGTTTTATAAGGCTTACGATGAACGTCTACCGAATATTTTAATTAAGGCGATTGTATTGAAACGGAAAAAGGGTTATGCCTTAAGGGCACGCGATTCGCTCCCGACACCTCGATTTAACACTAGATACATGAAGGATTCATTAACATATCGAGGTGCGGTGCTATGGAACACTATCTGTAGAGACTATGACGTTAAAAGTACTGGTCTTAAAGAAACAATATCCCGTCTTAGCTGCTCGAAATCATTTGTGAATTTTAGTTTTGATATCACTTCAGCTACTAATACGAACTTTAGAGTTGAAGGATTTATATATTACTAACTTTAGAGATCAAATATAGAAGTTTTATTACATATTATTAACTATATAGATTGTAAATTATACACAAAGATTTTATTAATCTGAGCTTTGAGCAGGCGTTGGGCTTTTCATGGGGTGGGCGCCGTTAGGACACAAGATAGCGAGGTCGCTTCTTCCACCGCCTTTTGTTTGGACGGTGTTCGTCGCGTGGGGAGTCCGGCGTTAGCCCTAAGCATTATTGATATTGATATTGATATTGTAAACAGTATATAGATGTATATACATACGTCTCAATTTGATAGTGTTTTTATTTAATTTTATATACATTTCTTTTACACGACCCCACAAGCTTTCAGCTTTTACATTAATCGTGTTTAAATAAAGGGTTATCTATCTATCTATCCACACAGGGCGCCCCCCGTGGTGGATGGGGTCGAGGCCGCAGATGATTTCAAAACTATTCAGTTCGTCGACGAACTCTCAATATGACTTAGGCCCGAACTAGATGTTTTGCCTCACTATTTATTAAAAACTACTGCCGTTCACGCTCTAGTTATACACATTTTTTCCCTTTACTTTTGTCCGTTTCCTAGTTTCTCTTCCCCTCGTTGACCTTGGGGGGACGTTCTCAGAGTCTCAATTCCGGACCTGGTTCGGAGCCTGGGGTCAACGAAGGGTTGGGTTCCCTTAACTAGCTTTAGCTTATCCCTGCTTCGTTTCGTTATTTCTTTAGGTAACACCCCTCTCGTTTGATGCCAGGCTTGTCACCACTTGCAGGGATAACGCGAATGGGGAAATACCATTATGTGATATAGCGCGGGGAACCCAGCCTTTCGTTGGCCCTTTGGCTTCTCCAGCCATGGTTGCCAGCAACCCAACGTTGGGCATGCCGCTCCATTTGCGATTCCGTGATCCTGATAGCTTCAGAGCTGTCACACTCCACGCTAATATCCCAGTGTGGGGGCGTGTTCTGACAAACGCTAGCACTCGCAACGTCGATCTCCTGGGAATAATCCGCGAGGGTGTTTAAAATATGTCATTTCTTCAAGCACTTCAAGGGGAGTTTTAAGGGAGATCAGTTTGATTCTGCGGAACCTCCTGCTGTCATGCTAGAAAATGCTAGATCGTGTTCCCATTTTCCCGACTTTATATCAACCACCATCCTTCAGTGGGTGTCATCTGGTGTTTTGTCGGTCTGGGGTCAAGCTGGTTCAGTCTCGCCACCTCATCTAGTCTTACCACTTACGGTAGAACCATCAAAACCGCGCCTATGCCACGACGAGCGCTACCTTAACTTATGGATTAAGGACCTGCCATTTAAATTGGATCACCTTTCGGACCTGCCGAGATATGTTCTACCTGGCCATTTCCAGAAAACGTTTGATGAAAAAAGTGGCTACCAACACGTTAGGCTTCACCCCTCGTCCGAGACCTATTTTGGCCTCATATGGGAGGGGTTCTATTTCACGTTCCGTACATTGCCCTTCGGATGGAAAGCTAGCGCCTATGTGTACCACAACTTGGGACTCGCGGTTTCTAGTGCTGCTCGCTCATTCGGGGTTCCGGTGTCTCAGTACATTGACGACCGCCATGTCGGCCAATTATTTAGCCCCGTCGTACGGCAGAACTGGGCGCCGAGCATACAGAACGCAGAAGCCGCGTCCTATACATCTTGTGCTATCTATTAATAGAGGCTGGATACTTCATTAACATTGATAAGTCCAAGTGCGTCCCCTCCACGTCAGTGCGTTTCCTCGGTTTCCTCTCCGACTCGGCACGACAGGCTTTCTTCGTGTCAGAGGACAAGAAACTGAAGTTTAAATCCCTCCGCGAAAGTATTTTGGCTACTAGCTCGGTCAGCCTGAAGACACTTCAGCGTTTTTCTGGGAAAGCAGTTTCTTTCAGCCTTGCAATTCCTGGATGCAAGCTTTACGTTCGAGAAATTTTCAAGACCCTCGCACTCCTCACGCGAACAACGCGAGCAGCGAGTAAGGTTCAAGGGGCTCTCCGCGAAGAGATTGCATATTGGCGATTTCTCGATGACTGGACCGATTGTTTGCCATGGAGACCAGAACAACACGTCGTGGTAACGTTGTACTGCGATGCATCGAAGCGCGCTTGGGGAGGAATTCTGCACAAAGATGGCCAGAGAATAGAATCGCGAGATTACTGGCAGGACGCGTCAGATGATATAAACGTTCTTGATGCTAGAGCTTTATTATGTGCTCTTTTAAGATCCGAAGCTCCCGCGTCGATGTTCACACCGATGGTAAAGCCTTACTAGCAACGTGGGAGAATGATGGTTGCAAGAACTCCAGGACCAACGACACGATTAAGGCTATCTTGCGCTTCAGTATAAGTGTTCATTACATTCCCTCCGGTGAAAACCCAGCGGATAATCTGTCGAGGCAGTGCTCCGATTTGGATTGCACTCTGTCAGACGACGCCTGGGCTCAAGTACAGCGGCTGTTTGGCCCTCACACGTTTGACCTCATGGCACTTGACAGCAATTGCCAAAGGGACCAGACGGGAAAACTGTTGCCACATTTCACGCCATGGCCTACGCCAGCCTCGGCAGGCATTAACGTCTTTGCGCAGGCCTTGCCCCAGGGGCACAATGTTTATGTCTTTTCGCCGTTCGTTCTGGTGGGACCGCTTCTCCGCCATGTTATCGACAAAGGTTACCACAGTCCGTTTACAATTGTTGTGCCGGATCTGCAGCCAAGAAGGTTCTGGTGGGCGTTGTTGCATTCTATCACCGTGGATCGGCTATTGTTAGGACGAACGGGCTCGACATCGGCTCTGCTTTTACCATCACGTCTAGCACCAGGATGGCTTGCGCGGCCATTACAATGGGATTTGTGGGCTTTTCGTTGTATATATGCTGAACCACGGCTTACCTCGGGTTTTTCTCTTTCATACCTCAGATTTCGCGCCCTTTGAAGGCCGCCCGCCGTTGTACCTCCTGCCTATATCCCAACGACTTGGACGCCAACTTTTGTCAAGCGTGTGGTGTGGCTACGGTAGGGTTGAATCTAGGAAAACCTCGAGCTCAGCCAGGCGTCGACATGCCAGCCATCAACAAGCGTTTCGCAGAGTTGAAGACTGCGTTCCATACGAAACCGTATCAGCGCCAAAAATCTGCTTTAGAGCAACAGTTCTCTCGCTTCCTGGCCTCCCTTGTCCCGCCAAGGACAATATCCTCAAGTACAGTTGACGATGTCATTAGGTTCCTCATTAATAAAGACAAGGCAGGCAGGACGATTGTTCATGTACGATCGTGTTCTAGAATAGATTGTAGGTGCCCAAGCCGCCTCGCGGCAGGTACAGTAGATTCCCTCCTGGGTATATATGCTCAGGGCTATATTTAATAGACTAGGTCGCGTTAGCGAATCTAACCCTATTTCACACCCTCGAATTAAAGAATATCTCAAATTTACACAGGAAGAGCAAACCATCCTAGCGGTTACCCCTTCGCAAGCGGTTCCCCTCTTTTTTACCAAATTTCAGAAGTTAATCGCTTTTTTGAGAGGCCTGATAACAGAGAGTTAATAAGTATATCTTAGTCAGGGATACCACGTTTTTTGTGGTCGATTTTTTCACAGGCGATAGAGCCTCAGACCTAGGGCGTCTTTGTACTGAGCAGGTGTTCAAGCTCAAAGACCGGAAGGGTTACTTACTCAATTTCACGTTAACAAAAACAATAAGAAAAGGGGCTTCACGGTCATCTGCTCTAGTTCAGTTCCACAAGTCGGATGTTTGTCCGGTATTCTGGATGGCTATTATATCCTAGCGTGTCGATCCTTGGGCGTTCAGTTGTCTCAAGGATATTTCTTCAGGGCCTCCGAACGAGTGAAGCATATTAGTCAGATACCTTTCCTTGGTTCGGCAGTGAATAATCGCCTTCGTAAGTACCTTACTCAGGCCAAACTAGACAATGGCGAAACACCTCATAGCTTTAGGGTGGGTTTGTCTAACACGTTAAAACTGTTAGGTTGTTCGCAAGAGGACATAACCAGATATATAAGGTGGCAGAGCGAGAAGATGGCCAAACACTACACGAGTATGTCTAACACGGAAAGGGTGTTTACCCTCTTTGAGAGCGTGGTTCCTAAGGCCACAACGCTTCGCCAGATCCCGGTCTCCCACCCCAGCAACCTTGAGGCCATTGTTTAGCTTTACATTGTAAGAGTTTCTTAATACTTTGATTGGTAATTTAAGTCTCTGAGTAATGGAAGATAGCATTAAATGGGACATCATAACGCTTACGTTAGCGTAATCGTATGCGTCGCGCTACAGAGAGGAGTTTAACGCGACAGCGTAATGCTGGGGGACAGGAGCGGATACCACCCATAACTTAACATACCGTGACGTGGCAATAAGTATGCAGTGAGGATAAAATACTATTTATCTTCCAAAGTGCATTTTTATCTTCTAATCATGAAAAACTTTCCTCTTTCAAAAATATGCGTGCTCAACTTATAAATATATATTCGAAATTGTGCTGAGAAAATATGTATTACGAATGGACAAAATATCCATGCTATATCAAACCAAAAATATATTTTAATTAAGATGCAAATATGTGTTAATATCTTTGACATCCTTAATGCATTGCGGTCTATAATTTACCGCCAAAAAGAGCCGCCATTTTGTTTTCGTTCTGCGTTCAATGAAAACATGGCAGAAGAAGAAAAAAAGAAGGTATTGGAAGACGCATAGTCGATGCACTAGTTAGGGGTTATTTGCATAATACTTCTCATAATACCCTGAAGGTCTTCATCAGAAATGAATGACTAATTTTCCTCATCTAACATACCCGACTCATCCGTTTTCGCCTTCTAACTATTCGTTCTGAAACATTTAGAATTTTTGGCCATGAAAAGAACTTACTCCTCAAAAACTCCACTGATTGACTCGAGGAAATTGTGAATCGTGGACGCCCCCTGCGGATAGAGGAGTACAGTACTGATTGTGGGGTCCTAAATCGTTCTCCAAACTGAATATATTGATCGATAACCGTTCCCTAGTAGAGATTACCGGCGTTAATGTGGTACAAATGTCGTCCAGGCGATCAATCAGAGTTTCCAAATGATTAAGAGCATCAATACGACTTCAACTATGAACTCGATGACTCGGACATCAAAGCCACTGACACTCTAAAGATCCTTGGAGTCACTCTGGACCGCAAACTTTCATTCAAGGCGCACATTGCAGAGAAATTGAGGAAGGCTATTGCGCTGAGGCATCAGCACTGCGAAGGCTGCGCAGATTCATTCCCCAAGACGTTATGATTCGCCTCTACAAAGCTTATATTAATTCTCCCCCATCTGGAATACTGTGGTCCACTCCTGTTAGGGATTGGAAAGGTTGAAACTAGGAAGATGGAGGACACTAACTACTACATACTAAGGACTATTTTGGGTTTGTCCAAGTCATTGTCATACGATTATCTTCTCAAATACGCCGACACAGGAACCTTGGCTGAACGTAGGAACCGTCAATCTCTATAATTCTAATTTTTAATTGCATGAACGATCGGGGTCCAGCTTATATAAATGACTTTTTCAAGCTTAAAACGGTAAGCTACAACTTGCGCGGAAATGGTACCAGACTAGAACAGCCTCGTTTTAATTTGGAATGGCTTCATAAATCGTTTTCATATATAGCAAGTGTTCTGTGGAACAAACTACCTACTAAAATAAGGGAATGCAAAGAAATTATATCTTTTAAAAGCGCTTTACGATCACATATGTTATCGTCATAAATAATTACCTCGAAATTTCTAATGTAAATTTATTATAATGAGTATATATGCATAGTTTAATATACATTTTTAATATTGTAATATTTCAAGACTTCGTAATATTTTAAGATTTTTTAATACTCTTAAACATCAAGTGTAGTAAACTTTTTTAAATTATAATTTTGTACGTATTTTTATTTGCCTATCTTTTGTTCACGTTCACGTTTAAACGAGTTGTATAAGCTCCTAGGTGACACGTGGTCAAATAAAGTATCGTATGGTAAGTATTGTATTGTATGCAGTATCTTTTGCGTCTAAAAGAACAGACACAGCAGCTTCCAGAAAGGTCGAAAACTCATTTTACTTTATATAACCAGGGAGGTGAGAAAACCCTGATGTTACAAACAAAATGGCGGCTCTTCTTAGCGGTAAATTATAGACCGTACTGCATTAAGGATGTCAAAGATATTAACATATATTTGCATATTAATTAGAATATATTTTTGGTTTGATATAGCATGGATATTTTGTCCATTCGTAATACATATTTTCTCAGCACAATTTCGAATATATATTTATAAGTTGAGCACGCATATTTTTGAAAGAGGAAAGTTTTTCATGATTAGAAGATAAAAATGCACTTTGGAAGATAAATAGTAAGTTTAGCATGAAAATTCCGAGTTTAGAACCGATATTCAAAGTATGTTCCGATGTTCAGAAGGCATGAAAAGTTTAGACTTTAGAACAAATAATCTGACCTTATATAGAAAGTATATCCGCAAGACAGAATACATTCTTAGCACACGGCATGGATATTTTTAAATACAGAATATTGTCCGCATCGGCGCCCCATACACAAACCCATAGATTGGGCTGCCTGTGCCAAGACTAAAAATGTTGGTAAATATGGCCACTTACAGAGCTTGGGTTACCTGTGGTACAACCACATGTAACAATTTTTTCCACATCTTATATATGATTGGCTGGAAACATTATGCGGAAGCTTCTGATTGGCTACTAAGGTAAACTCCAAAATTTAAAACCCAAGACAGCGCTAGGCACGAGGATTCGAAATTCGATACAAAGGGCCGGGTGGCAGTAAAAATCTGAATGTAATTTTCCAAATGGCGGATGATATGGAAATTGGCGAACTGTCTTGTACCGTCACTGTGGAAAGTTTGAATTCGACCGGTGTTATCACTCGAAGAAGAACGTACAAAAATATTACAATCGTTGTTGGCAGGGATGAATTTCGAGATATACTCCTTCGAATACTGTCAAAGACTTCTCCTCTAGGAAAAAGCTATCGTTTACGGGAAATAACGATTCATAAGCGCTTCCAAAAAGAAGGAAAAGCAACAATCAAGCTTATCACTCAGAATTTACAACTTCTTCTCTCCAACTGTCCTCCGTGTAAACTTGCCGGCTTCTTGAAGTGTATAGCTCTAAAGCTCGCACAAAGAAAGCAAAATGGCTTCATTAGTGATAGAGCCAGGATGAGAAGCGATTTGCCAAGGCATTTTGAGAATATCAGTCCGTTGGTAGAGAAGGATTTTATAGGGAAAGAAGTCACAAGCAAGAAGCGACCGCTTGGAGAAGTTAATGACAATGGACTCACACCAAAGCGCTGCAAACGCGAAGGCAACTTCGAAGTTCCACGGAAAAAAATTAACGTTATGAGCTCTTTGCAAACAAAGCTTACATCAGAGCAATTAGCCGTTATTCAAGCAGTTCGAGCAGGCAGAAATATCTTCTTTACAGGCAGTGCTGGGACTGGGAAATCCTTCCTTCTTCGTCGACTAATCGGCACTTTGCCGCCCCAAGGAACTTTTGTTACCGCAAGTACTGGAGCGGCTGCATGCCATGTGGGCGGGACAACTCTACATGCATTTGCTGGTAAGTTCTGAGGTCACCACCATTTCCGGAGCGATTGCTGAATATCCCACACTTGGTTCATTAATACTGCATTTTCTCAAATTCTTGTACAAACCTAAAAACCTAACCATGAAATTTAAAAAAATCCTACCCATTTTCAACCCCAATCATTCATAGAACGAGTCTAAATACACCAGAGCTAAATAATGGGTAATTTTGCACAATAGGCCCTATCAAGGTTATTTCCGCCATCTTGGCAGGGGCGCAAACATACTGGGGCGAGCGCGCGGCCAAGCGTGTTTTTCAATGGCGGATCAGTCGAGCATTGAAACTTAAAATGCCAAATCATGCACGCTGTGCTGTTGGTTACTGTGATAACGATCAACGATATCCCGATTTGTTTACTATTAAGTCCCATGTAGATGCTTTGAAGCTTCATAAGTGGCCTGCTAATCCACAACTTGCAGAAATCTGGCGTAAACAAGTGATAAAGGGACGAAAGGATGATTTCAATCCGCCACCTGGAGCACAAGGGAAGTTTGTGTGTTCAAACCACTTTCCTCTGGGTAAGAGGACGCCTCAGAATCCTAAAACAGACTACCCAACTCTTTATTTAACCTTATCGGACTTTCTGAGGTCCAAGTCTCCGAAAAAAAGGAAAACGAGGAGAAGTTTAGCCATAGAATTAGAAGAATATAAATCTAGCCCTGACCAGTCGAGTGATAGTGATTCTGACGAAGAGGAAATGGATATCGATGGGAACGTTCATATGAGAGTTGATTTGCGTTTTGAGGATTTGTCAAGGGACGCTGATGTAAAAAACTTCACGGGTCTTCCCTCCGCTGAAGTTTTTGAGAGACTTTTTGAGTATTTAGCAGTTAAAGCTTGCAAGATGCAGTACTGGAGGGGTGCTAAACAGACAAAGAAAGAAATGCTTAAACAGCCGCTGAATAGACCTCACTTAAACACGCAAAAAGGTAGACCTGGCCCACAACGCAGCCTAACTTTAACTCAAGAAATGTTTTTGACCTTGATGAAGTTGAAGTTGGGACTTATTAATGAAGATTTGGCCTTCAGGTTCATGATCTCATTGGGTACAGTCAGCAGCATATTCATCACCTGGGTAAAATTGATGTCTAAAGAACTGTCAGTCCTAATTATTTGGCCTAGTCGCCAACAAATACTCAAATCTATGCCACTGTGTTTTAAGAAGCTATACCCTAAAACCCGCTGCATAATTGATTGCTTTGAGTGTTTCACGGAAACTCCAAGTGGATTAAACCTTGCTGCAACTCTCTGGTCTGAGTATAAGCATCATTATACGTGTAAAGTGTTAGTGGCTATTACACCCAGTGGAGCTTTTAGCTATGTGTCACCAAGCTATGGAGGGAGAGCATCGGATGTGTTTATAGTGAGGGACTGTGGATTCTTGAAATTGATTGAGCCATATGACCAAATTATGGCTGACAGGGGCTTTAAAATAAAAGAAGATCTCATGATGTCAATGTCCTCACTCTGCATTCCCCCAAGCTGTGCTGCATCAATGCAAATGCTACCTGCAGATATTAGAAAGACCTCTGCTATTGCGAATGTTAGAATCTATGTGGAACAGGCCATTGGGCGTTTGAAAGTTTTTCGTATTTTGAAACATGAACTTTGCATAGCTCAACTACCTACAGTAGATGACATTGTAAGGGTTTGCTGCTCATTGTGTAATCTTCTGCCACCACTATGTGAAAAATGAAGACCGAAAAGTATATCATTGGCCCATCTGGGTGTAATTATGAAGAAAAAAACAGTTTGAAATCTGTCAATGTAAATGGACTCTGGAGTTGTTAACGTTTAAACACTGTTTATTAATATTTTGGATTAAAACAATTTTGATTATGATTAACAATTAGACTACAACTTCAAGTTTTCTATCCTGTGATAGTTGGGAAGGATGAAGCCCAAGTCGACATATTTTATCAGTCAATACAAAGAGAGAACTTGTAGTCTAATTGTTTTATTAAAAATCTTAGTAAAAACCTACTGGATAGCTTTCTACTGTAAAAACCAAGAACATTTTTTTTTATAAATTTATTGAAGAAATGACAGCTTTTCTCTACTACAGCTGTATTAGATTAGCCAGTCAGAAAGTGAGATTTGAATATAGAATGGTAATAGATTTTTACTAACATGTTTTATTGCAACTAAAACAAATCATACAAAGTACTATAGAAGTAGCAATCTTGGTTATGCTTCACTTCTGAAGAAACTGTAGTAAAATCAGAAGGTAATTATATAATGCTGTGTGATTGCAACGAAATAATCATGCTCTCCAAGAGGGTGTAACCAATGACCCAACCCCTCTAGAAATGCCATGAATATTTTCTGGAATTAAACAAAGTTACTAGGGGCATAGCCGGGGGGGGTGCTATGGGGACTGGACCCCATTCCTGTTGGTATATTTTTTTACAAATATTCTAAAAATAGGTTTACCCCCCCCCCCCCCCCCCCCCACCCTTCAACACTCAAGACAAAATCCTGGCAACACCCCTGTCTATTATAATACTAAATAAACTTTCATTCTAAAAATGAAGCTATTTTTGCTTTAGTTCTAACCTTGGTTACAATTATTGCACTTCAAATATAAAGAGTTAGTGATCTCCTCGTGATTACTACACCATGCATGGACTGCTCTGTGACAAACAGAACAAATATGTTCCTTGCCCACTGGAATACTGGCAAGTAAGCAAACACTGCATAAATCAACATCCCCTATCTCACTGCCCTTGTCATCACCATCTTCTTTGGCATCATCACCATCATCATCATCACCGTCATCATCATCATCATCACCATCACCATTATCATCGTCACCACTATAACTACCATCTTCATCATCATCTCTTTCACTGTCAGCATCTATATCATCAATAAGGCAGCTGTGGCATAACCAAGATTCAATAGCTTCAGCACTGTCCTCTGTTAAGCCTGCACAAGGGAGGTGCCACCAGGTAGAACATTTATCGCATTGCACACTGTTTTCCTCTGCCTTGTTAATCTCTGGTTGCTCTAGAATTACTTTGCTGCATTTGGGACAATGGAATATGTCTTTATATCCTAACAAACAGGGTAGAACATATGCCTTGTAGAAAAGGGTGATTCTGTTGACCACAGAAGAGCAGAACGCTGAATCAAATTCTATCCTTTCATACAGAGGCTTGTGGCCTTGAGTCCACACAATGAAAAAACAATGATCCACTCCAGCAACCCACATCTGTGCTTGTACTTGTGTATAGTATTTATTTGTGGGTTTAAGTCTGGGTGTGTCATTGTATTTTTCTAGAAAGTCAACTTTCTTGTACACTTCTTCCCGGTGTAAGTTCTCATTCCTCACAGCATAGGGACATTTCACTTCTATGGTTGCAGGAGAGCAGCATTTGCACACAAACATCCCATCTGGAGATCCTGCTAGGTATGGGTAGTCTCTCTTTACATATAACCCACACTCCTTGAACCCCTCCACACCATTATCATGTTGCGATGCAATATCAGATATAAATGCCTTAACTGCAGAACTTTCGTGTTCGATCCCCCACTTTATCTGCGGTAAATAAGAAATGTCTTCACCTTCATTTATTAAACTTGAAACCACTGAAGTATATGCTATCTTCTTTTTTTGCCTTGATTTTATAAGCGACTCTGATTTGTTGCTAACAGTATGAAAGTTTGAAGCCGTGACTCGCCCTGCCCTATGTTTTTTCCAAAGGGGATTTTTACTTTGACCTCTAGTTTCTGCTTCTATTCTTTTGACTTCATCAGCTGTTAACTGGCTTTCCTCCAGAAATCTAGGCCCAGTTTCTTCAACTGGCTTGCCCTTGTTGACTTCCCTTGTCATGAAGTTTAAAGCCTTTTCTGTGAAAGGGAAAGGCAACCCATCATCTTGTCCATGTTCAATTGAGTTTAGAACACAGGCAGAGGGGGCTGAGAGTTTCACTGCATTAAGTAGTGAAGAAACTCTCTCATCCGTCAACAATCGATCTTCTCGTTTTCGAGGATCAAAAAACTTTCTAATGTTCTGGTCTGCAACAGGATCTCTGTCACTTTCTTTTTTTGACTTTTTGTGTTTAGAAAAAGTAAGATCCCTGATTTTTGAGGGGGCAACCTCTTTCCTTGTGCCTTTGTTCCAACCTTGAGGAACAGATGTGCATGCTGGTGAAATATAGTGCTTTTTACACGCATAGTTTATTTTGTAAAGGACTGCTATGACATGGTTACACACCTCACCAGTTCCTGCTGTGCATGTGCACCATGATGTAACAATCCTGCAATCTTTGCCTTTAGTGCAAACCCAAACTTGGTGTGGGTCATTCCTTATTCGCTGAGAAGGGCAAACACTTCCCTTTAAAAAAGTAAATCCATCAGATTTAGTTACCAAGACAGTGTCAACAAAACCGCTCATCCAGTATGAGTAGGCTTTCTGGTCCTTGTATTTGCCTATATAATCCGCATCAACAGCCTTTACCAATAAGATATAGCTGAATAGAACGCCATCGTTGACCTCTGGCCATTCTTGAACGTTATCTTTCCATGATTGTGTTGAAATAGCGTTGGGGTCGGTTTTGATGCCATGTTTCCTTAGCCGAGATTGGTACTCTTCCTTAATCTTCGAATAAATTTCCTCTTGCGAGAATTTCTTGGGGGCATTAAGCTCATATGCCCCAAAAGCTCTTGCAACTAACTCTTCCTTTTTCCCGCTTTGGCTCAATCCTCTCAAAGCCAGGAAATCTTTGAGAGAAGTTGTCGTCCAGCCCACGAAGTCTTCGTACTGAAACTTCTCCTCGCCCTGCCTTGGCATGGTTTCAAGTCAAGAAATTCGCCCCGTACTCGGTAAAAACAGTGAAACCGATTATACAACTCTTATTCAACTTGATTAATTAAAATTCAGTGTTAAAAAAACCTTTGAAATAACTTTTTACGCTATATTTGAACAAGCACGTTTCATGCTCGACTGATCCGCCATTGAAAAACACGCTTGGCCGCGCGCTCGCCCCAGTATGTTTGCGCCCCTGCCAAGATGGCGGAAATAACCTTGATAGGGTCTATTTGTAAGGGCTTTTCAAAAGTTTTGGTTTACAGAGAATACACACGTTTGTTTGAAATCTGAAAATTTGACCTTTCCTGATGCATGACAGCATCAATATAATCCTGGGTAGATGCCATCTCATTAATTAATGCATTATTCTCCAAATGCATGGTGCTTTTCTATCACAACATCGATATATTTATAGAAAATATCCAATTTATGAGTTGTTAGTCAAGTCATTTCAGTCAACATTTCAAGTATTTCTATAAATTATTGCAAATTCAAATAATTTGATGACATCTATATCCAGGAATCGACCCAGGCTTTTATTGACGCGGTCATGGGTAGGAAATGTCAAACTTTCAGGATTTCAAACAAGCATATTCTCTGTAAACCAAAACTTTCTTCGCAGAATTACTCAAGAGGTTCATAGCTAAAAAAATGCAGTAAGGGTTTTATTTACTAGGTGCACTTTAAATTATTTTGATAGTAGTTTTTGGGAAATTGCTGGCAAATAGGTAGAAACAAAATATTGTTTTTGGGAGGGGGTGTCAAAACATGCTAAAAGCAGATAAATGGCAAAACACTGGTTCATGCTTCATCTTTATATTTTTTACTGATTTCATTATCATTCATATGTAACTAAGATTATTTACATTTGTTGGCTATGCAATATTTTCCCAAGCAGTACATTGCAAAGAAAATATTTTCAATTGAACAGACATAAATATTCATTCTTAGGTATAGGTAGTGGTACTGCTGACCTTGAACAGTGCATTGAACTAGCATCACGTCCAGGAAGGCTGCGGTTGTGGAAATCCTGCAAGCGACTTATCATTGATGAGATCTCTATGATTGATGCAGAGTTGTTCGATAAACTTGATGCAGTGGCAAAGAGTGTGAGAAGAAATGACAGACCTTTTGGTGGCATCCAGTTGATCTTATCTGGTGACTTTCTGCAGTTGCCACCTGTTTCGAAGATTGGCGAAGGAAAAACTAAGAAATTTTGCTTCCAGGTACTGTACATGACAGGACGTTACATGAATGGTGGAAGATCTAGGGCCTCCAGCCCCCTCTTAATTAGCCATCAAAGAGAAGTACAAAGGTCTTCCCCTTTTTGGCCAAGAGAAACGAGATCCCCCCCCCCCCAGGAATGACATATATATTTAACTGCTAGGGCATGACAGCTCTAACACATGCTCGAGACTGGGTAACTTTAGGAGCATGGGCAAAGCCATTATTAAAGCACGTACTGCTGGATCTCCAGCATGCATGCTCATGCAGTAACAAAGCCTGTTTGAGCAGTTACATTTTCTCAAAAGGTGACCTGCTGTGGATTTTCTGAAAAAACAAAACAATAGTATCAATGATTTCTTACAGCTAAAATCCCTGTCTCTGTCGATTCCCAACATTGTCACCCCCCTCCCCATATGAATAGAGACAAAGATGTTATATACATATGTTTACCAGAGTTATTCAAACGTTTTTCAGTAGATGGTGTTGTCTTCATTGTATTGTAATCCCTTGAGACTGTTTGCACATCAACGACAATGTTGCTGGTCCTTGCACTAGGGTCAATGTCCGTTCATGTAAACAGGCCCTTATACAGACTATTGCTGTCAATAAATTTAAGTAGCAGGCACTTAAGAATTGAGCAGTCTGCAAAACTGCTGGCTGCAGGTCACAGCTAATTGAAGGGCTGTGTGCAATAAGGGCGTATTAAGTGACTCCTGATCACATTCTAAATTCTCCTTTAAATTCTTTGTTTTCTAAAGGAGAATTTAGAACATGATCAGGAGTGACTTATGCCCTTATTGCACACAGCCCAATTCAGGAGAAAACTATTTAACACTGCCTTCAAGTTGACTACTGGACACTGCATGTACTCTTATTAATTTTAAAACTTATTTTTTAAATCTTAATTAGTCTGATAGCTGGGACAACTGTATTCAAACTACAATTGAGTTGACACACGTCTATCGGCAAAGAGACCCACTGTTTGTGTCCATCCTGCAGAATGTTAGAGTTGGGAGGTAAGAGTTTTGATCATTATATGATAAATTATCACAACTACAATTGTAAAATTAATGATTATTCATAAAAATATATTTATTAAATGAAATGAAAACTGCTTGTATAGTACAGGCTGTACATTACTTCAGAATCTAGGTTTTGTTGGCAGCTTGCCCAAAACAAACTTTTTCCAGCTTTATAAGTTTATTGCTTTTGGATGCAGATCCAATTGAATGAATAGAATGATAGAAAAGTTATATGTATACCGTATACTTTAATCATGAATTTGGGATGATATGCTAACCCCTTCAAACTCTGTGGAACATAATTAAGTGAACATTAATTCATACAAGTTATAGAAAAAATTGAGAATCAAAGTAAATTAACATCAGCCGAATTATACAATAATATTATAGCATGTACCATTTATTAAACTGTGATTTAAATACAGCACTAAATTGTACTTTGTGCTATTTTCACAGTTGTTCTGAACAAGTGACATCCAAATTAGAAGCAACCAGAAGCAACAAAATAGAAAAAGAAGGTATTCTTCCTACCAAGCTCTGCACCCACAAAGAAAATGTTGACCAGATCAACGAAATCCACCTGTCCCGCCTTCCTGGAAAGACACATGTGTTTACTGCATGCGACAGTGATTCTAGCCAATCACAGGCAATGTCAAAACAGGTTCCTGTTGCAGAGAGGATTGAACTCAAAGTCGGTGCTCAGGTTATGCTTGCCAAAAACCTTGATGTGACGAAAGGACTTGTTAATGGAGCAAGAGGAATTGTTAAAGGTTTTGAAACTGGAAACTTAGGTAAATAAGGTATTTATTTATTATGCTTTACCTGACTCAAAGGTGGATGGAGAGAGCAAGCAATTAAACCCCAACTATGGAGGTCTCTGAGTACGATGTTGTCCTAAGGCATTAGACCTGAAGCCCAGTATAACCATTTGCAGTTTAATAAGGAAATTGTTTTGCTAAGGCAGCACCTTCTATTTGGTTATCTTAAGACCCTTAGTGTTGGTCCAGCCAGGTTTCAAACCCTCTACCTCATACATCAGGCCAGAGTGGTTATAACCACTGAGCTAACTGGGAGGGTGGTAAGTTGTTTGGAAACTTATGCCACCCTTTTTAATTAATAGAAAGGGTGTGTGATGACATCAGTGTTGCTTTTTCGCAAATATCCAGATCATTGCATGATTACATTAACCACAAAACTTGGTAGGCAAAGCTTAATTGCAGCCTTAGCTACCACCATGCATTCATCTGTAAATTTCAGAACTTGCATGCTTGTTACTAATAATTATTGTAATTAAAGGGAAAATTGAAGGGCTGTGTGCAAAAAGGGCGTAATTAAGTGTCTCCAGATCACATTCTAAATTCTCCTTCAATTTCTTTGTTTTCTAAGGGAGAATTTAGAATGTGACCAAGAGTCACTTACACCCTTTTTGCACACAGCCCCCCCCCCCCCCCCTGCATGCACTTGCTAATAAATTTGAACTGCTCTTTCAAGAATAGGATTAGTTTCAAAATGACTGTATTCTTTGGTTGAGTTTTTATGCCCAGATCCTCTGATGAAAGCTTTCCCAATCTCTCTCCCTTCTACCAGCAAATCCAGTTGTTAAGTTCACCTGTGGTGAAGAGAAGATGATCAGTTCAGAGAAGTGGGTGGTGTTAACACCTGGTGGAGTAATGGTGACAAGAAGACAACTGCCCCTCAAGCTAGCATGGGCTGTTTCAATTCATAAAAGTCAGGTATGTATATATAGTGAAAAATAATACAAAACCCTTCTCTTATAATCAGTCACCCAATATGTTAATACTCTCCGAGTGACACAAAATTATACTGTCTTAAAATTCTGTCATTATGATAATGATCGATTTAATGGCAGTATTGGTTAATTAACAAGCAGTTAATTATGTATTACCTTTCTTCTCTTAGGGCATGACTCTGGACTGTGTGGAGATCTCCCTAGCACGCGTGTTTGAATTTGGCCAGGCCTATGTAGCACTATCCCGTGCACGGAGCCTGCAAGGTTTAAGAGTTCTGGACTTCGACAAGAAGTGTGTGCGTGCTCACCCAGAGGTGTTACGCTACTATGGCAGATTAAGAAGGGAACAAAAGATGATGAAGAAAATGCATTCACTTGGTGGCACATTACCAGTAGATGCTGACAAAGAGAATATATGTTGGTGAAGGCCAGCTGAGTAACTTTAAAAGGACAATCTTATTGATTTGTTTTTCTGTAAATAAAATATCGATTTTGATGAAGTGCTAATAATTTTAATTTGATTTTCATTGGGGTTAAATTTGGTTGTTACAAATTCATTTTTAGTGCCATTTTAAGATTATTATTATAGCAAGTTTCTTTCGGGGGGCAGTCATGTTTATGTACAGGGTATGGGTTTGATGGAAAAATAAGGCATTAATCTGGGTTGCAAGTCAATAAGTATTTTGGTAATTCAGATTCTATATTTGTTTAGCAACTTTTTTGGCAAACCTGGGCAAAATCTGGAGCCAATAGACCCATGTATGCAGTTTCAGGATCATGTGCAGTTGTCCAAATCCTTTGTTTATAGAGGGTTTTCACTCAATCCCCAGAGATTCAAATAACAAAGGGCATGGCAGCCATGTTGGTGTAGCTAACAAAAGAAGCTAACGAAGAATCTACTGTTAAAGATACACCAACATGGCAGCTATGACGTCACGTGCAAAGGGTCTATAGAGGGTTTTCACTCAATCCCCAGAGATTCAAATAACAAAGGGCATGGCGGCCATGTTGGTGTATACCTACAACTGTAACAAAAGAAGCTAACAAAGAATCTATTGTTAAAGGTACACCAACATGGCAGCTATGACGTCACGCGAAAATGCTCCATTTGATGGGCATGCAGGTAGATATTAAACAATAGGTGGCCTGCCAGTTGAAAGTGGCTTATGCCTCGCATTCCAAACCATTTATTATACAAGTTAGTGTGCCCCCTGCAGGTTTCTTTCAGACATGTAGATTTCAAAGAACTAAGAAAATAATTTCATTAGATAAAACAATTAGCCTGCGTGCAGACATCCACTCTGGGGGAGTGGACGTCTGCATGCAGGCTTAGATAAAACATAATAATTAATTAGGATTGAAAAGATGGGATTATGAAAATATGAAGAAATTACTACATAAATGTGGACCAAATCCAACAAGAACTGTCTGTATCCTGCTTGGACAAGTGCAATGGTCTGGGTCAAAAGCCGATTAAGATATGTTAACCACCATGGGAAGCAATGCTGATGAAGGGATAAACAGTGACTCAAAATGTCAGCTAGCTGATATAATTTTGCTTTCCACTGTGATAAGCATAAACCATTTCTACTCGTACTGTAGTTGATTATCAGTAAATAAATGTACCTAGGTTTACATGACTTGTATCAATGTTAAAGTGCCAATGAAATGAAAAAATTGATCCCGTTTTTATTTTGTTTGATAAAATTATAGGTTTCCCTTAGCGCGAACATAAATTTCTTTCATATCGAAGTTGGGCATAATTGCCAAAATCAGGCGACAATTTTTATGCCATTAAATATATGGTAATCACATGCGTGATATCACTTGGTCTGCACATTTATATTCCTCCCATAAATACTACAAAATAAGTACATTTTTTGGCCAGTTTTCAATTTAAATGTCTTAATTACTTTGAGAAACCTTAACGATGGCCTTAAAGTGCCTATAACCCTTTTGCAATTTTGATAGCTTGTGAACCTCCAAAAAGTTTTGAGTACTTCTGTGAAGAAAGTTTTTTTTACAGTGAATACTTTATGTTCTACGTTTGTTTGAAATCGTGTAAATGTGACCTTTTGTGACCTTTCCTGACCCATGACCGCGTAAGTAAAAGCCTGGGACTAAACCTGTATGTACGTCAACTCATTAATGCATTATTCTCCATGGCGCCTTTTTATCACAAAAACATCTATGCATAGAAAATATACACAGTTTGTGAGTTGTTGGTAAAGAAAAAAGTCATTTTAGTCAACATGTTAAGTACTTCTTGAAATGATTGCAAAGCCGAATTAATTATATGACGTCAAGATGACGTAAATACAGGTATCGACCCAGGCTTTTACTTACGCGGTCATGGATCAGGTAAGGTCACATTTACATGATTTCAAACAAGCATAGAACATAGAGTATTCACTCAAAACAAAAACTTTCTTCACAGAAGTACTCAAAACTCTTCGGAGGTTCGTAAGCAATAAAAATTGCAAAAGGGTTATAGGCACTTTAATTTTTCTAATAGATTTTTACTTTGGTGAATATAAAATAATATAGGACCTAGTGACATCATGCATGTTATTAGCATAACTTTAACGGCATAAAAAATGTAGACTGATTTTGGCAATTATGCCTGACTTCGAGACGTAATAAAATTATGTTCACGCAGCCTCTCCAAAATTGATTTGTAATTGCAGAAAATTGCTAAGGGAAGCCTAAAATTTACTAAAATAAAAAAAAAATGGTCTCAATTTTTTCATTTCATTGGCGCTTTAAGCCGGTGTGGGCGGTGGTGGGTGGGCATGCATGCAGGCAATGTGTGGGGATTTGACAGGCTTCAGGTTACCCCCGAGGGTGAGAATATTGACGAACCTCACTATTGGCCCCCAAATTAGGAAGGAACTGGGTGGGGAATTTAAATATAATTGACCATGCAATGGTGTCCCAAGGGTGTGGATTTGCCATTTTTTGGGAGGAAATAAAATAATTGTTATTTGACGGTCACTCTTGCATTATATTATCAGGAGCATATATTATTAAAGTATCTGATCACCAGGGCATGACTAGCTGTCGATCATTAGCATAGCACATCATTACTACATACAGGATGGCAAAATTAAATAATAAAATAGATCTATCCATAATGTTGTACAAATCATGTTTATTTATATAGATCTATATCCATTGTACAAATCATGTTTATTTATATATTAGAGGTCACGATTGTATTTATTAAAAATGTAAATTGATTAAAGTATTGTGAAATGCCTCATTTGTCAGTCTCTCAGAATTTTTTTTGAAAATTAGCAATAGGATCTTGATCAGGTGCCAGATGTGACAGAAATAAGAGTGTTGAATCTATGAAAAACATCTAAATAACATAGCTATACTGGTTGGTTACAGCACAACATGCAATTGCATACAAAAGCGAGTAGTATAGCTAGTATATCTATGGAATGACTCCCTGTTGTGGAGAATCGTTACGTTCAATATTGTAGCTGAATATTAATGACAGGTGGAGGATCATTACAATTATTCAAAATAGTGGCTGAATATTAATTGTAGAGGATTAATTACCTATTCAAAATGTAGCCTGCGTACAGCATCCCCTACTTCAGGGAGAACGACGATTTCATCGTTTCCGTTTCTTCCCATGTAGGGAGAAATGGAAACGATGAAATCGCCGTTCTCCCTCAAGTAGGGGATGCTGTACGTAGGCTATTCAAAATGGGGCCTGAATATTAATAAGGCAGAGAATTGCATTAGCTATTACATATTAATAAGTTTCTAGTGAGCAATAAGTTATTAGGGAGGATAATTTTATTAATAAGTTAAATGGAGGTAGCCCAAGGATAATGCACTAAGACTAGACTACAAAATAATATAATTACTAGCCTAGAGTTAGCCTGCAAAAGTAGCCACCTCTTTTGAGCTCCGGTCGCTCAAGAGGCAGCTGCTTCCGCAGTTTAGACTAGAGTATACGTGCCTAGACTAGCTGAACGTAGGTAATTATCGTTGACACCGTAGCCCATGTGGGAGGTTTCCAATGTACCTGAGCATGCGCAGTGGATATATTTTTTATGCCATAGTGGGGTGTGACCCACGTTTATTGGTTTTCAACCTTAAGTTTTCTCTTTACAAATCTGAAGCTATCGTGGTAGCATTGTCTCTGCATGGTTTCATTGTCCTTTGTACATTTTCTTTGATCTCATGGTCTCTTATTGTTCTCTGGTGATTATATGTTCATAATGATCATGTCTCCAAGCCCATGGGCATTACCGGTAACCTTAAATCGGTAGTGGACATCTTGTTTGATGAGATTAACCACTTCTTTAGCTGTTTATTTCAGGTTGCTGAAAGTTGTGTGGTTTCTAGCTGTCCAGATCCAGTATAATATTGTTTTGATGAAATACCTAACCTGGACTACCCTGGTTCCAGAGGGGCTCAGGTACAAATATACTGTAATGTGCCGCAATCGAAAGAGGTCTAATTCCCCGAAGGAGTTTTGTTTTGCGTGACGATAGGGTACACCTGGACTGGTAGTTTCCCTTTATTTATTGCGAAGTCTAGGAGAAATGTTCTTCTCATTTATACTAAACAAAGCTACTAATTGTCTCAACATGGGTTTCAAAAACCACCAGACTGCCTTAACTCTTTGACATTCCAAAAAACAGTGACGGCTTATGCTTTCTGTTTTTCTGTATGTCACGCATTTGCAATTCTCTATAATGTGCCAGTTATAGCTAGTGTTTCCCTGACTTTGACCCCTCCGGTTAGGATAATCAGCCATAACAAATCATTTTTCTTATTTTCAGTTATATCTCTTACTGTTGCCCACAGTCTAGCGGGGTTACAATCCCCATGCAAGCCATGCAGTATCTTGGAACTCGGCCATCCCTTCATGTAGGACGACACGAATTGCTACCAAATTGTATTCTATTGTATTGTGTTGTATTCTATTGTATTTTTGGTAAAAATTTGTGTCGTATCCTACATAAAGGGATTGCCTGGAACTCCAGGTTCAGTCTGGATTTTCTTAATTATATAAGTACTTTGTAAATCGCTTTCGTGCTTGAGTGTATTGTCTCGTGCACTGTTTCTCGTACAATTAGTAAACTACCCTTAAGATAATCAGTGGGGTGAGTTGCACTAGGGGTTAGATTATCTCTCATGTAAGCCCACTTCATTCTTAAGGGGGCGAGTTGGTGGCCCAGGAAACATTTGAGCAAATAATACCATTTGCAAGGTTGGTCCTCGTTAGCTTCATGTAGAATATTATGGCATATTACATTTCGTTTCTAGATCTACTACACTGATGCTACCTCTACTAACTGAGTTGTAAAGTGTGGATTGAGCCACAGGGTTCATTTTATTACAACAGAAATAGGGCCAATTTTACTAGTTTGTTGTATTCTCTTATCACCCAGTCTCCAGGTAGGGGCAAATCACGAGCTGCATACCAAAACCTACTTGCTCCAATGATATTGATGATTAGCACCTTACCAACAAACAACAGTTCTCTTGAACATGCGCCACATGTTTAGACATTTCTCCAGTTTCTTTAATTTGGGCTCCCAGTTATCTTTTTCTACGTCACCGTGCAGTGGATATAGTTTTTATCCAGTGCATGCGCAGTTAATGTTGGCTGGAAAAAAATTGGGTCAACAAACCTAGGTCATTAATGTTGACACCGTAGCCCATGTGGGAGGTTTCCAATGTATCTGAGCATGCACAGTGGATATAGTTTTTATTCAGTGCATGCACAGTTAATGTTGGCTGGAAAAAAATATGGTTATGAACCTAGGTCATTAACGTTCACACCGTAGCCCATGTGGGAGATTTTCGATGTATCTGAGCCTGCACAGTGGATATAGTTTACTTGTTTGTTTTTAATTCAGTACATGCGCAGTTGATATAGTTTACTACAACGTCATTTGCAAACTACCTCCCATAAGTTAGTTATTAATATTGATCATGACCTCCTCATTAACTTATTAATTATTAATTGCACACCCTCCTCCAATTAACTTATTAATTATCCTCCCTAACAACTGTTCATTGCTCCCTAGTAACTTATTAAAAAGTAATTGGTAATGAAACCTGTCTTATTAAATATTTATTCTATAAACTACAGTGTTTCACAAGGATTTCCAGCACTGAGAAATATTGTATCTGAATGCATGTAAAAAAATATGATAATTTTATGTGTGTGGATATCGCTTTTCAGCCAATCGCTGCGCTCACTCGTGAGATATCAAGTTGAACACTCTTGAAAAGATAAATTCCATACTTCCGTATGCCATGTATTATTCTCTATGTTAATCAGGTAATAACAAGGTCTCTTGGTAAATTACCTAAGATAATGCAAATTCCTCGACATAATTAATATTAAGCCGCCATTTTGAATAGCTTATGGTCATGAGTCATGATTGCATTTTCTTTTGGTTTCAGCGGGAAACTGGGGAATCGCAATGATGCTTCTGACGTTTTGTGTGCTAGCTTGTGGCTACTTTTTTAATTTTTGTGGACAAAGTTTGATTTTGGGTTACCTGTGGTGTGCAGTCAATATGTGACTATTCCGCATCACCACACATCAGTATGCCAAAATCAATCTTGTTCCCCCAAAGTGCTCATAGGATGGGGTAAGATGAGCAAAACTGCAACAGCACATGGGAATATTTACAGCTTTTGCAACCATAATTTAACCATTTTATGACTGACAGAAAGCAGTTTGGCTGTAAATCAGATTTACTGTTTATTTTGCCGAGATTAATAATTACTCTCGGAGGAGTACATAGGTTGCGGCAGCACTGAATACAATTACCATAAGTGCACACTTCACCACTACAGACCATAGGCGGGTGGGTCTACTGCTGTCAGTTACCTGTCAATCAAACAGAGTGATCCAATCAGAAAATGAGAAGTATTTACACATGTATGTTGGTGGGAAGTGCACGATGCATGATATAGATAACAAAACTTTGCATCAGAAATGAAGTTCATTAATGGAATTTGATTTCATTCAAGAAATAAATTGTTTCAAAATAATGTTCACAGTTGAAAACAAACTTGACGTATAATTCAAAACAATATATATTAGTCTCAATTCAAAACTCTAATTCTGATTGGATTGTTAGTTTTCATTGAAGCGACCTTGGAAGTTTCAAGTCGTATTACGAAAAGTGTATTCAGAGACTCGTCTCAAACAAAGCTTTCAATGGCTATTTTTTATTTATTTGTTATAGCAGGCCGAGTATTACAGCTTAAAGCTGGTGGGAGCCTGTTTTTACTCCTCACACACTCCCCACTACATTAACTGTTTTGGACACACTACACTCAACTCACGGTTGATTTTTATGGAGGGAGGAAAACCGGAGAACCCGGAGAAAAACCCTCGAATGCAGATAAGGAATCAACAACAAACCTAACTCACATATGGTGTCCAAGCCGGGAATCGAACCCAGGACTGCAGCGGTGAGAATTTTACCACTGCGGCAACCTGCATCCCCTAAATTAAATTAATCCAATTAAATTTTTGGAGGTACTTGTTTGATTGACGGTTGGCTAAATGTACTTTTCCAGATGAGACTTGAAAACTTTGACAGTCGCACTTCAATGAAAACGGTAATAATGAACACTGAAACTTAGGGTTGTAGTGGACCATATTTCACTTGTATAAATGCTAGCTGGGCTAATGAAGCTTCCATATTTCAATGGATTCCAAAACATTGTCATATATACAAGCTTCACTACCACAGCGGGAGAAGGGAACCAATTAGAGCTCCATGATGCTGGTAATAGAGAACTATTTTTGGCCACTATCATGCACTGACTGATATTTGTTTTCGTGTCTCTCTCCCCCACCAAGTTGCAGAAATTCCACTTTTCATTTTGCTATGCAGGCTACACTGACATTTTGCTGCCATTTTTTTATTATTATAAAAAATCCAGACATGGGCCTCCTGTGGTAACTATCCCATATAAGGCACAAGTTCATTAATCCAATCAAAATTCAAGTTTTGCATTGAGGCTCGTTTTGAATTTTGTAAGTTTGTTTTCAACAATGATTCCTTGCTGGCAAAATGAAGTAAACATTTCTAAATCTTGTGTTAATTATTTTTTTATTTGGGGGGGGGGGGGGGGGGGGGAGGTGCAAACTTGTCACTTACGCCCATTTTGCACACAGCCCTTCATATACTTATGTATTAAGTAATATGTAAAACACAAGGAGCTGTTTAGAAGCGATTTGTAAATTGAAAACAGTGAGAGGGGTTTGAAAACCAAGGCAAAGCCAAAGTTTTTCAACCCCCTCTCACTGTATTCATAAACTCGCTTCTAAAACAAGCTCCTTGTGTTTTAGATGGCTTCTCTAACGTCACTTTAATGATAAAATTAGAGATCTAAAATTCTTGAAATGCGAGCTGTATTTGGAAACAATTTCTAACTACTCGTCATGGTTTCTATTGTATCCAGTTCATGAATTATTAATGAGTTTGAGAAGTAATATGTAAAACATGAGCTGTTTAAGAAGCCATTTCTAAATACAGTGAGAGGGGGTTGAAAACCAAGGTTTTCAACACCCTCTCACTGTATTTAGAAATGGCTTCTTAAACGAGCTCCAAGTGTTTTACATGGCTTCTCAAACTCCACTTTAATGATAAAATTAGTGATCTAAAAGTTTATTAAAGAGTTTGAGAATGATAATTACCATATCTTCTACAAATGCTATGCGTACCTAAAATCTCTGATATGTATTAGTCTATTGGATATGCATCAAATGTCAATAAATACAACCGACATACAAGGGAGTTCAGATGCTCTGCAAACACTTCAAAGGAAAACTTGCTGAGGACATGTTGGCGTCCAGCTTTTCCAAGATGCTTGCTTAGGTTGGCATCCTTTATTATCTTCTGCATTGCCATTGCAAACGATTCAGCATCTGCGTTGCATAGAAAGCCTGTTTCTTCATGATGCACTGTCTCTAAGGGACCTCCAGTGTTGACGGCAATGACAGGCCTTTCAGCATACATGGCTTCAATGGGGACAAGGCCAAAGTGCTCATTGCTAGGGGTGTACAGCAGACAAGAACACTGTTCTAGTAGAGCAAGTTTTTGACTTTCAGAGAAAGATCTAACGAAGGTGATCTTCTCTGTCAGGTTGTATTTAGATGCAAAGGATTGTAGTTCAAGGTAATGCTGCTTGTTTTCAACCACTCTGTTGTCATAGCCTCCTACATTATGAGAAAAATAAGTAAAATATTGGTGTGAAGGAAATAATAATTATTGTACCAGTTACAGGTATGTATAACATGTTGGATATACATAATGGCCACAGTGTTGCTAAAGGCCTGATACCCAGTTACATCAGTAGCTACATGACAGTTTGTTACATCATTGGTATTTTTTGTGTTTTGAGCATAATTTGTATCAATAAATTTTCAAACTACTGTTGATTCCTTGGCATCTTCATTTTCATCGTTAATCTGGGTGTCCATGCCAGGGCACTACAAAAATCATATCTGATAGCCCACTGGGCTAGTGGGTTTTCTTGCTGGGCTAGTACATGTAGATTCACTCACTAAGAATATTCAGTATTGAAGGAGGTGAATTCATTGGAAGAAGAAGATTTGTTTGACAACTTGCCCAATGGGCAAGGAGCCAACATTACTATTAAAATTTGTATTGAAATTCGGGCTAGCTTCATAGACCCATGGGCTAGTGAAGTGACCTCTTACTATAAGCCTGATGGTTTCTGTATCTGTAATTCCTATTTCTGTGGCAAATAAAAAAAAGTACATGTAATGTTGAAGCTTGCTCTTAATTTGCTTGCCCAAAAGGCAATCATCAACTTCTATTTTATTCTCACCCTGGATGCCCCCTTATGGGAATTTAAAATTTGACATAGGGACTCTTGATCTTCAAATTTGTCCCTGTTCTTTTATGAGATGTCTCCTTACAAGAGGTTATATTAAATGCAGTATTTCACAGGAATATGTTCCAAAACTACAGCAATGGGATTCTTCAATACCCATGCATTAATAATGAAAAAAAGGAATTCTTCACATCAATGGTTTTGCCTGATAATGTAAATCGGACAATTCCTCACTGTGGGTATATTCAGAAATTACACAGTTTTTTTGGAAACTTTCCCTGTGTTTATGTGGAGGTTCTTCTAGGACCAGATTTTGTGTCTCCCACATGGAGGTGTATCTTCCAAAGTAGAAGTTTGACTTTATTGCTTAATACGTACGTACCAGCAACAACAAGGTGAGTTTCGTTCCAGTCATTTTCAGTTAGCACGTTTCTCAACCAATCCAGAGCTTCCAAAGCCAAAGGCAGGTTCTTCTTCCTCTCATATCTATTGATGGACAGAAACACTGTTTTGGCTGAAGGTGGAATTAGGTCCTTTATGTCGTCAGGGTTATAAGGAGCATGAAATGACTGGAAGTTGATTGATGGATACAGGACTGAAGGATTTGAATTCTTTAGTGTTTTGAATGTCTTTCGGAAAGTTTCTGCTGTGAATTTGCTGTTCACTAAAACCACATCTGCCATACCTACAAGAAAATATGATCAATATGCATGAAGCTGAAATGACTTGGAAAATTAATATATTTCCTAATATATAATAGTAAGGTGAAATGTTTTTTTTATAATAAAATTTATTTATAATGAATAATTCAATTTATTTATTCAATTTATTTATAATGAATAATTCAATTTAATTACAACGAATAATACAAATATACATGTACTTATTAGTTAAACAAATTATTTGTTTAACTAAGTCAGTAGCATGAAATTATGGTCCAGGCAAGAAGACGAAGGAGTTTTGTTAAAAGTGATAATAAATTATTATGAAACAGTTATAGTATGTTAGAGGCTATCCCAGTTTATTAAGTGAAGTTGGTTTACAAAGTCATACATAGGGAAAGGAAAGCAGGATGAAGAGAAGGAAGGGAAAGAATCATACACCACAGGTAACCCACAACTTGGTATTCAAATATGCCAGGAGAACCAGACTGCCTGCGTGTATGGAGTCAATGTATGATTGATGGCTGTTAATTGGCTACAAATAGTTACAGTGCAACACGCTGTCCTAAAGGTAAAGATACAGCTCGGTAGCTTGTAACAGTCTTGAAAGACTGATAAGCTTGATGCCAATGGGAGACCTACGATTTAACAGCCTTATCCAAGAAGACCTTCGCAAGGTATCCTGCAATATCTAACCTTGCTTTGGCATGGGAACATATAGCCACCAGTTTTTAAGGGTTTCAAAGGGTGAAGCAGTCTTAAAGCATGAAACTTTGCCTTTAAGTTAAAGTGCATATAAGCCCTGGCCAATTATATTTCTTACGAAGAGACTAGAGGCCATAGAGAAAGGATTCCGGAATAAAAAGTTGATTTGATTTATTTGTCATGGTGTATTGGCCGTTCAAAGTTGCCCAAAAACGTGTCTTGGGTTGCCTGTGGATGAAAATCAAGCGCGCTGGAGCGCTTTACAAAATTGGCACTGGGTCTAGTTTGACGTCATCAACAGAACACGCTCGATGCGCTATTGCATGAAAGGCCTTGCCGAATAAAGCTCTTCGAAACGTTTAGTGCGATATTATCATCTTTCTCGGTTATCTATTCAATTATTTTGCAAATAAGCCAACGTTTTGAAGCCGCGAAGAGACGAGTTCTGTTGATGACGTCACGTTTTATTGTCGTCCCAGTCCCCGAAGGTGCGCGGAAATTATTCTACATTTGGAAGTTTAATCGTTAAAAAAAATTTGAAAACTTTTTTATTTAGAAATTTCGGAATTTTTTCTCTACATTTTAAGGTCTAAGCTTTAAAAAAAAAGCATAATTGGCCAGGGCTTATATGCACTTTAAGGTTACACAATCACCTCCTTAGCAATCTCCAATACTTTAATTTGTAGTGAAAATGATATTTCCATTGTTTTTACCTGATCCAACCTGGTCCAACCCACTCCGACTTGGACTGACAGCCTGGTCCGAATTTTATACCTGTCTAGTATCCCAGCCCCGGGGGGGGTTTCTTCCTATATTCAGCTGGTAGGGGCGATCGTCATATTTTTTTAGCATTTGAAATCAGCGATTTAGTATTTTTTAGGGGTTGTCCAAGCCAAATCCATTTTTAGGGTGATTTTTAGACGATGAGGTACATTTTAGGGTGGGAATTTTTTTAACGTTTTGGTATTTTTTAGGGTATTTTTCGAGGTTTTCCGACAGTCACCCCTACCCGCCTCCTGGTCACGGGTTCAAACCCCGACCGGACCAACACTCAGGGTCTTAAAATAACTGAGTAGAAGGTGCTGCCTTTGTGAAACAACTGCAAATGGTTAGACCTTCACATCTTCTCGGATAAGGACGTAAACTCGTAGGTCTCCCGTCGGCCTTAAGTTTATCAGTCTCACCAGACTGTCACGAGTTACCGACGTTAAATAAGGTTGCTTTACTTTTACTTTACCCTTTTTACCTTTAAGAACCCCCCGGGATTCCAGCACAGTAAATCGAAAGAAATTGAAAGTTTTTTTTGATCAAACACAAACAAACTTCATCAAACTCAATCCATGGATTGAGCTCGACTGAGTTCGGTAATCAAACTCAGAAATATAAAAGTCAATTGAACACATTCGAACATTCGATAATCGAACCATTGATTGGTAAACTGAAACCTTTAAAAGTGAACTCTCAGAGAGCTTCGGCACTACTGCTAGTTTAGTTGCTCAGCACGTGTGTAAGCTATCCCCAGTTGCCAGTTTTCCGATAATGGCCGAGGCCATCCAGTAGTGGTACTAAAAATCAAATGCATTGTAAATTAAAGGCTACCAGGAATGCCTATTCAATGTAGATGTGGGAGAAGAATTCAATGTGGTCAAGAAAATAGGCAGCAAAGGCCATGCTTTCCATTGAAGTAGTTAATGGCAGGAGTCAATTCGGGCACATTCAACGTGATCTTGTTGCACCCCTGTGGCCTGTACGTGCTGTAATTATGTGGTAACTGATATTGACAGATATTTCCCAAACTCAATCCATAGGTTAAGTTCAATTGAGTTCCAATAGTTCAATTGGTTTGATAATCGAACTCACAAAAAGTTGCGTTTCGATTACATTTGATTGCTGAACTCAATCAAACTCAATCTGTATATCCATGGATTGAATTCGATTGAGTTCAATTGCCGAACATTCGATTTACCACGCCAGGTAGTAATAATATAATTATGAACAACTCCACCCTTTGTGAACCAGCTGCACTAGCTAATACATTAGTGATTACCTGTAGTAACCTCTTCCAGCCAATCTAATGGTACCCGATAAAGCATTTTCAATAAACTCTTCCTCTGCGTCAATAGCATATCAGGAAAATGGCAATAGAACAGAATCTTAGCCTTGCTAAACTTGAGAACTGGAACACAAGCGGAAATCTGATCACAGAGAACAACTTCAGGATCGAGGGCGGAAAACCAAACCAAATAAATAGCTGCATAGATCATTCTCACATAGGCCCAGAAGGCGTAGAAATGTCCCAAGCATTGCCTGGGAAGCCAGTCGCCTACTGCAGTGACATTTAAAGTGCCGTCTTTAGTTTCTTGGAAGCAGTGGTTTTCGTCGTGATGTGCGGTTACAAAATAAACCTCATGACCTTTGGATTTCAGCGCCAAAGCTGCATCTACGACGAATCTCTCCGCGCCTCCGATTCCAAGATCTGGGTGAAGGAAAACCACTCGAACCATAGCCAAATCCTGAGTTCGCAGTCACAGGAATACACCCAAATAAAACTACTTTTTGACACGTATAAAAGTCTTATCTTGGACGACCGTCTGCGAAATGTGAGAGAACAACCAGGCGCTACCGAACGCTACCCTGATCAAAACATGTGAGAGACTGGGCCCGGGCACGCATGCGCTTTTCGCGTGCAACGGCCGACGGAAAATCAAAATGGCGACGAACACAGACGTTTTTTCAAATCAATTTTTAAAGCGGTTTTGGAGTAAAATTTCATTGAAATAGAGCGTTAAAAACGGACAAGAAACTTCGAGAAAGTATTTTTATATGCTCACGAGTAATCGTATTTAACTATTTATTTGTTAAACTATCTAAAAATGAGTGACATTCGGGATATACTGGAGTTGGAACAGCCTGGCCCATTCACGCCAACAAAAGAAACAATCGTTGGGGGAATGAAGGTAAATATTGGATAATTCTACCGATTTTTCGAATTATAGGAAATGTATTGACAGTAATTTCCATATATTCTGTTTCTCGTAAAGTTTATAAAGTTTAAAAATTGTTGTTACTAATATGTCAGTGAAATGAAATACTGTTACATTGGGTACCCTGTGGTATGCAGTTTAACAACTTTTTTTACAGCAGCAACCCACTTTCCTGCTCCGTGATTGGCTAATTGGCTATAATATGCACCATTCCTTTTTTTGTTATCACTAGCCGAAGAAACCAAAGAAAGTATCAGACATTCCCCTCAAGCGACCAGAAGGAATGCATAGAGAACTCTTTGCCCTACTGTACAATGATAGCCGGTTAGTTAGTATATGCTATCTATACTTCTAGCAAATACCCATTGTTAACATTTGTCTCGCTACCATCCCAAATTATGATTGGTTGATTCCCTACTTTGTTGTAAATAATTATCTGATCATACATACCAGAACATAGACTTTCTCAAAGTCCTTCTTAGCCCCCCGCACAAAGGACTTTTCCCACTTGCAGCGCGCCAAATTTACAGGTTGATTTTTCAACCGGAGGCGTGGCTTATGACGTACTAAGATCTGCCCAATCACAAAGTGTCAATTCTTCAGGCATTGTATGTTGACGTGTCAAGTCAGTCGACCGTGGATGTGGTATTTACAATTTGATTGTATGTCAAAGGCGGCGCGAAATGTAAGCTCGGCCCCTGAAACATGTTTTCGTGCCAAAACATAATCACCCGATTCGATTTCCTGCAAGTGAAACAAGTCGAACTCGCCTCTCGCTTCGATTCTCGCGCTCGATTTTTGACCCAGTAATCGCTTACCCAATGACTCAGCGAGTTCGACTTGGAGCAAGTGTAACCAGAACACAGTCCTTATATGTGTTGTAGGTTGTTTCTAATTTCAGGTTGTTTTTAAAACAATCTTCCCCTCCCTTCCCACTGCCTCTCAATTTTCTCCTTGTCCCCCCTGACACACCTTGGTATTGTACTGTACCACTTACCTTGACGGTCACCCATCCACTTACTAACCTTGCCCGGTCGGGCTTATAACTTGGCCGAATCACGAGGAACGCCTGGTAGATATTAATCCAGTGGATTATTGCACTGTGCCACGAAAGCGCTTGTTGATTTGAACACATCATTATTTTATTCTCCAAGTGACTAATCGTCGAACCCAGTCCCTCTCGTTATGTGCGCATGCGTACTGCTAACAAAATCGGACTTTGAAACAGAAAGCGCATCACCTCTAACATTGTATCTAGAAGAAGATTTTTACGATTCAAGAGCTAAATAGTATCTCAGTATTAAAGTAACAAGTGCAGAGGATCTTGGGAGTTAAACTGGCTCGTACTCGTTAGACTCAGCTTTTCCAATGGAATAAAACACTGACCACTGTGTCTAGAAAAAAAATGAAGTGGATCAAAGAATTCCTCAGAGAATGTGAAAAGACTTACACAGAAATAACTCAAAACGTTATTAACAATTATGTTTTCACTTTGCCGTTTCCATGCGGAACAAGTGCCAATAACAAGCAGATTTATTAAAGCCAGTTAACACCCCACTCCAAGCAAACTCATTCCTAACACTATTCTATTAAAATCGAATTAATGGTCCTGCAAACTAATCTAAACCCTAACCCAACATTTAAGTAACCCTAACAGTAACCAATTCTCGCTAATTTTGGGTGTTTAGAGCTAAGTCACTAACAGACAAGTATAATGCTTCTTCAATGCTCCTGTGAATTAATTAATCCAAAACCTAACCCTGCATTAAAAAAAAAACTAACCGTCAACAATGGGTGCTCACTAATTTAGGGTTTTTAGAGCTATAGTCACTAAATTTAGATCGCTGAACACAGATAAATAATGCTTCTTCAATAGTCCTGTGAACTAATTAATCCAAAACCTAACCCTACATTTAAAAAAAACCTAACCGGCAACAAGGGCTGCTCACTTTGGGTATTTTAAGAGCTACAATCAATAATTTTGGGTGTTTAGGTTTAGCTAGGTCACTAAATAACAGACAAATGTAATGCTTATTATGCAACATTTAAAAGTCTCTAAAAATGCTGAAATGACCTAGTAGGTAATTAAAAAAAATAGAAATGACCTAGGTTGTTTTAAAACACCTACAGTACCGCCTGGAATTATTGAAGCATCGGGTCGCGGTCAAACCGCGATAATACCGCGGTCATTGGACGCGGTATTACCGCACCATGGACGAGGTTTCCGCGGTCAAATTATTCACCGCAGTGAAAGACGCGGTCAAAACCGCGGTCAAATTATTCATTCAGAACTCAAACGGCGGGTAGAGAAATACTCATCGGTGGGTGAAACTAGGACTTTAGAATCTTTTATTTTCGCTTCATTCAGAACTCAAACGGCGGGTTAGAATCTTTTATTTTCTCTTCATTCAGAACTCTTAACGGTGGGTTAGAATCTTTTATTTTCGCTTCATTCAGAACTCAAACGGCGGGTAGAGAAACACTCATCGGTGAAACTACATTGTAGGACTTTAGAATCTTTTATTTTCGCTTCATTCAGAACTTTTAACGGCGGGTAAGAATCTTTTATTTTCGCTTCATTCAGAACTCAAACGGTGGGTAGAGAAACACTCATCGGTGAAACTAGGACTTTAGAATCTTTTATTTTCGCTTCATTCAGAACTCAAACGGCGGGTAGAGAAACACTCATCGGTGAAACTAGGACTTTAGAATCTTTTATTTTCGCTTCATTCAGAACTCAAACGGCGGGTTAGAATCTTTTATTTTCTCTTCATTCAGAACTCAAACGTCGGGTAGAGAAACACTCATCGGTGAAACTAGGACTTTAGAATCTTTTATTTTCGCTTCATTCAGAACTCTTAACGGCGGGTAAGAATCTTTTATTTTCGCTTCATTCAGAACTCTTAACGGCGGGTAAGAATCTTTTATTTTCTCTTCATTCAGAACTCTTAACAGCGGGTTAGAATCTTTTATTTTCTCTTCATTCAGAACTCTTAACGGCGGGTTAGAATCTTTTATTTTCGCTTCATTCAGAACTCAAACGGCGGGTAGAGAAACACTCATCGGTGAAACTAGGACTTTAGAATCTTTTATTTTCGCTTCATTCAGAACTCTTAACGGCGGGTAAGAATCTTTTATTTTCGCTTCATTCAGAACTCAAACGGCGGGTTAGAATCTTTTATTTTCTCTTCATTCAGAACTCAAACGGCGGGTTAGAATCTTTTATTTTCGCTTCATTCAGAACTCAAACGGCGGGTAGAGAAATACTCATCGGTGGGTGAAACTAGGACTTTAGAATCTTTTATTTTCGCTTCATTCAGAACTCTTAACGGCGGGTAAGAATCTTTTATTTTCGCTTCATTCAGAACTCAAACGGCGGGTTAGAATCTTTTATTTTCTCTTCATTTAGAACTCTTAACGGCGGGTTAGAATCTTTTATTTTCGCTTCATTCAGAACTCAAACGGCGGGTAGAGAAACACTCATCGGTGAAACTAGGACTTTAGAATCTTTTATTTTCGCTTCATTCAGAACTTTTAACGGCGGGTAAGAATCTTTTATTTTCGCTTCATTCAGAACTCAAACGGCGGGTAGAGAAACACTCATCGGTGAAACTAGGACTTTAGAATCTTTTATTTTCGCTTCATTCAGAACTCAAACGGCGGGTAGAGAAACACTCATCGGTGAAACTAGGACTTTAGAATCTTTTATTTTCGCTTCATTCAGAACTCAAACGGCGGGTTAGAATCTTTTATTTTCGCTTCATTCAGAACTCAAACGGCGGGTAGAGAAACACTCATCGGTGAAACTAGGACTTTAGAATCTTTTATTTTCGCTTCATTCAGAACTCAAACGGCGGGTTAGAATCTTTTATTTTCTCTTCATTAAGAACTCTTAACAGCGGGTTAGAATCTTTTATTTTCTCTTCATTCAGAACTCTTAACGGCGGGTTAGAATCTTTTATTTTCTGAATGAAGCGAAAATAAAAGATTCTAAAGTCTTAGTTTCACCGATGAGTGCTTCTCTACCCACCGTTTGTGTTCTGAATGAAGCGAAGATAAAAGATTCTAACCCGCCGTTTGAGTTCTGAATGAAGCGAAAATAAAAGATTCTAAAGTCTTAGTTTCGCCGATGAGTGCTTCTCTGCAGATTACCCGCCGTTTGAGTTCTGAATGAAGCGAAAATAAAAGATTCTAAAGTATTAGTTTCACCGATGAGTTCTTAATGAAGCGAAAATAAAAGATTCTGAAGTCTTAGTTTCACCGATGAGTGCTTCTCTACCCGCCGTTTGAGTTCTGAATGAAGCGAAAATAAAAGATTCTAAAGTCTTATTTTCACCGATGAGTGCTTCTCTACAGATTACCCGCCGTTTGAGTTCTGAATGAAGCGAAAATAAAAGATTCTAAAGTCTTAGTTTCACCGATGAGTGCTTCTCTGCAGATTACCCGCCGTTAAGAGTTCTGAATGAAGCGAATATAAAAGATTCTAAAGTCTTAGTTTCACCGATGGCGTCAAAAAGTCAGGATTCTTAAATAATTGATTTGCCGCAGGTTGCCGCAGTGTGCCGCAGTTTGCCTGTGTTGTTTAAAGAACACGTGATAGCACGTGGGAATCCTAGATGGCGCGGGTTCACTAATTGACGGAGTTGAATCGAGAATATGCTGCAAAGAAGAAAAGACATATATATTGTACGGTGGCCCTGAAGGGCCATGTGGAAAGCGCGATACTTTTTTCCGATCTAGGCTTTTGCAGCGACTTTCGCAGCGACTTTCGCAGCGACTTTCGCAGCGACTTTCGCAGCGACTTTCGCAGCGACTTTCGCAGCGACTTTCGCAGCGACTTTCGCAGCGACTTTCGCAGCGACTTTCGCAGCGACCTTTGCCCGCTATTATCGCGGGCTCAAATTAAGGAAACCAAAGTCCTAAAAACCTAAGACCTTAACTTACTGTACTTTGCGAAACTGTATTTTGTATATTTAGCTAATTAGGGGATTTAGAGCTGAGCGAACTGGAGAACAGATTATAAATGAATCGAAAAAAATGAACGTACCGAGGAAACCGAACCAACAATCGCTGGACTTGAGAGGACTCTACCCTGAGTATTCGAATGAAAACGTTGGAAAACAACACCGAATTGAGCCAAATTGAACTGAGATAAGTGAACCGAGTACATATAATTGAGTAACTGAACCGAGTAAACTGAACTGAGTACATGAATAGAAGAAATAGAACTGGAAACCGAACCAAAACGCCTAATGGAGCAGCTTATGGACACAAAGAAATGGAGAAAACTGAACTGAGTAAATAGAACCGAAACCGAACAGAATATGGCTTACGGACATGAATGGAATATAGCGATGTTTCGTGTTGATAAACATTGCAATTGTTATGCTAATGTGCCAACCATGATTTGTAAAGCCCGCTTTGTGTTAGGAACCAATGGATCTCTGGTTGGCACATTAATGACAATAGATGACGACACACGAAACATCGCTATACAGAACTGAGGTTTAAAACTGCTTTTCGGATTGGAAAAACAATTTGTCGAACAGGAAATTACATGAACAAACTAGGAGAACAAAGAAGAATTATATTGAACCGGAAAAAGAATGACAGAACAAGAAAAACGAGCGAACTGAACTCTGAGAGAAAATTATAAAATTGACCGTACCCCTGTGGAAACATCAACAAAGTGTGACTTCATTGGAAAGGCGATTCTCGCTGGAAAATCAATAAAATGAACTGGAAACAACGGGAAAGAGATTAAATGGTCAAGAAGAAGAAAATTAAGATGGGGGAAAAAGGAAATGAATATCAATGATATGTACTCGGTTCACTTATATCAGTTCAATTTGGCTCAATTCGGTGTCCTTTTCCAACGTTTTCATTCGAATACTCAGGGTAGAGTCCTCTCAAGTCCATGTCCAGCGATTGTTGGTTCGGTTTCCTCGGTACGTTCATTTTTTTCGATTCATTTATAATCTGTTCTCCAGTTCGCTCAGCTCTAAATCCCCTAATTAGCTAAATATACAAAATACAGTTTCGCAAAGTACAGTAAGTTAAGGTCTTAGGTTTTTAGGACTTTGGTTTCCTTAATTTGAGCCCGCGATAATAGCGGGCAAAGGTCGCTGCGAAAGTCGCTGCGAAAGTCGCTGCGAAAGTCGCTGCGAAAGTCGCTGCGAAAGCCTAGATCGGAAAAAAGTATCGCGCTTTCCACATGGCACCTCAGGGCCACCGTAATATTGAGTTCACTATTTTCATCAATATCCAACTATCTACAACGTACATGTAGTAAGAATACGCTATTGACAAATTCCATTCTAACATTGGAAAGCTACGTGATATCAAGAGCGTATAGCGGGTATGTACGCACATACGCACACTTCGAGGCGAAAATTCCCTGTTTGTACTATCAGCTGGATTTTACTTTGAGACGAAAATTCCCTGTGGAAACGATTCCTGAAGTACTGTCGGTAAGCTGTTGGTAAGCTGTCGGTAAGTGGTTGGTAAGCTATTATGGAGGTTTTTTTTTATTTAATGTGGCTCCGTTTTCAAAGTCCGAGTCTTGAATGTGACATTTTCTGCAAACTGATTTGAATAATCAATGTGCTCCGCAGTGTTTGTTTTGCTTTGAGATCGCACCAAATATTGTCACCTTCCAAACCAAATGTTTTGAATGTTCTTTTTTACTTACGGATCTGAATAGTTTCCACCTGATGTAAAAACTGGTTCGAGTCTATTCTGTCAAATCGAGACACTGGTGAATAGGTTTTTTGGAAATTTTAATTTGTTGTCTGATTAATAATTTGCATGAGATCGTACCGAATCTTCTGGAGTTTTGATTTCAGCTTCTTTGTGACGAGTTAATAAAACATTCAAGTCTGCGGGTATTCAGCTAATTAGAGTTCTGAATGATGTGAAAATAAAAGATTCTAAAGTTAACAGCGGTGTTGAATAAAGAATGAAAAGAACGCCGAGTCATCTCGCCAAACTCGCACGTTTGTGATTATGACTGCTACATGAACATACATTGTATTATCTTATATTCATACTAAAGTCAATGATTTTGGCGTGATAAAAATCTCAGCGGCCGTGGCTGCGGCCGTGACCGCGGTCGGGACCGCAGCCGTGACCGCGGCCAACTAATTACCGCAGTTGACCGCGGTTTTACCGAGGTATTACCGCGGTAATACTGCGGTCATTCTGAGGTCAAACCGCGGTATTACCGCGGTCATTGGACGCGGTAAAACCGCGGTAAATGCTTCAATAATTCCAGGCGGTACTGTAGGTTGTTTCAAAAATGACCAACCTGAAATTAGAAACAACCTACAACATATGCATGAAACATTAGTTAAAAGGACCCCCACTTTGTTGGTGCTGTGCGTCCCTGGGATGCAGGAGGCCTGGAGACTGGGACAGGACATTTTTCAGGCACTGGAGACTTTGCACGTGCAGAAAACGTTGAATGAAGTTCTTAAACTTAAAGTTTTAAATATGGCTCAGACATCGGGAAAGAAAAGGAAAAGTGATTCACATCAAACTTCCCAGCCTAAGAAATGAGCCTAAAGCTCGAAGAGTTTACGTGGCTTACATACATGTATGATGGAAACAAGATGAAATAACTCAGCAAATTTGTTACAATTTGCTGTGGACGTGGGCTGTCACCCTTAAAAATGTAGATGAAGCTGGAGGTCCCAAGGACCCCTATTTTTCAAAAGTAGTGGAAACTCTGCAGGACTGGGTGCAAGTGTCAAAAAATAATCTGATTAAGAAATGAACAACATCTCAAGAAATATCACATTAAAATTCGTAGGTTTACCGAGTTTGAGGAAAATTGGTTTGATAATAAAAATGTGGTGAGCTTTCAAAAATATAAAAATAATAAAGAGAGAATGTAATAACTTTGGCCATATATTTTCTTGACTTATATTTTTGCAATTTTTGAAATCTTGCAATTCAGTTCTTATTTATCTTGGTAAACTTACTAATTTTAGTGTAATTTTTCTTGTGATGGAGTTCATTTCTTAATCATAATTTGTTAACACTGTTCCAGTCGGCCCTTGCTCAACTTCCAAGTAACAACTTTACAGTGACTGTGTTTATATCATACATATACCTAACAAAAATTAAGAGGGGATTTTGCTAATTGTCACATAATATTTGAAAAAAGCACCAATTCTCGCTTTGGATAATTAACACTCTAATTACTATTTGGGCCACGTCAGACAAAAAGGGCCTGGACGACATTCAAGTTAAATAATTCCTACAACGGTGTTCCTATATAATAACAGGTTGAAGATTGTATTGTATTCTTGACGAGAAGCGCTACATTTCATTCCTAACAATAAATGTCAGTTTCAAGAAATTGACGATAAAAATCAGGGGTGAAATTTACGTGATTTTGATGCAAGGGCCCGATCACAAATATGACCACAAAAATTAGGAATCCTGTCCGAGGGGATGATTTTGATGTACATGACTATGACATTCATTTATACCTGCTGGCATTAAAGAGTAAAAAATAAATAAGATGAACAAGATGATCACTTTTTGGTCCCAATTTTTTTTTTCTGCAGTCATTCTACTCCCTGTAGCTCATAATATGATTTTAGCATTAGTACAAGTTATACCTTGAAACAATCGTCTGATGATAAGGAATCTTTTGCGCCTGCTAAAATTGTGATAACACCCTGGTGTAAAAATATAGTGATAACACCCTGGTGGAAAAAAATAGTCGCAAACAAACACAAAATAATAACAAACTCTTGACTAATAACTGTTTTAGCATGGCACAAAGTTAGTTTCTTGCTTTTCTTTGTAAATTTCGTCAGCCATTGAACCGCTTTAAGTTTGGTGTTACATATAATTTCAGGTCTTGCCCTGACAAAATATATTTTTGTTTCACTTTGGATTAACACAAATATTGTGAAATGTTTGCTAAACTCTATTTTAGCTCAGTCAGCACAAAAGTCAGTCTTTAGCCTGTTAGTATGCAGTATTGATCTACTCTTAATGTGTTCTTGTAGGGATACCCCTCCTCTGGCACCTGCAGACACTGGACAGGGCTACAAGCAGATGAAGGCCAAGCTTGGTCGGCGTCATGTCAGGCAATGGAAGTGGATCCAATTCAAGAACCCAGCACGCTCTGATGGAGCAGTGCTACACCACTGGCGAAGGGCTGCCGAGGAAACTAAAGAATACCCCTTTGCTAGGTTTGACAAGGTGGTGTATTAAGAACCAAATTGCAAAAATGAAAAGTGTATAGGAAAGGAAGAGTATGATGGACAAAAATTGTGAAAGACTTTACTGATAACAATCTTAATTCTCTTTTGTTTTTGTTTTCTAAGGAAGAATTTGGAACTTGGTCACATTAAGTCGCTCACATTGACAGTTGTTGCACAGATCCATTCAATTCTTGACAAGTTTCATACTCTATTAATAAGAATACAAAAATAATGCAAAGGCAAATTATAGTCAATGTCACTAACCATTTTTAGTACATGTAAGTCACTCTCAGGCTCAAGATTATATATGATATACATTTTATATATATATCTTTGATACATGTAGTTAGTTAGTATTTACTCTGGGGCTACTTCGACAAAATTGTACTATAAATCACATTAGTATATACCACACCAGTGAATATCACTTTTTGCACGCTCTGATTGGCTACTCAAACAGTGAATATGATTTCATATTCACCTCCAAGCAAAACAGCGATCATCTCGCGCGAGTTTTTGTTCATTTGACAGAAAATAAAATAACTATTTGGTGCTGGCTATTCACCTGGAGTGTGGTATATACTAAAACAATTATTCACCTCAGTGTTGGTGAATAGTGGTGGATATTTACCTCGCTGAAGCGGCTCGGTAAATATCCACCACTATTCACCTCCACTTCAGTGAATAATTGTTAATTACAGAATGCAAACCAAGCATTCCTACTTACAGCGATGATTAGATGATTTTCAAAAATCTGGTTGTGGAAAATTAGCAGTAAAAGGCGAATAAACAAAGCAACAAACACAATATTTTTTGAGACAACACTTTTTCACATCCTGTTGTCACAGGAGCCAATTAAATTAAACTTTTACACCATTAAGTCATTTAGTTTATGTTTAAAGTGCCTATCACCCTTTTGCAATTTTTATAGCTTATGAACCTCCGAAAAGTTTTGAGTACTTCTGTGAAGAAAATTTTGGTTTAAATTGAATACTTTATGTTCTACGCTTGTTTGAAATCGTGTAAATGTGACCTTTCCTGACCCATGACCGTGTAAGTAAAAGCCTGGGTCGAAACCTGGGTAGACGTCATCTCATTAATGCATTTTTCTCCATGCCGCATTTTTATCACAACAACATCGATGCATAGAAAATATACACAGTTTTTGAGTTGTTAGTAAAGAAACAAATCATTTTAGTCAACATGTTAAGTATTTCTTCATTCACAAATGATTGCAAAGCCGAATTAATTATATGACGTCAAGATGACGTCTAACCAGGTTTCGACCCAGGCTTTTACTTACGCGGTCATGGGTCACGAAAGGTCACATTTACACGATTTCAAACAAGCGTAGAACATAAAGTATTCACTTTAAACCAAAACTTTCTTCACAGAAGTACTCAAAACCTTTCGGAGGTTCATAAGCTATCAAAATTGCAAAAGGGTGATAGGCACTTTAAGTCTGGCCATTGTTTCATCATTTATCTTGGACTCATGATCAGGTTTAGGCCAGAGTAAACACAATGTACTGTAAAAGCTTTCTGTTTCTAACATTGGAAATTTATAATATTGCAAACTGATTTATTTGTTTCCTTTTATAATTTTCCACAGAAAGTTGATGTTCCTACATATTCTACTGAAGAATATAAGGTGAAATAACCTTTAGTTAGTGTATATAACTGAAGGGCTGTGTGCAAAATGGACACCAGTGAGTCCTGATCACTAATTTAGAATTTAGAACATGACCAGGAGTCACTTACGCCCTTGTTGCACCAGCCCTTGTTGCACCAGCCCTTGTTACACCAGCCCTTGTTGCACAAGCCCTTGTTGCACCAGCCCTTCAATTGAAAAGTGATGAAAATTACAGGTTCTGCTATTATAAGATGATAGAGACTAGTTGACCTTAATGTCATTTTAATGAATGACATGTTAGATGTACATATGTGTAAATCTAGTATGTAAAATGCATCTATTAGTACCAATTTCAATGTTACGTGCATATAATCATTCAACTTGCTTGTGGGTTTTGAGGTAGTGTAGCAAATAGTTTAGGCACTTTCATAATCCATGTACATTGTACTTGGTAGACTTCACCAACATATTGTGTTCCCAGTCAAAAGTGGCTGACGTCTGCACATAATGATTGTGTTGAATCAGCGTGTCGAATGATTCAATGTTCCAAACACTTGAAACAGTGCCTATGCATGTAACACTGAAATCGGTCAAATGCATCGTCAATAGATGTAATACACAGAGAGCAATAAAAATCAGTGATCTGTAATGACCAGCAAGAATATACTCGTCTGAGAGCCCAAAATAAAAACAAAGTTATAATCACATTTTGTGACTAGTTATGAGAATTTGGTTGCAAGTTCACAATTTTTGGCTGCTAAAAACAGAATCCAGCAGCCTTATGACAAAAAGCTGTGCCTGCAATAATATATAATAAAAAAGAGACCATTTTAAAATGGCGTCTGAGCGAAGGTTTAGGACACTTGTGTCAGACCGCTATTGTGGCACAATGTGCTGCAGTGCAGTTTACAATCATGAGTGATTGTTAGTACCTCTGTTGTATCGGGAGACAATCCCCTACTCTTTCTCGAAATAACACAACAGGTTCTTTCATGTCCCCCTCATATAGAGTAGAAGTGGAAGGAGACAAGGCCAATGGCTTATACGTTCCTGCCCAAGGACGTGGCCAGGATTCGAACCCCTGACCTCCCGCACTCTAGATCATGCTCTAGCTAGTACCAACGGAGCTAACCAGTGAGATGAAAAGTGAAAGTGAATGGGTTAGGGCAACTTTATAAATACCTGCATGTACATGCAAATTTACGGTTCACGGTTCAATGGAAACTCAATTTAAAAAAAATGTATTCATGAAATTGATTTATGCATAACGTCACGCCCCATGTTTTTCAGTCACATGCTGGGGAAAATTAAGCGATGCAATGGAGATTTTCTTGTGTTTTGTATTTGAAATGGAAGAGTGAGAACAATAAATCTTAATGTTTGTATTGTGCCTGATTTGACATATTTGATTGAAAAACTACTTAAAACTTGGTTTGAATTATTTGAAAGCAAACTTTGCATGAGGAAAATTCAAAATCTTGAATTTTAAAAACATAAAGTTTTCAAGAATTTACCTGTATAGATTTTTAGGGTTAAATAGAACTGCTACACATATATGTAGTTTCATTTCGATTTTTGTCAAGCTGGATCATGCAGATGTCAAAATAGAAGTAGAACAATTTTGTTGTTCTCATTGACTCCAAAGTTTTAGTAAAACACTACAGTGCAGGCATCCCATACCTCCTATATTTCCTATATATCCTATAATTTGTATAGGATCCTATAAAGAGCCTATATTTCAAGAAATCCACCTATATTTCCTATAAATAGGATGTACATTGTATGCTGAGTGATACATTTATATTTTGCACTTTTTAGCATTTTGTTGTTAATTAACAAAAGCAAAATTCTTTCCTATCAATAAAAATTAAACTCATCACCAATAGATGAGCTTGGGATTAGGTGTCATGAGGCTGCCATGCTGGCGCGCGCATGCCAGCACAGCAGAGGAGGTAACCATGGTAACCAACACAGTCCACCACCTGACACCAGTCACACTGAGGATTCAGTGGAATACTTACCTTCCTAATACTTACCTTCGAGGAAGAGGAGGGTGGGAGCAAAGGTCCGCTAAAACCAGCAACAGTAAACGGCAAACCAGCCACGAGTTGGATCCGCTACAATCCGCAACAAGAACCTCGTGGGATCCAAAAGCCCCTGCCCTGGCTCCTGAACACCCCGCATCATGCTTAGAATAAAGGGGGAAACCGCTGGCCAGCATTGTCTCGATTCTAACTTTGCCTAAATTACATTTAGCCACATAAAAACAGGTTTGATCAAACACATTAAAAGTTCACATGTTTTAAAAATTGTGTGTTTATTGTTTACTATTTATTGTTTGAAAGCTATTTTAGCTCCTATAAAGTGCCTATGTTTTGGAAAAAAATCCTATATTTCCTATATTTATAACTTGCACAGCCTATATTTCCTATCAAATTTGTCCAAAAAGTGGCTGGGATGTATGTACAGTGTCTTCATACTTGTTTCACTCATGATCTGAAACGAGTCAGTACATTGTAAATGCTGAAGACACTCGGAACGAGTGACATTTTGACTCTCAACTTGCATTGAAGTGGAGGTGACATTTTTCCACATTAATTTTGTGAATTACATGTATTTAAGATCTTTCTGTATTTTGTTTGTTGTTTTGTATATTTAGATGTATCTGCATGATGGGCCACCTTCTACCTGGAGCAGAGATGAGACAGATCACTTGTTTGACCTCTGCAGGTACAGAAAGTGTAAAGAAAAACACATTTTGAAGAGCCAGAAAATAACAGGGCATGGACGAAATAAATTACAGGACCCAGAATCCTAATCAATTTCCATCTTTCATTCTTTGCTTGTCAAACTTACAAATGTAATTGATTATCAATATGATCATAAATTAATAAAAGTATTAAATATTTTTCATTAATTAACTTGAATGAATACTCTAGATGGTACATGTACTTTTCTACAAACATCTGTGATTAAACTGAGTGTATCAAGGCCATAAGAACCTGGATGATTTCTGATAAACTTTTCATTAATGATAGTTAAACTGAATTTATCTTATTAGTCACCCACCAACAACTTGCTAAAAAATAAAGGTAGATATCGGTCACGTAGTTGTTGGGTCGTTAGAGGTTGTCCCGTTTACTAACGTGAGGAACCTTGGGGCCTGGTTTGACACTAAACTCCATGTCAACTCATGTTTCCAAAGTATGTAGTTCTGCATTTTACCATCTGCATAACATTAGGCACATAAGGAAGTATCTGTCAGTTAAAACTGCGGAAATACTTGTACATGCTTTTATTTACTAGTCATGTTGACTACTGCCGCCAGCAATAGTTTGTTGTATGGGTTACCTACATGTAGCTACCAGTTAGATAAGCTTCAGCATGTTCAGAATGCTGCTGCCAGAGTTGTCTGCAAAGCACCTAGACTGTGTCACATTACACTGATCCATTTTGATCTGCACTGGTTGCCAGTCAGATTTTGTGTACAATGCAAGGTAATCTTATTTACATTTAAAGCTCTGCATGGCCATGCTCCTCAGTATCTAAGTGGCCTATTAGTTATTAACTGGGCATCACAGTATAATCTTAGATGTTCCAATGAACTACTTTTATGTGCTCCGAGATGTACAGTGTATTACTACGAGGACTTTGGGAAACAGAGCCTTTGTCGCCGCTGCTCCCAAGCTTTGCAATGCACTGCAACATGAACTCAGACAAATATATTTTATTTTAGGTTTTTATTATTATCATTATTTTGTATTAATTACCTTGCCTTGTCAGATATTTATATATAGAGAGATCTATATGCTTTAGATTTTATTCAAACATACATACATTTTTATATCATTATTAGTTACTTAATAGTTAAATCTATTATTTTATTATTTGTTTTAATTGTGTATTGTGATGCTCAACTGATCATCAATTTGTATGTTGTACAATAAAATATATTAATTTATTATTATTATCATTATTGGCTGCTAGTAACATCCAACCCTTAAACTGACTTCACCCACTCCCCCAGAGTTTTAATTGTCCCCTTCTCTGCCCTTCACTGTAGCTGCTGTGTTTTTGTCTTGCACAGGATCTATGACTTGAGGTTCATTGTCGTTCATGATAGGTACGACAGACAAAGATTCAAGGTTAGTGTTTTTGTTATAATAATTTTAGGCTTTCTTGTTTTAATAGACCTTACCAAATATTTCTTCCATGCTACACATGCAGAAATGAGGCAATAAAATTGGTTATAGTGAGCAGCCTATAAAATGTGCACTACGTTTTTTATTAATAGTACAGTAAACAGCGGCAGATAAGCAGCACCTTTTTACCCAAAATCTTCGTTGCAAATCGGGAGTGCGGCTTATCTGCGAAAACATCTATAAAAGTTCAATAAATTTCCATAAATTAATATTTAAAAAAATACAAAGTCAGACTGATTTAAAACTACACAAAACAAAAGGAATGGCAGCACTAATCATCATTTTCGCAAGCATGGTGGCTCCTGAAAGAGCCATTTGTGTTGTATGTTTCTTGTTGCGGATCCTTCCGTTAAAATATTTTTTAAGCGGTTATAAACAGTCGCAGAATCTCCATTCCACCACAAAGCTTTTTGCGGTGTCGGCATTTCCCTGTAAGTGAGAAAATACCACGCTATTCTGGAGTACTGCGAGCATGTTTTTGTTGACATGAAATTCAGGACTACATTCAGCTAACAATCGACCTTGGACGAAAAAGTACCATCAAGCAAATGCTATGGAAAGTTCTATTGTATACATGTATGTGTAGACAGGTAGACATGAAGTTTAAACACTTTCAGATTTAAAATTATGGGTAAAACTACGGAGTTTAGATCTTGTTGAAAGTTCGACAGGGCAAGGATTTCTAATCTTGATTTTCCTTTCAAAACTTTCCCCAAAAATTTTTAGCTTCTAAACTCGGGGTGTGGCTTATCTGCCGGTGTTTACGGTGCTTAGTTGAAGCAAGTAAACCAAATGAGAGTCATACATGTTTTAAATAAATTCATAAGCCTATCTGGACGTTTTAATTGAGTGATGTAACTTGTTATTTCAGTATTTATTTATTTTTTACGTGATTGTATGCTGCTATATTTTGATAAAGGTACATTGTATTTTATACACAGTGCCTGACAAACTATAACACATTGTATTGTACATCATCTTGTTTGTAGCCTCGTACAATCGAAGAACTGAAAGACAGATATTACAGTTGTGTCACAAGACTACTAAAGGTATGTAAAATATTCTAGCATTCTATTGTGAATCTTGCGATCTGATTGGTTAAGCTACTCTATCTATTGAGCGATAGATACAATGTACATGTAGTGAGTACTATAAAGTGAAAAAGATGAAACAGTGGTGGCCACCAATTTGTCAAAATCTTCTTATTTCAGATTAAAATTGAACAACTACAATGTAGCTAGTTTACTATTATAATGACTAAACACATTAGACTATACTTGCTCTCAGTTCATGTAAGGTCAGCCGATAGAAACTTTCAGCTCGTAAGTCTAATTGTTAATAATTATTATGAATCTTGTTATAATTATCATGGTTATACTAAAACCCAAGTGACTATAAACTACTGTTCAAAGACAACAAGGAATCTTGAACTTGAAAGTTAAATTTGAGATTGTACTAATCATTATGTTTGTCATATTTCTGTCTCAGGCACAAACCCCAACAGGGCAGGAACATCCCAATCTGCCTCCACCATTTGATGCATCACATGAGACAGAAAGAAAAAGGCAACTACTGAAGCTCTACAACAGAACCCAGGAGCAGGTAAGCATATGTGTAACAGACTGAGGTTCACTAGAAGCCGACATGCATGGACAATGCCGGCAGTGGTTCATGTACAATGTACCATCATGTAACTGTACCTTCATTAGGGACAATAATTTGCACTAGTGGTAGACCTTCTAATTAACCCTTGAGTGTCAAAAGAGATAAATCCTATTCCAGGTCACAAAAAATCTGGATATTTTGCAAAAAATAGTGAGATATGAATTTTTTTCTCAAACTCCCAAAGGCCTTAGGCAAATGAAGCCTGGAATTGAGGCAAGAGAATTATTGTTCCCTAATTTGGTTCTGAGGTTCTGAAATAACAATGGTTTCCAAGAACTGCAATATTATACCTGGGACCGGCTGTTGAAGGGCAGATAACTTATCCACCGGATATATCCTTAACCTGTGGATAAGTGTTAATCAAACTAGCTTATTTTTATTATCTACTGGATAAGGATTTATCTGGTGGGTAAAGTTATCCACCCTTTGAACAACTTCATGCGCAGGCCCTGACCTATAAAGTACTTTTGTGAGAAGAAAACAAACTTTGAGATGCCAATAATACTGGGTCTAAAAAGAAGGAAAGCTGGAAGGAATTTCTTATTTCTCCTTTGGATTGAAGTCATGTCTCACTTCGTTTAATTACAGAAACTTTTCTTTGAAAATTGTGAGACAATGGGTGTTTGTCGTGAGATCATGAGAAAAAGGACAAAAATCGTGAGACTCACAGGGTGGAATCGTGAAAGTTGGCAGAACTGTTGTGGAGACAAATAAATTTTATAGTATACAGTCATGTAGATAAAATTTACAGCAGTTGGCAAAAACGAGCAGTACATTGGTTGATATTCATACCAGAGCCACTCCTAGTCTGACTTCGCCATTGAGTCAGACATGTCGAAAGTAGCGACTTTCAATCGTATAATTATATACTCTTTGATTTCCACCCTCAATTATCAGACATTGGTTTATTTAAAACTCTCAACACTTTCCAGGTCGTTGATGTGGAATTTCAAGGGCATGTTTGCGACACACCAACATTTAAATTTAAGGGACGAATTGTAACAGAAATGTTCCACTGACACAAATATTCAGCGCTCTGGCTCAAACATTGCATCGTATGTTTTGAATGGTTCCCTCTCCAGGGCTGTCATTACATTAATTTAGTTGTCGGACTGAACTGTGAAAAGTAGCCAGTCTTTTTGTGCCATAAGCTACAACTGTGGCTTTAAGTTTTGCATTGAAGTAGACCAATCATCATCATCATCAGTTGCTGGTGATAAGCACTGGTAGCCTACTTCTAATGACATCCCTGCTCTCTTAACTCAATTTTTCTATGAAGGTTCAAGAAGAAGAAATGCTGATGGCCGAGCTGCGTAAGATTGAGATGCGCAAAAAGGAGAGAGAAAAGAAGCAACAAGACCTGCAGAAACTCATCACCGCTGCTGAGAACAGTACAGAGTACAGACAGAAGTGAGTTGTTAACAAGTCATCTGCTAGATATTGCTGTGCACAAAATTATAGCTGCATGAACTTCAAATAAAATGATAAAATAGCTCTTACTGTATTTGTACATTAAAATGTGTACAAATTGTGGCTTAAAGGTGATGCGACATACAGCAATTTTTACAGTGCGGCTACTGAAACCAGGGCCACTTAGACAACGAGAACCAATCACATTGCAGAACGAAAACAAAGCATTCCAACTTTGTATTTTGTCTTGAGCCAATCAGTGTTGAGTACAAGACAGTAGCATTACGACTTGCTTGAGCTTTAATCCAGTAAACGGCAAATTTGGTTGACTAGTTCTGAAGTCAAAGTCTTTCAAATGAAGAAAATCGTATGGATATGCTGGGATTGATACTTTGGAGTGCTCTATTTTCGTTTTGCAATGTGCACATGAACTGACATCATGCATGTGATTAGCATATCTTTAACTGCATAAAAATTGTTGCATGATTTTGGGCAATTATGCCTGACTTCGACACAAAAATAAGTAATGTTCGTGCTCTCCAAATTTATTTTTAATTGCACAAAATAGGCAATGGAAGACTGAGATTTAATTTGATAAAATAAAAACGGTGTCAATTTTTTCACTTCATAGGCACTTTAAAGTGCATATAAGCCCTGGCCAATTATATTTCTTACGAAGAGACTAGAGGCCATAGACAAAGGATTCCGGAATAAAAAGTTGATTTGATTTATTTGTCATGGTGTATTGGCCGTTCAAAGTTGCCCAAAAACGTGTATTGGGTTGCCTGTGGACGAAAATCCAGCGCGCTGGAGCGCTTTACAAAATTGGCACTGGGTCTAGTTTGACGTCATCAACAGAACACGCTCGATGCGCTATTGGATGAAAGGCCTTGCCGAATAAAGCTCTTCGAAACGTTTAGTGCCATATTAGCATCTTTCTCGGTTATCTATTCAATTATTTTGCAAATAAGCCAACGTTTTGAAGCCGCGAAGAGACAAGTTCTGTTGATGACGTCACGTTTTATTTTCGTCCCAGTCCCCGAAGGTGCGCGGAAATTATTCTACATTTGGAAGTTTAATCGTTAAAAAAATTATGAAAACTTTTTTATTTAGAAATTTCGGATTTTTTTCTCTACCTTTTAAGGTCTAAGCTTTAAAAAAAAAGCATAATTGGCCAGGGCTTATAAATATGCACTTTAAGCCTAGTTATGCAGCAATGTCTAAGCTAAACAGGATGAGAGCCCCAGTCGACAAGCAGCAAAATCACATTACTTTATACACAATAATGTGATGTTATGATATAACTGAATTATTGTGCATGTGATGTGTACGATATACATTGTATATCACTAAGTAAGGGATATTGACCTGGAGCGAGGGGTATGGGATTTATTCACCCAAGGTTCTCTGCAAGAGGGCGGCATCTGAGGTGAATAAATCCCATATTCCCAAGCAGAAGGCCACTATAATGCTTATTTTCACAATGGCGAGGTTTTTTCGTGCTACGCAATAAACATTAATTTTATCTCTTTTTATAAATAATTGGGTCATTATTTGCATAGTTGCATAAAATTACTGCTTTTTCAAGGCTTCATATTGTTGTTTTTTGCCCCGATTCTTTCAACGAACGTACATTGTAGCTTGTAATGTAGTGGATAGGACAGAGGACTAGAAACCAACAGAGTGAGGGTTCGAGTTCGATTCCAGGTCGTAACAAATTCCATTTATTTCCATCTTCTTTCAAGTTACTTCTCTGTAGGTGAATGTCAGTAGTTCTAAGTTACTAGGAGATGCGTGAGAGAATAAGTCGAAGGGAATATACATTAAAATGCAAGGGGAATATGTGTTAAAGCATTGGCAATATTGCAAGGGAAATACATGTATGTGTTAAAGCATTGATAATATTCAATGGGAATATGTGTTAAAGCACTGGCAATATGCAAAGGGAATATGTGTTAAAGCATTGATAATTAATATAAGGACAAAGAAAGTGAGGGGATATGGGATATGGGATATATTGGTCTTAGTAGAACAAAGGAAACAGAGCCAATGTGACAAGTGCTGATGTTTTATTTTGTTAAAAGACGTGACAAGAAGCCCATAAAGAAGAAGCTGCCAAAGAAAAAGGGAGATGCCCCAGAAGGAAAACAGGTACTTTCTCCAACTGTATACACGCCCCTGGTTTAAACGGGTTGTGTCATGAGGAGATGCCTTTACACAGTCAGTTATGAACTGACGAACCTCGTGCACATGTGGTATGGTTAAAGTCAAAGCAAATATGGAAACATGACTAACAAACTGGGTTAATAAGTCGTCTTCAAGGAACATATTGTGTACCATTTATATCAAGCAGTGAGGGAGGATACTTTAACTGTTTCTAGCCGATTTGAGCGCTTTTTAATTGATTATCGAAAAGTAATTAGGTGATTACTTTCGAGCTTGATTAGTTAGATCTCCATGATTGCATTTACTTTTCATCATAATTGCTTGAAGTAAAATTAATCGCGGATTACTTCAGTTCGTGATTGGTTCATTGGGTTTCTACTTGTTCAGTCGATAACTGCTCCAACAGCCACCAATCAAACATTGACTCAATGTAAGTAATAGCCACCAATCAAACATTGACTCAATGTAAGTAATAGCCATCAATCAAACATTGACTCAATGTTAGTAATAGCCACCAATCAAACATTGACTCAATGTTAGTAATAGCCACCAATCAAACATTGACTCAATGTTAGTAATAGCCACCAATCAAACATTGACTCAATGTAAGTAATAGCCACCAATCAAATATTGACTCAATGTTAGTAATAGCCACCAATCAAACATTGACTCAATGTAAGTAATAGCCACCAATCAAATATTGTCTCAATGTACAAATGTAAGTAATAGCCACCAATCAAACATTGACTCAATGTAAGTAATAGCCATCAATCAAACATTGACTCAATGTTAGTAATAGCCACCAATCAAACATTGACTCAATGTAAGTAATAGCCACCAATCAAATATTGTCTCAATGTACAAATGTAAGTAATAGCCACCAATCAAACATTGACTCAATGTAAGTACAGTACCATGACGCACTGTACGTCAATCCCGTTGTTGATACAAGTACCAATTAAAACACCAAACTAAGATTAAGCATTTGACTTGTCTTCACAGCCTGAAAGCCCCAGCACTGGAGTAAAATTCCCTGAGAACAAAGGATCTGGAGTGTTTCTCAGGAGTGCCAGGGTATGACACCAACTGTTGATAATATGATGTGATAATGATTGCTACAATAATGTTAGGTGGATTTTTGTTTACATATTTTATTAATTAGTATTAATTACACTCAACCTGGGAAACAAAATAATCTAAGGCAAACTGTACACAAAGACGTCAGCGAAAACCCATTCATAGTGATAACAATCTATAAATTACACAGATGAAGATGCCTGCATCTGTAGGAACAAAGAAGGCCAAGGCCGTGGAGCAGTTACTAGAAGAACTGGGAGTCGGTGAGTATATGAATGTTTCCCAACTGCGCAGTTGTGAAACAAAATTCCCGGTACTTTAATCACAATTTAAAAATCGGGGATTGCATGTCCTCAGTTTTCATATCGCCTTTAACAATAGATAAAACTAAACTGGGGTTAGGGGCACTGTAAAGGAGCTGTGTCACGGTGAGGGGCCTGTATTCCTATTCCGGGCGGAACAGGAATATTTGCAGTGATTTTAATATAAACTGATATCCTGGTTCCAGAGACTCGCCCCAGGCGTGTTGTTGTTGTTAAGGCCGTGAAGGAGTGGACACTAACTAGCCAGTAACGCCGGGAAAGCCTCTGGCATGCCGCGCCAATCAGACGGCGCGTAAGAAAAACCAGTACGAAATCTGTACTAATTAAATAAAAATCGTCACGATAAAAGTCTTCTCGTGACTGGTTGACGGATGAAACCCGCGTCACGTCATACCGGTCAAAAGTGATAAGTTTTAAACTGACAAAGCTACATATGAAACGTGTTACGAAAGACAAGAAATAACAAGCGATATTTTAAAACTCAAAATTCCCCGAAATCGACACTTTGTACACTGAACAAAAATAAGCATTATGGGGATTTATAAACAGAAATAACGCTCTAGAATTTTAGTCGACAGGATACGGGAATTACTTGTATTTCAACTCACATGTACGTGGAGGTAAATACAAAGCTGCGGTATTCGTATTCAAAATCTCCGATATTTAAATACTCGTTGTCTTGAACTCACCATTATATTTGAATTTCACCATATACATATAACACAAGGAACAAGGATCTGCTTAGACTACCGCTAGCAAAAACAACCTGGAATACTCTCACGTTTAATTAGATCCAAAAGTACATTGTAGCTGTATTGCATTCAAAATCGAAATCAAATGCTATTACAAGCACTAACTATTAACCCTAGCGACTGATATTTTCCGATTGATCGGTATTATAATTATGTTAATGTGAGTAAGTTTTGTCCATATAATAACTTTATATAGATATGTATAAATAATATTTTTCATTTATATGTTGTATAATTTAGTTAACACAGGACTCCATTTAAACCAGCTTTGCTGAATTGGAACCTCCTGTTTAAATATTTGGTTAGAAATAAAAATATATACTTGACTTCTAACACATTTTCCCCACAGATTTACAGCCTATGCCCACGGAACTCATCTCGCAGCAGTTTAACGAGCTGAGGAATGACATGATTCTACTGTACGAACTGAAGCAAGCAGCTGGCAACTGTGAATTTGAACAACAGACACTAAAGTGAGTAGTTTTTCTTTCATAATGGTGCTTTTGTCCCACCAGCACCCCTAATTGATAAAAAAATCATTTTTCGTATTGAGTATATCCTATTCACATGGTACCATTTTCCAGAAAAATTGCCAGAAAATGCTGAGTCAGTAATAGGTAGCCTATGGATACTTATTGACTGAGTGGGACTAGAGCGAACCATATTTGGCTCGAGGTTACGACGTTCGGACCGAGTGCAGACGTACAAATTCACAAAGAGCCACATATTTTCTCATCCTGCCTGATCTCACTCAGTGAATAACTTACCATATGGCAAAACAACAAGTAAAACATCGAGCTGGGTGGACGTGCGGCCCCCATCACGTGACTTTCGTAAATCGTTATGAAAGGAAAGCGCACGCTGGACCGTACGAGTCATATGGTATAGTTAATAATTGCTGCGAGCGAAGCGAGAAGCAACCTATTTCGAACGTCTTTGGTGTGCAGATACCGAGTTCATATGAATTATTTTGGGTTCCTCGACCTACATTGTTCCTCGTTATCATTTCATCGGAGCAGAGAACTGGTAACTACAATCACGTGCTTTCGGTGTCCATTTTTGATAGCGAATGAGACCTCAACTATACTAACCACAATAATCCCCGCTTCTATCGCTTTAGGTACATGTAAGTAGAATATTGCACAAAAAGTTATTGAAACATTCTATCAAAACATTAGGATGCTGTTTACTGCTTTGGGTTGTGAAAGAAAATCCTGTTTCCTTGGTGAATGCGGCTTGTATCCGAGCAGAGTTTCTGTGTTTGATTCTTTCCTCACCAGAGTAACAGACGATACGATCAATGTTTTTTCGGTGCTGTGGGAAGGCTAGAATGATTAAAGCCTTGTCTGCATGACGGCTGTTCCTTGCTTTAACGAACTGAAGAACAGCTGCTTGACCCATTGTGCATAGATAATTTTGAACTTTAAGTTAAATTAATATTATTAACATAGTTTTGGAATAAGAGATCAAATCTCTTGAAGTGTTTAAAACCACTCTTAAGAGAACACTATCAGGCTAAATCTAAAATAGTCCATAGTTATACTTCAACCAAATATGTTTAGCTGTAACATTTTATAAGTATATCAGTATTAGAAATTAGTATTAATGTTTTTAGTATTCTTAGACAACAATGTATATTATTTTTTGCATTATTGCTTTAAATTGTAAATTGGTCAGAAAAGCCCTTAGGGGAACACAATAAAATGAATGTATGTATTGTGTTCACGCATTTGATGCAAATGATCAAACATGAACTGGGTCGTCATACTCAGTGGCCTACGCCACTAGACACAGTCGTGACTGTGACGTCCTCTGTACATATATCATTATATGACAACAAACAAACGGGAACTGATATAATCTATTTGTTTTATATACATGTAACAATCGCCAAGTTTTTTTAATGAGAAACTCTGAACAAAAAACTGAATGCGCGCTGTCGACGATAGCGATCCCTCACTATATTTCAATGTACTGCTGCGACCTCGTATAAACGTATATATACACTATTCAATGTACCACGGACGTTCAGCTGATTATAACTTAAGAAGTCAAATACATTATCAATAATTAAGCAACTAAAGGATTTTGAGATAACCTCGGAAATGGTCGTCTCCCATACATGAAGTGTCAATGGCAAATTCAGGCAATTTATTTATTTGTGCACTAATATCACACTGCTCTCGCTAGGAGTAGGAGTCAGATTATTAAACTACAATTTCATATACTATACTGCTTGCAGCACTTCACTTTTGTTAGAAACCTCTAGTATACTGGTTATTAATTACGACATCTGTATTTTGTGCCTAAGACATAGGATCGAGGCTCTGGCTCCTGGGAAGGTTATAGTCACTCTGAGTGGTAAGTACGTTATAGAACCTCGACATGAATAACTATTGAAAACAAGATAACCATTATTAGTATAAAATTATACATGTACCACAAAGTGACTAATGCTTTTCGCACGCTCTGATTGGCTATTCACTTGTGTGGTATGTACTAATGCAGGGTAGTGCTTTTCGCGCGCAGTGATTGGCTAGCCTGCAGTAGTATATACCACACAATTGAACAGTGATTTTCGCAAGCTGTGATTGGCTACTCAAACTTGGAATACACACGCTGTGATTGACCAAGGGCCGTGTGTTATTAGAGGACACACACATAGATGGCGTTATGAGCGCGCGCAATTAAATTCTCAACTCGTTTTGATTGGATATTGTTATAGTTTTTAGTTTGCGATTATTATATGAAACAAATAGATTCCATTCTGCCGGGCAGAATGGAATCTATTTGTTAAAGTGCCTATGAACAATATTTTTTTATTTTAGATATCAATTCTACATCAAGTGAATAGTAGAATGGTAAAATATATCTTGCTTTGAATGCTGTGCCGCTGAGTTAAGGAGGTTTTAATATCCAAAATGCTAATTACATGACGTCAGGGGAGGTATCTGCAATCACTTCTTAGTGGTTGTGAATGGGCGTTTCTACTGATATAGGAAAACAAATTTCTAAAATCATTTTATTTCAACCATGGGTATAACACTGGTAATTTAAAAAAAATGTTTAATTGTAACAAAAAAAAAAGTATAATAATTGATGCCTCCCCTGACGTCATGTAATTAGCGTTTTGGATATTAAAACCTCTTTAACTCAGCGGCACAGCATGCAAAACAAGATATATTGTAGCATTCTACTATTCACTTGATGTAGAATTGATATCTAAAATAAAAAAATAAGCTTCATAGGCAGTGAACAGTACTTATCACACGCTCTGATTGGCTACTCGAACTCAGAATGTCCTGCACTATTCACCTCCCGGCTTAGAGTCAAAATGGCTTCTTCGTTCGTAAATAACTTTTTGAACTAATTTGAGGCTGGCTATTTCACTTGTGTAGTACTCTACTAAAACAATTATTGCCCTCAGTGTCGGTGACTAGCGGTGGATATCTATCTCGCTTGTTCGTGACTCGGTACCTCCACTTCGGTGAATAACTGTTAACTATTCACAGTTTTCCGTCTCGCACGTGAAGAATCCCACTTGTTAATGTTTTTTGGATGTTTTGAACTAATTCGAGGCTGGCTTTGAGCTTGAGCCAGACAGTACCGCTCGAAACGAGCCACAGTATTGGCTTACCCAACAATACAAAACACCTTAACCTTTAGAACGTGCAGTACAAAAACAATAGAGCTACTGACAGTAGAATAGGCCCAATCAGAATACAGGTCTCGAGCGGTACTGTATTACTCCTGAGTTTCGCAGCTTTGTGAATATCCACCACTAGTCAACTCCACTTCGGGAATTATTACAAAAATTGTTTGTTAGTGTACGAACTTACAAAACCCAACTACACCTCGTGGAACCTGGATCCTAACTATCTTGTGGAACCATCTCAGCTGTCATTTCTTTAATCTGATTATTACTGGTCGAAATATTAGTTTTAAAATAGTCAGGTCGTTACTGTGCGACTACTGTAACCGGGACCACTTAGGCAACGAGAACCCGTCACATGGTAGAACACTGTAACCGGGACCACTTAGGCAACGAGAACCCGTCACATGGTAGAACACTGTAACCGGGACCACTTAGGCAACGAGAACCCGTCACATGGTAGAACACTGTAACCGGGACCACTTAGGCAACGAGAACCCGTCACATGGTAGAACACTGTAACCGGGACCACTTAGGCAACGAGAACCCGTCACATGGTAGAACACTGTAACCGGGACCACTTAGGCAACGAGAACCCGTCACATGGTAGAACACTGTAACCGGGACCACTTAGGCAACGAGAACCCGTCACATGGTAGAACACTGTAACCGGGACCACTTAGGCAACGAGAACCCGTCACATGGTAGAACACTGTAACCGGGACCACTTAGGCAACGAGAACCCGTCACATGGTAGAACACTGTAACCGGGACCACTTAGGCAACGAGAACCCGTCACATGGTAGAACACTGTAACCGGGACCACTTAGGCAACGAGAACCCGTCACATGGTAGAACACTGTAACCGGGACCACTTAGGCAACGAGAACCCGTCACATGGTAGAACACTGTAACCGGGACCACTTAGGCAACGAGAACCCGTCACATGGTAGAACACTGTAACCGGGACAACTTAGGCAACGAGAACCCGTCACATGGTAGAACACTGTAACCGGGACCACTTAGGCAACGAGAACCCGTCACATGGTAGAACACTGTAACCGGGACCACTTAGGCAACGAGAACCCGTCACATGGTAGAACACTGTAACCGGGACCACTTTGGCAACGAGAACCCGTCACATGGTAGAACACTGTAACCGGGACCACTTAGGCAACGAGAACCCGTCACATGGTAGAACACTGTAACCGGGACCACTTAGGCAACGAGAACCCGTCACATGGTAGAACACTGTAACCGGGACCACTTAGGCAACGAGAACCCGTCACATGGTAGAACACTGTAACCGGGACCACTTAGGCAACGAGAACCCGTCACATTGTAGAACGAACGTAAAGCATTCCAACTTACGAATCCTAACATATCCGCGTGATTTTCTTCATTGAAAACCCCAAACTCAGGGTCCGAAATTAACTTTTTCACGTAGGTGCCATCTGGCGACTATCCAAATTATTTTTAGTCTCTAAAAGACCAATTGTGGTCGCCACATTTCAAGTTCCAAGCGACTCGCGACAAAGAACATTTTCTGGACATTGTTAAGATTTTAGGTAAGTAGCTGGCGACTAAGCCTGAAATTTTGGTCGCCAACACTCAAAATATAGTCGCATTGGCGCCAAATAACCAGCTTTTTTTCTGATGGGTTTATGGGATCCCTGTGGTCTGTACTGGTTTGTTGACCATGACGTCACCAACCAGTACAAACCAAAGGGATCCCATTAGCCCATAAGAAAAAAATTACCAGCCAGAACGCCTTGGGACTAGGCTGGTGCATCACTAGTGTACCACCCGTCGGCCTCCTGGAAAAGCAGTCGGTTAGACTGAAGGGTCTACCTGCGTTACATATAGAACTTTAATTTAAATTTACCTTTTACTGCTTAAAGTGCCTATAACCCTTTTCCAATTTGTATAGCTTATGAACCTCCGAAACGTTTTGAGTACTTCTGTGAAGAAAGTTTTGGTTTTGAGTGAATACTTGAAATGTTGACTAAAATGACTTTTTGCTTTACTAACAACTCAAAAACTGTGTATATTTTCTATGCATCGATGTTGTGATGACGTCTACCAGGAGCCCATTACCAGGAGCGTGCATCTCCATATTAGGTCATTACCAGGAGCGTGCATCTCCATATTAGGTCATTACCAGGAGCGTGCATCTCCATATTAGGTCATTACCAGGAGCGTGCATCTCCATATTAGGTCATTACCAGGAGCGTGCATCTCCATATTAGGTCATTACCAGGAGCGTGCATCTCCATATTAGGTCATTACCAGGAGCGTGCATCTCCCAGATTAGGTCTGTCCAACAGCAAACAGATGATGTAGCTATTTTTAGCTTTGTGTTTCCCGCGAGAAGAAACAAAGGCCGTCACTTTTAACCAATCAGGATGCACTGAATAATTGTAATTAACACGGTTCAAACTGCTAAAAGCACAAGAGAACAAAAGAAACGTAATCGCATACCAGAACTTCGCGACTATAAATAGCCACATCGTCTACTGTGCTGTGGGCGCTACCCATCACATAGGTACGCTCCTGGTAATGGGCTCCTGGTGATATATACTATAAATAGCTACATCGTCTACTGTGCTGTGGGCGCTACCCATCACATAGGTACGCTCCTGGTAATGGCTCCTGCGTCTACCCAGGTTTCGACCCAGGCTTTTACTTACGCGGCCATGGGTCAGGAAAGGTCACATTTCAAACAAGCGTAGAACATAAAGTATTCACTTTAAACCAAAACTTTCTTCGCAGAAGTACTCAAAAGGGTGATAGGCACTTTAAAAGCTCGAGCAAGTTGAAATTCGATTGTCTTGCACTCGACACTGATTGGCTCAAATAACGGTAAGTTGGAATGATTCGTCTTCGTTCAGCAATAATTATAACAACTTTATTTCAGTGTCGTTAAGATGATAGCAGTTACTCACCACTAAATGGGGACACTATAAAATGAATGTGAAAACTGCAGCTAAATAATACTTGTTTTGACAAGTCATATAAAGTTCGAATGGTCCTTTTGCAGGAATGCAATCACGTGGTTGTACTAGGTGGAAAAAATAATCTTAATTCATGTTTAAAAGCACTTGTACGAGATCGGTATTGTTATTAGCAAACCTGTTTGTAAATGCTCTTTTCCACCTCCAATCGATCTTTCTAAAACTGCGTGTTTGAAGATGGCTTGCCATCCAGCATCCATGGCAACTCCTTTCCCTTGGAGATCACGAGCTCAATTCATTGTATCATGTGACTGTTTCCTGCAAAAGACCTATTACACGCACACCCCGTATTCTGTTTCATGATATTGTGAATTACCTTTCAGCACCACCAGAAGTAGCTGTCCTCCCTAAGGTAAATTAAACGTTATTGTACCTTTATTGTACTTCTCTGTTTGTTTCTGTGTGCTCTCAATGCGAGCCCCAAGTTTCAGCGAGACAACGAGTAACAATTCAGAAACTAGCCTTTGTAAACTACTTATCTCCCCTCTCTTTTTCTTCTCTTTCCTACAAATTACAAAAGCTCCAGAACTTTTATTTATTTATTTATCCACGGTCATCACATCAACTAAAGTTGGTTTTCATGTAGGCCGTGACAAGTATTATATTTTAAATAAGATATGTAGAAAATATGTAGAAAAACAGACAAATAGATATACACATAAATATTATTATAGGTAAGTATAACAATAATTAATACTAAGCTAAATCTAAATTAAGTCTTATACTAATAAGAGAAGACTTACGTTCCTTAATTGGTGTTGAAATTCGTGAAGGACATTGATTGCGTTGACTTTTCGGTAACGAATTCCAAGACTAAGCCACATTATAACTTACTAGACTTTTATTCAGAGATTCCGTTCGGGGTCTGGGCATAAAGAGTTATGAGTGGAACCGTGCAGTCCGAACTGAAGTACTCAGCGTCAATTTCATGAAGCTGTAATAGTTTATAAATCTCTTAAAGTGCATATAAGCCCTGGCTAATTATATTTCTTACGAAGAGACTAGAGGCCATAGACAAAGGATTCCGGAATAAAAAGTTGATTTGATTGATTTGTTATGGTATATTGGCCGTTCAAAGTTGCCCCAAAACGTGTCTTGGGTTGCCTGTGGACGAAAATCAAGCGCACGAGCGCGCTTTACAAAATTGGCGCTGGGTCTAGTTTTGACGTCATCAACAGAACACGCTCGATGCGCCATTGCATTAAAGGCTTGCCGAATAAAGATCTCCGAAACGTTTAGCGCGATATTATCTTTCTCGGTTATCTATTCAATTATTTTGCAAATAAGCCAACGCTTTATACCCGCGAAGAGAAGAGTTCTGTTGATGACGTCACGTTTTATTCTCGTCCCAGTCCCCGAACATGCGCGGAAATTATTCTACATTTGGAAGTTTAGTCGCTAAAAAAATAATAAAAACATTTTTATTTAAAAAAATCGGATTTTTTCCCCCTACCTTTTAAGGTCTAAGCTGTCGAAAAAAGCATAGCTGGCCAGGGCGTATATGCACTTTAACGATCTTACGCCTGCATATCTAAGTTCTGAATTTGTAAATCGCAGTGATATAGCTACTTACTTATTGAGAGACAACGCTAATAATCTCACTATTGCTTTACTGCGTAGATACATTATTGTAGTAATTTTGATATTTCAGTCGAACCTCTACGAACCTCTACACAACGGCCACCGTGGGGACAAAATGTTGTGGCCGTTGTGGAGAGGTAGGGGTTTAATTTGACACCACATGTTAATGTACTGTATTATCAGTCATATTATAAGTACTGTTTATAAGTTCAATTTTTTAATGGCAACTTGAACCATGAACCAGGTTCAGTGCGTGTAACTGGCTAAAAATTAAATTCCCTCAATGAAAGTACAGTATGGAATTTCAACCACATTATTCATTCGTTGAGTGGCCATTGTGTAGAGGTTAACAGAGAGCTTAAGCATCGACGACGGCCACGGCAGCGAAGACGACACCTAGAAAAATGTTTTCTCCCGAAATATGATGTTTATTATTTCCTTCGTTCGCCTTTATTTACTTTTCACATTCATATCTCCGAAAAACCTATGGTAAGCATAGAGTTCCGTTCACGCCGAACGAAAAACGGAGTGATTTACTTTTCACGTTGGCGTTCTCTTGTAAACGTAAAATTTGGAGTTTTCACGTTGTGTTTTTCCAGACAACGGTTGAAATGTAGGCGACTGCGTGCATTTTCACGTGCAGTTATTGTATTTTGTAATAAAGGCTATTGTTTTATGCCGTTGTCCTAGACGTGGTTGCTTAAGCTCTCTATTTTAAGTGGATTTTTGGGTTTGGGAAAACTAGTGCTGGCCGTTGCCGTTGTGTAGAGGTGGCCGTTGCGGGAGGTTTCAATAACAGTAAATGTATAGACTGGTGGCCGGGACAAAATTGCGTAGGGGTGGCCGTTGCGTAGGGGTGGCCGTTGCGTAGGGGTGGTCGTTGCGTAGGGGTGGCCGTTGCGTAGAGGTGGCCGTTGCGTAGAGGTGGCCGTTGCGTAGGGGTGGCCGTTGCGTAGAGGTGGCCGTTGTGGATAGGTGGCCGTTAGTGGAGGTTCGACTGTATATAGTTTGGAATTTATGGTTAAGTAAAGATTTTTATTTTTAAATCCTCATGAATCACTACGTGCTAAAATAAAGTTCTCTGATCTTATCTGATCTTGGTTATCCCACCTCTGTTGTAACAAGTGCATTGGACCGCGCCCACGACATTGACAGAGAATCGGCTCTACTGCCATCCGAACCGAAGACTGGAGACAATTCCGTTTCCGTTAATTTACCATCCTTCAAATCTCCTTATCAAGAAAATCATCCAGAAGAACCTCAATATCTTACAGAATGATCCAGAGACCGCCCTCATTTTTCTACAGCCACCACTTATCTCTTTTAAGCGAGACAAGAACCTGGTCAAGGGATCACTAAGCCCGATCTTCAATCAGGAACTTTTAAATGCCCCAGGAAACGATGTAACACATGTGCTTTCACTAAAACTGACCATTGTGATTGTACGTCTAGTACGTAGTAGATAAAATATGAGCGGAAACGGCGAGCCATTATAAAGCCCATACAGATCAGACGCGACTATTTTATCTTACTTGTAAAATGAATAGATAACTAAAACCATTGATATGCACGATATAAAATTTTAACCTTTGATTTCTCCCACCTTGCTATCGATGTGGGATGAATTAGTTTCTCGCAAAAACATATCCCACATCGAAGAGACGATGTGTATGCAATAAGAGAGCAGAGCGTAGCGTGCAGAAAAACAGGTCCCACATGGAATAGATGGTGTGTACATAATAAGAGAGCAGATGTACTTTGTCATTTCGCCCCTCCCGGGATAGGGGAAGTCAGTGATCGGTCGTGAGACTTCCCTCACTAGCTTAGCTAGTATTCTGTACCTGATACAGAATACTACAAGAGCTATAACGGACCATGCATGGGGTCTATCGCGGACTATGGGGTCTGTATATCGATACAGAACCTGATGTTTTATTAATCAGGTTTGTACGGGGGTATATATACAGAGGCGATCATGTGGTGCCATTCAGCACATGGGATTGGCTAGTACCCTAATGAATTATTAATGAATTTTACAATGTTATTTATTGTATTACCTGCACACTTTGTAACAAACTCTACATCGGAGAAACAGGGCGAAGATTATGAGATCGATTCCGCGAACACTTGCTCGATGTTAGAATTAACAGCAAGGATCTCTCCAAACCAGTAGCTTGTCACTTTAATCTTACTTACCATTCTATTAATCACATTACTATATGCGGCATTTCTCTACATTTCTCTTCACTACCGAAACCCGTAAACACAAAGAACATAAATTTCTTTTCAAATAAGCACTTTAGCACCCAACGGTAGTAATGAACGATTTTCGTCCATTGCTGCCACAGCGAGCGAGCCTTAAGCGAGCGAGCAAGGCAGCAGTTCTAATCTGTAAGCGGGTCCAAATCTCGATTTCTTATTTTACCACAATGCTTTGCACGGATCTGATCGTCACGTGACATTACACGAGGTGGAATCTGCATTGTTGGAGCTAACTACGTTCAACCGTTCTTTAATGCATTTCTGTGTGTATGCGATCCTTGTGTAATCATGAATTTGTTGGCGAACTGTGTGAACTATCAGTTTCCAAAGAGCAAGATCTATCCTGTTTCAAGATGGTGAGCAGCAAATAATGGTTCAAAACATAATTAGCATTTACAATTACATTCTCGATTACAGTTGTTTCCGGTGTTTAAACTTCACCGGAGATAACAGAAGTTTTTTTGTGCCGGGAATCTTAAGAAAATCGAAAATGTCGGGAATTGGTAGGCTCAGGGGATTTACTGGGAGATCGTTGATATGTCGGGACAAAATGAAAATAAACCGGGACAACTTTTGAGAAAACACACCACAGCTCAAACCGGCTTCAGTCGCACGATAGAAACTACAAAATATTTCTCAGCGGTAATTCCCTCTTCTCCTCTGACGAAGGGCTAGCTCTCGAAACGTCAGCTGCTACTCGCTCCTCACGGCGGTTAGCATACCTTAATCGACTTTTAGTTGATCATACTAGGTTTATCCTGTCTTAACCTATCTTATCCTATCCTGCCCTAAACTGCCCTACCCAACCCCACCCCACCCTATCTTTGTATTTCTTTAACTATAAATCGTGATTTATCGTGATTTGAGAGGAAGATAACAAAATCACTTTCTCTAAAAACACACGAGACAAGCACTCGTTGCAGTCGTGCGCGGTTTACTCATTGTCTCGCTAAAACTCTGCTCGCAGCTCTTTCTTTGGCGAAAGACTGGATTAAAATCAGAGCTGGCTGCGCGAGGGCTGGGGCCCTGCGCTCTTCCTTCTTGGTTAATGAATGATTGCCCTCGCGAAGCCATTATACTAAGCTCAGACTTTACTCCGTTTGCCAAAGAAAAGGCTGCAAGCAGTCTACTACAACTCCGAACTTAGTATTTTATATAACTAATATGCCGAGGTTGGTTTATATATGAAACAGGTCATACAACAACAGCCTGGTGCCCAGTCCGCTACACCATTAATAGACGCGGTCACACCCTCGCCAGGAACGCCTAACCCGGTATGACGAATATCACGATTACGTATTCCTGTCTTAATAGTTTATCCACATGTATATACATGTTTTTTTATTATCATGTGAAAGAGCTTGTTGACATTAGTGTGATCTTGTGAAATTTGAGTGCTGAAAAACAGTGAAGTTGCAGCCATTTGAAATTAAAATCAACGGAGGCCTTTCTATAGCCTCCGTTTTTACTACACTGATCAATTTAAAATGCCAATAACTCGACAGTAATTATCCACATTGCTCGTTAACTGAGCACAGTGGTAGCATTAGTTTCGCTCATTATCAAAGTGGTCAATATTTATTTCGAGTGTATACTGTATTAAAAGTAGTAGAGTTTAATTCTGCCATGAAAATCCAAACAAATCTTTAAAATGTCTCCAGCCTTGTGATGATACCGGCAAGAGATTTGACGTGACTTCGTGCAAGGTTTTGAATGCAATACTTCTGTTTGTGTTTGTGTTTGATTCTTCGGAAGACATGAGCCATCAGGGTTTGTCTGTGATGCGCTTAGATTTCCCCTAATTCCTGAACCTTTTGCGCTTTGTGATCCTTGTGAGATCCTCGTGAAAAAAAGTATTAGGGCATCCTTCCCGCTAGAAGAGAAATAAGGAAGAAGACTGCCGAACTCCTGTCAAGTTTATATTGAACATGCTCGAGTGTTGTCAAGTCGCAGCCCAAGGCTAATCTGTCCGGTTTACCGTCGTCAAACCGGTTTCTCTGTACCGGATTTTAGTGTGCACGCAATGGTGTAAGGGCGACCCGTGAAAAACACGCACAACTAAGAACGTGCTAGTAAGCTACATCCCTAACCGAATTTGTATTTGTCGACGGTTATCGCGACGTATTTAAGATATCCGTTTGACTACAGTTTGGTTTGTAGATTACTGACCGCACAACGTTAGTGTTAAAACTAATGAGGAGTTTGGCAATTAAAATATTATCATCCGGTCGATCAGAGCACGTATTTATGGTATTAAATACGGCACAATTTGTAACTAGAAAGTCAGTTTAGAATTAGAAGTGAGAACTAGTTCAGATTGAGTCGAGATGACTGTAACTGAACAGTCCCTTTCATATCGCGATAAGGCCTCGCTGTTATCATTCGCTTGCTCGACCACGCGGCCAGAGGAAATGGGGTTGGGGAAAGATGGTGTTTCCTGCAATTTGATTGGTTAAAAGCAGCAGTGATTTCAGCCTAAATTGCATCATTTTGTGTCTGTTATTGCACCTTTTGCTGAACCAATCAAAAAGCAGAATTTAAGAAGCCATTTCACAGCGTAGGGATTGCGTTATCGCTCGCGCACGCTCTTAGATTTTAATTGCCTTCTTCAAAGCTCTACCCGCTTGACTTTTCTAGTTTGTTGTTGTAAAAAACAAATTTACGAACGTTTATCGTTTGTTAAGATTTCAAAATGAATATAATTAAGTGGTAATAGAACTGAGTGGAGTACAATTTTGGTCTGAAATCGCGTCGTGCAATTTTGTAATCATTCGTATGATTTCAGACCTAATAATATACATGAAAAAAAATGCTCAATTCTGATTGGTTGAGGGCAATGCAATTTCAAGGAAACACTGCCGAAAAAAGGAAACATGGTGCCGAAAAAAGGAAATACCATGCAAATTTCTTTGGAAAGCAATGAAACATTTCCTTTCGACTTGTGAAACAATTTGAATGAATTTGAAAGTGTGAACTGAATACATTACTTTGTCACATGACTCGCCAACGTCACTTCCTGACAATTTTTTTCATGTATATTATTAATAAGTAATCATACGGTTTTCTCGTCCATACTAAAAAAAACTACTTTTTCTCTCAGCAGAGAAAGCGAAGAACAGCTACCGTATTTATGGAGCAGAACCCACTCAAAAAGACCAAGAGATTTTGATACGTCAGATGAACAAGTTCCTTTTAATCCGTGAACCAATCTGCCTTTATTTGTTTTAGAGAAATATCCTTTTCTGTTTTATTCGTTGTCTCCATTTTTTCTGATATTACTGCTAACAGTCGATATTTTCTTTATTCGAATAATAACTCGAAAAAATTATCTCCTTAAAATTGTATTTTCAGACAAGTAAAACATTCTAGGTACCTAAGATAATCCGAAGTTGAATTTCATTTGAAAAGAAAACGGAAAGTCCTTGTAAGAAAACCTGGTCAGTCGTGTAAAAATTCTTCTGTAACCATGTACATAAATGAATAAAAAGATGCCTTCGTTTTGGAGAAAACGTTCCATATTCATATTTATGGCTGTCCAGGGGCGTAGCCGGGGCGTAGCCAGCCCGTAGGCTACCCGGGCCTATTTATTACAATATGCAAAAAGAAAAGAATAGATAATTAAGTAATAGCTCGCGTAAGAACAGGAGCACATAACGGCCAGGAATGCACAAAGGTCTTAATTTTTCTATTGTTGAAACTTGATATCTCATTGGTTGTACACAAATGAACCTCCTAAAAATAGGAAAGAACTCTTATTTCACAATATTTTTTAAAGAAAATGATTGAAGCGGACAATCTAACTATGTAAGAGAAAGAAATCCTATTTGGGAAACATTGAAATATTTTATAATATCTCAGCTTTTGTTTTAGTGTCTTTCTATTGGCTGAAGTTGTTTTGGAATCAAAAACATAAACACAACGAGCGATTTCATGTATTTTAGTTTGAGAACATTAATACCACTAGTCAAGAGATATCTTTAGTATATAATTGAACCATTTTCTATTTGGGATTAATGAAATCACATTCGTGGCCGTGGAACACTTGATTAATGCCGAACGGGATAAGACACTTTGGAACAGAATCAGTACCCATCCTAGTAATCCTGAAGGTGGACCTCCACCAAAAACATTCCGGTTACCTTTAAGCGTTGAGGAAACGCTAGAGAATGTAAGAAGAGCTCTGCCCGGGACTACAGAATATAAGACGCGCTGGGGAATTAAGGTTTTTGACGCCTGGCGAAATGAGCGAAATAACAAAATCCCAGGCCTGGAGGGAAACCCTTTTGAGTAGATTATTATTATATTATCGTCGAATGCATCTACTTATCACAATGGAGATACTATGAAAAAGGTTAGTACAGCAAACTGAATTAATGCAAAGAGGCTTATTTTTTCGTTGAATTAGTTTTTAAGCGGAGGGAAATCTAGGGGTGAAACAATGACTCATTTCCATATTTACCGTATCCAGAAATAATTTCTGAATACGAAAAATGTGCAAATGACCCGCAAATGACCCCACACTTGCATAATTTAGTTTGTGGTTCTATCCTGGGTTTCAAAGTTTCTCCACGTGACCTCGAGCAAGCATCCCCATTGGCCGATGTGCCATGAATATCTAATGTAGTATGAGATGAGGGAAATATCGTTACAAACCCACAAACGGGATAGCGAGGGAAAGATTGTTAAGACTCCGTGGTCATCCCTCCTCCCTTCCAAGCTTTAACTCCAAACGGGATAGCGAGGGAAAGATTGTCAAGACTCCGTGGTCATCCCTCCTCCCTTCCAAGCTTTAACACCCAACGGGATAGCGAGAGAAAGATTGTCAAGACTCCGTGGTCATCCCTCCTCCCTTCCAAGCTTTAACACCAAACGGGATAACGAGAGAAAGATTGTCAAGACTCCGTGGTCATCCCTCCTCCTTTCCAAGCTTTAACACTAAACGGGATAGCGAGAGAAAGATTGTTAAGACGCCGTGGTCATCCCTCCTCCCTTCCAAGCTTTAACACCAAACGGGATAGCGAGGGGAAGATTGTTAAGACTCCGTGGTCATCCCTCCTCCCTTCCAAGCTTTAACACCAAACGGGATAGCGAGAGAAAGATTGTCAAGACTCCGTGGTCATCCCTCCTCCCTTCCAAGCTTTAACACCAAACGGGATAGCGAGAGAAAGATTGTCAAGACTCCGTGGTCATCCCTCCTCCCTTCCAAGCTTTAACACCAAACGGGATAGCGAGAGAAAGATTGTCAAGACTCCGTGGTCATCCCCCATCCTTTCCAAGCTTTAACACCAAACGGGATAGCGAGAGAAAGATTGTTAAGACTCCGTGGTCATCCCTCCTCCATTCCAAGCTTTAACACCAAACGGGATAGCGAGGGGAAGATTGTTAAGACTCCGTGGTCATCCCTCCTCCCTTCCAAGCTTTAACACCAAACGGGATAGCGAGAGAAAGATTGTCAAGACTCCGTGGTCATCCCTCCTCCCTTCCAAGCTTTAACACCAAACGGGATAGCGAGGGGAAGATTGTTAAGACTCCGTGGTCATCCCTCCTCTCTTCCAAGCTTTAACACCAAACGGGATAGCGAGGGAAAGATTGTTAAGACTCCGTGGTCATCCCTCCTCCCTTCCAAGCTTTAACACCAAACGGGATAGTGAGAGAAAGATTGTCAAGACTCCGTGGTCATCCCTCCTCCCTTCCAAGCTGTAACACCAAACGGGATAGCGAGGAAAAGATTGTTAAGACTCCGTGGTCATCCCTCCTCCCTTCCAAGCTTTAACACCAAACGGGATAGCGAGGGAAAGATTGTTAAGACTCCGTGGTCATCCCTCCTCCCTTCCAAGCTTTAACACCAAACGGGATAGCGAGGGAAAGATTGTTAAGACTCCGTGGTCCTCCCAAGCTTTAACACCAAACGGGATAGCGAGGGTAAGATTGTTAAGACTCCGCGGTCCTCCCTCTCCGGCAGCTTTAACACCAAACGGGATAGCGAGGGAAAGATTGTTAGGACTCCGTGGTCCTCCCTCCCCAGCTTTAACACCAAACGGGATAGTGAGGGAAAGGTTGTTAAGACTTCGTGGTCATCCCTCCTTCCTCGCAAGCATTAATACCGAACGCGATAGGAAACTTTGGAACAAGATCAGTACCCATTCTAGCAATTATCTTTGATATTTTGCCCAAGACGAGGGGAAGATCGTTAATACTCCGTAGTCATCTCAGCTCAGCATTAATACCGAACGCGATAGGAAACTTTGGAACAAGATCAGTACCCATTCTAGCAATTCTCTATGATATTTTGCCCAAGACGAGGGGAAGATCGTTAATACTCCGTAGTCATCTCAGCTCCTCTTTAGATGTCTGTAGAGGAAATCGCATTAACATCAGTGCTATACGTTCTTTGAGAACTTTCAAAACATCACTCAATGCCTATAAATCAAGTATAGCACGAGCAGTTCATACGATTTTTTGTTTATAATATACTGAGAAAACATTTGTTGAGAGCATGCAACTGCACTCTATCCTTTTTATATGCACTCGCTATTGACCAATCAGAATCCAGATATTTTGTCGAGTATATTATAACTAGAAGTAATCATAGATTATCAAAGTGCGTTCGACAATTTTTTGTAAGAGAAAGGACTTTGGTAACACAAAAGGCTGAAAGATTGATGCAATGATGTGGACGGTGTAAGTAATCCTGATCAAAAATGCTTGTTTTTAACTAATGTGAAAAATTTGATGTTTTGACTTATAAGTTAAAGGGGCTGTGTCACGGTAATAGACTTTACATTCGCGTTCAGGGCCGGCAACAGCTATTTCCACCGATTTTGATATGAACTAACGAACCTCTCGGCCATGTGGGATGCCTAAAATCAAAGTAAATATGCAAAAATGACTAACAAATTAAACCGTGTATATAAACAGTCTCCAGGGAAAATATTAAAAATCCTTTCAATCAAGGGAGGGAAGTTTGACTGTTTGTATCCAATTAACAGCCACCAACCGAGCGATTACTCGATACATGCGCAGTACCATGCATCTGGGTAGAAAACTAATTATCTTTGTGTAATCACAAGGCTTACCATCCTCAAAATTGGTTTTGGGCTTCCTGTGGCCGGAAACAACATTTAGTGAAACATTCTACTGTGTTGACTCTGTTGAGTTTGCATTTGGCTGCAAAAAATAAGCGAGTGGGGTGGGGAGGGGGAAGGTATTCTATTCGGCGGCGACCGTTAAATTTTGAAACGGGACAGCGATGTCTGCAGGACCCCTTCCGAAAGCTAAAATTCTGACTTCGAGAGTGTTTTTATGCGGACGGAGTAAAACGCAGGGTGCAGGGCATGCAGGGTACGCAGGGCGCGCAGGGCGCGCAGGATAGCCGGCAGACACACCGCGGCAAAACGGTATGCTCCGCTGGCCAAAATAACGAAGGCTTTGCTATCAAATACAAATTACCGAGGGTTTCAACTTTTTTAGTAAAAAAAATTATAACTTAGTAAACTCAGTGAATCACAAATTAAGAAAACTTCAACCTGTTAAAGTCTTAGGCTTAGCTTTTAAGTAGTTTTCTTATTTTTTGAGAAAACAGTTCACAAATGGATACTTTTAAGCAGAAATTTTAAAATCACGGCATTTGCCTGTTGTTTCATTTCAGTTTTCGCGGGAAACTGGGGGCGGCCGCGCGCCGACAAGATATAGCAAATACGCATGCGCATGACGTTTTGCCGCAGTGTGGCCGGCAGATCACTGTCGCGTCCACGTGGAGTTGTGACAAGTGAGCAGGCAAGATGACTTGAATGCTGCAATCCCAACCTCGTCCCCAGGGTCTTTTCGGTCAAGTTCAAGTTCAAGTTCAAGTTCAATTTTATTTTGCACTATTTACAAGTTCAGTTTTAACAATTAGTAGGAAAGAGTGGAGAAAAAATAAAATAGGTATTCAAGGTTACAATTTCCAGGAAATGTGCGTAGTGGCCAAAGGAGCAAAAGCTTTCGAGTTGGCCACTACCATGAAGAAACTAAATGAGGAGAATTACCAAATGTTGCAGTCACTTAGTTTTTTTAAATACTATAATATGATTGAAAGTGAGTTTAAACATGGTTGAGAAAAGGAACAAAAAAATGGAGTGGAAAGAAAAAAAAATATATGTATATATATAAGAGAGATAGGAAATTACTTATATAATAACCTTTGTACAATAAACCCAATCTAAGAATTAATTTACAATAAATTTGGTAATACTGATAATCTAAATTTACATTTAATATTTACAAATACAATGCAAATTAGGTCTGGTTTTCAAGTAGAAACAACTTATATTGTAATTTGAAGTTGTTGTGGGTTTGACATTTGATCTCAATTGGAACTTTTTCCCATATTCTTGAGGCCAGGGATTTAAATCTTGATAACCCATAATTTGTTTTGGAAGCTGGTCTGTACAAATTTTGATTAGCAGCATATCTGGTATTATAATTATGGATATCAGAAGCTGATGAGACTAGATCAGAGAAGACAATTGGAACATCTTTTTTAACATATTTGATTTTATAAATTAGGGATGAGATTTTCATTTTAAAAATATTGTCAAATTTAAGAATTTCTAGAATCCTATAGTAAGGTGTGGCACTTTCTAATTTATTAGCAAAGAAAAAGCAGCGAACACATTTATTTTGTTTTGTTTTAATCTTAATTAATCTAGATTGGGTAGCAGTACCCCAACTCATCAGGCCATAGTTCAGATAAGGAAAAATAAGGGTATAGTACAATTGTTTTAGCATTGTAATGGAAACATAATTTCTTAGTTTATATAAAATCCCTATATTCTTTGCAATTTTATTATTAACATGCTTGATTTGAGGATCCCATTTTAAATGTTCGTCAATAAAGACACCTAAATATTTTATTTGTGTTTTTTGTTCTATGTTGCAAGTTGTTATTGTAATTTTTGGTTTTTTTCTAGGAGAGGTTATTAACATATAGTTTGTCTTTTTAAAATTAATTGATAACTTATTTGCTAAGCAAAAATTTAGTACATTATAAAGCTCATCATTTATGACTCTTTCTAGTTCAGCAGGGCTAGTTGAAGAATAGAAAATATTCGTGTCATCTGCAAATATTCTAAATAGAAGCTTTTTTGAAGAGTTTGGAAGATCGTTAATATATAATAGAAACAAAAGGGGCCCTAGGGTAGATCCTTGTGGAACACCACATGTTATACTTTTTAAGCCAGATTCAGTGCTACCTATTTTTACATATTGTTTACGATCGTCAAGATAACTAGAGAACCATGCATGTGGTAATCCACGAATTCCATATTTGTACATTTTCATTAAAAGAATGTCATGGTTAATAGTATCAAATGCTTTTGAAAAGTCTAGAAAAATTCCACAAGTTATCTTATTTTCATCTATTGCAGTCTTTAAATTTTCCACACTTTCTAAGATTGCATGCTCAGTTGAAGATCCAAGATGGCGGCTACTCAGAGAGAAGACCCTGGTAAAGGCTGAACTGTCACGTATTCTGATTGGCTCTTCGATTATGACGCAAGGCTTGTACTAACAATGCTTTTTAGTGGCCAAACGGACTGACTCCAGACATATGAACTTGTATATAGTTTAGATTGCTCAAATGTTATCAATAAAACGATTTTAAATAACCTTAAATCACATTGTGTAGCTAGAGCAATAGATGAAGTGCATTACTGGGTAGTTTTCTGGTAAGTTTCATCAGTGGGAAAGCCTGGAGAAGCCGTTAAACCTGAACATGTGCTATCGATCGCTTCGCTTCAACGCTAACGGAAAATGAACGGCTTTTTAAGATTATCTTCTAACTTAGATACATCCTGGTGGCTTTGTGATACCTTTCCACTGGTTCTTTATCCAAGTAAACTCCATTTCGAGCTATTTAGTAGACCTGTTTTAACTGCATCGTTCGCCGCGTGGAAATACCGTTAATCGCTTCTCGCTCACTCCGGATTGGGATACCTATGGTTTGTACACGTCATGAACTATTCCCATATTTAGCTTGGCCGCCATCTTAGATCGCCAAATCACGTGACAAAATACTCCCAAAATCTGGGAGTATTTGATCACGTGATCCAGCCTTTACCAGGGTCTTCTCTCTGAGTGGCCGCCATCTTGGATCTGACCGAGAAGACCCTGGGGACGAGGTTGCTGCAATCCAAGAGACTCACCTAGTGAATCTGATTGGTTGCTCAGCGGGCAAGATTTTTTTCATCTAACCTGCTCAGGATTTTCCAAATTCGCTCACAACTCTTTGTAAAGAAATAGCGATAAAACCCGTACATTTTGAAAGAAACTAAACAATAAATTTGTTACATGAAGGAAAATACTAATTTAACACTATTTCTGCTTTTTCGTTTTTCAGCTAAAATTCAACTTTTTATAGCAATTAATGCAGTTTTTCCGGCTCTCGCCAGTTCGATGAAAACAACTGCAGCAAAAACGCGACGGCAAAAGCGGACTGAATTTAGTGGAGATAAATATACTGTAGCTGTCATTGAAATACACAGAAGCTGAAATGGCCCGTGACTTCAAAAAAACGTTTGTCTGCCTTACAACGTTACTACAATCGACTCTTAGCATTCCCTGCTGCAGAGGTCTCTCTCCGTCTTGGTAAAATGGAAGGCGAGGGAGAGATCTCTGCCGACATCCGACACTTGCCGTCCACATTCATGGACGAGTCAAACCAGTTTCGAAAACACCTTTTACCGGAAATAGCTGTACGCGTCAATTATTTGTTACAGTTGTTTCGTGCGCTCATAAGTACACGTGAGATCACATCACTTGTTGCCAAGGAAACTTCACGCATGCGCGACAGAGAAAGCGTCGGATGTCGGCAGTTCACACTATGATTATTCCACAACGATAAATTGACTACAACACAATTTATTAGGCTTGGCTGGCTGCTGCACATGCTGCTTGGCCACACAACTTTATTTAACTGTCACAGATGGACAAATGTGCTATAAAGCAATTAGCCTGGTGCCAGCCAGGAAAAACCCCTGATTTCAGAGGAAACCTGGACCTCCCCTATGCAACGCAGGCAGTTCTGGAGGAGAAGAACTTCTACTGATTAACTTAACTGAACCACTAACTACTAGAAACTATGTAAATGGGACCTTGGCATTAATTAATACATAATGATGAATTAAAATTGATCGCTAGGTTGACTTTGCAGCAGCGTTGCCTAGATTATCGAAAACCCTTGCGTAACCTTTATAAAGCTTGCGTTACCCAATCAACGCTTAAAATACAACAATGTATTGTGTGACAGCCAATAGGATGGCTCAAAGAATAATAACCGTGTGAACAGCATTTTGCTACTATTCTACGAACCGTACCAAAATATCCAGAGGTCTCTCCCTCGCCTTCCATTTTACCAAGACAGAGAGAGACCTCTGCTAGCAGGGAACTCTTAGCACAGTTTCATCAAAGAAAGCAAGTTTTTTTTATTATATGGGCTAAGAAATTCAGCATTCACATTTGGTAATTGGCTTATAAATTATGAGTATTTACTAAATAATACTTACAAGTTTGTTTGTATTCTTCTACAGCTCTTTAATATTGTCAAGTTTTGTAGTGTGCTTAATTATCGCCACTCAAGTGATTTCAATTTGCCGGTTTTCAACTTTCAAATCTTCCACAAATATGCACAGTTTTGTCTCTAGATAATGCGTTTGGGTTCCTGATAAAGTTGTCATTGAAACCTAGTGCATCTGAAGTAAAGTACAGGTCAGTTTTCATCCATAAAAATGCATTTGTGATGTCGGAAAACAAACTGTTTTGAACGCCACGAGGTTGAACTTCAAGTGAAAGTCGTCGACTCTGAGTCTAATTTTAGCTTCATTTCTATTCGCTCTTCAGTTTACCACGCAATGGGTTCCTAGCGCGTGCGATAAAAGACACAACTTTTATATCTTCGAGGAAATCCTGACATGAAAAAACACAAAAAACACTAGAATAGTGTATATCACCTGATAATCTGGCTTGTTCCGTAAAATTTTAGGCGGGAGCTTTTCTAAGTTGGTGTCAACTAAATAAATTGTGTCTGCCAACATTTTTTTATCTGCTTTTCTTAATTTCCGTAAAAGCAGGTCCCGCTGTGTACGTTCTGCATGTTACGTCTTGAAATTCCATATGCGTGACATCATTGCAATTATAGTTACGAATTCAAGGATTAAAATGTTTGTGTACATTCCTTGGGAAATCAGTAAACGGCTTCACGTAGGCTAGACACGTATTTGAGAAAAGCTTACAGGAAAGCAACTAAAAACATTGATAAATAGATACACTTTTACTTTCACTCTAAAATTAGCATAATATTTGCCATGTGAACAATTGACCTTTGCAATCTGTTTGTCCAAAGGCACTAAATTATGTAACTCTTTTTTTTTTTTTACTTTGAACACCCTGCGCGCCCTGCGTACCCTGCGTGCCCTGCGTGTCCTGCGTGCCCTGCGTGCCCTGCGTGCCCTGCGTGCCCTGCGTGCCCTGCGTGCCCTGCGTGCCCTGCGTGCCCTGCGTGCCCTGCGTGCCCTGCACGCCCTGCACCCTGCGTTTTACTCCGTCCGGTTTTTATGCCCTTCTCTCACGTCAATTGACCTCAAACTTGGCCAGGATCTCCATGGCTAATCGTTCTTTCATATTCCCGAAGTAGACGAGCAAGCGATTAGACTTAAGGGGAATTTTTTGCGAGTAATCGAGTGGTGGTTTGCGGTTTGGCGGCCTCTGGTTGCATGCCTTGTCAATATTCATCTACATGAAGAACGTACTCGACCGTAACCTGTAGCATCTTTAAAATGCATTGGACGACAAGAAGACATACAGAACTGTAAATATAATAAGTAAAGTTTATTTTGATACAAGTTTAAAGATTTCAACTTTAGAATTAACGCTATATTCATCCTGCAAATTTAAGGTAAACAAGGCAAAATCCGGGGGGAAATCCGTTTGACAGCTGACGAAGCCACAGGAAGCCCAAAACCAATTTTGAGGATGGTAAGCCTGTGGTGTAATCATTGGATGGGATGCTTATGCGGCTATATGTATACATGTGTGTTTTATATGGTTATGGCATTCATTTGAGATTCGTAGCACATGTTGCTGTGTGCATGGTATACAGTGTAAAGCAATAATTGGAGTTAGTCAGTGTAGAACACAAATCAACCCTATAGCTAGCTACGGCTATTCAGATGTGTATAAACTGCATTCCAGTTCCTATCATTCACAATACTAAGTACACTCCAGTGTAGAAAATAAACTATATATGCATGTGTATAAAGTACACCCCATGCAGTTCCTTCAGAGCATTCACATTATTTTTCAAGTGAGAACAAGGTTGGCTACCATTGTTAGTTGCAGAATAATTTATGGTCAATGTTGGTAGCCGGGAGCCTTGTTTCAATCCGTTAGAAATTCAGTATAGATTATTTGATAAGGGAACACAGCAATGAACTCGGTACTTTAAATTTCCCTCACCTTGTACTGTGTTGATATTCCAGTTCCTTGGCATATCAAAGTGTCGTTATAGATTAACTCTCTGCCTGAATGTAGTGTTAATTTGTATAACCAAGATGCACAGTGTCGCAACTCACACAAGATACAGCGATTACGGGTATCTAGAAAACTCAGACCTAGATTCCTCTTCAGCCAGGTCATCTTATACTGTTTGTAGTTTTGGTATCTGTATGTACAGCGAAAAGCAGAATCCAATACAGCGAGCAAGCCAACAGAATTCACTCGGTTGTTACTGAATAGTGTCGTCTTCACGGTGCAGACCGCGCCGACAAAACAGACCATGTTTGACTTGATATAGTTTGGACATCAGACTTTGTCGAATGCTATAGAGATAGCACACACTTTCCTCAGGCTTTGATATATCGTATTTGCTAACTGTTTAAACATTATTCCATTGGATTGGAAAAATAAGACACTTACTCGACGTTCGTACCCGGCCGTTTATGATATCGAGGCATTTTGTAATACGTCTACACTTTGCAAACACGTCACGCACAGGCACAGGGAACCCGTCACCACGCAATTAGAGATATACTTACATAGATTTAGTAGTAGTTGTCGGCATCTGATTATACATTTATTTCATAATTTCGGCCTATTGACTGTATTAATTTCTCTCGATTTGGATATTCAAACGTTTGTTTTGAATATCTATTTTAATAAAGACTATTAAATTCCCTTCACAGACTCGCTGATTAGTACTAATTTGCATGATGCTTTGTTCCTGCAGTGTATATTTTACAGTTTATTACTCGATTATTTTGCTGGACAAATTAATTTTCTGTCCTCTACAAAACAACATTTGCCTAATTAGTTACTGATTGGTCGCATGTTAAAAATAGGCATTAAAACTAAACCTGTCAGAAATATATGAGCTAAAACGAAGGCGTTAAAATATATTCGACAATAAGTTTTGTATTAATTAATGTTTTAATATCACCAAGGCTAGGGACATGATTAGCCTACAGAACAGCCATAAGTGTTTCTAAATATAAACGCCAACTTCTTACCACACACACAGTATACATCTGCCCTCGCCCAACTAAGTGCTAATTAATAATTACTATCTGGACTGATTTTTTAAAAATTTCCATTTTTTTAATAACTTTTAATCTAAAGAGTTTAGTAAACGCCGAAAGAGGAAATTCCATATGTATCAAAAGACAAGACCGAACATATCTTCTTCTTTTCACTTGTCATTAGATTGTTTTCGATAAAGCTTAGGCTAGCCCAATATTTCGTTTGCCATCGCCCTCTGCCTCGTGATGGTAGGTCAATAGGTCGGTAAAAATAACCTTATGGGATCTGGAACCAAGTCGGCTTGCTTTAAAGACGCGCGTAAAAAAAATCATGTATTCCTTGACTACTTTTTCCTCTACAAGTTGTGGTGAAATAAGGTAAGAAAACTAAAACGTAGAGAAATCGGAAATGAGGTGTAGTTAAAAAAACATTTTTTTTTTACTTTTTCCAAAAACTTGGGTCGGAAAATTACCGTTGTGTAGAACAAATTGATCGTCCGGTAAGGTTAGCTAGTGAGTGTTTAATTTGTTTGCTCTACCCTCTAAGAACAGTTTTTTTTCCCAGATTGACCCAAGTTGACCTAACTCACTTCCCTCAGTGCCTCAAAGTTTTCCCAATACCAAACCATTGAGAAACGGCGTTTTTATCCAAATAAAAAATGCAAAAAGTCGAATACAAAGTATTTTATCCCTCTGTATACTTTCACATCGAGGGGCGAATTAGGTCCTGCCAGGGCTACAGCCTGTTATCTAACTATAAGATGGACTTATTTTGCAGAGAACCGACTTTGTCGATGTATTATATCGGTGGACAATGCTGCATGAGACTGACAATTCTGCATGAAAATGAATTGGTTAAACCTAATTCACTACTTAAAATATTATGACAAATTTGATATCTGCTAGGCTCGGTTTCATCAGTGGGGGTGTGGTTCGGCTCCAAAGGCTGGTGTCTACCAGATCAAAACTGAAGTAATTCGACCAGTTCTATTTTTAGACGCCGCTACCGCTGCAAGGCTGGAAGGCATTATTTCCATTTTTTTCTTTTATGCCTTGCTTCATTTGTACTATTCTGACTTAGTAGAACCACGTTTTTTTTAAGAAAAAAAAATGAGCTATCATTTTTTTTGAGATATTTATAAATCACAATTTATTTTGGCTAATCACACGACAATTCGCTTGCTGTGGATTATTAGGGGGAGATATACTTTTAATCAGAAGCCTCGATCACTAAGCGAGACATTCTAACCACGGTTGCTACATCACAATTCTAAAGAGACTATTCTAGTTCTTTATCGACATGTAATTAAAAGCCTTAATTAATTTTAACCGCTAAGTTTTTAATCGATTCAGTGGATTCGACATAACTGTTTTGATCCTTAGCTCATGAACGGAAGTGCACAATGGATTAAGTGTTTCATTTTAGTCTGATTTAAATTTTGTCGAAGGCTAAATAAGTAGTGTAAGATTTATCCGGCCGAGCGAATTAGTCGAACAGCATTTCGTTACATTGAAATAGCTTCCTTTTGTTTTTGTCCGGCTTCAATCCAATTTCGTAGTTACGGTACGGCAAATTTGAGGTTCGAATATAGTACAAATACTCTCGCCAAATGTTTTCCACTCGTGCCAAACCGCTCTTTGAGCAAAATGACTTTTGATTCGTTGACGTAATTTGCGGGTACGTTCTTCCAATGACATGCATGAATTTCCATATATCTTCGCCGGGTATAAAAAATATATGTCATTTTCTTGTTTAGTATCTGTGCTATTAGTTTAAAGGTAACCTATAGAATGAGCCTGAGAAGTGAAACTTCGTTAAACTTGTCCAGAGCCATTTGTCGGTAAACTATGTAGTCGTAAACTTATCAAAAATCTTCACTATTCGACCGCGCTTCCAGTCTCGGGCTGAGAAAATCTATAATCCAAATTGTACTGTAACATTGTTCACATCATTAGCGTTTTCCGCCGATAGAATTACCTGTAAAACAGCGATATTTAGTGCTCTGCTTCGAAACAAAAATGATTGAACAGATTAGTCCTTTGAAAAATTGTCATTCTTTGAACCGTAAGAGAATTTTGTTTTCTATAGCGGTCATAATTCGGTTAATCACAACACAAACATATACTTAATTGGAATGAATTGCATTAACAATGAAGCGCAGGTTTTAACTTCAGCGTCTATCATATTCTATCTTCCATTTGTTATTTAAAACTCCGTTTCCGGGTTCTAGTTTTAAAGCCCAATGAGATTTAAATGTAAACCCTGTTTGATGCTGGGAGACAAATTTGTGTACACGGAGCATAATTTACATTCCACTGAGCTCTTTCCAAATAATTACGATGAAAATTTCATCAAAGTAGGGCTTTGGCTGATACGTTTTCTCGTCTATTCCGAACGTAGCCTTCGCTTTAAATTGTTCATAGAATAATGAGAGTTTAAGCATAATTTTTTATTAAAGAGAACTTGTAGTAAATAAATTTCTGTTTTGCTCCAGCACTACGATCGAAAACGAGAAAAGGTGTTTATCGTAAACTGGCTAGAGTATTTTTGCACAAACATCTGAAGGAATTACTTATTTCACAAGAATGATCGAAGTTTAAGTTTAAGCGAGGGTATGTTTTGCAACGTGTGGGAGACTGACACACGAGATAAAAACCTAATATGTTATAAAGAATGAAATGCTGATGAATTTTTTGTGGTAACCTGTCGAAAGTCGACGATAAAATCCGCCTTAGAAAATCCAAATAACTAATTCACTTCAATCGATTATTCCAAACCAAATTTTAATAACCTTTTGGTTGTCATTATTCCGAAGAAAACTCAAACAATATTTCCTCGTGTGAAAGAATTCGCCGAAAATGTATCCCAATATGCTTTAAACTTAAAATTTTAAAATGTTACACTTGATTTTGTGAATAATTGATAGAACGAGATAAGAGATCACAGGTGCTCGAAGTTATTCCAATGAACGGACCTCTAAAACATAAATTTGATTAACTCCATCAATTTTTCATGGTTTCTCCTGATGAACTGAGAGGTCCATTTGAGTTTCAACAAAAAAATTGCAAGAAAACTGGAGCAAACCTAATTTCGAAAACCCCGTTCATTTTAACTAAACGACTAAGCCCAGGTAAATTTGCTAACTGCATAACTTTGGCACGGCAACATTAGTATTTGTTTATTTTCTTACCTGTTTGCAGGGGACTTTTGTAGTTCTCGAATAATTCAATTTTACCGAGTCATGCGTTGGCGAGGAAAAGTGATTTGCAAGACCAGCTCATTAAGACAGTTGGAGCTTAGCTTGTGTTCGTGGGCCTCGACAAACGGCAAATTTAGTTGCCATATTTTATCCAACCATACAACATTCTTTGTCGAAGAGAAACCGCTACAGCGATAAACTAACCGTCTCTGATAAGCTGCCGGCTAACTGATAAAGCATCTAGAGGAAATCGACTCAACGAGCTGCAAGTCAATCCTGACTCAAATACCGTCGACAATTTCAAGGAATTTCAACTAAAGGATAACAGCGAGACCCTTAATTTCAAAGGTACGTATCCTTTCTTTGTCTTGGAATGTCCGTATCTTTTATATTTGGGAGTTTTCAAGGATTTTACCTCGTCCGTTATGATTAAAATCGAACGAAAAAAAGGATCTGCTAAAGCACCACCCAGCTTTAATGGTTTCTAGCTTTTTGTTGTCATTTCGCAAGGAACGCCCTGTTTCGGCTCACAACCAAGCCAAGACCACTACTAGTTTTGCTAAATAGCAGAACTGTTACATTAATAACAATAAAGCACCAGATGCATTCTACAAACGGGGTTAAAAGTCTTAAAGTGAATTCCCCTGGCAGGTGCAGCACTTCGCATTCAATAAATCATGTTGGATTCGAAGCTCGTGTCCCGCTAAGTCAAAACTCTCTTTCGCCTGGATGGCAGAATTTAGGTGTTTTGGGTCACTAAGGAGAACTCCGCTCATTTCGGCTCCCATGAACTACTAAACAGTACAACAACAGAACAGAAAAGTCGCCAGTTCGCAGCGTGATAGTTCATGATTTTGTGTTGATGTTTTCGCCACAGTCGACCGCCAACTAATTGCAAAGTATTGGAATTGCGTCAAAGAGAGTAAAAACAGACCATATTTTACACAATTGCTGACTTCTGAGCATTGTGTATGTTAAGCTCTCTTTAATTCTACAATAGAAGCTGTTATTCAGTTGATATTCATCGATTCAAATCATACTAGAATACAAGCTTAAGGAATTTAAGATTTAAAAAAAATATAGTATTGTATTAGTATTTAGATAACATTTTATACACTGGAGGAAAGGGTACTAGGATTCATTTGTTCAACATTCTCCTGGGAATAGTGAATAATATAAATCCAGAGACTTTTTACGCTGCTATACACATAGTCGTAGTGAAGTAAACTCGTTTAAAAAAAAATTGGAGTCGCTTTTACATGAGAGAACCGAATCTAAGTTTTGCAAAAACAGTTCAGCATTGAACTCCATAAAACCCTTCCATTGTTTTATAGGCGATTCTATTCGATTAAACGGCGAATTCGTATTCATGAATTTACACTAAGGAGCCCTAGAAAACTGAGGTTTGCCAGACGAGAATCACGTTAGAGCGACATTTCAGATTCGATGATTATCAGCGTTTTCATTTCTTTCTTTTCTGGCTGACTGCATTGATTGAAATAACAGTATACAATTTCATGCTATGATCATCCAAAAGCACTTCGATTGGAAATAAGCAAAAATAAAAATAAACAAAATACGACAGTAATTGTTTGTAACTTATTATTTTAATTTAACGATTTCTCATCGTTTTAAAAATAGTCAGCGCTCATGTTAACTTCTGTATCTAATGTAAAACGATTGACAAAAATAAAAATTTAATTGTAGTCTAATTAATTAAACTCATTTTTCTATTTAAATTTTATTTAAAATAAACAATATGAATAACAAACAAACGAATTAAAAGAGAAATCTCTGGTTTCTCAAATTTTTGGTCGTTTCTTTTCAGACTAACTCTGAACGTCACGTGATCTGCATGACAAAAAAAACATTGGGGGTGGGGGGAGTAACAGAATTTTCTTGAGCAAAAGCGATAAGCTTTTACACTGTATGTTGGACATCTTTCAATCTTTCTAGTGCTTTGCAAATGAGAATCTTATTTATTTGGAATAAAAAATTTTCTGTGTATTCCCATCGCGCAGAATTCTATTGTTCTCGGCGACATGTACTTACGGCCGAGAGGTTTAAGTGAGGACGGAATAATTATAACATTGCTAATTAATTCTGCGGGAGAGCGATTGTTATTGGCTTTTGACAAATCGGTTTGGGAATACTCTACTCCCACATCACATGGAGCACATGTCAATCACTGTCAACTGCTCGCTTCATGGGAATACGGGACTCCCAAAGCTCGTTAAAGAAGGTCATCACACTAACTATTGTTGTTATATCAGAAGCCCATTTGTCATTACCGCCCCTGAAGTTCAAAAGCAAAGCCTTTCGTCTGTTCGACCTTGTTATTTCCTTGGTGGGCCAATTACACAGATTCAGACTTAAAACTTATCAATTCGAAGTTTAAGATACCTTGTTTTTGTAAATTTTGGGTTAAATCCATGATTCGAATCGCCGCTTAGTTTATCTCTGAGAAATTAAAGAATCGTGTTGGTTTACTTTTTTCCTATGAATCGTATAAAACGGAGTAAGTTATAACTTTGAGATCGCCGGTGCGATGTTTTTAGCTTTTAAATACTTCTAGAGCACGTATAAACATGAGCAACATCGCAATTTGAAGCTTGAATTATTCTGAATAGAACGTTATGATTTGCTTTTGACGCGCTAAGATTATAGTTTTTATTTAAAGCTCACTAAGATTTGTTTTGTCGCGGTTGCCTTTTACTCAGCTTTAGTTGGAACGGTCCTTTGCCGCCAACTCGGCTGGGCGATTTTTTTAGCTTTTAGATACTTCTAGAGCACGTACGAACATGAGCAACGTATCAATTTGAAGCTTGAAATATTTCAAACATAAGTTTAACAATTGCTTATGACGCACAAATGTTATTTTACAGGTATTTTGATCTTTGGTTTTGAACTTAACGGCACAATGGCCCTGTGCCGCTCTATCTTCCCATTTCACACTTTTAGATAAGGTAATTACAACGTTCTAATTGTATGCTTCTAATTGAATGCTTCCGTTGAGACAATATTCAAACAGACCCGCGTTCGGCTATTGTTTATCTGGCTCGTGCCACTGTTCGTTTCAACGTAAATAGACAGCTAACTGTCAACTTAACATTTAGTTCAGAAAAAATCTAGTACGAACATGGCAACCCGCTCAAGACATCCTCCCGGTTACTACAAATCACGATTTTTTTTAGCGTTTAAATCCTTCTAGAGCACGTACGAAAATCAGTGACGTCTCATTTTGAAGCTTGGAATATCTTGAAGTCAACTTTATGATTTGTGTTTGACGCGCAACATCATAGTTTTTATTCAATACTTTCTAAGATTTGTTTTGTTGCCGCTCTTGATTTTAACTAGGCTTTAGTTTGAATGGAATCTGCCGCCAACAGCCGTACGATTTGTTTTAGCTTTTAAATCCTTCTAGAAAGGCACGTACGAACATGAGTTACGTCTCATTTTAGAGCTTGAACTAATTTAAACGTAAGTTCAAGATTTGCTCATGACGCGCAAGTGTTATTTTAACAATAATTTCGATCTTACAACACCGTGGCTCTGTGCCGCTTATAAATGTAAAATACATTCGTATATCAGAATAACATCCAAAATATCACGCCCGGCAGATTTCATGGATTTTTCCCTTTTTCCTCCAAGCAGTCAAAAGATTTCTTTGATATTGTGTTCGTTTGGGAAATTAGAATTTAGACTTTCCCAAACGAAAATATGAATGATTTGTTTTTCGTATCACAGCAAAAGACCTATTCTTGGTTTGCATGTGACGTCAGGACGGCCATGCTGGTGGACGTTAAACAAAAGATTCTTCATTAGCGTCTCTTGTTCGTCCACCAGTCTTCATTAGCGTCTCTTGTTCGTCCACCAGCATGTTTTTGTCTGTTGATTCTCCTGGGATTGATTGCAAACCATCAATTAGACATTTCATTGCGTTGATATTTTTTTTATTACGAGTTGTTGTTTACCGGATAATTGGAAGCGTGCCGTTACTTGCAGAATTCTATGGCAGTTTTTCTATCCTTTGATGTGCTTTTTTTTTGCGAAGAAGTATGTTGTCAAACTGTTTGCGAGTTGTTGTTTACCGGTGACAATGGATTTCTTGGCTGCAATTAACAAGTGTTAGAATTATCTCTGGAGATCAAAACTGGCACGGTGACGTTATTCAATTAGATGAATGACCAGTCGGTTCCAAATGACATCAGTGATATGTTAACATATCGTCTTTAGGAGGCGGAGCTACAACTGAAGGAGGCGGAGACAGATTAACTGAAGCGTAGAAGCGCGCATATTCAAATGAGGATTTCAGCAGCCATCTTTGAGAGATTTCATGAAGGTGAAATTAAACCTTAAAAACATATTACTAATCGTGGTCGGTTGGCGCTGAAACTTGGCAGTAAAGGCCTTCAGGATATGTTCATGATTTTGCGCCCTTTTGGTTTTTAGAAGAGGTTTTTATTTGTTCGTAGATCGCTCTCGCATATCACTAGTAGTAAATTTCCCCTTTAAAACACACGAAAAACCCTGAGGTTCCGTGTCATTTTCATACTCATAAAATATCTGTTAGGTAAAATATTTTGGCGGGATGGTGAAGTTTATCATCTGATCTACATTTTGCGCCCTTTTGGTTTTTTGTAGCGATTTTCTTTCCTGTTGAAAAAAAAAAAAACCTTAAGCCACTATCGCCATTTTGTACTGTTCCTTTGTAAATTGGCCGTCCTGTTCTAATTAATTTTCGAATTTGGCGGCGTACTGTAACTTTTAAGACCCGGATGTGTCGCGCCATTCTGCCCGATGCCTCTCATAAATTTTGATCTGAGCGGCCAGAAAACAAGTGTAATTTTCGGGCTGTGTGACCATTTCTAGATCGTGTAGCTGTAAAATCCCGTAGAGCCCGTGAGCTAGCGTAGCTAGCTCTCTGTATGTATTTTGACAAATAATTAAGCTAAAGTGTAAAGAAAGAAAGAATAATGCTATAGCAAGATACCCAAGTTGATTCTAATTGATATCGAAAATGAACATTTCTTGAAGCAATGCCTACATGGACACATTTTCTCGCATGCAACTCTCGTTGTGAGAGACCGCCCGCGAGAGGAGGGAGTAATGGTAGTCGGTTTCCAGTCGAGCTTCTGTAATTTTCGCAGGGTCCGTAATAACGTACGGTGTCCAGATCTGAAGGCGTGATTTTTCCAGACATAACACACGCCCTCATTGGTTCATTTAGGGTCACGTGACAGGTAACAAACAAACTGCTACCCGCTGAAGAAGATGAGCGGGAAACATCATTTTTGAAAACTGTGACGTCAGATAGTAAGAATGCATTGTTGGCCGCAGGTGCACGTGATCAGAGCGTGACTCAAGGTGGCGTGATATATATCGTGCGTTTTGGTTACGTCTTTCAAACGCTTTTGGTTTCTTTATGTCGAGGCATTTAGTCCATGTGGTGGTCATTACGGCAATCCGATACTTAGTATAACTTGACCAATCAGAATACGGAGGGTGTCCTATAGGAGACGCCCAAAGGCACTGAACTGGATAACACATGACATATATTTATTTAAAATGCCACTTTCGTGGCCAAATTATTCCAATACATGCCAAAACTACTGACCAGTGACCAGTGTCGGCTGGGGGCCGTTGTCGCCATTTTTGCTTGTTTTGTTGATGATATAAACTCTTGAAGAAATATGTCATAATTTAGGTTTTAAAGAGCATTTTAGCAACCTTGTACGAGCATTTCGGTGACAATTTTGTGCATTAAGCATTAGCATTTTAGTAAAGGAACTGACAAGTATAACGTGTAAAATTATGAAACCTATATTCAGTCATCAAGTGATTTGTGATATAGCTTATTGTTATTTGTATATTGCTTATTTGTTATTTGTTATATTCCATATTTATGTCGAAGCATTTGTCCCTATTTGTCACAGCTCGACTGAGAAATGTGCATGTCTTCGCAAGTGTTTGCTGAAGATAGCACAGGATAAGACAAACTCTGGGTCGTGTCAAGGGACTGTGTCATCCTACCTTTCCCAGGCCCTCTCTACACTTCTCGCCAATGGTTTCTGATTCAGTCAGGTTTCAAAATCGGGCAAAACAAATGGGTCAAAAGAATTTCGTTATAATTCAAATTAATCAACTAGAAGTAATCATAGATTATTAAAGTGCATTCGACATATTTTTGTAAGAGAAAGGACTGGGCTTCCTGTGGTAACACAAAAGACTGAAAGATTGCTGCAATGATGTGGGTGTAAATAATCCTGATCAAAAATGCTTGTTTTTAACTAATGTGAAAATTTTGAATGTCTTGACTTATAAATTAATATACAAGGGGATGCAAATGGTATAAAACTTTAAATATTTATATTACCTTTGTGTAACATTAAATCATTGGATGCATGTGATGCTTATACATGTGTTTTATATGGTTATCATTCATTTGAGCATTTGTAGCACATTTTGCTGTGTGGTATACAGTGTAATGCAATAATTGGAGTCAGTGTAGAACACAATCAACCCTATATATAGCTAGCTACAGCTATTCAGATGTGTATAAACTGCATTCCAGTTCCTAGTATTCACAATATTAAGTAAATGCATACATACTCTTTATCTATACACGGAGTCTCATTCATCGTGAAAATTACAAAGATTTTTGCTCTTCCAGAGAGCCGTGTGTACACTCCAGTGTAGAACATAAACTATATATGCATGTGTATAAAGTACACCCCAGTTCCTTCAGAGCATTGAAATTATTTTTCAAGTAACGTTGTCAGTTGCAGAATAATTTATGATCAATGTTGGTAGCTTTTATCAGCCTCTTATGGTTGTTTCAGGTCCCGTTAGTAATTCAGTGTAGATTAATTGATTAGGGAACACAGCAATTAACTCATTACTTTGATCATGAATTTCCCTCACCTTAATTGTACTGTGTTGATATTTAAGTATCTTAGCATATCAAAGTGTCATTATATATTAACTCTTTGCCTGAATGTAGTGTTAATTTGTATAACCAAGATGCACACATGCATGTGTCACTGTCACTGATGTGTAGTGTCACAACTCACACAAGATACGGGTGTGTAGAAAACTCAGGCCAGGCCAGGTACTGTTTGTAGTTTTGGTGTCTGTATGTAAAGCGAAAAGCAGAATCCAATACAGCGAGCAAGCCAACAGAATTTTCGATCGCAGATTCACTCGGTGGAGATAGTTTTGCACAAATTATGGCCAACTTGATTGTACTGCAGACCGTGCCGACAAAACAGACCATGTTTGACATCAGACTTTGTCTATACTTCAGAGGTAACACACACTTTCCTCAGGTTTTGATAAATCGTAGCAAATTATTCGCAGATTCACTCGGTTTTTACTGGATAGTTCAACACAAATAAATAATTATGGCCGAGTTGAATGTTCAAGTATTTTACTTCTTCGGGCCTTTCTTACTCCTTCGGGCCTCTGGAGTCTGGAACCCAGGCCCAGGGTAATGTTCAAGATGCAAAACAGACCATATTGGACTTTGTCAGTCCTCCAGATGTACTACACACTTTCCTCAGGCTTTGCTCAATTGTACTTGCGAACCTTTGATCGAAACATCATTGCATTGGATTGTCGGAAAATAAGGCAAGTAACTTACCGATCGCGAGCAAAACAGAAACCATACGAGCGGCCATTTTGGTAAAATGTGTACGTGTAGTTACCAGTTTCCCGGCCGAGATAATTTATTCCGAAAGTGTGCCACACATTTATTCTCAATGCATTTATTTTGCCATCGACCGCTTTTAATATCCTGCATAGTGTTATACTAAAAGGATTAATAAATATGAGATGAGATGAGATGAGACACCATGGCCAGACAGGACGCCAGGACACCAGGACACCAAAAATCACGATTTCTTTAGCCTGGGAAAGCACAGGTAACCCACACATGACCACAGGGAGCCCAACGCAAGATTAGGATGCGTTCTCCTTCGTCGAACGCAATTATTATTGTTTGAAGAAATGTCATTGCCAAAATGCTAACATTATTCTCAATGCTTTTTCCTTGCCAAAATGCTAAAATTATTCTCAATGCTTTTTCCTTTCCAAAATGCTAAAATTATTCTCAATGCTTTTTCCTTGCCAAAATGCTAGCATTATTCTCAATGCTTTTCCTGGCCAAAATGCTAGCATTATTCTCAATGCTTTTTCCTTGCCAAATTGCTAGCATTATTCTCAATGCTTTTCCTTGCCAAAATGCTAGCATTATTCTCAATGCTTTTTCCTTGCCAAAATGCTAGCATTATTCTCAATGCTTTTTCCTTGCCAAAACGCTAGCATTATGCTCAATGCTTTTTCCTTGCCAAAACGCTAGCATTATTCTCAATGCTTTTTCCTTGCCAAAACGCTAGCCGTTAGTCTCAATGCTTTTTCCTTGCCAAAACGCTAGCCGTTAGTCTCAATGCTTTTTCCTTGCCAAAATGCTAATATTATTCTCAATACTTTTTCCTTTCCAAAATGCTCAAAATAATGCTAGCATAATTTGCAAATTGCAAAAGCCTAAGCCATACGTTTTCCAAATACAGCGCACGCTTTCATTGGTTGATGCGAGGTCACGTAGCAGTCGTACAATTCAAGTGTCGCGCGCGCCACTGGCTAGCTAGCTAAAGGCGGGAAAAGACAAATCTTAGGCAAAAGGAATTTTATAAAACGGGAATCAGTGAGTTTTGTTTCCCCTCGATCCTCGATGTTCTCCCCGACTACTTCTCGGTGAGCATCGAGGATCTCCGGGAAACAAAACTCACTGTTTCGATTCCTCGGGGTCAGTCATTAAGTGTTTGTTGTTTCCCTCGAATCTCGATGTTCCGTCGACTGTGTCTCGTCTTTTTATTGTGTTTATTGTATTTCCATTCCTGATGTATTCTGTACGAAAATAGCACGCAGTTACTTCAAAATGAGTCCTACAGTTTGTTTACAAACTTAATGAAAAGGTTCAAGGGTCACTATATATATAATTATACTCCTGACTAATTTTATTGTCTGAATTGAGAACACGTCTTGACGAGTTTTAAAGAGATGTGTGTTTACTTTCAACTCATTTGTTAGCAAAGTCAGATCTATATAGATAATCGGATTCCAATTGAGTCTGGTTTCCATATATAACATATTCTTGTTTTTCCGTGTTTTTCTCGAGTCGTTTTTTAGTGTTGAGATAGGACAGTTCTATTTGAAAAACACATAAAAACAAGAAAAAGCAAATGAACCAACGAATCGCCACATCTAACTTAGAAGTCTTAGGCTAGATTATTTTTATTTCTTTAATGACAAGACAAACCGAAAGGAACTGTATGACATTGTTTGTTTTGATAATCTTTTATTCAAATAATCATTTTAATCATGAATTAAATGATTTTAAAACTTCATGCAATGTCCTGCTATGATGTTGCTATAAGTATATTTCCAACCCGATGATTTAAGTGTTATCTTTGTTATTTTCTCTGTTTTGTATCCCAACTCTAAACATTGAACCATTCGCTAGTGAGCTCTGGCTCTGGCAACTTCAGTATAATTAAGCTATAAACTGACGTTTATGACTGAAAAGCGACGAGTTTTAATTTGGTTAAAAAATGAAATTGTACCACAACAAGGCACAATCAGTTATCTAATTTATAACTAGAAAAGTTTGGCTATAAAATGTAATTGTATACCACAGGTTATCTAACCAGACAAGTTTGGTGCGCAAATAATTATGTAAAGTTCTCTGCTATTTACAAAAGTATCGAGACAGTTCGTAAATTTAGCTTTGCCGCCGATTGAAGCGAAAGTGAGCGCGTTAGTGCATGTATTTACATCTGAGCAGGAACAAAACTACTGATCTGAATAAAAATAGCAGTACCGCTTGGAGACAAAGAACAAGTTTTCAAAGGAAGAGGCACCTGACTGATAAAGAAAGTTTATAGTTTTCAAATAAAGTTTCGGTGCGCAACTTTGTTTTTTTCCCGCTAAACATTTTTTGGCAAAAGAAATAAGAACTACATGTTTCTTCCTAAAAAGAGATTTTTACAAAAACGATTCAGTCTTGACAGGTGAAAAATTTGAAAACGCTTATTTCACCGGCCTTCATTTTATCTTCAAACGCCAAAGGTGATTCATCTTTTGACAGCAAGAGTACCACCTTTTTCACCCCTACCTCATACAGCAGTGGCATACATTCATCACACGGTGGTTTGTTCACGTATGCTGTGGGTTCTTTGCATGAAATGTCAAGAGTGTTTCTTGAAAAAATGGCGTTTTGCTCAGCATGGATGACAAATGGATACTTTTTGTCAATTTGTGGATCCGTTTTTGATCCGCGAGGGAACTCTGCGTAGCCTGCCTTGCTTGGGAAGCCGTTCCATCCAATGGACACGATTTCTTTGCGGTTTTCAGCACGGGTAGTTATTACACAACCGACTCCACACTTCGGATCATCGGTTCTGTTGGAGATCATGCTGGCCATTCCGCTTAATTCCAAAGCCTCTTTGGGATTGAAAGTTTCTTTCATTAATTTGGCTGCTTCTTGGTCGTTGATATCCTTATCGTTGACGAAGGGATATGGTGATGATTCCAACCTTTCCGAATCTTGGGCACTGGTAGTCATCCACACGAATTGAATCATTTTCTCCATTCTCTCCGTTACTTTCTTCCTCAGCTCTTTATCGATAAACCATTTTGGTTGGCGAATCGCAGCCGTCTCGTGTGTCGACAAACTCTCGAAGTAATTCAAGAATATTGTTTTCTTAAACGCAAGTATTTTGTCGGGGTCTTGGTTTGGGAAACTTTTCAATTTGGCGGTTAGAGCGTCTCCAACATCCGGGACATACAGAGAAAAAGCAACTGGACTTGCCTGGAAAAGTAGTGTAACATCCAAATCCTCTTCATAGGATTGTTGATTTTCTTTTGTTAGCATTTTCTCGGGCTCAAGAGGCAGATACGACACCCTCTCTACTCTAGCTTGTACAAGAAGCTTGGAACAAATAGCACAAGGAATTCTGGATAAGTAAACATTGCAATCTTTCACTCGGTCTGGATACTTTACAAGGGCCTGTATTGCCCCGTGGACATCATTTCGACTGCAATCCACCGACAGAACGCGATCGTTTGGAAGCACGAAAACGGCTCCAACGACATGAGTTTTTAATCCCGAGGAAGCGGCCCAACTAGAGTTTTCCATCCACAAAGCCATCATAATATACATATCCTCTTTTTTTACACGAACATTTTCGTTTGCATACATGTACGTAGCCATTTTTCTTGACAGAGTTTTGCTCGGCTAGATTTAGCTCAATTACCGTTTTAGGATCTTTGTTCCGTTTCTTCGATAGAATCAAGTAGCGGTTTTGTTGTCGACTGTTCTGGCTGTAGTGAGACATGAAAAGACTAGGACATTAGGTCAATAGTTAAATTAAGTCCAAAGCACTTTTCACGCTTGGGCCTATACTTAAGAATCTCATTAGGGGGGAGGAAGTTGGAAATTTTGTAACCTTACAAGGTAATTGAAATGAAAATAAAACTGATAGGCCCTGGCACATTGCGAGAAGTAACGTTTGGACCAAGTTTGTTTAGTTTCCAGCAGTTTATGTCTGAACACTGAATTTCTAACGGCACCTGAAAAACAGCCGTAGAGGCTGATCAAAGCCAGGACCCGGCTAAATCACAGATCGAATTGGAATTAGCGTGTTGGTTTTTGTGGAGGGAGGAAAACCGGAGAACCCGGAGAAAAACCCTCGGAGCAAGGGCGAGATACCAACAAACTCAACTCACATATGGCGCCGCGTCCGGGAATCGAACCCGGGCCACAGAGGTGAGATGCGAAGCGCTTAACGAAGCGCTTAACTATGTAACTCGGAACAATTAATACTTGAAATCATCCTCATTTCCTTGACTTTTTACTTGTAGATCTAGTATGATTTGTCCACTGTAACCTAGCGGTAAAGCAAGAAGAACAAGGCATTAAATGCACTGTAGAAAATGTTGTATCCTTCTCAGTTTCATTTGAAGTTCATATCTATACAGAACACTCCAATTCATGTATAACCTCTCTCTAACCTCTGTATTGTTTGTTCGTATGAAGCAGTACCAGTACAACAATTTCTAATAAGTCTTTTCAAGAAAATGATGCATCATGGGTAATCAGGACCAAAATGATGGAAACTACTTATACACTTCCGGGAAATATTATGACAAGCCAATTGAAATCTCGTAGGTATGACGTCACGATCTATATCTTGTGAAAAACACTACAGTCTGACATTACAGTACACACTTAAAATACTAAAGACTAGTATACCTAATAGGTAGTGAATGCTGCCGCTCAGTTAAAACCCACAGTAGTTCTTTGGTAGGAAAAATATATTACTGGTGATAAAAAATAATGCCAAGGTGTTAGATGAATATATTTTGTAGTTTCTATCGTTCGACTGAAGCCAGTTTGAGCTGTGGTGTGTTTTCTCGAAAGTTGCCCCGATTTATTTTCCTTTTGTCCCGACATATCAACGATTTCCCAGTAAATTCCCTGAGCCTACCAATTCCCAACATTTTCTTGATTCCCAGCACAAAGAACTGCTGTTCTCCCCGGTGAAGTTTAAACATCGGAAAATAACTGTAATTGAGAATGTGTCAGTTGTAAATGCTAATTGGTGTTTTGAACCGGCTGCTTGACTTTATCGAAGGCCAATAGAAGAAAATTATTTGTTGATCACCATCTTGATGACAGGAGAGATCTTGCTCTTTGGAAACTGATAGCCATTATCTCCGCCCCAAACTATCAAACTATATATGCTCACACTGAGTCCAATCGCCAACACGACCCAGTGATTCGTGCATGAGTCGTCAACTTAGCATGCATGATCATCAAGTTACAAAACATATTTTGTAGGTTAAACTCGCTGTTAAGTAAAGTTCACGTCAAAACAAAAGACTAATAAGGAGTACTGAAACTGTAGTAAAAATACAAACGAAGACGATCGGAATTAGCCTGAAGTATAGCGTACGACAACTGAGCACTCGCAATTTACGCACATCGCTCTCTCCGTCTAAAGAAATGAGCCCCCTGTAGATAGTTTATTTGTGGTCTGCGGTTTCAGGCGGAAAAATTTAAAATCCAGGCGGTAGTTCCGAAGTTTGGTAGTTAATCGTGATAATAGTTTTTTTTTTCGTTGAGCTTTTTATCGATCTGGCTGCTTTCAACATCCAGGGCAATGCCTAAGGAATGCTTCATTTGTAAAACCAGAAGTAGCATGCAGCCGTTTCTAGAAGCCTTTCCAAGTTCGATGAAGCTTGACGACCACTGACTTGACGAAAATACCCAATTACTCAACTGCTATTTCTCCACCAAAGCACATGTTGGTTCTACGAGCCGATTTTCATCTGTAGTTTTTGTAAGCACACCATGTAATGTAAAAACACTGCCGTTTCTGATATGTAGAATCCAGTTTCAACCGTCGGTACCTCGTATATATACCTGAAACTGTAGGCTACTGTTTGGATAGCCAGTACTATTCCAGGTTCCGAGGAGGTGAAGGTCGCCCCATATCGCTGGCTCAAATATATTTTTATAACAGTAGCGAAACGGTCGTGCTCCAGATGCCCAGCTGCAAGGAATGCGAAGAACACAAACCCGTCGAAGGATTGCACCTCTCCTCCCCAATGCAGACTATTATGGTACCAGTATTCCCTGAATTAAGAAGGAAGCTTAAATGTTGGAGAATACAAACAACCAAGCATATAACAGTAATTATAATCTAACAATGATGCACGGATCTTGCCCTTCAGTATCGTATCAGTGGCTGCAAAAAAATGTTCTCCAGTGGGGAGGGGACGGAGAGCATTGTGGTTGGCCACGCAAGGGATTGTGGTCGAAACAGCGAATTAACGCAATGAACTGTTGCGAGATTTTGTCCAAATTATTAATTGCTGATCCGGTCACTTCGCTCGCTGCGAAGCAACAAACATAAAGCAGACATTATCTAGATGAACATAGCGAAGTAATCATTAGTTGAACTAACATGCTGTTAAACGAAGCAAATAATTATCGTAAGAAATGATGATTTTAAGAAGAGAATTTGAAAAATAGTGCGTCAAGAAAATCAATGGCTTTATTGTCAAGGAAATAGTCGAATACATAGTTCTTGACGCCGTTTTGAAAGGTAATTAACGTACCTTTGGTGACATCGAGGCTGGAGTCAAGGCAGCTCAGTCAGAGGCTTGTATCTATAGTTAGTATGATAATCAAAATCTTACCATAGTTTGTATCAGGGCAGGATCAACGCAATCCTCCATCGAGGCTAGGGCTTGCTACCTTTCAAGAACTATGAATTGGACTATTGGGCCAACATGAATTTTGCATCCACTGATCCATCATAACACACTTAATATGTTGTCGTTTTTCACAGCAAGATTTCGCATATCAAGGTAGCTGGTTTCTTGACAGACTGGTCAGTTACTCGATGTAACCGCCTCAGTGAACCAAATTTAAGAGCTTTCTTCTCTGTTGTCTACTCGCTTCTGACTGCATTAGGAATCATTGAAGAAACTACAACATTAAAACAATCATTTAAACCCAAACACTGGTATGGATGTTAAAAGTATCAAAATATCAATTGAAAGTTAAAACAGATACGCCCTGGCACACAGAATGTAACGAATGACCTTTCAACCAAGTTGGTTTATTTTACAGTTATTTTTGTCCTGCGAGTAATATAATATAATATCATAAGTAATAATAAACAAATAGGCAGATTTTGGCAAATGACTTTTGGACCAAGTTTATTTCCTGCTGTTTTTGTCCTGCGAGTATGCATTATAAAAAACAATCATAAGTATCAAGTCAACTTAAAGTGCATATAAGCCCTGGCTAATTATATTTCTTACGAAGAGATTAGAGGCCATAGACAAAGGATTCCGGAGTAAAAAGTTGATTTGATTTATTTGTCATGGTGTATTGGCCGTTCAAAGTTGCCCAAAAACGTGTCTTGTGTTGCCTGTGGACTAAAATCAAGCGCACGAGAGCGCTTTACAAAATTGGCACTGGGTCTAGTTTGACGTCATTAACAGAACATGCTCGATGCGCCATTGCATTAACGGCTTGTCGAATAAAGCTCTCCAAAACGTTTAGCGCGATATTATCATCTTTCTCAGTTATCTATTCAATTATTTTGCAAATAAGCCAACGCTTTATACCTGCGAAGAGACGAGTTCTGTTGATGACGTCACGTTTTATTCTCGTCCCAGTCCCCGAACTTCTGCATTTGGAAGTTTAGTCGCTAAAAAAATAATGAAACATTTTTATTTAAAAAATTCGGCATTTTTTTCCTACCTTTTAAGGTCTAAGCTGTCAAAAAAAGCATAACTGGCCAGGGCTTATATTCACTTTAAAGCGTTTTCCATCTTTATTTATTTTATTTTGCTGACAGTAAACGTGAAGTATGTATCTTGCTTGGGCCTATTGCATAATCATTAATTCGACACCAAGAAATGTTATTCAGTTTAGTCAGTTGTGACAAAAAAAATCAATGCCCTTCTACTCAGATCAATGATTCAACAGACACCTCAAATATCTAGTTCCAGTACAGTAAAACAAAGCTTTATGTTATTGCATATAAAAAGAAATCAAGAATATAGGAAACAATCGGAATAAATCGAAAATTAGAAAATCCCTAATAATCTTCATTGAAGGTAGAAAATCATCAATATGATTAATGTAGTTATACTAATGATTTGTTGTTTCCCTTAGTCGCTCCTTGAATTATTACACATTTGTTATGGACGTTGATCATGTATTATTTGGTAGGCCTAACACGTGCTGTCATTGGTTGAAAACCATGACTTCAAGAGATATAATGAAAATGCAATGTATTTTTTTGTGAAACCACCGCCGTGCTAAATCTTACGAAGAATGCCGAAATATTCCTCTGTTTTTCAGTACCGGCGTCAAATTGAAAATCAGGAGTAGCAATATTTACATTTCTCCTTAGGAACTAGTCATAAATTAGCAGGGGGAGGGTGTCTAAAATATATATAACCCTCCTCCAAAAATAAGCATGGAATATTATGCCCCTTCCCCTCTTTTGCTCATTGTAAAAGGGGGATTATATATAGGGGCGCAAGGTCCTATTTTTTTTATGACCCTCCAATATACAATATATTATAAAGCCGTTGATCCTTAATAAATCTGATCAGATTTCTTAAAAAAATATTACTTCTGAAAGGGGCTTGTCAATCTCCAAATAATAAACTTTATGACGAAGAAAGACAAAATCATACTTAAATTAGCAGATAATGCCTTCCAGCTATACTGGAGAAAATTTGATACAATTTTGATGAAGGGTGGCAAATATTCAAGATACTGCTATTAATAGAAAGGTCCCTATGGAGTTTGCGTGTTTATGTTTATTCTGGGTCTGCGAGTCAGCACATTCTCAGAGTCAGGTTATTTTTAGAACACCCGAGTTAAATAAATTCCATACGGCATACGGTGATTCTAAAAATAGACTGATCTGGGAACACGCTGGCTCACGCGGACGCTCAGGACTGGTAATGGGATTCTAGCTTTTGTAATCCACTTTCATCTTTGCCATATCCTCTATTGACAACGTTTGAAAAGCATATCAGGACATTCACATATAATTTCTAGTCTTATATCTCTGGGTGTTATTTTCGTAGTTTTGTTTTGAAGAAACTAGAGGTTCAATTCGATTGATAGTGCCACTTTAATTGCCCCTTGGAGCCCCAGAAATTCCGGGAATATTGGGACAAGTCTAATCGGGTAGACGTAAGAAGTGTGCTTTTATCAAAGACGACCGTCGTCGTGTTCAGCGGCTTTCTCTTCAAATCAAATGAAATAATGCATAACAAAAAGAACCACATGAAAGCACACGCCTAAAGTCGAGGAACTCTCAAAAAGCTCGAATTTTTCAAAAATCAGGTTATGTGCTTTGTGAGAGTACAGAACATAACTCACTCGTATTTCTCTGAGTTGACTTGAAGGAACACTGTTCGTCAGTCACAAAAGGTTAAATCTTCTCAGGACCATAAACGATAACTACTCAGATTAGCAGAGTATGATTTCTGATATGGTTTTCAAACCATTTATAGATAAACAGAACGGTTCAGTTTCGATCTTAAAAACAGTATTCTTCATCCACTCGAATATTTGCCATTCTTCATCAATTTAGGTTCCATTCGATCGACATTACCATTTTAAACGAAGTGCTAAAGCTTTACTGTTGATTTCGCTCTCTACAGCATACCACAAACCTCATGAAGTTCACTGCGCTGCTGACTAAACTACTAGTGCTTTTCCTCTGGGCACTGTGGTCCCACAATGCACTTGGGTACGTATCAGATGATCACATGTCTGTCATGCCTCCGCGTTGAGCTTCTGAACAGGTTGTTATGGAGAAATTCAATAGATGTAGATGATCAAGAATGGGACAGTGGCAGCTTGTGTGAAGCGGGGGAATAGTTTCAACACTGTAATCCACTACCTTAGTCTCAATTAGTTTTCTGTGAGGAGGGCTCCAGGTTGATCAAGCAATCGATCAAAGCTCTAATCGGTCTGAATTCGAGTCTGATATAAATAGGCGTAGACATCAGGCCCGTTGCCAGAACCCTGAAAGGGTTACAGCTCAAAAGGCTGGAGGTTCCCATTTCTTTTGTTTTGACGATAAGACCTGGAATCAAAAGGCGTTTTATATATGGAAAACCTTTTAACACCGTTTTAATGAGCTTTATTATTTATATTTTTCATTTTTATCGTTAAAAACATAACTGATTGCTTGTCAAGTTATTTATTGTGGAGAAGTCTCAAAGGGGAGGGGGGGGGGGGGGGTGGGAGGGGGGGGGGGAAGTGGGTTCGTTCGGACCCATCGAACCTCCCTGGGTGTGAGATAATAAAGAAACTAAACTGAACTCAGGCCGGTTTCTTGTAAACACCCAGTAAATATTTATCTGTGAGAGATTCCGATTGGTTCAAATCGTTTTGATTAACAGGTTAAGTAGTGAGACGTCTTTGAATGAAGCAACAGAGCTTCCGAACGCCAGTAAAGTGCTCAAGAGATTACTCAGAAGATACGACGAGTTTACTCGGCCCTACGTGAGCAGTGAGTACCTTGTAAAATGAATTTTAACATCTTAACTATGTGAAGCTTGCTTAATACTAGGAAGTCGATATTCAACATTATATTAATGTATCATTTCGTATATATCTATCACCAGAGAAAACGCTTCAAGTTAACATCAGCATGGCTGTTCAGGCTTTTAGCCAAATCAAGGAATCAAACATGGTATTACCTCAACCTTATTTGGTAGACAGAACGCGTGCTTCATTAATGGACCTTTTGCAGGAATGCAATCACGTGGTTGTACTGATTGGCACAACAAATCTTAATTCATATATTTAAAGGCACTTGTACGAGATCGGTAGTGTTATCAGCAAAACCTGTTTGTAAATGCTATTTCCCACCTCAAATCGATTGTCCATCTTTCTAAATATAAAGATTGTTTGCCATCCAGTAAAGCCTTTTCCATGGGACCACGAGTTTAGTTCATTCGTTATTGAAGTGATATCTCAGCACGTGACTGTTTCCTACAAAAGTCCTATTGAGATGATGCCGACACTAACTTATTATAAGCTGGTTGTTGTGACATATGATGCATTACACTTAACACATTACGCATCACGTACCATGCTCCCACGCCTCACATCGCATATCACACATTACATATCACACCTCACACTTTAAACATCGCATATCGCACTTCACACATCACGCATCATATTTCACACTTTACACGTCGTACATCACACTTCAAACATCGTACTTCACATATCACACATCGCAACTCATACTACGCGCATCACGCATCGCATATCACACATTACATATCACACCTTACACTTTAAACATCGCATATCGCACTTCACACATCACGCATCACATTTCACACTTTACACGTCGTACATCACACTTCAAACATCGTACTTCACATATCACACATCGCAACTCACACTACGCGCATCACGCATCGCACAACACCATTTATAGACATCGCACACCACATTATACACACTTCACTGACGCATCACATATCCCCACCACGCATCGCACATCACGCATCACGTACAACATATTACACTTCAAACATTGTACATCGTACATCGCATAACACACTTCACACATCACGCATCACACTTCATACGTACATCACACTTTAAATATCGCACATCGTACTTCACATATTGCACATCTCGAAACTCATACTATACACAACACGCATCGCACATCACATCTTTACAGACAGTGCATATAACAATATACATATCGCACATCACACTTCACGCAGCACATCACATGCCACAACATATCATATCATTTGAATGCATATCACATCGCACTTCACACGTAGCTTTTTTCATCTCACTGCCTGTGATATAATCCTGTGGTCAATTGTCCCTAAATCAAAAGAATTTGAAAGAATACTGCAATTTACTTTGAGAAAACATTATACATTGCATGCATTTCTTCCAACAGGAGTTTGAAGTCTTCATGTATTTACGACAACAGTGGAACGATCCCCGCCTGGCACATGGCTACCGAGCACCTCTTTCATTGTCTAAGGATAGAGTCAACCAGATATGGCTACCAGACTGCTACTTCAATAACGCCAACGAGTACAACGTGTTCAGCATAAACCAACTAGTACTGATCGAGGGGAACGGGGACGTCTACTACAGCGGGAGAGTAAAGGTTAAAGGAGCTTGTCTGATGAATCTGGTGAACTTTCCTTTGGACACACAGAGGTGTTCACTGATTGTAGAAAGCTGTGAGTAACTGAGTATGTTCAGTGAGGCTCTTGTTGTCTCGTCAAATTAAAATATGTTGTTTTAAAGCACTGCGCAAACGAGGTAACATTGTTGCGAAAACATTTGTGAAGTTCGCAGTGTTTTACGAATGTTTTCTCGTTTGCGCGTGCGCGAAACATTTGTTGAGGAAGCAAGATTTGTTTCCGAGAAGCAAAAACAAATTCAGCTTCCCAGCAAATGTTTCGCCGTTCGTTCGCCGACGCAACAATGTTGACTAGATCCCAGGGCTGCGCTACATATTTTGCGCACGCGCAACTAACGCGCATGCAGCTGCGTGCATTTGTTTCTTGTGAAATGTTTCTTGGTCAGGCAGCAAAACATTTTTCTTGTTTCCCGCTCGTTTGCTTACCCAAGAAATATCAGCAACAATATTTTCGCAACAATTGTTCCTCGTTTGCGTAGGTCTTAAAGTGCATTTAATTTAGCGGCAGCCAAGCTTTCATCTTATATTCCACCCTACCTAAAAAGATGGCGCCGTACATTTGACCATAATTCCTTGTGAACCTAACACGGTCAAAATAATACGTAGAAATCATCTATTCTCTTCAATAACAGTGGATTGGCAACAGCATTTGTACTGGCTTGTTATTAAGATAACACGTAGAACTCCTCTGTTCTCTTCAATGACAGTGTATTGGCAACAGCACTTGTACTGGCTTGTTATTAAGATAACACGTAGAAATCATCTATTCTCTTCGATAACAGTGGATTGGCAACAGCACTTGTACTGTTTTGTTTTTAAGATTTAAAACCTCTCTACCGCGATTTTATAGCGGATTTAAAGTTTTTGCGCGCAAAGGATTATGGGTACAAATACAAGCCGCCATCTTGGTATTGTCTGTCAGTATGTAAGAATGTGAGGAGCAGACTCGACGCTTTCAAACCATGCATTAGAGCTGCGAAGATGCAAGACACTTATTAGTTTATCTCCTGTTGAGAGTGATCACCTCAGTTCACAGCGTACGACTACAACCCGTATCTGCACTATTATTATTCGACTGTGACGTCATGTTACCTTATTATATGAACGATAGTGTTTTACTGAGAAATAAACCACTCATAGAACTCATACGAAACTACATCCGGGTACTGAGTAGCGTATTTTCTATATCCTCACTAGTGAAAATATCGATGACGTCACGTTTGTCGCCTTTTGAACTACAAAGATGGCGGTAGGTTTGTGAAAATCATAGAGGAAGATGTAAACAGCTTAAATGAGATGCATGACAATGAATATTCCAAGCACAAAAAGCCAAATACGATCTAAAACTCTCTAAAGATTGTCTCGACTGCAATGAAGAGACATGAAAACCTGATGAAACTCCCCAGAACAGCATAGAAAGATCACGAAGACGTTTGTACCGACAGTGAGTAAAATGAATAGATCAGAGTTCTTAGAGCAGTTTAATTGTCCATATAATAAAAAGAAAATTACACGGTGGTTTGAAGATATGAAGTTTATCCTCTCGAGTTGAAAACATTTCACTCGTTCACTGCACTCACTCTCACTCGTGAAATGTTTTCAACTCTCGAGGATAAACTTCATATCTTCGCACCACCGTGTAATATCCTCTATATATTAGGTAATAAAAACGGACTGATCGTGATATGCCAGCATATTACCCACTAGATTGCCATATTACCCGCTATTAATAATAATGGCCATATTTATATAGCGCCATATCAACCACAGTTTCATGGCGCTTTACATATGACTGAAATATCCCGTCAGTGAATTATTTCGGACTGCTTCACGGCGCTAATAGCTGCCACGCAGTTTACAATGTTGAGTGTGGTTAGTGTAATGGCCAGGCTGCTATACCGGGTGACAATCCCCTGCTCTTTTTCGAGTAGAACAACAGGTTATTTCACGTCCCCTTCAAATACTGATTAGAAGTAGAAGGAGACAAGGCCAACGGCTTATAAACGTCCCTGCCCAAGGACGCGGCCGGGATTCGAATCCCCGACCTCCCGCACTCTAGACCGTGCTCTACCAACTGAGCTAACCAGTTTACCGAGTTAACTGAGTTAACCGGTTTAGTACACGACCGTATGGCTTTTTGAAATCCATAAGCCTTCACAAACAAAGTTTATTTACGATTTTCGGGTTGAGTTTATTCGGTCCTCATGTCTTCATGAATCACAAACTTTTACAAGGAAATAACGTCTACTCAGAGCAATAAATAACACAACGAGACCTTTTCCTACAACTTTGGGAACGGTTCGAATCAAAAAGAGTGTATTTACTTGAGTTATTTTCCTCGTGGTTCTTGATAGAAAAATAACAAGTTCTAGTTTCATTCAAGGAGCCGGTTGCTGTTATGCTCTTCTCTTGCCGCTCTCCGTGTGTTTTCAATCTTTATCTAATACCGAAATCACGTGTCTCTTGATTTACCATTGTCTTTGATTCTTTGGTGGCTGTAAATTCACAAAACTAGTTCGTAGTTTCCAGCAAATTTGTCCTAACACGGTACGAGGTCTTAAAAGTGAAGACTGCTGCTTCTGAATTCTAGTGACCATTTGGTATTTCTATTCTTTTAGAAAATACATTCTTGTAATCCATGCAAGGCTCGTGTCGCGTCGGTTTGTGCAATGAAGCGGCACGTGATTATACAAATGTTGTTACAAACTATCCTGTCACGCGCGCTTGTAAACCCATATATGGATCGTGGTAAAACTTATAAAAGGGTCGGAAGTCGGACTATTATATATATTGTCTAGTTTTAATTTCTCTGATATTCCCTGATGAAATTATACTAAAACAATTATTCACTTCAGTCTCAGTGACTATTGGTGAATATTTACCTCGACTTCGTCTCGGTAAATATTCAACAATAGCCACTTCGACTTTAGTGAATAATTGTTAATTATAGTTCCTGGTCGAGGCGCAGTCGATTACTGGGACTAATTGCGAGGAATTGTAACCCCATCCAGTACGAATTGGAGGCCTGGGAACGACTTCTCATATTCATTAATTATTCAGGAGGAATCTGTGAAATAGAAGTTTTACCTTCACATTTTGCCACCAGTAGGGAAAGTCAGTGATCAGTTGTAAGACCTCCCCCGGTTGGATATTGAGCTGTTTAATAAAACATTAGTATCCGTATCACTATTACAGACACTGGTGTATAATTAATCAGAGAGAGTATTTCAAAGTGGACTTGAAATATTTCAAAGTACTTTGGACATGGTACAAAATTGAGACCTCTGATTGGCTAATTACCTCATGAATAATTAATGAATTTTCCATAAACTTTTTTCTAATGTCTGGAAGTTGAAAATAGGTCATGGAAGGCTTGAAGGCTTGTAAACTTTGTCATATTTTCTTTTGACGCTAAGAACGATTTCACATAGATATTTCTGGAGTTTAATTTCGTATATATTAGTATTATTTTACGGGTTTTTGTGCCTCCTCTTTGTGTCTAAAGCCCGTTTCAGACAGTCAAAATCTCCAACTTTCGTAGTGAATGAAAGTGGCGCTCTCAACACCCAGTTTGAAAATCCTTGTACGTTGTGACAGGTGTTTTCTGATCGGGCGAAATGCTTTTCGCACGTGTGAAAAAAATATTTCGCGATTTTGATTGGCTGAAGTAAATTTGGAAGTTGGATTTCGCATGATTGATTTCATAAGTAAATCTCAGTATGTATGTAATAAATACAATTTTTTTATTTTCCTCTCCTGATCCAGTCGAATACACCGTGACTCAGATGAATTTCAAATGGAAGGAAGTCAATCCAGTGCTTATCTTCAACAAGGACTTAGCCGAGTTTGACATCGTGAAATCGGAACTAAAAGAGAAAAACGTTACTTATGTTGCAGGTACATATATAGTGCATATCAGCCTTCCTGCAATTTTCATAGCTATGAATCTCAGAAATGTTTTGAGTACTCCTGCGAAGAAATTTTTGGTTTACAGAGAATACTCTATCTTCTACGCTTGTTTGAAATCGTGGAAACGTGACCTTTCCTGACCTTTCCTGACTCATTAATGCATTATTCTCCATGGCACCTTTCTATCACAACAACATCGATTTTTAGATAATATACACAGTTTATGAGCTGTTAGTAAAGGAAAAAGTCATATTAGTGAAAATTGTAAGTTTTTATTCAAATTGTTGCAAAGTTGAATTAATTAAATGACGTCTACCGAGGTATCGACCCAGGCTTTTACTTACGCGGTCATGGGTCAGGAAAGGTCACGTTTCCACGATTTCAAACAAGCGTAGAATATAGAGTATTCTCTGTAAACCAAACATTTCTTCGCAGGGGTACTCAAAACTTTCCTGAGGTTCATAGCTATGAAAATTGCACGAAGGCTCATATGCACTTTAAGCCATGTGAAGACTCTAATAACATTATATTTTATTGTGAGCAAATGGCACCTTAAGGTACCTATAAGCCCACATTTTTATCATTAATATAGATTATACAATAGTTGAGTAGTAAAATATTTCTTGATTTGAGTATTGCGTCTTTGCATATATATATAAATATATTGTCAACGTTTCCATATAATTATTTATCAATATTGTAAATAAATTCTTCTTCCTATTAATATTAATTCCAGCCGCTTACTACTCAAGCAAACTTGTACAATAGATATTTATGTATTTTCTGTGCTCCAAATATCCTCATTATTTTTCTTGTGATAGGGGTCAACTAGAAAGCCTATGGCTCCTTTGACTTCTATGCACATTCTTGAAATTCATAACTATTTTATTATTACCGTATCTCTCTTTTTCTATCTATTTTTATTTTCTTGTATAATTATCTTTATAAAAAAATAGTGCAAAATAAAATGAACTTGAACTCTACGAGTTAGACGGTTTTCAGTTGAGTGTAGTAAAACCAAACGCAAACTACCCACAGCCAGCCAATCATAGGAGCGAGTAATCACAAGTAACTCTTAAATGGCTTTCCTGTGAGCCAATGACAAACCAAAGCAAAACCAAAACCAATTTGCGTTTGGTTTTACTTTGGATTCTGATTGGTTGGTTTACTTTCTCAGCCAATAGGAGACACTCAATTGAAATCCGCTCTATAAGTAGACGCAATACTCATGCTATATATACGTGATTTATGGCCACTTAGTGATATTTTGAATGTTCTGATAATTGCACTCACCTTTACACGTTACGAGTGATTAAAATTAAATAATATTGTTTTACTATACTTTTCTTTTACTTAATTATTATCACCATTATTATTAATAATGATTCTCTTCTTACTAATGTTAACATTACCATCGCAGGTGTATACAAGAACCTCATTGTGACCTTTACTTTCCAACGCCGCATGGGGTTCTACTTCATCCAGTTCTATATACCCTGCATTGTTATGGTAACGTTGAGTTGGATCTCATTCTGGATGGATCGATACTACATCGGGGAACGAGTATCACTCGGCATTACGACAGTTCTGACGATCGTGTTTCTTCTTGGTTCGAGTAACACGACGATGCCTCGTGTCAGCTACGCCAAGGCCATCGACTGGTATCTAATTGGCTCTTTCATGTTCGTGTTCTCGACGCTCGTTACCGATTTACTCGTGTTCAGATTCAGCCGCAAGACTTCTATAAGGCATGATGGAAAACAGGTTGGTTTCAGCTGTTTTCTTTCCCTTTTTGCTTCCCTGCTAGCATAGTTCCCTTCCTTCTTAATACGAGAGAGAGAGAGAGAGAGTAGGACGCTTTTTTGATATACCGCTGTCCACAACCATGGACGAACCAAACAGGTTTTGAAACCGGCTTTTACCTGAAATGCGGGATGCGTCTAGGCAAACAATACGTCACTTACACTATATGAGCTTACGTTAGTTGATTGACGTCGGGTTTCAAAGTCACGTGAAGGATTATGACATGGTTGCTAGGTAACCCTAACGCAACAACAAAGAAAGCCTCCTACACCGGCAGAGTTCATTTTCTTCTCTCTCTCGTATTAGAAAGGGAGGTAGCTATGCTTGTAGAGAAGCTTCTTGCAAACTTTTCAATAACAGGTCAGCTCGCTGATCATGCGCTAGCATCGATTTGTCAGTATTTCTTTGCATGAATACGAGTACAAAAAACATGAAGTCTTGGCGCGCCTAATCCAAGATGGCGTCGAAATAGTTCACGGAGAAACAGGGATGATTAACTTTGTTGTCTTTCAGTTTGCGCGGGAAACTGGCGTGACGCGCGCGCTGAGATCATCAAACGCGCATGCGCTTAACGTTTTGCTGCGGTGTGAGTTAAGCATAACTGGGTTAAGCAAAATATTTATGACTCGGTTTCGAGATCATGCGCAGTTGTACAAAGCCTTTGTTTCAACTGGCGGGCCACCATTGTCAAATATCTACCTGCCCTCCAAATAATCAAAGGATTTGTACAACTGTATGATCTTGAAACTGGGTTATTGATTTGGATGTTTCAAACGATCTACGTTTCAGAAAACTCAAATAACCTTTACATGCAAACATGGCTTCAAGCCAACCTACGTTGCAGAGCCGAATGGTGAAGTCCACGTGGTTTCCTATGAGGAGGAGAGGACTGGGTACAAAATCAAAGAGACCCTTCTCAGCTGTTGTATTCCCATTACTTGTACCAATGACGCCTCGAACAAAAAGATAGACTTGAGCATAGCCATGAACAAATGCTGTCGCGTCATGTACCCGACGGCCTTTGCGCTCTTCAACGCCATCTACTGGGCTAATTTATTTCTTTCCAACCAGTAAATAAATATCATGTCTTGGGCACATGCGTGGTGATTCCGGGTTCAGATAGCAAGCACAGACAGGATGGTGTGTTCATCCAAGAAAGAAACTACATAAGAGGCGAGGTTTCTAAATAAGCAGTCTTGAAGTCACTATAAGATTAAGATGACATATTGCAAAACTGCCTGCCTTTGTAGGTTTGGCCACTAACGCTATGGCGGCCACTGCATTACATATATAGTTATATGTTTGGTGGCATTTAGAAAATGAGAGTCTAATAGACTAGTGATGTATAGTACGAATCTCTATATTTTTGTCCTATAATTCAGACTAAATACTCGTAAAGTCGCTGACTTGTGTCTTGTCTCTGTATGACGAAATTGAATGTTTGGTCAGTTGTTATAACAAGTTTCTCCTGTTTGTTTTGTTTCGTTTTCATGCTTAACGTGCTATTCAATATCTCAAAGTAACTAACTCAGCACTTCTTTGGCATCTGATCGACTAGTGCTTAGTCAGATGAGATGCCTATTGTTTTGTAGTCAGTATATACACGCATAGTTTATATACATTATGCTAATTTGTAACATATGATACGTTATTTATTGTATGAATAAATACTTTATTATTATTATTTATAGCTACAATTCTAGAATTGTGCTAATTAATCAGCTGATTTAAGATTTTGCGTGAAGTCTATAATTTGGCCATACTATACTTTTATATAAAAGTAAATAATCAATTAACACATCTCGTATTAGGTTACCCATATTTTTCGTAATCAGTATCAAATTTCATGGACTCCCACGTAACCTTTTATTCATCTGTTTATTGTTTACCGATCCTGCGCGCCCATCGATTTTCCGTTTTTATCCGTATGAAAACGAGGCAAAATGGAGCAGGCGGATCACACTCGATACCTGCACGCGAGAACCAAAACAAAGTAGATAATAACTTTTGAATGTATCTTATTGATAAAATTAACAACATGTTTGTGAATGTTACAAAACCCTTTACACATAAATAATAGAAGAAATAAATAACAAAACAAGCGAAATTAACAAGAAACCATCACCTAGGTATGGTCTCTTCGAATTAACAATTAAGGAGTCTACAACAATATCTAAAAATTAATGACAAGAGAACATTAAAATGCTAAGTTTTCTGATCCGATAAATTTGTAAACCAACTTCGGCCAATCTCGTGCTCCAAATTTTACCAATTTATTACTGCGCATGCTCGAATAAGTTCTTTCCAGCACTTTCGTTTCTTGGCGCTGCCCAAAAGAATTGCGGGCACTGGGAATGAGATATACGCTCACGCATGCTCATAGCAATCAAACGACTGGGCATGCGCAATAAAGCGCTCGTTTCGTTCTTCAATTTAAAGTAAAGTGTGGAGTAAAGTAATACTTCGGCTAAGAACGATAATATGAACGGCAAAGGAATGTAAAGGTGTTAATGTTCTATTCTTATTTCTCGCAATTGCATTGGTTAATACTCATACATAAAAAAAAAACGAAGAAATATATCTTCATTAACTGTTGAAGTTTTAATTTATTTTTGCTCAAACTATGGTTTGATTTCCAAGAAAATCGTATGCGAGCAACGTTCTCACATTTGTGATTCAAAACTATAGTCTCCCCCCTTTCGATCCTATTGGCTGGATGGTGTTTTCCCCCTTTCTTATTGGCTGGATGGTGTTTTCCCCCTTTCCTATTGGCTGGATGGTGTTTTCCCCTTTCCTATTGGCTGGATGGTGTTTTCCCCCTTTCCTATCGGCTCGATGGTGTTTTCCCCTTTCCTATTGGCTGGATGGTGTTTTCCCCCTTTCCTATCGGCTCGATGGTGTTTTCCCCGTTCCTATTGGCTGGATGGTGTTTTCCCCCTTTCCTATTGGCTCGATGGTGTTTCCCCCCTTTCCTATTGGCTCGATGGTGTTTTCTGTATGTTTTCACAGTAAAAATGACCAACAGCATCCTTTATTTTCTGCTTGTAACTTTGACTGTGGATATTTCAATATTCGAGTAAAATCGTAAGTGAGGATATACTCATTACCATGACATGTTGTTCACCGTTCTTAGACGAATCATTAGGGGCTATGTCATGGTGCTGCACATCAGATGGAGTCAATGCTTGATTGGTGGCTGCTAATTGGCTACAAACAAATAAAGGGGCTATGTCACGGTGTTGTGCATGTATGGAGTCAATGCTTGATTGATGGCTGCTAATTGGCTACAAACAGTTAAAGGGGCTATGTCATGGTGCTGCACATCAGATGGAGTCAATGCTTGATTGGTGGCTGCTAATTGGCTACAAACAGTTAAAGGGGCTATGGCATGGTGCTGCACATCAGATGGAGTCAATGCTTGATTGATGGCTGCTAATTGGCTACAAACAGTTAAAGGGGCTATGTCATGGTGTTGTACATGTATGGAGTCAATGCTTGATTGATGGCTGCTAATTGGCTACAAACAGTTAAAGGGGCTATGTCATGGTGCTGCACATCAGATGGAGTCAATGCTTGATTGGTGGCTGCTAATTGGCTACAAACAGCTAAAGGGGCTATGTCATGGTGCTGCACATCAGATGGAGTCAATGCTTGATTGATGGCTGCTAATTGGCTACAAACAGTTAAAGGGGCTATGTCATGGTGCTGCACATCAGATGGAGTCAATGCTTGATTGGTGGCTGCTAATTGGCTACAAACAGTTCAACTCCACTCCTTCAATGCGTAATTATATGCAATATTTTCATTGAATACTATGTCTATACACGTTTTTTTAGTCCTTTCTGTATACTTGCTATGATTTTAACCATCCCACATGTGCGCGCGGATCATCAGCCACTAGGTCTCTTCCATGGGATGGAAGTTCGTTTGAAATTTGTTGGTAACTGATAGTTGGAATTTCCATATGTTGAAAATACCTTGGAAATATTGTTGGAAACCCTAATTTCCAAGACATTTCCATCTCAGGGATTAGGTCGAGTTTCTCCAATGAATTCATACCGGCAGGAGGAGAACAACTTCGCCAGAGCTCTTGAAAACGGTCCGAGTCCGCAAGCCGAGGGTCGTTTTCAAGACCGAGGACAATGTTATTCTCCATACGCACCGAACAAGGCCGGTAAATAACGCTTTCTTATCAATTCAATTTATTGCACTTGCTTTTGTTAATTCAGTCGCGTGCTCTCACAAGAAGCGATACATTTGTCAGTCTTGATCGTGCGATCTTTGTTTACCTCTAATCACTGTCAATTTTCTGCAGTTTTCCCTTTTTTGAAAGGCTTTCAATATAACGTGTTCAAGTTACGTTTACGTAAGAATCACGTCCAAAACTTTGACTTTGAAAAACTTTGTAATTAGCCGGTAAGGATGAGAAAATACCGGACGGGTCGCCAGCCAATCAGAGCGCGCGATTTTACTGGATTCCGGAGCGGTTTGGAAAACATAAAAATGTCTTCACCGTTACACTGCCCGCTAAGTTTCTTGGGTAAATCAATAATTTGCCTCGAGCCTCCTTATCTTTACGAAAATGAAGATTGGTACTTGCGTTACTATACTTGCGTTACTATACTTGCATTAGTTTATTAGCAGCAACATTTGATTTAACAAGTTGCTGCACTGCCAAATTGCGAGCCTTGAGACGAAAGAGACTGAACTTCGAACTTCACTAAAGACAACAATTAACACAAAATGCATCGACCCACAAGTTCACTCCAGGTAGAACATTACTACTATACTTAAATCTTGTTTTCGTATATCGCGAAAATCCCAGATGATCGCGGGAATTTCGATGCCTTTCCCGACCATTGCAGATGTTTCCGATATTTAATAGAACCGTCGACGACCATCGGAAACGATAAATAAAAGACGCGGGAGATATGCGCGTCCTTCGGAGTCTGGACCGAGCAAAGCACGTCGCCGACTGTCCCAGACAGTCGGAATTTATGTTTCCAAATAGCGATGGGTTGAGTAGCACATACTCACTTATTAAACTGGTCAGTGGGTGTGACTCCGTATGTTTTGAGGGGAATGATCGCAGATCATCTCAGAAATCTGGCCGGACGCGTCGGCAAAATAGAATCGTTTCCGATTTTGTTCACGATTGTCCCAGTCGATCGGAGACAGTCACGTTATCGTGTTTTTTATAAGTCAGGAACCTCTGGGACTGTCGGAAAACGCATATCGAAATCAGTCCCCTGTTGTCTGGGATTTTTTTTCCGACATTTAAGACAAACAATGACAGCTAATGAAGAGTTGTAATGAAACGCTTCGTTGAACCGAGATGTTTTGCTCCCTGGGCATCCCATAAAATTGTTTTTTAGCGCGTTTTCGGCAAAGAGGTCGACTGTAGACCTTTTGCAGGAAACAGTCACGTGCTGATATATCACTTCAATATCCAATGAATTGCGCTCATGATCCCACGGGAAAGGCTTTATTGGATGGCAAACAAACTTCAAAAAGATTTACAATCGATTGGAATTTTACAAACAGGATTTGCTAACAAACACTACTGATCTCGTATACAGTGCAAGTCCAAATATTCAATATATAATCCTACGTTGTGACAGCTTTGCCGTAGTCCTTGGACTTCGTATTCATTTTCATTTTGGCTGATTAGATCTGACTTAGATCCAACGTAGCAACCAGCAGGATTTTCGTCCACGGTTCTTTGCCGTTTCTCAAGTTTAAATAAATGACGTTCGATTTTGTTGCCATCCAGTGAAACCACGTGATTGCATTCCTGCAAAAGGCCCATTGGAATATAAAGGCGTTGGCTATCATTTCAAGCTCACAAGAAATAACCTTAAAGGATTTGTTTACGCTCTTAAACCAGATAAAACGCAACTTTGACCAGTAAGTGTTACTGTAAATTAACAATGCTTGCATCAGTAGAATAATTATCAGTCTCTACTTTAGCTTGTTTGTAGTCTTTTATAGCCACTAAAAAGTGGAAAGGTAGATATTTAGAGAGCTAAGTAGAACTCGATTATTGTTGCAAGCTTAGTGTTGAATTGAGCGCCAACATGGACTGCTGGCGCTGATGAATTGATGGCTGATATTGTATTGTAGCAAAAATGAAATAAAGTGACTTTTTACATTTATGGGTATTGACTGTTCAAGTGCCTGGTCGTAGCTGGGGTCACCGGCCACCGCGGCAAAACTTTATATTCCGTTGGCCGAAAGAACGAAGGCTCTGGTTACAAATACAAGTTTCCGATGGCTTAAACTTTTTTAGTAAATCATTTTATAACTTAGTAAACTCACAGTGAATTACAAATCTAGAAAAGTCCAATCTGTTAAAGTTTTAGGTTTAGCTTTCAAGTAGTTTTATTTTTTTTCGCGAAACATTTCACATACGTGCCTAAAATTAGAAACGGGGGTTTTCGTTTGGTTTCGGCGGGAAACTTGCGCGACAAGCGCCCTTGGCTTATCAAAAGCGCATGCACTTGACGTTTTGCCACGGTATGGGTCATACACCGCGGCGATCTCTTCCCCAGAGCCCGCGCTTTTTCGTGTCCGCTGGCCGAAAAAAACGCGGCCTCTGGGGACGAGATTGATACCGCGGCCACCGCAGTAATGGCCGATAAAAACGAGGCTCTGTGGAGGAGATTGTTTAAATACAGGTTTGGAAAAATATATTAAAATAAACATAGAAACTCGCAGTGAATTTCAAATTTATAAAACTTGAACCTTAGTTTTAGTCTATGCTTTACAGTAGTTTTGTTGGTTTGGAGGAAACATTTCGCAGACCTAAAACAGGGGTGATTGCCTTTATTGTATTTCAGTTTGTGCGGGAAGCTGGCGTGACCCGCGCTCTCGGCTCGTCAAACGTGCATGTGCCGGTATTGAATTTCTCATTAGTCCCCGGTCCCGGAGCAAAACTTTGCCTTACACTGATTTCTCGTAGTATGTCTGCAAAGAAGTAGGCAAACAGGCGAGGGAGAGAAGAGGCGAGAGAAGAAAAAGAATAGCTTCTGGTGAATCTTTGAACCTCGTCTCTAATATTGGATAATCTACTCATTACCAGGCGCAACCGTGAGTTCTGGGTATAACGGTAATTTCCATTGGCTTACCAATGACCCAGCAAAACCGGTTTGACATGTTTTCTTGATTTGAAACTTCGCGTATGCAAGTAAGATTCTGGCTCTACCTCGGTGTAAAAACCTCACAGACTGCGTCACAAAACTTCCTTTGTTAACTATGAATAATTTGGGACTTATAATATTTCCCGAGCACCCGAAGCGGCACTTATGAATTTTACAAGGTATTCATATCAAAGTCATTGCGTACAAAAGCCTATATATCGATAACCGGTGACTCACTTCCGGTATCGGCCCAGTCATTTCACTCAAAAATACATGGATTTGGAAGCTATTTTGCCTTATAAAACAAATAAAATGAAATATGACTTCCACTTACCTATACATCAAAGTTAAGTAACATCTAATCTGCAACTGGTAACTGTTTGGAGTGATTATATTAAGATTTCGACCGTATAAATTTGAATTTGCTTTCGCTAGTAAAGTGAATTTTTACAAGGCGTTACTGGTTTAGGAACTACCAAGCAGAAGAAAACTGGATTTAGCTTGAATACGCATGTCTGAACTGACTACCTACCGCTGAATTCAGATAGAAGAATAAATTTGCAGTATTCTGGTGTATAGAACATTGAGGTTTCTCAAGTTTAGAGTGGCACAAATCACTGTTAAAGTACCATTTCGTCATGATTTCGTACTATTTTTCTTGTGTGACCTTTGGTATGGCGGGAGCTGCAGTAGGAGAGAATTTGGAGCGGTCAAAACGAAAGCAGAGAATTCTCCTTCGTATAGTTCTGGTATCACACATTAAGTAAGCCACACAGGGGCGTAGCTTCCTGTACGCATATACGCACGTGCGTACACTTTGAGACGAAAATTCCCTGTTTGGCCTTGTATTTTTTATGAGGGGGGCCCTTAAAACCGGTAGCTACTGCACTTGTGCGTACAACTTGAAAATGCCTAGCTACGCCCCTGCCACATTATAAACTTGTAATGCGACTGAAGTTGTTCTCTCTCTCAAATAAAATCGCATTTACTTCAAAGCGATGACCAATAGCAAATGTCCTCTTCTGTGTGTAATGATTTTGATATGGGGAGCCTCTACTTGAATTTTTTTTACCGCCGCGCGCTCTGCAGCGTAGGAATCGAACCCAGGAAGATAAGATTTATAGAACGACTGACACAACCCTACCCCAAACCTAACCGCTAGACCACGAGTGAATTCGCTTGGTGGCAATCGTTTTTTTCACGTATTTATATCCACTAATGATGAGTAGCTGCATAAATTATATAGTATTATAGTAACAAAGTGAGTTGGAACTGAGCGTCTTCATTACGGCAGTAGCTATTTGTTTGTCACTTAAGTGATAGTTCATTAGTTTCTTTTCTTGTACATATATTAAATATTCATATTTGAGGTATATAAAGACCAATCAGTTTAGAATTCTTTCTCTCGCTTGCTGGACAGCCAAACTTTAGTTTTAATGTTTTAAATTATTATTCATCAAGATATAACCATTTTGGCTTTAGCCCTCGGAGCCAGTTGTACGATTGCATTCGGTCGAAGAGTACGTTTCCAGAAGTTTTTCCACGTAGCAAGACGTGTTTTTTTACGATGGTTTTTCGTACCGGGCAACGTACATTATTTTCTTTAGATATCGATTTTTCGGTATTATTTCATTTAAGCATGTGAAAAGCTACTTATTATCATGTGATACGTCATTTGATTGTTCAACCACCTTTTAGGATGATGTGTGGTTTTGGAATGTTTTCTCCATTCCTTCATGTCCTGTTAAATATTATGATTTTGTAATATTAGAACTATGTAATGATTTGTAATACCGTCGTTTATTAAAGAAACCGTTTGCTGCTGTCCACCAGGCATCCGGCACTGTCACACTCCACTAGTTGTAGTGTTATTACTCGGGCTGCCTGTGGCAGCACCGAGTCTTAAAATGCAAGCCGTTCTTTTTTTTTTATGTTGGGTGTCGCAAAATGTCTGCGCATGCGTTAAAGGTCAAATTCACACCAATCAGATTGCACTGTGCTGGTCACGCAACAATCGCCAGGTTAATTTATTTACATAATTTAATACAGTAAAGCAAGATGGCGGAAGACCCGCGAGGAACTTTCTCTCTAATCTCTCAAATGTAAGCCAGTTTAATGTTTTATTTAACTTCACTCGTGCGAAAGCCTTCCAACAGGCTCAGGATATTTCAACTGGCGCTATTGTCGGAGCCGAAGGACCGCATTTTTTACCCAGATGGCCAGTGATTTTATTTACGACACGTACGATGACCTGAAGCTAAAGAAATATGTATTGGAATCTATAAGCCACCGGCTCGCTGTGCTGCATTTAAAACATCCGAGGAGAACATCTTATTTTGGGTGAAGGCACTTCAAGACCAATGTTATGAGTCTTTAAAAACTGTCAGAGATTTAAATTTACCGTAAGTTGGATCAGAGAGTATCGAGATCAAGTTATTTCGTTCCAGCGAGGATATTGACCTAGCGGAAACGGTACAAGCTGTCGAAGGATTTTACTTATAATCATCCACGTCTACTTAACAACAGGAATAGTTATGTGCCAAGGCATGGGCAAAGATAGAGTTTCCCAGATTAGAGATGAAAGTAGAGCACTTAAAGACCAATTTATGTCTACATAAATTTAAGTTAATGTGACAACCATGAGTTAAGCAGGCTGCGTGATTAGCAATAAGACAAGGGGTTGGGTTTCTTTGTCCAAAGGTCAACAGTGATCTCATGCCTTACTTATGTCAACTTAGGCTAAGCCAATCAGAATCTGTTTATAATTCACTGTCAATCATCCCCAGGAATCGCACGTGAGTATCTTATTCACAGACATTCCTTCACTGGCTAGCTCGAAAACCTAAGAACTCCGCTTATTCCCCACCCTCCCTCCCCATGGCTTTGTCTTATCACGCACACTGCAATTAATATATAAAGTATGTAGAATGTATTCGGACTAATTGAGACGGAATCACAATCGCGCAGGCTTTTCGTCCCCATTTTGTTATTCCCACAATAGGTATAGGGATATCTTTATATGTTATGTTCCAGTTTATTAATTTAAAACAGATAATGCTGTTGAAACTCATGCAGCCTATCTGCATCAAAGACACACTATGAACTGACTAGCTCTGTCCAATCCGGGACTATGTTGTAAGAATCATAATCATAGTTTAGGTTTGAAGTCCTCAATTGTATTCAATGAAATAGAAGAACAATAAACTTTGGGTTGGGATGAAGTGCTCCATACAGGTCACTCTTGGCCCCATAGACTCAAAGGATGGGGAGTGTCCCCCCTTTTGGGTTCCATGGTAACCATGGGTCTAAATTCCCTAGGACTAAGGACCTCTCCCAGGGGAAATGTGACCCCTGGAGAGGAGAGGGGGATTGTGACCCCCTGGACTGCTGATTAGACTCCCTTAGGATTAAGGACCTCTCCCAGGGGAAATGTGACCCCTGGAGAGGCGAGGGGAAATGTGACCCCTGGACTGCTGCTTAGACTCCCTTAGGACTAAGGACCTCTCCCAGGAGAAATGTGAACCCTGGAGAGGCGAGGGGAAATGTGACCCCTGGAGAGGAGAGGGGGATTGTGACCCCCTGGACCGCTGCTTAGACTCCCTTAGGATTAAGGACCTCTCCCAGGGGAAATGTGACCCCTGGAGAGGCGAGGGGAAATGTGACCCCTGAGTGTATTGTACCACATTACCAAAAGCAACCAGTGTCCTGTTTACCAGCATGACCAATTGTTGGAGTACTTCATTCCCAACCCCTTTATCCCACATATTACTGTTGTTGCTGTTCTCTCATGGGTTGGGAGCATTAATGAATGAAGAAACAGAGGTCACGCGCGACATGCTTGAGAACATGAACATGTTTAACACTTTATGTTATAGTAAGAAAACAAAACAAGTTACAGAGCCTGCACGTTCACAAGTCAATGAAAAACCCCAAGAGCCTGTAGTTTTGTATCAACATATCCTCGAAACTCCAAAAGCAACATACACATGAGTCAAATTCAAACCGGAAGAGACGGAATTCTTGAGATTCTTCACGAGGATATTTGTTAGCCCGCAATAAGAACTCTCTCGCTGATTTAATGACCTTGATTTGTAACATGGAGGCTGACCTAACTGTATGCGTAATGAATTCTTACTCTCGTCACATCAAAACGAAACTCAGTCATTTGGAAGACAAATTAGTGCAGCAAGATAATATATACAAGACCGAAATCAAGATGCTGTCATCACATATTATTGACCTAGAAGTTGAAAATGGCGAGTTGAAAGCGGATATTTATAATAAAGCTGAGATCCGACTTTCAAACTTAAAAAAATAAATAAAGAATACAAAAAAGAAGACAATGAAAGACCAAGGTCTCCAGTGTTCCGAGACTACCCAACCTACTAAAGCTTTAGCAACGAATCAGTTTGTTCAAGAGCCATCTTTCTTACATGACAACCCGATCCCTATTCATCAGAATACATTTTCTGTGCTAAATGACGAGAGTTTACAATCACCTGACCGACAACCCACTACTAAAGAAAGAGACCATGAAGTACGGTAGTACGGTTAATTATCGGGTTCAAAACAATGAATATATGCCTGCTCAAATGCAGTGTGTTCAACGAATAAGTAGAGTGTTTCAATTAAAAGGTCAACATACGAGAAAAATAAAAATATTAAATTACATATATACTAGGGGAGCAGACAATGAAAGTCACCGCGCTACCGGCCACTCCTAAAGACTGCTAAATTCAGCTAATAATTCTTCACTTTGGTTATTACAAAGAGGATTTCAAATGAAAGTGTATTTGATCTTCAATCTCATGTGGCCCGAGTGTAAGCCCAGATGGGCTCTTGTTATGATTTACAAGTACGCGTTGGGCGTGTTGCGTAGTATGAATGAATTGTAATACGACTACTCACCGAGCGCGCGAGGGAATGGTCTCTAGTGTATGTTTTTTACAAAGAGGTAACGTAAACCCGAGATTCTCAACGGATAACACCAAAGGCTCTTCTTTTTCGTATCTTCCCTTCTCTCTCTCGCCTTTCGCGCCCCGTATTTCTTCGAGCCTCTAGAACCAAGGTCAACCAAGGGTAGCAATAAACAAAATGTGGTGTAATGTTGTTATATATATTTTTTTATAAAAAAAGCTTTAATTAGAAAATCCTCTGCCTTTTATATTCATCCCTTCAAGTACTGAAAAAACTTTATTATGTATCCCCTTTTCTCAAATTCTATGACAAACCATTTTTAAAATGTATACACCTAATTTCGCGAACGTTGACAAATAAAAATAACATTAGAACACAATATAAACAATAGCGATGCGCTCCGATGATTTCTTATATTGTCTTGTTTTTCTATTTAATTAATTTATTTATTTTGGCAACGTTTTAGTCTGAATTTCAGCCTTCTCCTCTGGTTCGTTCCTCGGGGACGCCTGAAATTCAGGCTAGTAAACGTTTCTACAATTAGGTATGTCTAAACAGTTTTTAATTAGTTCTTATACTGATTGTAATAGTCCAGTTAGCGGTTAATTCCGATATTTTGAAAGGGGTGCCTGTAAATCTGTAAATTTTCCCGCGGACTTCGACTCGTTTTACAGACAAATGTATGCAAATTAAAACTGAAAACACGATTGCACGTTTCCCAGCACAGCTACGTCCCTCAAATTTTGATAAGTTAATCTTTTGCCTGGTATCTTAAGTTTGCAGACAGTGAATATTTCAGAAATTCGATTTTACGGAAATTGGCACCAGATTCCCATACAAACACTGTGTTTCGCGCCATGTTTGCACCCCTTTCAAAATGTCGGAATTAACCGCGAACTGGTCTATTGAGATCCGCGTTTTTTATCATTGGTTATTAACAGGCCTTTTGCAGGAAACAGTCGCGTGATGATATATCACATCAATAATGAATGCTCGTGATTCCATGGGAAAGGGCTTTACTGCATGGCAAATAACAATCCGTTTGAGAAAAATTGACAATCAATAATTGAGCTAGTGAGTTGAGTTTCGGTTGGTATCTTCCGGGTTCTCCGATTTTCCTCCCTCAAAATCAACACGCTTAATATTTTTGTTCCCCACCACAACCACGTGTTTATATCCACACAATGGCTAAACATCTGCCGCTAATTGCCCTATATCATTATAACGTCACGGCTTGTTTATGAGGGGGACAGAATCGAGATGAACAATAGAATTTTGAACTAAATCTGCTCTGCTGAGGAAATTTAACTTCGAATTGTCTGGTTTCCAGATATCAGCTGTATCAATCAGTTTATCCCACAATATTTACCGTATTTGGTGGCTGTTACCGCTATTCTACGTTCTACAAAATGCATGTGATAGCGATTTGTTGTTGTTTTGTCCCCCTCCCACGACCGTGATCCTTAGCGTTTAAACAATAGATTGTTTTGATTTGACGTCAATAGATTGTTTTGTTTTGATAATGATATAGGGCAATAGTCCACTTCCGCGATATGCTTTACTTGTCACGCACAAAGGTTTCAATACGAGGCCCCGTGCTAAATTATATTTATTCTTTTCACAGAGAAAACAATAAATATAATTTAGCACGGAGCCTCGTATTGAAAACTTTGTGCGTGACAAGTAAAGCATATCGCGGAAGTGGGCTATTGTTTTTGTCGAAGTTTTTTTACTCTGGATTAGGCGCGTAAAGACCCCTGGGAACGAGATCAATGATATCGCCCCAGTCCGCACTCTGTTTGATCGATCTTCCAAAATGGCGGACAAACAAGAGGCGAGTACAGCTGAAGAGATTGATCAAGATCTCGACGAGTTTATCGACAAGATGAAAGAGAAAAACAAGAACTATACATATAAGGATGGATTATCTGAAGAAAACTGGGAGACGGTATGTTACTGCTTTTAGTGATCACGAGAAAACAAGAACATTTCGCACTCACGTGTTTCGATTTTTGTATGTGTTTTTATTCCCTGTTTCGAGATGCGAACAATTTGTTCAATTTTATCCGGCGTAGTTTTAGCTAGTAGTTATTAGAGTGACTTGTAGTATTTAAGAGCTATTAAAAAGATTTCATGGCGTTCCTCTATGCACCTATCACTGAGCCCGAGGGAGAAAAGAATGTCAAATTCCCCACCCTTGGGCTTGGGACAACACGTTTGGTTAAAAATATCAAATATCTGCCCTTTCTTCCTAATGTTTTCTTAATAGCCCCACCCTGGGCAGGCAGTGACAGACAGACAGAAGAGGTTTATTGGCACTTTGCAGACATTAATGTTTACATCCGTGTTGAATCCAATAATAATATAAGATGTGTGCCTGTCAAATCCCAACCCCTCCCCCCCCCCCCCCCCCCCCCCCCCCCCTCCTCCCCCTCCCCCCCTTGGGCTTAACATTGATAGGCGCATTAGCTTTACCCTATATTATAAAGCTCTTGACTAGCAGATATTTGGAATGGCCCCTTATAAATACCTTAATGGCTATGGACGGTAGGTTTTGGGATATCTTTTTGAGCCCTGTCAGAAAGCAAATTTGACCAAAAGGAAAGGGAATTATTTACAAGTTTTTGAACCTGTCGGAAATTTGGCTTCCATAGGGGAGGGTATGCTGGAACATCCCATGTGACCAATAATAATTTATTAAGGGTTAGAAAGCCATGCCTGGCGTGTATGTTTTAATGACAAATACAGGCATGCGCTGACTGTATGATGAATAAAAAATTATGAATACTGCTGGAGGCAAAGGAGAATATTCATAATGCATTGCACACACACTATACCATCAACCATACAGTTAAGACACAGCACAAAAGCATAAATTTCCAAAACTCAAGGCTTTTATTTGTTTATTGTATAGAAAAATAAATTATGTTTCCCCTTCAGGACTCGAATTTAATTTAAAAAAGTTAAGAATATGTGGTCACAAGTTCACAATTTTTAGTTGCTAAAAACAGAATCCAGCAGTCTTACAACAAAAAGCTGCCCACAATATATATTTAAAAGAGACTGCTTTAAAATAGCATCTGAGCAAAGGTGCACGTCATTTCAGTTGGTTAAAGGGAAATAAAAAGGGGAAAATGAAGGTAAATGGTGTGTGACTTCCCTGAAAATAATTATTGGAAAATCTCAATGAAGCATAATACACAAGACTGCCTTTATTTATTCATTTAGCTGAACTACAATGTACATGTAGCTGCCAAATTCGCAACTTGCATAAAAGTTTTAGTCGCAAGTGGTAGTAATTTTGAACCCTGCCCTTTTAAGTTATAAGATGATAACTGGACATGTGAGCATCCCAGACATTGATTGAATGAATGACGTTGCTTCTCAACAGAGCAGTGCAGGCCTTCAGTCACCGGCAGAGGCAAGGGCTCCTGCAAATGACAATAATCATTGAAATATAAGCAGTGCTTATGGTAGGATGCGGAAAAAAAAATCAAAATTATGCGGGATTTTTTGGCGAATTATGCGGGAAACATCGCAAATTATGCGGGAAATTATGCGGGATGACGTCATACATTTTTTTAGCACAAATTTATTTTATCGTGTTTCACTTCAAAAAAGCCGCAAGTTGAATAAGAGAGATGGTTAATTGTCTCAAATCCATTTTAACTAGTATCCCTTTGTGTTCAAATCTATGTACTAGAAAGTCTATGTTAAACGTCAACTGATCCTAAGTATTCGTAAAATTCTTGATGCAGCAAGATTATCAAGCCTAGTTTACTAGCGTTATGGTCATAGGTTTTATTTCAGGTTAGTATGAAAATGTTATCTACTTTGTAGAAATGTCTTCAAAAGACGTAATTATCATTTCAGTAAGAAAACCAGGAAACAAAAACCAAGCAGGTTTTTGAAATGCTGTTGTAGTTGTCGCCTTATTGCAGATGCGGAAATCAACACGTTACTTTGACAGACCGCTAACCAATTTAGCGGTAAGGGACTAAGGGAAATAAGGTTTAACTGATGGGGGTGCCGTCGCTTTTTGAATCAATTTTTAAATACTGTACAGAATTTAACTGACCCAAAACAAGAATTAATAGTAGCGGTCGTTACTAGAGCTTACGCAGCATACGCGAAAACGCCGTTCGACGTACCGTATGAGCATAGACTAATAAACGCAAGTTGATATTTCCTTTACATTTATTCTGTCTAGGCCTAGCTATAGTCTTCGACGATCATGTCCACATAGACAGCTGTCTGCACTAACAGTTTTAGAGCTGAAACATTTATCGCTTCGTGACGTTTCCGTTTAATTTCCTCTGTTGATTCTCTTACAACAAATTATCCATGTTTTTAAACCATAATTAAACTCGCAAAACGCTATGGAGGAACTTGATCTGAAAAGAATTCACGTTTTCCCGCTGAAAACGTAAAAACAGAGTTTTTTTCTATTCCAAATTGTGATTCACCACTTAGGAAACCTTGTCTCTAGATTTTCCACCAATAATGAGACACGTTCTATCGAAATTTAGACAACAGGCCCCCACGGTTTTCAACATACAACGCCTTGTTATTCCCGTTGTGAATCGTTGTTTCGATTGCTCAATGTTCGACGATTTGGGAAGGACTTCGGATAGATTGGGTAAGAGTCTTTGAGAAATAGCGAAAATAGATACCCGTTTTATGATTTTCTATAAATTTCTCCAAATTATGCGGGATTATGCGGGAATTGGCAGATTATGCGGATTATGCGGAGCAAGCCAAATTATGCGGGTCCGCATCCGTGCATAATTCCATAAGCCCTGTATAAGCTTACATGTACATGTACTTTCAGCAAATAGTTTGTGTATAACATACTTAACCTTTGCTGAATGTTGTAAATGTCATAATTCAGTGTGCATATATAAATACAATTATAAATAACAAATACCGGTAAGCACCTCAATGTGCTTGAACGTCCATTAAATGACATGTGGTTTTAACTAAGTCTATTGTACAGATTCTGAAATTAAAGCTACCATGAAATACGTACAAAATGTATGTCAGGTACAGTGTAGATGCTTCTCAAAATTAAAGTATGTTTTAGCACTGATAATGATACATACAATAGTAAATTAACCATTAGGCGATGCATACATGTACATGTATGTACAAAAATGTAGCTTCGATTGTTGAAGTTGAAAAAAATGGCTTGTATTCTAATTCACAGACTGATAATTTTTTTGCTGAAAATGTGGAGTCAATTGTGACTACTTAAACTTTGACTATTCATTAGCCGAATTTGGAAGATATTGACCTTTTGACTCTATGAGTTTAACTTCCAAAGAATAAATTCACAACACACAATAGCAAACAGTCTGCAAACAGTCATGGGGAACATGAAAAATGTACCGGTAATACAAAAATAATTATTCTTCAATAGGTTTTTCCCAGCTTAAAATAAACTACACAAATTTAGTCCTTTTAAGTCAAAGACACAAAACAGTGTCTTGGAACTTAACATAGGATAACTTGAAAAGAAGAAAATCCATCTCCAACTTGGCTAGTGAGTATGTGTGAGAACTGTTCTGATGAGACTCGCTCTGCATAAGTTAATGCAAGGGATGCTGGGAAGGTGGTAACATCCTCCTTTGCACAAGGCCAAAAGTACAGTATGAAGCAATTTTGAGTTCATCATACAGTTGGTGTACATGTAAGTGCCTGTATAATACCAGCACACAGTGTGCTGTGGTCATTAGCCAATCACCTGCTTGGGTTTTGTACTCATGTGCACTAAGTTGGATATTAAAACTTTATAAGGGGCCAACCATTTATTAACTTCTTGAGGGAGGGGTGGGTGTTTTTAGAAAATAATATATTGCATGCTGCCTTTCTGCCAAAAAAAATCTGATGAAGGAATCTGACAAGTTGAAATCTGACAAGTTGAAATACATGTAGATACCATGCATGCAGCTTTTGGCAAGAAAAATAGGCCGAATGAGAAAAAATAATCATGCACAGGTATTATGTACCTGGAATTTTGTTTTGTACCATTCGAGGGGTGAACAAATAAATGACATGCACATGCTACATGTAGATCACCCACCCCCAAGAAGTTAAATGGTTGGCTCCTAAGCTTTTATATTTAATTGAAGCCTGACTGTAGTTTCTCCCTCTTATAATTCAGTCTGGACGTGAGAGAGATAGAAACTTTTGGAGCTGGATGATTTTCTGCTTCAACTTCTGTAAGACTAAAAGGAAAGAAGAGGTCAGATAAAGTTTGTGATCTTGAAACTTTTGTTTTTAAAAGCATTCTCTGCCATCCATTCTGTTGTAAATGAGTTACGAGTTATCTGGTTTCATGAGTCAACCTTGAGTCTGAGTCAAGTATGAGTCACAAGTCAATTTCGAGTCAACTCGTAAGGGCTTGGATCGAAATTGACTCATGACTTGACGTACTTGACTCTGGCTCGAGGTTGACTTATGAAACTGGATACTTGTCGTAAACTGACCGAGATGTGATTACACATGAGCAAATTAACACCAGCAAAAGTTCCATCTCTCTCCTCTACATCCATATACTACAGTAGATATCCTTAACATAGCAGTACAATATGTGTACTTTAACCAATGTTCATGCAGTAATTTTAAGAGTTTTAGGTAGTCTCTAGGAATCTCTTTGATGGTAATTTAAGGGGATCATTAAGGGAACAGTTGAAGTCCAAACACACAGTCGTACTACACTGCACATGCACTTAATATTAATAGCTCATCATAAGAACACATAGTATAAATTAACTAATACATGTATATCTTATGTTGAAGGTATTTCATTATCTTGTGTTGCAGGAAATTGAAAATATTCCACTGTTCATGACGCAGACACCAGAAGAAGGTTCTGATGTTAGTGACAGCATGGCAGCACTACAGGCAATGAAGTATGAGGATGAGAACCCTGTAGGTAAGCCAAGGTTCCAGCTTTGTTTATTGTTTCGCCCATATATAGTAACGGTTACATATTATAGTAGTTTTATATAATTATAATATATACATGTACTTGGCAGGAAATCTCTGCTAGTTCCTAGGAACTTTTCTAAGGTTGGCACAGTTCTCAGTAAGATTTTGTCCAGGCAGTGTATATGGTAGAAATATGTGGTTAAATTGCAGGCAACAGACTCATGAGAAAGTTGTGAAGTGATGGGTCAGCTTGAGACTTGACACTACAAAGGAAAACTCACAGTGCTGGAATTCGTATTGGTCAAACAAGACCTACCAATTCCATCCTTGGGTTAAAGTCCTGCCTTGAACTTGGCTCGGTAAAGAGGATTTGCAGCCTTGAGAAAGATCAGCCAAATGTTGAATACAGTGATGTCTTTCAAGGTCTAGGAGAGATTAAAGGCATGCGGCACCAAATCAAGATTGATCCCGGTGCCACTCCTGTTGTGCACCCACCTTATAGAGTCCATGTTGCTCTATGTGAGCCACTTAAAGAAGAGCTCCAGCGAATGGAGAAGTTAAGGGTTATTTAGAAAACAACAGAACCCACCCCCTGGGTTCACAGCCTGGTGATTGCCAAGAAGAAGAACAACATGGTTAGAGTATGCATGGATCCCAGTGACCTAAATAAAGCTGTGATGCATGAGCATTTTCCTATGCAGACACTGGAAGATGTAATAGGCAGAATGCCTGATGCAAAGGTCTTTAGTGTCCTCGATGCCATTCATGGGTTTTGGCAGGTTAGGTTTGCCGGACCCCTGGAAAGTCGAAGCAATCAAGGTTCTGCCATGCCCTACCAATCGTGAAGAGTTGCAGAGATTTTTGGGCGTTATCACTTACTTGTCCAAGTTCATCCCAAATATGTCACAGATAGGTGCTCCACTACGTGAACTGCTTGAGAAAGATGTTTAATGGTCATGGGATCAAGCACACGATCAAGCATTTACAAGCCTGAAAAGTGTGATTACTACTGCTCCAGTTCTGAAGTTCTTTGACCAGGAAGAACCTGTGTGTTTGTCTATTGATGCGAGTTCTAAAGGTATGGGTTCAGTGATCATACAGAATGACCGTCCAGTGGCTTATGCTCCAAAAGCATTAATGGAGTGCCAGCAAAACTACGCCCAAATCGAAAAAGAATGTTGCCGATTGTTTTGGGTGTGAACGCTAATCCATGACTATTTATACGGGCAAAGTGAAGTGATTGTTGAATCTGATCACAAACCGCTGGAAGCAATACTGAAGAAACCCATTCATCAAGCACCTCTTCGACTCCAGAAAATGATCCTTAGAATCAAGCCATACGCTATCAAAGTGAAATACACACCTGCCAGCCAACTGTTCATTGCAGACACACTCACTAGTGCACACCTGCCTGTTGAGACGCCAGACCAACAAGATGAGTTTGAAATCAATGTTCTTGAGTCTTGATAGCTATCTGAGAACATGTTCCACAAACTGTCAGAAGAAACTAAGAAAGACCTAGATCTTCAGCAGCTACATTGTCATTATGGATGGTTGGTCACAGACTAAAGCTGAAAGTTGTATGGAAACTAGGCCATACTGGAATTACAGGGATGAGATACAAATGTAAGCTGTTACGAAGGCCTGTTGTACAAAGGTGATCGCATTATTGTTCCGTACAGTCTTCGAGGTGAGATTCTGGATTGGATGCATGGAGCTCATCTGGGCATGGAAAAATGCAAAGTATGTACCAGGGGTGGAGTATTTTGGCCTGGTATATATGATACGATTATTGAGATGGTATCACAATGCTAAAAAATAATCAACAATTTGGCACCTCAACGGCTCTCTAGCATCTTCAGTGACTTGTATGCAGTCACTTGCAACTACGACCTGCGGAATACACCTAATAAAGTTTCCGTTCCTCTTCCTAAAACTGAATTCCTAAAAAAGAGCCTTAGTTACAATGGAGCCAAAATATGGAATGAATTACCTATAGAGTTAAGAACCTCTGAGTCATTAGCCCAGTTTCGCTCAAAGATTTCCCCCGGCCTATTGGCGTAATTATATGCATTAGTATCTAAATATAGTAGTTAGCAGTTTATAGTAGTATTTATAGTAGTATTTATCATAGATTGACATGTATTAGGTTAGTTTTTAGCTTAGAACATTATTTTATTTATATGAGTAGTGCACGCCCCTTCTGGAAATCAGCTTCTAGTTGTGAGGGTGCTGCGTGTGTTTAAATAAAGTTGATCTCATCTCATCTCACAATCTAACACTTGTTTAAAGCATCAGCATAGCAACCACAGGGAACCAATGATATCACAGGAAGTCCTGGAAAGGCCTTGGGCCAAGTTGCAGCAGACATTTTCTACTACAAAGGGAGAGACATCCCGAAGTAGCTTGACTCAATAAAAAGACTAGCGAAGCGGTCATTTTGGCAATGAAAGAGATGTTTGCGCATCATGGTATTCCAGAGAGAATAATTGCTGACAATATGCCATTTAACAGCCTCAGGTTTAAGGACTTTGCCAGAGAATGGGAAATGGAGGTGGTGACATTAAGCCCACACTATCCACAATCAAATGGTCTCGTGGAGAGGAATGTACAGACAATTAAGGAACTTTTGAAGAAAGCAGACGATTGTAAAGTTAACAAGATGCTTTCCTAGCATTATTGGACTTTAGCAGTTCCCCGGTAAGTGGCATGGAGGAATCTCCTGCAGAGCTACTCATGAGTAGGAAGCTGAGAACCAAACTACCAATTCTGAAACATCTGTTGATGCCTAAATCTCACCCAGTCCGTGATTGCAGTTGCGGCAACAGCGCCGCAAATGACCGTGGCACCAAATCATTGCCTCCTCTGCATCAGAATGAGTCAGTGAGAATACAACAAGGGCACGGATGGAAGCCTGCAGTAGTCGTTCAGAAACACCAATCCCCTCGTTCCTACATTGTGGCAACTCCAGATGGGACACAGTTACGTCGTAATCGTATACACCTCCTGCCAACAAAATAACTACATGTACGTGTATGTGTACTCACCATTATCAGACCATCAATGGAGCTGGTCAGTGAAAGCTCAGGTTTTCAAGTTCTCCACAGGACGATGCAGGAGAGAAAGTTCTACAATCACAGACAAGTCGGCCATGGGAACCTAATAGTCAGCTGACTGATCCGCCTGTCATCAGAAGAAGCGAACGAATTCGAAGAGCACCTCAACGTCTAATTGAGGCTTTATAGACTGTGCAGACTTTACTTGTATTATGTATGTTGTTACCTACTTGAAAAGGAAGATGTCACGCTTTACCTGTGCACTGCGCATGGGCAGTGAGGTTAGAGTCTGGCGTGTTGTTTTGGATTTCGACTCGTTGCTTTTACACTTTCCCTGCCAGATATTTTACTTGCCCCAATTTTTATTAACTGTAAGTATTGAATTCGAAAGTTATAAAAAATAAACAGAGATCCGTCATAGTATCATGGCTAAATTTCAAGATCATTAAATTTTCCACATGCTCAAAATCACCAAGGGCCCCCAAGTAGTCAACAGGGTTATTAGCTTCAATTTCAGGAATTTTCAAGATGGCAGAAAGAAACATGTTGCAATTTGAGGTAAACATCACACAGTTTACTGCTCTGTGTGATTTAATTGCTTTACAAGTTTTAAGATTTAAAATTTGTGTTACAGTTTCACTGAAATTGAGCCACATGGTCTCTGCCTTGCAGCTCTATGTTCCACTGCAGTTGCCCATCAGGCAAGTACTTAAAAACGTTTAATCTGCATTGCCCCAACCAAAGTTTTGGTTCCCCCGGTCTACCAGGCAAATGACTTTTCAATCCCTGCATGTACGAATAAGAGGTAGGGGAAAGCCACCATCTTCTGCCTTCAATATTATTGGGAACTCTGGGTTTTCTCTGCTAGCAGGAAGGAAGGGAATTCTAGATCTGATAGCAGGGAACTCTGGGTTGAAATGAGGATAAAACGAGGAACTTATAGTTGAGAAAATACTTGTTCTAGAAAGGACCTGGCTAGTAAATGTTATTAAAGCCACTGTACATTTGGTTAAAAGATAATTTCCATTGAATCTGTTTAGCCAGGGCAGAGTGCTACAAGGAAGAAGGGAATTACGAATACAAGAAGAAGAATTTCAAGAAGGCAATAATTGCATACACAGAAGGCATTAAGTCCAAATGTGATGATGATGCCCTAAATGCTATTTTGTATACAAACAGAGCTACCGCTAACTTCCTTTTAGGTAAGACATTTTCCTTTATTACGTAGTTATACGTAATTATTATGAAATATTTTTGAAACACTGTGTTTCTTCCTCGTCTTGTTTGTGTGAATTTTCTATGGAAACCGCAGCACATTTCTTTTTGGACTTTGACCGATATGCTGCTCATCATGATGTTCTGCTTGCCCCTGCTGCTCATTACATGTACATTGTAGTTGGTGTAAGATGGACAAATGCATCCAAACGGACTCGCTTAAAATGGATCTTGCATGGTATTCCAAATGTCTCGTATAATATTAACGTTTCGCTATTTTCTAGCGTGCAGACGTTTATTTTTGATACTAAATGTTTTTTCTTCATGATGGCAATTGTCCACCGTCACGTTTGTTGTTATATATTAATTTTTTGTTTTTCTTTCTTTCTTGTTTCTATTTCTTTCTTTACCGTGTGTAGCTCAACGTTATTATATGTACATGTAAGTTATTGTGCAAGAGCCCCCAGGATAAGCCTTTGGCTTTTTGGGCAATTGCTTTAATATTGCTTAAATCATATATACATGTATATACGTATCAGGGTTCAAATTTATCTTTCAATTTTTTTATACTCACGATTTTCAAAACTAAGCCATGCAAAGTATTTTACAACTACATGTACAATGAAAGTAGACTGACATGTGCCTGAAGCTCAAGCCAAAGTCAAAGTTGGAAATTGTTTTTGGTTCAAAATTCCATAGTATTTGTTTACCGGGATCTGTTCATTCAGGTCACTTTTTAGATCGACCAAACCAACAACGTGTGCTCAAGTCCGTAGCTTAGTAACCAGGCACCTGTTGGAAGAGAGAGAACTGGACTCTAGAAGTTTTGTATTCGCTGAACGAAGTCAAAACCCTTTATGTATCCTTACTAGGAAATAATCGTTCTGCTTTGAATGATGCACAAGCAGCCAGGAAACGCAAGCCAGACTACATGAAGGCCATAACAAGAGGTAAGCATTATCCAATCCCAGCACCACAAAAAAGGTCCTAGTATATACTCTACTGCACGCCAGCTATTTCGGGATAGAAAGGGTTGAGCATCAAACCGTTAGAGCAGGTTGGGGGTCAGGCCCTAGTGTAATATTATACTGTACTGCACGGCAGCTATTTCAAGGGGATAGAGCGCGGGGTTGAGCGTTAAGCCGTTTAGATCGGTTGGGATGTATTGGGTTAACCAACCCACTAGAGCGGGTTGCAATTTTTGCCATTTTTAACTCGTGGATATTGCGATAGCAATCCACGAGTTATTGGTATGGGGGAAATCATGGTGGTTTACCATTTACACGGAAATTCGGTTGGAATGTAAATGGTAAACGTTTTTTCGGTTCGTCCCGTGGAAAATTTCCGAAATTAATGGAACCTCTGAAAAGGTGGTCCAAAATTCCCAACCGGAATTTTCAACCGGGAAATCGTGTACATTTACAATTCCCAGTCGGTCGTACCAGTTCTAGGCCTTATGCCGAGGATTTTTCATCTGGAACGGTTTGTGTACAAATGCATGGTAAACGTTTTTCCGATCGGGAAATTCAGTTTGGGAAATTTTGTGTATACCATTTACACCGGAATTTCCGACCGGAATTTCTGTGTAAATGGTGAACAACCCATGTCTCTCGCTCACTCACGAATTAAGTACATGTATGTATAAAGTGTGTGAATAAAGATGTGGGAGATGTATATGATGTTTAGAGAGTTTTCATCAGCAGCTAAGACAAACCCTTTATTCCAAGCTACAATCCAAAATAGAGCTTTTAATTAAAACAATCGGTAGATTTTTGGAACATGTCAAATGGAACAAATAAAACTAAATACAAGTTTTATTTGATCTATTATTTTATTATTTTTTGAGATTGTTTGTGTTCTAACTAAGCTATCTTGACGTCAGAGCCTTTGATAGTTTTTTACCGCTTGACATCTTCGAACGCGAATTATCAAAATGGAGGAAGGAATATTCAGTCTTGTGTCTTATGCTCTGAGCATGGCAAAACACACGATAAACAGCGACGATAAACAAGCGAACTTGCGTGATGGGATATTGATCCTGGGGGACTGTTATGGCCTGGCTGTCGAATTGTTAAGGGACAAATTGTCGCGCGAGCGCGATAATGCCTCAATTTCGCGCTCTGGCTCAAACCCTGACACACAATAACATTATCTCTTTTTATAAATCATTACAAAGCTTGTTTCCTTGGTTTATTGATGTAAAATTGAGCCATGTTAAAAATAATTTTAATTTTAATTGCCGCTATAAAATGCTGTACTCTTAGCAATAGCAAAAATAATGATGGATATAGTGCACAGGGCCTACATTGTGTATAATTATATGGGATTCTACAAATCCATCCACGAGTTCATCATTGGTGCCTATGTTTAAGCTCCCAGTTTGGAGATGAATATAATCAAATGCGCCTCACAAGGTTCATTTTTGTGATACGGACGGCTATTTTGGCGCAATGGGCTGCCGTGCAGTTTACGATCACGAGTGATTGTTAGTACCTCAGAGTACCAGGCTGTTGTGTCGGGAGACAATCACCTACTCTCTCTCGAAATAACACAACAGGTTCTTTCACGTCCCCTCATATAGATTAGAAGAGGATCCGAAGGAGACAAGGTCAACGCTTATACGTCCCTATCCAAGGACGCGGCCGGGATTCGAACCCCTGACCCCCCGCACTCTAGACCGTGCTTTACCAACTGAGCTAACCACTCAGTGAGGTGGTTAATAATAATGTATGTTTTCTTGATCTATTTGCATGTATTACATCTGTAATTTGTATTTAGTATGTACATATTAAGTACAGTTCTTTTAATACATTAATGGCCTGTTCTCTTTTCAACAGGAGCTGCTGCCTGTATGGAACTCAAGCTCTATAAAGATACGATACAGTGGTGTGATGAAGGCCTAGCAATATCCTTACAGTTTCACAATAATTACAGAACTGGAAATGAACAAGCTGCACTTGTAATGGAGTAGCACCCATAGATGAGCCACGGCCCAAGTTTGAAAGATAATATTTTCGGAAAAAATGTTTTGAAGATATGCCAATGCTAAGAGATTTATTGGATTAATTGATATTACGATATTTTGTGTGAACCACACTCATAGCTAGCATGTCCAACAGTGCATTGCCCATGCTCCTAAATTCTCCCAGCCAAGGGTGCATCCTAGCAGGAAAGCCGGTATAGAGGAAATCGGATATACATTTCTTTTCATTTCAATTCCAAAATCTTAAATTTTAGTCGTCAAAAGCCCGACATTTGCCACCGTAGCTTTGTAGTTTGTAGCACCGCTTGGCGACCTGTACGTACTGAGCTTCAAACCCGGGGGGGGGGGGGGGGACCGCTTGTATAATAAATGGGAGGTATGTGAGGTGTTGTCTTCAGAGCCCGACCCAGTTTGCAAAATGAAATGTAGTGAAGGTGTTGTTATTAACCAGAATTTCCATGAACTTTATGAAATCAACCCGAATTGATAGTTGATTTGCTCCAAAACAAGACTTGCTTTGCCAAATTGGGCTCAAACCTGTACCCCGTACCGCCGCACATCTCATTTACGTCTTGTACCTGAGTGCCACCCCCCCCCCCCCCCCCCCCCCCCGCCCCACGAGCCCTAACTCGCGCATCTGACCCAATGTCCTATCATTTCTAAAAATAGACTACTCTGAAAACTGATGGGCCGCTACCGTAATACCATATGGACACTTCTGGTTATGGACTTCTGGTATTGTTGATATCATCACTCATGTGACATGGTCACCTGGGTAGATACATGGTGGTTGAACCAGTGTAAAACCTTAACATTCTACATCGAATCAGATAATGAAAAGCTACTTAGTCTCAGGAAAGAGTCTGTTGCTGAACTGGTAGGTTCGTATGATGAGCAGTTTTCGATTGAGTGTCGAAAGTAATCATGCAGTGATTGCTTTGGTTTTGCGTTTGCTTAGCTTTTCTATTGGCTGTGAGAAATGTTTTATAATTATCAGCCAATCAAGTTCTAAACTAAAACCAAACGCAATCACGCATCAGGTTTTGTTTTAGCGACAGTTTCGACGATTGCGTTTACTTTGCCTCGCGATTGGTTCAAGTAAAACCAATCGTGAATTACTTCAGTTCGTGATTGGTTCATTGTGTTTTCACTTGCTCCTGTGATTGGCTATATGTAATTACTTTGGTTTTGGTTTTACTACACTCAACTGAAAACCACTCTACCCCAGTTTATGTTTGCTTGCCCTTGCAGGGTTGTTGTCAGGATGTGGGGGTAAGGTGGAGCAAAATCAGAAATGGGAAAAAATGAGGAAAATATTTGGGGTAAGGTCAGGCAAAGTCAGAAAACAAATTAAATAGGAAAAACAGTTTGAGACTCAAGGGTGAGCACATTTATATTGTAACCCAATGAGTGATATCCAGTGGCCAAATTTAATTAAGAGTTGATATGAGAGTGAAGGGAATCTTGGAGCCCCCCCCCCCCATTTGACCCTCTGGTGCCAACCCTGCCTTGTTAGATGAAAAAGCTGTTAGAATAAGCTTTCCATGTTTCACAGTGGTCTACAGCACACCGCGGCAAAACGGTATGCTCCGCTGGCCAAAAGAACGAAGGCTCTGCTATCAAATACAAATTACCGAGGGTTTCAACTTTTTTAGTAAATAATTTTATAACTTAGTAAACTCACAGTGAATTACAAATTAAGAAAACTTCAACCTGTTAAAGTCTTAGGCTTAGCTTTTAAGTAGTTTTCTTATTTTTTGACAAAACAGTTCACAAATGCATACTTTTAAGCAGAAATTTTAAAATCACGTGTATGTGCCTGTTGTTTCATTTCAGTTTTCGCGGGAAACTGGGGGCGGCCGCGCGCCGTCAAGAAATAGCAAATACGCATGCGCGTAACGTTTTGCCGCGGTGTCGGTCTAGAGTGAGTGCATGTGCCTAATCCACCGTACCGAAAACAATGGTTAATGCTATTGATCTGCAGCTTCAAGGCTCCAAATGAAAACAGCCTCCTAGTTTTGGTTCCAAGATTAGCAGGACACTGTTGAACTGGGGCACTCGATGGGCCACTGAAATATTGACAGTCTTCTATTTATTGCCATTAACAATAATACATGTACAGTGATTGCCGTTGTACATATACCCACAATCCTTTGCGTGCGAAAATCTTTAAATCCGTTTTAAAATCGCTTTAGAGAGGTTTGAAATCTTAAAAACAAGGCAGTAGAAGTGCTGTTGCCAATACATTGTTTTAGGTTCGTAAACATACAGGCGCCATCTTTTCCGGGTGTGTGGATTGCCATGTGAGAAGGTCAATACATGTTGATGATTGAACTACAGTACATGAACTTCAGTAGACCAGTTCACATTTTTTCCTTCAACATTTTAAATGAGGTGCAAAAGCGTTCGATTTAAGGTAACACAACCTATTATCGGACAGTTATTTTGATCGCTTCTCGTTGAATATAAACGAAGAGGTTTTTTCTTCCTTCGAGATCTTTAATAGTTGTGAATTTCACTATTCTCCCTGAAAATCGACTGAAGATACCGTTGTTGACAAACCCATTGTCGGACAGATTAACCTGTTATCGGACAAGCAATACCCATTATCGGACACTCGATGTATGTGCGCTTTGTAATCATGGGAAAACCTTTAAATAATGTTTGGATTTGAGCTAGAGTTATTCAGCGACTATTTAGGCCAGTAACACGTACTTCATTTTGGGCAAGCGTGGCGGGGAAAAGCATCGTCGTTGCCTCGTTGCATTTAGTTGTTTTATAGCTTCTTTGCATGCTGTGCTATAACGTGTGCCTCGAGTTTTCACAGTCTTATAATAAACTGTTTCTTTGCGATAACTTACCTTTCGTTTGCCTTTTTCACTATTAATTTGTTCGTTTACACTCTGGGAAAAAGGAATTCCCGCTAAAAGCAATTCCCGCCACGGCCGTGCTCGTGCGGCGGGTGTAAAGTACAGGTCAGGTCACAGGTCAGGTCGTTAATTCTAAGTCAGAACCTAACCCTAACCATTGGACGAGTTCACAGGTAAACGACGGGTTCTCACTCACCTAGAGCTCCCTAGAGCTAGGGTTCACAGGTAAACAAGAAGTGACCTGACCTGTGACCTGACCTGTACTTTACACCCGCCGGTGCTCGTGCGCCAGTTCGTCATGTTTCATCCACAGGGTGTCCGATAGCAAGGTTTGCGGAGTTACGTTGAGAATTTACTCTCGGCAGTGGAAATACGCCACAGGATGCGATAAAGTATGTTCACAAGATAAAGGTTGGCCATTAAAGTGCCTATAAGCCCATTTTTTTTTATCGTTAAAATCGATTCTCCATCAAGTAAATAGTTGAACTGTAAAATATTTCTTGATTTGAGTGTTGCATCTATGGGTTATAGAGGTTTCTATTTCCAATATGCTAATGTTGATGTCACTGGAGCCAACAAAAGGTCAAATCTTTCTTATTGTGAATGAAACTATTTCTGATTAATACAAAATATTTGTTAAAGTCACTGATATAAGGTCCAAATATAACATGGATGTTTAGATTTTTTTATCTCTGCCAGCACGTTTTTGGACTTTAAGCAACCACAACGGCAACATGTAGGACGACGGCATAAAACAATAGTCTTAATTACAAAATACAATAACTGCACGTGAAAATGCACGCAGTCACCTACATTTCAACCGTTGTCTAGAAAAACACAACGTGAAAACCCCAAATTTTATGTTTGCAAGAGAACGCAAACGAATAAAAGTAAATCAATTTGGCGTGAACGGAACTCTATGCATATCATATTTTTCGAGGATATGAATGTGAAAAGTAATTAAAGGCGAACAAAGGAAATAGTAAACACCATATTTCGGGAGAAAACATTTTTCTAGGTCCGTCCTCGCTGCCGTCGCCGTCGTTGATGCTTTAGCCTTCTGTGACGTCAACTGATATCGGAAATAGAAACCTCTATAACTCATAGACGCAACACTCAAATCAAGAAATATTTACTATTTACTTGATGGAGAATCGATTTTAATGATAAAATATTTGGGCTTATAGGAACTTTAAAGTGTTCTGGTGGAGTTGTGCTGCTTTCGGGTTTGATTTTATTAATTTTTTTTTGGAAGCGTGTAGTACAGCACAAGGACGGAGCGCCATTTCTGCAACAGGTAAACAGTAAGTCTTATTTCGCTGAGTTTTGAGAGTAAAGAAACAAGATGATAGGGTTAGTATCGATATAAAGTGAAAACGTTTATGTATGCCTCCTCTTGGGAAATATTTATTTGTTTACATGCGTGCCTGGGAATTCGTTCTGTCCGATAATAGGTTGTGTTATAAGGAAGCGTGAAAATGTTGGAGACATTTAGTGAGTATTCAACACAAGGGCATCACATTTTCAGTATAATGAGATATTACAAAGCGTGTGCCAGTAAATGGGTGAAATTTGAGATGGATTGAGTTGCTCTTCCAATCATAAAACAGATGTTAGTTTTCTATACAATAGACCTTTCCCGTATTCCGCTCTAATGGCCATGAACAATGGCACCAAGTCGAGATTGGAGTAGACATTTTATACATTTACTGTATTTTTGTCTACCCCAGTCTCGACATGGTGCCATAGTTCAATCGAATGCGAGAAAGGTCTATTGCTGTATAATTATGATGACAATGTAAGATTTGTATGAACAGTATCGCAGTAGGAAGGTAATTACCTTTACACTTCATACACTTGTTATTGGAATATACACCATCTTGGCACAGGAAAGTTGAGGTTGTTTGGGTAAATATTCACCAGATCGGCAGATGACAGAGAGCTCTCCAAACTTTAGAAATTTCCATGGTTCATTACATATTATCGAACACTTTTGCACGGCATTCAAAATGTCAGAAAACCAGCGAACTGTTCTATTGCATGTCACTGAAGAGAACACCATTTTATTTTATTTCCAGAAAAAAATAGAAAGAAATAAACGCAAGGAAAAGGCAACCGATAAGAAACAGGATGCAGAACTCAATGCGATTTTGGCAGCGATAAAAGTAAGTTATCCTTGAAAATTTGAGTTGTCTCAAGCACTTCATGTTTCTGTTCTTTCTCTATTTTAAATGATTAACTGAAAATTAAAACAGCTTGAAGAAAAACAAATAACATGCGAGATAACTGCTAACCTACCGTGTTTGACGGATCTTCTGTAATTTTTTTCAGTCCTGTTTTTCCACCCCATAATTTTTGACTACATGTCACAGGTAGCCCAATCCGAAAAAGAATTATGAATGAAAACAAAAGCCGGCACCAGGCTATAATTGACCAAAAGTACATGATAGAATGGATGAAGAAAGTAAGGTGATACGTAGCGAATTTGCATAACTGTTACCCAGCATATTTTGAGCTCGAGCTCATTGCGTTCGACGGAACGCATACTAATCTTGCGTTGGACTCCCTGTGGTCATGTCTGGGTTACCTGTGCTTTCACATGCGAAATAAATCGAAATTTCGTGATGTCCTGAATGAATGATCGTTGCTTTGATCGTTGTATATTTTCGAGTAAAATATCTTGGCCGTGAAACTGGTAACTACATAGCACTGATGGTTTCTGTTTGCCCGGTAATATATAAGTTGCTTTATTTTCCCAATCCAATGCAATGATGTTTAAAAAGTTCGCAAGTACGATTTATAAAAGCCTGAGGAAAGTGTGTACTTATTTCTGGAGCATTGACAAAGTCTGATGTCCGAACTATATCAAGTCAAACATGGTCTGTTTTGTCGGCGCGGTCTGCACCTTGAAGTTGAACAGTCAAATCAACTCGGCCATAATTATTTATTTGTGCTGAACTATCCAGTAAAAAAACAAGTGAATCTGTGATAGAAAATTATGTTGGCTTGCTCGCTGTACTGGATTGTGCTTTTCGCTGTACCGATACCAAAACTACAAAATATGATCAAGATGCTATAAGTCATACCTGAAGAGAAATATTTAGAGATGAATATTTCAGTGTGCCTTCTTGTGTGAGTTGTGAAGAAGATACAAATTAACATTGCATTCAGGGAAAGAGTTAATATACATGTACATGTCAAGGAACTTAAATATCAGCATAAGGTGAGGGAAATTCAAAGTATTTATTGCTGTGTACCCTATAAATCTGAATGGCAAAGATCATGTGTGCATTTATGGTGGACATACATACATTTACAGGCACAAGTTATCTACCAATATGATCAGAAATGATTCTGCAATAACAATGCATGGACACTCAGTATTCTGCAGACAGCCTTGATCTCACTTGAACGGCAATAATTTGAATTCCCTGAAGGAACTGGAGTGTAGTTTATACACTGGAGTGTAATCAGGTGTAATCACCAACATCAATCAGACACTTCATATGAAATCTGAATGATACGAATGGAATGCAGTTTAAACACATCTGAATAGGGTCCATTGTGTTCTACACTAACTCCAATTATTGTTTTACACTGTGCACCAAACAGCAAAATCATTGTCTAAGAACACTACAAATGTATGAAAGAATGATAAGCACATGAACATATATTACCCACACAATTAAGCATCCAATTAGTTAGTTCCTGTCAAACGTTTTTCACACCGTACGAACCATATACGGTTGAAAAACGTTTGACAGAGACTGTAGATAACTTACATACTCAATGTTACAATCCAAAATGTTTTCTTTATCTCAGTCATTTGATGACCTACATGTAATTAACCGAATATATCCATTCTCTTGTATAACCTATGTAAATCAAGACATTCAACCCTTTTCACATTATTTAAAGACATGCATTTTTGATCAGGATATTTTACACTCACAGTAGGCTCAGTCTGTTATGTGATGTTTCAGAAGGGTGTGTATTTATGTTACTACAGGAAGCCCAATCCTTTCTCATACAAAAAAATTGTTGAACGTACTTTGATAATCTGTGAATACTTCTAGTTCATACTCATTCCCGTGCGTAAAAAGTCGTAACCATGGGAACAGAGCGAGGGCAGTTGGTCAGATAACCCACCTCCCAACCCAACCCCCAAAGGGGGTTTGTCAGGGGGATAGGGAAGGTCCAGGAGTGTTTTCTTGTTTTTAAAAATGTTCGGTTTTGGCAACGATGAGAGCACTGGTTGTGAATAATGTCGAGTATGTATGATTCTCTTGCACAGGAACGAAACATCCAATTTGAACAACCAAAGACGAGACAAAAGAATGAAGACGATGAAGCAGAAGAGGTGACAAACAAGTTTGCTAAATGTAACTTAAGGTCATTCCACCCTTCAGGAGCCAGAGTTCAACTGGATGCCAATAACAAGTTGTACTGGCCTGTAATGTTTTATTATCCTGAGTACAAAGAATCTGACTTCATTGGCGCCTTTTGTGAGGAACACTGGTAAGAATGATACTCCGGCCGGACCAATACTCAGGGTCTTAAAATAACTGAGTATAAGGTGCTGTCTTTACATAATACAGTAAACGGTTAGACCTTCACGTCTTCTCGGATAAGGACGTAAAATCGGACTAGTGTCCCCAATTAGCTGCATACATTGACACTTAAATAAAGTCACTTACTTATTTACTTTTACTAATGATGTGTATACCAAAAAAGGCCTTCTGTGTTAAGATGGCCGAGTAGAGACTGGTTAAGAGTGTTAATTGAACCAAGTGTTGTTTAAGCAATATAACACGCTTTCCATGTCTTTTGTTCTCTTATATAAACACGCGGGATATGTTGGGAGAACAAAGAAAAACTTGAAAATCACGAGCCGCTAGGCGAGTGATTTTCAAGTTTTTCTGCGTTCTCCCAACATATCCCAAGTGTTTATATAAGAGAACAAAGATATGGAAAGCGTGTTATATTGCTTTTATAAAATAACGAACAGGAAAAACACGAGATAAAAATCTTACGCACGCACGATCAGAAGATCAATTCTCCTAACTGTAACAGTCGTCAGAAATCGACCGACGGTGAGTTTGCACAGCGCGGGAAATCCCCCAAGGCAGAACTGAGAGAAACGAAGGAATGCTCTGTGTCCTCTGGGTCAGTGTATGGCTCTATTTTAAAAACATCTGCTTCAACATTCCCCGAAAAGAATAACTCGGGATTCAAGACATGCTTTCCCGGAAATTTAAGGCGAAAGGCATTCAAGGAGTGGAGGAATTGAACTGGGTGTTTTTTGTCGCTGAATGACAGTGTGTACATGAGGAAAATTGATTCCCCTCTTGAACTTTTAGATGAATGAACTTTTATTTTCGCCAAACTCAATGGAAATATCTAGCTGTTGGAACCTTCCTTCCAATGAGATGAGGCTAAGAGTGCAAGGTAAGAGGAAAAAGCTCATTTTGATTTTTGTTCTGTGAAAAAATCAACAAAATATCAACTTCACAACTGTCGCACGTGAGTTTGCAAAATTCATGTAGTTGTTCATAAAATGGCAAGGAGAAAGCTAAAACCCTTATATGAATTATCTAAGACCAAGCAGGGTGAATGATAACAATTGGCCTTATATGAAGGCTTATTATTTCGTGACTTCGTCGCCGACAAAATGTCGGACTTGAACACTAACTGACTAAGCGTATGCGTATGTCCTTTTAGTTTTAGTTTGGGATAGAAAAAGACAGAGAGAGAAAATTGAAAGAGTGTTGCCTTGCTTTTCCCTCTCGTCTACTCTAGTCTCTAGCTCGATTCCTCACTCTATTCGTCTATAAGGAGGTTGTTTAAAAACTAGACTTGTTAGCCGTTTGTGTGTTTTAGTTTTACCGTACGAAATAAGTTAAACGAAAAGTGGTTTTGACTTTTGTTTGTTGGATCCGCGAATAAAAATATCTTGGCCGGGATGGTTAGCAAATTTGATAACTTCGTCGGTTGGCTGTATTTTTGTTAAATATATATGTTGGTTTTGCTGATTACAATCATATTATTGAAAGTCAACGTTTGGTGAAGACATTCTTCCTTGTCGTTTGCCATTTTGATTTCATTCACAATCGCGTGCCAGCGAATTTCCATGTCTATGGACTCTCATATAAACACGGCTTTCAGCAAATCAGCGCGCGAGTTTCCTCTGGGTTATTTTATAAATTCTGTTATTTGGGCCATGACCTCTTTTGGTCAGGGCTCGAAATTAGGTTCGCGCACTCGTAAAGTGAGAGCAGATTTTTAGAAATGTGAGTAAAATCTCATGACAGCTCGCAACTGTTGGTACTGGAATCTTGCTGAACTATTTATTGTTGTATAGTTGTCGTTGCTAGTAAATATTAATGACAACTAGCAACAGTTTCTAGTGGCATTTTCCTCTAATTTCCAGCCTTGTCTTTGGTAGAAAGAAAGACAAAAATAAAACCAGAATAAGTGGTTGGAAAAGTTATCATGCCTGCCGCGATTAATGCCAGGGAACGAATTTTGTGTTATTATAAATACTTTATTATTCACTGTAAGAGTGTTTAATGATTTTAATTTTGATTTGCTGTGGAACCCTTAGGGAACAGAGGCCCGCCTCTCCCACGCTCTCCCGCATACAAAAATGATATGTACCCAAGACAAAAGCTAATTAGGACCCTATGTTGCGCACTTCAGATCAGTTACCACGTTTTTCAGTCCTTGAGGCGAAAGAAGAAATACCATTGCCTGAAACAACTGGCCAAGTACATGTAATTCTCCAAGTAAAGGGGACATCATTGTTTTGTTTGTCTTCACATCTGTATCTACACCAAAAGCACTAGCAAATAATGAAAAAGGAAACTCGTGTTGTTGAATTGTTTTCATATTTCAGTTTCCTTGATCATTTTGAAGTCGTGTTTGGTTCAGATGCTGCATCATGGGACGAGGAAGCCAAGTACGAACCTTACATGTTGGAGGTAAATAAATGAATGACTAAATAAGTAGTTAGTTCGTTTGTTTGTTTTACGTTGAGATACAGGGAGCTGTTACTGGGTCTCCCAAGACAGTGGCTTGGCGGATTAGTGGGTCGAATTGAAATATAGGTGTTTTTTTTTTGTGGTGGGATGAAAAATGGAGAAAAACCCTCGGAGCAAGGGCGAGATACCAACAACCTCAACTCACATAGATTGTATGGGGTCACAGTGGTGAGAGACGAAGTGCTTAACCACTGCGCCACCCTGGCTCTAGGTAAACACAATGTGGCTAGTGTATTAGAAGTGTGGATTTGCAAGAAATAGCTTACTTATCAAGGGGTTATAGACCATGGCTTTTTTGATATAGAGAAATAAGCTCAGCATTGAAGTTAATTTATGCACATAGTACTGTACTGACTCTGAACGAGTAAAACAATGGAAACAGAAAGCAATGGCTCGTGCAATTTTGGCACAAGTTTTAAACATCACTCGTGGTGTAAATTGTTAATTGCACTCGTACTAATATGATTGTAAAAACCTTTTCTAATAATTATAAGTAATACCATGGCATGTTAGTGATTTAAATTGCCCCGCGAACCGAGGGAAGTTTTGGGCGGAGATACTTTTACGAATCTTCCCGAGGCTCGAGGGGCAATTTAAATCACTAATACCCCGAATTGCCATGTGATCACTTTGTAATAGTATGATGGCCGAGGAAGCAAACTGATCTTCAAAAAGTTTAGGGTTTAGTTTCTTCGTATAAATTACCGGTGACACGTATCGGCCGGCATTTACATGACATACCAAACACAAACACCTATGCTATTCAGTACTCTAGAGACACAGGCTAGGAAAATATGCAAGGTGCAATGGTGTGATAATTATTCCATATTGAGCATATGCACAATGAAATAGTTGATCCCACATGGTTCGTGGGAAATGGTCAGCATAAGACAGGTCTCATTTTGGCTTATTTTTTACAACACAAGGTTAGATGAAGAGGCGTAATGTCTTCCCTAACCTGCAAGGGGGAGTAAGTGTTGATGCTTTTGCCTCACTTGTTCAGCCTACGCATCGTTCTCTAGTTTTCCCCCATGTCCTTGCATGCTTAATAAATAATAATAATAATAATAATAAATACCGTTTATTAAACTCTCTTACAGTCAGTCCGAGATTGAATTATCGATCATTTACATATTAAGAATCAATAGGTATCCAACTACACCAACTACATACAATATTATATGAAAATTCGAACATGTTTCTTAAAAATACTTGAAGGTAACAAATTTTTCAGTCCTTTTAGTTTTGCACTTCATAGTATTCCCAAAAAGGTAAATGTCAGTTAAACGTGATCTCAGATTATATAAGGAATCTCTCCTCTCCCTTCGGAGAAGGAAGTGTAAAGGCTGGCTGTCAGATTTCATCTTAGATACGTAGTCCTTGCAAATCTGTGTGCGTCGACTCTCTAGAGTAGGTATCTCAGCGGGAGATACCTAATGAGGGAGATTAGAGTTTCAATGACCCTGAACAACCAAAGGGAACCGAGGCGATTATGCGATTATAATAAATAACCTATAAACATTGAACATTGCTACATATGAACAATAATGAAAACATTACTATAGGGGAGTCCATCTCTCTCACTTTGTTTGGTACCATCAGTTTGGAAGCATGGCCTCCAGCCTCCGGTTAGCTCAGTGGTTAAGCTCCGGTCTGTCGTGTGGGAGGTCGCGGGGTCAAACCCTGGTTGGACTAACACTCATGGTCGTAAAATAATTGAGTAGAAGGTGCTGCCTTTGTGCTCGACCTGCAAACGGAAAACCTTCACGTCTTCTCGGATAAGGACGATAAATCGGAGACCCTCGGAGACCTCCATAGAGGGGCTTTAAGCCTGTTGAGGTTCTCCGTCCACCTTTGAGTGGTAAAACAGAAACAATTCTAACAAAAATCTGAAATATGTAGCTCCAAATTTACTCTCCGTGATTGGCTTGTTGCTAACTGATTAACTTCGTTCATTGAGTTTTCCGTATTGCTGCATTGCAATCAGTCAAAGAGATTCGGATAACAAAGACCAAACAACAGAAGCAAACGAGCAATCTTTTGTTAACATCAACCAAGATGGTGTCTTAGTTGCCAAGGTTTCTGGATAGCTAGTGTCCACTCCTTCACGGCCTTAACGACAACAGAAAAGGCCTGGGGAGAGCCTCAGGAACCCAGGGTACCTGCAAGATAGCGGGGTGACACCAAGTGAAAACAAGCAGTTAGTTTAGTGTAAAAATATCCATGGTTCCAAACTGACAGGATCAGAGATGGTACTAGATGGACTCCTCTTGTAATAGGGATCAGAGATGGTACTAGATGGACTCCTCTAGTAATAGGGATCAGAGATGGTACTAGATGGACTCCTAGTAATAGGGATCAGAGATGGTACTAGATGGACTCCTCTAGTAATAGGGATCAGAGATGGTACTAGATGAACTCCTCTAGTAATAGGGATCAGAGATGGTACTAGATGGACTCCTCTAGTAATAGGTATCAGAGATGGTACTAGATGGACTCCTCTAGTAATAGGGATCAGAGATGGTACTAGATGGACTCCTTTGGTAATAGGGATCAGAGATGGTACTAGATGGACTCCTCTAGTAATAGGGATCAGAGATGGTACTAGATGGACTCCTCTAGTAATAGGGATCAGAGATGGTACTAGATGGACTCCTCTAGTAATAGGGATCAGAGATGGTACTAGATGGACTCCTTTGGTAATAGGGATCAGAGATGGTACTAGATGGACTCCTCTAGTAATAGGGATCAGAGATGGTACTAGATGGACTCCTTTGGTAATAGGGATCAGAGATGGTACTAGATGGACTCCTCTAGTAATAGGGATCAGAGATGGTACTAGATGGACCCCTCTAGTAATTTTCCCCTGATACAATTTCTTTTCCACGTCAGACCTATTTTGACGATCCAAGCACTGGCCATCTGTGTTTCGTCGAGAATTCAGCTGTTCTTAAAAAGGTTCTCTCCGACTCCAGGTAAATCACGAGCGCCATTTATACGAGAGGAAGTTAGCTGCGGTTTATCTAAACCGCGAACGTTCATATGAATGGGTAAAAATAACTGATGTTTGTGACCAACGTAAGCCGCGGCTTATTTAAAGCCTAGGGATTTGAGCTTGTCTAACTTAAGCCGACCGCGCTTGCGTTACTCGAGAAGTTACCCGTATAAACGACATGAAAAACAGTTCGCGGCTTATCTCAGTCAAAATCCATACTGCGTGTGCACACATTATGACCGTGGGGCTCTGGTGTGAGAAACAGTCTTATAAATGGACCAGTTTGCGGCTTAGATGAGCTGTGGCTAACTTCCTCTCGTTTATTACTTTGTTTGAACGTTGTCACTTGGTAGAGGTGTCACAATAATTTTTGCATACACCACTTTCATAACTGAGTATTCCCGTTTCGATAGTTTATCCACATGTACAGAAAACATCATCATCAAGTGACATTAGTGATCTTGTGAAATGTGAGTGCTGAAGCTGAAAAAGCAGTGAATGTACAGTATTTGAAATTAGAGAGATTTGTATGAGAAAAACAACGGAGGCCTTTATAGCCTCCCTTTCATGTTTTTTCCAGCATTAAAAATGCCAGGAGCCCATAACCAGGGGCGTCCATCCCGCATACTAGGCCTATGTCACAGCGTTTTCACAAGTTGGGTTATTTTTAGAACGGTTTCCCGCTATTCTTGGATTGCAATCATTCTTAAGGGAATAAAATCACAAAAGCGTAGCAGCCATGCTATTGGTATAACAAAAGTAGCAATGAGGCATCTTTTGTTGCGTCACTAGTACAACCCACTAATTGGCGGGAAAAATGATACAAAATAGCCCAACTTGTGAAAACGCTGTGACAGCTATATAGGAGATATGGATGCTTCTGGTTATGGGCTCCTGAAAATGGCTATTACTCAACAACAATTCCGTACATTGCTCTAAAACTAAATCCAATTACTAGTTGCAATATAATCTTTCACGGTGAAGCATTAGTTTCCCCTCTACAGATTGATCTTCCAAATTTTGCAAATTAGGAGGTGGTCATTATGAAAGTGGTGTATGAGTGTAGGGTTGGTATTCCCATGTATAGCGACTGTATCGCTATCTAATGAGAGTACACTCTCCCCTCCCCCTGTGGGTTGGTATTCTTGTGTATAGCGACGGTATCGCTATTCAATGAGAGTACACTCTCCCCTCCCCCTGTGGGTTGGTATTCTTGTGTATAGCGACGGTATCGCTATTCAACGAGAGTACACTCTCCCCTCCCCCTGTGGGTTGGTATTCTTGTGTATAGCGACGGTATCGCTATTCAATGAGAGTACACTCTCCCCTCCTTCTGTGGGTTGGTATTCTTGTGTATAGCGACGGTATCGCTATTCAATGAGAGTACACTCTCCCCTCCCCCTGTGGGTTGGTATTCTTGTGTATAGGGACAATCAATCAATCTTTATTTATCCAAGATAGCTACATTCATATAAATGGTTTACAAGTAGGCCATGCCACTAATCTAATTTGCAATAAAAACCAATTAACTATTACAATAATTTATATTCTAATTAATCTACAGGTAAAATTGATAAGTACTTTTATAGTAAGGAAGCTAGGAAAGGGGGGCAGACTTCACCGTTTGCAACCTGAAATGTTATTGGTTACCCAAACAATAGACTACTGCTAAAACAATACAAACCCTAACCCTAAAACAATGGGATTCTTTCTCAATGAAGTCCAATAGGATACGACCTACAGAACAGTCTAACCGAGGAAAGGCGTAATAGAGGTAATCAGCTAACGCTGTTGCCACCCAATTCAGATCATGTGATGTAAACAGATGCTACTCTGGGGAATTATTCCTTTTTCATTCTAATCATAATGCAGTCATGCCTATCTGAATAAAATTAATTTTCAAAGAGTCGATTCTCCAGAGTAATGTGTGTTTCCATCACATGATCTGAATTGGGTGGCAACAGCGTTAGCCGATTACCTCTATTGCTATTAGGCCCTTTCGTAAACTGGAAAAAGACTGGGACCGAATGTGTAAATTTAATCGAATTTAATTTAATTTAAATTTTAAATGAACCCCATCACAAGAAAGATTCCATCGAAATTAGTATGTTTAACGAGTTTGAAGATGTTTGAGTAAATAAGAACTGAATAGCAAGTATTTAAAAATCACAAAATAAGAGAGTTCAGCATGGTTTGGACGTCCCCCCAAATTTTCAAACACTTCCTAGTCAATTCTTATTTACTCAAATATCTTTAAACTCGGTAAGCATAATAATTTTCAGTTGTCTTTTTTGTATTATAATACGGTATCGGCATCTCAAAATCGCAATTAGTTTTGTACCAAACTCCTTTGACCACGTACACACAATTCCTGTAAAACTCCCTTTTTCCCCCTTATTTTCTTCTCCATTATTATACTTGTAACTCATGCTTTGTAAATATATCCTGTAAATAGTGTGAAATAAAAAAATGGTAAATGGTAAAAAATGGTAAAACGGCTTGAGTGGAGAACACTTTCGCGACGTGTTTTGAAATCTCTTCAACGCTTCTACAGGCCAAATCAGTTAAAAAAAATCGAATTTAAGGGTTATCTAATTTTAAAAGAAGTGTTTTTTTCTTTAAGAACTTTGCTTTACTTTGAGGCTGATTTGAACGACTTTTGTAATTTCACTGCTTTGAGACGGTGAAAATTGTACATTTAGCGGATAAGAGTGTTAGATTGTAGAAATCGTAGAAATCTTGCCACGACGCGCTCAATAAATGCTGTTGAACAAACGAACTTGACCGGGAATCCATGTGACTGCAAGGGCTCCCGCAAGAGGCATTCAGAGGCTGGTATTATGAGACGCCAATACCATGTTATATTGGCGTCTCAAAAGTAAACAAAATTATACAATGCAATCACAGAGAAAAGATTAAATTTAATTTAGCACGGAGCCTCGTATTGAAACCTTTGTGCGTGACAAGTAAAGCATATCGCGGAAGTGGGCTATTGTAAATTTGCACACTCGGTCCCAATCCTTTTCCAGTTTACGAAAGGGCTAATTTAATGAGAGTACCCTCTCTGTGTAAGCAGTGTTGGAGTAAGAGAGGGATCAAGTGTTAAACAATGTCAAACTGATATGTTTGTTCCACAGATTTTTAGTTCGACAAGGAACGCCATCTTTCATAATCTTAGTCAAGGGATCTTCATTCCGAAACGAATTCCTGAAACAGCACACAGTAGAAAGATAACAGGAAGAGATACGAAACGAGGGGAGGACATTATAAAGGGATACTCGACTACGAAACACTTATGGTCTCAAAATGATATTTTGACTGTCCTGAATACTGAAATCACAATAACGATTTACTTTGCAATGCAAACGTGTAGGAGTTTTTTGAAAGTGCATTGCGCAATAGTTCTGAGACGTCATGAAGTTCTCCAAGTAGATTTTCCTACAGAATAAGTAGCTCATGTTTGGAAAAAAATACTCTTATCAAAGCAATTTTAAGAATAAATGTGTAAGAAACAAAAATTATGCGATTTCAGTTTTCAGGACAGTCTAAATATGATTTTGAGACCATAAGTGTTTAGTACTCGCTTGAACTCTGAGAAAGACCAGTGATAATCTATTCCAGGATTAGAGAAACGAACTGGATGGACTAACTTGGTTCCAATGCAGATACATCAAACGAGTATGGAAAATGCAAATTAAAATAATGGTTCGTCCAGTGTTGAATGTTGGTATTTTATTTGGTGTCATATCAATACTGATCGAGACTGTATGTATAGATATTAAAGTGCATATAAGCCCTAGTCAGTTATCTTTGATATCGATTGTACATGACGTGGATAGTCCAACGGTAGAATATTTCTTGATTTGGGTATTGCGTCTACGAGATATAAAGGTTTAGATTTCCAATATGCTAATGATGTGATGTCATCACCGACATCACTTATTATACAAAAGCATTCTGGTAGAGACAAATTACCTATTTTTTAAATGCTAAGTTATATTTGAAGCTTATCAAAGTCATTTTACCAAAAAAATATTCTAAATTAGAAAATAGCTTAATTCACAAGCACAAAGAAATTCAGCAAATGTCGGTGATGACATCACATTCATTAGCATATTGGAAATGTAAACCTTTATATCTCGTAGACGCAACACCCAAATCAAGAAATATTATACCGTTAGACTATCCACTTCATGTACAATCGATATCAAAGATAACTGGCTAGGGCTTATAAGCACTTCAACCAGGAGCCCATTACCCAGAGCGTCCATCTGTCATATTTGCGATGCAGCGTTTTTACAGACCGGGTTATTTTTAGATTTCACATCTCGTTGTTCGCTTCCATCGCGGAATGTTGTCAACAAAAGATGTCTCGTCGGTCAACCAACATGGCTGCAACATCAGTAATCATTTGAATTAAAATTACGCAAACGCTTGTGATTGGTGAGCGGAACCAAACTCGCGGGAAACACATTCTAAAAATAATGTGGTCTGTAAAAATGCTGCATCACAGACGTAGTATGGGAGATGGACGCTACGGGTAATGGCTCCTGTATTAACTACATATTCTTGTGAGAGTAACACAGAAACAATTCAAACAACTTGGACTGATGGAATATTTACGGAATAGGCCTTTTGCAGGATACGTCACGTGCTGATAGAATACAGTCACGTGCTGATAGAATACAGTCACGTGCTGATAGAATACAGTCACGTGCTGATAGAATACAGTCACGTGCTGATAGAATACAGTCACGTGCTGATAGAATACAGTCAAGTGCTGATAGAATACAGTCACGTGCTGATAGAATACATTAACGAATGAATTGCGCTCGTTAATCCATGGGAAAGGCTTTACTGGATGCCAAAGAAACTTCAAAACACTGTTTTAGAAAGATCGAAAATCGATTTGAGGTGGAAAATATCATTTACAAACAGGTTTTACTAATAATACTACCGATCTCGTACAAGTGCTTTTAAATAAATAAAGTCAGATTTTTTGCCACTCAGCTAGTACAGTCACGTGATGGCATTCCTGCGAAAGGTCCATTGTTGCTCTGAGCACTGGCATACGTTGCTTTATTTTAGGAATGTTTGGAATCTTACAAGCGTACTTAGTTACAGGTCAGATCAAGAAAGTCTGCTAAAATCACAACATATACATATATTTTATTTTCAGCTTTCATAATCAAGTATTAGTAAGTGTCATTGAATTTGTAGAGGAAATCGCATGAACGCGAGTGCTATACGTGATTTATGGGCACGGAGTGATATTTTGAAAGTTCTGATAATTACACGAGACTTTAGGCTAGGCTTTCACGAGCCTTTCAATAGAACCTTTCAGCTTGCCTGTTTGTTGCCCCATTTCTGACCACGTGACTTTTCCCTTGAGTAATGCGTTTTTGTTTTTCTACATCCCAAGTGGAAATTGTACCGATTTCTATAACTGGGAAAACAAAGCACTGAAACTCAGTTCTGGAGAAATATCAATCCTACTTTAGAAGCGATGGGGCGAAGGCGCTTGAGACCGTTACTTACCGTTATTTAACTTTCCTGACCTTAAAGTGCAAGTAGCGCCATAAAACAACATGAACTCTTTTTGCCCCAAATTTATTATATATTACAGTTTCTTTGAGAGGCAGGAGCATCAATTAAACTAGAATAGACGCTACCCGAATTGCGGGATTGATTCATCTTGTGATGTCACAATGAGAATGATACTTACGGGATTTGATTGTAGTAGTTTTCTCTAGGGAGGGACTTGATTCATCTTATGACGTCACAGGATCCACGAAAAGTAACCAAAATTAGGGATTAAATGCCAGAAATGTTACAAAATTTGCAACTGAAGATTAATACCTTATTGTGAGAAACAAACACAATAGTACAATATTTTTTTATATTTTTTTGACATGATACTTGCACTTTAAGTTTTCTATAGGTGTAAGGTGGGTGGTGGGTAATTTTAAATGTTTTTAAAGTGGGCAATTTGAGAACTTTCAAAGTATCACTCAGTGCCCATAAATCATTTACAGCACGAGAAGTTCATGTGATGTTTTGTAATAATATACTGAGCAAACATTCGCTCAGAGCGTGCAACTGTGCACTCTTTAACCATTTTATGGACTCGTTATTGACCAATCAAAATCCAGATATTTTGTTAAGTATATTATAAAAAATTAGTACGAATTGCTACCTCATGTCACCAGCAGAGCTACTGCTCGAATGACTGACCTTGGAATGATATATGCATACCTCGATTTGTATTTGCTTCTGTTTTTCATTTTGTTGTTAGTGTCAAGTAAAGCAGGCCGCTGATGCTGACTAAGTGAAGTAATTCTCGTTGAATACCTACCGAGAAATCGTTTTCACATTCTGCTTCTAAAACCGCGGGCAAAGCGGCAATTGTGCTACAAGCATTTGTTTTTGTTATTTCATTTTGCAATTTGCTGCTTTGCTTTCTGCTGTCATCTCTTGTTCGTTGCTTAAAGTGCCTATGAAGTGAAATAATCGACCCTGTTTTCATTCTATTTTATTAAATTTTAGTCTTTCCTAAGTAATCTTGTGTAATTAAAAATAAATTTGGAGAGCGCGAACATGTTTTTATTTCCTGTCGAAGTCAGGTATAATTGTCAAAATCATGCGACAATTTTTATGCCGTTAATGACATGCTAATTACATGTTAATTACATGCGTGACGTCAAGTGGTTTGCACATTTTTTTATATTCACAAAAATAAAAATAAGGCCGACTGCAAGGCTTCTTTGAGAAAAAAACGTGACAGTTGGCAAGGCTCCTTAAGTAATACATATTTAGAATAAAAATTAGACAAAAAAACGAACTGTATTTTGTTTTATTTACGAAGACAAATATTAATGTGCAAACCACTTGACGTCACGCACGTAATTAGCACATTAACGGCATCAAAATTGTCGCATGATTTTGACAATTATGCCTGACTTCGACAGGAAATAAAAAAATGTTCGCGCTCTCCATATTTATTTTTAATTGCACAAGATGACTTAGGAAAGGCTAAAATTTAATAAAATAACATAAAAACAGGGTCGATTTTTTCACTTCATAGGCACTTTAAGGTCCCTATTAAAATCAAAGTTACGTCACATTTTGATGATGTGACGTCGCAACAATGACGTCATGTCACTGTAGTGACGTCATCAAACCTGCTCTAAGAAGATTCCGAAGTGCCCATACTTCAGTTAAGAGATTTAGGGGGAAATATAACCTTACAAATATATGTGAAAACTACAATACAAGAAAGCACACATTTAGTGTAGTACGCTTCTTGGCAATGTTCGTGAGGACGTCTCATAGATATACTGACCATCAAACAATAAATACGAAATACTAAACTTCAATGCAAATTTCATTAGAAGCTATTACATCAGCTTGCTTCTAGTCTGTAAGCAGAGACTTGTTGAATAGACCGATTTATCTTGCGACTTTGTTGTCCCATTCAGATCACATTTGTAATTGTTTTTGTTTTTCTCTGTAACCCAAGAAAAATACATAACTTTCTAGAATTCGAAAACAAAGCACTGAATCCTCTGGAAGCTGTCATATGATCTGTATTGGTCAGGGACAGCATTGAGGGAAGCTGGATAGCTGTCACATGATCTGTATTGGGACAGCATTGAGGGAAACTGGAGAGCTTCACATGATCTGTATTGGGACAACATTGTAATTGAGGGTGACTGGAGAGCTTCATATAACCTATATTGGGACAGCATAGAGGGAAGCTGAAGAGCTTCATACGATCTGTATTGGGAAAACATTGAGGGAAGCTGAATCTGTCTATTGGATCAGTAATACAGCACAACTGGCTATTTTAAGAATAGGCTTAGCAGCCTAACCCCTAGCCTTCCGATGGGAACGAAATGACCTAGGAATGGCTACACACTAACGAAAAAGATGACGGGTGTACGTTTGACAACAATCCCTTACGACTCTAACATAGTTAAATCCTCTAGTTTCTTCAATTACAGTGTATTGGCAACAGTTCTTGTACTGGCTTGTTTTATAAAAAAAAATACCGCGATTTTATAACGCATTTAAATATTTTCGCGCGCAAAGGATTGTGGGTAAAGGTACAACGGCAATCACTGTACATGTATTATTGTTAATGGCAATAAATACAAGACTGAATATTTCAATGGCCCATCGAGTGCCTCAGTTCAATAGTGTCCTGCTAATCTTGGAACCAAAAGAAGGCTGTTTTCATTTGGATTCTTGAAGCTTCAGATCAGCAGTATTAATCGATACTTATACGTCAGCAGAGTAGTCCCTAAATCCAATATGGCTGCCCTAATTTGCATAATGCCAAAAACGTATTAAAGTGCCTATAATTCTTCTTGCAAGTTTTATAGCTATGAACCTTCGAAATGTTGTGAATACTTCTGTCAAGAAAGTTTTGGATTTCAGTGAATACTTTATGTTCTACGCTTGTTTGAAATCGTGTAAATTTGCCCTTTCCTGACCCATGACCGTGTAAGTAAAAGCCTGGGTCGATTCCTGTATAGACGTCATCTCATTAATGCATTATTCTCCATGGCAACTTTCCATCAAAACAACATCGATTTATAGAGAATATACACAGTTTGCGAGTTGTTAGTAAAGAAAAGTCATTTTAGTCAACATGTTAAGTACTTCTTCAAATTATTACAGAAGTACTCCAAACTTTTCCGGGAGGTTCATAGCTATAAAAATTGCAAGAAGGGTAATAGGCACTTTAAAGCATTCCATTGTAATTAATACTGAGTAGTAAGAGAGTTTGGACTTTCATTGCTGCAAAGTTATTGACATTTAAATACAAAAAATTCAAAGTATTGCAAATCTTGGTATACTCTTTAACATGGTAGCATTCCGCTATTATCTTCTGTTCTCTATACTATTCAAACAACATTCACCATTTTGGAATAGGGTATATAGGAAGTTTTCCAGACACCGCATTGGCTGATTCAGGATCACGTGGCAGTCATGAATACAATTCCCAGTTGTTGCCCGCCACGTGATAACATCGTGATAACTGCATGGCTAGCTAAAGGCGGGAACTATTTGTTTACCAAAACGTCTAGATCTTCATCAAAAGCCGTTACCTTTTTCGTCGAAACAAACCGTTTAAAATGGAACCAGCTCCAAAGAAACAATTTACATCAGTCTTTATCAAGCGTGAGAGAGATAAATTGGTAGCTAAAATAAGATGAAAGCAAGAACCAAAACACTACTAAAATGCCATAGCGACGCTGGCAGCGTTTTGTGTCGAATAGCAGTTTACCGAAGAGAAGACGACAAACCTCGCTTGTATTAGGTAATAAAACCTGTTCTATTGCTGGTTTTCACTCAATCCCCAGAGATTCAAATGACAAAGGGCATGGCGGCCATGTTGGTGTACCTAACAAAAGAAGCTAACGAAGAATCTATTGTTAAAGGTACACCAACATGGCCGCCGTGACGTCACGTGCAAACCAGCAATATAACGAAAACTTAAAGTGTCCCTACGATCAAATTTTGGGATAGTGATATTTTGGGATAGTGATATTTTGGGATAGTGATATTTTGGGATAGTGATATTTTGGGATAGTGATATTTTGGGATAGTGATATTTTGGGATAGTGATATTTTGGGATAGTGATATTTTGGGATAGTGATATTTTGGGATAGTGATATTTTTGGGTATTTGTAAAGTAAAGTTGCTATTTTTTGCGGTCCAAATCATTTTTCGATATGACGATGGGAAGTCTTATTTTTGAGCCCGGGGTCCGAATCTTGAGTTTTTATGTCCGCGATTATCCAAATCCGTTCCTGAGACAGAGCTAATTTTCAACGACGTCATTTTACTCAACTCGACAACACGTGGGGCTACTTTTCACACAAACCTTCGGGCGAACTTATAAGTAAAGTACAATGTTTTATTTTTTTTTAACAAAGGAAAGAAAAGAACGAAGAATAGAAATATGTATTTAAAAGAGCGACGTGTTGAGAAAATGACGTCACGACAGCAAACCGCTGGACGAAAATCACGAACTATTTGGAACGCACTTCAGTAATGGTGGACGTGATTTTGACGGTAGACTGCAAAATTCATAGTTTAATTTGGTCCTTTGCCAATATTTTTTACTTATTTGGATATTTCTGCCACTGTTTGTCCTTTTAGAAGACAGAAAGTGCCAAAAGTAATGTTCGAATTTCGTCGTAGTGGCACTTTAATGACTGATCCCTCGCAAACCAGTGAGTTGTTTCTCTCGACTCTCAGTGTTTCTCTCGACTGCGGCATCTCGGGAAACATCGAGAGTCTCGGGAAACTCAGTTTCCCTCGGGGCCAGTCATTAAGTGTATAATATTATTATTTTAAGCTATAAAAAAGAGACGCAGACTACACTACTTGATTGTAAGAGACACTTGAATAAGTGTGATTTCTATTGGAAATGAACTAAACTGAAACAAACTTATATAGTCATAGTATTTTCATAGTATTTTCATAGTATTTTCACTAGTCCCATCTACATCATCCACTATACTATATCAACTAGCTTCACCCTTATCCGCAAGGTTATTGTTTAAATCTGTACACGGTCGTCTCCGTAAAGTTCCCCAAACCGTCACATTTTGAAGTTGAGGCGATGATGAGCGTTGTCTTAAATTTAAGCTTTAGTTTTGGATAATCGGCCCATCATGTTCGTATACGCTCTCGTTTGACGGATTGATTGACGTCACGTAAAGGTATTGACCATTTTTACAATTAATTATGCGCAATGTTTAAGTCTTGTTTCAACTGGCGCGGATCAGCCATTGTTTTAACATCAACCGGCCCGTCAACTAAACAGAAGACATCAACATTGCGCATGATTGGGAAATTGGCCTATACCGGAAGTGGCAGATACCGAATGCTCGTGCAACTCGAGCTTTGACGTGAAAATGGTTCCCAACATGATGGTAAATGTTGCTATTTCTCAGGGTCTAATTCCATCAATGTCGAATTTTACACTGGTTTACTCCTTCAGTAACTTAGTACAGCAGTTGTACCCACTTACGCATGCGCGATACCCGAGCTTGCTTCACGAGGACAGGACGGCCCAGTAAACCGTATTGAACACTAGGAAAGCCAAAGGAAAGAGCCACCGGCATACGTAGTTACAAACTTCTCCCAGGTTCCTGTTGGTCATGCTGGGAGGCAGGCCGCATAGCGTGTTGGTGAATCGTGGATTCAGAACGAGGCTCTTTCTTTTGCATGGAAACGTTGACCGACCGCGCATAATCGGGTAGACGGCGCCTTGTGAGTCCGCGATGTAATACGAAATGCGGCTTCTCGCCTCGGGATCTTCTGGGGAGACCTGGAAAAATGAAGATATTCACAGAAAGCAACGAGAAGGCGTAGATATAGAACCAATAGAGACTGCTGTGAATACTGAGTCATCTGTAATTTATGAACGTTTACAGCTATCAGTGATCTCACGCGAGACAGTAACAATTACAACGGACTTTTCAAAGCCTTCACATGGATTTGGAGATTCAATTGACGGTTTGGAATCTACGAATGCAACTATTTGCATCAAAATATATAAACTCTAACAGCGTATTAATCTGACAGAATGAAATAAATGACATACTGATTGACGACGTTCCTGTTTTGATTTTCTAATTTAGTGCTGAGAATTGCAAGGCTTTCGAGCCTGTTGTGGGTCGACATTCGAAATCTAAAAACGAAACTCCGAGACTGCCGTCGTGCTTTCGAGTCTGCATTCACTTGTTTGTAATTACTGATCTCGCGTGACACCAAGATGAGGCTAGCACTGCGTACAGGTGTCTGTAGCAATCGCGCGCCAGTTGTGCGGGATATTGAAACTGAAGACTCAAAGTAACTTGTACAAGATTGTTTATATTGTTAAGTGTATTTGCATTTTGGAATCCTATTATTCGGCATGGGTTTATAATCGTAATTTCCACGTATCTGGCTATTTTTAACAGTGTTGAGAAATTCGGTACGTTTCCAAGAAAACATTTATCAACTCGTTTCCACGCCCCACTATTGCAAACATTTGATTGGCTGTTTCACATTGACTTACTGTTGGTGTCGTAGCGGTCGAGTTTGGGGTCAGGGTCTGAGTTTGAGCTTCGGCTCCTATTGGAAGACCAACGTGCTCTTTCTTGGAGGATTTATCAAGAATGTAAATGAAAAGGCACATAAGTATGGAGGTGAAGACGAACAGAAATGAGCACATTAGGTACCAGTCTATCATCTTAGGATAACTGACGCGCGGCATGGTTGAGTTACTGGACCCGAGTAGGAAGACGATAGTTAAGATGGTTGTGATGCCAAGTGTTACGCGCTCTCCAATCGATCTGCAATCCATCCAGAAGACAATCCAGCTCATTATCACCATGACAACGCAGGGGACGTAGAAGTTAATGAGGTAGTAACCAAGGCGACGCTTGAAGGTGAAGAACACCTTGAGATTCCTGTACTTGCCTGTGAAAAGATGTTAAATAGACCATTTACAAAATCACAAAATTAACGCTGTGTACGATGAATTGATGTAAAATATTCATAAATACAAGCAAGAAGGTGCAGATGTTTAAACTACAACAATACACAGAGTTGTGAATAGTCCATTTCGCTGCTGGTATCTACGAATATTTAACACCAAGATGAGGCTAATGATGAGCATATGTATAGTCATCACAGTACCATCGTAACATTCAAAGGCTTTTTAAAACAGGTAGGTCTAAGTAAAGTCTTAAACCACCCGAAATTGCTTTCCGATCTGATCTTACAGGGCAACTTATATTCCAAAGCGCAGGGGCCCGGCGCCGCAGCCAACGCCCTGTCGCCCATAGCCTTCTTTGTCTTGGTTGATGGTGGCATCAGGAGAAGCTCTGAATTTGACCTTAAGTTACGACTTGATCGTTCTCTAACTCGCAATAAACTAGAAATAGCTTTAAAAGCTTTAAAAGTAATAATTAGTAATTTAAAATCTATTCTAAACGTTACAGGTAGCCAGTATAAAAAGTGTAAAACCGGTGTAATATGGCTGGAATACTTTGGATCAGTAGGAGCAACAACGATACGGACAGCCATTATAACATTAAACAATATATTAAGTGATGTCATATCATAGTAATTGAGTGGAATGGCTGGGAAACCCGGCAAACTTCAAAGGGGCTAACAAAGGTGCTGCGATTTATGTTGGAAGGGGGTAAAACAAAAGATTGTGCACGGTCAAAGTTCATTAGCGTTCCCTGAACGACTGAACTCACACGTTTCTATTAGCTGATCGATTAACATATTGGAATTTCTATTGTGTTTTGTGCACGGTAATGGTTGAAAAAAGAGAACAAAGAAATAAAACAAAGAAGGTTTCATAACTATTCCACTCTAATAACTATGGTGATATAGACCCTTTCAGCTTGCCTGTTTGTTGGGCCGTCCCTTCATGTAGGACGACACGAATTGCTACCAAATTGTATTCTATTGTATTGTATTGTGTTGCGTTCTATTGTTGTATTGAATTGTATTCTATTGTATTTTTGGTAAACATTCGTGTCGTCCTACATAACCTTTATGCCTACACTGAAGGGACCACCGTGTAATATACCCTTTCAGCTTGCCGTTTGTTGCCCCATTTCAGACCACGTGACTTTTCTCTTGAGCAATTTGTTTTTGTTTTTCTGTATCCCAAGAGGAAATGTACCACTTTCTATAATTGGAAAACAAAGCACTGAATCCTCTGGAGAACTGTCACGTGGTCTGAAATGGGGCAACAAACTGGCAAGCTGAAAGGGTCTATTACACGGTGGTCCCTTCAGTGTAGGCAACACATGAATTGCTATCAAAATAAAATAGAATTAACACAATACAAAACAATAGAACGAAATACACAATAAATGATAGACCACAATACACAATACAATTTGGTAGTAATTCATGTCTGCCTACATGAAGGGAGAACCCTATTACACAACTATTGGATGTGAACTATCAATCTGATTGGCTCCCTACTGTTAGAAGATGTTTAGACTAAAGTATGTTATTGTAATCAAATATTTGTTAGTAAACAGGTTATGCCTGATGGTCGGTGGACTGCCTAGTATGGTTCATGTGTTCATGCAGTCCTGCCCCATTGCATCTGTTGCATTTGTTTATTTATTGTAAATTAATTAAATTTAATTTTCATTGTTAAATTACTTGTAACTGACGGCAGTGAAAATGGACCAAATTCAATTAAAATTAAATTTAAAATGATGTTCTTTCCCCATAGCTCATATCAAGTAAAATAACTTCCAGTGGGTGTATATGTAATAGAACAACTATTCGATCATTCTCGTCCTACTGACTAGAGTTCGTGGAATATATGTATATATTCTTCGTTTGCACGTCAGTCATGTTATAATCACGTGACTTCATGACGTCATGTCGGTCGTGTTGTACACCATCTCAGGAGCGCCAATAACTGAAGGTATCTACGTACGTATTTGAACAAATCTCTAATGTTAATCGCTTCACTCACCTGCAACATACGTCATGTCCACTTCCTCTATGGACCATTTGTCCAGGTCGAACTCGGCCAGCTCCTTGTTGAAGATGGCGATTGGATTGCGTCCTTTCCAATGGAAGGAGAGGTGGTCGTTTGTATATGCAACTACGAGAATAAAGTACGTAGCCATTTCAAGTACGGTATAACGTCCGTACTCTCACTTTCACAATCATACGAAGTCCACCAGCTAAAACTATAGTCCGGCTAAGAACTAGGCAGTCCAACGGCAAATTAAGGAATGCAGAAATGTGCTAATTGTGGTATAGTTTCAATCGTCCACCTCATTGGCTTAAACATCAAAATCTGTCAAAAGTTGAAGAAGAATATCATTTTCTCAATTTTTAAAACTGATTTGAATTGCGTGCACCTAGTGAAAACTCTCATAACTTTAAATATTACCACAATTCCATGTGGGGAACAGTTTAAAATTAAAAGCTTTTTTTTTAGCTTTTCTGATTGGACGAAATGGTTTGCACAAAAGGAAAGTAGTTTTAAAATGCAGTTTCGTTGGATTTGAATTCAGAATTTTTTAGTGAAGGGCTGGTGTGTGTTCAATAGGAAACCAGAACATTCTACCGTGGGGAAAGCAAATTGGCGCTGAATAATAGTGCCTATATAATATTGTGCCTAGTTTTTACTCGGATTGTTCTTAATTAACAAATTTATAGATGCTAATTTTTGTGTGAGTCTGTCCTCTTATAGATGCACAGATGACGTCATAAAGTGAAGAGAACAAAGAAGTGCAACACGATACGCAGCCGAGTGCTGTGACTGTTGTAATATTCGCGTTGTGACGTCATCTGTGCATCTGTAATAGGAGAGACCCACGGCAGAATGACATCTACTGATTTGTTTTATACAATAATTAACAAGAAAAACGAGGATACGAAATGATTTAATTCAAAACTTGACATCATCTTTGCAACTGTACTCTATAACGCATGGCTGGCAACCAATCAGAGCTCGCGTATCGCACTGTATATTGTATAAAAACTTACAACTTTCTAGCACTAGTGAGCACCTCTGCACGTCCATTGGAAACTTCTGAAGATACATCTGACACGAAGCACTCACAAGCATCCTGCCGAGAAATTATGAATGAATACTAACATGCAGCATTTATACACGTGTATACCCATTGCAAAAATGGCGTCCAATTAAATAGGTATTGCATTTATGCAATGGATCAATGATCGAGTGCCACGTAATCAATTAAATGCTTCTGGTTTCTCCCTGAAAACCTTCAAAGATGGTATTCATGACCTGCAAGCTTAAATGTCTCACAAAGAGTAGAAAGGTCAGGCACGAATGTTATTTAGTCAATCGACTCAATTATTCCATCAACCTGTTTAAAACCTATTTTTTACTTTCTTTTCGTAGAAAAGAACGCAACGAAACTCGTCTTTAGTGGTAGACCTTTAGGGTATAGTTAGCAGTGTCCATTTTACTATAACTTTTATCTTCAAACAAAGCAGCCTGTTGGAACCTACAATCTGTATCTGTATGTTTAATCGGTAATTAAAGCTTGTTGCATTACAAAACCGATAGTGGCAGACAGTGCCTTTACATCTCGAATTCCTAGAAAATGCAGAGTGTGCTACTTCAATATTTGCGTTGCAAGAGTACATTGAACACTTAATGACTGACCTCGAGGGAACAGTGAGTTTTGTTCCCCTCGAATCGCGATGTTTCAAATATTTATTTACTCGTTTTCTCTGGAAAACGCGGTCTGACCATGTAACACTGGGTTTTGTTCCACTCGATCCTCGATGTTCCTCGAGATGGGGTGATTTGTTATGTAGCAACAATTATAAAATTAATTCCTTTTGCCTCAGTTTTGATAAACAAATACTTCTTTTCCCGCCTTTAGCTAACCAGTGGCGCGCGCGACACATCACACAATCTTCTGTCACGATGTGATCAAGTGGCGGGATACATTTGATTGATTTGACGACTGCCGCCTCACCTCAGATCAACCAATAACAGCGTGTGTTGTATTTGGAAAACCTATGGCTGTGTAACAAGTAATTTATTTTGAAAGGTGACTTTGAATTTTAACATTTATAATGATGGAACCGTTAGCCTTCGGTCGTACCTGGCACTGAAGTACACATCTCCATATTTGGAAATCAGAGCGAGCTGATTTTCTATGTGAAGCTCGTAGTCATTATTGTTATTGAAGTACGTGTCAGGGCGCCATATTTGATTGACCTCTGAGCCCCCTAGCGATAGTGTGCCATCCATCCCGTGGGCCAATCGGATGTCAGTCCACTCTTGACGAAGAAACATGGAAGTTGTAAACTCCTGAATGGTGTGAAAAATATTCATCGTTTCGTTACTGTTTCGTAATTACTTATCTTGAGAACATATGAAGGTCTTTTTTAGTTCGAAAATAACAATAACCGGTGGTAATACGATACTTATTTAAAGTTTATAGTCACTGAAGTATGAACCAAATTGGTAAGACAATCAATTACCAACGAAGTTAGTACAGGAAAGGTTTCCAGATAAAAAACTTCAATGTAATTTCTGAATACCCACAGTGGGAATTGGGCAATTTACACGGTCAGGCGGCAAAACCATTAATGGGAAAAATTCCGTTTTTCCATCATTGATTCATTTCATTGATACATGTGTTTTGGGAAAATTGTAGACAACGAGAACAAATCACATTACAGAACGAAAGCAAAGCATTCCAACTTATAAATCCTAATATCTACGTGATTTTCTCCATTCAATTCAATAGACTCGGATGTCATAACTAGTCCATCAAATTTTCCCTTTACCAGCTCAAAACTCGGGCAAGTTGAGACGTCATTGTATTATACTCGACACTGATTGGCTCAAGTATTATACTCGACACTATAATAATGATAACAATGGGATTAATCAGGGGCATATCCACGAGGTGGCTCTTCATCCACTACGATTTAACGTCCTTATCCGAGAAGACGTGAAGGTCTAACCATTTGCAGCTCGTGAACGAAATTGTCTCACAAAGGCAGTACCTTCTGCTCAGTTATTTTAAGACCCTGAGTGTTGGTCCGGCCGGGGTTTGAACCCGCATACCTCCCACACAACAGACCGGTGCTTTACCACTAAGCTAACCGACGGTTAGCCTCGAGTATTATACTCGACACTTATTGGCTCAAGTATTACACTTGACACTGATTGGCTCAAGTACTAGACTCGACGCTGATTGGCTCAAGTATTATACTCGACACTGGTTGGCTCGAGTACTATACTCGACACTGATTGCATGGCTCAAGTATTATACTGGACAATGATTGTTTTCGTTCTGCAATGTAGATTGGTTTTCGTTGTCTAAGTGGTCCTGGGTCATCGCTGGGTACAGTTACCCTGGATGCCAAAGGTTCTACTGCCCTCTCTAAGGCAAAGTTTAGGCGTGAAGCGACGAGGAGCGAAGCGACGAGACGGCGGGAGAACCTCTGGCCATGGGCGCTCCAAGCATGCCTTTGTGTCCGCCGATCCAATCATAGATCGTTATAAGGCTTCCAAGTCATAATTTGACCGGCCTGTAGCAAATTTATTGCTAACGAGTGCTGCGATTGGATCACAACCGTTTATATTGTTTACGTGTTCCGTATCGCTGAACCCATCGCTGGAGTTCGCACGAATGGGTAAATTATTGAATAAATACCAAGCCCCGTTCTGTCATAGAGGTAAGCGCCTCAGTCTGTACACAAAATGCTGCGTACGCCTCTGAACTAAAACTAATATAATGTCACCTGATCTCTTTCTTTCCCTAGGTAATCCCCCGGGTCACCTTTTAACATCCCCCGGGTCACCGATTAATATTCCCCGGGTCACCGATTAACTTAATTACTATTTACACAAATGTGACATTAAGGGTGGATCATTGGAAATCAGGGGAGGGGAGGGGGCAATTCAAAAACATTAAAATCGCGGAAGGAAAAATGGGCCCAAACAAAATTCCTGCAAGCACTTGTTTACAAAAAAACGATTCGTGCAAGAAAACAAAGGAAAATTGCAGTGTGAAAAAGTCGTGCAAAGCTCGCATAAGCAAAACAAATAATATTTCGTGCACAAGAACATTACCACCCCTCCCCTCTAAAGGTCCACCCTTACCATGTTCGTCTCCTTGATACTCGTGAAGGCCTGGACTCCAATACTGAGATACACGTCAAGGGGTTCCTCTACAACAACAACAACAGTTGTTTATTTAGTTAGGCCCGTTACAGACGGCGAACTTTTCATGCGCCGAACTCAATAATTAGAGAGCTTAAGCAACGACGACGGCAACGTCTAGGACGACGGCATAACACAATAGAATTAATTACAAAATACGATAACTTCACGTGAAAATGCACGCAGTCAACTACATTTCAACCGTTGTCTGCAAAAACACAACGTGAAAACTCCATATTCCACGTTAACAAGAGAACGCGAACGGTCGAAAGTAAATCACTCCGTTTTTCGTTTGTCGTGAACGGAACTCTATGCTTATCGTATTTTTCGAAGATATGGATGTGAAAAGTAATTAAAGGCGAACGAAGGAAATAGTAAACATCATATTTCGGGAGAAAACACTTTTCAGTACGTCCCGTCGTCACTGCCGTCCCCGTCGTCGTTGCTTAAGCTCTCTAATAGAAGAGCGGCGCCCGGAATCAATCGGGTTCGGAATGTTTGATTGTTACATAGCCGTAAGTTTTTCAGACACAACGCACGCTCTTATTGGTTGAACCGGGATCACGTGACAGTCATCAGAATCCAGTATATCCGGCGCGGGAAACAATTCAGTTGTATCCCGCCACGTGATCACATCGTGGCAGAAGATGGCGTGATGTGTCGCGCCCGCCATTGGCACTAAAACTCAGGGAAAAGGAATATTATAATTGTTGCTATGCAACGAATCACTTAAAGATTGGTACCGAGAGAAACAGTGAGTTTTGTTGTCCCGAGAACCTCGATGTTCCCCAGGACGGAGTCGAGGGAAACATCGAGAAACTCACTGGTTTCCCGAGGGACCAGTCATTAAGTAAGGGTTATTGGCCTGGAGCGAGGGGGTATGAGATTTATTCACCGAGGGTACGGTTCCGCCCGAGGGCGCAGCTCGAGGGAACCGGAGGTGAATAAATCTCAAAATCGGCACAAAGAAAATCATGTATCCGCATGGAGAAGGTTCATTAAAATAAAATAAAAACATAGCTCGAAGCAATTTGTGTTATGTGCCGATTTGACGACTTTTTCACAGTTGGCGCAAAAAAACAGGCCTTTGTTTAAGGAGTCAATTTAACTTTTGCGTTAGCAACCAAGCAGCCAGTTCACAGTTCAGTTAGTCCACACGCTCGTCTACTTGTTTGGAAAGTTCTTTGCTTTAAGAAGTGGTGAGGAGCACAGGGGCCTTACATTCAAGCAGCTAGAAGTGATAGAAGGAGATCAGTGAGAATGAAAGAACGAGGCTGCCGGGTTCAGTCATTCGGCGAAAATAACTTTGCTGGAGGGTTGCAGCACAGAAAGCTCAAAGGGAAAGTGATAGAACAACGTTAACGGCATGCGAATGTCGTCAAACCAGAACGGTGTGTCGTTAGGCTGTACAACAAATATATCAGTAAATGCCCAGATGTTATGAGTATTGAATGTTTGTATTTAAAACCAAAAGGTACATTTAAGGAGGGTTATAGAAATGGTAGAAAGAACCGTTGTGTGCTAATGCTGCCAGGATATTAGCGTAGGGTTGTTTCGGGGGTAGAAGCGGAATATTGAATATTGAATATCGTGGTTGAAAACTGAGGAATATTGAATATTTGCCTGAAAAATATACTGAATACGGAATATTACAATAAAGCGCATGACACTTTCGAAAATTAAAAAGAATAAGGAATATCCAAAAAATTTTTAGTAGGGAATGGGAATATTTACCTCAGGAGAGCAGAGGAATACGGATTTTTTAGAGTGAAAATATTCCGCTTCTACCCCCGAGGTTGTTAGAATGTTTTTTAGGGGAGGTTGAGAAAATTAGGTTAAACAATGGCGTACTAGCTAATTAGAATGCAGAAGATTATGTATTAGTATGCAAGAGGGTTATATAACCCCCTTATACTTACTAATACATAACTGACCTCCCTGCATTTCTAATTAGCTAGCACGCCATTAGTTAAACTTGTTTGAACGTTAACAAACCGCCTCTCGGTTAGCTCAGTGGTTAACCTCCGGTCTGTCGCGAGGGACATTCAGGGACTTAAAAAACAACCGAGTAGAAGGTGCTGCCTTTGTGATCAAACTGCAAATGGTTAGGCCTTCACGTCTTCTTGGATAAAAACGTAAAATCGTAGGTCCTCGGAGACCTCCATAGACCTTCGCGTGGTAAAACAGAATATATCCTAAAAACCTAACTAATCACCGCCATCTTGGTTGTGAAGTTAACAACAGATTGCTCGTTAGTTTCTATTCTTAGGCTGCCACGTCTTTGTTATTTGAACTCAATTAGATTGGCCTGATGATGTCGCATTGTGCGACTCTGTATGGAGCGGCCAGTCTTCTCTCTTGAAATATAATTTTCGCGCTGAAGCTAAATCTAGACTCAGATTCCGCTATGAACGGTTCAACGAATTCATTTCACCTTCTGAATCACTAGTCGCTCCGACGTCGAAATCAAACTAATTAAGTTCGGTGCATGAATAATTCACCGTCTGAAGCCGGCCTTAGACTTAAAAACATTTAATATTAATAATTAAATATTTCTATGGCGCAAATTAATATATATATGCAGGACAACAGGACCAAGCTGATTTTTACATCCTCGTTACATTAGCTGTACAATACTAGATTGTCTAGTCGAAATATTGACCTCAATTAAATCGACCCTATATATTTGACGTAGTATTCGCCCTGCAGTTTAAAATGTTTTATTAGCACTGTACTACGAGTGACGTCCAATACAAGCATCTCCACCACAAGAGATCTGTTAAACTGTGCCTTACTTATAACAGCGTTATGTGATCATGTGCACCCAAAAGTTAATACTCCAGTTTCCTATTCGAAGATTACCGCTGAATGAAATGACTACAGACGCATGTACTCAGGCTTAGCCTCATTCTGAAGTTAAACATTCATAAATACCAACGAGAAGGTGGGCTATTCACAACTCTGCGTATTGTTGTAGTTTCGCATTTTGCACCTTCTCGCTGGTATTTAAGAATGTTTCACTTCAGAATGAGGCTAACCCTGAGTACATGCGTCTGTAGTCATTGCATTCAGCGGTAATTTTCGAATACGAAACTGGTTTATTAGATGAAAAACAACCCATGAGAATTCCATCATTATCATCACAATCATCATCATTATAAAGTAATGCTTCGGCTATGAACGATAGCATGAACGGCAAAGGAATGTGAAAGGTGCTAATTTTCTATTCTTCTTTCTCGTAATTACATTGGTTGATAATGCATTTTCATTCTATAATTTTTGAAGTTTGTATTTATTTTTGATCAAACTATGGTTTAATTTCGAAGAACATCGTGCGGAGAGTTATCAAATTTGAGATTGAAAGATCTAGCTTTTTTTTTCTCCTTTTCCGATTGGCTGGATGGTGGCGCCTTCTTTGAGTTTTCACAGTAAAAAGAACCCATAGCATAAACAAATACTTTATTTTCTGGGTGTAGTTTGGTTTGTAGATATCTCATACAGCACTTCAGGCATGTTCGAGCAAGATCGTATGTGGGGATATGCTCATTGCTGCAGTCTAGATATTGTCTTTTGCTACAGTTCTTAGCTGAATCATTACTTAAGCATGTTACGTGAGTTGTTACTGTGCGACGTCTACTGTAACTAATGCAAAACAAAAAATAAAGCATTTCAACTTACAAGCCCTAACATATTCACGCAATTTTCTTCATTTAAACGACTTCGGCCAAATTTGTCTTTTACTTGATTGAAGCTCGAGCAAGTTGAAATGCTATTGTGTTGTACTCAACAAGTAAGTTGGGATGCTTTGTTTTCTGTGACTGGTTCTCATAGATTAAGTGGCCCGGGTTACTGCAGTCGCACTGCAATAACTTACGTAACAATGATTATAAACAATGATGATTGTGACGATGATGATGTTGATCTGCTTGCAGTAGTTGCACAGTTAGAGTGGATTGCATATGAGCCGGCAAGTTACAGCAATAACTTACTAAAGCAGATTTCGTATGAGTGGGACAAACTACAGCACTGACTACAGCACGGTTACTGTACGGCATGCCGTGACATTGAAATGGTTTATTCTGATCCAATCAAATTACAGGGATACGGTACTTGACGTCACAGTACGGTAAGGCTACGGCCGTATTTGTCCCATTCATACGAAATCCGGTATATACTTCATGGTAGTGTTTCGTTCCATATAGTCTCCCTGCATAATCATTTTCTCTACCGTTTTACAGTATTATGCAGGGAGACTTATGGAACGAAACACTACCATGAAGTATGTACCCGAAATCCGCTCTAGTAACCAGCTACTTACTTCCAGCACCAGGCCTTGTCTTCTTGTCGTAGTTAGCAGGGTCTAACATCCTTTCCAGTAACAACGTGGCATTAATGATCTCTGAGCGATCCATCTGACTGCTTTCTATCACAACACTACATAGTATAGGAGAGTGAATTCCTTATTAAAAGTAATGCTCAGTTAAAAAAATACCAATCGCTTAACGATTATGACAAACGTAATAGGCAGGGATAGAAAGACATTCCACAAAAACAATCATTTTGAATAAAATATTGAGTAACTGAAGAAACAATAACTTCTCCTCGTTCAATTTAATGAGAGCAGAATGTGCTTAGATATGTTTCTTTAAAGGGACATGTGCATCAGTCGCCGAAAGCATAAACATTCTTATAACCAAAGAAAAATAACAACTTAGAGTATACTTTCCAGATAAGGCTGGAGAAAATCCGCATGAGGATATAATGAAAGATAGCAAGTAGAAGAGGAATGAAAAGTACTGCTTGAGAGAAATAGAGGATATTATATGGCCGCACAGAGATACGAATTATATCTTCGAGTGTTGATGAAATATCTTACGAGTGAGTGTAGCGAAGATAAAATCTCCAAGCGGCCATGTAATGTTCTGTTTAATATATTCTAAAACTCATTAATATTCAAGTAGTGCGAGAGCTAATCTGGTGCGATAGATTATACCACGTGATGACCTCTATAAAAGTTGGGAGTTGGTCTGAATATTTCAGAGGAGTGCAGGGATAATCACGAGTGCCTACTGAACTAGAACAGTACACTTACAAAACTCTTCATTATTGAACTGGAACACTTACAAACTCTTGATTATTCAATTGGAAAACTTATAGAACTACATTACGTCACCAGTTCTGTAAGTGTTCCAGTTGAATAACCTAAAGTGTTGTAAGTATTCCAGTTGAATAACCTAGAGTGTTTTAAGTGTTCCAGTTCGAAAACCTAGAGTGTTGTAAGTGTTCTAGTTCAGTAGACACTCATCATCCGCACTCCCCTGAAATATTCAAACCAACTGTCAACTTTTAGCCTTCAAATGTAAAAAAATATTTATGTAATTGAATTCATATGTAGCCAGTAGTTACGAAGCCCAAGTTTTAGTGGCTGGGTACTAAAGTTGCGCCTTCATTCGAGTAGATTGCCAGCCCTGGAACGCCCTGGAATATGTTCACACCCTATTTTATCGTCGAATATGAAGTATTCTGGCTGGAATACTAGATTAAGGCAACTCTTGTTTCTCCTTTGATGTTTTTGGCTTTCGAAATCGCGTCATCTCAGGTTAGAAGAGACGAACCTCACTCCGCAAACTCAACCTCGCAACTGACTGAACTTGTCAAATTTGAAATGCAAATTTGTTTTGAGCTAAAAACCATAGATAAAAACAGTGTTGTTTTAAAGTACAAAGGAATTCTTCCGGATTATTATTCAGTGAAATAAACACAAGAAGCCTCGATTAAATTTATTTAAATGTTATTCTTTTTGAAGTTTGAAATGTTAGAATCGAGTCTGTGTTGTATTGGAGATACGGCTCGGATCTGTCGGCTGTATCTACCGATACAACACAGGATCTCATTTTATAAATATATCTTATTGGCCTTTTCGGTTGCAGGAATGAGTCACGTGCTGATCTGATATAACACTTCATTAACGAATGAATTGACTGGAGCTCGTGATCCCCATGGGAAAGGCGTTGCCATGGATGCTGAATGGCAAGCCATCTTCAAAAACGTAGTTTTAGAAAGATCGACAATCGTTTGGAGGTGGAAAATAGCATTTACAAACAGCTTTTCCTAATAACAATACCGATCTCGTACAAGTCCTTTTAGCAGTATATGAATTAAGATTTATTTGCCACCCAGTACAACCACGTGATTGCATTCCTGCAACCATCATTTTTCATTCCTTACTAAAAAGGCTGGAACGTACGTTTTAAAGTGTTAACGTTATGTTCACATGTGAAAATATCAGTTTCTGGTTAACAAATAAAGAAGCCTTAGCCATGTTTTTATACTATCATAAAACACGATGGGCATTTGAGAACATGAGCGAAATGTTAAAGCACAAGCCGAAGGCGCGTGATTTCAACATTTCTCGAGTGTTCTCAAATGACCATGCAGAGTGTTTTATGATAGTATAAAACATGGCTGAGGCTTCTTTATTTGTTTTATAATATAGATTTACACGCGCGATGACAGGAAACCGCCAGTTGAAAACAATAAAACACGGCAAACCATGTTATATACTCTTATAAAACATGGCATTTTAGCCAATCAGAGCGCGCGTACCGTACCGTATCGTATCTATATTATAAAACGAGATTAAACACTATTGCTGTTATTTCGTCGATACATATATATTAAGTTTTAGTTCAGTTATTTGTATCCAAATATAATGAAATCTTGTAATCCACTTTAATCTCTGTCATCTCTTTTATTTATCTATTTAAACATGTATATATTATTTAGCGTTTACCGCCGGCTCACACCGACATTGCGATGCAATGTTTTGATTGGACATGGAAAGGTATTTCTTTTCTATTGTATAGAAGGCCGACGTTTCTCTAACGTTCTTTTTGTTTTAAACCCGAAGTTTCAATTCTATTGGCATCCTGCGTGCTTTTAGAAAGTGAGTATAGTAAGCTACAAAACAAGATGGCGACATATACTTTTACACACGAAAATCTTTAAATCCGTTATAAAATTGCGGTAGAGAGTTTTTAAATCTTAAAAACAAGCAAGTAAAATAACTGCTGCCAATACAATGTCACTGAAGAGAATAGATGATTTCTACGTATTATTTTGACTGTGTTAAGTTCGCAAGGAATTGTGGTCAAATGTACGCCGCCATCTTATTCGATACGGTGGATTCCTTTTGAACGAAGTGCAAATGAGTGATTGTGATCATGAGAAGTTTGGTGAAATGAATGGCATGCGGGTTAGGAATGGATTTGGATTCGTGTCTGTTGCCGGTACGTTCTGCTATACACGTAGGAGGGATTCCTTACTTGTCTTCTTTTGGTAAAACTTCGACCAGGATAAACAGCAACACAAAGAGAGCCTTTACAAACAGCATCTTATCCTGCAAAGATTTAAGTCGATAAAACAGTTAGTAAACAGGCGGATTTTTATTTACATATTTTGTGACATTAGCATTAATTAGCATTAATTGCACTCAACCCGAGAAACATAACTAAAATTATATAAGTCGACTATATAGAGACTCTAGCATTTAGTAACTGTGGCAAGTGTGAGAACAGATACAAAGAATGAAAAGAGAAAAGTTAAAAAAATGCTGCTTTTAAGGCATTGGAATGACCGTCTGGAAACTCTTGCCGGCCAACCATAAAAACCCTTGTAAATGGTGTATCTTTTGTATCTTTTTACGCAAAGCTCACGAAGCATACCTTATCGATAAAGGACAAACCGAGAGCCCAAAGGAATGAATAGAGAATAGTTCTTAGAACAGTTTAATTTTCCATATAATAAAAAGAACATTACACGGTGGTTTGAAGATATGAAGTCCAAAATATTTCATTCGTTCGCTGAGCTCACTCGTGAAATATTTTGACTCTCGAGGGTAAACTTCATATCATCGCACCTCTATTTATTCCAAAAGTTTGGAATTCAATTGAATAACATATTAAGTCTTCCTCAATTCGACAGTTTAAAGTGCACCAAACCCCTTTTGCCAGAATCGACCCAGGCTTTATCTTACGCGGTCATGGGTCAGGAAAGGTCAAATTTTCACCATTTCAAACAAACCTAGAACATAGAATATTCTTTGTAAGCCAAAAATTTCTTCACTGAAGTACTCAAAACCTTTGAAGGATTCATATGAATAAAAATTGCAAAAGGGGTTAGGTGCACTTTAAGAAAAACTAAAAAACGAATTTCTAAGCAGATATTAGCTTAGTTCAGACATTTTACATATGAATAGCAGCTACCGATTTTTAAGATAACAAGACTGGTTTCCTCCTCTCTCTCTCTATAAATATATGTATCTATAATATTTATGGTATAATAGACTAAATAGGTAGAATTTTCTGTGTGTATCTATGTGTGTGTTTTTATTTCTCCGACCAGGAGCTCATTACCAGGAGCGTACCTATGTGATGGGTAGCGCCCACAGCACAGTAGACGATGTGGCTATTTATAGTATATATAACCAGGAGCCCATTACCAGGAGCGTACCTATGTGATGGGTAGCGCCCACAGCACAGTAGACGATGTGGCTATTTATAGTCGCGAAGTTCTGGTATGCGGTTACGTTGTCTTTTGTTCTCTTGCGCTTTATTATTTTTAGAGTTTAAACCGTGTTAAGGTGGCTCGCCTGGATTTTCCAGGGACACACCATACCCGATTTGAACGGCTGCTACTCCACTGTCAGAGCACGGTCGAGCTAGCCACTTCAGCCATTTACTAGAAATAGAATAAACTTTCCAAAAATGTAGGTTTGTTTGACATCGGTGTTACCATAGCAACACAGCGTTGACGTCATGTGTTTTACATATCAGCAATTTTCTTGAAATCTAGACCTAAACTTTTAAAACGACCTAGTGTCCCTAGTAGTCTAAATGTAGGCCTTCAAGACTGCAAAGTTTAAAAAAATTGTATGAGAGCGTTTTCGAAAAAAAATGGGTTGAATATTTTCATTCAAAAAATAAACAATTCGCCTTACTTCCTGTTTAGTCGTCGAGAACTGTATGTTCCGGACCGATTCAAACGCTGTTTTTAGCATATTTCATACCTGTGACATAGGACTACTTGCCATGAAAATTTCATTCCATTTGCTTTATTCGATTCCGGTTTATGGAATAATAAGTAATGTCATAAATATGCTCATTTTACTCAGAATAGTAATGTATTTGCTAAGGAAGCTGTAATTCGAAAACTAGTCGATAATTTTTTTTTTAAATCTTTTCACCTGAAATTCAACATGTACTACCCTTGTCCTTTAAATTTCAAGAGCATTGAATCAATTTAAGGGCGCGAAATAAAAACAAAAACACAGGGAACTTTTACATTCATCCACGCAAGCTTCATTGCTGTATCATTTTGTTTATAGCTTGTGTCTTTCCGAAATTTCTCTTTTGTCTAGATTCTACATACTTGTGTGCTTTTGAACTAACAAGTTTACCATGCACGCTTGCTACACTTCGCTAATGTCGGAACGCTCGTGCAAATTCTGTTTTTAGTACAATAGTCACGCTGCCAGTTGTAACGCTGTTATAATATAACTTATAATATTTATTTACAAAAGGTTTTATAATATCACTAATACAAAATCTCGTTTTTAATTTATATTTAGAAAATGTGGTCTAGACGTCACGGGCACTTTTTCCCGTTCTGGTTACTAAAAACACACTTATTCAACATTATCATCCCGCACTGCCAAGCTAATTTGCATGTCATTGTCCTAAGAACAAAATTTGCACGAGCGTTCCGGCGGTAGCGAAGCGTAGCATGCGTGCATGGTAAACTTGTTAGTTCAAAAGCACACAAGTATGTAGAATCTAGACAAAAGAGAAATTTCGGAAAGACACAAGCTATAAACAAAATGATACAGCAATGAAGCTTGCGTGGATGAATGTAAAAGTTCCCTATGTTTTTGTTTTTATTTCGCGCCCTTAAAATGATTCAATGCTCTTGAAATTTACAGGGCAAGGGTAGTACATGTTGAATTTCAGGTGAATGGATTAAAAAAAATATTTATCGACTTGTTTTCGAATTACAGCTTCCTTAGCAAATACGTTACTATTTTGAGTAAAATGAGCATATTTATTACATTACTTATTATTCCATAAACCGAAATTGAATAAAGCAAATGGAATGAAATTTTCATGGGAAGTAGTCCTATGCCACAGGTATGAAATATGCTAAAAACAGCGTTTGAATCGGTCCGGCAAACACAGTTCTCGACGACTAAACAGGAAGTAAGGCGAACTGTTTATTTTTTGAATGAAAATATTCAACCCATTTTTTTTCGAAAACGCTCTCATACAATTTTTTTAAACTTTGCAGTCTTGAAGGCCTACATTTAGACTACAAGGAACACTAGGTCGTTTTAAAAGTTTAGGTCTAGATTTCGAGAAAATTGCTGATATGTAAAACACATGACGTCAACGCTGTGTTGCTATGGTAACACCGATGTCAAACAAACCTACATTTTTGGAAAGTTTATTCTATTTCTAGTAAATGGGTGAAGTGGCTAGCCCGACCGTGCTCTGACAGTGGAGTAGCAGCCGTTCAAAGTGGATATGGTGCGTCCCTCGAAAATCCAGGCGAGCCACCTTAATTACAATTTTTCAGTGCATCCTGATTGGTTAAAAGTGACGGCCTTTGTTTCTTCTCGCGGGAAACACAAAGCTAAAAATAGCTACATCATCTGTTCTGCTGTTGGACAGACCTATTCTGGGAGATGCACGCTCCTGGTAATGGGCTCCTGCTCCGACCTAGTAATTTAATTCAGCCATGTAAACTGGCTCCCTAGCATTTTTAGCTTTCTAGTTATTTCAGGGTGCCAGTACTTTAAATATTCCAATTTCTTTTTTCTCTGTAAATACTATATGTAAGTAATAGGGTAAATAAAGTTGTTGTTGTTGTTGTTTGTTGTTCCCCGAACCGTACCGATCACACCGTACTTTCATTTTTTTTTTTTTTGTATGCAGCTTTTTAAGTGAATTTCCACCCTTTTCATATCAAACTTTTCATGATAACTAACTTTGATCTGCTTTTTCTAGTGATATTTGTTTGTTTATCGAGTGAATTTCTACTTATGCCAATGAAGGAAATTGTAAAGAATAACGTCAGCGAAATCCATCCGTAGCGTCACCCAATCACATTGCAGACTATACGAGAAACCATTTAACGGTTTTGTCAGTGCCGTTCTTAGACTGTCTATAAAGAACACTAAAATATTCGCTCTGTTGGATGCTTTCAATTGTTTGGTGGAGCGTAAAAGTACTGAGACCTACACCGCAGCAAAATTGTGCTCCGCTGGCTGAAAGAACGAAGGCTCTGGAGTTCAAATACAAGATTCCGATGTCTTAAACGTTTTTAGGAAATAATGTTATAACTTAGTAAACTAACAGTGAATTACAAATTAAGAAACTTTCAACCTGTGAAAGTATTAGGCTTAGCTTTTATGTAGTTTTCTTGTTTTTTTTTGCGAAACATTTCACGCCAATACGTACGTGTACGCACACCAACTGAAAATTAGAAACGTGGGTGCCTGTTTTCGTTTAGTTTCGGCGGGAAACTGGGGAGACGCGTGCGCGACCGGCTCAGCAAAAGCGCATGCGCGTGACGTTTTGCCGCGGTGTGACTGAGATCGAGATGAATTTCCCTGTGATACCAGTATAGGTTTACAAATTCTACCGTTATCTTGCCAAATAACATCTAATTCGGAATAATACTTAAAATGGACCTAAATTCCAAACTATACATCCTATAAGGCGAAATTTCAGGTCAATACGATGTTTTGCTCACAAGTTACAGAGGTTTGAATTATGTCCCCGACAATCCTTCACGTGTTTCAGATTAGTCATTTGTGCCTAAAAATATGGGACTCATAGTGAAGATGAAGTTTTGGCGGCCATCTTGGATAAGGTTACCAGCCAATATGGCCGCCCCATCTTTTCATCTTCTTGTTCGCCCATAACTCAGACCGAAAATGCTCTTCCACTTCAAAATTTTGCAAACCAATAATTAGGAGCTTGATGCACAGATAAATTATAGACAAACTGATATTAAAATCTTCATAGGACAATGATAAAACAAGGAAAAGTATATATACAATTGTACACGTAAAACTTCAATAGAAACACAGCTCCAGATTGGCTAAACTACCCGAATACAAGTTACATGTACTCCCATTGAGAACTCATGCATCTCATATTCGTTAATATCTCTTGTCCGTAGCTGAAATGCGGGTGGCGAAGATGTTGTCTATTTAAAACTAATTCCTTTTCGTAATGATTCAAAAAGTCGTTTAGCTATAACTTGAGAGTAAATTGTTGAAAATAAATTCAGTGACTGTTTACAGCTGAGAGATCATTACTAAAGCCTACCTACAATTGGAAATATTATTACACATATGCACAAATTTATACAACAAATCTGCTTCGTTTTACCTAAGGGCCGTTGCAGTCGAGTCCCAAAACAAAATTGCCATACACCTTGTCACTAACCTCTCAAGATGGTATTACGGCACTATAATCAAGATTCAGGTCTCTTACAAACCGCATCATGGCTTTCATTGAGCTTTCTCATAGAGAGGAAACTCCCAAAGCACAAGCTAGTAAACAGCTGCTGTTGTTTTCAAAACGGAAGGTTTAGAAAAAATAATTTTAAATTCAGTTTGCCCACTGCTTTCTATATAAATAACCATAACATCCCACTGCTCGTAGAGCTTTCAATTCGATTTCTTGTCTAAGAAATGAAAATTATCGTAGCAATATGTTACTCACTTGTTTATTAGCAAAATGTGTTTATAGATTGCTACACTGCAGCTAGTGTATTAGTCAACCAGTTTTCTCGAACCAATATTTTTATTAGATTTTCAAACCTCGTAAACTTCTAACTTCGTACAATTGTCAGTACGTTAAAAGAATGTGCTCGAGTAAAACTGTTGGAAAATAATAACTATATTTACATTATTTGGAGCATTTCGTTGAGATTGCCCCCTGTCAAGCCGGCTTGTTTGAGAGGTAGAAACATGAATTTGTTGATATTTAAACTCACTGAATAAATATCGTGTTCAATTTAACCAAGACAGTGCTGTCTCGATGATAAAACAACCTCTCTGTGTTTGGTCACATGTACTGCCAATCAAATAGCTTTGGACCAATCGAAAATGGTTCCAGGTTATCTGACGTGATATTAATAAACAATTCGCGCTTGCTCTGAAAAGATCTTCAAGCGAAACTGAATGTATATGGCGGAAATAAATACACTATGGTAATCATTTCGATTTTCAATTTATTTCACGCTATATACATGCATGAGAATAAAAACAACAGAGATAATAACAGGTTTATAATAAATTAAGTTATGAAACAATTAAATGAAAAGAGAAACGTGAATAAGCCAAGGGAAGCGTCACATATTGATTTTTCCACGAGAAACGTCCAGCGAAGTTTCTTTTTCAACCCCCCCTACCCCCACTAAGAAACGTCAGAGCGATTTATCGATTTTTTTTCCAAAAGTCATACACTACCTCTTTCCATTCGTGTCCGCCTTTTTATTCCAACTTAAACAACTTGTCACAACCTCTGGGTCCCATTTGGTGGGAATGGAACGTTGAATTCATCGTGAAACCTTTCAATGCACTGCTATCTATGTCGGTGAGTTCTCAAAAACTTAGCCGGCTGTGGGACAACCGCAATCTTCCATTAGTTCTCTTCAGGAGTCTTTACATATCGCCGCGGAGATATGTGAGGTGATGTTTCTGAAAACTATCGATTTTTCCACAGAGAAACTTCACGGGTCAAAATCCCCCACCCCCAAACTTCGCTGGACGTTTCTCGTGGAAAAATCGACCAAAATAGCAACGCTTTCGAGTTGGCTGCTGTAACACTGAGGTGGAATTAAACAAGCTGACCTTAATTAGTTTACGATTTGTGACGAGAGATTGCGAGTTTAGGATATCTCTTATACAGAGACACTGAAGCTAATAAAGCTACAGGGAAAAAGAGGAGAAACATGGAATGCTAACTATGTTATTGATAACTGAATAGATATGATATAACTATACAAGTAGAAATATATATGTTTCTTTGTCATAACCGTTATCTCTAGAGGAATGCTTTAAAACCCCGGCTGTTGCAACAAATTCTCATTAAATTGTTGGCAATAATTATGGTCTAAATTGGAAATGTGTTGAACAAATAGGAAAATATATTTTAGATATAAAAAATATGAGCCAATAGCTCTTTTGTCGTGTAACAATAGGGAGAAACGTCATCAGATCCAAGATAGCTGCGTCGCGAAATCCAAAAAACAAACATATTTTCCATAAGTGTTCTGTTTAATTTCCAAGAATGTTCTTTTCAGTACGTATACAGAGATTGATGATCTCGTTAGAAAATCGGTAGTAGAAACTCAATGAGACCTAAACAGTGTCTTGTTTGGATAATGTACAAAGTATTTGTTTAACAAAAAGCCGAGTTCAGTTTTATCAATAAGCTAAGTAATTATTGGATGAGGTTGAGCATGATAGCGAAAATGATCAAGACAGAGGTCTGTGTTATCAGCTGAAAGCTGAGGCTGATAACACAGACCGAGGTCTTGATAATTTTCGCTATCATACGAAAACCGAATTCAATAATTGTTTTTTATACATTTTAAGCAAACGTTTTAGCAAAAAGAAAAATAGTGAAAACGAAGCTAAATGAAACGCCGTAAATTGGTTTGTTTATGGTTGAATTTCAAGATGTTTTGTTTCTTATTCGAGCTACAAATTGCTTTTATTTACAAGTTTGGGGGAAAACAAAGACTAAAAACATAGCTCAGAGCTTAAAATACAAAAAAGCGAAAGAATTTATCTACTTTCTAGCGCAAAATGGTCGTACTTGCTTATTATCGAGCTCTACCTACAAATAATACCTACAGATAATAGCAGTGTGACACCGCTGGCCGACAAACGCAGGGGCTCTGGGAACGATATTGACGTCAAGCATGTTAAGGCATGGTTTGAACATGAAAACGAGGCTATAGTTATGTTGTTGAATAGACTCACTTGAATTTGCTCAAATCCTAGAACAATGGTGGTTATTACTAATCTCAGCGTTTTCAGTCGTCCTAATATACAATTTTGTTAAAATGTCTATCACGTGACCAACCACGTGATTACAAAAAGTTGAAAATTAAACTAAAAACGGGGTGGTACATTGTATATTTTAAGTAACGATTTTGTGTTTATCTGATTACACTTGTGGTTGACTTTAAAGATCAGTTCGGAATGGTTGACCCTGATAGACTGTTAAGGCGAAAATATAGAAAACAGGTCACGTGACCTATTCTTGGAACCATTTTTCGCCATTTATATCCTCTTCAGTGATAAAAAGTCAACCATTCCGGACACAGTCTCATTTCCGATAACAAGCTTAACATTTCGAACCGAAAATCTGAAACAAAACAATAACTTCCGCCACCCCATTTTGATTTCTTTGTTTTATCAGCCTTAAGGTCACGTGACCTTCAAAACACCAAAATACCGATCTTTAAATGTTAACACACACGATTACCGTCTTATTCCAAAGTTATAGGGTATTTCATACATAAATAACAAAGATAGGGAATTTTGAATGTTTTATCAGAACTGCTCAAAAACCATGCATTAACATGCTTGAGTATATATACTATCGAGAATTAGCTGTGTATTCTCAGCCAATCAGAATTGAGATAGTGAGTAAAATGTATAATAAATACATTTACATGTTCTTTTATGGTCTACATCTTGATTGCGTTGCGCCGCTTGAGCAAACTGCGCTTGTAAAAGTGCACAAGTACCGGAAATTAGCGTAATTAATTTCGCGCGAAAATTTATTTTACCGGAAGTAAAATGTTCTCAGGTTTAACTGCTGACCAAAACTACCGTTTTAACAGCTATCCCACAATTAACTGCATGCTTAGATAGCTGAGTTTGATACCAAATATGTGAACCTTCGAGCGATTTTTCTGGGTAAAATTACCCTGAGATCCTCATCGATGCAAGAACCGGAAACAACTACGACGGATGGAGCATCGTGTTGGATTTTAGTTCGATTTGTAGCGACTTTACGGGAGAACGGGAAAAGGAAATCTTAATGGTCTAAGTGTATATGTATAGAGTCCGGCAAATTGAGCAATCGATATTGGTATAGTGATATGAACCTGTCAACTCAGTTTGAGTTTAGCGTGTTTTTGCTCGACCATCAGAGTATAGTGGAAAGGAAAAGCATAACACGAGCAATTGATCTAAATTTCTGCAACAATCAGATGATTTTAGCTTGTATACCGGACAGCTGGTCCGGCAAGGTGAGAATATTTATTATGTTCGCTTGTATTTGCAAAATTGTGAAGTCGTTCCATACGTTCTTTGTAAAATCTGAGGACATTTTAGAGTCATTTATGGTAGAAACGGCCGCTTATATATCGCGGGCGCAATGATTATGGCGATGATGGAGCTTTGAAACTCCCAGGCACTGCTTCGTTGATTAAAACCATTTTTGGAGTTTATTTTAAGAAATGATTTCGTTTACTTTTAACTGGATTTTTTTGGGTAGCTCTATCTCCGAATGAAAGGCGAGCGATTTCACACAAACTACTGTGCTGTTTACTTAGTTCGGTGTATTCTCGCTTGAAAATCAAAACAAAGTCAAACTCATACCCTAAATCTCAACTAGAATTCGAACACGGAAGCTAGTTTTCCCTGTTTATATCTAGCAGAGGATTCTGATTTTTCTGGTGTGCTTTTACCCCTTTAGTCGATGTGCTGTTCTTTTCTCTGCTGAAAGCAATTAATCTCTCCGGCGGACCCGGCTAGCTCTGCTCAAAACATTGACACCTTAGTTGCAAATAAACGTTTGGTTCATCTCAAATAAAATGAATTATAACTTTCCCTCTCCGTAGTCGAACTAGATTTTGTATAGGGAAATACTATCTGTGTCGTTCGAGTCAGCTTGACTGGTTTGACTAGTAAGGTTTCAATATGCAAATGTGCATATTTGGATATAGTTGGTCAAATCAGAATTTTTGCAATCGGCTATAAAGTTTCACGCTTTCTCATAGATTACAGTGTGTGGTATAGTTCTTGATCACAGATAGTTGTGCGTAGTGCTGCATTGTTTATGTAACAAATAAAGAAGCCTTAGCCATGTTTTATACTATCATAAAACACGATGGTCATTTGAGAACACTCTAGAAATGTTGAAAGCACGCGCCTTCGGCTTGTGCTTTAACATTTCTCTCATGTTCTCAAATGCCCATCGTGTTTTATGATAGTATAAAACATGGATTTAAGGCTTCTTCATCTGTTTTATAATATAGATTTACGCGCGCGATGAAAGGAAACCGCCAGTTGAAAACTATATAACACGGCTAACCATGTTATATACTATGATAAAACATGGCTTCTTAGGCAATCAGAGCGCGCGTACTATCGTATATATATTATAAAACTGCATATTCAGTTACTTGTATATTTTCAACTATTGTAATTTAAAATGAGGTATGCACTTACAACTTAGTTAAGCTTTATTGTTTCTTTTTTTAGTATAAATAGACTCAGCTTGTAAATTAGCTCACTTTTTAACTTTTTAACTGATGAAGGCCGAAGTGCCGAAACGTTTTTAGTATATTTTTTATAAGGACCTGTGAGGAGTTGTGTGTTGTCTTTCTCTCTATATTCTGTATATTTATTCAAGACAACCACTAGATAGGAATCCTTGGATCCTCCTACTGGAAGTTCATCGTTTGGTAACACCACAATTGTTATACTTCTCTCTCTCTCTATATATATATACAGTCAATGCCAATTAAAGGTTGTCCTTGTCAAACATACTAATATAAGTATATACTGTAAGTACCTTTTCATGGAATAATGCTAATATTAATACTTACAATTATGGGATGTTGTCCAAAATGTATTTTCTGATTGGCCTGATCCCCAAGACATCTGAAAATATGTTTTAACCGGAATGGCATATCACGAAATATATTTAAAATATATATATTTGTTCATTACTATCCTAAAAATAGACAAATATATACTTCAGGTATATTTATTATCATATCATTGTGGTCAAAATACATTATTCAGATGTCTTGAGGGTCAGGCCAATCAGAAAATATATTTTGGACAACATCCCATAATTGTAAGTATTAATATTAGCATTATTCCATGAAAAGGTACTTACAGTATATACTTATATTAGTATGTTTGACAAGGACAACCTTTAATTGGCATTGACTGTATATATATATATATATAGAGAGAGAGAGAGAGAGTGAGAGAGAAAGAGAGTTACCAAACGATGAACTTCCAGTTGGAGGATCCAAGGATTCCTAGTGGTTATCTTGAATAAATATACAGAATATAGAGAGAAAGACAACACACAACTCCTCACAGGTCCTCAAGGCACTTCGGCCTTCATCAGTTAAAAAGTTAAAAAGTGAGCTAATTTACAAGCTGAGTCTATTTATACTAAAAAAAGAAACAATAAAGCTTAACTAAGTTGTAAGTGCATACCTTATTTTAAATTACAATAGTTGAAAATATACAAGTAATTGAATATGCAGTTATAAACAATGCAGCCTACGCACAACTATCTGTGATCAAGAACTATACCACACACTGTAATCTATGAGAAAGCGTGAAACTTTATAGCCGATTGCAAAAATTCTGATTTGACCAACTATATCCAAATATTTACATTTGCATATTGAAACCTTACTAGTCAAACCAGTCAAGACGCGAACAACACAGATAGTATTTCCCTATACAAAATCTAGTTTGACTACGGAGAGGGAAAGTTATAATTCATTTTATTTGAGATGAACCAAACGTTTATTTGCAACTAAGGTGTCAATGTTTTGAGCAGAGCTAGCCGGGTCCGCCGGAGAGATTAATTGCTTTCAGCAGAGAAAAGAACAGCACATCGACTAAAGGCAAAAAAAGCACACCAGAAAAAATCAGAATCCTCTGCTAGATATAAACAGGGAAAACTAGCTTCCGTGTTCGAATTCTAGTTGAGATTTAGGGTATGAGATTGACTTTGTTTTGATTTTCAAGCGAGAATACACCGAACTAAGTAAACAGCACAGTAGTTTGTGTGAAATCGCTCGCCTTTCATTCGGAGTTAGAGCTACCAAAAAAAATCCAGTTAAAAGTAAACGAAATCATTTCTTAAAATAAACTCCAAAAAATGGTTTTAATCAACGAAGCAGTGCCTGGGAGTTTCAAAGCTCTATCATCGCCATAATCACGGACATTGCGCCCGCGATATATAAGCGGCCGTTTCTACCATAAATGACTCTAAAATGTCCTCAGATTTTACAAAGAATGTATGGAACGACTTCACAATTTTGCAAATACAAGCGAACATAATAAATATTCTCACCTTGCCGGATCAGCAGTCCGGTATACAAGCTAAAATCATCTGATTGTTGCAGAAATTTAGATCAATTGCTCGTGTTATGCCTTTCACTGAGTTGACAGGTTCATATCACTATATTGTAAGTATTCATATTAGCATTATTCCACAAAAAGGTACTTACAGTATATACTTATATTAGTATATTTGTCAAGGATAAACTTTTTGGCATTGACTGTATATATAATATATATTAAAAGATTAGAAATACACGATACCATAAAACAAAATATAACGATATGCCAGCGCAATCTTCAATATGTAAAGGAATACATTGAATCTTTCAATGCGTTAGATCAATGTTAGCTAGATCATACATATTAGGCTAGTTAGCAAAAGAAACCTAAACAAGAGAGAAAAAGTAATTTATTTATTTGCCACTGATTACAAATAAAATGAGATGTATATGTGTACAAATGTTGTAAAATAACTTAAATGTCCCAGTGAAACAATATATTAGAAAGTGTATATAGATATTTAGTTACATAATTTGTTTTGAGTATATGAAAGGTACAATGTACAACAGAAAGAATTCGGATATTGAACACAAACATATAGTATGAACATTACAAGTATATTAAGTTAAAACAAAGTGAAAAGCGAGGAAGCCTAAGTTGGTATGAAAATAAAGTATCAGCATTGAAGAAAATAAACTATTTAGGTAAAAATGTCCCTTAGTAAAACATATTTTATTAAGGTTCTGGATTGAGTTCCTAGACAACCTACTAATCTACATTTTCTTTCATTCTTCTTCTAGCAATGTAATATATATATATATACAGTTTAACCAATATAGTAAGTACCTTTTCATTTTACTCAAGTTTGACTCTTACAAAATCCAACGTCTGAATTGTTAATAAATATTTATTTTAAAACGTCCTTTCCTTTGGTCCGTTTACTTTTTTCAATACACGTTACAATACCGTTACATTTCCAGACTGAAGAATTAGCTGATTCCTGTATTCTTGAAACTGTAACGTCTTCGGTATAGGTCTTTCAATTTTAAAGATTTTATAGGCAATATTTTCAGTTACTAGTTTTTATTTTCCACCTACCTCGCACAACCTTCCCTGCTATATAACACTTCCCCCTCTTCAAGAGATTGCAACGTTTTTCTAATAATTTTACACACCGTTGTGTCAAAACACCGTCTGCTAGAGACTTGTTCTTCAAGAACTACGAGTCAGAACGAATTTAAAATAACATACATAGCAAAGCCAGCTAACCCGAGAAACACTTTCGCAATTACAAATCGGATTTTTGTTCTGCAAATATGGTAAAGAATATCTGGTGAGTTTAATACAATTACCGAAAATGCTCTTTGGCGACAAAGACAAATTGGATCAAATTGGTTTTATTACAAGTAACTTGGGAACTTATATAATAGTTAGGTTATTTAAATTATCTTATTACTTTACGCTTAATTTTTGTATTCTTCGTTTGAGTCATTTCATCAAATTTTAATTCGAATTTTTGGTTGAATTTACTTTTGCAATGTCACTTCTCCGATTCTCTGAAAAGTGCCAATCCTGAAAGCTTTCTGAAATGTTTTAGTGTTTCAAGATGACTTGAAGTACCCCTAGCTTAGTTCTAATCTGATCACTTGATTCTCTGAAAGTGCCACTTAATCGACTTTGATTTGAATGTCTGCTATTCATCTTATTTTTAGTTTGGCGGTAAGAAGCTCAGGAAGTTTCGAAACCGCAATACAAAGCCGTTATCGCTCTGAACACTGACTCACCACTGATTTACTTGTATGAGATTCGTCTTTAATTCTTTTACCGCTTCGCGTTCCTGTTCATTAGGAAGCTACTAAACTTCCCACAAAACTGGAATCCAACCTTGTTTTTATACTAGAAGAATCTGTTCTCTTTTTAAAGGATTTAAAACATTGTGTCATTTTTCTACCTTTTATTCACTGGTTGCTATACGTTTATTTTTGGAAAGGTAGAAATTTATTTGTAGACACAAAATATACTAAAAAAACGTTAGATTTGGGTTTAAACGGAGCGTCATAAAATAATATCAGTGTCCGTTTAATATCTCCGCGGTGTAAGCTGGTTAGTCTGTGGCTAGCCGTGATATTCAACTGAATCAACGAGATGCTTCAGTCTTAAAATCTACGGGCGTTCCAATACCCTTTTACAACATAACAAAATATATCGGATAACTAGTTAAAAAAATTGGGGCTTATCTTACTTTTTTTTTAGACTTCCGATCTTTGAAAAATAATTAAAGAAGGCTAGCAGCATTAGACAATTACTTTTTTTGTTTGATATGTTTTGTTTTTGTTGTAAAAATATCTGGCACCCTTTGTCCTAACCTCAATTCTTTATAATTACCATTCGCATAATTATGTTTTTAAAGCTTATTACTCGAATAATATAAATACCCTGCCGCCGATTTTAATTATAATTTTGTGCATAATTAAGTGAAGAGGGGTGTTTTCATCAAACCATCTGGTTGTAAAAAAAAAGGGAAATCACTCATGATGCACTGAGTTTTAAATCAAGAAAACAGGTCTAACCGGTTTTGCTGAGTCATTGGTAAGCCAATGAAAATTACCGTTACATCCAGCACTCCCGGTTGTTCCTGGTCAAAGAGTAGATTATCCAATCAGGGATGAGATTCAAAGCGGAAGTGACCAGAGGCTCTTCTCTTCTTTCTCCTCTTCTCTCTCTCCTTTCATTTCCAATGCTTTCCGATTGAAATGACGCGTACTACATTTGATGTTCCAACCGGAATTACTTGTGTTTCGGTGTAAATCAGTGGTAAGAACCCCTGGCTGCTAGCTCGCCCCAGCTGTATCCAATCCCATATTTGGTTCGTGGCGGATGTGCGAACATTCCTGTTGTTACCCGAAGAATGTGTACAAATGTTTATTAACATTCCATTTCCAAAAATGGTAAAATCGAAATTTAAAGTATTCATAAGATGCAAGCTAGCAAGTCACATCGTGAGTCAGTTAGTGGCGAAGGGTCATATCACGTAATCAACGGTTTGAGGTGGCTTCAACTGTTATGTCGTAATTGTATGGAGATTTTGCGTTTAATTTTAAAAGTTTAAATCTTTGATCTTCAAAATAGATTTTACTTATTACAATGTATATTTATCAGTTCTGTGTGTCTTTGTGTTTAATAGTAACTTAATTCGAAGCAGTTTACGTTTTGTTTTAATAAAGATATTCGCAAGTTCAATTCGAAGTTCAACACGAAAGACTATGGACACTGAACCTTCAGGTGTCACGCACCGCTTGAGTGCTCCCCACTGATTTCGCGCGAAATTCAAAATAAATGCATAAAATGTTAAACTTCGCCATTAAGGACTACACAGCTTGTTAGCAGCCGTAAAATACCATTGGCATTATATAATTAACAACTATTTATGTCGACATATCCCTCCTAGATATTAAAGTGCAAGTAAAGCTATAAAACAATGTTAACTCTTTTTGCCCCAAATTGTATTTCTAATATACTTCAGTTGTCTAAATTAGTTTTCTTTGAAAGGCAAGTTTTCTTTGAGAGGCAGGAGGAGAAATTAAACTAGAATAAACGCTACCGAATTGCGGGATTGATTCATCTTGTGATGTCACAATGAAAACCTACGGTATTTTATTGTAGTAGTTTTCTCTAGGGAAGGAGTTGATTCATGACGTCATAGGATCCATGAAAAGTAACCAAAGGTAATCCCTTTATGTAGGACGAAACGAATTTTTACCAAAAATACAATAGAATACAACACAATACAATTCAATACAACAATAGAACGCAACACAATACAATACAATAGAATACAATTTGGTAGCAATTCGTGTCGTCCTACATGAAGGGATGGCTGAAATTAAATGCCTGAATTTGCAATATTAATACCTTTTTGTGAGAACCAAACACGATAGTGCAATTTTTTTTTTTTTTTTTGACATTATACTTGCACTTTAAGTTTCTTAAGTAACATGTGCGTGACGCGCGGGGTCGAGCTCGATTCATCGAAGTAATAGATCAAAAACGAGAGCTAGTGTTTTACCATGGGATCCAAACACCGGGAATGGATAAAGTAAAGTAAAGTAACTTTATTTAACGTCGGTAACTCGTGACAGTCTCGTGAGACTGATAAACTTGAAGCCGACGTGGGACCTACAGTTTTACGTCCTTATCGATCGGAGAAGACGTGAAGGTCTAACCATTTGCATTTCGAGAATAAGACAGCACCTTCTACTCAGTTATTTTAAGACCCTGAGTGTTAGTCTGGCCGAGGTTTGAACCCGCGATCTCCCGCTCGACAGACCGGAGCAGACTCTGAGCTAACTCGGAGGCAGATGAAAACATGAGGCCGCTTCGACCGGGTGCTTTGATTGTTTCGAGGTGTTTGGATCCCCTAGTGAAGCGCGAACTCTGATCTAGTTTTTGATATAACTTCTCAGGCGAAAACAATAGCTGCAGTCATAAACCATTAGAAAGTATTGTTTGCCTGGTAATTTAAATACATGCAATTATAGATTACATGGGTTGTGATTGTTATTTTCTCATGGAAGCTTGTTAAGTAGTGATTTAATTAGCTAAGAACTGTAGCAAACGACAATAGACAGCGGCAAGGAGCATTTTTGCTTGAATATGCCTGAAGTTGGCGGTATACTCTGGCGGTACTACAGGAACAAAGTACAGAACTGATGAGATTTTGTCTAGGAAACGATCATTCTACACCCAGAAAGTCCAACATCTTAAATCTAGTGACCCTCGGAAATAGTGGAGCCTTTTTAATCAATTATCAGGTAAGGCTAATTCTGCATCCCCAATTAGTCTTGTTAATAAAGATGGGGTTATGTTATCAGGTGTTGATCTTGCTGACTCGTTGAATGATTATTTCCTCTCTGTCAGCGCTGACCTCCCTCGCCTAGACCTCTTCACTTTGCCAACTTACTTACCGGCCCCGGAGCAGGTGCCAACATTACAACAAGTGGAAGTTTGTGCCAAAATGCTTTAAACTAGCCCGTTTAAATCACACGGCCCTGATGTTATCCCCAACCGTATCATTAGAAATTTTGCATACGAATTAGCTATCCCTGTCACTAACATTTTAAATCTCTCGTTATCTTCAGGGAAATAACTTCAATTTGGAAAGACGCTTATATCATCCCTGTACCAAAGTATAAGCCCGTAACTTGTGAAGACCAACTACGTCCAATTGCTTTAACATCTTGCCTGCATGTCTAAAATACTCGAGGACTTCGTTGTGAAGTGGATGATATGGATGACGTTAGTGATAAATAGATCCTCAGCAGTTCGGTTCTCCAGCTCTCAAGGGCTCTTCTACTAATTTCTGTCTTTTGGACTTGCTCAATAATTGGCTGCTGGCCAATTGTTATGGTCAACGATCTTTCGTTAAAATCGCCGCACACCAGTCATTGGAAATATGTTGATGACATTACGATCTCGGAATCTTTAACGGTGAACGGTAATTCCACTCTTCAATCTGACCTGGTCGAAATATCTCGTTGGGCGACATGTAATGATATGAAACTTAAACCTAAGAAATGTAAGAGATGTCCATTAGTTTCCTCCGTCAGCAACCTGACGCCACTTATCTCAATATTAATGATCAACCGCTTGAACGTGTTTCATCTTATAAGGTCCTTGGCTTAACGCTTCAACATAACTAAAGTGGGTCGACAATATCAGTAATATGGTGAAAAAGGCATCTAAACGGCTTCATATTCTAAGAGCCCTCCGCCGCCGTGGTGTTCCTCCTTCCGATCTTGTTCTGATTTACTTTTCGTTGGTGCGATCCATTCTTGAATATAGTTGTACTGTTTGGCATACCAGCCTACCGTGCTACTTAACTGACAAAATTGAGCTTGTCCAAAAGAGGGCCATCCATCCATATCAAAGTTACTCTGAAGCACTCACTCTATGTAACTGCTCTCGCCTTGATACCAGGAAGCATGAACAGTACTATGTTCTAAAGTATTCAGGAAGCTAAAGAGCCCTAGTTCACGTCTCCACCACCTTCTGCCTGACACTCGAGTAAGCGCGCACGGCCGAGAGTTGCGCATTAGCCAAAACCCTAGTTTGCCTAATTGTCGCACCGAAAGGTATAAGAGAAGCTTTTTTCCTGCGATGTGTTTTAATAAGTCCTAACTAATTTCTTCATATACAATTGTATAATAATAATCTTAGCTTAACTTATTGTAAGATATTTGAACTCAGCTTGTAGGACACAGTAATATATTATTTGTAAACCGGATCCAGTCCCCCGGTGTACATGTAAGTTATATATAATGATTGTAAGTGCCAGTTTCCCATTTTTATGCTCTTAGTTTCACTATATTACTTGTAAAATATAAGGTAATTCACACGTTGTGCGATTTTATATTCAATAAACCTCTATTATTATTATTATTATTATTATTATTATTATTATTATAAGTGCTGTATGAGATGCCTACAATCCAAACTACACCCAGAGAGTAAAGTATTTTTATGCTATGGGTTCTTTTTACTGTGAAAACTCAAAGAAGCCACCATCCAGCCAATCGGAAATGGAGAAAACAAAAAATATTTCAATCCGAAATTTGATAACATTCCCCACATACGATTGTCATTCGAAATTAAACCATAGTTTGATCAAAAATAAATTCAAACTTCAAAAATTATCGAATGAAAATACATTATTTCGATGGGTTTCTATTGAATTTATGAGTATCAACCAATGAAATTACGAGAGAGAAGAATTGAAAATTAACACCTTTTACATTCCTTTCAGTGCCGTTCATGCTATCGTTCTTAGCCGAACTACTACTTAAAATGCCTTAAAGTGTCTTGATCAGTAATCGGAGCAACCTTGATCTGGCATTTCATTAGACATCAAGGTTCATCTGTGATTTGATTGGAGATCAAGAACTTCTTATGGAGTTTCATCGTCGATACTGCTGTTAGGATCATTATAAACCTGTATCAAGATTCACCCACCTGACCAAAATGGGACGACCCGATTGGCTGTTTATCTCATTAATTATTCATGAGTTTGAGAAGACATGATCTACAACTCGGTTTGGAATAAATTGGCCACGTAGTTGCGTGACGGTTTTTAAAATAACAAATAAAACCGATACAATATACTTAATTTACTAGTGTATTAACATCACATATTGAAAGTGATATGATTAGATGCAATAAACTATAATATACCCGAAAAAGAGGAATTTTAAAGGACTTAAATTTAGCCAGTGCAGATATCTTAATCTTCAGTGAAGGCGGGGCAAGAAAACGCCACCAGCCACAGCAATATGGCGCCTCACCCGAGGCAATAACATAAACTGCTGATAAATTTATTGCTACACTTTTCCTATGATTTATAATATCTGTTGGACAGAGTTACAAAGAGGAACAACAGATGGCTGTAATGAATGCTTTATCTGCTTTATTTCATCCCGACATACAATTTGGCCTCCAGCGATATATATATATATCACACGCAAAAACATCATTCTTTCACATGAATGTAAGTTATAAGATATCAAAAAATAATATTTTGACTCTTGTACCAGCAGCTTAACATATATAGAACGATCAGGCAAGATAATCTTTTTTTTTTGTCGATATAAATTAAGTTTGAAATCCTGAACAGACTGAAAATCATAACTCAAAAAAGCTTTTAACTGAATCTAGTCTCAAATGCAAACTCCTAGAAAAGTATTAATCTCGAATTATTAATAGGTGTTACCAGGAGTATATTACACAGGAGTGTTCCTGTGCCCTTGTGTTGGCCCCTAACACAGTAGATGGTGTGTCTATTTATAGTCGCGAAGTTCTGGTATGCGATTACGTTGCTTTTGTTCTCTTGCGCTTTAGTATTTTTTAGCAGTTTGAACCGTGTTAATTACAATTTTTCAGTGTATTCTGATTGGTTTAAAGTGACGGCCTTTGTTTCTCCTCGCGGGAAACTCTATGCTAATAATAACTCTACCGTCTACAGTGTTGTGTGACAATATCATGTGGGAAGAGGAACACTCCTCTGTAATATACCGCTGGTGTTACCTTATAATGTTATCTATAGTTGCCTACATTATTGATATTATTGATATTATTTACATTACTTAGTGTAGCAGGATGTTTTTCATAAAAATAAAAATAAAGGTTTATTTTACGTCGAAGATACAGGAAGCCGTTACCGGGTCTCCCAAGCCAGAGGCTTGTATTTAGTATTCCGACGAACTCCAGGATCGAATTGGAATTTGTAATCCCAAGTGTGACTGATTGTAGTAGGGAGAAAATGTGGTACTCTTAAATGGTATTTCCTGCATTTTTAGGCGGAAATTAAACGGGAAAAGGACAAGTAACGAGAACGACTTCTACTGTAAGCCCGTTCTTTAATATTGGCTTAAAGGTAGCTACGTCGCTACTATCGCTCAAGTGCCTTCAAAAAAGTTTGCTGGGTGATCCCAGGTGTAGCAAGATGTTTTTTGCATTGTAAGCACAAGTATAGTGCATGAACTGATAGTGCGGCGGAGGAGCACTATTCTAAGGGGGCTGGGGGCATGCTCCCCCGGAAAGGTTTCAAAACTCATTCCTCTTTCATGGTATATATATTTCCTGCATTTTGAAGCAAAATTTAATAGAAAAAGACTAGGGAACGACTTCTAATCCTGTGCCGCTTTAAAAAGCACGACTTTCATAAATGTGATTTCCCATTTCGGTAGTTTATCTACATGTGCAGAAAACATGTGAAAGAACATGTCGACATTAGCCGAACTTGCGAAAGTTGAGTGCTGTAGCTTTAAAAGCAATGAAGCTACAGCCATTTGAACTTAGAGATCTATATGAGAAAAACAACGTAGGCCTTTCTAGCCTCTCTTTCATGTCTTTTGCTGTATTAGAAATACTCATTGCTCAACAGCAATTCTCCACATTGCTCTAAAACTCAAAAGAATTACTAGTTTTAATGTGATCTTTCATGTGGTAGCATTGGTTTCCCCCTACAGATTGATCTTCCAAATTTTGTAAATTAGGAGGCAGCCAATATGAAAGTCGTGTATCTCCCTAATATCACTGAACTGCCTTGAAAATGTTTGACCTCCTCTTGAATGCGTAACAAAATATGAACTCCCTTTTGAAAGTTGACAATGTTTTTTTAAGCCTCCCCATTTTCTCACCAGCCCCCCCAACCATAAATAATGAATGTTCCTCAAAGTATGTCAATAATTCCTTCGACTAGCGTAAATAATAATTCATTACAGAAAGCTGCAACGGTTATTAGTTAGAACAACAGCTGGATTCAGTCTGGGCTGACCACTCCAATGGTTTAGAAGTAGTGCTGATTGCATTTAGCTCATCTCTAATTGACTCTTTTTCTTTTTGGCCAAACCGAGACAGATGGGCGGCGAATTGAACAAATTAGCCCGATTCTGAGGAATCTAGCTGACCAATCAATGCGGGTTGACGGCTACCATAAAATTACCAGAACACTGACAGTCATTACACCTTCCTAGCTAAGAAATACAAAAAAATATACCTCAAGTCTACTATATTGTTTTGTGGCTACTGGGTTAAAGATTTGAGCGATTTTTAAGTGAATCAATTAGTAGCCGCAGTAATTTCTGTTCGCTAAAATTACCTTATTTTTCAGTTTATGTAAGAAAAAGCAACACTGATATTTGCAATCAACCTAAATTTATTCATTCTAGTTCTCATCAATTTCTGCTACATCCTTTTCTTCTTCGAATCGGAACACATTTTCATCAAGTTATTATTCAAAATAAGGTGTTGTTGAAAATACAAACAACCAGTGTCGTTTTTTCTCTTTTCCCAGAATTTTCCGATTTTTTCGTTTTTAGGGATGAAACTGATCTGTACTTTACTTCATATGCACTGCGTTTCAATGACAACTTTACCAGGAATCCGAATGCATTTAATATCTGCATTTAATATATGCATGTTTGTTGGAAGATTTGAAAGTTGAAAACCGGCAAGTTGAAATCACTCGAGTGGCGATAAGCACACTGCAAAATCTGACAAGTATTAATTAGTAAATACTCCTAATTTATAAGCCAATTACCAAATGCGAATGCTGAATGTTTTAGCCCATACAATAAAAAAAAACCTGCTTTCTTTGATGAAAATGTGTGCTAAGTTTACTCGTTTCCGTAATAATTTATTTGTACCATGCACGATTGTATTAGCGTTGTGAGGTAGCCAAACTTTTCTTTCTTTTTTTTGAAGTCACATGCAGTCATTTCACAGTCATTTCGCTATTTGTTTACGAAAAGTTGTGAGCGAATTTGGAAAATCCTGAGCGGGCAAGATGGAAAAATCTTGCTCGCTGAGCAACCAAATTAGATTGCAGCATTCAGAGTCATCTTGCCCGCTCACCAAGCGAAGAGGTCAAAACAATGGTACTTTTACGGGACCCAATTTTGAGGGAAGGGGGTTGTACCCGGAACCCACCACCTGTTTTGGCAAAATCTAGATTTTTGACCACTATATCTTCTTGAATAAAACACTCAATGAAGAAGTAACTATATTTCTAGTTTCTACAGGCAGAGCAGAACGTGTTTCTGCATTAAAATCAGGTATCCCTATTTTACAACGCGAGAAAATCACCCTCGAAAAAGGGGTACCCGGCACGCACCACCTCCCCTGACAAACCTGGGTCCCATTCGAAATCCATTGTTTTGGACTCAACCCTAAGCTGCCATATAATAAGAAAAAATCTTGACCGCTGAACAACCAATCAGATTGCTTGCCCGCTCACTGAGTTGCCATATAATAACAGCGAATACTAATATCGAACCCAGATCTCTCTCAAAAAATGAGAGAGGGAAGGAGAGAGTATTCTGTACTCGGCATTAGTGCGCATGTCACAGCGAAGCCTAGAACTTTGTGATACCAGTTCTCTTCGCGCGATCGGTTTATTAAGAAACTTTGCTTATAAAATCTCGGCATGGCTTCGAGAACAATGTTATAAAGTCATCAGGAATTTGAAGAGGCCTTAAGTTATACTGCAAACTAGCGGAAATTCGCACTTGAATTCGGACTGAAGGCGAAACAGCAAGAGGCTTTGCGAGAAATAGTCACATCAACTCTCGAGATTGTATTGTTATCTTGCTCACAAGATACGTCGTGGAAAGTCTCTAGTTTACCAGCTGCTTCCGGTAATTTTCGCCAATTTAAGGTCTCCAGATAAAAGATCAGTGGAGCAGAAGTCAGTGATTGTTGTAATGTCGCCACTTGATCGTTAACCAATCACGAAGCGAATAGAATCGGGTTTTACCAGATCTCTCTTTCCCTCCCTCATTATTTTAGAGAGATCTGGATACTAGATTAAGTAAAACATCCCCTAGCTGTGAGCGTATAAGCGCGCGCGTCAAAGAAAATATTCGAAGGATGATAGCAACAAAACCTACACTGTTCTCTTCTCGGATCAAATAATGTCCGCGGACGAAATGTCAGTTTTAAACCGAAAAGAACGAAGATGAAAATTATAGATGTTTTTATGCTTCATTATCGAAAGAAATTATTTTGTAGTTAACTCGCAGCTCCGTTAATTAGATTTTAATATTTCCAAACTTTTCTTTTCGAAAACAGAAAATCCAATTAACTTAAATAATTCTTTAAATTAAAATTAAATAATCGTGTTCCTCTACGTGTTTTCCTTGTGCTGAACAAATGTTACATCTGTTGCCATACCTTTCGCGGCGAGAACGGTTCCTAACAAAAAATAAATTGGAACAAGAGTGAGATATGATGCTCCTAGCGCAGCCATTGTCGAAGATGTGAACTGAAAAAGTTACTGATGGAAGATAAATGTTATAACTAACTAATTATTCATTACTTCTTTGTTCAGGAATGAGCTCGGTGTCTTTGCAAGAGCCGGTTTTCACGCAACAGGAACAAGATAAACATAACTGACTCGTTACAGCTTCACAGTGTTGTTGTTGTGCCTTAAAAAAATCAAAGAAAGAGAATATAATTGCTAATAGACCATTTTCTAAAGTATGCGCACGCAACAGGCTTGACGGGCCGGTAAATACTTCACGTGGGAATCACGTAGTGGTTTCGTATAACCCTCCCTATTATTCCAACCAATACTAAATTCAAGCTGCCTACATGAAGTATTTCTTGGCGGGCCGTGAGTTTTGTTAGCTTTTGTTAGACTCGTTCTGATGCGACAGCCTTTGTTATTCAAATTATCGGCTATTGTTCAAAAATTGGCGGCTATTGTTCAAAAAGCGATTTGGCGGGCCAATATTGCGTGCGCATACCTGAGAAAATGGTCTATTATTTGGGTAATAAGTTCATGTCCTAGATACAACAATAGGTTAATTACGTTCTATTATGTTTCGGTCATAGAACGTCAGTAACATATTGGTGTATCTAGGACATGAACTTATTACCATTATTTGGTTATGCTTCAGGGTAGGCCATCCCCTACTTGAGGGAGAACGGCGAGAAACGATGAAATCGCCGTTCTCCCTCAAGTAGGGGATGCTGTTCGCAGGCTATATAATGACGCCATAATGCAAATGTACTATTGGGGACGTTAAAGAATCTGCTGTACTCCTCGAATAAGAGTAGGGGATTGTAACCCGGTACAGCAGATTGTGCTCTACTCTGTACTACCATTGTACTGACATCGGTTGTAAAAGCAATGAAGCATTACCGATTATACACACAGAACCGAACAGAACAGGCTCGGCCCAAAGCATTCTCCCCGTTGAATTAACAATTATCCTTATATGGCAAACACGCTTGAAATAATGATAATCGTTAATTCTACGACAAATCCTAACCTGAACCACAAACCAAACCCTAACCATCGGACGAGTTCACGGGTAAACGACGGGTTCTCACTCACGTAGAGCTAGGGGGTTCACAGGTAAACAAGAAGAGCAGGTAAAGAGATGAAAAATGTTTTTTTGAGCGCTCCTACTCGGGCTCGAACAAGTAACCCTTTGCGTGTACTGCAGTGTAGTGCAGACGTCATTACTACTACACTAAGCCGATCTACCGCCGTTCAGAATGTAACATATTTTTATCTTTATCCTTGACTGGTTTTAAGAATGTCATTAGAATGAACGATTATCATTATTTCAAGCGTGTTTTCCATTTAAGGATAGTTGTTAATTCAACAGGGAGGTGTGTTGCTCGGCCAGGGGTTTTGGGTATACTGGTATCCAATAGAGTATACGCTATTTTTACACTGCAATATGGGTATTTAGTATATTTAAATTTGGAATTTTCTGCAATTTTGGTATAAAGTATACGGTACGATTTTGACATCTGATTTGAATATCATAAAGTCTTCTGGAGCTGTCCTGAGAACTCTTAATTTGGGTATTATGGGTAATTTTTAAAAGTATTCGGATATAACCCCCTGGCCGAGGCTGATGTTTATTTTGTTGGTATTCTGTAACTTTGAATTATTATTTTTGTCTTGCACGCCACAGGAAAGGGACATGCATGCATAATAGTCACAGCTGTTTTTCCTCAGTTCTGGAAAACGAAACTCCTATAGAAGAAGTCAAAGGATTACAACTAGTTGAAGCAGCGTGATTCAGAATTGCATTCAATGCAGCTAAGATATTAAGGCAAGAAGCCTTTTGGAATACGAAATGAGCTTGAACACGAAGGGTCTGGAAAATAAAACTTGCAAACTTAATGAATATTATTTAGAAATCATAAATTGTTTTGAAAAAAAAAGTAAGCTTATAATGGGTATATGGAAAGATAAAAAGGGAAATGACTGAGGACGAGTAATTCAGTAGAAAGTGAGTGAGAAATTGTCCTGTGATATTTTTAACAGAATCACAGGGAATTGTAAACGATCGACAATCGACTGGAGGTGGAAAATTGCATTTCCAAGCACGTTTTGCTAATAACACCACCGATCTCGTACAAGTGCTTTCAGTAAATAAATGAAGTCTGATATTTCAGTTTGCCATCCAGTAAAACCACGTGATTGCATTCCTGCAAATAAGGACTATTATTATTAATTCCTCAGTATCCCGAATTCTGATTGGTTGATTCACCTGCAAATAATTGCGCGCAAATAAGCGTTTCCCGATATTGCTGTGAGCATGCGCAGTGCTGCTCAACAACAAATCCAACATGGCCGCTCGGTTTCCAGAGTGTTCAGAGGAGAAAATTGCGAGCATTTTGGATGCCAAAGGTAATGAAAACACTGAATAATAAAACAATTATTGGAACTCCGACTATCGCAATATATGATGAATTGTCTGTGTCTCGTTTCCAGTTATTTGCCTCTGCCGGCTTCGACATCGGCAAATAACTGGTAGCTCGCCACAGACAATTCATCATATTTTGCTCAGCCTCGTCCAATAATTGCTTACTAGCAACAGCCGTCACTTCTTCGCTTTCACGGTTTTTTCATAATTTTGAATAACGTTGACTGTGGAATGATGAGATGTTGTGCAATACTCTTCCGGTCCGTAATAAGGCCGTGATTTTTGCAATCAGTTTTCTTGTGTCTGTATCCGCAATGTACGTAAAGTTGAATTTGGACTGATTTCTGATGTAATACAAAACCCGAACTTCCTTTATTCGGTTGATAAAATTGCAAAGAAGCTAGGTCACAAAGGCGCCGGAGCATCATTGGCAACCTTGATATCACTATTGGCTCTTCTACATACTCGGGTACCCATGTCTCTGCTGCAAGGATTTTCGCCCTGACTGCGATACTGGATGTTTTAAATTACTCGATTTGTTCTGAGCTACCTGATGCTTTGCTTGGTATCTTATAGATGCAAAAATTGGTTTTGAAAGGATGGAAACATTTCTATTGGAGCCTACTTCACAAAACTCTAGAAACGCAGAAACATATATGAAACAAACAAAAACCCGCCTGGTGAAAATTAAGAGAACGCAGAAATCGAGGAAAGACTTGTAAAGAAGACAGACAATGCTAAATATACTTTTACCTCCAAAGGAAGTAAAGAATCAGATGGCAAAGCCACAAATAATAATTACTTTCAACTGTTGTGAACTTCTGGCTTGCTCTTGTGATCCCTCTGATCATCATGGCTGGGTATATATTCCTCCCGAGGTACTACCTTAAGACTGCACGGGAACTGAAACGACTATAGAAGCTACCGAAGTAGTCCATTGTTTGCACACATTTCTGATACTATGATTGGCTTGGAAACTCGGTCATCCCACATGGAAGGGAATTTCTTTACACAGTTGATGGGGTAGGTAACAAAATGTAGCTGGTACTTCAAAAGAGCACAAAATAATTTCAGGTTTGCCACCAATTTCATTAATGGCCTTGTTACATGATCCCGGGTAGAAGGATTACCCCTTTAGCATGGACAACTTTACCGAGAGTTTATATGGAAAGCTAACCTTGCTGATCCCAGAATCGCATCACAGTGCGCAAGCTCTGTGTGATCGATTTGCCCGGAGTTGTCCCGATGAGAAAGGACAAAGTGTTATATAATATGGCGTGTTGATGTCGGAAAGTTGTCGCGGGAAGAAGGGACACCCTTCTCGCCGAGACGAGATATCCCTGGGTCAGGGACAACCCTTCTACCCGGGACGAGTTTATTCACAATGTAAACAGTTTATTGTGGTTTACAGAGAAATGTATGGAAAGTTGTCCCTCCCCGAGTAACTCGGCTGGAAGGGTTATCCCTTCTACCCGGGACAACTTTCTCCATGTAACAAGGCCTTAATAAGTGCAATATACACAAATTTGGTTGCGCTCTTCATGCACAGTAGACACAGACACACAGACACAGACACAGACACAGACACAGACACAGACACAGACACAGACACAGACACATTTTTATTATTGGTGTTTTGTACATGCAAGTACTTCGACATGGGTCCAATAAATTTCAATAAACTTCAGTTAAATTAGATCAGTAAGATCAGTACAAAGCCTTGGGGTGGGGGTGGGGGGGGGGGGGGGGGGGGGGTGGCACTTGTATAATAAATTGTAGATATATGTATGTGCCGCTATGCGGTCCAGAACTTGGTTACGTTCTCAAAGAAAACCACTCAAGCATGTTAAGGCATGGTTTTTGAACCGTTCTGATAAAACATTCAAAATTCGCTATCTTTGTCATTTACGTATGAAATACCCTATAACTTTGGAATAATACGGTAATCGTGTGTCTTAACATTTCAGGCTCGGTATTTTGGTGTTTTGAAGGTAACGTGACCTTAAGGCTGATAAAACAAAGAAATCAAAATGGGGTGGCGGAAGTTATTGTTATGTTTCAGATTTTCGATTCCAAATGTTAAGCTTGTTATGGGAAATGAGACCGTGTCCGGAATGGTTGACTTTTTATCACTGAAGAGGATATAAATGGCGAAAAATGGTTCCAAGAATGGGTCACGTGACCTGTTTTCTATATTTTCGCCTTAACAGTCTATCAGGATCAACCATTCCGGACTGATCTTTAAAGTCAACCACATGTGTAATCATATAAACATAAAATCGTTACTTAAAATATAAAATGCACCACCCCGTTTTGAGTTTAATTTTCAACATTTTGTGATCACGTGGTTGGTCACGTGATAGACATTTTGCCAAAATTTTATATTAAGACGATTAAAAACGCTGAGATTAGTTATAACCACCATTGTTCTAGGATTTGAGCAAATTCAAGTGACTCTATTCAAGAAAATAGATGTAGCCTCGTTTTCATGTTCAAACCATGCCTTAACATGCTTGAGCAGCTCTAAAATCCAGATTTCCGAGTTATTGTGAACATGAAAATGTTTGATTTTCTGATTGTCTGTAACCCGGATTGTGAAATATTTTACGGAAAACAGGAACCGGAAATTGAAATAAGGTTCACAATTATATATGACGTCATTAACAAGAATGCCACCCAGAGGTCCCCAGGGGTACAAAGCATAGTCTACAAATCAAAAAGCTACCAAGAAGAGAAATTCAGAAATGTAACATGTTGACATTGTAGGGTCAAAGCAAAACTTTCGTTTTTAAAACAGATTACATTAGAATTTAGAGGAGACCGATGATAAGACTGATGATAAGAACGAATGATACGTCTTTGTAGATACTGTAGTGTCAACTGTGGTTATAAATATGGCAATTGAACAAACATTATTTGCTTTGATCTGTGCAGATATCAGAATGAGCACACACGAACGTTTTTCCTGGTCACGTCTACTAATCGATGGGTCGGACTTCATCAGTCGACTTGCTTTGTGCTTCCTTTGTTACAATATATAGTGGCAGTGGTTTGTCAGATCGCGAGCGAGGCCCCAGGTAATACATGTTTGGACACAATTCCTTGGTTTGTGGGCTTGTACCTGTGCATGTTTGTGATAAATCAAATTAGAAAAAAATGAAACTAAGATCATTTGTTCCGTATTTCGGTTCACCAGGGGCTGTGTCACGTGGACATTTTGGATTTAAAGAAAATTCAGAGCTTCCGTGAACAAATGAATCTGTTTCTTGCCCTGGTGCATTTTAAGGAACGATGAAGAGCCCATGTGTTAATACATAATTGACTTTATCGTGAATCAATTTCAGAATCACTTTAACGTTGTGTAATATTCTTTTCCTTATACTAATCCTGAGCATAAAACAATAGGACTCAATGAGAGGTTGGCGCAAGTCTATTATAAGGGAGATTAGTCGACATGCAAATGCCGTCAAAAGTGCATTCAACCGTGTAAGCTGCAGGATGAGTATATACTGATAGCTGCTCATTTGTCTCTTTTGTCCCCATTGTCCCTTAAAATAACATAAAATTGTTAAATCATTTAAGAAATGAAGAACAAACGCGATTTTTGTAGCTACAATCATGGTAACAAGTGCTGAGACACTTTTTTTTAGTATAAATTTATTTAGAATTTGCGATTTTTCAGATGTTTTATCCCCTCCCCCCAATTCAATGTTGATCTATTCAATACTGCAGAAATCGCATTTTTAAGTCGTTTTCTCAAAATATGTAAGTACTTTACTGTCATTTTCATTGATTTTCTGTAAAAAAGTTATTAGTTTTTGCGACTTTTATCAAGACATTTAAGTTTTCATTCAATGCTTGGAATGTTATTATCTTCATGACGTCATTAAGTAGCGATGGACGTCAAGCAGAATACATGATTAATGTTGATCTATGAAAAGTAAAGTCGCATTTTCAATGACCCAATATCCCAACATTGTCTGGGGAAGGGGGGCATATTGTGACAACGTAACACTCGAATAGTGTAGGCAATTGGCCATCACTACGGTCCACAGGACTCGGGTTCGAACCCCAGAACGAGATTGTTACGTTTTCTCAGTTTTGGATTTTCTCTCTATATACTTTGGTCTAAACTCGTTGTTTGCCAATGAATCCTAGCCCTATGCTAGTGAGAACTCGTTATTTACATGTGAACCCTAGCTATAGGTGGGTGAGACCTCGTCATTTACCTGGAAACCTGTTTACGGGTTTAGTGTTAGCCGGTGTACTTTTGATGTGAAGTTTCGGTAAAATGGAATAAATCTCTACCTCGTTTGTGAGGCTGAAAGTTTCAAAATGGCGGATTAATGAGTAGGACTCGAAAATATTCATGTGACCATCTACACGTACATATGGCGGCCTATTGTGCTTCCTTATAAGGAGGTCGTACGATAGCCCCGTCTCATTTTCTAAGTACTAATAGTACCGTGTTATCCGTAATTTTATCAGAAAACTGCTCTTATAATTTACTATCCACATCTTGCTGGACATTTCACTTCGATTGCTCCACGAATTCCAGTAATCAAATCAGCCCAATTCATAACGTTCCCCTCTCCTGATGGGCATTTATTGTCAAGCTTTAAAATGGCCTCAGAGGGGAGGACTCGATCCCAAATATTGACATACGTCAGGTTTCCGTTAAAACTTTGATGGCGCTGGAATCCCCCTGCAGGGTAGCTATCCTGATCTTGACCAAGCACTACAACACCTTTGGTGTAAGAGAATCCAGTACCGAATCCAGTTCCCTCAGCTGAAATGGCGCCGTCGATGTAGACTGTCCAATTGCCAGCGGTATTCTCCCATGTAGCGCAGATATGGTGCCATTGTCCATCAACAACTGATCTTTTCATCGTACTGAAAAACAACACCGTTATACTAATTACCTTTCGAGCAGTAAAAACAACGACAACAACAACAACATCGTCATCAGCATAAAAAAAAACTTTATTTACAAATGGTAACTAGAATTATTACAAAAGTAATTTTCATCTAGGCCCTAATTAAAAACAATAGAAGCAACAAAAAAAACCAAGTGGACCTAAATGACAATCAGAAATATATATCAACAAACTATTCTAACTAACCACTCCTGTGCATTTTCCAAGTAGTCGAATGAACTACGTCACAAAATGTGCTAAAACTAACTATCATACTAACCACCCAGTTTGCCATCCCCAAAACAAACACAGGATATCCTGGTATGATCAACTAAAAGTAAGGTATGCTAACCGCCGTGGGGAACGAGTAGCAGCTGACGTTTCGAGCGCTAGCCCTTGAAACAAAACAAAAACGACTAGCACTAGTACTTGAAACGTCAGCTGTTACTCGCTCCCCACTATACCTTAATCAACTTTTAGATGATCACACCAGTGTTTATCTTCCCCGCCGACGTAGATCAACACTAGTTTTTACAGGAATTAATCACCCATCACAACATATCCTACTGAAGTACTCCAGACTTATTAATCATAACTAAACCACCCCATGTGCCCTCCCCGGAAACAGATCCAAAATATCCTAACTAAGTATATACACTTTTAATTACCATTTTTCATATTCAGCTTCATCCCAAATGCATCACAGCTTTCACACATGTTATGGGATCCCAACTATTTCATACTGACGAGGCCGAAACAGCTGCATTTTGGCATTTTGTCTTTTTTTACAGATACAGGGTTAACGCCCTACTGTCGACGTGGCCTTTGACTCCCTGGCGGCTTATTAAGGATATACACGACTTTCATAATGGCCGCCTCCTAATTTGCATAACCTGGAAGATCAATCTGTAGAGGGCAACCAATGCTACCACATGAAAGATCACATTAAAACTAGTTATTGCTTTGAGTTTTAGAGCAATGTGGAGAATTGCTGTTGAGCTATGAGCATTTGTAATGCAGACAAACATGAAAGCGAGGCTAGAAAGGCCTCCGTTGTTTTTCCCATACGAATCTCTCTAAGTTAAACTGGCTGTAACTTCATTGCTTTATAAGCTACAACACTCAGATTTCACAAGATTACTAATGTCTACACAGCTTGTCTACATGCTCTTTCACATGGCAATGTTCATGTTTTCTATACATGTGGATAAACTACCGAAACGGTAAATCATATTTATGAAAGTCGTGTATACCCAGTATAGAAGTATATGATTGTATACGATTTACATGTTTTTATATTCAGCCCCATCTCACATGCGCCATAGCTTTCATTCATCTCTTGTCATCAATTGCTTTATCGCACGTCACCCAAACCTTTGTGTTACTGCGCGTGACATGTGATTTTTGAAGTGGCTGTACTACCTGCAACTGTGACGGTTAAAACACACATGGATTGCTGAGGTTGCTAACTTCACTACGAATACGTTAGGTTCCAGTTCTGTTGCGATACTGACAGCTGATTGGACTTTGGATCCAGTGATGTGCTCGGTTTGCAGCCAAAATGACACAGTGAAGGCAGTCATGTCGATACGTCTGTCGTACAACACGTGATCCAAGTGTAAACTACGTGGGAACTGTAGGACGTAGTTTCCTGTGGATAAGATATATTCCAGTGAACCAGAAGACCTCTTACGTATAGTTGATTTAGTTCAAGGCTGAATATGAATCATCTCTTAAGGAAATCTATGTTAATTTGTCACGTGGTCAGGAAATATCTTTTGTCTGCCTGAATGAATGTTCACTTATTCTTAAAGGTTTTCTAGAACTTTCCTGTGATTTGTATCCTTTACCGTTAGGGTTATTTTTCACAAAAGTAGTTTGTCTTAAATTTCGTGTAGGTTCTAAGTTTGTTTTTACTGGTCTGATTACTGTTTGCTATTTGATCAATAAACAGTGAGGCAAATAATTCCTGGGTTTCTATGTCTTTTATTTGTCTTTGTACTTCAGAGCAAAAACAAAAACACGTTTTACTTGACTGGACCAATTTAAAGAATCGTTTTTCTTTCATTTCGTTGCTCATCTGTTTTCGCCCAGTTTGTCTAGGCCAATATTTTGCAGTATTGTAAATAATTTCGTGTTTGCGGAAGTAGACGCCCAAGCTCTGCTCTGTACTACTATATTTACTGCTTTTTTACTGACTCCCACCACGTATCTCATCGAATATACCATCGAGACCCCAAATTAATTTTCACTGCCATAAAACAGAATTGGTTTCACTAGTGTCGAGTCAAAAAGTCGAATTCTGACCTCAACGTTTAGATTAAAGTTGACGACATTTTTTTATTTCCTGTTTCGCTAGATTGAATTTTCCATTTACGCTATAGGAGTTATTCCTAGGTACATGTAACTGAGAAGTTACGATATCTATGTTATAGTCGAGAATATTGTCGATCTTTTCCTTGCTTACTTCAAGGTAGGTTTTGGAGCAGTATATTGGAATAGGTTATTTAGGCGTGACTATAGACCTTGTTCGGACGTAGAAACAACGATAATGTCATCGGCAGTTGATACCTTATTTACTGCTTGATCCGCAATTTTATTAGCATCTTTGTCAATGGTGCTTAGCCGCGTTAGAGGGAGGTCGTGAAGTTAGATGTTAAACAGCGTTGGCAGTATTAGCAGTAATATGCCAACAAGACTCGTCTTTGCTGTGAATATTTATTATGACGGAAAGGAAGTGTCCGTTTTCGCTTCTTAGCGGCTGACTCACTGGCAGGAATGCTCAGTGCTCAGTCGTGGTATTAAAATATATATTTTTGAATATTACGACCATTCGAGTTCCCCTCTGAAAAAGGTATGTACTATCAGTGTATGAAGAACCACTTTCATGCACATTTATGTTTAATCTCGATCGTTGTGTTACCTGTGTCACTGAAGTCGTTTTTACTGCACTTCGGCCAAACACAGCGATGGCCGTTGATTCCACCGAAGCCTGATTGACAGGTCATTTTAGGAGCAGGGCACTGGGCATCAATGCAGTTATCCTAAAAAGGAAACTAAGAAGTTCTAAGGTAGAGAATGATATATGACGTCACCCGAGACCATCCAATCAGTGGGCTTGAAAAGCGTCTTACGGTGCATGTAATAGATAAATGAATGAAATAGATAATAGATAAATGAATGAATGACGGATTGATTGAATAAACGAACGAACGAACAATCAACGAATCAATGAATCAATGACGAATCAATGATGAATCAACGAATCAACGATGAATCAATGACGAATCAACGATAATCAATGGCGAATTACCGAATCAACGAATAAATAAATAATAGATAAGTGAACGGAACGAGCGAGCGAGCCAACCAGCCGCCTGTCAGTCAATGAAGCAAAACCAAAACATTTGCAGCACAATAGAACTCCAGACACTTGAGATAGTGGATTCATGCATATGAGCAGGAAAACAAACGAACCGAATTGTTGCATGACATATATTTTTTTATGCTATGTTTCACAATAATTGTACCAATCAGATTGCAGATGGTACTCAGTAAGGTTATGGTACGGAGCATCCTTGTTCATTATATTGACAAACGATTTCAACACTAGTAGAAAATACAAGTTTCGTATTTTTACGGACGAGGCTGGAGCAGACACGCAAGGGAGGATGAAAAGGAGGTTTAGAACCCATAATCAGTTTGACCCCTAAAACGTACGCATAAATTACAATTTATAAAGTGATGTGTACGTTGTAAAGGAACCTTAAAATTTTAATTCTGAACTCCTAAAAGGCATACGACTGGGTTGTGTAACTAACTTGTGCGAACAGGACGGTTACGATAATTTTTACCCCTAAAACAAGCGCCGAGCACCCCTGTCAGTTCAATATAGGGGGGGGGGGGTGCACTCTCTACCTTAATTGCACGGTAAATACAGTGCCCAGTGCAATCCACCAAGACACTTGGATGTACTTCATCGTTAGAAGAACTCAGCTCGCATTTCAGTGAATCGCGTTTGAAGTTGCATGACGTGCATTCAGGTTCGAGATAGCACTGAATCTCGCAGGCGCCTGGGTTGGGAACGGTGAAGTTCTTGATGACGTAACCGGTGAATGTCTTATTTGGAACTGGAGACTTCCATTCCACTGTACGGCAAGTGTCTTGAACAGAAAATAAAGCAATATAATAGCATTGTAACATATCACTTCTAAAGTTACTGTGACAATTCAAATTTAAAGTAAATTCATTAAAAAAAATAACTTTTCAATCGACCTCTACGAGTAGTTTAGATCACGGAAAACTACGCCCATTAAAATAATATCGGACCTATCTTAGTTATTACTTCTGTAGGAATTGTAGGATTCCTATGGTGACGTCATATTCCTACGACCATAATACCTAATCCTAACCCCAAACTTAACAATTGTCATTTTTCACTTTACTTTTCTACTAAATAAATTTCCACGCCACCTCAGTAACGTACAACCCTTGCCATTAAGTCGGACCGCTTCAGCAATTTCTGTCTATTTTTAACACAACCCCCTCCCCCATTTCAATGTTGGTTTTCGAGCAGACTGAAATGTTGCCTTTCTATCCCAACATTGTGAAGGGGGAGGGGGGACAAGCGAAGTCATAAAAAATGCCCGCGGTGTGTCGGAGGAGTTCGTTCAGTGTTCTGAATAGCCTTATTTTGTCGGGCGGTCCGTACTTAAATGGCGAAGGTTGTCTGAGGCGAGATTTTAGGTAGCTCACATGGTATAATTGTTAATAACGTCCAGGGAGTTAACGAAAACAGCTCAAAACGAGAGGGGGTAGTAAGCACTTGGTGGGAAAACGGATGCGCTTGTCAATGCAAATTTGATGAAAAAGCCCGATACCCCGGGTAAATAAATACCCGAGGGCGTAACCCAATATTTTACTTAATTGTTTTCGCACAATTAGATTCAGTGATCACACTCAATGCTCAAAAAAGTGGATAAAGGGGTTTCGTTTATGCTGTAGATGTATCCATTTCTACTGCTTTCAGTATTAATTCCGGTGCAGCATTAGTTGCGTTTCATCAAATGTTCAAATGTTTCATCAGTCTAGAAGCATGCGTGTTTCACAAACTCCTTCAATCTATATATAGCTACTCAGTATAGGAGCAGAATTCCACCGGATTCCGCCTCGAAGTGCTGATCTCAATCCGATAGAGAACTGTTTCAACATAATTAAGTCATCTTTAGAGAAAGACGCTATCAAACAGAAAATTACGCGCGAGTCGTTCGAGCAATCCAAAGCTCGTGTATCCCGGCATCTGAATAATAGGCCCACTACAGTTCGTTGACAACGCTATTGAAAGCATGCCAAAAAGATTTCAGACTGTTGTAGAACAGAAGGGACATAGGACCAGGTACTAGAGATGGAACTATGAAGGACAACAACGGTTGCATATCCTGAGAACTGTCACTGCTGATTTATTCGTGGTAACTGTAACCGTTACGTTACCCACTGAGCGTAGTGTAAAACTGTTCTCGGACTCGGCCGATCAAGCCTGCTCTTACAAATGTATTCATAACCCACTCCTGTCTAATATATAACAAATAACACAGTATATAAAATGTTAATCCGTTCCAGAACTATTGCTATACTTGTTGGGCTTTTTTCCCTTATGAAGAGTAAGGGATTCAAAATTCGCCCAAATTCGCTGAAACTACGTACAGACACAGCCAAGATACAGATCATAGACACCAGGTAAGTTTTATTCACTTTATTACAGTATATTTATCGAAAAAACAGATAAAAAAATTCCCATACAAACCCTAAAAAAATAAATTTACATAAACAGAGCTTGGGCTTCCTGTGGTTTTATTTGCAATGAGGGGAGAAACTGGAGCAAACTCTATGTTGAAAGCCTGTATCACACAAAGTACTCAGTTCATCGTGTGCAGCGTCCAAAACTCATACTATAGAGCAAGTTTTCTTGGCTGAGGCTTGCAATTACAGGCAGAAATCATCGTTTTGTGTTGGAGAAATGAACGGAGAATTGTAGAGATGATCACTTCCGGCTACTGTCACGCGCGCTAAAAGTACAGTGAGTCCGTTACAACTGTTGCTTTTGCATTTTGTTATTTGTTTTCGACTACGATAGATATCGTTTTACATTCAACCACCTTGATTTCGTCTTTAACATCAGACTCATGTGATAGTGGTAGCGATTCGTTTCCAGATTTGGCACTTCAAGCTCTGCGTGAACCTCTAAAGAAACCACCCATTGAATAATCTTGTTGTTATTTTGCTCCCATCCTTCGATAACGGCTTGGGAAAAGCTTTCTCGGTTGGGAAATTTCTCAGTGTCGGCCCTACTAAAGGTCACTAGATATGATATATTGTTCGCTGAATTCGGCCCTCAAGCTTCCGCCATTATTAACACCGGCAGGTACAAAATGCAGACTGGAAAATACAGACCGGAAATTTGCAGACCGGAAAATGCAGACTCGAAAATGCAGACTCGAAAATGCAGACCAGACAAAATCAATAAGAAACATCTATCGGTCGGCAACAGGGCTACTCTGCAAGGCTTTAGACGACTTAGACCCACCCTTCTTTTTGGGGGTTATACACGTCTTATGCGGGGTCTTTGCTTTTATCTTGACTGCCGGCGAGCCACGTATGCGAGCCACGCCGAATCCGAGCTTTTCATGACAAGATTCCCTTAAAAACAGAAAGGAAAAGCTAGGTATTCCGAGGTATTTTTAATTATTTAGCCGGGTCCTTTCTTCAGTTAAACTGATTCCGTCCCATCTTCTTCTGTCCGCCATTTTTAATTTATTACAATGCACAGGAAGCCCAAATTAGCCTGTCCAATTATATATAAATTGTTCTTGGAGGGGCTATTACATTAAGGATTTTCTTGAACTTTCTTGTCTATTAAAACGATCGTCCTTTACCTGTGAACTTAAGCCACAAACTAGTCCTCAACACTAAACGTCGTTTTCCTGGGCGCTCAAGCTTGAAACGTTTTTCAGTTAACGGTTAACGTTGACGGGGTAAGTCGTAGGAGCCTAGGGTTTTTGAGAACGAGTGCTAACTCTCTTATCCACGTTTCTAAGACCTCAAAAAAAATCGGCCATAGGTATTGCATTTAACAGTATGGTCATCGTGAGATGTGTTGCCGGCGGCCAGTCACCCATGATCCAACAACAAATCTCGCCCAATCCGGATAAAGTGGACACCCCAGCAGAATAATCTCATTACTAGAACGATTATGAGTATTATGTTGCAATCAATCAACTTCACACCGGTGTTAGCTTAGAACTTTTCCGCAATTCGCTTTATCGGTTTATTTGATACAGTTCTAGAGCAATTACAGTATTGTAAACAGGGCTGTAAAGTGAACTGTCATCCAAATAATCTTGTGTATTGTATGAAGAGACGATCGAGGACTTTGACAAGCCGTTGAGAGTTCCAGAAGTTAATTCTGTACAAGGTGCGATGGAACTTGCTAAGAAGTTGCAGACTTCTCTGACTGGCGCGCAAGGAAACGAGCGACTGTCTAAAGCCGTTGCACGCGTAAATGATATCTTGGTGGACATGCAACTCAAGTCTTTAAGCGCAATGAAGCAGTCTTCCATTTGCAAATATTTCTCCTAATTCTTGTGTGTACAGATTTATGTACCGACATTAGCTCACAATGATGACAACATCATATACCTGCAGCTTTATTCCCGGGAGGTGGGTACTCCCTTATATGGGCTATATGGGTACATGTGCCGCGGGATAGGGTATGGTTTTTGAGCTGCCGAGGTCTGGGATAGGTTATCCTTTTTACGGTTTTGGTCTGGGAAAGGGTATGGATTTTGATATACTTGTCGTTGACGCCATGCTTAGCGCTCTATCGACCACACTACAGCTTAAAATACCATATTAAAACAAAACAACGGCTTTCGTAGTGTAATTGTAGTTAAAAACTGTTCGGGATCTGGACTCTTTCATAAACATCACAAGATCACGTCTGGGAAAGGGTATAGATTTTTTGCTTCAAGTCTGGGATAGGGTATGGTAAACGGCATTTTTAGGTCTGGGTTTTGAGGTCTCCGCGGCACACCCCCACCCAAAAATCTTCTGAGTACCCCCCAGGGTCTTTATTGTAGCTCCCGTAAGCGGACATATCCCATATTCCACAAGTGTCCGCTTACGAGAACTATTCCCGTAAGCGGACAGTTCCAGTTACGGACACTTTTTCTGATTCCCAAGGGTGTCCGCTCAGTACCAAACAGGAAACCCAAATTTATATGTAATCGGAGAAGCTGCTTTGGGCTTCCTGTGCATAGCAATAAATTTAAAATGGTGGACAGAAGAAGATGGGACTGAATCAGTTTAACAAAGACAGGACCCGGCTAAATACGAACGTAATTAAAAAGTAAGTAAATAACTCAAAATACCTCGGAATACATAGCTTTTCCTTTCTGTTATTAAGGAAATCTTGTCATGAAAAGCTCGGATTCGGCGTGGCTCGCATACACGGCGTGTCTGGCGCTGGCAGTCAAGAAAAAAGCAAGACCCCGCATTAGACGTGTATATAACCCCAAAAAATAAGGATCTAAGTCATCTATAAAAGCCTTGCAGAGTCGCCCTGTTACAGACCGATAGATCTATGTTTCTTATTGATTTTGTCTGGTCTGCATTTTTGAGTCTGCATTTTCCGGTCTTCATTTTCCAGTCTGCATTTTCCAGTCTGCATTTTGTACCTGCCGTAATTAACACAGCTGATATGATTCGCCCATGAGCGGCTTCAATAAATGAATATTCACAAGCGATTATGACTTTGAAATTGTAAATGTGTATCGGTATTAATAAATTTAGTAAACATGTATTTAATTTTAAACTTTTAGTTTTTAAAGCTGTAATTTTTTTCCATATGCACACCACCCCTCCTCCCTACTTTTATGACGTCACATAGGCATGACGTCACTGTATGTATGGTCATATTAAGAATTTCATTTGGTGTCCATTTAGAAACAAACGCGGCTCAAAAAAGCTGGCACAATCACAGGCAGCCCAAGCTCTGTATTTGCACTGTGTGACTATTATTTCACAAAATTGTCAGATAAAGAAAATAAACTTACCTTAAGAGTTTGTTGTTGTCCTGTTGTTTCTCTGGGGTCTAGAAATGGCGGTTATGGGGCATTTCTCTCACTTTGGGTTTTTCTCTCTTCTCTGTCTTAAAGAAAGGAAAGGCTGCACACTCAAATGCAAACCACGAGGCACTTGAGGCCGATTTTTCGCACGAAAACCCGTGTGGAAGGTGGCTCTAATAGCTTAAAATAGAGGAAAAGATAAAATAAAACTGAGAAAGGAGAATTTTTTTTTTTTAAATGTTACTGGCTTGTGTGGAATCGAACTCCTAATCGTTGGATTCGAGGCGCGCGCTCTAAACCACTTTACCATAGAGCCGATTCACTTGTAGAATAGTTTCAAAATAAGGTATATAATGTATAAGTTCTGAGCCCGTGATTTTTGGGAACTAGCCGACGTCAAGCGTTGTCAATGACTTGTTTGAAATTGTACCCAGGCGATTGGCTACTCAGTACAATAGGCGGCACGTTAGACCCCGTGGGGAGAGAGTAACGTATCTGGCAATTTATTGACTGTCCCTCTGCCGGAAAGAGGAATTTTGCCACGGTCATGACCGAATAGCAGCAAACACGTAGTTTCTGAAGAAGAATGAGAGGGCTTTTTCAAAGAAATGAGTTCATTTGGAAGAGTTAGGATAATGATTTCTCAAGTCTGTAAACATCTGGGGTAAGAAAAACTATCTAGCTTTCACCTGACGGAGGAAATTACGCCTATCGGATGGGTTTTCGTGCGTTCAGTGCATTTGAGTGTGCAGAGAGTGAAACCGAAAGTGAGAGAAATGCCCCTTAACCGCCATTTCTAGACCCCAGAGAAACAACAGGACAACAACAAACTCTTAAGGTAATTTTTTTTTATCTGAGAATTTTGTGAAATAATAGTCACACAGTGCAAATACAGAGCTTGGGCTGCATGTGGCACAATCTACTGAAGCTAATTAAATGCCCTGGACGTGGGCGCCGGTCGCTCTGACAACCCTTGCCATTTAAATCGGACCGCTTCAGCAATTTCCGGCTATTTTTTAACACAACCCCCCCCCCCCCCCCCATTTCAATGTTGTGAAGGGGGAGGGGGGACAAGCGAAGTCATACAAAATGCCCGCGATGTGTCGGAGGAGTTCGTTCAGTGTTCTGAATAGCCTTATTTTGTCGGGCGGTCCGTACTTAAATGGCGAAGGTTGTAGTTAGGATTCCTCGACCAATCAAGACGCTGGAATCACTATATTCACGAGTGGAATTATATTACAAAAATATGGAACAACAATCAGGCCTCTGGCACGGTATCACGGTGACTGCTTCACGAGAAATGTATTTTTCGTATTCAACGAAGTTATTAACTAAAGGCAACGAAACAGCAAAGAAACACAACGAAATGGAATATATTCTTAATAAGCTTATAAACTCAAGAGAACGAAGCCGACAAATTTTAAAAGACAGATGCCAATAATTTTGTGATTCTTTGTCGAAGGTCACAGTCTTAGCTTAGTTGGCTTCCGGGATAAATAACTGATATAAAAATAGCTCTACCGTATTTTTTTTTTACCTCGGCATATCGAGATTTTAAGACATTAATTTTGGATTTTTAATTATCCATGAACACTGAAACACTGAATTTCTAACGGGACCTGCAACGACCATAAAAGGTTGATCAAAGTCAGGACCCGGCTAATTCACAGATCGAATTGGAATTTAGCGTGTTACTTTTTGTGGAGGGAGGAAAACTGGAAAACTTGGAGAAAAACCCTCGGAGCAAGGGCGAGATGAAACAAACTCGACTCACATATGGCGCCACGTCCGGGGATCGAACCTGGGCCACAGAGGTGAGAGGCGAAGCGCTTAACCACTGCGTCATCCCGGCTCCCCGTAATAAAGGCGAAATCGTGATAGAAAAATAGTTTGTACATCAAGTAATCTCTCAGCTTCAAAGGCAACTTCATAAACTAGATGTAAACATGACACAACATTTGTTTGCAAGAGCAAATAACCAAGTTCAATAATTATTTCCTTGTGCTGAACAAATGTTAAATCTGTTGCCATACCTTTTGCGGCGAGGACGGTTCCTAACCAAAAATAAATTGGAACAAGAGTGACATATGACGCAGCCATTGTCGAACTGATGTGGAAGAAAAAGTTAAAGATTGAAGAAAAACTTCGTATTAACTTTAAATTATTCATTAGGTTTTTCAGTTAGGAATGGAAACTCGACGTCTTTCAATGAGCCTTTTCAGTCGTGTACATAACATGAAAAGATAAACATAACCCACTCGTCACACCTTGAGTTCACAGTGTTGTGGCTGAACGATATCAAAGAGAACGGAATTGATGATTGTTTGGTTTGGTTTATTTTGTTGGTATTCTAGATCTTGAATTATTTCTCTCTTGCACGCCACAGGAAAGAGACATAACTACATAACTGTCACAGCTGTTTTTCCTTCTGGAAAAGGAAACTACTATAGTACAAGATTGCAAAGGAATTACCACTAGTTGAAGCGGCGTGAGTATTGAGTCAAGAAGCCTTTTTGAGGATAAAATGATCTTGAATACGAAGCTGGACTCTAGAAAATAAAAAGGTTTCCAATAAAATATAATTGTGCAAACATTTTGCCTTTAAAATACAAGGCAGCAGTATATTTTTAATAATTAAGAGTTATCAAACTCATTAATAATTCATGAAGCAAAAACGAAGGAAATCACCGACCGATAAGTGATCTTAAAGTTTAAATCTGATACAGATTTCGTCCTGATTTACATAAACTTTGGCTTCGATTTTTTCGGCCAAAATAAGTCGTATCTCTACATCTACACGTTTGATAAGTAAGATAAAGAATTCGTGTCCGATCGGCCACTCATTCTTTATCTATTATATAGAGGACTGTTAATTGTTTCATGTTTAGTTGGTTAATATTTGTATCGATAAATATTTTGTTATTGCACCGCTTGGAAAAAGGAGACAGACGTACATTCATAACTGTCACAGTTAGCTAGCTGTCAACGAAACTACTGTACTGTTTCAAAGTAGAAGATAAAAGAAAGGGACTACCACCAGTTGAAGTGTATTATGTAAAAACCTGTTTTGAGTATAAAAGGTGAAGGAAAAGGTATTCATTTATATAGAGCAAATTCTATATGAATATATTCAAATGCGCTTTACAAGCTATAAGTTATTTTTGTGATACGAACTGCTATTGTGGGGCAATGTGCTGCCGTACACGCGTTTACAATCATGAGTGATCGTTAGTACCTCAGAATACCAGGCTGTTGTGTCGGGAGACAATCCCCTACTCTTTCTCAAAATAACACAACAGGTTATTTCACGTCCCCCTCGTATAGATTAGAAGAGGAAGGAGACATTAGGCCAATGGTTTATACGTCCCTGCCCAAGGATGCGGCCGGGATTCGAATCATTGACTTTACAGAGTAAATTAATCTTAAGCACAATTATCTGGCACAGGCAACCAGTGAAGCTCTAAGCGTGGTAGTGATATGATCATGTTTACAGAAACTAGTTATAACACGCGCAGCTGCACTTTGCACGTATTAAAGTTTCATAATCTCATGTTTTGGCAGGCCATATAAAAGCGAGTTGCGGTAAAAACCAGACTTAACAATGGAAATCTAGAATGTAACAGCAGAAGCTCAGTTTTATCCTTATTCACTTTAAGCTAGTTATAAGTCATCCATTTGTCGATACCAATTAAACAACTTTCAATATTACGCTGTGCAATAACAACTTTCTAATCATCATTGTAAGATAGTGAAGGAAGTATAAACTATTAAGCTGTGTATTGTCCGCGTAAAGATGAAACGATATACCACGCTTGCGTATAATGTCTCCAAGCGGAGAAGCGGTACAGCAAATACAATATGGGTCCAAGGATGGAACGCGATCTTAACAAATTGTGTACGGTCAGTCAAATACAATCGAAACAAAGCTAGCAAATTCCCTCTAATTCCAAACTTAGAGGACAGTCTTCTAAGCAAGATCCTATGATGCACCGTATCGAATGCCGCGGATAAATCCAGCAGTAGAAGAATAACGCAAAGCGGATTATCATCAATTATCCGATTGTCTTGTTCTCTGTATCCTGTACGAATATCGTCTTCTTCTCAGTCTGTATCCTGTACGAATATAGTCTTCTTCTCTGTATCTTTTGTTTCTGTCCTCAAACGACATGAAGTTTGCAATTTGGCAACAAGAACGAAGTGCATGAGCGCGACATTTGAATGTGAAGGTTTTAACATTTTGCACATGGAACTTTGGGATCACAATTAAAACGACCAAACCAATAAAACTCGAGATATACAAGAGAAAAAAATCTAAATAAAAGGTCAATCATGAGTGGAAAATTCTTAGATTTCAGTAAAGCCTTCGACACGGTTAATCATCAAATCTTGATAAAGAAATTAGAGTACTATGGTATCCGAGGTATAGCCAAAGATTGGTTTCTTTCATATCTTAGTAATCGACAACAAGTTGTTACTGTAAATAATGTACGTAACATCAGATCAGAGTACTGTATCTTGTGGAATTCCACAGCGATCTGTTCTTGGTCCATTACTTTTTTTATTATATATAAATGACTTTCATCGCTCTTCAGATCTATTTGATTTTCATCTATTTGCAGACGATGCAAATCTTTTCAGTGAACATAAGAATCTCTCAATACTTGAAACAAGCTTCTCAAACTCATTAATAATTTATGACATAATCAGCCAACCAGGATCTCGTATTAGGTCAGGTGGATGACTTTGGAACCCGAATGAAACACCAGTTGAAAATCACTAGTGTTTGGGAACTGATTTGAAACACAGGTGATAAAACTGTTCTTAATCTGCATATTCATAAACCAGTCAAACAAACTCCAACATGAATCAATACTTTTAATCGTAAATTATTTCAACAAATGTGGTCCATGAGTTACATTTCATTTAGCTATGTCATTGACAAGATTCCATTGTGTTTCGGTAACTTAAACATTTCAGATTAACTATTTCAAATTAAAGTTTACCGTACAATTGTTAAAGTCACCGAATCTTGTCCATGTTACCAGCAACTTGCTGTTTCACCTTCCCTTCATTACTTGGCACTACGCTAGTGGTAACAGTGGCTGTTGCAGTTTCGTATTTAGGGCCTAATATTGCTCCTACATGTACATTCGACCCGACCTTTTCACTAGCTTTTTCGTATTTCATCAAAACATCTGATCTGTGCCCAGTTCTGTCGCGTATTAACTTGCTATCTACGCCCGCATTAAACAAACTAGACGCACAAGTTACGCGCAAACAGTGAGCAGTTCTCGGCTTAATGCCTGCAGCCTTGCACATGTCTGGCAACATACGATTGAGGCTATTAATACCAACTTGCATTTTATCAAAAGCGAACGTTTTCGAGTTAGGCTTAAAATAAAAAGCGCTAACTTTTCTACCGTGAGTCTGCACCAGGCCTATATATAGGCGGTAATACTACAACAACAACAACAACGATTTATTGTACCCACAATAAGGAAAATATAATTATTACAATCATAAATTTAAATATTTAAAGGGCATTGGGTTCCCGAAATAACCAGAAAAGCTAAAAATGCCAGGAATCCAGTTACATGCAGTAATTTACAATACTAGGTCGGAGGTACTCAAATACATACACGCACACACGCACACACAAATACTAAATCTACCAAAGCTTATTAATATATTACATAATACAGTTTACAGAAGATAAATGTGTTAATAATTACAGCTTAGTATTTTGAGAATGAAAGAAGCAGAATTCAGTCTTATTAGCTTTTCAATGAAACTTAACGAACAACAGAATGATACTAGGAGACTAATATTTGCATAGGAATTCTGTTTTTAAGTTTTCTTTAAATTTCTTGAGGGAGGTGGATTTGACATGTAAATCAAATGAATTCCACACTTTGGGGACTTGAAACCTTATATTGAATTTGCCATAATTCGTTCTTGCTCTAGGAAGATAATAAGACTGTCTAGCTGCAGATCTTGTGTTATAATTGTGAATTCTTCCAACTTAGGTAAAAAATGTATTAAAGACTGAAGGTAGCATTTGATTGTGGAACTTGAACATAAAAACTTCAATATGTAGTGTAACAAGATCACGCAGCTTAATAATATTTTGTGACTTAAATAAAGGGCTTGAGTGTTCATCAAATTTTGAAAAGGTCATAATACGCAAGGCCTTTTTTTTAACAACAAAGAGAGGTTGAATAGTTGTCGGGTATGTATTACCCCAAACGATTATCCCATATATCAAACAAGGCTCGTGAATTTCATCTACAGAGTGGCATATATGCCTTACAACACGCGGTTCATATTTCAAATCAAGGAGGCCTCCATGAAACGATTTCGAAGCATTTTCTTCAAATCGGATATAGTTATCACCTATCTCAAAGTTACTTAGGCAGATTCGCCTATGCTCGCCTCCGCGGAGGCCAAACAATTTTCTATTATAATAATACACTACATTCAACAACGACTTAGCCGAGTCCTTTCCTAGCAGTCCTATCTTCCAGAACTTTCTCTCCTCTTCTTCAGTCACTGGCTGCTTCTCTTCTTGTTTGGATCGCAATACGACTCCAGTACGAGTTCCTTCTTTCATTTCAGCATCCAGTATTCTTCTAAAGATTACAAACCTGACAATAACACGACAAAATGTTAGGATACTTATCATTTAAAATTTCCGAAGAACACTGCGACATTAAATACTGCAGTAGAATGTTTAAACCCGCAAATGTCTAAATACAAATACCTTTTATCTGAAGGATCCAGCGGATTAAAATCCATGCTTGGGTTCTTTTTAACTAAGTACCGGCGAATGGCACATACAATCTGGTACAGCGTTTTAGGAGGGTACGGGTCTTTTGAACTCTTTGCAACCTCCTGCACAAATTTCGACATCCAGTAGTTTAGTGTCAACGCGTCCATGTCCGATAAAGGCTGACTAAGTGGCTGAACTTTATGAAAGTCATACTCCTTAAAAAGTCCGCAAACCTCTACTGAAGCAAACTTCACCCTTCTTGTTCGCTGCCATTCTTCAAAGAGACTAGCCCGGCGCACACTTGTTTTTATATCGAGTAGAGTTCGGTACTGACTTTTATACACAAAGTTCCTCCTCCTCTGCTGTTTTGGGACAGCGAAACCTTCCCTCCGCCATGGCAAACACAAATATGGGCAATCCTTTATGTAGGACGACACGAATTTTTACCAAAAATACAATAGAATACAACACAATACAATTCAATACAACAATAGAACGCAACACAATACAATACAATAGAATACAATTTGGTAGCAATTCGTGTCGTCGTCCTACATGAAGGGATGGCCCAAATATGTAAATTCTACTAGCATGCAGTGATTTTTACATAAACATGTTGGTTTCATTAAAAACAACAAATACGTTCTAATGATTTATGAATGCAGGTATTGTATTCGTGTGAGAAGTTATTTCTCAAACTCGAGCTTTGTTGTTCATCAGGGATTCCAAACACCTCGAAACAATAAAAGCACTTGGGCTACGCCCTCGTGCTTTCATTGCTCTCGGTGTTTGGAACCCCTGATAAACAACGCGCTCTCGTTTGAGAAATATAACATAAATGCTGAACTAAACAATGTCCATATCTGGCTATGTGCTAATAAGCTCTCACTTAACATAGAAAAATCCAATTTTGTTATCTTTCATCTGCCACAAAAAAACTATAAGTGATAAGCATCTAAAGCAATAATTTTGTATTAAGTACCTTGGTATCTTAATCGATTCGAATCTTAGTTGGAAAAAAACAAGTAGAATGCATTGCTAAAAAGATCAAAAGAAGTGTTAGCATTTTCTCCAAACTTCGCTATTGTATTAGTATAGATATTCTTCTAAATCTTTAATATGCTTTGATATATCCATTTTTGATCTTTGGGATAATTACTTGGGGGAATACATATGAAACTACCCTTCGACCACTCTTTATTTTACAAAAAAGGCAATGCGTATCATTACTTTTTCTAGATTTGATGAGCATTCAAGCCCATTGTTTAAGTATCTAAAAATTATAAAACTTTTTGATTTTGTCACCCTGCACATTTCAATATTTATGTACAAATTTCACAATCATCTCTTACCTTCTGTTTTTCATTCTTTCTTTATTAAGGTTAATAAAATTCATAACTACAATACAAAGCTTGCCGCAAAACAGTCTTATTATCTTCCAAAAGCAAGAACAAACTATGGAATTTTTAATATCACATTTCAAGGTCCTACAGTATGGAATTCCATTGATGAAAATATAAAACTTTCCTCAATTTCATCATTTAAATGAAACATAATTTTATTGAAGGTTACTAGCTCTAAATTTTTGACTCATTGCTTCTAAGATGACATATCTGTTTTGCAACACCTTCCTTATTATTTTATTTATTATATATTAATATTATCCTCTATATTTAATTTAAGATTTATTATTGTTTATACATAGCTTAATATTAATTATTAGTAGATTATTGGTAGATTAGTGTATGTGTGTACTTTGTGTATAGGTGTCCCGACGGAAACATTTAAATATATTATTGTAAACTGGCTACCTGGCATTTTTAGCCCTCTAAGGTTATTTTGGGTTGCCAGTACCCCTAATCTTTTTTATCATACTATTTCTGTAAATCTTTTATATTAATTTTTGGGGTAAAATAAAGGTTGTTGTTATTGTTTGATTGGTAAAGAATAGAAAGAGGTAATTTTAAACGTTTTTGAATCAACCAGGGCGCGTTCCATTCGACCAGAAAAAAATTTTGAAATTCCGGGGGGATCAAATGGAACAGGAATTTTCTGTCTGAAATTGTGATTATACCTCTGGAATTTCAAATTTTCTGTTCCATTCGCCATATTTCACAATATCCGAACATTTTTTACCGAATATTTCAGTTTCATTTGATTTCCCATCCGGAATCTGTGTTACCGGATGGTTTATAATGTTACTGTTTTGGTGCGCGTCCAGAATAATCGATGTCTTATTCGTACAGGATACAGAGAACAAGATAATATTCGTACAGGATACAGAGAAGAATTGATACAATTGTTATGCTAATTTATGTACGCCAACCATGATTTGTGCCAGGAACCAACGAATCTCTGGTTGGCACGTGACAATGGATCACGTCGCAGTTAACACACTATACCGGGACGTCTAAGTAAAGTTTGAGACCCTATTGTGAAACAGCGTCCTTAAACAATTTAACATTTTATGAGTTGCTTTGCGAAAAGATAAAGGAAAACTTGTTTAATTTTACTGCTCACGTGAAATTATTACTGACTTGTTTTAACGTATAACCATCTCCACTCATGTTATCTACCGTATTGAAAAGATCAAGAACAATATGGGGAAATAAGGCAAATATTTGACGACGACAAAACAGAAAATAGCGAGAATCGTTTTAAAGACAAATCGCTAATAGATTTGCATGAGATAATTAATTAATGAAAAGTATTTTAGAATCTTTAACTTCTGTTGCGACCAAAATTCTCTATAAAAACCGCTTGGTTTCTGGCTCATGGTTTTTGCTTTTCTTTTCATGAATCTTTATAAATCATTTTCCCATATTTTTTGTTCGTTTGTGCGCGAGAAACCACAATTTAAAACAATAGCGAATAAGTCGATGATAATTCTTTCTCTTGTGGTGCGCACGACATGTGCACACATTAGTCGGCAGATATTAAAGTCACATAAAAGAAAACAGTAAACGTTATTTCATAAATAAGTCATTTCACAACCAGCTTTCCGTTTCTTGTTCTTTAATTTATTCCTGTTATGTTAGCTCTTGGACAATGTTCTTACAAAGATTATTCCTCATTCTTGCTCCGATTTCCTCTGGTTTTGAATTCATCCTTGCGAACGAAGAAGGTATGGAGATTGGTAGAAGTGAGCTGAATTTTGTCTACTTGTTTTATCTTAATATAGAAACGGCTGTTATCTTTAACGCGTAATATGACATTTCTTCTTCATGAAGGAACTATTTAAACTTTTTGAATTAACTTCAAACCATGTATAATTACTATAACTGATTGTGAATTAGCCTATGAATCTTGTGAATCTTTCGATCTCATTCTTCATCGCAAGAAAAGTGCGACATGCTGTTGGACAAACACTCACACGAGCTAATCGGTTAACAAAAATAAGGCAGCTAAAACTGATTCAATAAGAGAGCCAGTACGAATCGGTACAAAACGGCGAATTTCTAATTTACTGAGTGTGCCACTGTTTAAAAAAAACCCAGAGCTGGTACGATAAACTTAAGTAGTTTCCTGATTGAGTGCAATGGATATAATTATTGTTCACTGAATCAAAACGTTGGCACGAGAACGGACAACATGTTTCAGGGCCATTTATACGAGAACAAGTTAGTCGTATCTTATCATAGCCGTGGCCTACGTACGCCGCACACTGGAAGTTCACAAAAAGTGATATTTATATACGGCTTAACAAACGAGTACAAGTCCGCGAGAACTTTTACAGACAAATGTATGAAAAACTGGAAGCACGATTGCACTCTTCCCATCACAGCTGGTATTTAAATTTTGCAGACAGTGAATATTTCAGAAATTCGATTTTACGGAAATTATTCGGCATCGGATTCCCATACAAACACTGTATTTCGCGCCATGTTTGTACATATTTCAAAATGCATATGTCGGAATTAACCGCGAACTGGCCTGTTAAGCCGTGGAATTAAGTTAGTCGCGAACATCAGTTTTTTAGGCTCATTTATACGAATCGTTCGCGGCTTAGGTAAGCCGTGGCTTACTTCCTAAATTATTGTTCTTACTACCAAATGCGGTCCAACTCTTAAAGCCATCCGATATACAAAATAATTCAGTTCTGATTACTTTCGCTTTCTATGCTGTCTTATGTCTTTAAAATATTGGCTTCGTTTTTTCTTTACGTTTTTCCATTTTACTCAATTTGGCGCAAAAACGCACAATTTGTTTTATATTGTTGTCCTTACTCCCAAATGCGGTCCAAATCTTGACTACCCCTGGTACAAAGTAATTCAGTTATTACTTTGTATTTCAAAAATCGAGGTTTCGTTGTTCTATTTTAGTTTTTGCTGTAACCGACTGCAGAATGCATGCTACTCGAATGATTAAATATTTATATCTTGAAGTTTTCATGCAAAATCTTGTCCAAAAAAATTACGTAGGAACCGGTACACAAAATCGGATCAAATAGCCCACTTCCGCGATATGCTTTACTTGTCACGCACAAAGGTTTCAATACGAGGCCCCGTGCTAAATTAAATTTATTCTTTTCACAGAGAAAAGAATAAATTTAATTTAGCACGGAGTCTCGTATTGAAACCTTTGTGCGTGACAAGTAAAGTATATCGCGGAAGTGGGCTATTATGGCCGAGATCTAATTCAGTTACTACTGCGCATGTGATACACGAAAACTGCGGTATTTTTATCATTCGGTCGTGGGTGTTTATGGAAACGAAGAGGTACGTAACCGTTGTGCCATTATTAATAAGTGTGGGAACTTATTTTCGCCTGGCGATGAATAACTGTAGTATATACGTTTAGAAACCTCAATTAGGATGTTAGAGTGAATATGAACTGAATGGCAAGCTTTCACAAGTCGCTAAAATTGGAGAAATTTATGTAAGGGGGACAAGCGATTTTTGAAATAGCGTCATTATTTTTGATATCAAACCAATCTTCTTCAAACTACGTACTAACAGCTGGTATTACAGTGGCGTCTACAAATAGCACTTTCAGCGGTATTGACCCGAATGCCGAATCAATCCCGGTTTCTGGGAAACCCCCACCCCTCCCCCACACTTCACCATAACCTATAATGGTTAATCATTAATAGAACGATGCATATCCAAGGGAGGGGTTGGTGGGTAGTTTCCCAGAAACCTGGATTGAGCCCGAATGCCTCACTTCAATGTAATGAAGCGCCATTGAAACCATCATTCTTGCATGACACCAACACTCTCTTTAACAAGCATGACTAATTTAGATACACAGTTTGAATAACGTTCATTACATCGAAGTGAGGCAATAACGCTGAAACTTATATTCCGGTATAGTCGCCACTGTAATACCAGCTATTGTGCTGTGATATTTCTTGTGGTGGAGTTTATTTTTTAATCAGATTAAATTGCGACACTCGGCCCAGTCCCCTACTTATTCCAAATGTGGCCAGTGGGGCCGCAAAAAATGGCTTACGAGTCAGGCATTAATTTCGGGATTTTTTGGAAATTCTAATATTTTAATGTTGATGTAACAACAATAACACTAGTTTTTCGTTTGTTTCCCAGCTTAAATTAGTCTTATTTAATAGATATATCGGTTTGGATTCAATTTGGCAGCACATTTTCATATTTAATTCATTAAACTGATATCAAAGAAGTCTCGTTGTTTTCTCTAAATGACATAATTTATGAGAAGCCACCTTTTTGTTAGCCTGTTCCAGGCTCTCAGATAGTAGTGGGTGGTTTACCCCCAGCGTCGTCTGCATATTGGAATCTAAGAGCGCTTTCCATGTACGCGAACTAACTGGTCTGATCGGCCGGTGGTCCCTTCAAGCATAGTTAATAGAGTGGAATGGTTAGGAAACCCGGCAAACTTCAAAAGGGCTAACAAAGGCGCTGCGATTTAGGTTGGAAGGGGTAAGACCAAAGATTGTGCACGATCATAGTTCATTAGCGTTCCCTGAACGACTGAACTCACACGTTTCTATTGGCTGATTGATTAACATGTTGGAATTTCTATTGTGTTTTGTGCACGGTAGTGGTTGAAAAAAGCTAACAAAGACATATAACAAAGAAGGTCCCTGAGTTTCCTAACCATTCCACTCTATTAACTATGCTTCAAGTAAGCAACACATGAATTGCTATCAAAATAAAATAGAATTAACACAATACATGGAACGAAATACACAATACAATTTGGTAGTAATGGCCCTTTTGCAGTTAGGCATTCACGTGATTGTACAGGATTGTGCTGGATGGCAAAAAATTCTTCATTCATATATTTAACGGCACTTGTACGAGATCGGTATTGTTATTAGCAAAACCTGTTTGTAAATGCTATTTTTCACCTCCAATCGATTGTCGATCTTTCTGAAACAGCGTTTAAATATTGACTTGCCATCCAGCATCCATGGCAACGCCTTTTCCATGGGGATTACAACCTCCATTCATTCGTTAACGAAGTATTATATCAGCACGTGACTGTTAGCTGCAAAAGGCCCATTCATGTCTGCCTACATGAAGGGAGAACCGATCGGCCAGTTCTTAAATGGAATGTCTGTCAGTTCTAGGAACTGACTCAGGACCAGTTCTCAGAACTGACACGTTCCATTAAAGAACTGGCCGGTTCGCGTAAATGGAAAGCGCTCCTAAGTAATATATCGGATCATATCAAACACTCGTATAAGTGTTTGAAATGGCTTCTCAAACCGGCGAACATACCTGACTGATTTAAGAGAGAACGAAGAAGAAAGTTTAGATAATTTATGCAAGTGTTTGATCAAGATATCAAGACTCCTCAGTCATGCTTGTGATCAGTTCTTTGTATAAATATTCTCATTAGGTATTCATGAGTTTGAGAATGTGATGTCATTCTTTTTTTTAAAGACTGTCGCACAGTGAATTGGAAGTCTCCAGTTCCAAATAAGACATTCACTGGTCACGTCATAAAGAATCTGACCGTTAACAACCAAGGCGCCTGCGAGATTCAGTGCTATCTGGAACCTGAATGTACGTCATGCAATTTCAAGCGTGATTCACTGAAATGTGAGCTGAGTTCTTCTAACGATGAAGTGCATCCAAGTGCTTTGGTGGATTGTCAGCAATGTGTTTACCGTGCAATCGAGGTATTGCGTTATGTATTTTTTTCTTTTGAGATTAGCTATGAATAGTCACATGTTTCGTATTCGAAAATTGTTGAATGCGTATTGTTGTAGTTTCGCGTTTTGCACCTTCTCGCTGGTATTATGAATGTTTAACTTAAGAACGAGGCTAACCCTGTATACATGCGTCTGTAGTCATCGCATTCAGCGGTAATTTTCGAATACGAAACTGGACTATTACTAATATACAGCATATATAAATTTCGTCACGTTTGGCACATAACACTGACAGCTCAGATGTCAGTTTAGTGTCATCGACAAGGCAGTCTTGTCATGAAATGGAACGATGTCACGCGACCTGTCAAACATTCCTTTTTTCTAGGATCACTGTATTGGAGCCAAGTGCCCTTCCCCTAACATGACCTGTCATTCAGGATTCGATGACGTCACAGGCTATCGTTGTGTCTGCCCGAAGTGTTACAAAGGCGACAACTGTAACACAGGTATGTTGGCAGTTTATTATACAGTAGAGGAATACTAAGGTCCATCTTCTTGATTGCGCCTGGTTCCATTATGTTTGGAGGAATGACTATATTTAGATAAAAATCTGCGGCCTTTGATTGGTTGTACGTGGGCTTAACTAATTCCTTCGTAGTTGCACTTTGAGCTACTTACCTGTCTTATAGTTAACACAAAAGATGGTTCTCTTATGTTCTTTAACAAAATAATGCACGCTCGAGGTCTTGAAAAACTGTGGATGCACGAGCGGAACGCGAGTGCACTCAGCAGCTTAGCTGCATTGCAGGCTGTCAGCAGCTTTTCAATACCTTGAAAGTGCATTATTTTGTTATAGGACATAGGAGAGTCATCTATTTGTTTCATAATGTAACACTCAATTTACCCGGAAAGAAATTCTCCAGCTTGCATTATAAGAAATTATAATATATATTATGGGATCATTCTAAGAACGCGCGATTTGATTGCCAACGGGATGATCATGGTGCTTGATTTTCTTATAAATGCACGCTCAAGAAAAAACCAAAACAAAACGTATCGGTGATTGTTTTTGCGAGTTTAATATTATCGATCCGGATAACGGAGATAATTTCATAAACTGGGAAGACAACATATCTGACTTTGAGTTGTTAAGGTGTGTTGAAGAAGAGGAAAGTAAAAGTCGCTTCCCAAAACAGTAAAAGAAAACGATCGGCGAGAGAATTAGATTTTAGCATCGGCTTCGTACTCTATTAAACTAGACTAAAGCGACTCCCAAAACGGGCTGCTAAAACGTTTGAAGTTGAGAAAAGCAATGTCCACATTCTAACATCTACGCTTAAATTAACTTTTGTTCAAAACGGATTAAATATATACTTTCGTCAATTCAAGACCTTTGAAACAGTATATAGTACGTGTATGTGGCTTTAATTGCGACGCTCTAAGAGCGTTTTAATTTTCCGAAATGACACAACGAACCTTTATCGAGACCTTAAAGAGCCACTCAACCGGCATGACCCTTCTCGCGTCTGGTACGCCATTTTCTTCGAAAATTAAGTTGATCTTATATGAAAATCCTTTCAAAACGAGGAAGGGTGGTGTTTTCCATTTCAGTTACTATCTCATCTTGTTCTAGAGATATTAAGGGGGGATTACAGTTGAATTTGTAGGAAAAGGTTTGAGAATGGAGGATGAAATAAAAGAGGAAAAAAGAAATTAGTACACACCTAATTATCTAACTATCCACTCGAGAGCACATCGGGTTAATAGCAGACAAATTTGGTGCGCATCTATTAATTATTAACCAAAACCCTCAATTTTAATTCTTCATAAAACCTTCTTTTTTCCTATTTACTCAAAACAAATCAAATCCGGAAGAAAAATTATAATAAACTAAGCGAACCTTCAACTGCAGCTTAAATGAAGCGAATTTAAATTAAAATAACATACAATCCCAATGAGAAATAGCGTACAAACTACGCAAACGTGGCAAAAAAGCGCATTCAACTGTAATCCCCCCTTAAGGTTTTTTGCAATATGGAGATGTTGAACCGCGTGACTCATTGGCTTTAGGCATCAACGCTAACTATATGTCGACTGATCTTATTTCATAGTAATTACACTTGCCACAGTAATTACTCTTGCAACGCGAGATTGAAGTTTTCGTAATTCGTCCTTTAAGACCTTACCACAGTTATCCCACAGAGCTGGGGAACTGGACTAAGGCCTTACTGAAATTCAGTTTAGATAGATAGATAGATGAACTTTATTTTAACAGGGTGGCCCATTCAGCAACGTGGCTGGTGTCCAAAGGGGCCCTGTATCAATAAAATCTACATACAATACAAATATCCTCAAAACTATGTACAATGTGAATATCCTAAAAACTACAATATTATCTAAAACATATACATATATAACACAAATACAATATCATAATTAAATACTAAAGAAAGTGGGCTTTGAACAGAACTTTTGAAAGAAGAAAGTGATTCAGTTTGTTTACTATTTACAGGAAGTAATTAAGTACTAAAGAAAGTGGGCTTTAACAGAACTTTTGAAAGAAGAAAGTGATTCAGTATGTTTAATATTAACAGGAAGTGAGTTAAAAAGTATTGATCCAGAAAATCTAAACGTACGTTTTCGGTCATAGATGGAGGTCAGATTTTCTTCTTGTATTGTAAGTATGAAAGCTGGAATTTCTAGTGAATCTCTAATATCTCAAACGAGTTTCCAGTTTCGAGTGGAACGAATGGGTTGATGCGTCTAATAGCACCAATACCCGAATGCAAGTTTTCAGTTACTATTTTCAAGGTCTGGGATATAGAGATTACTTCATGGAAGTTTCAGAACACGAACACGAATGAGTTTCAGAACACGAACGAGCGAGTCTTCGAGCGAACGCCTTTACGAGGCATAAAAATCGTACAAAACTTTTCCATGCTGTTATTTATTTATTTTATAGGTATACTGAGAATATAAACAAATTTTACTAGTACAATATACAACACCAAGCCGTCCGTCGTTGATTTTAGGAATCACAACCGAAACTGAAAAAAATAGCATAAGCTTAACAAGGGCGTATCTAGCCTATAGGCCCGTAGGCCTGGGCCTACACATTTTACAGCCTACTTGTCTTATTACAAGTGAATGTTGGGCTTGAGGAGCTGTCGAAATACACAAAACATGACCTGAAAGTGCAGCAGACTGGCATTTGCGAAAGTCTAAATCTAAAAATTTCCCGGGGAAGCATGCTCCCGGACCCCTCAACAAGCGACCCTTACGGAGCGGTTGTTTGGGCCTACAAATTTTAAAAACCTGGCTACGCCACTGCTTAAATAAAATCAAAAGGCAGTTTACAAAAATGTTTAATATTCCTTTCAGAAAAAATATTCTCCAACTTATAATTATAACGAACACCCTTTTAAATGCTGTACTCAGTCTTGCGCTTAAAACAACATTTCATTCACACGAATACAAAGAATGAAATGAACTCTACAAGCAAATTTCGCTAAAAAGCTGTAATTTTGTAAAACTGTTCAAGTAATTTATGGGCTTTTGTCACACGGCGGCCATGTTGGCTTGAAACAATAGATTTCTACGCGTAGCCTCGTACTGAGCAGTTTCAGAACGAGTTCACGCGTGCCAAACAAAGGTTTTTATACTCCTGGGATTAAATATGGCCGCCGTGTGAATAAGGTTCATTCGGTGAAAAGTTTGACGTCAATATAGCAATTAAAACTGATAAGGAGGTTTACGTCTCTATCGGTTTTTCATCGAGTATTCTGGTTCTCTCGTTCTTCAATAATAAAGCTGTCGACCGACCTTTCACTCTGTTCAGCCATGTTTGAATGAAACCTCAAAGCCCGCGCATTTGTTGGTTGGACGTAAATTCTTATATGATAGTTTTTCACTAGTGGAATTTCGTCGTTCGCGCTTGTGATTGGACGTACGATGTTTTCACACTGGTGAAGAAACATCGTCCACGCTTCTTATTGGCTGTTGACAATCTGCATATCATTAATATGCACAGCTTTTTCAGTGGGTAACTCTCAGTATCTATGAAATAAAGCTGGCTAATCAATGAATAACTGTTGAATCGTACGTGTTTCATAGGCTTCAATAATAACGGTGCCACTACGACGAAATTCGACCATTTTTGAGCACATTTTTCTACTTCTAAAAGGAGAGACAGTGGCGGAAATATCTAACTCAGCGAAAACTATAATTGCCAAAGGACCAACTGAAATTAAACTATAAATTTTGCGTACAGTTTACCGTCAAAATTACGTCCGCCATCGGCTGTAGTGTGTTCCAAAAGTTAGCGATTTTCGTTATGACGTGACGTCATTTCCTCAAATCTAGTTCTCGCTCTTTTAAAGGCATATTACATCTATTCTTTTCTTCCCTTTTGGGAAAAATAGTAAAAACATGTACTTTTCTCATAAGTTCGCACGAAGGTTTGTGTGAAAAGTAGCCTAGTGTGTTGTTGAGTTGAGTAAAATGACGTCACTTCCGCTGTAAATTAGCTGTGTCACTGGAACGGGTTCGGGTAACTGGGCGGACATAAAAAGTCAAGGTTCGGACCTCAGAAACTAAGACTTCCCGTCGTCATATCGAAAAACGGTTAGGACAGGGAAAAAAAGCAACTTTGCTTTACATATACGCAAAAATATCACTATTTCAAAATTTGAGTGAAGCGATGTCTGAAACAGCCAATGATACAACGGTTCAACATTTATTGATCAACAGTCGCAACATGTGTTGAACTGTGTATCAGGCTTTACACATGCTTTTTTCCAAATTCAGGAAACTTCATCCTACAGTTCCCACGCAGTTTACACTCGGATCACGTGTTGTACGACATACCTATCGACATGACGGCCTTCACTGTGTCATTTTGGCTTCAAACCGAGAACACTACAGGATCCGAATTCCAATCTCCTGTCAGCATCGCAACGGTACGGAGCCACAATGCTTTCAAAGTAAAGTTAAAAACCATTGGAACCGTTCTGTATGTCGGCACTGAGGAAAGGTATTAAAGCCATGTTGAATCCATTGTGTTTTCTATGATAACGTAAAGGCAGTGACAATTCTCTCCTCCTACACCATGAACTGAATCACCATAACAAGACTATAAGTTGGTGAGTAAGGTATATGCGCGTAGGTGCTGTCGCACAAATATCATAAGATTACGCGATTGGTTATATTGGTTATAAATATTGCCGGGCACTAATGTTTACGTATCATGGACAGACAATCTTTTTTAGCAAAAATTGGCAATAAGGTAGATTGCGTGACCACTCGCTCAATATCGATTGCGTGACTGCGCTCACTAGAATCGATCGGTTTTGCCCTGCAAATTCCCCTCTCCTTTAAGACCCTGCCTGCAGGACTGTATTTTTTAGCTTGTTGTAGTAAAAACAAATTTAACAGTGTATCGTGGTACGTTCTCTAACTTACCAGCTTGCGCCTCGTGATCTACAACAATTTTGACCATGCGATGACGTAAAGGGCCTGGTAAACAAGAGGACTATCGTTAATTTGTTAATTATGATATGTTGGACGTTTGACTTGCACAAGTTCCGCTGCGCCGTCAAGCTAACTTGGATGAAGAGTCCAATTAGCCAAAGTGTCACTGCTCAATCTGTCTAGTTTTGTTTAACTAAAACTGCCGGCTGCTTGGATTTTGTTGTTTTGAGAGTCTCATGGTTTTTTTGCTGGATTGTTGTCAACAGAAATATTAACGCATCAGTTGTCGATGGTCGGTGGCACCACATCTGCGCGACATATGAGAACACCGCTGGCAACTGGACATTCTATATCGATGGCGTAATTGCAGAAACGGGAACTGAATTCTGTAAAGGCTTCCTTTACACCAAAGGAGTTGTAGTGCTTGGTCAGGTTAAGAATTCTGCAGGGGAGTTCGATAACCATGAAAGTTTTAACGGAAACCTGACGAGTGTGAATGTTTGGGACAAAGTCCTCCCCCATAAGGACATTTTAAAGCTTTCAAATGATTGCCCATCGGGGAGGGGAAGCGTAATGAATTGGGCCAGTTTGATATCTGGTGTTTCTGGACCAATTATAATGAAATGTCCCGCCAGGTGCGGCCGTTGAATTATAAACAGGAATTTCCATACCAAAATGACTCCGAAAAATTAATCCTGAAGATTAAGGCATTTTCTACACTTTACACCTAATTTCTGTGTTCTCCACCCCCCTACCCCCGAGGAAACATACCCCGAGGAAACATTGTTTTCGAGGTTATGAACGAGTGGCTTTTCAATACATGTATTCACCCAAGAGACCATCACCTAAGAGAACCGATCCCCCATACTAGCCTCTCTCCCCGTGATAGTCTGCGCCGATTTATTTTTAGCTTGCATAAATTAGTTGGACTATTTTTACCACTCTATCTGATTGGTTGTGGGTGTCACGTGTCCGAATGGCCCGGCGGGCGGCGAGAGCAGAAGAAGCATTCAGTGTTTTATTCAGTAATCAAAGCATTCACAATTTTCTACTTTCACGACAGTTACTCTACAGATTCATATTGATTACGGTGTTGCAAAAGCATGTCCGATTATTTACGATATTATAGGTTCTATTTCTAATTTATTTAGCGAATTGTAAGCGTCTGTTTACGATAATTCCAAACTCAGTCAGTCAGTGTTCAAGACTAACTCGATTTGATAATTTCGCAAAATTGTGGTCAAAAGTCGATGCGTGCTTGCTTGCTATAAACTGAACGTTTCTAAAATTATTAGCCTTATGAAAGAGCAAATAATCTGGTCAGTTCCCTAGGTATGTTATCTAGCTATACATGAATATGAAATACAGGGAACGAGTATTTATGGTAAGCGAGTTTCAATATCAACGATACGGGATTGTTAATTTATTCAATTTTTTGGAAGACTTTCCATGCTCGCCGATCCGGCTACAAACTGAATGGAATACGGCTTCATTTCCTTTGATAGCTTCACGAAATTCAGGTCACTCTAGTTTCTTTTCACGGCTTCCAGGGGTCTGGCTTAATACAGCCTACAGTTTCCCAGTCAAATTTTTAACGGGTTTTCAAATTACACTCCGTAGCTTATATTAATTAAATTCAAAGTTCATTTTCTCGAGTCTTCAAGTCAGATCAGGTCAGATCCGTCCCAGTCCGGGTAGTAATTTAGAGCCATAATTCAGAGTTTTGAAGCTTCGCATCCATCGCCCCTCTTTCTTTGTTGAAATCAAGGATGGAGCAATGAAAATCCGTGAGGAGCTGGAACCGAATCTTAAAATAGCATCGTGACGTCCACTGAGCCAAAAATAGATTGGCGCAGACTATCATAGGGTACGGAGATCAGTTCTCTTAAGTGATGGTCTCTGTATTCACCTCAGTATTCATATCTCATGCCCGCGCGGTAAGAAGTCTGGTAACAATGGTATTAGAACGAGGCAAGTTGTCCCAGAGATCGCAAAACTGGAGTCGGTCAGAAATGTCTTAGTTTCTGTCATATCGCACTGTTGTGTTCTTTTATGTCATACATAATTTAACGCTATTTTCCACCATACATTTTTCTCTTCCTGTGACAAGCTGGGACAACTGGCCCCGCGTTGAATGTGTTTACCAAAACTCAGGAATCAGTGAGTTTTGTTTCTCCTCGATGTTCCCCTCGACGGCCGCGGAGAACTGATCTTAATGACATCGAGGATCTTGAGGAAACAGAACCATAGTTAATAGAGTGGAATGGTTAGGCAACTCAGGGACCTTCTTTGTTATAGGTCTTTGTTAGCTTTTTTCAACCACCACCGGGCACAAAACACAATAGAAATTCCAACATGTTAATCAATCAGCCAATAGAAACGTGTGAGTTCAGTCGTTCAGGGAACGCTAATGAACTATGATCGTGCACAATCTTTTGTCTTACCCCTTCCAACCTAAATCGCAGCGCCTTTGTTAGCCCCTTTGAAGTTTGCCGGGTTTCCTAACCATTTCACTCTATTAACTATGACAGAACTGACTGTTTCCCTCGGAACCAGAAATTGTGTGTTTAGTATTTATTGATGTTGAAAATTTGATCAAACACTAGTGAGAATTACAGAGCAGTTGCAGAACCTAGGCAAGTGAATTAAAATGCGAAATATTTAAGGTTTAAAATCAAACAAACCATCAAATAGTGAACTGAGGCAAGATAGTTGTTTATTAAAGACATTAGGCGGTATTTTATGACTGTTTACGAAGTTAGTAGCCCTTACTATGAAGTGTTTGTTTGATAAAATGTGTTTGATTTGAATTTCGTGTGATAAGCAATCAGTAGGGAGCACTCAAGCGGAGTATCACAGAGATGTTCACTCCACAAAGGCTGAGTGACAACTGAAGGTGTTAGTGGCCTGGCCATGACCCTGTTATACTGCAACTTCCTGTTTAAACAACTAATGTAGGATAAAGAATATGGTACTGTTTCTGTGAAGCAGAATTTATATATACTAAGTAGGGGCCTGACTACAGACCATAGTAGGGTATTGTTATATAATAACACGACATTGTATAATAGATGAGCTAACCATGTTATCCAATATACCAATAGATAAGGAGGATTGGAAGGCCTTTCCATGAACACTTGCGCTTGAAAATTCGTCAAGAAGACAAGACTGACTTGAAGTTTCCCGCGAGTTTTGTCATTTCCAACTAAATTTCTCCTTGAAGATTTTTAACTCTAGAAACTACAGATGGATTCAACAAGGTCAGAAATATACTTTCTAACTTTAATACTCGCTAAACATCGTCAATTTTTGTGCTTTTCTTACAATCTGAGCATATTTATCGGGCACTTTTCTCGAGAGGTTGTTTGGGAAAAATTTCCCGCGAACTCAATTCGTAAATCTTACCCTGAAACGGAAGTTAACTACAAAACGTTTGGACAACTAACCTTACCTGGAAATTAGAACGAGCAGTGACATAAATAAATTAAGTGTTTAATTTATGCAAAGGGCTCCAAAGGGCTCCAGGTTTAAGAGGTTTACAAAGCCGTTGAAAATGCGTATTGTTTACTGTCTGTCGATACCATTCACAACATGGCGCGCTCACTGGATGTACAGTACACATGCCGATCTTTCGTGAAGCATTTCGTGAAACAGTACGAGCGGTGTTTATTGTTAATTATACCAAAACAACCAGACGATTCTTTGTTAATTATTTTACTTAAAAACAATTATGATTACCTGAAAAAATAAAGGGAGACATAAGTAATACTTTGGTTTATTCAGTCGCGCGCTCGAACATGCAACTTTGAAAATGGCGTGTTCAGATTGCGTCAACAGCTCGCGCGAACTTGAAAACTTTTCACTCAAATCACAGGTAATTGTCTGCATGTTTTACCGTTTTTCTTTGGCTTTCATTATAAAATATTTTCCAGAAATACAGAGAAGTCAAAGCTAGCTAGCGTAACTTACGTTAAAATCCCAGGACAAACTTTCAATTGGTTTTGAGATGCTTTGTGAAAATTTGTGCTGATGAGGTCCGATCTCCACGAAATTCAACGTAGAATGAATTGCTCACATGACCAGGAAAAGTGATACTATAGTTGCAACGCAAGGGTTTTTATGGGAAGGCCTTGCAATTCTCCTTGCCAATAGATAAGTAATAGAATGTTACGACATGAGCGAACGATCTGTATGTAGTATTTACAACCATTGTATATCCCATACAGATCGGACGCGAATATTGTATCTTACCTGTGAAATGAAATTATAAAATATTTAATAAAGCATTTTACGAAATTTGATGCAAAACGTAAAATTAGAGTTTCGCTCCATAGTTACGTCACGGTCATGCGCAGTGTGCACAAAAAAAACAGATCCCACATTGGCGAGACGGTCTGTATGCATCAAGACATGAGTTTTACCCTCGATAGGATGGTGTCCATGTCGTAGAGATCCTCGCCGCTGTATCTATTGTATATACGTACATGTATAGGTAACGTAACGTATCTTACCTGCGTTTGCATCTCACATTTAGGTAACACTTGCCTCTCACAGCACGTATGTAGAATTCGTCATTTTTCGCGGGTGTAAACCCCGTGCACATTTCTGCTAAGATATAATGCTGTAAAAGTTCTTTTGTAAACTGTTTTATAAACGTTTGTTGTTTACAAGGCCTACTCCGGGTCCTAAAGTCGCTGTAATTTAAGGCGATGAATAGCATGCAACTTAAGCAATTATGGAAAACAATTTGGGAAAATTTTAGGCGACTTCAGGCAACTTACGGCGACTTAAAAAAAAAAGGAAGAATTGCTTGTTGCAACTTTGGGCAACTTAAGGAACTGTTCATGAGGAGTATCTTAAAGCGACTTTATGCGATTTAAGGAGTAGGCCTTTTCCATACAGACGAGACGCGTCTGAGAATTAAAATGTTTACAACTGAAAGTCACGGGTTGTCTTTCATGTGCTACTTACTAATTGTATGTGAAAAAAAAAGAAATAAAAAGAGTAGCGTGTTTATAATTCGTACCTAGTGTGGCGGTTCGGCATTCTAGCCTTGATGAGAAGTGTGTATGTAAATGAATCCCACAAGAAAAAAAAAAGGATCCGCACAATAAAATGGCTGAACACACAGTTGTTGAACACGAAACCGCGCTATAATGGCCGGTGTACACGGCAATCATTGGGAGCACGGTACTCCTAATTTTAGGTGCGCGTGCCAATATGTTTCGGCACGGTACCCCTTATTTTTGTCGTGTAAATGGAAATGTTCCCTGTACGCGTGCCCGAAGATCTAGGGGTTCTGACACCCTGTCAAAATGTAGTATCGGCCCGCCTGTTTGGAGTACCGTGTCCAAGTTAGGAGTACCGTGTCCAAGTTAGGAGTGCCGTGTCCAAGTTAGGAGTACCGTGTCCAAGTTAGGAGTACCGTGTCCAAGTTAGGAGTACCGTGCCCAAGTTAGGAGAACCGTGCCCAAGCTAGGAGTACCATAACCAAGTTAGGAGTACCGTGCCCAAGTTAGGAGTACCGTGCCCAAGTTAGGAGTACCATAACCAAGTTAGGAGTACCGTGCCCAAGTTAGGAGTACCGTGGCCAAGTTAGAAGTAACGTGCCCAAGTTAGAAGTACCGTGCCCAGGTTAGGAGTACCGTGACCAAGTTAGGAGTGCCGTGTCCAAGTTAGGAGTACCGTGTCCAAGTTAGGAGTACCGTGTCCAAGTTAGGAGTACCGTGCCCAAGTTAGGAGTACCGTGCCCAAGTTAGGAGTCCATAACCAAGTTAGGAGTACCGTGCCCAAGTTAGGAGTACCGTGCCCAATTTAGGAGTACCGTGCCCAAGTTAGGAGTACCATAACCAAGTTAGGAGTACCGTGCCCAAGTTAGGAGTACCGTGGCCAAGTTAGAAGTAACGTGCCCAAGTTAGAAGTACCGTGCCCAGGTTAGGAATGCCGTACCCAAAATGCTTGTCGTGTACACCTGGCTTAAAAAGGCCAGCTCCAGGCGATTCAGTTATTAATAATACTTTAGCACAGGTTTCCTTGAGTAAATGACATCTTTTATTTTAGCACCGCATCCTTGAATAAAGAGCATCTTTTATTTTAGCACCGCATTCTTGAATAAAGGGCATCTTTTATTTTAGCACCGCATCCTTGAATAAAGGGCATCTTTTATTTTAGCACCGCATCCTTGAATAAAGGGCATCTTTTATTTTAGCACCGCATCCTTGAATAAAGAGCATCTTTTGTTTTAGCAACGCATCTTTGAATAAAGGGCATCTTTTATTTTAGCACAGATTTCCTTGAGTAAAGGGCATCTTTTATTTTAGCACCGCATCTTTGAATAAAGGGCATCTTTTATTTTAGCACCGCATCCTTGAATAAAGGGCATCTTTTATTTTAGCACCGCATCCTTGAATAAAGGGCATCTTTTATTTTAGCACCGCATCCTTGAATAAAGAGCATCTTTTATTTTAGCACCGCATTCTTGAATAAAGAGCATCTTTTATTTTAGCACCGCATCTTTGAATAAAGGGCATCTTTTATTTTAGCACAGATTTCCTTGAGTAAAGGGCATCTTTTATTTTAGCACCGCATCCTTGAATAAAGGGCATCTTTTATTTTAGCACCGCATCTTTGAATAAAGGGCATCTTTTATTTTAGCACAGATTTCCTTGAGTAAAGGGCATCTTTTATTTTAGCACCGCATCCTTGAATAAAGAGCATCTTTAATTTAGCACCGCATCCTTGAATAAAGGGCATCTTTTATTTTAGCACTGATTTCCTTGAGTAAAGCGCATCTTTTATTTTAGCACCGCATCCTTGAATAAAGAGCATCTTTAATTTAGCACCGCATCCTTGAATAAAGGGCATCTTTTATTTTAGCACCGCATCCTTGAATAAAGGGCATCTTTTATTTTAGCACAGATTTCCTTGAGTAAAAAGCATCTTTTATTTTAGCACCGCATCCTTGAATAAAGGGCATCTTTTATTTTAGCACCGCATCCTTGAATAAAGGGCATCTTTTATTTTAGCACCGCATCCTTGAATAAAGGGCATCTTTTATTTTAGCACCGCATCTTTGAATAAAGAGCATCTTTTATTTTAGCACCGCATCTTTGAATAAAGGGCATCTTTTATTTTAGCACCGCATCCTTGAATAAAGGGCATCTTTTATTTTAGCACCGCATCCTTGAATAAAGGGCATCTTTTATTTTAGCACCGCATCTTTGAATAAAGGGCATCTTTTATTTTAGCACCGCAACCTTGAATAAAGGGCATCTTTTATTTTAGCACCGCATCCTTGAATAAAGGGCATCTTTTATTTTAGCACCGCATCCTTGAATAAAGAGCATCTTTTATTTTAGCACCGCATCCTTGAATAAAGGGCATCTTTTATTTTAGCACCGCATCTTTGAATAAAGGGCATCTTTTATTTTAGCACCGCATCCTTGAATAAAGGGCATCTTTTATTTTAGCACCGCATCCTTGAATAAAGGGCATCTTTTATTTTAGCACCGCATCCTTGAATAAAGGGCATCTTTTATTTTAGCACCGCATCTTTGAATAAAGAGCATCTTTTATTTTAGCACCGCATCTTTGAATAAAGGGCATCTTTTATTTTAGCACCGCATCCTTGAATAAAGGGCATCTTTTATTTTAGCACCGCATCCTTGAATAAAGGGCATCTTTTATTTTAGCACCGCATCTTTGAATAAAGGGCATCTTTTATTTTAGCACCGCATCCTTGAATAAAGGGCATCTTTTATTTTAGCACCGCATCCTTGAATAAAGGGCATCTTTTATTTTAGCACCGCATCCTTGAATAAAGGGCATCTTTTATTTTAGCACCGCATCCTTGAATAAAGAGCATCTTTTATTTTAGCACCGCATCTTTGAATAAAGGGCATCTTTTATTTTAGCACAGATTTCCTTGAGTAAAGGGCATCTTTTATTTTAGCACCGCATCTTTGAATAAAGGGCATCTTTTATTTTAGCACCGCATCCTTGAATAAAGGGCATCTTTTATTTTAGCACCGCATCCTTGAATAAAGGGCATCTTTTATTTTAGCACCGCATCCTTGAATAAAGAGCATCTTTTATTTTAGCACCGCATCCTTGAATTAAAGGGCATCTTTTATTTTAGCACCGCATCCTTGAATAAAGAGCATCTTTTATTTTAGCACCGCATCCTTGAATTAAAGGGCATGTTTTATTTTAGCACCGCATCCTTGAATAAAGGGCATCTTTTATTTTAGCACAGATTTCATTGAGTAAAAAGCATCTTTTATTTTAGCACCGCATCCTTGAATAAAGGGCATCTTTTATTTTAGCACCGCATCCTTGAATAAAGGGCATCTTTTATTTTAGCACAGGTTTCCTTGAGTAAAGAGCATCTTTTATTTTAGCGCAGGTTTCCTTGAGTAAAGGGTATCTTTTATTTTAGCACCGCATCCTTGAATAAAGGGCATCTTTTATTTTAGCACAGGTTTCCTTGAGTATTAAGGGCATCTTTTATTTTAGCACAGGGTTTCTTGAGTTTGGTTAAGTGCATGTTTTTCATTTCAGCGTTGTTTACCCTTCTCAACCTTAATTCACAGAAAAATTGAATGTTCCACGTTGGGAAGTTTTAAAACTATGAATATAGAAACCTGCTCATTTTTTACCCCATTTGTGCCCACCGTGCAATCCTTTATTTTTGCTAGGTTAGCCTCGCACTGAAGGATATCAGAACGAGTTTAGCCTTGCAAAAGCAAAGGATTGCTCGCTTTGAATTCAAGATGAACGGGATGCAGACTATGGACATATATTTTGCTGCGGGATTCGAGAAATTCAGGAACTGATTCTTGTTGGCTTATAGTCTGTCGACCAAACTGAGTGTTGATAAAAGAATAAAGACGTCGTATCAGTCTGGGCCTGGTTCCTGAAAGCCCGATTAGCGCTAAAGCAGAGTTAATTACCATGACAACGAATATGTTTTGTTGAGAGTTAATCCAGGATTAGCGCTAATCGGGCTTTCAGGAACCGGGCCCTGGTCAATATTAATATTTACACTATTGTTATGCCCCAACAACTGTTACGGCTTTCATCCAACGGGTTGCCAGGGAGTGCATTATGTCAGCCGTCGGCTATAACTTTGTTAATCAATGATCTATATATGCATGATTATTGTTGCCTTTGGGGTTGTTATGGCCACCGACTGATGAAATGCAATACATGAGGGGCGTACCGTCTTTTAAGCCAATAAGCACGGACATACAAGTCGTTGTCATTACTAGTCTCTTTCCTGAGAGCACTCATTTTCAAAATTCCCGTGTGATACAGATATTTTTATTAGGTCCTTGCACGACAAATGGTACATTGGAATATAGCGCCAATAAAATTTAATTTAGTGTAAACATTAACATTTAGATGCTAAATCGATAAAATTGATGATCTTAAGATCATACCCTCATAGACATACTTTGCTGCAAAACGAGCTACTTCCATGGTGGATTTATGACCAAATTAAATAACTGGTCATCAGACATATAACTTGTATTGTATTTTGTAATAATTTTAATGGTGCAATAAAAATAGTTTCTTATCGTATCGTACGTTTCACATTTAACAATGAAGTGAAACTCGTCTTCTAAGTTTTTATTACAGGTGGGGCATATTCTATCTTCCAGTTTCGTGTAGGGCCTAGTGTACCTCCCTCTTTCGATTTGTAGGCAGTGATTGCTTATTCTGAGTTTTGTAAGAGCAACTCTATGATTTATATTAGGGACAGCCTTGAGATATTTTTCTATTTTTTTTTCTGGTCGTTAAATACGTCACTTAGCCAATGTTGGTATTCCATGTCTTGTAATCTCAATTTAATTTGAATTAAGAATCCCTCGTAATCAGATATGTCTTGTTGCGATAGCCAGATATGACCAAAGCCAAGTTTATAGATTTTATGTTCTTATTTTTTCTCCCCAGAATACAGGTTTTTGGGACTGGAGACAATCTATATAGGCAATCTTTGAAAGCTCAAAATTTTCCTTTGTTATTAACTTTGACCAATATTTAATGCTTCTAAAAGTAGATTCTAATTTAATTGGATATCTATCCAGTTCCGCTCTGCATCCATTGTTGGCAGATGTTTTACTGGTACCAAGCAACATTTTACAGAATTTTACGTGTACGTTCTCGAGTGGGTCATTTTGAATCAGGCGGTCTTTATCATCCGCTCTCCATATTTCACTCCCGTAGAGTAAGATTGGTTTAACTAGCGTGTCAAATAGTTTTATAGATAGACTTATGTTCGATCTGAAGTGGACACCGGTTTCCTTCCTTATTTTGTACAATGCCTTCATCGCAGTTTTTTTAGTTCTTGTTTGGCTAAACTAAAATTACCGAATGTACTTAGGGTGAGACCAAGGTATTTATACTTTTGGGTATTTATTAATTGATTGTTTTTAAAGTAAAATTGGTAGTTATTCATTCTTTTGCCATTATTGTTGAAGATCATTACGTTTAGTTTTTGTAATATTAACCTCCAGACGGTTACTGTTACAGTAATCCTCAAGTGTCTTTAAATGATCTTGAAGGCCTTTAGAGGTTGTTAATAGCAACTAGGGGGGGGGGGGGGGGGGGAGGGGGGTTCTTCCTATATTCGGCTGGTAGAGGTGATCGTCGTATTTTTAATGGTTTGAAATCGGCGATTTAGTATTTTTAGGGGTTGTCCAAGCGAAATCCATTTTTCAGGGTGAATTTTAGACCATGAGGTACATTCTAGGGTTGAAAGTTGGTATTTTTACGGTATTTTTCGAGGTTTTACGACGGTCACCCCTAACCTTTTTTACTTGACTTTGAAGAACCACCCCCTCCCCCCCGGGGGTTGCACTATGATCATGCTACACACCCAGAAACGTCTAGTAACTGCACCTGTGCATGATGTGGTGGATGTGATAAATTCCATGGTACATTGTGCTACCTAACGCCGCTGGGATCGTTGAGAACCATCGCAAACGGCTGGAGTAGCGTAAATTCCTTTAGGTTACCGGTTTAGTCAGTTCTTACCACAGAAATAGATGTATCGGTATCGGGATCCGAGGTAGAAACATTGCGGGTTGGCGAAAAAAAGTGATGGGGGAAAATTGACCCTTTTTCCCAATTAACCCTCTCGTATGTTTATCTTCTACATGCTCAAGGAATTCCAATCGAATCTGAGCTACATAATAAAATAATTAAAATAAGGGAATTGATTCAATTTTTGGCTTTGGAGAATCTAAAAGACTATATACTTTACAAGTTAGGGCGCACCCGACGCATAACACCTTCTCTCTCTCTCTCTCTCTCTCTCTATATATATAGCATATTTTAAGATCACATGATAATCAGGTGTGACCTTTCTATACTTTATTTCTTGTTTTTCTCTTCGTTTTCCGGTATTACCATTCTACCAGTTATCGAACCTATGGTTCTGTAGAATAAGATAACCATCGCATTCTATGCCGATTCCCTCGAGCCAGTGTGGAGCTCCGCTTTTTGGATTACCTATGCACTGTAATAGATACAGAATTCGTAGGCGTGCTTCATCGGATTTATAAACTCGAGAATCCCATAAAGCACGGACACGAATTCTGTATCTGACTTATCAAACCTCTAGATGTAGAGAGTCACGTTTTCAGTTATTTTGGCGATACGACTTATTTTGGCCGAGAAAGGTAAAGTTTCTGTAAATGAGACCGTACTCATCGCCCAGAATGGCGCGACACATCCGGGCATTTTATTAGATGCAGGAGCGCTAAATTCAAAGCCTACACAATGAATAACGATGCAAATAATAGAGGAATTGGACTAAAAGGCTTAAGTGAACTACACGTTTTGCTTATTTATGGTTAAATGAAATTTGCTAGAGCTTAGGTACTACCTGGCTTTTGAAGAAGAGATATCAATGAACAATTTCCATCCAATTTTAACTTATTTGAGTGAGTATAAGCATTATCGGTTGGACCATGAATTTTGTTTTTTTTAACTGTTTCTACAGTGGAATATTCACTTTAACTCACTTTGAGGCCAATTTTCTCGCTAACAATCGTGTTTGCTACTTAGGTACCACCTGGAAAAGTTAGTTTAGTATGTTACTTACTACCAGCCGTTTTTTCATAGCAACCTAACCAGTATTAGTATTATCGAAATCAATATTTCCAGGCATATCAAACAACGAGTGTCGATTTAGAGGCCTGGGACCTAGAAACCACCATTTTCAATTTCCTGACAGCTCTTCCAAATATGGAATATGGAATTTCCCTAATATGGAAGAGTCCGCGGGAAGTTCAAAACGACACTTTTGCCTGCTATTTTATTGATATACCATGTCTTAAAACCTCGAATTCGCCTCCCGTTTTGAAGTTTGAAATATCCCGCGGGACTTCTCTTGGGCTCTCTAACTCCTCCTTCACGAACAATAGCACACCCGCCGCATGATTAGCCATTGAAATTGACACAGAACCAAAGCTCAAAATTAATGTTAAAATAACACTTGCGCGTCATGAGCAAATCTTGAACTTACATTTATATTAGTTCAAGCTCCAAAATGAGACGTAACTCATGTTCGTACGTACTCTAGAAGTATTTAAAAACTAAAAAAATCGCCCAGCCGAGTTGGCGGCAAAGTACTTTCAAACTGAAGTTGAGTAAAAGGCAACCGCGACAAAACAAATCTTAGTGAGAATTAAATAAAAACTATAAACTTAGCGCGTAAAAAGCAAATCATAACGTTGTATTCACAATAATTCAAACTTCAAATTGAGAATGTCGGTACGTGCTCTAGAAGTATTTAAAAGCTAAACACATCGCACCGACGATCTCAAAGTTATAACTTTCTCCGTTTTATACGATTGAAAGGAAAAAAAGTAAACCAACACGATTCTTTAATTTCTCAGAGAAAACTAAGCGGCGATTCGAATCATGGATTTAACCCAAAACTTTTACAAAGGCAAGGTATCTTAAACTTTGAATAGATAAGTTTTAAGTCTGTATCTGTGTAATTGGCCCACCAAGGAAATAATAAGATCGAACAGACGAAAGGCTTTGCTTTTTAACTTCAGGGGCGGTAATGACAAATGGGCTTCTGATATAACAACATTAGTTAGTGTGATGACCTTCTTTAACGAGCTTTGGGAGTCCACTATTTCCATGAATCGAGCAGTTGACATTGATTGACATGTGTTTCATGTGATGTGGGAGTAGAGTATTCCCAAACGTATTTCTCAAAATAATGTGATATAAAGTGGTATTTCTCAAAAGCCAATCACAATCGCTTTCCCGCAGAATAATTAGCAATGTTATAATTATTCCGTCCTCACTTTAACCTCTCGGCCGTAAGTACATGTCGCCGAGAACAATAGAATTCTGCGCGATGATATATATATATCAGATTTATAAACACTCATTAAACATTCGTTGCCTTTGTTTTTGCTTCATGAATTATTAATGGTAATCACAAAATGAAGAATAACTCTGCTAATATCACATACTCAACATAATGTCTCGATTCTGATTGGCTGAGAGCAGTGCAATTTATCCCAAATATTGCACTGTTTGTTTGAAATTGTACTCCAAATCAGGAATTTAACAATCTATAAATCGAAAACAAAAGCTCCAGAATGAAATCGAAGTACACAAAGTTGTTCACAGTTATGTTTTGGTAAAGGATTTTTTTCCGATGATTTTCCGAACATTTCCGGAGTGTTTCCGAACATTTCCAAATGCTTAAAACTGACTATGCTGCGCTGTGGTTACGGCAAAAATACATCTAACCATGTAAATTCATTTGACAGTACTAAACATTAACATTTCAGATGCTGTAGCATTACTTCAGTAATTGTAACAATATTTCCGAAGATCGTCTGAAGATTCAAGTAAATTTGTAGAGTATATGATTTAAAAAAATGAAATCATATGGTATTTCTCGTGCAATTCGGGATAAATTCGAACTTGTGAGTTTTCAAAGAGCTCAAAGTGCACTCGCCCAGCGGGCTCGTGTAATTTTATGGCTCTTTGAAAACTCACTCGTTAAAATTTATCCCGAATTGCACTCGAAACCATATGATTTCCTATACAAATAGTTGCTAAAAAACAATTGAAACTTGGCACATGTGTGACAATCGCGAAAATACACATCACTGTGGAAATTATGACGTTCTCATGGTTCAAACACTATTGGACCCAGCCCCCTTTTACCTTCAACATAAATATATTTGTCTTCCTTAGTATCAGCATATATGTGTAAAGTTTCAGTTGTTCTTACCCACCATTTGTAGATATAAAGTTTAAGTTATTATTTGCCTCTCGGCCGTTGCAAACACAATGACGTCATATATTATTCATTTGTATATTCGGCAAAAATCGCAATATCTCTGGAACGAGCTGAGATGTTAACAAATGGTAAACGCCATCCTTCCTCATTTCGGAAGGAATTTTTATATAGGATCAACTTAATGTTCGGGTCATATGCACTGTACCGATGCTTTGTTCTTGAACCATTTATAAACATCCAGTATGAGCTTAAAATATGATACTGTGTTGGCTATACTGTACTTATTTTAAATACTGGTCAGTGGAAGAACTGGCTGGTATTTTTCAGCGAGAAAATATATATACTGTGTTAACCGTAGCCTAACCCAGTGTATAGGGTGTCTAAGGCTATATTTTCCTACCATTACTATCGATAGGATATATACTGCTTTATTATTTTGCCCTAAAGCTCCACGATAGCTAGCTAGATTTCAAAGTTATATATGCAAAGTTATAGGGCTATATATAATAGGCTGTAAATAGCTGATATCAACGGGTGCCCTGGTATCTGGCGTCACAAATTACAAGACTTGAGCCGTCTGTACATAGCGGATGTTGTGAGGGAGGTTTTCAGATTTTCTCTTCATAGACGCGCAACGCAGAGAAATAAAATAGCAGAACTTATTTATTTCGAATACATGTTTGTATAGACATTGGGTCGATTTTAGGGTTCAGTCCCCTTTATTGTTTGATTGAAAGGATATGAAATATTTTCCTTTTAGACTAGATTTACGCACATTTTTGCACATTTAACTATTGATTTCATCCATCCCACACGTGTGCTAGGGTCGTCAGTTTATATTAAAATCACTGAAGATAATTGTGTTCTGGTCCGAAATATAAAGGTGTGTCCCCCCACGGTGACACAGCTACTTTAATTGAAGACAGTTCGCGCGGCGAAATGCAAAATATGAAAATAATAAATTACGTCAAATTACGTCACTGTCATAACAAAACAGCTAAAGTCGATGTTCATTATTGAGATTACACGGTTACACTGTGATGAAGAGAGAGTGCCCTCGAAACGTCTGTAATATTTTAATATATTCAGCGCAGAAAAGTGATTTTATTTAATAATTCCACCTTGGACTTATACAATTGGCTTCTTTCGATACATGCTTCACTTGTCACGCACAAAGCCTTTCAATATGAGGCTCCGAGACTAAATAAAGTTATTCTATTCTCCGAGAAAAGACTACAATTAATTTACCACGAAGCCTCATACTGAAACTTTGTGCGCGACAAGTGAAGAATATGAATGATGTTACACAGTAATCAACGTAGCTTACATAGGACTAGAAACCAAGAGAGCTAAATCAGTCAATCGAGTTTTCAACTCGTGACACATACTTTGACTTCAATCTTCCCCTTTATTTTTTCGTACGTAGAGTTCTAAGTCGTGTATTAAATATGGAATATCATGTGCAAGATTCCCTCTGCCTTTGGAATTGGGCAGGGGTTTACTTTCGTACGTAGAGTTCTAAGTCGTGTATTAAATATGGAATATCATGTGCAAGATTCCCTCTGCCTTTGGAATTGGGCAGGGGTTTACTTTCGTACGTAGAGTTCTAAGTCGTGTATTAAATATGGAATATCATGTGCAAGATTCCCTCTGCCTTTGGAATTGGGCAGCGGTTTACATACTTATTGATATCATCGTTTCCTTTGTTCTCTAACGGTCTTTATCTATTAAGTTATCAACCATGGAATCCCAACAATAGGATATACCGGTTAATAAGTATGTTATAAACCTCATTAATATTAAATAACTTGTAAACGGAAATATGATCACATTTCACCTGTTCTCAGAGAGCTACACTGGCTACCCATAGATCAGCGAATAATATTTAAACTCCTACTGCTTACCTATAAAACTTTGACCAACTTAGCTCCTACCTATATCTACTAGACCTAGTGCGCATTCATAGACCTATCAGGACACTGCGTTCATCTGCTGACTCGTTACGCCTTACTCGTCCTATAGCTAAACTCAAATCATATGGTCAGAGTGCATTCTCAATATCGACGTCTAAGCTGTGGAACGACTTTAATTTCCCTTAAAATGCATATAAACCCTAGCCAGTTATCTTTGATGTCGATTGTACAAGAAGTGGATAGTCCAACGGTAGAATATTTCTTTATTTGGGTGTTCCGTCTACGAGATATAAAGGTTTATATTTCGAATATGCTAATGATGTGATGTCATCACCGACATTTTCTGAATTTCTTGGTGCTTGTGAATTAAGCTATTTTCTAAATTAGAATTTTTTTTTGTAAAATCACTTTGATAAGCTTCAAATATAACTTAGAATTTTAAAATAGGTAATTTGTCTCTTCCAGCATGCTTTTGTATAATAAGTGTGTCGGTGATGACATCACATCATTAGCATATTCGAAATATAAACCTTAATAGTTTATAACTCGTAAACGCAATAACCAAATCAAGAAATATTCTATCTGGCTAGGGCATATATATATATATATGCACTTTAAGCATTCGTGAAGCCTCCTGACTGTAAGTCTAAACCGTGAAGAGCTACCTTTTTTGACGGCTTAACCGGCCACACTTTGTACTTCCGTCTCAGCCCTTATATATCTTTATCGTTTTGGGCAATTAATCAAATTATTGTAAGCGCATAGAACATTTATGTATATGCGCTATATAAGTGTTTAATATTATTATTATTATTAATATTAATAATAAATTCAGTTTTTGTCTATCTTCTCACTCCGTAAGAAATGAGTGACCTAAAATCATCTTCAGGATTATGTTTCATTCTAACATTTTTATAGGAAACTTCACCACCGATGAGTATAAGATGGTTATGTACCTTCTACCTCGGTGTATAAGCGATACGGCAACCCATGGCTTCGCCTCAGGTTGATATATCGCTTATTACACGTGGGACATTTGTAGTTAACATATTCCCGAGAAAACAACAAGGAAAACCGAGCCATGTGAAAAATAAGTAGTTTCCATGTCCTCGTCATTTTGTTTCAAGTACCGTCATTTTTTTGAAGACTCGTGTCGCACAGTGCCTTGGAAGTCTCCAGTTCCAAATAAGGCATTCACTAGTCACGTCATCAAGAACCTCATCGTTCCCAGTCAAGACGCCTGCGAGATTCCGCAGTGCTATCTCGAACCTGAGTGTACGTCATGCAACTTCAAACGTGATTCACTGAACTGCGAGCTGAGTTCTTCTAACGATGAAGTGCACCCACGTGCTTTGGTGGATTGTCAGCAATGTGTTTACCGTGCAATCAAGGTATTGTGTTATTATTTCAGGTTTTGCTTTGGGATTAATTAGGGACTTTAAGGAAACAGGACGGCGACGTCTGTAAATGCAAATGACTGTATAGAATCGCACACATTTTGACCGTTGCAAAAACACAACGTAAAGACCCTAAGTTGTACGTTTAGTAGAGGACGAGACCTTATGAAGTAAATCATTCTTTTTATTGTTCGGTCTGAATGAAACTTTGTGTGCACCCTTTTTTTCGAAAACCTGAATGTGAAAAGCACTAAAAGGCAACAAAAAAACGTGTACAGTCGTCACAGCAGATGGCGTTACATGCGATTTAGCGTGAACTTAAGTATTGCGTGACTTCCTAAAGAAATAAAACAGCCTCAGTTATGATTTGATATCTCGTTTACACCCTGTATAGTTATAGAACAGGAGAAAAACTCGAGAAATCAAGAGCCGAAGTTGATAAGTCCCAATGCTTTGTTGGCGTTATGCGTTCCGTCACTTGTTACGACGAACAGAAAGGGAAGTTGTGCATTAAATCTATACCTTTAATGTAACCTAGAACGCTGTAAAGAGACCAACGGCGTCGCTTTAATTAGCGTCGCGTAACTCAGTTTAGCCTTTAATCTTGCCTTGTCACAGCTTTAATACCCGTAATGTGGACGTAATGCCATGTAACGATATCATGCCATGTTTCACACATTCCTTGATATCTGCTTTTCTAGGATAACTGGGTTGGAGTCCAGTGCCCATACCGTAACATGACCTGTCAATCAAGTTTCAGTGACGTCACAGGCTATCGTTGTGTATGTCAGAAGTGTTATAAAGGCGACACCTGTGACAGAGTTGAATATAAGGATGTGTTCTTTTGGAATTAGTCCCCCAAAAATGCGCCACATAAGGGAGTTCATCGGTGTCACATGTCCAGAGCGATGGCAATTATTATATGAGAAGTTAAGTTCTTTTATTGCCTGTTACCTTAATTCATTCAGCCTAAACAAGGACCTGCACTATAAATGGTGTTGCTCCTCCCCTTATCTCACCCTTTGGGAATCGCAATTCGAAACTAAAATTCAGAACAGTGAAGCAAGTTATCAGTCCTCTCCTGTCAGAATACAAAATTGCTGACGCTAAAATTAAAATAAGGAAGCTAGTTCCTCAGTTATGCCTGTCAAATGTCAATAGTGTTTTAAAACCGTTTACAAACTTTAGTGTTATTTTATACATTAACCATTCAAGTGCTTGATTTAAATTAAATGTCAGATCACCCACATGTTAAAAGTCAGATCACTGACCCTAACCCAAACTTTGAATAAAGATGACAAAGGCTGAGTGATAACTGAAAGTGTGAGAGTGCCTGGCAGAGGCCTTTTATAGCGCAGGTCCTTGTTTAGGTTATCACCATTTCTTTCCAGCCATAACTTTTAGCAACGTGACACGATGGAGCCTTCAAATAACAATTTCTTGAAAAGCCGACCGGTTTGCTTGAATTGGATTGTTGTGAACGTTGTGAGATACATAGTTTGATACACGGCGTTTCAATTTATTTTTTGAGCTCAGTCTTTTCTCCTCGAGTTTGTATTGCCAGATATGTTTTATCGATAAAATACTTGAGCTACCTTAAGGTATTTTAGTTTATTGTGCCAATTTATTAGCAGTGTGCTGATAGTTTGAAAGGCCATTATGTCTGAATCATTCTTAGGCGCTGTTTACATGATAGGAAGATAACCCTTGTACCAGGGTTACCCTAGCACTAGGGTCAAAGATATCCCGAGTTTACAAGCAAAATGATTCAGGTAGGGTTACCAATCTACCCAGGTCAACTCAACAGGATGCGGCCGCCAAAATCAATCAATCATAGAAAACAAAATGGCGGACACGAGTAGAGTTTTGGCGGGTTATGATCGCTTAACGTTGATTCTTCTTTCTGTACCGCCCTTTATTGCTGCTGTCTAGTGTCCTAGAATGCTGTTATGTCATATAGTAATTACTAGACAACTGCAGCAACTTGCAATGTGAAATTTGGCTTTAGAATAGAGTTGTCCCGGATAAGCGTCAATTATCCCGGGTACTTCTTGGTGTAGCAGATTCATTTTTTGATGTTTCTGGGGTTAGAGTTCTTTGTATTTCAGGGTATTGTTTTGCTTTAGAATACAATAGTTTTCTTTGTTTTACGTCCTGTGGTGATCTGTAACACCAAGAAACTCCCGTTATCCCTAGCGAACCGTTTACAAGGGCAAAACATAGCCCTATTCAAACCTACTTGACTATTCATGAGCCCTCATGATGACGTAATAAGCATTATATAAGACTAACCTAATTCTGCAAGGGTGCCAGTTCGCAACTGTAGCAGAGTCATGGATCGCCGCCTAGCGCGTCCTGTCAGTTTAAATGGGCTGTGTCACGGTAAGATTTTACATTCGTCTTTCCGGGCCGGAAAGAGCCACCGAGTTTCCACCGATTTTCATATGAACTAACGAACCTCTCGGCCATGTGGGATGCTTAAAATCAAAGCAATTATGCAAAAAATGACTAACAAACAGTGTATATAAACAGTCTCCAGGGAAAATATTGAAAATCCTTTCAATAAAGCACTGAGGGAAGGACGTTTAACTGTTTCTATCCAATTAACAGCCACTAAACGAGCGATTACTCGATACATGCGCAGTACCATGACATAGCCCCTTTAATTCAGCCAAACCCCGGTGGCAATACGGTACAACAGATAACCCCCGTAACCCCGATGGCTACTGTAGGCACCGTAGCACAAGAGGCCCAAGTATCGGCCGAAGGCGGCTCCCAACAGAGAACGTAATTCCAACGGCGGCGGTTACAGCTCCAACGGCTCAGGCAGAGACAGTCCATTGCATGGCTCAGGCAGCGAACAGCGAACAGGGCCATATACGCGCTTGGAGGTAAGACCCTGTAAAACTTTCGTTTGGAGGAATTATTGGTAACCAGGATAGTTTCTGAAAGTTGTTTCTTGTCGGGGAATTGGTTTATTCTGTAGCGGGAGATTGTCACCGCATGCCGGTTATAATAATCTTATGCAACGTGGTTTCGCAATTCTTGTCCGGTGGTATTTAGCTAGTTTATTTTATTTGCTTTGACTTTGGTATTTTGCTATTTGCAAGCTTTATCAGTTAGTTAGTTTCGTACACCTGGCCCATTCCGTACTTATTTCCTTTGATAATTCTTAATTAATATAGTAAGTAGTTATAGAACTTCGCTCGGACAAAACGTGGACTGAGCACTGGGTGAACTCACGAGTAACTGTGTGAGCTAGAGGGAAAGTGGAGTACTGTGTGAGCCCACAAGTAACGAGTTCTGTGTGAACTGGAGAGAAACGGGGAGTACGGTGTAGTTCACGTACGGATAACAGGTTCTGTGTAACAGGGGAGCCGGGGTGGCGCAGTGGTTAAGCGCTTCGCCTCTCACCTCTGTGGCCCAGGTTCCATCCCCGGACGCGGCGCAATTTGTGAGTTGAGTTTGTTGATATCTCACCCTTGCTTCGAGGGTTTTTCTCTGGATCCTCCAGTTTTCCTCCTCCCACAAAAACCCAACACGCTAAATTGCAATTCGATCTGTGGTTTAGCTGGGTCCTGGCTTTGATCAGCCCGTATGGTTGTTTCAGGTCCGGTTAGAAATTCAGAGTTTTTCAGAGTTTTGTTTTTCAGAGTGAACGAGAGAAGAAGTGGAGAACTGTGTGAGCCCACGAGTAACACGTTCTGTGTACTCTAGAGAAAGCAGTGGAGCACTGTGTATAAGCCCTCGAGTAATAAACGCATGCGCAAATCTAAGGTGACGGTTATTTATTGATAGGTATGTGCGTCGGTAAAAGAAATCCAAGAACAACTGACGAAAATGAAGCAAAGGGCGGACGTTGCATTGGTGGATACAGTATTATCAGCTCTGCAACTATTAATCTCAAAGCCGTCGGCACTCTTTGATCAATATGCAGCAATAGCGACGCTAGAGCAACTGGTAGATACGGCTAGGGAAAGTGGTGACGTCAGGGCAGCCACGTATGCGATTGTTCTCCGCCAGTGCCGGCCCTTAATCAATAACCCGGTCATGCAACCAACTAATAAAAGTGGTCGACACCAAGGACGAGACGGACGTAGTTTTAACTTTAAAAAGTGATAGACAAGGTTGTACGAGCACAAGCCACATCTACGAGCTCGGGTCAGAGGAGGGCGCCAGGCAGGACGCGCTGGACCCGTACTCCAGGAAAAGAGGAAGACCCCGCCCGCCTATGAGGTGTTATGCATGCGGCCAACGAGTGTTATAAGAAATAGTGAATAGTGTAGCTTTGGTGCACCAACAAGTTGATATGAGCATCGATCTGGTCAATTGTTTATTCATTAGTCAGAGGGTATATGGGACCCAAGGTATTTAGGACTTAGTTTTTTGATCCGTTTAAGGAGGGATGACTCCATAAGCGGTTTGTCCTCAAGGACATTCCCTTGTTGCTCCGATTTATCGGACAGTGGTGGTCATCTCCTCTGAGCTCGGGTTACCATCTTGTCGGTAAACACTCGATCTGTGGATTAGCCGGAACCTGGCTTTGATCAGCCTCCATTGGTTGTTTCAGGTCTCGTTAGAAATTCAGATAAAAAAAACCCCACATATTTCGATAGTTTCACACCGCTGTTTGAATAATCTGTGCGAATAATCTCAGCGGGCTATAAGAACGAGATGGAGGTCTCAAAATGGATTTCTAAGGGAGTTGATACTCAAGCCTTTATGCGGCCGTTTAGAGGGTTTTTTAGAGGAGTCCAGTATGATAGTCCCAGACTACCACGTAAGGCACTCCCAAACCACCCGTCCTGTAAGAACTTTGCAACTTTCATCTCGGACACTCTCGGCCAACGACTAAAGGCGGGAGCAGTTAGTCTCCCGATTACGGTGGAAACTTCAAAACCGAGATTGTGCGTGGATGCACGGCTCCTAGCTGTTATGGATCATGGAAGCTGGAATACCTTAGTTATGACACGCCACTACCTCAGGTTGGACCAATTAATGCAAGTGTTAAGATCGGGGGAGGAGCGGGTGATTCCCTGGCGGAACTTCCGCTACACCTAGTCGAGCTCTACCGCAGACAGAATAAACTCACGAGCTTTCGGGACTACCGCAGTGGACTCAGAATAACTGAAGAGGATACGCATAGATATGTCTATATATGTCTACATCAATCTCTCTTGGACATCCTTCGTTTTCGCTATCTCTACAGTATGTTGGAATTGGATATAAGGATTGGGAAGGGATAAGGTTGGGAGTATGGAAAGTGGGGAAACGGGGTGAAGGGGTATAAGCTAAGAGAGCTATCCTGGGGGTCAGGAGGGATATTGAACTATTCAAACATGAGCCCTCATGATGACGTAATACGCATTATATAATACTAACCTAATTATGCAAAGGTGTCAGTTCACAGCTGTAGCAGAGAGATGAAGTACATTTGTAAGTCGTCCCTCCCACCCACACTAATGAGTCAGCAGGAGGGATATTGAACTATAAATGTTAGGATGATACTCTCCGGTAGGTTGACCCTAGTGTTAGGGTCAACCTGGTACCCGAGAGAAGACTGACCCTTCGCATGTGAATAGAATGCAGAATATACCGGCGGTAGGTTTACCCTACTACTAGGATGGCCCTAGTACAAGGGTTATTTTACCCTATCATGTATTACTAAACAGCCCTTATAATCGGCGAACAGTTTCTCTTGTGTTTTGTTGAGAAAACCCTAAGACTGTCGTCCATAAACGTACGTCTACTTGGAAAGGTGAGCATTGTACATTTGAAATACATTTTCGAATGATCGAATAGCACCGTTCTGAGACCGACCAAAAATGAAACAGTAAGTAAATTGACAGCCGGTAAGCCATTTCAATTCAACATGCAAACTTTGAAAGGACACGGCAGTTTTGAAATGTTACTCATAATTTCTCTCAAGTATAAACAGCTTTTCTGCTGTTTTTTTTGTGCACTATCTAAATAGATCATGGCTTCCGACAAGAGACCATCACATAAGAGAACTGATCTCCGTACCCATGATAGTCCGCGCCACTCTATTTTTGGCTCAGTGGACGTCACGATGCTATTTTAAGATTCGGTTCCAGCTCCTCACGGATTTTCATCGCTCCATCTCATGAATTCAACCTTGATTTCAACAAAGAAAGAGGGGCGAGGGATGCGAAGCTTCAAAACTGGCTCTGAATTATGTGTTGCTCCCTAAACTTACTACCCGGACTGGTATGGGACGGATTTGACCTGATCTGACTTGAAGACTCGAGAAAATGAACTTTGAAATTTATTAATATAAGCTACGGAGTGTAATTTGAAAACCCGTTAAAAATATTGCCGTTTGGATTTGACTGGGAAACTGTAGGCTGTATTAAGCAAGACCTGTAAGAAATTCGGATGTGACCTGGAAGCCGTGAAAAGAAACTAGAGTGACCTGAATTTCGTGAAACTATCAAAGGAAATGAAGCCGTATTCCATTCAGTTTGTAGCCGGATTGGCGAGCATGGAAAGTCTTCCAAACATTTGAATAAATTAACAATCCCGTATCGTTGTTATTGAAACTTCGCTTACCTTATAAATACTCGTTCCCTGTAGTTCATATTCATGTATAGCTATAGATAACATACCTAGGGAACTGACCGGATTATTTGCTCTTTCATCAGGCTAATAATTTTAGAAACTTTAGTTTATAGCAAGCAAGCACGCATCGACTTTTGACCACAATTTTGCGAAATTATAAATCCAGTTAATCTGAAACACTGACTGACTGAGTTTGGAATTATCGTAAACAAACGCTTACAATTCGCTAAAGAAATTAGAAATAGAACCTATAATATCGTAAATAATCGGACATGCTTTTGCAACACCGTAATCAGTATGAATCTGTAGAGTAACTGTCGTGAAAGTAGAAAATTGTGAATGCTTTGATTACTACGATGGCCCAGAAGGCTCAGTCCAATCCTATTTCTGTGGCTGTCCACTCCTCATTTTTCACAGTCCAGTCCTGAGTTTCACAGTCCAGTCTTTATTTTTCACAGTCCAGTCCTGAGTTTTTAGGCAGTCCAATATCACTGTTTCACAGTCCAGTCCTAGTTTTTAGGCAGTCCAGTCACCATGTTTTTCGATTGCCCAGTCTTTGGACTCCATATCCAGGGCTTCCCATGCAACACACCTCCCCGTTGAATTCACAACTATCCTTAAATGGAAAACACGCTTGAAATAACGATAATCATAATTCTAATGACATTCTGAAAACCAGTCAAGGATAAAGATAAACATTTGTTACATTCCGAACGGCGCGCCGGCTTAGTGTAGTAGTGATGTCGTCTGCACTACACTGCAGTACACGCAAAGGGGTTCGAGTCCGAGTAGGCCGGCGCTCAAAAAATATTCTTTCCTCTCTTTACCTTCTCTACTTGTTTACCTGTGAACCCTAGCTCAAGGTGAGTGAGAACCCGTCGTTTACCCGTGAACTCGTCCGATGGTTAGGGTTTGGTTAGTGGTTCGGGTTAGGATTTGTCGTAGAATTAACGATTATCATTGTTCCAAGCGTGTTTGCCATTTCAGGATAATTGTTAATTCAACGGGGAGAATGCGTTGTCCCATGATGTTGTTGCCAGGTCGCGTAGGTGTTTGGTGAAAGAGGGCCCTGGATATGGAGTCCAAAGACTGGGCAATCGAAAAACATGGTGACTGGGCTGCCTAAAAACGAGGACTGGACTGTGAAAATGTGAGATTGGACTGCCTAAAAACTCAGGACTGGACTGTGACACTCAGGAGGACTGGACTGTGAAAAATGAGGACTGGACTATGAAAAATGGAGACTGGACTGTGAAAAATGAAGACTGGACTGTGAAACTCAGGACTGGACTGTGAAAAATGAGGAGTGGACAGCCACAGAAATAGGATTGGACTGAGCCTTCTGGGCCATCGTAGATTACTGAGTAAAACACTGAATGCATTCTTCTGCTCTCGCCGCTCGCCGGTCCATTCGGACACGTGACACCCAATCGGATAGAGTGGTAAAAATAGTCCAACTAATTTATGGAAGCTAAAAATTAATCGGCGCAGACTATCATGGGGAGAGAGGCTAGTATGGGGGATCGGTTCTCTTAGGTGATGGTCTCTTGCTTCCGACCAATCAGAGCTCGGGTGTTTCGCCCTTTTTTTTATCATAATACGTTTTTCTATCTACAGGAAATTTCATCCTACAGTTCCCACGCAGTTTACACTTGGATTATGTGTTGTACGACAAGTATCTCAACATGAGTGCTTTCACGGTGGCCTTTTGGCTGCAAACCGAGCACATATCGGGATCCACCTCTCAGTCTGCTATCAGCATCTCATCTAAAAATAAGGTCAATGCGTTTTTCATTGAGCTACAAACCAAACAAATCAACTTGGTTGTTGACAACAAGGAGAGGTATTGTAAGCATTTGCTGTATGTTTGCCTCATTGATTATGTTTTGCTCTATTTCATTAATCACAACTTCATGCAGTAAACAATTATTATTGGAGAAATCATACCAAAGTTAGTTGTCTGATCATGGGAAATTCGACGTGAAAAGGCTAAAAACGCGCCTAAAAAGCTACATACAAAAGTTGCAGGTTAGAATGAGCCTTTTCAAGAAAATGATGCATCATGGGTAATCAGGACCACCATGATGGAATCTAGTGTCTGTATGAGAATCTGATATCAAATAATTTCCATAAAATTTCAGTTCTGTGAAATTCATCGATTGTAAACTTAAGATACTAGGCAAACTATTTTACTGATCAAATTTCAGCAGTTTATAATTACCAGAAAGCGAGCAGTTACACTGTTTAGTTTCTATACATTTCTTTGTAAAAAAAATAAAGAGAAAGGGAGGCACTTGAAGCCCTTTCAGAAATTAGAAGACTGAATCTGTCAAAAATGCCATAGAGAAATTGAAGATGAAAAACACTTTTTAATTCGATACCCTTATTATAACCCAAAGCATGATCGACTCAGTCTTCGACGCTCTGAGATATTCTTCTTATTGATTAACCCGCCCTATAATGTGCAAAATTTAGTATCGAGATACATATATGAATGCATCAAAGAGAGGAGCAAATGAATAACTTCTACGATGGCTTATATAAATATATATTAGAGAGTCTTGAATATTTACGTTATCTCCAGCATTTGTATTACTATAATAACTTATTTGGATAAAAGCCGATGTATTTAGTTGTGCAAGCTCCAAATAAAATAATGTCTAATGTGTAATATCTATATTATAACCTGCCAAATATTAAGTCGAAATTCCTATGAGAAGTCCAACTATTTTGACCATAATACCCATTTCTGGCCATTACCAAGTTTAGAAACCAGCGATCCCATGTTAAAGCATGTATTTGTGATATCATCCACTTAACACGTGATCATAAATTACATGATACAGCAACTCGACAAGCTATGTCGACATGCCTAATATAAATATCACACTTCTCTCTAATAAAGAAACTATGATTTAGAATGGAGTGATGTCATCCAATTAACCTAATTACATAAGACAACTTTATTTGGACCTTGTAAAAAAGAATCAAACCCTGCCCATCCCCACCTTCGGCAATACGTGGGGCATTTGAGAATTCTGTCTGTCTCAGGGGTGGGACATTTTCCAGCAAAGAAAAGTTGGGGCTGTGGAATTTGTCAAAAGAAAGTCGAAGATAGCGACTCTTACATCAGCGTTAATAAATTAAAAGATTTGCAGTGGTTCCAAAGCTAACGGTGGGGCATTTGCATAGCTAATTAGCAGACTCCACTGTGGGGCATTTGCAACGCTCTGATTCAAAAATGTCAAATGCAAAGGTTTCCTTAATCCACTTTTATTTGATTGTTTACTTACTTAGCAAGTGACATTTTTCGGATTTTTTTGGATCTTTTTGTGTGCATATTATTAAATGTTGTTTATCAATAAAGTGATTTTATTGAAAATAATGCATCATGTTATTGTTTGTGGCAACAAAAAATGCACTTGGTGGAAAACATCGAGGCTGTGACGTCACACCGAGAAGTCGACTATCGCAAAGCTACACCTTAGGAAAATGTTGTGCTCCGCTGTCCGAAAGAACGAAGGTTCTAGTTTCAAATACGAGTTTTTGTTTATAACATACTAAGAATGTTTTTTTGAGAGCATGCAACTGTGCACTCAATAACCGTTTTATGCACTCGTTATTGACCAATCAGAATCCAGATATTTTGTCGAGTATATTATAATTTGTTATAGAACATGGAATACCATATTTTATTTGTTCAACTCTAACCCTAAAATAAATTGTACACCACATGGTTTTTATGGACGGTTTTCAATTGAAAAAGACAACAACAGATTTAGAAAACCACAAGGCACATTTCAGCGCTATATGTTTTTAATAAATTAGGTTTCTCTTTTGCTTTGTTTAAAAACATTGCTTAGACTAATCGGTTATTTTCTGGGTTTGTATTGCCAGCATCATTAATACATCTGTTGTCGATGGACAGTAGCACCACATCTGCGTGACATGCGAGGAAACCGCTGGCAAGTGGACATTCTACATCGACGGCGCCATTGCAGATAGCCAGACGGGAATGAACATTGAATCCTCTCTCACGCAAGGCGTTGTGGTGCTTGGACAAGATCAGGACAGCTACCCTGCCGCGGGATTCGAAAACATTCAAAGTTTTAACGGAAAACTGACGAGTGTGAACATTTGGGACCATATCCTCTCTCCTGATGGAAATTTCGATGCTTAACGGCGAATGCCCATCAGGAGAGGGGAACGTCATGAATTGGCGTGATTTGATTACTGGAGTTCATGGTGTAATCGAGGTGAAATGTCCTGCAAAATGTGGACGCTAAATTGTAATAAGATTTTTTGGTCTAAACATCACACAAATAATGAACTACACCAAGACTCTTTTGAATAGTTCAAAACTTGAGTTAATAAAGAGACCGTGTATGAGTAACAATCAATGTAAACGGTTAACCTAAAGTGCCTATGAAACTGATTCCTACCCTGACGTCATGTAATTAGCATTTTGGATATTAAAAGCTCTATAACTCATTGACGAGATACAAACACAGAAATAGCGTGCCATTTTATTTGCGCTTGATGTAGAATTGATATTTAAAATAAAGAAAATAAGGTTCGTCATATATCTAATTTTAGCCGGGCACTTTAAAAGACTGACAGGAATGCACGTTTGTTACAAGTGGCCACTAGCTACACGCTCGAAGCTGCTCGAGAATTTGTTTCCACGTTGATCGAGTTTTCTATTACAAAACAAATAGAAGATGATCTTCTGAAGCCTGAAAGGAATGCACGTTTGTTACAAGTGGCCACTAGCTACACGCTCGAAGCTGCTCGAGAATTGTTTTCCACGTTTATCGAGTTTTCTATTACAAAACAAATAGAAGATGATCTTCTGAAGCCTGAAAGGAATGCACGTTTGTTACAAGTAGCTGTGACGAAGGCCTAGATGATATGAGGATTATGAGGATTATGAGGATATGAGGATTATGAGGATTATGAGGATTATGAGGATAAGAGGATTATGAGGATTATGAGGATTTTGAGGATATGAGGATTATGAGGATATGAGGATATGAGGATTTGAGGATATGAGGATTATGATGATATGAGGATATGAGGAATATGAGGATAAGAGGATAAGCGGATATCAGGATATCAGGATAAGAGCGGGATATGAGGATATGAGGATATGAGGATATGAGGATATGAGGATATGAGGATATGAGGATATGAGGATATGAGGATATGAGGATATGAGGATATGAGGATATGAGGATATGAGGATATGAGGATATGAGGATATGAGGATATGAGGATATGAGGATATGAGGATATGAGGATAAGAGGATATGAGGATAAGAGGATAAGAGGATAATACGATATGAGGATAAGAGGATATGAGGATAAGAGGGACCTTAGGAACCGAGGACGGCGACGTCGGTGACCACGGGACGTAAAAATGCGTTTTCTCGCAAAATTACATGTTTATCGTTTCTTTATTCGCCTGTTATCACTTTTCACATCCAGATGCAGTGCTCGAACTTAACGGTCGTCCACTCGTCCAAAATGAGTAAAAATCGAGAAAAACTAGTACATTTCCCTCCACTCGTCTCCTGGACGAGTATATTTATTTGTTCTCTAAATATAATTTTAATTCAGAACCAGAAAATGGCACAAACGATGAAAACAGTGATGATTTACCTGCGATCGCCAACACGAACGTAAGCAAACAAAAAACACCAGGCTTTGCTAGATTTTGGTAACTAGGGTTCGACCTCTCATGAATTGAATCATGGGAAACAATATGGCGTCGTGTTCGTAATTTGTGTTCGTAGCGACAACATACCAATATTTTACGGAAAGGAACAATAATAAATTGGTACCAGTGACGTTTCATTTTGGACCAGTACATTTTTAGCTCACTGGTCCCATTGACCACCAAAGCAAAAAGGTCAAGTTCGAGCACTGAGATGTTTGAAAAATATGAAAGCATAGAGTTCCGTTCACGCTGAACGAATACCAGTGTGTTGAACTTCTTGCATTCGCGTTCTCTTTTAAACGTGAAATTCGGGGATTTGACGTTTTTTTTTGCAGAGAACTGCGACTGCCTACATTTTCACGTGCAGCTATTATATTTTACAATTAAGACTATTGTTTTATGCCGTCATCATGGACGTGACCGTCGTGGGTCCGTAAGATACGGGATTTATCATCTAGCGTTGAGCATGATAACTAATCACAATATATTTTGTACCTCCAAGCAGCCATGTAATTAACTTTTTATTTCATGAAAACCAGTTGCAATTGGTGAGCATTTTCATTTCTAATTTTGAAGTTCAGCATAATTTATTCACAAGCCTGTCAAACCAAGTCAAATTGGCGTAATATGGTGTGAACCGAGTCTCACATTTTGTTAACATTAAGTGGTAAAAAGTAAAGAGCAAATCAGATAAAAGTTTTGGTCTGTGAGGTGATATTCCACACGTGTTAATATAAATGATAAAAACTTTAAAATATTTACGGAGTCGGAGCTTCTGAAAGCCATCTCACTAGATCGGAGAAACAGGATGGCGGAAAATTCGAGATTTTGAAAGAACTCAAAACTTTTATGTATTCTTGTAGCCAATTTTATAAGCTTTAAAATGAAACATGAATGATTTATTTACGATGTTTCCTCGAGGCGCTACATAATTTAGACTGGAAACGCACCCTGAAGGTATCCGGTAACCTTAACGGAGCTGGCGGGAAGTTTGTTTGGAGGAATACAGATAATGTCAGGCTTTTTAAAGCCTTTTTACCATTTATAGAGTGCTGGAGGACATTATTAAGTCTGATGAGAGCTTCAATCAGCACTTTCTCAAAGAACGAAGTATGTGCCAGTTTATTGTGATGGAGAAAGAGCCTCATTTCCCACTCGTGAATGGGCCAGCTAGGACGTCTTCCGTCACTTTAGCGTGGGCTTTATAAATGGGGGTCTGGAGCCACCTATCATATGTAGCTTTTTTGGAATATTGGACAGGATTTACTTGCCATTGATTCCAATATGAAGGTATTAGGTCAAAATGGCTTTAGACTTCTTCTATATTTTGAAGAATGAAGATGGGGAAGTGCCATGTCGCTGTTTGGTCGGATTTTCCGGCATGCGTTGCGGTCATTATGGATGACAGAATTTAGCTTGCTGTGAAGTGCTTGTGGACAGAATGGCGTGGTTCTTTTATTTATTTATATTTATTTATTAAGCTTCGCCTGAAGGAAAAATACATATCAGGACCGATAGTTTTAACAAATTACAATGATGTAGAAACAAAATGATAAAAGGCAGGGTGACCGCAACATCTCAAGCCAATTACTGCGGGCCCATAACACTCAATTAAATTAACAATTATAGTCAAAGAAAAACTAATGATAAGGATTTCACAACCACAAGGTGACTAAAACAACAAGTTAAAGGACTGAGTAGGCTACGGACAGAGTTACATTTCACACAAACTGACTTCCATGTGCGCGGATTGTCTGGGTTATAAGATGTTTTCAGGGCTGACGTATAATATTGTAAAAGGTGAGACTTGTAGGAGGACAGTGAAAGTGCTGGTTGTCGGGTTTCCTTAGATAAAATTCGGTTCCAAATCCTAGTGGCTCTTAATTATCATGTAGGATTTCTGATATATGTTGTTGTTTTACAGAAGCGTTGCTACTCAGTACCGCTGGACAGGTGTGATTACTAAACCTAGTTAGTCTGACAGGGTAGATTTCCTGTGGTAAAGCGTCGTTATTAAAATTGATGAACCCTCTGATAGCCTTAAAGAAAAATACCATATCTAAGTCCTCGTACCAGTAGTAGAGGTAGTAGACTTGTTCTTATTAGTCTATCCTTATAACTCGTTTCACAGAGTGTCGTATATAAAATCTCTGGCCATCTGGGTAAATAACGCGGTCCTTCGGCTCCGACAAGAGCGCCAGTTGAAATATCCTGAGCCTGTTGGAAGGCTTTCTCACGAGTGAAGTTAAATAAAACACTAAACTGCTTACATTTGAGAGATGGGACGCGGGACCGCCATCTTGATTTTACTGTGTTAAGTTGTGTGAATAAATTAAGTAACACATGGCCTGGCGATTGTTCACGTGACCAGCACAAAACAATCTGATTGGTGGTGAACTTAAAAGAAGGTGCAATCTGATTGGTTGCCGGCACAAACCAGCGACACAAAAAATAAACACTTGCGATTTCTGACTCGTGCCTAGGCCGAAGGCCTGGCCCGAGTAATTAGCAGATATTCTACAGATATCTGTAACAGATCTGCCTAGGATCTGTAACATAACTGTTACTCTAGGTTTAGTTTTAAATAATTAAATATTTGTTTTTAATCATGTAATATATTAGGTACTAAAATAAAGTTGTTGTTATTGTTGTTGATAATTAAGGACGTTAGAACGTAGGTCCATCAGTAGATGAAGAGCCACCTCGTATATATGACACTGATTAAACCGTTATTGTTATTATTATTATTATGATTATTAAGATCTCTGGATCCGGGTGAATTAAATGTTTTGAGAAAGGAATCCCAAAATAAGCCATTATACATGCATGTACGAGTCGAATATTGTTTGTCTGTGTTTGTCTTTTGACATTGAAATGTTTACATGTAGTCGGGTCAGTCCTGAGGTTCTTGCAAAAGTACAGGCAATCATATACAATAGTAGTTCTTGACATTTACCCACGAAAACACTGGTGGCCACCCTCGTGGCATACGGCCAAGAAAGCACTTAAACTGGCCTCCATGGGAGATCAGAACGCCATTCTCACACCATCGAAGCACGCCTGGATCCCTCATCCCAGCATTGCGGGGGATTTGTGGGCCTTCGCGGTCGAATCTTAAACACCTCCACTGCAGACCAAATGCATACACTTAACCGTAGAGCGGAGGATGGGGGATTCCTCAACGGAGTCGGCGATTCCAGACCCAATGGCTGTTATATCAGGACATTCATATTAAGTTATATCAATATTCCTCGCGACATGTTTTCCTTATTTTCTGTAAATGCAGGAACTTCCCATAATAGCGAAGCTCTTTGTGCCCTCGGTGAGATGCCCGGTCTGTGGTCAGGCGAATGATAGTGACTTCCAAGTCAGCGCTGTGCATACAAGAGGAAGGTCATATGCCTGGCGCAAGTAAACTTGATAGATGTTAATCTCGATCAGATCGATAGACGCCTACAACAACTATGCAACTTTGACAAAGCTATTGCTTACTCAAAGCAGAAGGACTCGTTGCAAAATGATTCGAAAGCTTCTTAGCGGCCCTGTCAGGTCGAGTTACGCTAGCGACAGCAACCGGCACCGAGAGATGTATGTCGTTTTCTAGTTTTCAAGGATAAAAACGGAAAAACACAGCTCCACCGTAACAGCTGTGAGTTCATTGGCCAGCGAGGAAAGAAGCCGTGTGGTTGCCCCGGGGGGGGGGACTCCCCATAAAAATAGACGGGGGTGCTCGACGTGAGAAATGAAATTCACCCCTAAAAGATAGCAATATGGGCGTGGCTCACAAAAAAATTACCCCTAAAAGATAGCACTCCAAAAGACAAATTTGTGCAAACTAAAGGAAATAAGAGACAAAGCTCTGCCCCATAACCTCGTCTTTAATATTCGGATGGATCAAACTCTATATCGAAGCCGTAAATACCGATTCAACTTGTGGGGTCTCATGCTCGAGGATCCAGCGCTATTTTTTCTCGGCCACAAAAATTTTGGGTCTCGGAGACCCCTAAAAGATAGCAGACCTTTGGAAGACCCCTAAGAGATAGCACTGCTAACGATTTTAACCCCTAAAAGATAGGTCGAGCACCCCCGTCTATTTTTATGGGGAGTCCCCCCCCCGGGGTGGTTGCCCCACTCGCTTATCGTACAAAACGGTGGATCCTTATATTGGAAAACTATTATGCACGCCAACGGACGAGACGGTGAATGGGATAAGAGACTGGGGCTAGGGTACCCGGCTGGGGACAAATCCGTTAAAGATGATCTACGCGTGCTGACAGCGGAGCAAGCCAAAGCAGGCAACCCCCTTCTTCGTGGACAAGCTAACCCAGCTATCGATGTATCTACAACGGCTACTGGAGAAACCACAAACGGGTATACAACGATTTATTATCACCCAGGACCAGCCTATTTTAAGACGGTCTTCTTCAGCGGGGACCGACCAGGAGATCTGGGGCAGGTTAAAGTCGCCGAAACTCTACGCTTCCCAAACGATGACGGCTTCCTCTTTAACCATGTCTGGGGAAAAAAACGTTGAGGGATGGAGATGAGAATGTTTTTGGTTTCCGCCGAAACCCTCTGACCGTGATTTGCCCCATTAGAGGCATCGAGCAGTATATGGATATATTATTATATATATTATTTGAAGATCTCTATACTTTCCTTGCGAATGATATATTTTCAGTGCAAAATGAAATGTCGTACTCGCACTCGAGTCAAACTGACAGCGAAGTAACAGCTGAACTCGGCAGATTGGAGTTTGACCTGCAGTCGTAGTTTTAGTAGCAAGACTTCCTGGACGTACTGGAGGATGAACAAAAAAAGGTTAAGGCATTGCTTTCTCTGCTAATAAAAATGCAAAATATATACAGATACAGATAAGTCGTAACACCTCAGTGGAGCTGAGCCGTGAGAAGTGGTTGCTTTGAATTGTATTTCCAACGAAGCCCGCCGGTCCCTTAGTGCAGCAAATCCCCGGGAAACTCACGTAGTAGTCCTTTTGAACCACAAGTGTTCTCTTGTAGACCTAGAGAAAGTAAAATGTGGACTGCATGCTGAAGGTTATATATATACCAACAGAGAAGAAGCGGAAAAAGAACTCCAATCTTTATCATGTTCAATGTCGGATGTCAATAGCTCACCTCAGAACGTTAACTCCACAGTAAACACCGCGAATGAAAATGTTGAAGACTCAGCCGTGAGAGAAGACACCGCGAATGAAAATGTTGAAGACTCAACCGTGACAGAAGTAATTAAAAATGGCCACGATGACCGTTACGACGCGTTTTTGGAATTCGTGAAAGAACAAAGAGATTTCAACGAAAAACTTGAACAGAGTATTACCAGACTAAGTATAGAAATCAATGAACAAGCAGTAGAATTAAAATACATCGAAGTTCAGGTTAAAGGAAAAATTGCGGAACAACACATTTATACTGATCGTAACCTAGATCTACTCAAAGACGATATACAATCTAAACTGAAATCTTCAATGGAGGACCTTTCCAATGCGAATTCGGGACTCAAATCTGAATTAAGAAAGATAAAAGAAGCTATAAAGAATCAAGATGAATTTACGAATCATAAAATGGAAGTATTAGAGCAACTATGCAGGGGAAATGTGGAATTTAACGAGCCGGAGATTACCCTCGAGCATAATGTCGAAGTCTCAAACTCTTTCACGGTCCTGGGCGAAACAGAGCCGATATTGTGCAACAGTCGGTCACAATCAAGTAATCACGATGGAAGACCTGAAACACCGCATCCAGAGACGAATATCCCTCGACAGATGCAAGACCTCCGATTAAGCAGCCACGAACAAATAATGCAAGTGGCAGAGATAACTACCCCGCTTCGCGATCATCAAACGCGTAAGCCGGATACCCCTCGACAAATGCAGGACCCTCCTTTAAGCAGTAACGATGAAATACGTACGTAGCATTCGCAATCATCGGGTAATTTTCTGTTCAACGGTTCAACAGATAATTCAGCTAGAAGAGGACCTATTCTGATATTGTCGGATTCCATGCTGAGAGGAATAATTCAAAGTAAATTTGCAATAAACAGTACATTCCGGGTGGCAGTGTTGAGCTTCTAAACCACCTATCTGTTATGGAGGATGCCATACCGTACGAACATATTCTAGTGCATATAGGTGTGAACGACATCTACAAAAAAACAACAGAGGAAATATGTCAGAATATGGGCAATATCATTAGAACAATCGAAGAGAAATGGCCTAACGCAAACATCACTATATCTAGCCTAATTCTGCAAGCACGAGATGAAGCGAAAAACCACATTATCATGCAAATAAATGAACGTTTACTTAGTCTATGTCACCCATTTGAAAATGTAGTCTTTGTCGACAATCGCCCGGTTGTTTTAAACCCCAACGGAACAATCAATGAGGAAGTATTTTTCGATGGAATCCATCTGAACAACACGCTGGGGACGAGGAAACTAGTTGCACACCTGAAAACTAAAATGGGTCTACGACAGTATGCGCAACGGAATGAGCAGCGCCAACCATCATACAAGAATCAGAGGAGGTTTCAGCGCAAAGCCGGAGTGGAACTCGGCTCATCACTCACGGCAACCAGCAGTTGATCCGCCGGCTCATCGCCCGAGGCAACCAGCAGCTAATCGCAACGAGCATAACCACAGTCAAGGTGAATGTACTTTAAATGCCTCGAATAATTATAGATACTGATAATCAGTACACAGCCTCTCCTGATACTAGTCAGTACCCCTTTCAAAGTAATTATCCGCAAATGTATGTTGGATATGCAATAAACATACTTGCGAACTGGCTGAATGATTACCAGTGTACACCGTACCGGCCAGTTAATTGCTATTTTTTGTAAACCACATCACACCTCGGCTTTACAGTTTGCTCTCAATTGACCTAAAGTCCTTTTTGCCTACATGTATAACAGTACTAGTATTCCTGCGGCTATCACTTTAGGAGTTTGGAATTTAAACGGATACAACAGCAAAGTATTTGGTAACAAACTAAAACTCAAAGAAGTCAACGATTTAATCAACAGGCATGACATTTTCGGACTTGTTGAGACTCATGCCAATCAGAATTCTGACTTGGCTATTAACTCATTTCAACACTTCGCAAAATTTAGAAATATTAGCGGCAAAAAGCACTTGGGGGGCATTTCATTATACATAAGCAAGAAAATAAGTAAGGGAGTAAGTTATGTACCTCAGTACTACGAACCAAAATATACTATGGTGCAAACTAGATAAAGGGTTCTTCGCATTACCAAAAGATATATATGTCGGCACTGTCTACTTTAGCCCCGATAGATCCAACAATGAAGATCATATCAATGAATTAGAACAAGAAATATTTAATTTTTCTACCAAATGCGATTTGATTCTTCAGGGTGACTTCAATGCTCGGACGGGCGAAGAATGTGACTATATTTTACAAGATGACAATGATTATTTAGAGCTACCTGAAGACTATGAACCTGATGAAAATGTAAGGAGGAGGTCAGAAGACAGACAAGTTACTGACTGACAGAGGAAAATTACTCATTGAAACATGCGTCGCAAATGGCTTAATGATTCTAAACGGTAGAGTAGTGTGGTCGACTATGTCATAGGAAAATCGAATATTCTAAAGAATTTTCAATATATTAAAGTCAATCCTTTAATACCGCATCTATCGGACCACTGCCAAATCTCCTATGCATTCAAAGTCAGTTCCCTTTGCAAAATACCTGCCAAACAAAACCGTACAACAATTTTTTGTGGGATGCAAATGCCTCAGCTAAAATATCGTCTTTATTAGGATCACAGGAGTACAAGGAAAAGATAAATGGAGCTCTTTTTAAATGCCCCAACACCTTAGTGCTTGAATATACGGAAATTCTCTCCCAAGCTTGTGTGTCAGCCGGTTTACGATATCAACAACACACAAATGCAAAATGTGCAGATTGTAACCAAGAATGGTTCGATTTAGAATGTAAAACTGAAAAAGGAAACCTTCAAGGCCTTGGGAAATTGTTATGCAAAAACCCACATAACGAGCACATTAGGGAAAATCTACACTCGATCAAAGAAAAAGAGCTTCAAAAAATGTGCAGACGGAAGAAATATTCACACAGAAAGGCAAAAATCGATTCATTAGATTTTGATGATCCAAAGCGACTATGGAATCAATTAAAACGTACTTTTAACATCTCTAAGAAAAAACAATCTGGGAGCCCCGTGAATATCAATAAATTTTATATTTTTTTCATAAAACAAAACGAATGCAACAATCTGGTGACTCCCAAAATGTAACGACTGGGGCACCTGAGGACGATAATGAAGCTGATGAAGGGCCCCTTGATCTAGAAATTAGTGAGACGGAAATAAATGACGCGATAGATAACCTCAAAAATAACAAATCCCCGGGCCACGACAACATTGTTAATGAAATATTTAAAAGTGCCAAAGAGCAACTGAAGCCAAATCTAAAGAAATTATTCAAAATTATCCTTCAATCTGGTTCATGGAGTAAAGGATACATTGTACCCATTCACAAAAAAGGAGATCATGACAACGAAGAAAACTACCGCGGAATCACTCTGTCTTCCCTTTTTGGAAAACTATTTACTACGATACTTAATATAAGACTTAACATTTTCTTAGTCAACAAAGGAATCCTAAAGCAGGAGCAGGGAGGCTTTCGCAAAAACTGTGGCACGGCAGAAAGTATTTTCATTTTAAAATCAATGATCGATAAGTACGTGAAGAGCAAACCAAAGAAAAAAAGGAAGCTCCTGTTTACATGCTTCATCGATTTCAAGAAAGCTTTTGACAGTATTCCCAGAAGAATTCTATTTGACAAACTGAAAAAAGTAGGAATACTTGGTAACTTTTTGTCCATCATAGAAACGATGTACTCTGAGGATTTTTCAGCGGTTATAAGCTTAATAATGAAGTACAATGTATTACCAACGATTTTAGATGTCTCTCAGGAGTAAAACAAGGCTGCATACTCTCTCCTACACTTTTTAACATTTTCTTAACAATAAACGAAGCCTTCACAGATGACATTCAAATTGCAAGTAAACCTGTAAGCTGTCTACTGTATGCTGACGATTTAGTCTTAATGTCCAGTAGCCACGTTGGGCTACAAAAACGTCTCGACAAACTAGAAGAATACAGCTTAATTAATGGAATTGAAGTCAACCTTACTAAAACTAAAATCATGGTCTTTAATAACACCGTGAAAAAAATGAATAATTATGTTTTTTTCCTTAACCAAAAGGAACTAGAAAATGTTAAATGTTACAAATATCTGGGTTTGATGCTCAGCGCATATGGTAATTTCAACCTAGCAAAACAAGAGCTAAAGAAAATCGCCCTTAAGGCTTTATACAAACTAAGAAAAGAAATGGGGGATCATTTCAGAACTAACGTTAGATTAACAATGAAACTTTTCGACTCCCTCATCAAACCTATATTGCTATACGGTAGTAAAGTATACGGTGTCGACAATCCCGATAATCTAGATAAGGATTCTATTGAATATGTACAAATTAAATTCTGCAAAATGTTACTTGGAGTCGGTAAATATTCTAGCAATAATGCCTGCAGAGCAGAATTAGGTCGACTCCCTATGAGAGTAGACTCAAAATATAGAAGTATAAAATTTTGGCTGAAATTAATCAGTGGAAATTCCTGGAAATTCCTGAGTTGTCCAGTTTGGTTTACGTAGACATTAAAAACGAGACGAGCGTAGCTTTCTGGAGCAAAAAAATCAGAACATTCTTATATCGTCTAGGTTTTGGTAGCTATTGGATTGAACAGCAAGATTTAGATTCTCATAAATTATGGCTCCCTTTAATCAAACAAAGAATAATTGATAATGAAATACAGACATGGACAAGTGAAATTCATAACGATGAACGCAAAGGCTCGCCTGATCAACGTAACAAACTGAGAACATTCCGACTATTTAAAACAAATTATAATTGTGAAAATTATCTAAAAACTGTCACTGTGCTGAAACACAGAACAGCCATGACTAAATTGAGAATCAGCAACCACAGTCTAGAAATTGAAAGAGGAAGGCATGCGAGACCTTACCAAAAGCCTGAAGAACGAATTTGTTCACAGTGTGGGACCGAAGTCGAAGACGAGATTCACTTTCTAGTCAGATGTAGAAACTATGACGATCTAAGAATTGAACTTTTCTCATCAATTAGCTCAACTCTCAATAAGAATTTAACTCACATAAATTAGAACGTGAAATTTCGTCTCATTATCGACCCACCCAAATCTCTCCAAGCATTAAGTGCCAAGTTTATTTACGAATGCCTTGAAAAAAGGCGTCGATGCGAGCGTTCTTGAACTTTCTAGTATGGGGCTATAATTATTACATTTTATCCACTAGTTACCCTACAGTCCTATCTGTCATAAATATATCTTGAATAGAGATATGAAGTTCTGTGAAATAATGATATGTAATCACTATTTATAGTTAGTATAGTTATTTGGACTTTAGTCTATGTACTTTATTGTATAAGACTCCAAATAAAATATGTCTGTCTGTCTGTCTGTCTGTGTAATACTCTGTCATGTCAGTACTACGACATCCTATATATCTAGCGATCTGTTATGGTGAACATCCCAGGTGGTAAAGTCTGTTTGACACACATTTCATTCGAGCGGCACTCGATTATGGAATAATAAATTATGTTATTAGTAGCGATGCCAAAAACATTTCCCAAACTAAGTAGTTTTAAGAAACATTTATTCAACAACATTTTATCCAATAACTTCAAATATAAACATTTTAACATTACAAGAACGTCTTAATTCAGTATTTAGTCTACTTTTAGGACAAATTGCAAATTATCTTTAACAATTAATATTACTTATCTGGACACAATGCTCATGAATTATGCATGAGTTATAGAACGTTCTTTTTGAAACTACATGACTTCCAATTTCATGCAGAGGATGTCAGCATTGTCCATCAGTTCCTCGACGATGGTTGTCGCAAGGAAAATTGCTATTCTATGTGTTCTAGTTTCTTTGGAAATAAAAATCATTCTCGCCGATGAACAAGGTAAATTGTATATGTTGACATGTTTAACCTATTTCTAGCACGTGATTGTCAAGTTGAAACAAAATATAATAGCCAAAGATCTTAGTTATTTAAAAAGTACTTAGTCCTTCAATTTAAGGAGCAGATCCTCTCAAAATTATTTCGATTATTCTTACATCTCTGTTTCGAAATAGAAGCTTTCAACTTTTGTTATCATGCTCCGAAGTCTCTCTTTATAATCGCGAACTTTGAATGAAGCTAAATACAACTATTTCATCGATAATATCATGATCCGAAAAGTTTTGAAATCTAACATATCGATCAAAGTCGAAAGGCATCAAGAACAACAAAATTTGGGGCTAGTTTTCTTTATTTGAAATAAGTCTCAGTGTCAAGATTCTGTTACTTTTACAACTTTTGCAGCTTCCCAAATTCTCGTCGAGCTGTCAGTTCGAATGGTACGGCGGCCAGCAAAAAAGTATGAACGCTCATGATTTGAAAATCTCTTTAATGTCGCGCTTAGTCACTATTGAAATCGTTTTTCTTAGTTTTCACATCATAACAGAGTTTCTGTAACTTAGTTGCGCTTATATGAAAATATTGTTTGTCTCGAAAACAGGAGGCGAGATCGCTTCACACGAAGTGTTTGCGTCGCTTTGAATTCGTACTTTGATAGAGTTTACAAATAAAAACACGTTGATACAAGAAACAGGATACACCGCTCTATATGCATATAAGTCTCTTATATTGGTGCAGGCGAACATTCATCTTAATAATATATAAACCTTGTGAAATCAAACTTGATGGTCGATTTAGTTGCTGACTGGTTGTGAAATAATTTAATAATTTAGCAAAAACACACGCTTCACTGATTATCAGCTAAAGTGCCCAATTCATAAATTTTATGTCCCCTAACTTTGTACCTGCAAAACATTTCATTAGTAACATTAATTTAAGGATTTGGCCTCTTTGCCAAATCACTGGTCATGTAGAGTAAAAAGACACTTGGACCAGGAGGTACAATTATTGATAAATGGATGGTTTAGTATTACTCCCTGCAGATAGGTGAAAAACCCTGTGTCACGACGAATCCTTTGAAAGCAATATCAAATATCTCTTCCCTCCGTATGTATTTGAGCTTCTTTGAATTTCTTTCAAATTATGTAGGTGAAAGTAGATTTGCAAAGACTTACAGACTGGGAAGAAACGTCTGTCCCAGTGAGAACGAGCATCGTATGCCGCGGTATGTCTCACTGATTTTGTAATTTACGTTACTTCTTACATTTTAGTTGAAACAATCTATCGTTCATTACTCGGCAATGGTTCTAACTTGACACTGCTTCTTTTTTAGTCTACTTTCTTAAATAAGAGTGCGTCGGCACTGGATTCAATATTTATAGACATAGGAATGCTTTTTCTTAGCTGCACTTGTGCGTCGCTTTTAGGAACTGTAACCTACGTTACCGTGTTTCTCCAAACTGCCTTATTCCAAAACAGAAGTGTAGAGGTAACTAACAGTACGTATACTACTGAATTAATATTATTATGAACATCAAATTCTTTGTGTGTCATAACATTATTTGAAGTTGGAAAATGTAACTTACGGTACCAAAAATTAAGATGATTTTAAATTAAGCGTTAGACACATGCCATATCAAAGACTCTTCCGTTTAAAGGTTTTTATTCGATTTGGCAATTCTACTTGTTCCTTTCAGCGGTATCAGTGTAGGCTCGGCTGTTTATACTTGTGCTCAGAGAAACATTTTAACCTCCTTGAGACATTTAATAGGCAAAAATAACTAATTGTGAAAGCTGATTAAGTATGCATACAAAGTACCTAACTAAATCCTGCACTTGGTATTCCCTGCGCGAATACCTTCACTTAGCAACAGCTGGCAATTGTATTTTAAGATGGATTTATATGTTGGAACCTTTAACTCACATTTTGTTTATTGGGTTCAAGTAACGTAAGTGACACATGCACATCTATAAATAGTGACTTTCTCACAAAAAAGCGATAATTACTTTAAAACTCTCCGTAGATAAGCTCGTCAAAAGTAATTCAAGTGCGGGCAAACCTTTATTTTTCTATTTAAACTGTTTTAGCATCGCTGTAAATACTTTTTTTTCAGATAAATTATGCATTTGGTCTACATCTCTTTTTATAGGTAACGTAAGTTACAAATGTTTTTTCTATTTCCATAATTTCCATTTTCTGCATGATTGTCTTATACTTCAAGCCGAGTGTAGTGTGTCCAAAACAGTTAATGTAGTGAGGAGTGTGTGAGGAGTAAAATCAGGCCCCCACCAGCTTTAAGCTGTAATACTCAGCCTGCTATAACAAATAAAAATATTTATTATTAAAATATTTTAAAATTAAAAAAATATATATTACTTCTAGTCTGTCTGAGACAAGGAAACAAAAGCAGAAATACGAGAGGTTATATAGGGAGAAGCAGAAGCAGGTCAAAGAGGAAGCATGTCTTGCAAAAGTGTGAGCAAGTGTAAAAAAATATTAAACGAAAATGGAGGAATATTTGACACTTTTATTATGATAGAAACAGAAGTATAATATATAATCCTTGTGTTTCATACTTCTGTTATACTTGCTAAGCATTAGTAAGAAATGTATATTATCAGTGTCTGTCAGGAATCGCATTCACGCTTATTAAGTCAGTTTCAAGCAGCAGTATGTGTTGTCGAATGGTAAAGAAAAACAATATATTTTTTAAAATAAAAAAATACTAAATGAAATAATTACTTTGGATGCTACCTAACGATACGATGTTCAGTACAGATTATGGCAATTGATCATGAACTACAATGTAGTTATTGCCTTATTGAACTCATTTCGTTAGTAAGATACAGTTAAACGGCTTGTATTATCATTATATTCATCAACTGCAGCCATGTAACTTACGTTACCATAAATCATTATGTAACTTACGTTACCACGTTTCTAGTGTTGCCTCAACCTCACCAAAAACACTCAGGGGGTTTCATGTGATATTTCTTAAAACGATGGTGGATATATGTTAAAATCAAAATAGGAAACCTTTCATCACGTTAAGAGTTTTATTCCGAGGGAGATTTAAAAAATGCAATGCTTGAGATAGTGGTTTTAAAGGCAACGATACGTTATTAAAATGAAATTTTAAGAAATTAAGACTGCTTTCTCGTGTTTTTATACCATATTATACCCTTTTTGCTGGAAAGGATTTTTTTTATAATGAATAACCTTTACAAAATTCTAGATACCTCAGGTGGAAATGGATATATGGCTGTCATATTTTTGGGAAATAAAGTTTAGAATATGCCTTCACATCTGCAATCATTGCTAACGGATTTACGAAAACTTCATTTTTTGACTTTTGAAATGTCAATTGGGAACTTTAGCTGAGAATCAGTGGCTTATGTTCATTGAGAATTCAAGTTTCTGGCCTGTACCAACACTGACCGTGGTGAAGATTGAAGCAGTATTTGAACGCTTATAAATACAATAGTAAAGAAACTTGGCCTTAGGTTACTGAATATTCAGCAGTAGTTATTGAATAGGCAGAAGGCAGCTGAACAAGATGACATTTTATGTTTGCCTTTTATTTCCTAAGCCTGGTGTGCTATTGTGTTAAGAAAAGTTAATCAAAGACAGCAAACTCAACTCACACGAAAACAACCTTCTAAATAACTCGGTTAAAGTCCAGACATGGAGACTTGAATTACCGTTTTGTTTTGCGATTTAATCATAACACTTCATTCACTTCTTTGGCAATGTTCTCCTTGGTGTTTTTTTTATTATATCGCTTTTAATTAACGGGGCCAAAATAATATGAAAAGAAAACGAAAACCAAACAACTTTGCTCTACTAGTTTTGTTTAAAAAATAGGGGCTAATAATACTAGTAAAAAGGAAAATAAATCCTGCACCGTCAAAACTAAGATTGCTATGAATAACATCCCAACTCCGACAGTGAGTAAGCAGACTAGAACCTGAATCATATTCCCAGAGAAACGATAAACATATCGGAACCCGGCTTTGCCTTGATTTAAAGTTTACATAAGTCCTAGTCAGTATTATCATTGATTTAAACGTCGGACTGGAAAATAAATTGACCGACATATGAAAAAATATTTTAACGTCTGCCATCGTGTAGCAATATTAGGGGCAGCCAAGACTCGTTCCCAGTTCCTACTAACCCAGTCGCTACTAACTTATTAGAGACTGGGTACGAGTCTGGGGGCAGCAGTGAACCGTCTTAAAATTCAAGATGGCGGCGCCTGCGAAATCCAAAGCGGCCCAAAATGGCTCATATCGGTATCCAAGTTTTTCATCACTAAAATATATTTTCCAATTGTTAAAAAAAATAGTCAATTTAGACTATATTCCCAGTGGTATGTGAAAAAAACAAACGGCTAAAATATTATCTGACCTGATCTCCACCACGGCCACATGGCCACATGGAATGAAGAAGAGATGAATTGAGCTCCAGTCAAATCCCCACCCCCCACCCCCCCCCCCCCCCCCCCACGAACACCGAAAGTACCATGTACGTTAAGCAAATCGAGCAAATCGAGCCCTGGAGCCACAAAATTCTGGCCAATTACCGTCAAATGTCCCACATGTTCCCACTTACTCCGGGGGGGGATTGGCCAGAAATTATTAAACAAGATTTAAAACACTTTAATGCATCCAAATCAACGAATTCTGGCGTTATTTAATAAAACACTCTTCTTATGCAGAGCGTGTTGATTTTTTGCATCAACTAATCAATTAAGATCATTCATTGTTTTTAAGACGCGTGTCGTTCAGTGCAATGGAAGACTCCAGTTCAAAATAAGACATTCACTGGTCACGTGATCAAGGACGTCACCGTCAACAACGCAGACGCATGTGAGGTGCATTGTTTCCTAGAACCTGAATGTACGTCATGCAACTTCAAACGTGATTCACTGAAATGCGAGCTGAGTTATTCTAACGATGAAGTGCATCCAAGTGCTTTGGTGGATTGTCAACGATGTGTTTACCGTGCAATCAAAGTAAGATGCATTTTGTATGATGTAAATGTGTCATATTAAACGTCTAACACTTTTATACCAATATATTAAATAGGATAACTGCGTTGGGGTCCACTGTCCAGCCTCTAACATGACCTGTCAATCAGGTTATGGTGACGTTCATGGCTATCGCTGTGTCTGCCCAAAGTGCTATAAAGGCGACTTCTGTAACACAGGTAACCCAGTAACATCAATGACAGAAGTAAAAAGTAGCATTCCATAGACCTTATTCATATGTTCATATTTCTGTTCCGATATTTTATTCACATTGCAAGCACTGACCAACTCGAAAGTTTACGGCTGCTTTGGTCATGCGCACTAATCACCTTTTTCTTTTGTTACTTACTATACCTATCTATCTCCTATAACTGGTCTTATATTGTCTCTTATCCCTGTATTCTTGAATCAGTGTAAAATAAAATGAAACTTGAAACTAGAGAAAACATTATCGTCAGTCATGTTACAGTGCATGCCGACGTTAGTAATCTTGTGAAATTAGTAAAGACCTCATTCATTACTGTGTATTCCCGTTTCAATAGTTTATCCACATGTACAGAAAGCATGAATGTACCCGTAAGACACGCGTAGGCCATAGTCAGTTTATACCACAACCATTTATTCACAATCATTAACCTACGGTTCTAAAGGAAGGTAAAACTACGTTAATACAATACATATATATCCATAAACATAAAATGCGAACAAACTAGACACAAAACAAACAGAAATATATATGTTACTTTAACGGTGAACCTTCGACCATAAGAACATAACGCGTTGAATGACTCCTACTCTATTACATATTTCTTTTCTATCCTTTTTACGTAAATAATTATGTAAACTATGTGATAACATGTAACATTCCATCATCTAGAGTAAAATAAACTTCTTGTTCTTGTTCTTGACAAATGCAAATTCAGAACAGTTTACAGCCATATAAATATATACACTAACTTGAGAAAATTACGTAACAGTGTACATACCGGCCGATGTCAACTTAATGACACAAAAGAATCCTAAACAGTAAGAGCCAGGGCTATGCACAAAAAGGCAGAGACTTCATGTTATGTCTACACCACGATTCATAACCTACTCCCCCAAATAAAAATAACCTTACCATTTTCGATCCCAAATCGTTTTAGAACGCCTCTAAATACACCTGAGCAGTATAATGAAGACTTTGTACTTTTAAAGTGGCCTATAGTTTAAGTCTTCACCCCACACAAAAATAGACGCGCAAAGGTACAAAACAAAAGAACTGGCACGCAAACACTTAGACGCAACGAACAATGCAAACTAACATGAAATAAAGCAAACATTGCAAATAAACATAAAACAACATCTAAGTTTCGCGCCTACATGCCGGCCTCGAAAGGCAAACGAGTACGGAAGCCCGGCCTTTCCTGGGAGCTAAGCGAAATGATTATGTTAATTGTTATATTGGGAACACCCAATAAAGTACATATAGTCTGTCCTCTTTCTTACGTCACATAGACGTCTATATCTCTACGTCTTCACGTCTCTTTTGAGCCCTCTTCTTGCTTAGCAGTCATCCTCCAGTAGACAGATCTTTCTTATCTCGACGTAAGAGCGAGTTTGCTGTCTTAATGGTCGCTCGCTTGACGGACAGCTCCATAGTGGTCGGTAACGGTTTCATTGACAATACCTATTGGTCACATTCCGAGGGGAATGTGCTCATCCGTAATCAGTACCAGGTCGCCGATGGTTATATTGCGGCGCGGAGCATCACCTCTGACGTTATTGGAGTATCTGCAAGTACTCTTTGACCCATCTTCTCCAGAATGTGCTGCTTAGGTATTGCGCTTGCCTCCAGCGTCTGGTGTAGTTATCTCCTTCTGATTTCGGGAAATCCCATGGAGCCACACATGAGTTATGGCGGACTAGCAGGAGCTTACTCGGCGTCAACGGCTTTAAGTCGTTCGGGTCATCACTGACCTGTGTGAGTGGCCGGTCATTCAGAATTTTCTCCACTTCAGCCATCACAGTTAGAAGGGTCTAATCGTCAACTATTTGACTTCCAAGAAGAACGCGTTAAGTATCTTGCGAATATTTAACAATTATTCGCCTCAGTATATACAACACGGGAACCTCAACACAAAATGAGAATTATAGTGTTTTTTTAGTTTTATTTCTTAAATAGAAGGCGTGACATATGTAACGCGTGCGTCATAGAATAATTTACATAAAATTCGACCCAGGCCAAAATCACTGGAGCTTGCTTAAAACATGATCGCTCGTTTAGAACATAAAATCTATATTCAACAAAGTCTTTATGTCCTTCAAAATCATTGATCAACAAATATGGGATTTACATCAAGAAAAAAAGAGCGAGCAAAGTTCATTTAAAGTTGAAGTTGAATGTGCAGTTGGCAAATGATCCGCCAGAGATTAGAGCATGTGCATTGGAAATGCTAGTTGCAGTGGAGTTTTCATGAATGGAAACGGTTGAAGAAGTTCCTTGGGCAGCTTCAAAAGAAGATATGGCTCTTGAATTAGACTGAAATTTTTCTTTGAGTGGCAGATTTTCCACTGATCGTAGTGCTACATGGCGCTCGGGATTTACGAATTCAGTTAGGGCTGAACTCATGTCTCTGAATTACTCGAAGGTTGGTCGACTATTGCAACAAGACTGTCCTGATATGACGGTTTTTCATGTTGATAGCAGAAAGAACATTCACAGTCGTCGCTCTGACGACGCAGTGGTTTGTAAATGGAGGCTTGATTCCGGCTTTGATGCACATATTGTTCATCATATGTTCCAATGTGTTTTTAATATGGCCGAGTGGAACCAAGGAGTACCAAACTTGCATCGAGGGAATGAACTTGCATGCATGGACAGAGGTTTCTGGAAAATGGCTTCATTTTCTGTTTTCAGATGGGACAAATATGCCTTCACAAGAGCTACAGGACACCTCGGGGAGCCTTTACATTCAAACATTTTACTATCCGAAGGGTCATCGGAGTCATCCAAACCTCTCGTGTGGTTTTGGATGCAAAAACAGCTCCTGGCTGTTCTCTGTTTAAACGAAAATACTCCTCCTCAGATACAGGGGTTTTACAAAGCTTCAGATAATGCCCTGTAAGCTTTCGCTGATTTTCTCGCCCTCTTCGGCCTAAATACAGTGTGACGAGAATTTACCAGGCTGTTTGCTGTAGTTTGGTTGGAACTTCTGAAGTTGCCTCGACTATGCAGTTCGCCGGCTTCGTATAAACATTGCATAGCTATGGAATCGTCTTCAATTTTGTTCTCGACAAGAAACTGTACGTCTATGACTCTGGAAACGGTGATATTCGCGTACTTAATATGAATTTTCTTTCGGATTTCGACAAAGAATGTTTGGAAAGTGCTCAGAAAGAGCTTGTTGATAACGAGGGGAGCCAGAATGTACTTACAAGTGAGCAGCTAGACGTGAGAGGAGTCTTCGAAGAGTTTGGTTTTGAGCCACTTTCACAAGAAAGTAGCGAAGAAAAATGCAGTGCCTACGAAAGAGAAATCAACTCCATTTTTACGGCGGCTCGTCACGATACTAGGGACTTGACTGGAAGTAATCGGTGAATAATGACCAAAATGTTTTCATATATTCTGATACCAGAGTGTTCTGATACCATGGACACTATTTCTAACTATAAAGAAGCAAAGACCGATACAACGTAGAACGTAGATTGTCGTTCACGGTTGCTTGCTTGAACAATTCGTCAACTATTTCTAAGGACGGAAATGTCTGTGGAAAATGCGGAAGCCAAACATAAATACGGAAACGAATAACTAATAACTTATAACTTGCGATGATTGCAATTCCTTCAGGGCTTTTTATCAAACAATTGTTGTCGTTCAGAGTACTATTTGGGCCTGACTCGGATGCTAGTGAGGCAATATATACGCTCATCCTTTTCAAATTTCGCTATCGAATCTTCAAAAAACGATTCGATTTTTTAAATCACACTTCCTGTAGACTACGTTGTATCCGCCTCTCTTCTGCCGGCTCGCTACACTTCCTGAACGTGTTCTAGTATTCGACGATTCGTCCTGCTTTCCAAATATGGAATCATATTGACCATATATGGATATCACAGCGAGCTCTCAGGAACGACACTTTTCTCAAGAAATTGTTTGATATCCAGTGAACAAAGCCTAAGGCCTACTTGCCGATTTTTAAAACTATTTCTTTTTTGATCAATGGAGAATATTATAAGGATTACGAACATGTGCGAATGATATTACACATTATAGCAAGATATTCCTCTGGAATTGACATATTTAGCAGTGGTTTTGATTCCTATAGGATAGAAAACTGAATCAGATTTTGATGTAAGCTTACCGTAAGTTGATTCGGGTTGTTTCTCCTCGACGCGACGTAAAGTATTAAAGTAAGTAAAGTAAGTGACTTTATTTAAAGTGTCAATGTATTTATAGCTTTGCAGCTAATTGGGGACACTAGTCCTGCGATTTTTATACGTCCTTATCCGAGAAGACGTGAAGGTCTAACCGTTTACTGTATTATGTAAAGGCAGCACCTTCTACTCAGTTATTTTAAGACCCTGAGTGTTGGTCCGGCCGGGGTTTGAACCTGCGACCTCCCGCTAGACAGACTGGCGCTTATTACAACCGGGAGGCGGTTAGACACGTGACTGATTATGGTGCAGATGGTCGCAAATCGACTTCTTTGCGTTAACAAACCACTGGAATTAGATGTCTGATAATGCAGCTCTATTTTAATTTCACTGATTTCATTTTCTTGACCAATGCCTTTAGCTTTGCCCTTGCAAATTCCATCGGTACACGAGAATTCTTTGTAATTTTCCATGTATGTCAAGAAAATTGCTTTGTAACCACCCAAACGCGGCCGCGCCCCGTGGGCCCTGATAACAATATTATACTTCCGGTTTCACAAAAAAATGAAACTGAGTTCGTGAAACAAAGAACAGTCAATCCTTTTTCACATAAAAATTGGCCTGAAGTCGCTTTGCACAGAGCCAAGCATGGGTTTAGCGGAAAAAAAAAAAACACGGAAGTTATGACCATCTAACTGTTAAAATTCACGGGAAAAAAATCTGAAACAATCAATTTTCGGTATATCGTAAAACGCATGCTTCACCTTTTGTGCCTAACCCAGACCAATGATATATGCAAATATGAAAGCACTATCCCAAATAAATCATGAAATGATTGAATTTTTATGTCTAGATGACGTCATAATGACGTCATCTGTTGAAATGTCATAATGGCGTCATCTGATGATGTAATCAAAATATAAAAGTTCGTCTCCCAGGAGTTCCTGAGTGATTTATTAATTATTTTACTCAAATTGTTGGAGTTTTATGGCGTTTTAAATTCTACTTAGCAACGACCCAAAACAATTGGTAAACGCGCATCCTTAATGTTTTCATTACTATTTATTGCAAGTGCTAGTAATTCTATTCCGATGACAAACAGCAATCCGGATAGGGGGCACCCTTGTCTTAGCGGCAAAGAAACGCTTATCATTGTTCATTGAGAATTCAAAGTTTTTGTATCGACACTGTCCGTGGTACAGCTGGAAGTTATTATTGCATAGTATTATTATGAAAATATATATGCGGCCAAATATAAAACAGTTACTGCCTCATAAAAACGCGCGTATATCGGGCTGCAAACGGGACATGTGGCAGGCTACACTTGAAATGCATTTACACGTCTGTACCTCATTGGCTCTTTCTTCGTCGTCCTATCCATTTAGACCAATCACATTTTGGCGCTGAAGAGGGAAGCCAATCACTCCGGCGCAGGTGCAAATCCCGCCAACGAGTCGCCAGGAAGTAATTTTGAAATTTTGAAGCAATACAAGCAATATTCGATTTTGAAGCGTTTAGGTTTTGTTGTGTGTATTAATACTCGCTCAGGAAAGTCTGGCAAAGTGCCGTAATACCGTATGTAAATTATGAATGAATGGTATTAATTAATGGCGCGTGTTTAAGTTTCATTATAGTCGTTAAACGAGAATCCACCGCTAAGACTTTGTCTTTAGTTATCAATTAGAGTTTATAACTTCTTGGAATACTTCTTAGATAGTTACTAGGGAATAATAAGAGCTAATTGACATTTTCTAGAGATATTCATTCGTAACACTGCTCCCGCCAGACTTTATGCGCTAGTCAATTGAAACCCCGGCCCCCCGACCCCCGGGACATAGTGGGGCATTAACGGGGACATGGCCGTGGAATAACGCACATTTAACGCTGCATTTTTCCGGTGGAACGGGGAAAGTAACGATTTGCAAAATTTGCGGGAATTTTAGCGGTGGTTGTAACGCCAGCCACGACAGAGTGGGACTGGGTCCGAGCATCAACATGGCGGAAGCTATGGACACGCAAAACTCGTAGCTATAAATTAAATTTAAACAAGTCCTGGGTGTTTCCATCAGAGGCAGTGTTTATACTGAGTTAAGTCACGAGTAGTAGATCAGGAAGTATTTATTATTAAACACTTTGTTATTTGCAACAACAAAGCCGGTTTTGTTAAAGTTTGCGTCACGGCAAAATATCAGATTAAGTAATGATTCGTGTAACAAGTACGACACCGAACGGCATTCAGATAGCAAGGTGTTAATTTTGTATTGTATTTAGATCCTAATCGTAAATGACAGAAAATTGCTTAATATTGGTACGGCTGAGGTGTGAGCTCGGTAATTAGTTTCCGATCTTGTGTTTTAATTTTGTATTTGATCATTTCTTTGGAATAGGTTGAACAATGACATTGAAATCAGGTTTGTTTTTTAACAGTGAGGTCATTCAAACTTTTGACTATTGATTCACAAATACATAGTACGGGATTGTCTCCCGACTCAACAGTCTGGTATTCTGAGGTACTAACAATCACTCATGATTTTATACTGCACGGCAGCACATTGCGCCACAATGGTAGCCCGTATCACAAAAATAATCTTGTGAAGCGCATTTGAATATATTCATATAGAATTTGCGCTCTATATAAATGAATACCTTTACCTTTCTATCTTATGCTTACCAAAGAGATCAAGTTATTCAATCTAAACTGAACTGAACTGCATTAATTATGTGTTCATAGGGACCTTCGTCCTACAGTTCCCACGTAGTTTACACTTGGATCACGTGTTGTACGACAAGCGTATAGACATGACTGCCTTCACTGTGTCCTTTTGGCTTCAAACCGAGAATACTACAGGATCCGAATTCCAATCTCCTGTCAGCATCGCAACGGAATGGAGCCACAATGCTTTCACAGTAAAGTTAAAAACCACTGGAACCGTTCTGCATGTCGGCACTGATGAAAGGTATTAAAGCCATGTTGAATCCATTGTGTTTTCATAGATAACGTAAAGGCAGTGACAATGTTCTCCTCCTACACCATGAAATCACCATAACGAGACTATAAGTTGGTGAGTAAGGTATATGCGCGTAGGTACTGTCGCACAAATATCATAAGATTACGCGATTGGTTATATTGGTTATAAATATTGCCGGGCACTAATGTTTACGTATCATGGACAGACAATTTTTTTAGCAAAAATTGGAAATAAGGTAGATTGTGTGACCACTCGCTCAATATCGATTGCGTGACTGCGCTCACTAGAATCGATCCTTTTGCCCTGCAAATTCCTCTCTCCTTTAAGACCCTGCCTGCAGGACTGTATTTTTTAGCTTGTCGTAGTAAAAACAAATTTAACAGTGTATCATGGTACGTTCTCTAACTTACCAGCTAGCGCTTCGTGATCTACGACAATTTTGACGATGCGATGACGTCAAGTGCCTGGTAAACAAGAGGAACTATCGTTAATTTGTTAAGTTTGATATGTTGGACGTTTGACTTGCACAAGTTCCGCTGCGCCATCTCAAGCTAACTTGGATGAAGAGTCCAATTAGCCAAAGTGTCACTGCTCAATCTTTCTAGCTTTGTTTAACTAAAGCTGCCGGCTGCTTGGATTTTGTTGATTGAGTCTCATCGTTGTTTGCTGGATTATTGTCAACAGACACATTAACGCATCAGTTGTTGATGGTCGGTGGCACCACATCTGCGCGACATATGAGAACACCGCTGGCAACTGGACATTCTATATCGACGGCGCCATTGCAGAAACGGGAACTAAATTTGGCAACAGCTTCTTTTACACACAAGGAGTTGTAGGGCTTGGTCAGGTTAAGAATTCTGCAAGGGAGTTCGATAAGCATGGAAGTTTTAACGGAAACCTGACGAGTGTGAATGTTTGGGACAAAGTTCTCCCTACTGAGGACATTTTAAAGCTTTCCAATGATTGCCCATCGGGGAGGGGAAGCGTAATGAATTGGGCCAGTTTGATTTCTGTTTTTTCTGGACCAATTATAATGAAATGTCCCGCTAGGTGCGGCCGTTGAATTACAAACAGGAATTTCCATACCAAAATGACTCCGAAAAATTAATCCTGAAGATTAAGGCCTTTTCTACACTTTACAACTAATTTCTGTGTTCTCCACCCCCCTACCCCCGAGGATACATTGTTTTCGAGGTTATGAACGAGTGGCTTTTCAATACATGTATTCACCTCGTTCATATCTCATGCCCGCGCGGTAAGAAGTCTGGTAACAATGGTATTAGAACGAGGCCAGTTGTCCCAGAGATCGCAAAACTGGAGTCGGTCAGAAATGTCTTAGTTTCTGTCATATCGCACTGTTGTGTTCTTTTATGTCAGACATAATTTAACGCTATTTTCCACCATACATTTTTCTCTTCCTGTGACAAGCTGGGACAACTGGCCCCGCGTTGAATGTGTTTACCAAAACTCAGGAATCAGTGAGTTTTGTTTCTCCTCGATGTTCCCCTCGACGGCCGCGGAGAACTGACATCGAGGATCTTGAGGAAACAGAACCATAGTTAATAGAGTGGAATGGTTAGGCAACTCAGGGACCTTCTTTGTTATAGGTCTTTGTTAGCTTTTTCCAACCACCACCGTGCACAAAACACAATAGAAATTCCAACATGTTAATCAATCAGCCAATAGAAACGTGTGAGTTCAGTCGTTCAGGGAACGCTAATGAACTATGATCGTGCACAATCTTTTGTCTTACCCCTTCCAACCTAAATCGCAGCGCCTTTGTTAGCCCCTTTGAAGTTTGCCGGGTTTCCTAACCATTTCACTCTATTAACTATGACAGAACTGACTGTTTCCCTCGGAACCAGAAATTGTGTGTTTAGTATTTATTGATGTTGAAAATTTGATCAAACACTAGTGAGAATTACAGAGCAGTTGCAGAACCTAGGCAAGTGAATTAAAATGCGAAATATTTAAGGTTTAAAATCAAACAAACCATCAAATAGTGAACTGAGGCAAGATAGTTGTTTATTAAAGACATTAGGCGGTATTTTATGACTGTTTACGAAGTTAGTAGCCCTTACTATGACTGAAGTGTTTGTTTGATAAAATGTGTTTGATTTGAATTTCGTGTGATAAGCAATCAGTAGGGAGCACTCAAGCGGAGCATCACAGAGATGTTCACTCCACAAAGGCTGAGTGACAACTGAAGGTGTTAGTGGCCGGCCATGGCGCTTTTACACCGGAACTTCCTGTTTAAACAACTAATGTAGGATAAAGAATATGGTACTGTTTCTGTGAAGCAGAATTTATATATACTAAGTAGGGGCCTGACTACAGACCATAGTAGGGTATTGTTATATAATAACGCGACATTGTATAATAGATGAGCTAACCATGTTATCCAATATACCAATAGATAAGGAGGATTGGAAGGCCTTTCCATGAACACTTGCGCTTGAAAATTCGTCAAGAAGACAAGACTGACTTGAAGTTTCCCGCGAGTTTTGTCATTTCCAACTAAATTTCTCCTTGAAGAATTTTAACTCTAGAAACTACAGATGGATTCAACAAGGTCAGAAATATACTTTCTAACTTTAATACTCGCTAAACATCGTCAATTTTTGTGCTTTTCTTACAATCTGAGCATATTTATCGGGCACTTTTCTCGAGAGGTTGTTTGGGAAAAATTTCCCGCGAACTCAATTCGTAAATCTTACCCTGAAACGGAAGTTAACTACAAAACGTTTGGACAACTAACCTTACCTGGAAATTAGCACGAGCAGTGACATAAATAAATTAAGTGTTTAATTTATGCAAAGGGCTCCAAAGGGCTCCAGGTTTAAGAGGTTTACAAAGCCGTTGAAAATGCGTATTGTTTACTGTCTGTCGATACCATTCACAACATGGCGCGCTCACTGGATGTACAGTACACATGCCGATCTTTCGTGAAGCATTTCGTGAAACAGTACGAGCGGTGTTTATTGTTAATTATACCAAAACAACCAGACGATTCTTTGTTAATTATTTTACTTAAAAACAATTGTGATTACCTGAAAAAATAAAGGGAGACATAAGTAATACTTTGGTTTATTCAGTCGCGCGCTCGAACATGCAACTTTGAAAATGGCGTGTTCAGATTGCGTCAACAGCGCGCGCGAACTTGAAAACTTTTCACTCAAATCACAGGTAATTGTCTGCATGTTTTCCAGTTTTTCTTAGGCTTTCATTATAAAATATTTCTCAGAAATACAGAGAAGTCAAAGCTAGCTAGCGTAAACTTACGTCAAAATCCTAGGACAAACTTTCAATTGGTTTTGAGATGCTTTGTGAAAATTTGTGCTGATGAGGTCCATGAAATTCAATTCAGAACGAATTGCTCACGTGACCGGGAAAATTGATAATACAGTCGAACCTGTATATAACGACCCCGTATTAAGCGGCCACCCTGTATTAAACGGCCAGTAGTAAAAGTCCCGAATTTTCTCCCAGTCAAATACTGTAAACTTTACCTGTATTAAGCGGCCAACCTGTATTAAGCGGCCACTTACTCATTCCCCGAGGGTGGCCGCTTAATACAGGTTTGACTGTATAGTTGCAACGCAAGGGTTCTTATGGGAAGGCCTTGCAATCCTCCTTGCCAATAGATAAGTAATAGAATGTTACGATATGAGCGAACGATCTGTATGTAGTATTTAGAACCATTGTATATCACATACAGATCGGACGCGAATATTGTATATTACTTGTGAAATAAAATTATATAACATTTAATAATATTTAATAAAGCATTTTATGAAATTTTGATGCAAAACGTAAAATTAGAGTTTCGTTCCATAGTTTACGTCACGGTCATGCGCAGTGTACACAAAAAAACAGATCCCACATTGGCGAGACGGTCTGTATGCATCAAGACAGGAGTTTTGCCCTCGATGGATGGTGTCCATGTCATAGAGATCCTCGCCGCTGTATCTAATTGTATCTATATCGGCATGCATATATAGATAACGTAACGTAGGTTATTTGCGTTTGCATCTCACATTTAGGTAACACTTGCCTCTCACTGTATGTATGTAGAATTCGTCATTTTTCGCGGGTGTAAACACCGTGCACATTTCTGCTAAGATATAATGCTGTAAAAGTTCTTTTGTAAACTGTTTTATAAAAGTTTGTTGTTTACAGACGAGACGCGTCTGAGAAATAAAAAGTTTACAACTGAAAGTCACGAGTTGTCTTACATGTGCTACTTACTAATTGTATGTGGAAAAAAATGAGTAGCGAGTTTATATTCGTACCTCAGCCTAGTGTGGCGGTTCGGCAATAAGCCTTGATGAGAAATGTCTATGTAAATGAATCCCACATGAAAAAAAGGATCCAGACTATGAAATGGCCTCAATCAGGCTGAAGACACAGTTGTTGAACACGAAACCGCGCTCTGTCTCCCTGTGTACAGGGCAAGCATTGGAAGCACGGTACTCCTACATTTAGCTACGGTCCCCTTATTTTTGTCGTGTAAATGGAAATGTTCCCTGTACGCGTGCCCGAAGATCTAGGGCTTCGGACACCCTGTCAAAATGTAGTCTCGGCCCGCCTGTTTGGAGTACCGTGTCCAAGTTATGAGTACCGTGCCCAAGTTATGAGTACCGTGCCCAAGTTATGAGTACCGTGTCCAAGTTATGAGTACCGTGTCCAAGTTAGGAGTGCCGTGCTCAAGTTAGGAGTACCGTGTCCAAGTTATGAGTACCGTGCCCAAGTTAGGAGTACCGTACCCAAGTTAGGAGTACCGTGCCCAAGTTAGGAGTACCGTACCCAAGTTAGGAGTACCGTGCCCAAGTTAGGAGTACCGTGTCCAAGTTAGGAGTACCGTGCCCCAGTTAGGAGTACCGTGTCCAAGTTAGGAGTACCGTGCCCAAGTTAGGAGTACCGTGCCCAAGTTAGGAGTACCGTACCCAAGTTAGGAGTACCGTGCCCAAGTTATGAGTACCGTGCCCAAGTTAGGAGTACCGTACCCAAGTTAGGAGTACCGTGCCCAAGTTAGGAGTACCGTACCCAAGTTAGGAGTACCGTGCCCAAGTTAGGAGTACCGTACCCAAGTTAGGAGTACCGTGCCCAAGTTATGAGTACCGTGCCCAAGTTAGGAGTACCGTACCCAAGTTAGGAGTACCGTGCCCAAGTTAGGAGTACCGTACCCAAGTTAGGAGTACCGTGCCCAAGTTAGGAGTGCCGTGCTCAAGTTAGGAGTACCGTGTCCAAGTTAGGAGTACCGTACCCAAGTTAGGAGTACCGTGCCCAAGTTATGAGTACCGTGCCCAAGTTAGGAGTACCGTACCCAAGTTAGGAGTACCGTGCCCAAGTTAGGAGTACCGTACCCAAGTTAGGAGTACCGTGCCCAAGTTAGGAGTACCGTGTCCAAGTTAGGAGTACCGTGCCCCAGTTAGGAGTACCGTGTCCAAGTTAGGAGTACCGTGTCCAAGTTAGGAGTACCGTGCCCAAGTTATTAGGAGTACCGTGACCAAGTTAGGAGTATCGTGCCCAAAATGTTTGTCGTGTAAACCTGGCTTAAAAAGGCCAGCTCCAGGCGATTCAGTTATACTTTTAGCGCAGGTTTCCTTGAGTAAAGGGCATCTTTTATTTTAGCACAGGGTTTCTTGAGTTTGGTTAGGTGTTTTTCGTTTGAGTTCCAAATCATTCAAAATTTCAGTAAGATGTTTACTTGAAATGAAATGGATAAATGAAGTAATTGTGACATCATCAAGATGTGCACGGTAATGCAAATCATCGGATTTTGTTTTGTTTACCATTCTCAACCTTCACACAAAAATTGAATGTGCTATATACGTTGGGAAGTTTTGAAACTACGAATATAGAAACCTGCTCATTTTTTACCCCATTTGTGCCCACCGTGCAAACCTTTATTTTTGTTAGGTTGGCCTCGCACTGAAGGATATCAGAACGAGTTTAGCCTTGCAAAAACAAATTTAAAAAGATTGCTCGCTTTGAATTCAAGATGAGCGGGATGCGGGCTATAGAAATATTTTACTGCGGATTCGGGAAATGCAGGAACCGGCTTATAGTCTGTCGACCAAACTGAGTGTTGATAAAAGAATAAAGACGTCGTATATGGTCAATATTTACACTCTTGTTATGAACCAATAACTGTTACCTTTCATCCAACGGGTTGCTGTGACGTTCTGCGCCACGTTTTGGGCTCCCCGTGTCCACCGAGAAAAGAAAACCCTCCCTCCGTGTATCCCTTCCAGTGAACCACACACAATTTAGTAAAAAGAATGTTTAATATAACTTAACACTACAATTAGCTTACTGCTAGTCCCAAATATATAACATTAACTAATAGCTAGGATAAATATAAGTGACCAGTGTGTGCGTTGTGTGCTAAATTTTTTGTTTTGTGCACAGTAATGATTTTCTTTTCTCCCGTTTATATAACTTTGTTAATCAATGATCTATATATGCATGATCATTGTTGCCTTCGGGGTTGTTATGGCCAACGACTGATGAAATGCAATACATGAGGGGCGTACCTTCCTTTAAGCCAATAAGCACGGACATACAAGTCGTTGTCATTACTAGTCTCTTTCCTTTAACCTTTGCTTGAGACCACTCATTTTCAAAATGTTGTGCGCGGAGTTGCACTACAATCATAGATCTCTTTCGTAATGGCCGCCACCTAATTTGCATAAATTGGAAAATTAATGTGTACAGACAAACTATTGCTACCACATGAAAGATCGTACCTAAATTAACAATTGACCACAGTTGTAGAGCAATGTTTCAAATTGCTGTCGAGTTATTGGCATTTTCAATGTAGAAAATACATGAAGGCGAGGCTGTAAAGGCCTACATGGTCAGTTCTCATACAAATCTCTCTAATTTCAAATCGCTGTAACTTTACAGCCTTTTATGCTACAACACTCAAATTCTACAGAATCATCAATGTTGGTATGCTCGTTCGCATGGCAAGGATGTTGTTTTTCATACATTAAGCTTGTGGCTATTAAACTGTTAAAATACAGAGACCACTCCTTATGAATGAGGTGTAATATGCTGTACACCTAGGTGACCGGTTTAGTCAGTTCTTACCACAGAAATAGATGTATCGGCATCGGGATATGAGGTGGAAACATTGCGGGTTGGCGGAAGTGATGGGGAAAAATGGATACGAGGATTACTAGGATATGAGGATATGAGAATTATGAGGATATGAGGATTACGAGGATATGAGAATTATGAGGATATGAGGATTATGAGGATGTGAGAATTATGAGGATATGAAGGACCTTAGGAACCGAGGACGGCGACGGCTGTGACCACGGGGAGTAAAAATGTGTTTTTTCGCGAAATTACATGTTTATCGTTTCTTTATTCGCCTGTTATCGCTTTTCACATCCGGATGTTTGAAAAATATAAAAGCATAGAGTTCCGTTCACGCTGAAAGAATACCAAAGTGTTGAACATCTTGCATTCGCGTTCTCTTTTAAACGTGAAATTCGGGGTTTTGACGTGTTTTTCTTTTTTTTTTGCAGAGAACTGCGACTGCCTACATTTTCACGTGCAGCTATTATATTTTACAATTAAGACTATTGTTTTATGCCGTCATCATGGACGTGACCGTCGTGGGTCCGTAAGATACGGGATTTATCATCGAGCGTTTAGCATGATAACTACTCACGATATATTTTGTACCTCCAAGCAGCCATGTAATTAACTTTTTATTACATGAAAACCAGTTGCAATTGGTGAGCATTTTCATTTCTAATTTTGAAGATCAGCACAATTTATTCACAAGCCTGTCAAACCACGTGAAATTGGCGCAATATGGTGTGAACCGAGTCTCACATTTTGGTAACATTACGTGGGCACGGCATTCCTAACAGGCGAGCAGAGACTAGCCTCTTCCGCAACAATCTCTAAGTATCAGAAACCACGGAAATATCGTGAATTGGGTTACCTGTGACTCCGGGAGAGAGGAGGAGGACTGGGGAGGGTTCACCTGCCACAGGGAGCCCATAATATGATTTCATCGAAATTAGAGGTGCCTGCGGAGGAGACTAGGGCGAGATTACCTTTTCACAGTACCTCAGCATCCCTAGATTTTCGGGGTACGCGTACCCGGAACATTTCCATTTACACGACAAACATCTGTGGTGTCGTGCCGAAAAGTTTTGCTACGCGTGAATAAAATTTATGAGTGCCGTGCCCCAAATGCTTGTCGTGTAAATCTCTTAACTTTGTCCTTTCTTCATTGCGAAATTCCCGAAATATCCCAGGTGTTTTCACATTTAGACTCGAATAAAAGCCCTTTTCTCTCCATTTTTCGATGTTGGTTTGTGCTAAGAGCAATGAAAGCAGCACAGTCTAGGAACTTGGCTTGATTGACAGGTAATGGTTGGAGGATGACCCCGCCTACAGTGCTCCACATTTCTGGACGTGTTAAGTTGATCAAAATGTTTAAGAGCATTTATTAATGTTTTAAATTTATTACTGAGAAAATATGGAAAAAGATAAAGGTAGATCAGTCTACGTCTTTCTATGTAATTTAAGGCACTCAGCTAACACACAACAATATACATGTCAGTAGAGCGACAGTTCTATTGTGTGATGGTTTGTAAATACTTTTAATATATTTATTCCTTTTTGACTTTCAAGTGCAGCAAAGTGGAAAACACACGTCTTTACAAGGTTTAAATGTTTAATGAGTTGTCTTGCGAAAAGATGAATAAAATTACCTTATTTGGTCTTGCTGCTTATACGAAACTCATACTCGATCTTAAATTTTGTGTTTTAACGATTTTCAAGCTGCGTTGTTTTGAATAGAATAACTTCTAAAAAAACTACAACTGAAAGATGGATACGTGTAAAAACACACGTACAGAAACAGATGGTAATTTGTATTCCCATTTATGTCATTTAGGACTGGGATTCTATAGGGCAAGAAAATATCCTGTTCTAAAATACCACAAGTGAAACACCTTAATTATAAGCTGTTCTTTCAGGTTTCTCCGCGTTCCTGGTTGACCATGGAGCAGCAGTGTGTTCTACAGTAATACTATCCCATTGGAAAGAAGAGTGTGCCAACAAAAACTGGGTTTTGAATTCCTGGGTTTTGAATCTAGTAGTTGCTTTTCAAGTCAGATGCTCCTATCGGTTTATACTTTTCCAAATATTTCATTTCTGCTGGGAACAGTTTTAACTAAGCACTAATAAAAACTAGAGTTAAAGGAGAGTTTCCGTGATCAGCTTTGTAACCTAGGTGAATACGTAGACACTGCATGAGATCGAGTTATTGTAGTTGTACGTAGCGCGAATAACTTAAACATATAACATTGAACATTTATTAATGCCATATAAGATAACAGCACTATTTAGGCCATCCCAAGAAAATGTTTCATTTACCATCGCCAGAACGGCCCTCTTTTTTGATTGATTAAATAATGATTGAATATTAAGCTACACCTCTTTTCCGAGCTCTCGACGTATTAGTTTCTTGCCTTTCTCATGCTAATTGCCAATCCACAACTAGTAGAGGAAAAAGTAGTCGAGGAAACATTAATATTTTTACGCGAGTCTTCAAGCTGCTCAAGCGACGTTCCAGATCCCCGCTAAGGTTCCAGATCCCCGACCGCCCGCCGACCATCACGAGCCAGAGGGCGACGGTAAACGAATCATTTTATTGGGATGGCCTTTGTTATAAATAAGTAGAGTTTAATAAACAAGGAGAACAACATAAATTTAAACTATAAAACAAAAAATAACAAAGAAGCAAGTATTATTGATATAGCACCATAGAAGAAAATAAACAAATCTTCAATGAATATAAAATTTAGAGTTTTGTATTGTGTCAGAAAAGGGGAACACGTGAAAATTTCCCAATTGTTTTTACGAGAAATAGTTTAATTTTTAAGATTATGCAAATTTGATGTTAGTAAAAGCTGGCATGTTAAAGTGCATGTACTAAAAATGAAAAAAATATATAGATGTGGCAATGTTTTATTATAACCTACCCAATGTGAGTAGCGTTATAACTAAATTAACATGCTGTGTTCCCGTGAAGTATTTTTTTTTCAATTGCTAATTTTACAAGGCATTTTGAATTGAAGAACTTACGAGAATTTGATAAATATCTCGTGTTTATTCCATCAACCCATGCAGTTATAAATATACTTTGCAAAACATGAGACCATTTGAAAAACAAAACGTCAGAGTTGCTTAATTCCAGTACCAGTATGACCTTTACACTGTGTTGTTTTTACAGTAGATCAATAACATATAGGGACCAGTCGTTACTTAGAGGGGGAGGGCTGGTGCAAATGGTGGAGGTTCACCAATTTCCATGCAGCAAATTAGAGGTGGGTGAGTGGAGCCATAGTAAGCTAGAGGGGGAGTGGGGAGAAGAGGTAAAAAAACATTAAGCATGGTGTTTTTCATTTGTACCAGCCCCCCTCTAATTAATGACCAGTCCCTTTGCGAAAACGACCCACGCTTGATAACGCTGACAACATTGAGTAGACATGCACTGGAAGTATTTTAAAGACAATCGCTAATAGATTTGCATGAGATAATTAATTAATGAACAATATATTTTGTTAAAACACGGTTGCTCCCAGCTTTTCTGTTGGATCCTTAATTCTCTGCAGAAAACATCAGCGAAAACCTCAGTCTTTTCGCTTTTAAGTCAGATATTGTTGTCAGCCTCAGTATGTTTCAGTTCCTAGAATTGCTTTTCAGAGTTAGTCTAGGCGTGGGGAACTGGCAGCAATAAGACTTCAGCCATTTCGTCTACATCTTGTGGCGCGTATGGCACATACAGACGGTACTGGGTCGGGGTTCGAAGTTAATTTCGATTTCCGGGTCCGTGTTTTTCGTAAAAAATATGTCGAATTCTGGGTTATAGACGATTCAGAATAATCAGAATAATTTTTCCTCGTAAAACCGGTCCGGCTCTCGACCTCATGACCGCCCACACCTATATACCCATTTATCATACGAGTATCTCTCCCACCCGGTGGTTTGCGTCACATGAAATTGAGTTATACCATTTCTATATAAATAATTAAAGAACAGAAGATGTATGACTAGCTGTTAACTTTATGTTACGCTTATCATCCTGTTATTTCAGCTCTTTAATAATGTTTGTTCTTCGATTTTTCCTCATCTTTGCTCAAATAGCTTCTGGTTTCAAGTTAACTTTCGCCGACGAAGAAGGTATGCGCGAATGTTTTCTTTATTTAAACATATTTATTCGCTACATTATTTTGTCGTAATTAAGAGTAGCAGAAGCACTCATCATCATGCGAATGTACGTTCAGCTTTATCGCTTCATTATATCTTACATATCAAGTTCTAAAATGTCATTGCTATCTTAGGATCTCAATACACAAAACACGTTCCAAAATAGGTTACAATATTCCAAATTGTAAATTATGGTATAATGTTGAGAGATTACAATAACTTTGACATAATATTGGATTTTTCTGGTACATTCCTACGGTAAGACCCAAATATCTCTGAATGTTTTTTTCGCCAGTACGTATTCACTTCTCAAATTTAAATTGTGTCATCAACAATATAAGATATGCTTCACAATCATCTGATAAATTCATAAGTTTCTTACCAAAGTAAGATATTCGGTGGATTATATTTCGGTTCAGTCCTAGCATTGTACCACTAGGAACTTTTTAAAGTATTATTTTTGTGAATCACTAAACTTCAAACCACATGTTTTTAAATCACAGTATTCTCCAACTCGGTTTATCAGACTCAGTTATACCTGCGTGTTTGGTAATTACCAATCGGTAATTACCAAACTCAGCCCTATGTGTTCGGTAATTACCAGACTCAGTCCTGCGTGTTTGGTAATTACCAGACTCAGACCTGTGTGTTCGGTAATTGCCAGACTCAGTCCTGTGTGTTTGGTAATTACCAGACTCAGTCCTGCGTGTTCGGTAATTACCAGACTCAGACCTGTGTGTTCGGTAATTACCAGACTCAGTCCCGTGCGTGTTTGGTAATTACCAGACTCAGACCTGTGTGTTCGGTAATTGCTGGTTTTCACTCAATCCCCAGAGATTCAAACGACAAAGGGCATGGCGGCCATGTTGGTGCCCCAACAAAAGACGCTAACGAGGAATCTATTGTTTAAGGGCACCAACATGGCGGCTATGACGTCAAGTGAAAACCAGCAATTGCCAGACTCAGTCCTGCGTGTTCGGTAATTACCAGACTCAGACCTGTGTGTTCGGTAATTACCAGACTCAGTCCTGCGTGTTCGGTAATTACCAGACTCAGTCCTGCGTGTTTGGTAATTACCAGACTCAGGCCTGCGTGTTCGGTAATTACCAGACTCAGACCTGTGTGTTCGGTAATTACCAAACTCGGGCCTGAGTTCAAGGCACCAAACTCAGATTTGTGTTTTCGGTAATTCAGTACCAAACTCAGACTTGTGACAAAGTTTTGACTGTATACGAACAATCACTTTGCTAAGTAATAACGCTACTTCAAATTTCTGTTGCACTCACAACATGAGAATCTAAACTTGAATTCATACATTTCTGGTGCACTCACAGGAAGACCAAATTGATGCATTGATATTTGATATATTAGGTGAGGGGATGAAAACTACCACAGACAATAGCAGGCTTTCGTTAAGTTTTATCAATATTAACTTTCAGGAGACATACTCCGATATCCTAGGCTATGGTTAGGAGGGAAAGTTTTAATAGTCCTAACCTACAACTGAACCCAGAGGTGCTAGCAGAAGTCTCTCCGTCTTGGTTTACTACTAAGACAGAGAGAGACCTCCCCGGAGACCCCTCCCTGTCTTGGCTAGCAGAGAAATTTAAGCTGCTCTACAAGTAAAATATCGGTGACGATAATTTGGGTTGTGTTGATGAATACACATATCTTGGGATAACTTTACATTTCGGTGGGAATTTTAAAATTGCTTTGAAAGTATTATATAATAAGGCGTTACGAGCATATCATGGTTTATTGAAAAAAATGTCTAATGTGGAGAATGTGCCTGTTAAGGTATTGCTAAAACTATTTTCTTCGTTAGTAGTCCCGGTTCTGTTATACGGGTGTGAGGTTTGGGGAGTGTTTTTGTTGGGTAAAACTTCCTCGTTTAAAATGTTTAAACAAAAATTCTTCAAAGTAGTCAGCGATTTAGAAAGGTTACAGCTTAAATTTTACAAACGTATTTTGGGGGTTCATAATAAAACTACAAATTTGGCAGTTTATGGTGAGCTGGGTAGAAGTCCTTTAATCGTGCAAATTTCTTCCCTGGTAGTAAAATATTGGGTTCGAATAACTGATAGTTCTTACGACGATACTCTTGTGGGCAAAGCTGCAAGAGCGTGCATCCAAAATAAGTACCAGGCGGTATCGTTTACGAATTATGTGTTAGAATGGTGTGAGTTGAAACCACTAGTTGATATTCATATACCGCTTAAACAGTTGAAAAGTTTAGGTAGCTTCGTAAAAACAAAATTATATGAATTGTTCTCTTCCTTCTGGAAAGACCAGGTTCAACAGGGTCGTAATTGTGGCAAACTTCGAACGTTTAGTCAAATAAAGACAAATTTTAGGATTGAACGATATCTGTCAGAAATTCAGAATGTGAAACATAGACAGGCTGTTTCAAGGCTGCGTATGTCAGCTCACAAGTTACCTGTTGAATCTGGTCGATACAGTCATACTCCATACGAGGAAAGGAAGTGTAATTTTTGCAATTTGAATGTAATTGGCGATGAGTACCATTATTTGATGAAATGCTCTAGTAAGGAATTTGAAGAACGGAGGGTCATATTTTTAAGAAGTTTATTTGATTATAACGAATCTTTCCGTTTATTTAATTCAAATAATATTTTTATATATATTATGAATATGGGTGATGTTTCTATTCTACGTCTAGTCGCAGAATATTGTTATAGTGTCCTAGAAATGTTTAGTTTTAGAAATTCTTGAGGCATAAGTCTATTTTAGTGTAAGAGAAATATATGTATTTCTATTTTGTGATTTGACATTTTGTGTTATCTGCATTAGTATTGTATTTTATGTTTGTATTTCTAAGGTACCATTTATTGGTGTGAAAGGAATAAAGATTATTATAGTAAAATCAAATGTTATGAAATTCTAGCTAACATTCAACTCATGATTCAACATTTTGCACGAAGAAAGTACGTGAAAAGCAGGCAAACAATCGCATCGAGAATCGTCAGGATTTAGTTGAATATAAAAAAAAAATTCACTCCAGTCTCGTACCTTGAGTTATATATATATATTCGGAACTACAATATACTACGTACTTTATACTGGTCATAAACAACTGATCATGATCGGTCCTCGAAATATATCGTCAGACTTCAGTTGCTTTTGCTTGCTTTCGATCTTGTAGATAACCGTTGATTATACGAATGAAATGACTCACACCACAGTTCAGTGACCTTACACCGCGTTACAGTTGAACTAAATTATACCGCTTTCCTCTAAGTAATTTGCAACCTCAAATCTCTGTCATAGGGCAACAACTACGAAAACTTACCTTCAATGTGTGTATGCAATCTGACGAATCCTATGAAGACCAAGGTTTATAAGAAGCAAATGGCGATCAGAAAATGCCGCCATGAACCTGAAGTTATATTCACGGTAGATCTGTCTTTTGTTATTATTCAAATTTTGCGCGCTTTCAATAACACTAGTCCGTGATCCGATTGGTTAAAGTTGACAGTTCGCATTAGCGGATATTAAATTTCGGCTGTGAGGTGTTTTCACATCTACATGTGACGTTCTGGAGCCATCGGGCAAACTGTGGATATTCAAATTGTATTCAAGAAGGCAACTATGCTTATAAACCTCCCCGGACCCTGAACAACCGAAAACAATAATGCGAAGCAGTATTCCAGGGAATAATGTTTCTGTGGTCTTAGAGCGTGACTCTCCTGCTGATCTCCCAGCCGTCTACGTGCTCCCCCATGGATTGCCCAGCCGCTTTACAACATGGCCAGAGAACAATAACGCGAAAACGTATTCCAGGGAATGATGTTTCTGTCGGGTCTTAGAGCGTGACTCCCCTTCGTCTTTAATACGCCGCTTTACAACTAGAGGTACACGCTTACTAAAGCCAACAGGCAGAACAGATGTTTGATCATGTTTCTACGACAAATTCTACCGGTAAATCACGTATCAGTGAGAGAGATTGTGAAGATTCCTGCGATATGTTGTGTTGAGTGTCAGCGCCAACCGTTAATTCGAAGGAACATTATTACTGAACAACCAAAACAATACCCGCGAGTAGTCCCATGAGTTACAAGATCACAAGACTGAGCGAGAAGCTGATTCATCAAGAGTAAAGGAAAACCTTTCGCAGTCCAACCTTTCTTCATAATTCATATACCACAGACCACAGAGATTACAAACGTCCAGCAATTTTACTGCTTTCATTCACAAGCTTCAACAACTTTTCGACCACTTAAATCAATAATTCGCCATTATCTCATTGCAAATTGTTTGGTACTTTACCAAAACACAGGTCCGAGTTTGAAAATTACCGAACACACAGGTATGAGTCTGGTAATTACCGAACACACAGGTCTGAGTCTGGTAATTACCGAACACGCAGGACTGAGGTCGGAGTCTGGTGTTTACCGAACACACAGGACTGAGTCTGGTAATTGCCGAACACGCAGGACTGAGGTCTGAGTCTGGTAATTACCGAACACGCAGGACTGAGGTCGGAGTCTGGTGATTACCGAACACACAGGACTGAGTCTGGTAATTACCGAACACGCAGGTCTGAGTTTGGTAATTACCGAACACAGCTCTGAGTCTGGTAATTACCGAACACACAGGGAAAGAAGGATGATGGTGGCATAATAGATGAAAATCTGAGGAAAGCAAAAATATTATGTTACATGCCACTTGATTCCATTGTAGTATTACTGGTAGTAAAGGATAGAGGTAAACGTTTGTTGGAAAGCACAAAATACTACTGAATTTAATCTGTGTGTGTAAAAAGTTGGCTGTTTTAAAAGCATTTGTCCCAAATATTTAAACTTTGGAATATCGCACTCTATTTTGGAACGTGTTACAACGATGAATGCAGCTTTTCGACTTGCATAGCAGTGATAGCAAACGAAATTCCATGGAAACATCCAGTTTTACTAAATAGCCAATTGTTGCTGGAAAATAGCAACATTCAGTAAAATGCCGCCATACTTAAGCACGGCACTCCTAACTTGGGCACGGCACTCCTAACTTAAGCACGGCCCTTCAAACAGGCGAGCGAGACTACATTCCACAGGCTCTCAAAACCCCTAGGTTTTCGGAAACGCGTACAAGAAACATTTCCATTTATACACGACAAAAACAAAGGTGCCGTGCCTAAAATTGTTGGAACGCGTACATGTATACCCAAAATGTAAGAGTGTTGTGCCCAAAATGCTTGTCGTGAAAACCGTACTCTAGAACACTGTCTTCTGCTACTAATGGAAAGAAATGAACTTTTTATGTACATGACCTACGATAACAATATAAACGACGGCTGTTTTCTCGGTATTCACTCCACATAATGATAATGAATGATTAGGACAACTTGCAGTCAACTGAACGGATCGACTCCCTTCAGAATTCTTCTTAGTTGATAAATAAGTTACATTATATCCATAACAACATTAGCTTTCATTATTAACAAATTCAGTTTCCTGGGATGACAAAAACGAATAAAAAAAACCGAATTAAATACGAATTGAAAAAGGACCCGTTTCTTTTCAGTTTTGAATAATATTACCTTGTTTTCGAAATCCTGCTGCAGACTGGTTAGAACCTATTTGCTTCCCTGAGAAATAATGATAAAGAAAGGGTAATCGTAGATGTTGAATGTCATTATGGCATTCCATGAAAATAGTCCAATACGTTTGCCCACGTACGAAGGTATGAGATATGAAGCTCCGGCTGTGAGTGTGTTCTAGGAGTACGCCTGCCCAGGCTTTAATAGCTTGAGACTTCTTTTCGGGGTTCTAAGAAGCAGTCGTTTTAAGGCCCAATTTAACAGTAACTATATTGAAAAGGAATCTACCTCTGCGTCATATGAATGAAACTCGCAACTGAAGTAAAATATTCTAAATTATGCAAAATAATATTGGTTAGTAAATTGTGATTGTACACGATTTCACAGTATTAGCCCAATTTATTTTCAGTTTTTGAAAGAAACAGAACACAAAACGTAACGTTTCTATCAATGACGTCATATCGTTACTTTATTATTATTTTTAAGACTCGTGCCGTACAGTGGAATGGAAGTCCCCAGTTCCAAATAAGGCATTCACTGGTCACGTGATCAAGAACCTGACAGTAACTACCCAATCAGTGTGTGAGATTCAGTGCTATCTCGAACCTGAATGTACGTCATGTAACTTCAAACGTGATTCACTGAACTGCGAGCTGAGTTCTTCTAACGATGAAGTGCATCCAAGTGCTCTGGTGAATTGCACTGACTGTGTTTACCGTGCAATCGAGGTATTGTGTTATTCCATTTGTTTGAGATTAGGCCAAGGCTTCTTAGATAGCGAGATATCACTTTATGTAAATAACGTGTGCCTAAGAATTACGTGACTTCTTGAAAAACAGCCTCAGCTATTATCGGTTCTCTTTTTCAACACGACACGAATTATACAAATGAGAAAATCTCGAGAAATTAAGCAAATTTAAAAGTCGAATAGGTGTGAATCGAGAAATGTGATAACATAGATACCTTGAGTATACCCAGTTGTTTATGTCACAATATTGATAACATGCTTGTTTTAGTCTAGAAAAAAAAACGTTTCTTACAAATCAAAGTTTTGACGTCGTGACGAGCATTAGCGTCACGTAACGCACTGCTGTTTTTGTGATTTCCTGAGTATACCGTTATGAGATATGTCACACATCCCTTTATATTCTAGAATCACTGTATTGGAGTCAAGTGTCCATATCATAACAGGACCTGTCAATCAGGATTCGGTGGCGTTAAAGGCTATCGTTGTGTCTGTCAGAAGTGTTACAAAGGCGACACTTGTGACACAGGTAACCCATTTGATTATACAAGAGAAGAATACTAAGGGTGCCTATCTCCTTAATGTCATCTGGTACAATGTGTTTGGAGCCATATACAAAATGTAGCTATATTTATATCAGAAGTGAAGGCTCTAATTGGCTTATGGTTGAACTTGAACTGAAGTCCACTCAGTGTTTCCTTATTTTCCTTGGTTTTCTAATCACCTTCCACAGAGAGCGAAGAAAATAAGACGTATTCGTGTTTCAATCACATTGAGCATGCGTTGTCCGTTGCTTGGAAACAATCTCCTTCAGACAGTACATTTCCCACTGATCAATGACAAGAGACTGTTTCCACGCTTGAGACATGAAACACCAGATATGCTAATTAAAACCGGTTTCTTCGTCCCAGATTCTGGACGACGCCAAACACGAATACGGCAGTCTTAATTTCTTCGTTCTCCGTGGAAGAGATTAGAAAATCAAAGAAAACAAGGCTCTGCTCACAGGATAAGTGTTTCTTTCCTGTACTAGAAAATACTGAAGGAAGTGTTTTCGTGTATTTTTGTTATCAGATTAAAAAAACGTGACTCCGTGGAATAGCAGTTATCCCAAACACAATATAACACAGTGTTGTTCCAGTAAATGACCAAGATACAGAGGTCATTTTAATGTCTACAGACTTTTATGTCCTTCCCTGAATTGTGATTATATATAATGGATTTGCTGTCAATGTTGAACTCGCTTTGCGGGACAGAAAACACAAGACCACTGAGTTGGATTAATCTGGCTATGTGCATGTTTTGAGCACATAGCCGGTTTAATAATTCATTAATATTTATATTATTACAGATCTTATTTTTATAAAAATATAATTTGCCCTAACCCTTGACACAAGTAAGGTGGCACGGACCATGGGAAGGAGGAGGGTTGAAAATCGACAAAGCTGTTAGGTCGAGCGTAAGCAGCTAAGACTAATCTCACGCATAAGAGTTTACCACGTGCTATATTGTACTATAGGGGGTGTGAATAATTAACTCCCACTCCGCATGCATTGTGCACGTGCTTAACATGTGCTTTGTATAGTATTTGTGCGGCAGTTTTGAAATGTTACTCTCAAGTATAAACAGCTTTTCCGCTGGTTTTTGTGCACTATCTAAATAGATCATGGATTCCGACCAATCAGAGCGCGGGTGTTTCGCCCTTTTTTATCATTCCACGTTTTTCTATCAACAGCAAATTTCATCCTACAGTTCCCACGCAGTTTACACTTGGATTATGTGTTGTACGACAAGCATCTCAACATGAGTGCTTTCACGGTGGCGTTTTGGCTGCAAACCGAGCACATATCGGGATCCACCTCTCAGTCTGCTATCAGCATCTCATCTAAAAATAAGGTCAATGCGTTTTTCATTGAGCTACAAACCAAACAAATCAACTTGGTCGTTGACGACAAGGAGAGGTATTGCAAGCATTTGCTGTATGTTTGCTTCATTGATTATGTTTTGCTCTATTTCATTAATCACAACTTCATGCAGTAAACAATTATTATTGGAGAAATCATACCAAAGTTAGTTGTCTGATCATGGCAAATTCGACGTGAAAAGGCTAAAAACGCGCCTAAAAAGCTACATACAAAAGTTGCAGGTTAGAATGAGCCTTTTCAAGAAAATGATGCATCATGGGTAATCAGGACCACCATGATGGAATCTAGTGTCTGTATGAGAATCTGATATCAAATAACTTCCATAAAATTTCAGTTCTGTGAAATTCATCGATTGTAAACTTAAGATACTAGGCAAAATATTTTACTGATCAAATTTCAACAGTTTATAATTACCAGAAAGCGAGCAGTTACACTGTTTAGTTTCTATACATTTCTTCGTAAAAAAAATAAAGTGAAAGGTAGGCACTTGAAGCCCTTTCAGAAATTAGAAGACTGAATCTGTCAAAAATGCCATAGAGAAATTGAAGATGAAAAACACTTTTTAATTCGATACCCTTATTATCACCCAAAGCATGATCGACTCTTCGACGCTCTGAGATATTCTTCTTATTGATTAACCCGCCCTATAATGTGCAAAATTCAGTATCGAGATACATATATGAATGCATCAAAGAAAGGAGCAAATGAATAACTTCTACGATGGCTTATATAAATATATATTAGAGAGTCTTGAATATTTACGTTATCTCCAGAATTTGTATTACTATAATAACTTATTTGGATAAAAGCCGATGTATTTAGTTGTGCAAGGTCCAAATAAAATAATGTATAATGTGTAATATCTATATTATAACCTGCCAAATATTAAGTCGAAATTCCTATGAGAAGTCCAACTATTTTGACCATAATACCCATTTCTGACCGGTCACCATTACCAAGTTTAGAAACCAGTTATCCCATGTTAAAGCATGTGTTTGTGATATCATCCACTTAACACGTGATCATAAATTACATGATACAGCAACAAGACAAGCTATGTCGACATTCCTAATATAAATATCACACTTCTCTATAATAAAGAAACTATGATTTAGAATTGAGTGATGCCATCCACTTAACCTAATGACATAAGACAACTTTATTTGGACCTTGTAAAAAAAGATTCAAAACCTGCCCATTGAGAATTCTGTCTGTCTCAGGGGTGGGACATTTTCCAGCAAAGAAAAGTTGGGGCTGTGGAATTTGTCAAAAGAAAGTCCAAGATAGCGACTCTTACATCAGCGTTGATAAAAGATTTGAAGTGGTTCCAAAGCTAACGGTGGGGCGTTTGCATAGCTAATTAGCAGACTCCACTGTGGGGCATTTGCAACGCTCTGATAAAAAAATGTCAAATGCAAGGTTTTCTTAATCCACTTTTATCTGATTGTTTACTTATTTAGCAAGTGACATTTTTTCGATCTTTTATGGATCTTTTTTTTGCATATTATTAAATATTGTTTATCAATAAAGTGATTTTATTGAAAAAAATGCATCATCTTATTGTTTGTGGTAACAAAAAATGCACTTGGTGGAAAACATCGAGGCTGTGACGTCACACCGAGAAGTCGACTATCGCAAAGCTACACCTTAGCAAAATGTTGTGCTCCGCTGTCCAAAAGAACGAAGGTTCTAGTTTCAAATACGAGTTTTTGTTTATAACATACTAAGAATTTTTTTTGAGAGTATGCAACTGTGCACTCAATAACCGTTTTATGCACTCGTTATTGACCAATCAGAATCCAGATATTTTGTCGAGTATATTATAATTTGTTATAGAACATGGAATACCATATTTTATTTGTTCAATAAAACATAACTCTAACCCTAAAATAAATTGTACACCACATGGTTTTTATGGACGGTTTTCCGTTGAAAAAGACAACAACAGATTTAGCAAACAACAAGGGACATTTCAGCGCTATATGTTTTTAATAAATTAGGTTTCTCTTTTGCTTTGTTTAAAAACATTGCTTACACTAATCGGTTATTTTCTGGGTTTGTATTGACAGCATCATTAATACATCTGTTGTCGATGGACAGTGGCACCACATCTGCGTAACATGCGAAAAAACCACTGGCAAGTGGACATTCTACATCGACGGCGCCATTGCAGATAGCCAGACGGAAATGAACATTGAATCCTCTCTCACGCAAGGCGTTGTGGTGCTTGGACAAGATCAGGACAGCTACCCTGCCGCGGGATTCGAAAACATTCAAAGTTTTAACGGAAAACTGACGAGTGTGAACATTTGGGACCATATCCTTTCTCCTGAGGTAATTTCGAGGCTTAACAGTGAATGCCCATCAGGAGAGGGAAACGTCATGAATTGGCGTGATTTGATTACTGGAGTTCATGGTGTAATCGAGGTGAAATGTCCTGCAAAATGTGGACGCTAAATTGTAATAAGATTTTTTGGTCTAAACATCACACAAATAATGAACTACACCAAGACTCTTTTGAATAGTTCAAAACTTGAGTTAATAAAGAGACCGTGTATGAGTAACAATCAATGTAAACGGTTACCTTAAAGTGCCTATGAAACTGATACCTACCCTGACGTCATGTAATTAGCATTTTGGATATTAAAACCTCTATAACTCATTGACGAGATACAAACCCAGAAATAGCGTGCCATTTTACTATGCGCTTAATGTAGAATTGATATTTATAATAAAGAAAATAAGGTTCATATCTAATTATAGGCACTTTAAAATATCTTCTGAAGCCTGACAGGAATGCACGTTTGTTACAAGTAGCCACTAGCTACACGCTCGAGAATTTATTTTCACGTTGATCGAGTTTTCTATTACAAATTATGAGAATATGAGGATATGAGGATTATGAGGATATGAGGATTATGAGGATATGAGGATATGGGATATGAGGATTATGAGGATTATGAGGATATGAGGATATGAGGATTACGAGGATGTGAGGATTATGAGGTTTATTAGGATATGAGGTTTATGAGGATATGAGGATATGAGGATTATTAGGATATGAAGATATGAGGATTATGAGGATATGAGGATATGAGGATTATGAGGATATGAGGATTATGAGGATATGAGGTTTATGAGGATATGAGGATTATGAGGATTATGAGGAATATGCGGATTATGAGGATATGAGTATTATGAGGATTGTCAGGATTTGAGGATATGAGGATTATTAGGATATGAGGATTATGAGGATATGAGGATTATGAGTATATGAGGATTATGAGGATATGAGGATTATGAGGATATGAGGATATGAGGATTATGAAGATATGAGGATTATAAGGATATGAGGATACGAGGATATGAAGATTATGAGGATATGAGGATTATGAGGATATGAGAAATATGAGGATTATGAAGAATATAAGGATATTAGGATTATGAGGATATGAGGATTATGATGATATGAGGATATGAAGAATATGAGGATATCAGGATATCACGGGATAAGAGGATATGAGGATACGAGGATATGAGGATAAGAGGGACCTTAGGAACCGAGGACGGCGACGGCGCGACGTAAAAATGTGTTTTCTCGCAAAATTACATATTTATCGTTTCTTTATTCGCCTGTTATCACTTTTCACATCCAGATGCAGTGCTCGAACTTAACGGTCGTCCACTCGTCCAACACGAACGTAAGCAAACAAAAAATACCAGGCTTTGCTAGATTTTGGCAACTAGGGGTCTGGATTCGACCTATCATGAATTGAATCATGGGAAACAATATGGCGTCGTGTTCGTAATTTGTGTTCGTAGCGACAACATACCAATGTTTTACGGAAAGGAACACATAATAATAAATTGGTACCAGAGACGTTTCATTTTGGACCAGTACATTTTTAGCTCACTGGTCCCATTGACCACCAAAGCAAAAAGTCAAGTTCGAGCTCTGAGATGTTTGAAAAATATGAAAGCATAGAGTTCCGTTCACGCTGAACGAATACCAGAGTGTTGAACTTCTTGCATTCACGTTCTCTTTTAAACGTGAAATTCGGGGTTTTGACGTGTTTTTTTTTGCAGAGAACTGCGACTGCCTACATTTTCACGTGCAGCTATTCTATTTTACAATGAAGACTATTGTTTTATACCGTCATCCTAGACGTTACCGTCGTGGTTCCGTAAGATACGGGATACGATAGCGTTTAGCATGATAACTACTCACGATATATTGTGTACCTCCAAGCAGCCATGTAATTTACTTTTTATTACATGAAAACCAGTTGCAATAGGAGATATTGTAGTTGAGTCTACGAATAGCAGTTTCAGCGGTATTGACCCGAACGCCTCACTTCAATGTAATGAAGCGCCATTGAAACCATCATTCTTACACGACACCAACACCCTCCTAAACAAGCACGACTAATTTAGATACAGTTTGAATAGCGCTTCATTACATTGAAGTGAGGCGTTTGGGTCAATACCGCTGAAACTGCTATTCGTAGACTCAACTACAATATCTCCTATTGGTGAGCATTTTCATTTCTAATTTTGCAGATCAGCAAAATTTATTCACAAGCCTGTCAAACCAAGTCAAATTGGCGTAATATGGTGTGAACCGAGTCTCACATTTTGTTAACATTACGTTGTAAAAAGTAAAGAGCAAATCAGTCAAAGTTTTGGTCTGTGAGGTGATATTGCACACGTGTTAATATAAATGATATCCCCACTGGAGGCAGTGTAATATCATAGGTACGATTTTGCTAACAGCCGGTCTACCACTGACCGATTGTGTAATAATATGTAATAATATATAATAACTCATACCCAGAAATATGGAACCCGCAAGCATGCGTACTAGCGGTTTGGACTTAGTCAAAATAGTCTTTTGCAGGAAATAGTCATATGCCGATACGCCTATTGCAAAAATGGTAGTCCAGGACAAATTCAACGACATTATTTACCTTGTTTACGAACGATTTACCATCATCTGTTGTTTCGGGTTCACTTTATATGTATGCTGACGACACCACGATCTTTTGTGTCAGCGATACAATAGAAATGGCTATAGCGCAGCTAAACAAGGCCCTTCAAGAACTGTACTCATGGTGTCTTAATAACAAATTAACACCACATCCAGGTAAAAGTGAGGCGATGCTGTTCAGCAGGGGGATCTTTGTTGGTTCAGCCCCTCCAGTGTTCTTGGGGAACTCAACCCTTAAGTGGGTTACGGAAACGCGTCTGCTAGGAATGACTGTGGACCATAAACTGAGTTGGGTACCACATTCGTTAGAACTTAAGAAGAGTTTTGCCACAAAATTAAACTTATTAAAACGTTCTAGGTTTTTATCAAAGAGCATTCTACAGGATTTCTATTTTAAGGTCATTTTGCCTTCTGTAAAATATGGCATAATCTTGTGGGGCGCGTGTTGTAATAAGGAAGTTCTTAACTCTATAGAAAGGATGCATTGTAGAGCGGCTAGGATTATATTTAATTTACCAAACGACATGCCTTCTACTGATGTCTTAGAGCACGCCCAATGGTCCACTCTTTTCTTTCAATATAAATTAGACATCTTTAAACTGTTTTATAAGGCTTACGATGAACGTCTACCGAATACTTTAATTAAGGCGATTGTATTGAAACGGAAAAAGGGCTATGCCTTAAGGGCACGCGATTCGCTCTCGACACCTCGATTTAACACTAGATACATGAAGGATTCATTAACATATCGAGGTGCGGTGCTATGGAACACTATTTGTAGAGACTATGACGTTAAAAGCACTGGTCTTAAAGAAACAATATCCCGTCTTAGCTGCTCGAAATCATTTGGGAATTTTAGTTTTGATATCACTTCAGCTACTACTACGAACTTCAGAGCCGAAGGATTTACATATTACTAACTTTAGGGATCAAATATAAAAGTTTTATTACTTATTATTAACTATAAAGATTATAAATTACATACAGCCCTAAGCATTATTGATATTGATATGATATTGTAAATAGTATATATATGTATATATATACGTCTTACTTTGATAGTGTTTTTATTTAATTTTATATACATTTCTTTTACACGACCCCACAAGCTTTCAGCTTTTACATTAATCGTGTTTAAATAAAGGTTATCTATCTATCTATCTATCTACAAACAACAAGCGACATTCCCAGACCGAAATGCATTGTGGTTGTAGCTGAAAGTCTGGTGAATTCGTTTGTTTTTGGGTCACAACAAACTTTAAGACAAATATTAATTGTCTCTATGGGAATCGATTGTCGAATTGCACTTTTACTGAGCCATTTCGCATAGCCCCAACCATTTCGGTCTGGGAATGTTGTTTGTCGTTCGTCGCTTGCCGTTTGTCCGGGAAAACTCTCTTTTGAAATAGATGTATATCGATATCACTTCAATAACGAATGAATTGAGCACGTGATCCCAAGGGAAAGGCTTTATTGGACGGCAAACAATCTTCAAAAACGCATTTTCAGAAAGATCGACAATCGATTACAGGTGGAAAATAGCATTTACAAACAGGTTTTCCTACTACTACTACTACTAACAACAATAATAATAAGCGTTGATATAGCGCCATTTCTGTCCAATGGCGCTTTACAGTTCATTTGAAGTCTGTCACTAATGGAATATTACAATGTTAATTCTTTTAAAGACTAATAAAAATAGAAATTGCCTAAAAAGATAGAGTAATTATCATAATGAAAAATAAAATTAACCTAATCCGAAGACACCTTCCTAAAGAGATACGTTTTCATCTTACTTTTAAAATCGTTTATTGTACAATGTATGCTGCGGTTTCTGATGTCTTGTGGTAGAGAATTCCACAGAGTTGGCGCAGTAGTAGAAAAGGCTCTAAAGCTGGTGAAATGGTTGAGAACAAAACGATGTGTCACTCTTCGTGGATTAAAGTGAATGGAGACCTCATATTGTTACGACCGCAAAAGGATAGATCTACTAAATCGGCACTTGCTCTTTCGACAAAAATACCGCAACATGAAATATTGCACATACATGTACGTGTCCTGTTTATATATCAGTTTTCCATGCATGGAACTGAACACTGTCTCAAAACATGGACCATGAAATCCATGTTTAGCCAGGTCAGCAGCAAGAGAAGAATGACGGCTTTTATACCAACTCATGCTATCATTTAGAATGAAAACCACATGAAATACATCGCTTAAGATCGGAAAGGAAAGGATCCCGCGAAAGGAAAGGACGTACTATACAAGAAACGTAGAACATGCATGGACGGTAACTTTGCAGCGTTTTTATTTTAAATATTACAATAATCACATTATCTTGTGTACTTCGGATAGTAATTAGCCGTATATATAATCACGTGGATGTACAGGAGTGCAAAAATATCTGACTTCATTTATTTAAACACACTTGTACGAGATCGGTAGCTACAGTGCGTCCAGAATGCAGCAGCCAGAGTTCTCACGCTGACACTGAAGTGCGAACATTACACCGGTCTTATATAAACTACATTCGCTGCCTGTAGAAGAGCGTATATTTTAAATATCATTTTACTTACATTTAAGTCTTTGCATAGCTTGGTTCCGCCGTATATTTCTGATTTAGTTAAACATTATGTCCCTAGGCGGAATTTTGGTCTGCCACTAGCGTATATATATCCTATGACGTATCCCGGCTATAATTTACGTTCTTAGCTTTGCAACTGAAGAAGCAGTCATTTTGAATATTACACATGAATCTTTTCCGTCGTTTTGATCGAACTTAAACTGGAAACAACAAGGCTTGGGCGGTAAATGCGATTTTTTTGTTACGGGAAATTTTATTTAAAGGGCTGCGTCATGGAAATACGCATTTCTGGAGTCAATGTTCGATTAATTAGTATATGTTAATTGATACAAACAGTTTTGAAAGCCCCTCCCTTAATGCTTGATTGAAATGATATGCAATATTTTCCTTGAAGACTAGACATACGCACAGTGTGTTAGCCATTTGTGTACATTTCTTTTGATTTCAACCATCCCACATATGCACTGTGTGCTAGGGTCGTCAGTTTATATGAACATCACTAAAAATATTGCGCAACAGAAATGCAGGCCCTCACCGTGACACAGGTCCTTAAATTTATATACAGAGACAAAAACGGAGACATTCTTTATACATGTAACAACAGCACAGAAAAGGCAAAGGATAAAAGAAGTCTCTCTTGCAGTGAAGAAGGAAATGAAGTTCGATGTCGATTCTGTGCTTTTTAGTGAACCTCCTCCACAGCAACACGGTATCTCCCTTAGATTGACTATTATCATCAATTGTCAAAATCGCTAGAATTGATTATAATCCTCAATTTAACCTCGAGGTAAAAAACAGTCAAGTATAAAGACAAACAATTGTCAAATTCCGAACAGCGGTAGACGCGCTTAGTGTAGTGGTCATGACGTCTGTACTACCAAGCACTACACGCAAACGGCTACGAGTTCGAGCCCGAGTAGGAGCGCTCAAAAAAATTGTTTCTCTCGTTTACCTTCCTTTCTTGTTTACCTGTGAACCCTAGCTCTAGGTGAGTGAGAACCCGTCGTTTACCCGTGAATTCGTCCGATGGTTAGGGTTTGGTTTGTAGTTCGGGTTAGGGTTTGTCTTAGAATGATCATTATAATCAATTCTAGCGATTTTGACAATTGATGATAATAGTCAATCTAAGAGTGATGACGCGTTGTCCACAGAGGAGTCAGACAAGCGTTTTGGGCACGACAAGGAGGAGGAGGAGGACTGGGGAGGGTTCACCTGACACAGGGAGCCCATAATCTGATTTCTTCGAAAATTAGAGGTGCCTGCGGAGGAGACTAGGGCGAGACTACCTTTTCACAGTACCTCAGCACCCCTAGATTTTCGGGACACGCGTACCCCGAACATTTCCATTTACACGACAAACATCTGTGGTGTCGTGCCGAAAAGTTTTGCTACGCGTGAATAAAATTTAGGAGTGCCGTGCCCCAAATGCTTATCGTGTAAATTGGCTTTTACTATGGGCTCTTAACTTTGTCCTTTCTTCATTGCGAAATCCCCGAAATATCCCAGGTGTTAGTACCAGGCCTTTTTTTTTGGGAGGGGGGGGGGGGGGAAGAAGAGGGAGAATGGAGAGAGGGGAGGAGGAAGAGAAGGAAAAGTGCCTGACACAAATCCATTCATTGACTCGTGTTCAACATCCAGAATCTGGATGTAGCGCTGATTGGATAAAAATCAAAAGACTCAAAACCGGATGTGAAATGTCAGGTCCGCGCGAGCTTACTTTGAAATCTGCACTAGCGAACAACGATTTGGTATCTGAAATATCTCTTGTAATAACGAATGAAATGGATTTCATAAAAGCAGTTAGAAGCGCTTTATAGTTCTTACCAAATATTGACTTAAAGCTGCTCAAAAACTTTGTCTCGAAGGCTTGCTTCTCGATCGAAAGAAAGGACGTCCTCGGAGTGTTGCCGGCGGGAATTTCATACCAGTTGTTTCCCACTCAAAAGATCTTCTCACAGTTCTGAAAACCGAACAACGGGAGAAATAAAGATCGTCACCATGATGTTGTCGTTAGTCCACTGAAGCTGATAAAAACACGTACAGCAAGTTTCTCGACTTGCAGTGAATGGTATCAAAGCTTTGCCGCTTGAATGCTGCGAAATTTAGCACATTCCTTGTAAGCCAAACAATTCCCACGGCAACATCAGGGCCATCCCTTCATGTAGGACGACACGAATTGCTACCAAATTGTATTCTATTGTATTGTATTGTGTTGCGTTCTATTGTTGTATTGAATTGTATTGTGTTGTATTCTATTGTATTTTTGGTAAAAATTTGTGTCGTCCTACATAAAGGGATTGCCATAACTTAACTCAAAAGTTTCTACTGAGAGAATTACAGGAGCAGCAGACTCTGTGTTAGAGTCGTAGACAAACAAACAGACGAAATACAAGTACCATACTAAGGTTTTACATTTTCTTTACAGAGATCGAAAAACTTTGATGTATAAAAATCCGGCCGACATATCAAAACTATAAATTCCCGAAGCTTGTGATGACGGTTATGTCAATTTTTCGAAAACCGGAAATAAATGTCATTGGTTAAAAAGTGATGGCTCGATGACGTAAGCTTTGGAGGCGGAAAGCCTTTCTCTATTGATCTGTGTCAGGCTCTCTTCTCTTTTCTCTACGCCTTCACTCTTGAGAGCCTGATATTCAGGTTAAGGTGTTTCCGCATTATATTTTTCAGAATTGTGTGCGGGGGGGTTATGAAATTTTGTCTTGTTTGGAGGGGGGTCAAGACATTTTGTTGTTGTTTAGAACGAATCTTGCCAGCCCCCTCCCTCCCCCCCCAGGCATAAATAATGAATGGTCCCTTAGACTCGAATAAAAGCACTTTTCTCTCCATTTTTCCAGCACAGTCTAGGAACTTGGCTTGATTGACAGGTAATGGTTGGAGGATGACCCCGCCTACAGTGCTCCACATGTTCACACGTGTTAAGTTTATAAACATGCTTAAGAGTATTTATTAATGTTTTAAATTAATTACTGAGAAAATATGGAAAAAGATCCGTCTACGTGTTTCTATGTAATTTAAGGCCCTCAGCTAATACACAACAACTGATATACATGTCAGTAGAGCGACAGTTCTATTGTGTGATGGTTTGTAAATAATTTTAATATATTTATTCCTTTTTGACTTCCAAGTGCAGCAAAGTGGAAAACACACGTCTTTACACGTTTAAATGTTTAATGAGTTGTCTTGCGAAAAGATGAATAAAATTACCTTATTTGGTCTTGCTGCTTATACGAAACTCATACTCGATCTTAAATTTTGTGTTTTAACGATTTTCAAGCTGCGTTGTTTTGAATAGAATAACTTGTCTTGTTTTTTCTTCTTCTAAAAAAACAACAACTGAAAGATGGATACGTGTAAAAACACACGTACAGAAACAGATGGTAATTTGTATTCCCATTTATGTCATTTAGGACTGGGATTCTAGGGCAAGAAAATATCCTGTTCTAAAATACCACAAGTGAAACACCTTAAGCTGTTCTTTCAGGTTTTTCCGCGTTCCTGGATGACCATGGAGCAGCAGTCTGTTCTACAGTAATACTATCCCATTGGAAAGAAGAGTGTGCCAACAACAACAGCTAGATTCCTGGGTCTTGAATCTAGTAGTTGCTTTTCAAGTCAGACGCTCCTATCGGTTTATACTTTTCCAAATATTTCATTTCTGCTGGGAACAGTTTTAACTAAGCACTAATAAATACTAGAGTTAAAGGAGAGTTTCCGTGATCAGCTTTGTAACCTAGGTGAATACGTAGACACTGCATGAGATCGAGTTATTGTAGTTGTACGTAGCGCGAATAACTTAAACATATAACATTGAACATTTATTAATGCCATATAAGATAACAGCACTATTTAGGCCATCCCAATAAAATGTTTCATTTACCATCGCCAGAACGGCCCTCTTTTTTGATTGATTGAATAATGTTGAATATTTGTTTTAAGGTCTTTTCCGAGCTCTCGACGTATTAGTTTCTTGCCTTTCTCACGCTAATTGCCAATCCACAACTAGTTGAGGAAAAAGTAGTCGAGGAAAACATTAATATTTTTACGCGAGTCTTCAAGCTGCTTCAAGCGACGTTCCAGATCCCCGCTAAGGTTCTTTTTTTAACCGACCGCCCGCCGACCATCACGAGCCAGAGGGCGATGGTAAACGAATCATTTTATTGGGATGGCCTTTGTTATAAATAAGTAGAGTTTAATAAACAAGGAGAACTGCATAAATTTAAACTAATGTTCAATTTTCAGAGTGAACTAACTATAAATCAATAAATAACAAAGAAGCAAGTATTATTGATATAGCACCATAGATTGAAGAAAATAAACAAATCTTCAATGAATATAAAATTTAGAGTTTTGTATTGTGTCAGAAAAGGGGAACATGTGAAGTTTCCCAATTGTTTTTACGAGAAATAGTTTAATATTTAAGATTATACAAATTTAATGTTAGTAAAAGCTGGCATGTTAAAGTGCATGTACTAAACATGAAAAAATAGAGATGTGGCAATGTGTTGTTATAATCCACTCAATATGGGAAGCGTTATAACTAAATTAACATGCTGTTTTCCCGTGAAGTAGTTTTTTTCTCAATTGCTAATTTTACAAGGCATTTTGAATTGAAGCACTTACGAGAATTTGATAAATATCTCGTGTTTATTCCATCAACCCATGCAGTTATAAATATACTTTGCAAAACATGAGACCATTTGAAAAACAAAACATGAGTTGCTTAATTCCAGTACCAGTTGTTTCTACAGTAGATCAATAACATATAGGGACCAGTCATTATTTAGAGGGGGAGGGCTGGAGAAAATGGTGGAGGTTCACCAATTTTCATGCAGCAAATTAGAGGTGGGTGAGTGGAGCCATAGTAAGCTAGAGGGGGAATGGGGAGAAGAGTTCAAAAAACATTAAGCATGGTGTTTTTCATTTGTACCAGCCCCCTTCTAATTAAGGACCAGTCCCTTTGCGAAACGACCCACGCTTGATAACGCTGACAACCATTGAGTAGACACTGGAAGTATTTTAAAGAAAATCGCTAATAGATTTGCATGAGATAATTAACTAATGAACAGTATATTTTGTTAAAACACGGTTGCTCACAGCTTTTCTGTTGGATCCTTAATTCTCTGCAGAAAACATCAGCGAAAACCTCAGTCTTTCCGCTTTTAAGTCAGATATTGTTGTCTGCCTCAGTATGTTTCCTTTCCTAGAATTGCTTTTCAGAATTAGTCTACGCGTGAGGAAATACTTTTTAAAGCAACTGGCAGCAATAAGACTTCAGCCATTTCGTCTACATCTTGTGGCGCGTATGGCACATACAGACGGTGATGTCCGGTACTGGGTCGGGGTTCGAAGTTAATTTCGATTTCCGGGTCCGTGTTTTTCGTAAAAAATATGTCGAATTCTGGGTTATAGACGATTCAGAATAATCAGAATAATTTTTCCTCGTAAAACCGGTCCGGTTCTCGACCTCATGACCGCCCACACCTATACCCATTTATCATACGAGTATCTCTCCCACCTGGCGGTTTGCGTCACATGAAATTGAGTTATACCATTTCTATATAAATAATTAAAGAGCAGAAGATGTATGACTAGCTGTTAACTTTATGTTACGTTTATCATCCTGTTATTTCAGCTCTTTAATAATGTTTGTTCTTCGATTTTTCCTCATCTTTGCTCAAATAGCTTCTGGTTTCAAGTTAACTTTCGCCGACGAAGAAGGTATGCGCGAATGTTTTCTTTATTTAAATGTTCAGCTTTATCGCTTCATTATATCTTACATATCAAGTTCTAAAATGTCATTGCTATCTTAGGATCTCAATACACAACGATGAATGCAGCTTTTCGACTTGCATAGCAGTGATAGCAACCGAAATTCCATGGAAACATCCAGTTTTACTAAATATAGCCGGTTGTTGTGGAAAAAAGCAACATTCAGTAAAATGCCGCCATACTTAACACGTACTTGTACACGAAAAGCATTTAGGGCACAGCACTCCTACTTGGACGCGGCACTCTAAGCACGGCACTCCTAACTTGGGCACGGCACTCCTAACTTAAGCACGGCCCTTCAAACAGGCGAGCGAGACTACATTTCCACAGGCTCTCAAAACCCCTAGGTTTTCGAACACGCGTACAAGAAACATTTCCATTTATACACGACAAAAACAAGGGTGCCGTGCCTAAAATTGTTGGAACGCGTATACCCAAAATGTAAGAGTGTTGTGCCCAAAATGCTTGTCGTGAAAACCGTACTCTAGAACACTGTCTTCTGCTACTAATGGAAAGAAATGAACTTTTTATGTACATGACCTACAATAACAATATAAACGACGGCTATGTTTTCAGTATTCACTCCACATAATGATAATGAATAATTAGGACAACTTGCAGTCAACTGAACGGATCGACTCCCTTCAGAATTCTTCTTAGTTGATAAATAAGTTACATTATATCCATAACAACATTAAAATAGGTTTCATTATTAACAAATTCAGTTTCCTGGGGTGACAAAAACGAAAAAAACCAAAACGAATTAAACCCGAATTGAAAAAGGACCCGTTTCTTTTCAGTTTTGAATAATATTACCTTGTTTTCGAAATCCTGCTGTAGACTGGTTAGAACCTATTTGCTTCCCTGAGAAATAATGATAAAGAAAGGGTAATCATAGATGTTGAATGTCATTATGGCATTCCATGAAAATAGTCCAATACGTTTGCCCACGTACGAAGGTATGAGATATGAAGCTCCTGTGAGTGTGTTCTAGGAGTACGCCTGTCCAGGCTTTAATAGCTTGAGAGTTCTTTTCGGGTTTCTAAGAAGCAGTCGTTTTAAGGCCCAATTTAACAGTAACTATTGAAAAGGAATCTACCTCTGCGTCATATGAATGAAACTCGCAACTGAAGTAAAATATTCTAAATTATGCAAAATAATATTGGTTAGTAAATTGTGATTGTACACGATTTCACAGTATTAGCCCAATTTATTTTCAGTTTTTGAAAGAAACAGAACACAAAATGTAACGTTTCTATCGATGACGTCATATCGTTACTTTATTATTATTTTTAAGACTCGTGCCGTACAGTGGAATGGAAGTCCCCAGTTCCAAATAAGGCATTCACTGGTCACGTGATCAAGAACCTGACAGTAACTACCCAATCAGTGTGTGAGATTCAGTGCTATCTCGAACCTGAATGTACGTCATGTAACTTCAAACGTGATTCACTGAACTGCGAGCTGAGTTCTTCTAACGATGAAGTGCATCCAAGTGCTCTGGTGAATTGCACTGACTGTGTTTACCGTGCAATCGAGGTATTGTGTTATTCCATTTGTTTGAGATTAGGCCAAGGCTTCTTAGATAGCGAGATATCACTTTATGTAAATAACGTCTGCCTAAGAATTACGTGACTTCTTGAAAAACAGCCTCAGCTATTATCGGTTCTCTTTTTCAACACGACACGAATTATACAAATGAGAAAATCTCGAGAAATTAAGAGCAAAAGTCGAATAGGTGTGAATCCAGAAATGAGATAACATAGATACCTTGAGTATATCCAATTGTCTATGTCATGATTGTCACACAATATTGATAACATGCTTGTTTTAGTGTAGAAAAAAAAAAGTTTGTTACAAATCAAAATTTTGACGTCGTGACGAGCATTAGCGTCACGTAACGCACTGCTGTTTTTGTGATTTCCTGAGTATACCGTTATGAGATATGTCACACATGCCTTTATATTCTAGAATCACTGTATTGGAGCCAAGTGTCCATATGATAACAGGACCTGTCAATCAGGATTCGGTGGCGTTAAAGGCTATCGTTGTGTCTGTCAGAAGTGTTACAAAGGCGACACTTGTGACACAGGTAACCCATTTGATTATACAAGAGAAGAATACTAAGGGTGCCTATCTCCTTAATGTCATCTGGTACAATGTGTTTGGAGCCATATACAAAATGTAGTTATATTTATATCAGAAGTGAAGGCTCTAATTGGCTTATGGTTGAACTTGAACTGAAGTCCACTCAGTGTGTCCCTGCGAGCAGAGCCTTATTTTCTTTGGTTTTCTAATCTCCTTCCACAGAGAGCGAAGAACATATGACTGCCGTATTCGTGTTTCATTCACATGAGCATGCGTTGTCCGTTGCTTGGAAACAATCTCCTTCAGACAGTACATTTCCCACTGACCAATCACAAGAGACTGTTTCCACGCTTGAGACATGAAAAACCAGATATGCTAATTAAAACCGGTTTCTTCCTCCAAGATTCTGGACGACGCCAAACACGAATACGGCAGTCTTAATTTCTTCGTTCTCTGTGGAAGAAATTAGAAAACCAAAGAAAATAAGGCTCTGCTCGCAGGATAAGTGTTTCTTTCCTGTACTAGAAAAGACTGAAGGAAGTGTTTTCGTGTATGATTAAAAAAACGTGACTCCGTAGAATAGCAGTTATCCCAAACACAATATAACACAGTGTTGTTCCAGTAAATGACCAAGATACAGAGTTCATTTTAATGTTTACAGCCTTTTATGTCCTTCCCTGAATTGTGATTATATATAATGGACTTGCTGTCAATGTTGAACTCGGTTTGCGGGACAGAAAACACAAGACCACTGAGTTGGATTAATCTGGCTATGTGCATGTTTTGAGCACATAGCCGCTTTAATAACTCATTAATATTTATATCATTACAGATCTTATTTTTAGAAAAATATCATTTGCCCGGCAAAGGTGGGGACTTAAAGCGGGGCCACGCCCTTGACACAAGTAAGGTGGCACGGACCATGGAAGGAGGAGGGTTGAAAATCGACAAAGCTGTTTGGTCGAGCGTAAGCAGCCGAGACTAATACACGCATGAGAGTTTGCCACGTGCTATATTGTACCCCTATAGGGGGTGTGAATAATTGACCCCCACTCCGGATGCATTGTGCACGTGCTTAACATGTGCTTTGTATAGTATTTGTGCGGCAGTTTTGAAATGTTACTCTCAAGTATAAACAGCTTTTCCGCTGGTTTTTGTGCACTATCTAAATAGATCATGGATTCCGACCAATCAGAGCGCGGGTGTTTCGCCCTTTTTTATCATACCACGTTTTTCTATCAACAGCAAATTTCATCCTACAGTTCCCACGCAGTTTACACATGGATTATGTGTTGTACGACAAGCATCTCAACATGAGTGCTTTCACGGTGGCGTTTTGGCTGCAAACCGAGCACATATCGGGATCCACCTCTCAGTCTGCTATCAGCATCTCATCTAAAAATAAGGTCAATGCGTTTTTCATTGAGCTACAAACCAAACAAATCAACTTGGTCGTTGACGACAAGGAGAGGTATTGCAAGCATTTGCTGTATGTTTGCTTCATTGATTATGTTTTGCTCTATTTCATTAATCACAACTTCATGCAGTAAACAATTATTATTGGAGAAATCATACCAAAGTTAGTTGTCTGATCATGGCAAATTCGACGTGAAAAGGCTAAAAACGCGCCTAAAAAGCTACATACAAAAGTTGCAGGTTAGAATGAGCCTTTTCAAGAAAATGATGCATCATGGGTAATCAGGACCACCATGATGGAATCTAGTGTCTGTATGAGAATCTGATATCAAATAACTTCCATAAAATTTCAGTTCTGTGAAATTCATCGATTGTAAACTTAAGATACTAGGCAAAATATTTTACTGATCAAATTTCAACAGTTTATAATTACCAGAAAGCGAGCAGTTACACTGTTTAGTTTCTATACATTTCTTCGTAAAAAAAATAAAGTGAAAGGTAGGCACTTGAAGCCCTTTCAGAAATTAGAAGACTGAATCTGTCAAAAATGCCATAGAGAAATTGAAGATGAAAAACACTTTTTAATTCGATACCCTTATTATCACCCAAAGCATGATCGACTCTTCGACGCTCTGAGATATTCTTCTTATTGATTAACCCGCCCTATAATGTGCAAAATTCAGTATCGAGATACATATATGAATGCATCAAAGAAAGGAGCAAATGAATAACTTCTACGATGGCTTATATAAATATATATTAGAGAGTCTTGAATATTTACGTTATCTCCAGAATTTGTATTACTATAATAACTTATTTGGATAAAAGCCGATGTATTTAGTTGTGCAAGGTCCAAATAAAATAATGTATAATGTGTAATATCTATATTATAACCTGCCAAATATTAAGTCGAAATTCCTATGAGAAGTCCAACTATTTTGACCATAATACCCATTTCTGACCGGTCACCATTACCAAGTTTAGAAACCAGTTATCCCATGTTAAAGCATGTGTTTGTGATATCATCCACTTAACACGTGATCATAAATTACATGATACAGCAACAAGACAAGCTATGTCGACATTCCTAATATAAATATCACACTTCTCTATAATAAAGAAACTATGATTTAGAATTGAGTGATGCCATCCACTTAACCTAATGACATAAGACAACTTTATTTGGACCTTGTAAAAAAAGATTCAAAACCTGCCCATTGAGAATTCTGTCTGTCTCAGGGGTGGGACATTTTCCAGCAAAGAAAAGTTGGGGCTGTGGAATTTGTCAAAAGAAAGTCCAAGATAGCGACTCTTACATCAGCGTTGATAAAAGATTTGAAGTGGTTCCAAAGCTAACGGTGGGGCGTTTGCATAGCTAATTAGCAGACTCCACTGTGGGGCATTTGCAACGCTCTGATAAAAAAATGTCAAATGCAAGGTTTTCTTAATCCACTTTTATCTGATTGTTTACTTATTTAGCAAGTGACATTTTTTCGATCTTTTATGGATCTTTTTTTTGCATATTATTAAATATTGTTTATCAATAAAGTGATTTTATTGAAAAAAATGCATCATCTTATTGTTTGTGGTAACAAAAAATGCACTTGGTGGAAAACATCGAGGCTGTGACGTCACACCGAGAAGTCGACTATCGCAAAGCTACACCTTAGCAAAATGTTGTGCTCCGCTGTCCAAAAGAACGAAGGTTCTAGTTTCAAATACGAGTTTTTGTTTATAACATACTAAGAATTTTTTTTGAGAGTATGCAACTGTGCACTCAATAACCGTTTTATGCACTCGTTATTGACCAATCAGAATCCAGATATTTTGTCGAGTATATTATAATTTGTTATAGAACATGGAATACCATATTTTATTTGTTCAATAAAACATAACTCTAACCCTAAAATAAATTGTACACCACATGGTTTTTATGGACGGTTTTCCGTTGAAAAAGACAACAACAGATTTAGCAAACAACAAGGGACATTTCAGCGCTATATGTTTTTAATAAATTAGGTTTCTCTTTTGCTTTGTTTAAAAACATTGCTTACACTAATCGGTTATTTTCTGGGTTTGTATTGACAGCATCATTAATACATCTGTTGTCGATGGACAGTGGCACCACATCTGCGTAACATGCGAAAAAACCACTGGCAAGTGGACATTCTACATCGACGGCGCCATTGCAGATAGCCAGACGGAAATGAACATTGAATCCTCTCTCACGCAAGGCGTTGTGGTGCTTGGACAAGATCAGGACAGCTACCCTGCCGCGGGATTCGAAAACATTCAAAGTTTTAACGGAAAACTGACGAGTGTGAACATTTGGGACCATATCCTTTCTCCTGAGGTAATTTCGAGGCTTAACAGTGAATGCCCATCAGGAGAGGGAAACGTCATGAATTGGCGTGATTTGATTACTGGAGTTCATGGTGTAATCGAGGTGAAATGTCCTGCAAAATGTGGACGCTAAATTGTAATAAGATTTTTTGGTCTAAACATCACACAAATAATGAACTACACCAAGACTCTTTTGAATAGTTCAAAACTTGAGTTAATAAAGAGACCGTGTATGAGTAACAATCAATGTAAACGGTTACCTTAAAGTGCCTATGAAACTGATACCTACCCTGACGTCATGTAATTAGCATTTTGGATATTAAAACCTCTATAACTCATTGACGAGATACAAACCCAGAAATAGCGTGCCATTTTACTATGCGCTTAATGTAGAATTGATATTTATAATAAAGAAAATAAGGTTCATATCTAATTATAGGCACTTTAAAATATCTTCTGAAGCCTGACAGGAATGCACGTTTGTTACAAGTAGCCACTAGCTACACGCTCGAGAATTTATTTTCACGTTGATCGAGTTTTCTATTACAAATTATGAGAATATGAGGATATGAGGATTATGAGGATATGAGGATTATGAGGATATGAGGATATGGGATATGAGGATTATGAGGATTATGAGGATATGAGGATATGAGGATTACGAGGATGTGAGGATTATGAGGTTTATTAGGATATGAGGTTTATGAGGATATGAGGATATGAGGATTATTAGGATATGAGGATATGAGGATTATGAGGATATGAGGATATGAGGATTATGAGGATATGAGGATTATGAGGATATGAGGTTTATGAGGATATGAGGATTATGAGGATTATGAGGAATATGCGGATTATGAGGATATGAGTATTATGAGGATTGTCAGGATTTGAGGATATGAGGATTATTAGGATATGAGGATTATGAGGATATGAGGATTATGAGTATATGAGGATTATGAGGATATGAGGATTATGAGGATATGAGGATATGAGGATTATGAAGATATGAGGATTATAAGGATATGAGGATACGAGGATATGAAGATTATGAGGATATGAGGATTATGAGGATATGAGAAATATGAGGATTATGAAGAATATAAGGATATTAGGATTATGAGGATATGAGGATTATGATGATATGAGGATATGAGGAATATGAGGATATCAGGATATCGGGATATCAGGATATCAGGATATCACGGGATAAGAGGATATGAGGATACGAGGATATGAGGATAAGAGGGACCTTAGGAACCGAGGACGGCGACGGCGCGACGTAAAAATGTGTTTTCTCGCAAAATTACATATTTATCGTTTCTTTATTCGCCTGTTATCACTTTTCACATCCAGATGCAGTGCTCGAACTTAACGGTCGTCCACTCGTCCAACACGAACGTAAGCAAACAAAAAATACCAGGCTTTGCTAGATTTTGGCAACTAGGGGTCTGGATTCGACCTATCATGAATTGAATCATGGGAAACAATATGGCGTCGTGTTCGTAATTTGTGTTCGTAGCGACAACATACCAATGTTTTACGGAAAGGAACACATAATAATAAATTGGTACCAGAGACGTTTCATTTTGGACCAGTACATTTTTATCTCACTGGTCCCATTGACCACCAAAGCAAAAAGTCAAGTTCGAGCTCTGAGATGTTTGAAAAATATGAAAGCATAGAGTTCCGTTCACGCTGAACGAATACCAGAGTGTTGAACTTCTTGCATTCACGTTCTCTTTTAAACGTGAAATTCGGGGTTTTGACGTGTTTTTTTTGCAGAGAACTGCGACTGCCTACATTTTCACGTGCAGCTATTATATTTTACAATGAAGACTATTGTTTTATACCGTCATCCTAGACGTTACCGTCGTGGTTCCGTAGGATACGGGATACGATAGCGTTTAGCATGATAACTACTCACGATATATTGTGTACCTCCAAGCAGCCATGTAATTTACTTTTTATTACATGAAAACCAGTTGCAATTGGTGAGCATTTTCATTTCTAATTTTGCAGATCAGCAAAATCAGCAAAATTTATTCACAAGCCTGTCAAACCAAGTCAAATTGGCGTAATATGGTGTGAACCGAGTCTCACATTTTGTTAACATTACGTTGTAAAAAGTAAAGAGCAAATCAGTCAAAGTTTTGGTCTGTGAGGTGATATTGCACACGTGTTAATATAAATGATATCCCCACTGGAGGCAGTGTAATATCATAGGTACGATTTTGCTAACAGCCGGTATACCACTGACTATTGTGTAATAATATGTAATAATATAAAATAACTCATACCCAGAAATATGGAATCCGCAAGCATGCGTACTAGCGGTTTGGACTTAGTCAAAATAGTATTTTGCAGGAAATAGTCATATGCTGATACGCCTATTGCAAAAATGGTAGTCCCGGACAAATTCAACGACAAACAACAAGCGACATTCCCAGACCGAAATGCATTGTGGGTGTAGCTGAAAGTCTGGTGAATTCGTTTGTTTTTGGGTCACAACAAACTTTAAGACAAATATTAATTGTCTCTATGGGAATCGATTGTCGAATTGCAGTTTTACTGAGCCATTTCGCATAGCCTAAACCATTTCGGTCTGGGAATGTTGTTTGTCGTTTGTCACTTGCCGTTTGTGCGGCCGGGAAAACTCTCTTTTGAAATAGATGTATATCGATATCACTTCAATAACGAATGAATTGAGCACGTGATCCCAAGGGAAAGGCTTTATTGGACGGCAAACAATCTTCAAAAACGCATTTTCAGAAAGATCGACAATCGATTACAGGTGGAAAATAGCATTTACAAACAGGTTTTCCTACTACTACTACTACTAACAACAATAATAATAAGCGTTGATATAGCGCCATTTCTGTCCAATGGCGCTTTACAGTTCATTTGAAGTCTGTCACTAATGGAATATTACAATGTTAATTCTTTTAAAGACTAATAAAAATAGAAATTGCCTAAAAAGATAGTATCATAATGAAAAATAAAATTAACCTAATCCGAAGACACCTTCCTAAAGAGATACGTTTTCATCTTACTTTTAAAATCGTTTATTGTACAATGTATGCTGCGGTTTCTGATGTCTGGTGATAGAGAATTCCACAGAGTTTGCGCAGCAGTCGAAAAGGCTCTAAATCTGGTGAAATGGTTGAGAAAAAAACGATGTCTCACTCTTCGTGGATTTAAGTGAATGGAGACCTCCTATTGTTACGACCGCAAAAGGATAGGTCTACTAAATCGGCACTTGCTCTTTCGACAAAAATACCGCAACATGAAATATTGCACATACGTGTCCTGTTTATATATCAGTTTTCCATGGACCATGAAATCCATGTTTAGCCAGGTCAGCAGCAAGAGAAGAATGACGGCTTTTATACCAACTCATGCTATCATTTAGAATGAAAACCACATGAAATACATCGCTTAAGATCGGAAAGGAAAGGATCCCGCGTAAGGAAAGGACGTACTATACAAGAAACGTAGAACATGCATGGACGGTAACTTTGCAGCGTTTTTATTTTAAATATAACCATAATCACATTCTCTTGTGTACTTCGGATAGTAATTAGCCAATCACGTGGGTGTACTGGAGTGCAAAAAAATATCTGACTTCATTTATATAAACACACTTGTACGAGATCGGTAGCTACAGTGCGTCCAGAATGCAGCAGCCAGAGTTCTCACGCTGACACTGAAGTGCGAACATTACACCGGTCTTATATAAACTACATTGGCTGCCTGTAGAAGAGCGTATATTTTAAAGATCCTTTTACTTATATTTAAGTCTTTGCATAGCTTGGTTCCGCCGTATATTTCTGATTTAGTTAAATATTATGTCCCTAGGCGGAATTTTGGTCTGCCACTAGCGTATCCTATGACGTATCCCGGGCTATAATTTACGTTCTTAGCTTTGCAAAAGAAGCAGTCATTTTGAATATTACACATGAATCTTTTCCGTCGTTTTGATCGAACTTAAACTGGAAACGACAACGGCTTAGGCGGTAAATGCGATTTTTTTTGTGACGGGAAATTTTATTTAAAGGGCTGCGTCATGGTAATACGCATTTCTGGAGTCAATGTTCGATTAATTAGTATATGTTGTTAATTGATACAAACAGTTTTAAAAGCCCCCTCCCTTAATGCTTGATTGAAATGATATGCAATATTTTCCTTGAAGACTAGACATACGCACAGTTTGTTAGCCATTTGTGTACATTTATTTTCATTTCAACCATCCCACATGTGTGCTAGGGTCGTCAGCTTATATGAAAATCACAAAAAATATTCCGCAACAGAAATGCAGGCCCTCACCGTGACACAGGTCCTTAAACCAAGGTGATTTATATACAGAGACAAAAACGGAGACATTCTTTATACATGTAACAACAGCACATAAAAGGCAAAGGATAAAAGAAGTCCCTCTTGCAGTGAAGAAGGAAATGAAGTTCGATGTCGATTCTGTGCTTTTTAGTGAACCAGCCCTCCTCCACAGAGGAGTCAGTTCAGTTCAGTTCAGATTTATTTTGCACATGTTCAAAAAGAAAAATATTACAGTTTATGAGTATTAGAAAGGTAATATAAGAAGTAAATATAAGTGAGAGAAAATATGATGAATCAATCGTGCGCAGTGGTCAAAGTAGTATTAGGGCTTTCGAGTTGACCACTGCCTGCGATGTTAATAATTGGACGTAAAGATTACTCAATGATACGTGAACCGGAACTTAATATAATAGTAATATTGAAAATAATGAAAATAAAGCCCATGTCTGTAGTAGTTTATGCTTGAGAAAGGAGAAGTGATTGTTTGTATTGTTTTGAAAATGCGTAGGACGATTTTGACTGTTTTATATTGTAATCAATTGACTCCCAAATTGAAGACGAAATAAATCTAAATGTAAATTTTGCTTAGCAGCGAATCTGGTGTTATAAGTGTGACATGTTGCGGCTGTTTTTATGGTGTTTGAGAATATAGAAGGAACTGTATCTTTTTTATTTATAATTTTAAAGGTCAAAGTCGCTATTTTCAACTTAAAAACGTTGTCGAGCTTGAGGATTCGTAATAAATTAAAATAGGGAGTGGCGTCTTCTCTTTTATAAGCAAAAAATATATTTCTGATACATTTGTTTTGGCAGGTACGAAGTTTTGTAAGATGGGTAGTGTATGTGTTACCCCAACTCATGATACCATGATACACAAGTCATCCTAAGTGTATGCGAGCCGGTGTTTCCTATTCTGACATATTGTTGACGATTGTTCAAATAATCAGTAAACCAAGATAAGGGCGTGCCACGTATTCCATATTTATGTAATTTTGCGAGGAGAATTTTATGATTAACCGTGTCAAAAGCTTTGGAAAAATCTAAAAATAGACCACATGTGGTCTCCTTGTTGTCAATTGCAGTTTTCAAATTGTCAGTAATTTCAAGGATTGCCTGTTCTGTTGAATGCCCTTTTCTAAAGCCAAATTGGTAGTTATAGATTATGCTATTTTTTTCAAGAAACGACTCCAATTGATTATAAACTAGCTTTTCGAGAACTTTTGCAAAGAGTGACAATACGGATATTGGTCGATAATTAAAAGGGTCAGTGACAGTGCCGCTTTTATAAATAGGTGTGATTCTCGAGACTCTTAGAATATCCGGAACAATGCCTGTTCTAATTGATCGTTTGCATTGACGTCACAAAAAAATTACCTCAAGAAAAAACTTATATTAGTAAAATATTTTTAATGCTGTGTATAGAGCAGGTAAAAATAGAGAAATGACCGAAATTTTGGAGCAATAGAGTACTTCGTAACCGAGCTGTCGGCCAAATAATATTCGAACAATTTAGTGTAATTAGTATGCGGCGGCCATGTTGGTGTACAGCTTTAGTACACCAAGATGGCGGCCAAAAACGTACTCTACAAATAAAGCTGTTTTCCCCATCAATATGATTAGCATTCACTTCAAAACACTTTAGATATCACTTTTAAAGGTTTATCAAGTCTAAAATTTGAAATTGGCCGAAATATATGGATTTCCTTGACATTTAGGAAACACGCTGACCTGGGCTGTCACAAAATTCAAAGTACTGTAACTCACAAACAAATCACCGTATCGACGTAATTTTTTCGGAGAATACGGAGAATACCGATATCTAAATCATATTAAAAAGAACAGCTTCATATATCTCATAGTTTAGATTTTAGCATTTTGATGACGTCACATGCAAAGGGTCTATAGATTCATTGTAGATGTAAGTGAATATTGGCGAGATTATCGGGGCTGCTGATTTGATCAAATTGTTAGGGATATTAATAGATGCTTTGTTGCCGTCTAAGCCTAAAAAGAGCTCAAGGACTTGTGTCTCAGTGATAGGGGACATTACGAAACTTGAGACTGGTGAGTTATGGATATAATCAGTAGGGTTTAGATTCGTTGGGTTAATTGAATTAGCTAAACTAGGGCCTACGTTAAAGTGCCTATGAAGCTTATTTTTTTATTTTAGATATCAATTCTAAATCAAGTGAATAGTAGAATGGTAAAATATATTTTGCTTTGAATGCTGTGCCGCTGAGTTAAGGAGGTTTTAATATCCAAAATGCTAATTACATGACGTCAGGGGAGGCATCTGCAATCACTTCTTAGTGGTTGTGAATGTGCGTTTCTACTGATATAAGAAAATAAATTTCTAACATCATTTTATTTCAACCATGGGTATAACACTGATAATAAAAATAATAAAAATAATTGTAACAAAAAAAATTGTATAATAATTGATGCCTCCCCTGACGTCATGTAATTAACATTTTGGATATTAAAACCTCCTTAACTCAGCGGCACAGCATTCAAAGCAAGATATATTGTACCATTCTACTATTCACTTGATGTAGAATTGAGATCTAAAATAAAAAAATAAGCTTCATAGGCACTTTAACGAAATGTTGGTTAAATTGATTCGCTATGTCAAGATTGTTGGAATATGTCTTATTATTTCTAATTATTCGAGTAGGGTATAACTGACCTTTTGTTTTTCGCTTAATGAGCGTTCCAATGAGTTTCAAGTCAGACAAGCGTTTTGGGCACGACAAGGAGGAGGAGGAGGAGGAGGACTGGGGAGGGTTCACCTGACACAGGGAGCCCATAATCTGATTTCTTCGAAAATTAGAGGTACCTGCGGAGGAGACTAGGGCGAGACACCTCAGCACCCCTAGATTTTGGGGCATGCGTACCCGGATCATTGCCATTTACACGACAAACATCTCTGGTGTCGTGCCGAAAAGTTTTGCTACGCGTGAATAACATTTAGGAGTGCCGTGCCCCAAATGCTTATCATGTAAATCGGCTTTTACTATGGGCTCTTAACTTTGTCCTTTCTTCATTGCGAAATCCCCGAAATATGCCAGGTGTTTCAGTATCAGGCCCTTTTTTTTTGGGGGGGGGGGGGAGGAGAGGGAGAATGGGGAGAGGGGAGGGGGAAGAGAAAGAAAGGTGCCTGACACAAATCCATTCATTGACTCGTGTTCAACATCCAGAATCTGGATGTAGCGCTGATTGGATAAAAATCAAAAGACTCAAAACCGGATGTGAAAATGTCAGGTCCGCGCGAGCTTACTTTGAAATCTGCACTAGCGAACAAGGATTTGGTATCTGAAATATCTCTTGTAATAACGAATGAAATGGATTTCATAAAAGCAGTTAGAAGCGCTTTACAGTTCTTACCAAATATTGACTTAAAGCTGCTCAAAAACTTTGTCTCGAAGGCTTGCTTCTCGATCGAAAGTCGTAGACAAAGTCGTAGACAAAGAAACAGACGAAATACAAGTACCATACTAAGGTCTTACATTTTCTTTACAGAGATCACAGGCAGCCCAGACTCGACATAATGAAGTATCAATCTTTTATTATTGAAGATTTATTTCGTAGGAATCGGAAAAGAGAATTCACAAGGAGCAATTATGTAAACTCTTCCGAGATCGCTTATGAAACATACCACAGGTAACCCAAAAGGCGGGAAATATATGTCGAGTCTGGGCTGCCTGTGCAGAGATCGAAAAACTTTGATGTATAAAAATCCGGCCGACATATCAAAACTATAAATTCCCGAAGCTTGTGATGACGGTTATGTCAATTTTTCGAAAACCGGAAATAAATGTCATTGGTTAAAAAGTGATGGCTCGATGACGTAAGCTTTGGAGGCGGAAAGCCTTTCTCTATTGATCTGTGTCAGACTCTCTTCTCTTTTCTCTACGCCTTCACTTTTGAGAGCCTGATATTCAGGTTAAGGTGTTTCCGCATTTAGACTCGAATAAAAGCACTTTTCTCTTCATTTTTCCATATTGGTTTTTGCTATTTAAATGAGCAATGAAAGCAGCACAGTCTAGGAACTTGGCTTGATTGACAGGTAATAGTTGGAGGATGACCCCGCCTACAGTGTTCCACATTTCTGGACGTGTTAAGTTTATAAACATGCTTAAGAGTATTTATTAATGTTTTAAATTTATTACTGAGAAAATATGGAAAAAGATAGAGGTAGATCAGTCTACGTGTTTCTATGTAATTTAAGGCACTCAGCTAATACACAACAATATACATGTCAGTAGAGCGACAGTTCTATTGTGTGATGGTTTGTAAATAATTTTAATATATTTATTCCTTTTTGACTTCCAAGTGCAGCAAAGTGGAAAACACACGTCTTTACACGTTTAAATGTTTAATGAGTTGTCTTGCGAAAAGATGAATAAAATTACCTTATTTGGTCTTGCTGCTTATACGAAACTCATACTCGATCTTAAGTTTTGTGTTTTAACGATTTTCAAGCTGCGTTGTTTTGAATAGAATAACTTGTCTTAACTGAAAGATGGATACGTGTAAAAACACACGTACAGAAACAGATGGTAATTTGTATTCCATTTATGTCATTTAGGACTGGGATTCTATGGCAAGAAAATATCCTGTTCTAAAATACCACAAGTGAAACACCTTAAGCTGTTCTTTCAGGTTTCTCCTCGTTCCTGGATAACCATGGAGCAGCAGTCTGTTCTACAGTAATACTATCCCATTGGAAAGAAGAGTGTGCCAACAAAAACTGGGTTTTGAATTCCTGGGTTTTGAATCTAGTAGTTGCTTTTCAAGTCAGACGCTCCTATCGGTTTATACTTTTCCAAATATTTCATTTCTGCTGGGAACAGTTTTAACTGAAGCACTAATAAAAACTAGATCGGGGGTAGAAGCGGAATATTGAATATTGAATATCGTGGTTGAAAACTGAGGAATATTGAATATTTGCCTTAAAAATATACTGAATACGGAATATTTCAATGAAAATTAAAAAGAATAAGGAATATCCAAATTTTTTTTGTACGGAATGGGAATATTTACCTCAGGAGAGCAGAGCCCGGAATACGGAATTTTTAGAGTGAAAATATTCCGCTTCTACCCCCGAAACTAGAGTTAAAGGAGAGTTTCCGTGATCAGCTTTGTAACCTAGGTGAATACGTAGACACTGCATGAGATCGAGTTATTGTAGTTGTACATGTACGTAGCGCGAATAACTTAAACATATAACATTGAACATTTATTAATGCCATATAAGATAACAGCACTATTTAGGCCATCCCAATAAAATGTTTTATTTACCATCGCCAGAACGGCCCTCTTTTTTGATTGATTGAATAATGATTGTATATTTGTTTTAAACTACACCTCTTTTCCGAGCTCTAGACGTATTAGTTTCTTGCCTTTCTCATGCTAATTGCCAATCCACAACTAGTTGAGGAAAAAGTAGTCGAGGAAAACATTAATATTTTTTACGCGAGTCTTCAAGCTGCTTCAAGCGACGTTCCAGATATCCGCTAAGGTTCTTTTTTTAACCGACCGACCGCCGACCATCACGAGCCAGAGGGCGATGGTAAACGAATCATTTTATTGGGATGGCCTTTGTTATAAATAAGTAGAGTTTAATAAACAAGGAGAACAGCATAAATTTAAACTGATGTTCAATTTTCAGAGTGAAATAACTATAAATCAATAAATAACAAAGAAACAAGTATTATTGATATTATAGCACCATAGAGAAAATAAACAAATCTTCAATGAATATAAAATGTAGAGTTTTGTATTGTGTCAGAAAAGGGGAACACGTGAAGATTTCCCAATTGTTTTTACGAGAAATAGTTTAATTTTTAAGATTATCAAAATTAATGTTAGTAAAAGCTGGCATGTTAAAGTGCATGTACTAAACATGAAAAAAACAGAGACGTGGCAATGTTTTGTTATAACCCACCCAATACGAGAAGCGTTATAACTATATTAACATGCTGTGTTCCCGTGAAGTAGGTTTTTTCTCAATTGCTAATTTTACAAGGCATTTTGAATTGAAGAAGTTACGAGAATTTGATAAATATCTCATGTTTATTCCATCAACCCATGCAGTTATAAATATACCTTGCAACTCGTGAGACCATTTGAAAAACAAAACGCCAGTAACGAAATGTTTTATTTTTCACGAGTTGCTTAATTCCAGTACCAGTATGACCTTTATACTGTGTTGTTTCTGCAGTAGATCAATAACATATAGGGACCAGTCATTAATTAGAGGGGGAGGGCTGGAGCAATGGTGGAGGTTCACCAATTTTCATGCAGCAAATTCGAGGTGGGTGAGTGGAGCCATAGTAAGCTAGAGGGGGAATGGGGAGAAGAGGTAAAAAAACATTGTTTAAGCATAGTGTTTTTCATTTGTACCAGCCCCCCTCTAATTAATGACCAGTCCCTTTGCGAAACGACCCACGCTTGATAACGCTGACAACCATTGAGTAGACACTGGAAGTATTTTAAAGACAATCGCTAATAGATTTGCATGAGATAATTAATTAATGAACAGTATATTTTGTTAAAACACGGTTGCTCACAGCTTTTCTGTTGGATCTTTAATTCTCTGCAGAAAACATCAGCGAAAACCTCAGTTTTTTCGCTTTTAAGTCAGATATTGTTGTCAGCCTCAGTATATTTCCTTTCCTAGAATTGCTTTTCAGAGTTAGTCTACGCGTGAGGAAATACTTTTTAAAGCAACTGGCAGCAATAAGACTTCAGCCATTTCGTCTACATCTTGTGGCGCGTATGGCACATACAGACGGTGATGGGTCGGGGTTCGAAGTTAATTTCGATTTCCGTGTCCGTGTTTTTCGTAAAAACTATGTCGAATTCTGGGTTATAGACGATTCAGAATAATCAGAATAATTTTTCCTCGTAAAACCGGTCCGGTTCTCGACCTCATGACCGCCCACACCTATACCCATTTATCATACGAGTATCTCTCCCACCCGGCGGTTGGCGTCACATGAAAGTGAGTTATACCATTTCTATATAAATAATTAAAGAGCAGAAGATGTATGACTAGCTGTTAACTTTATGTTACGTTTATCATCCTGTTATTTCAGCTCTTTAATAATGTTTGTTCTTCGATTTTTCCTCATCTTTGCTCAAATGGCTTCTGGTTTCAAGTTAACTTTCGCCGACGAAGAAGGTATGCGCGAATGTTTTCTTTATTTAAACATATTTATTCGCTACATTATTTTGTCGTAAGAGTAGCAGAAGCACTCATCATCATGCGAATGTACGTTCAGCTTTATCGCTTCATTATATCTTACATATCAAGTTCTAAAATGTCATTGCTATCTTAGGATCTCAATACACAACGATAAATGCAGCTTTTCGACTTGTATAGCAGTGATAGCAAACGAAATTCCATGGAAACATCCAGTTTTACTCCGGTTGTTGCTGGAAAAAAGCAACATTCAGTAAAATGCCGCCATACTTAACACGTACTTGTACACGAAAAGCATTTAGGGCACAGCACTCCTACTTGGACACGGCATTCTAAGCACGGCACTCCTAACTTGGGCACGGCCCTTCAAACAGGCGAGCGAGACTACATTTCCACAGGCTCTCAAAACCCCTAGGTTTTCGAACACGCGTACAAGAAACATTTCCATTTATACACGACAAAAACAAAGGTGCCGTGCCTAAAATTGTTGGAACGCGTATACCCAAAATGTAAGAGTGTTGTGCCCAAAATGCTTGTCGTGAAAACCGTACTCTAGAACACTGTCTTCTGCTACTAATGGAAAGAAATGAACTTTTTATATACATGACCTACAATAACAATATAAACGACGGCTATTTTTTCAGTATTCACTCTACATAATGATAATGAATGATTAGGACAACTTGCAGTCAACTGAACGGATCGACTCCCTTCAGAATTTTTCTTAGTTGATAAATAAGTTACATTATATCCATAACAACATTAGGTTTCATTATTAAAAAATCAGTTTCCTGGGATGACAAAAACGAATAAAAAAAACCCGAATTAAACCCGAATTGAAAAAGGATCCGTTTCTTTTCAGTTTTGAATAATATATACCTTGTTTTCGAAACCTGCTGCAGACTGGTTAGAACCTATTTGCTTCCCTGAGAAATAATGATAAAGAGAGGGCAATCGTAGATGTTGAATGCCATTATGGCATTCCATGAAAATAGTCCAATACGTTTGCCCACGTACGAAGGTATGAGATATGAAGCTCCTGTGAGTGTGTTCTAGGAGTACGCCTGCCCAGGCTTTAGCTTGATAGTTCTTTTCGGGGTTCTAAGAAGCAGTCGTTTTAAGGCCCAATTTAACAGTAACTATTGAAAAGGAATCTACCTCTGCGTCATATGAATGATCTCGCAACTGAAGTAAAATATTCTAAATTATGCAAAATAATATTGGTTAGTAAATTGTGATTGTACACGATTTCACAGTATTAGCCCAATTTATTTTCAGTTTTTGAAAGGAACAGAACACAAAACGTAACGTTTCTATCAATGACGTCATATCGTTACTTTATTATTATTTTTAAGACTCGTGCCGTACAGTGGAATGGAAGTCCCCAGTCCCAAATAAAGCATTCACTGCCGGTCACGTGATCAAGAACCTGACAGTAACTACCCAATCAGTGTGTGAGATTCAGTGCTATCTCGAACCTGAATGTACGTCATACAACTTCAAACACGATTCACTGAACTGCGAGCTGAGTTCTTCTAACGATGAAGTGCATACAAGTGCTCTGGTGAATTGCACTGACTGTGTTTACCGTGCAATCGAGGTATTGTGTTATTCCATTTGTTTGAGATTAGGCCAAGGTTTCTTAGATAGCAAGATATCACTTTATGTAAATAACGTGTGCCTAAGAATAGCGCTGCGCGTGAGGTCTAAAAATAGACTGTCTGATATGGGCGGCCGTTACCACCAAAAATACAGAACAGGAATCATTTAACAAAGAATTGTGGAATGATCAATACGAAACACGAACGGAATAGACAGAAATGAAACCATCTGACTATCGCTTGCCAAATGGAATAGACAAAACACAAATGATAAAGACAAAACACGAACGATCTAACTACCGACGTAGAAATGATTCAACCAAGTATCAAATGATCAATACAAAACACGAATGATCCAACTCGCTTATGTCAAATGGAAAGATAATAATGAAATGATCCAACCTAAATACAAACGATCCAACGCAAAGTAATTCAATTCAACGTAAACACGAATGGTTTGGCGTGATGTCAAATGATCAAGTCAACAGTCGAATGGTTCAGTCAACAGTCGAATGGTTCAGTCGACGGGGGGTCTCCATGACGTCACGCACTGCAAAATTGGCGGCAAAACAAAGCTGCCATGTTTGGACATGTTTGTCTCCTGAGTTGGTTCTACTATAAATCGATTCTGGTACTAAGTGTTTATTGCTATTTTACATCATCCTGAGAAGTTGTTAATAATATTTTATCAGCTTGTTTAGCTAGTCACCCAAATTAGTCTAGTCTAGCTAGGAAAATCGAAGGTCTTCCCGGTTGCAAAGTGGGCTTGAACTGATCTATATTACAGGCGCGGATGCAGAAAAAAATCTGACCGGTTTTCAAACTCCAAAATTGGAAATTTTACTGAACCCCCCTCCCCTTTAAATCTGGAAATTTTGACCGGTTTCCGTAAACCGTTTAAATCGGTCTGGATCCGCGCCTGCATTATGATTCTTCTTAGACTTTAATAGTTCTTAATTACATCATTGATTATAACACAAAAATATCCGAACATTTAACTTTCATTTGGAATGTTCTGTCATGGTTCAGTTCAAAGAGAAATCAGACGCCTCTATACTTACGGATTTCCGGCCTCGGACTTTAAATGCATGCATACCTGGAGCCATTAGCTCCTGCATGTGCATACCTCGTTCAAACTGCTACAAGTTCGCATCGAAATTTTCACCGGAATACAACACTTCACATATGTAATTGTTGTGAGCCTCTGTAAATCCGCCTAAGCAGATGTTCTCAAGTGGAAAAGTACATGTATGTGATTTTTTTTGAAATCCAGTTAACATACTCTCTTTGTCAGTAGAAATGATCCACGAAATACTCACTCAACATCTTTATCAATCGCCACTGACATTTGACTCAGAATCAGAATACCAGTTCTACCAAGAATGCACGAAATATGCATAAGAGGGCACCGAATATGAGACTATTTCAGGTAGTTACAGTGAAATGGCTTTTCATCACCATATATAGTAAATCCCATTTCTCGAGCGAGCATATAAGATTTTTGCTTATTATGGAAAGAAAATAATATTTATTTGCACAATTTATATACAAATGTAATACAAACTTCTCTGTTGAAACATCTGATACGGCAATTTGCCTCGACCATGCTAAGGCCATCCCAATAAATGTTTTGTTTACCATCATCCGACCGACTCTTTTTGGGGGGAAATCCAAAAGAAATTCAAAGTTTATAAAGACCGACCCAATTTTGTGGAAAAGTTTCTTACTTTTCTCGTGCAAGTTGTCAATCCACAACTAATAGAGGAAAATGTGTCTTCAAGCTGACGTGGTTCCAGATCCCCTAACGTTTTTACCGGCCGACCGACCCACCATCACGAGCCAGATGGCGATGGGAAACGAAACATTTTATTGGGATGGCCTAATACGGTTGTGTATTTTTATTCAGTTCGTAGTTTGGATCGCCTAAAGGCTCCATATCAATGACTCTTGGAAATACACAGAAGTCATCAGTCGGCTAAGCAGCTAACTCGGCTCATTGTAGTTTTACGAGTCATTTGTATTTTGGCGAGCCTTTATAAGTTGTTTATTATATATAAATATACAAAAACTGCAGAAAATGGCAATCGAGAAGCCATTTTATTTTTACTGCCGGCGAATACGTTCTCATATTAGGTGCGTTCTTTGCAGATTTATATAATAAACCTAGCCGTATTAGATACTTAGCCGATACATAAGCCATATGCTCTATATATTATGGAGCAGAATTCATATGGCTGGCCTTGGGAATGTTGTATCTCTTTATTTACCCACAGAGTATCTTCATATAATCATGCTCTTCCAGAGAGCCATGCCATGAATAATTTTTTTTTTGTGTGTGTATTTGTATATATGTATTTGTATTTTTTATGCATTTATGTATTATATAATTCTGCCAATAACGCACCGCAAAATATGAAGAACGCTCGCCTAAAGGTATTAATAACCTCTGTAACAGTGCCACGTACTACACTGTAGTGTGTTAACATGAGATAAGGGACTGTGCAAAAGCAGGAGGGGGAGGGGGTCGAGAAACGGGAGGGGGGGGGGGGGGGCACAATGTGAAATCATATCCCAAGAGAGGGGGCAACATGTAAATTACTCTATGCAAAGGAGGGGGGTGATATCTAATTTTCAACAATAAACCTGTACCACTAATAAAAAAATAAAATATATACACTATCATTTTCCTGGTACTGTAACTTACATGTACAAAGCATAATTTATCTATCATGGAAAATATCAGAAATAGAATTTGGGGCAAAAAGAGTTCATGTTGTTTTATGGCGATACTTGCACTTTAAAGGCCTGTACTCTACTAATACGCAAATAAATAAAATAAATAAAATAGAAAGCACTGAAACTCGATTTAATGTCCTTTTTTTCTTGCCGGTTCATATTTCAAAACAGAAAACAACTTTATCTATCAAGATATGGCATTGATGCTTGGAGTTAGTCAGCGGACTGTGGAGAATAGAATGGCAGAATATGAAATGACGAATAGTTCACCATTGAGAACCCTTAGTTTTTATTGCATTTTCATACTTGTACGAGGAAGATAGAAATTCCGGTTTTATATGATAACTTATGATGAAGACACAACCGATGTTTGCGCACGTTTTGTTTATTAACCAGCTCCTTGACCATGTAAATGGCCAAATTAGAAAACTAACATCGCGAGTAACAAGAAATAGAGGGTATTGTTCACCGTGCATGAGATGCTGTTGGAGCAAAAGATTTACAGATATTATACTTCCGGCTAAGTGGCATTCCAAAAAGTCCATAAATCAAACTTTGGAGAATACAGAGAAACCAAACACATTTAAATATTATTCAACAGATTTTGCTTAAACTGTGATCACATATATATATACTACTGCAGATCGGATTCACGGGGACCAAACCACTAGGATACCGGAAATTTAACAGGCCGGCTTTAAATAAAAGCGCCTGCAAAATATCAATTGGTAAAAACAAATTAATGTATATACTGTATTCTCGTATCGTTTCTTACTTGTATTATATCGCACCAGATATTATTGATCACTTCTGCTCTTCGGATGGCTGATTTTATCGCTATAGCTGATATAGATTTAGAGATAGTTTGTTTACTAATTATAAAAAAACAAAAATTTCACGCCAGTACCCAAACTACAATACCTTTCACTATGATATAACCGCATGATATTCTATCAGGGTTTTTTAATTTACTCAAAAATGGGCTTAGTCATCCTCGGCTACCCAGCTGGGGCTAAGAGGGGGGAGGTGAGGAAAGTAAAGGGAAGGAAGAAAAAGAGCCGGCAGTTCTCCAAAAAAGATAGTCCTATATTTCTGCCGAGTGTGTGGCAGAAATTATTTTAATTCATCGACAAGACTAAAAGGAAAAGTAATATCGCAGGATAATGTATTTACATTTTGAAAAAGTTTTGAATGCCACTAGGCTGAGCGAATAACATCATATAGTTCTTGCGTTTGCAATACGTGAAACTGATACCGCATCGTGAAAGTTTATGAGGCGGGTTCGATGACACTTCAGATCGACGTTGTAAGGAAACTGCTGCAGCGAACGCAGCGAACGCAGCTAAAGCAGCTTGATTTTCAGACGGGCTATTGTCCGTAGCCAATACAGTAACAACGTCGCTGATTGGGCACAACAAATCAGCCGGGAATGTGGAACACATTCCTGATTTGTGCCAAATCAGACGAGAGCAACTAGAGCCGCTTTGGAACTAGACTTTATAGTGTTCCCAGGGCTCTTCTTCTTCCTTCTCCTTTTCTTCTTTTCCCTCCCGCTCCCTCTCCTTTTCTTCGCCCGCTCTTCACCCCTTTCTCTTCGCCCCTGGGTATCCGAGGTAGGGCTTAGCAAGTAAGCCTAACGTATGATCTTGTGTAACAAAATTCAAAGTATATTGTCATTTCGTGAGGTTTTGATGGACTTTGATGTAGTAAATGGGAAAAGAATCCTCTGTCTATCATAGTGATTTTTTCGAACAATAGTATCGGCACTTATTTTGAGCGGAAATGCCCTTAAATTTGCTTTTTGTAGCATCACAATAAGGTAACGGTATTTCGCGAGGTTTTGATGGATTTCTGAGTCAAATGTCAGTGGCGATTGATAAAGATGTTGAGTGAGTATTTCGTGGATCATTTCTACTGACAAAGAGAGTATGTTAACTGGATTTCAAAAAATATCACATACATGTACTTTTCCACTTGAGAACATCTGCTTAGGCGGATTTACAGATGCTCACAATAATTACATATGTGAAGTGTTGTATTCCGGTGAAAATTTCGATGCGAACTTGTAGCAGTTTGGACGAGGTATGCACATGCAGGAGCTAATGGCTCCAGGTATGCATGCATTTAAAGTCCGAGGCCGGAAATCCGTAAGTATAGAGGCGTCTGATTTCTCTTTGAACTGAACCATGACAGAACATTCCAAATGAAAGTTAAATGTTCGGATATTTTTGTGTTATAATCAATGATGTAATTAAGAACTATTAAAGTCTAAGAGGAATCAAGGGCACCCAACGAGTACTTTTTTAAATTCGTTTGAAACCAGTTGTGTGCAGCTTATCTAGCCATTTTAAGGCGCCTACTATGTCTTTTGACGTATTCTAGAAAGCCATTAGCTGTTCGGATTTTCTAGGTGGAAATCGCGTCAACCGAAAATACTATGGCAAAATATTCCCGGCCTACGAATTTGTTAGTAGTCTAGAACAGAAACAAGAATTTTCTAGCCCAAGTAACTTCATGTTGCAAAGTTTTGTGGAAGTACGAATTTTTTAGGGATTCTTTTTTCCTTTAGGCAATTCTTAGGGAATGAAAATGTGCTGTTCTGACTCTATTGATCAGACGAATTGGGACGTACGAATATTTCAGGGGAAACCTTTTAGTCTCTCTTTTCTTCTATAATTTTCTAGGGATTGAAAACATATTTTCTAGCCAGTATTTCAGAAAACAATTTTCTAGAGACAATTTTTTCAAATCCGAAAGTTTTAGGCTAACTTACTCTCCCGAACAGCTTTTTAACCGAAAACTTCGTTGGGTGCCCTTGAGGAATCATAATACAGGCGCGGATCCAGACCGGTTTAAACGGTTTACGGAAACCGGTCAAAATTTCCAGATTTAAGGGGGAGGGGGGTTCAGTAAAATTTCCAATTTTGGAGTTTGAAAACCGGTCAGATTTTTTTCTGCATCCGCGCCTGTAATATAGATCAGTTCAAGCCCACTTTGCAACCGGGAAGACCTTCGATTTTCCTAGCTAGACTAGACTAATTTGGGTGACTAGCTAAACAAGCTGATAAAATATTATTAACAACTTCTCAGGATGATGTAAAATAGCAATAAACACTTAGTACCAGAATCGATTTATAGTAGAACCAACTCAGGAGACAAACATGTCCAAACATGGCAGCTTTGTTTTGCCGCCAATTTTGCAGTGCGTGACGTCATGGAGACCCCCCGTCGACTGAACCATTCGACTGTTGACTGAACCATTCGACTGTTGACTTGATCATTTGACATCACGCCAAACCATTCGTGTTTACGTTGAATTGAATTACTTTGCGTTGGATCGTTTGTATTTAGGTTGGATCATTTCATTATTATCTTTCCATTTGACATAAGCGAGTTGGATCATTCGTGTTTTGTATTGATCATTTGATACTTGGTTGAATCATTTCTACGTCGGTAGTTAGATCGTTCGTGTTTTGTCTTTACCATTTGTGTTTTGTCTGTTCCATTTGACAAGAGATAGTTAGATGATTTCATTTCTGTCTATTTCGTTCGTGTTTTGTATTGATCATTTGATACTTGGTTGAATCATTTCTACGTCGGTAGTTAGATCGTTCTTGTTTTGTCTTTACCATTTGTGTTTTGTCTGTTCCATTTGACAAGAGATAGTTAGATGACTTCATTTCTGTCTATTCCGTTCGTGTTTTGTATTGATCATTTGATACTTGGTTGAATCATTTCTACGTCGGTAGTTAGATCGTTCGTGTTTTGTCTTTACCATTTGTGTTTTGTCTGTTCCATTTGACAAGAGATAGTTAGATGATTTCATTTCTGTCTATTCCGTTCGTGTTTTGTATTGATCATTTGATACTTGGTTGAATCATTTCTACGTCGGTAGTTAGATCGTTCGTGTTTTGTCTTTATCATTTGTGTTTTGTCTATTCCATTTGGCAAGCGATAGTCAGATGGTTTCATTTCTGTCTATTCCGTTCGTGTTTTGTATTGATCATTCCACAATTCTTTGTTAAATGATTCCTGTTCTGTATTTTTGGTGGTAACGGCCGCCCATAGTCTGAAACGAGACTCCCCGCAAAACTCAGACAAACACACGCGACTGTTTACAGTATTTCAGTGACTTTGAGAGTCGTGTTAGAAGATGATTCATAGATTTTTCGATCAAAAAAAGAAGAAATACCTGAAATAAGATTCCCAGTCATATCAGTAATGGTAACTACCAAGCACTGTAAGTTGCTGGGGAAGATATAAGATATAAGAGTGACTCTAGATGTATAAAAACCTTCATAAATCGCTCAAAGAGATATCCTCTCGGAGATGGAAGCATCGATTGGTACACCGCTAGCAGAGTTTCTCATCTTTTGGCAGTGCTTGTCAGCGTTGGATAAATGTTTTTTACAGGAGACTTCAAAAGCACAGAATAATAACGAGACAAGTGCATTGAAATGCAAGGGGGAGTTTGTCTGAACTATACACTACCCGCCAGGAAACATAGCGAGAAGGAATTACAGTTCAACCATAGTTTACTTGAATTTATGGATTTGAAATAAAGTTTTGAAGCGAACTGACTCATGTACATGCTTTGATTTATTTTACGAACACAAATAAGTTTTAAAATCTCTTTCCGAAATGTCGCACGGAATTCGAATGGGTATCTTGCAGGTAATTTGAAAACTCGACAAATGCAAAACATAATAGCTTGAAAGAGCACACCAAAATATAAAGCAAGTCTGCTTAATTGTAGGGTAATATTTTTTTTTATAAAGCTATAAATTTGCAAACAAAAATATCATTTGTACAGAGAAATAGTACAGAGAAAATTCCGGGCATATTTCTCTGTGAAGATTTGTCTAACCATAAATGATTAACTCGTACCTTTGTTAGTCTGTTCAAAATCTTGCACAGTTGGTATCTATTTTCCAGCCATTACATTAGTTTTGGTCTCCGATGAATTTAATTTAAAATAATTTCAAATATTAAGTTACCTGCTGGCTACAATATACAGTCAATATTCCCATTCGCCGATGAATCTCTTACGAAAAACCTGACTTTTCAAAGTTTAGGTGAAGTCTTACGACGATATTCAATGGGAAAAGATAGGTTTGGGATTAAGCTAGAGATTGACTATATTAAACGTGGTTTGCGGCAACGAATAGGCCAGTCCAAGATAATTTCCACCACTTTTTGTAGGAGCCGGGGAAACACGGCGCGAAATACAGTGTTTGTATGGGAAACTGAAAACACGATTGCATGCTTCCCAGTACAACTACATCCCTCAAATTTTGATCAGTCAATCTCTTACCTGGTATCTAAAGTTTGCAGGCAGTGAATATTTCAGAAATTCGATTTTACGGAAATTATTTGGCATCGGATTCCCATACAAACACTGTATTTCGCGCCATCTTTGCACCCCCAGACGCGAAACTCGCTTGTAAGATCGCTGTTTGCCGCTTTGTTTCAATCCTCTGTATTTTAGCCAACGTTTAATTAAGCTGTTCGACAGTACAATCATCAGGTTCTCTTTCGAAGTATAATGCAGGAAAGCCATAATTTCTGGTAGAATAGTCAGACGACGAACTGAAGTGCTAGTCAATTCTTGTAAGTTCTAACGCGAAAAGTGGTAAATTTGTCTGAGTCATGCGTGACGTCACTCACGCGCAGCGCTATTACGTGACTTCTTGAAAAAGAGCCTCAGCTATTATCGGTTCTCTTTTTCAGCAAAACACGAATTATACAACCGGAGAAAATCTCGAGAAATTAATTGCAAAAGTCGAATAGGTGTGAATCCAGAAATGTGATATTATAAACATAGATACCTTGAGTATACCCAGTTGTCTATGTCACAATATTGATAACATGCTTGTTTTAGTCTAGAAAAAAAAACGTTTGTTACAAATCAAAATTTTGACGTCGTGACGAGCATCAGCGTCACGTAACGCACTGCTGTTTTTGTGATTTCCTGAGTATACCGTTATGAGATATGTCACACATGCCTTTATATTCTAGAATCACTGTATTGGAGCCAAGTGTCCATATCATAACAGGACCTGTCAATCAGGATTCGGTGGCGTTAAAGGCTATCGTTGTGTTTGTCAGAAGTGTTACAAAGGCGACACTTGTGACACAGGTAACCCATTTGATTATACAAGAGAAGAATACCAAGGGTGCCTATCTCCTTAATGTCATCTGGTACAATGGGTTTGGAGCCATATACAAAATGTAGCTATATTTATATCAGAAGTGAAGGCTCTAATTGGCTTATGATTGAACTTGAACTTGAACTGAAGTCCACTCAGTGTGTCCCTGCGAGCAGAGCCTTATTTTCTTTGGTTTTCTAATCTCCTTCCACAGAGAGCGAAGAACATATGACTGCCGTATTCGTGTTTCAATCACATGAGCATGCGTTGTCCGTTGCTTGGAAACAATCTCCTTCAGACAGTACATTTCCCACTGACCAATCACAAGAGACTGTTTCCACGCTTGAGATATGAAAAACCAGTTATGTTAATTAAAACCGGTTTCTTCGTCCCAGATTCTGGACGACGCCAAACACGAATACGGCAGTCTTAATTTCTTCGTTCTCCGTGCTCGCAGGATAAGTGTTTCTTTCCTGTACTTGAAAAGACTGAAGGAAAAGTGTTTTCGTGTATTTTTGTTATCAGATTAAAAAAACGAAGATATTAGCTCGAAAATATTAGCTTATTTCAGCTACTCTGTAAATTCGAGGATAAATAAAGTGTATGTATGTATGTATGTATGTGACTCCGTAGAATAGCAGTTATCCCAAACACAACATAACACAGTGTTGTTCCAGTAAATGACCAAGATATAGAGTTCATTTTAATGTATACAGCCTTTTATGTCCTTCCCTGAATTGTGATTATATATGATGGACTTACTGTCAATGTTGAACTCGGTTTGCGGGACAGAAAACACAAGACCACTGAGTTGGATTAATCTGGCTATGTGTATGTTTTGAACACATAGCCGCTTTAATAACTCATTAATATTTATATCATTACAGATCTTTTTTTTTAATATCATACATTTGCCCAGCAAATGGGGACTTTAAGTGGGGACTTAAAGTGGGGATTAAAGTGGGGCCACGCCCTTGACACAAGTAAGGTGGTACGGACCATGGGAAGGAGGAGGGTTGAAAATCGACAAAGCTGTTAGGTCGAGCGTAAGCAGCTAAGATTAATCTCACGCATAAGAGTTTACCACGTGCTATATTGTACCCCTATAGGGGGTGTGAATAATTGACTCCCACTCCGCATGCATTGTGCACGTGCTTAACATGTGCTTTGTGTAGCATTACATTACCAATACGGGTAGGACATAAAACTTTTATTGTCTAGCCAATAACCACTTTACATAGGACCAAGACCAAACCTCGTAAATGAGGTATTTTTCGTTGTTGGTAATTCTCCCGAACATGTTCTATATTTGTTTCAAAAGTCAACTTTATATTAAGTCATGTTCTTTGCTATCTAGTGGAGATCAGTTTGTTTCTCATGTAATACGTTTTGTTCCATTTTCAGGAAACTTCGTCCTACAGTTTCCACGTAGGTTACACTTGGATCACGTGTTTTATAATAAGTCTCTCAATATGACTACCTTCACTGTGTCGCTTTGGCTGCAAACCGAGCACATAAATGGATCCATATCCCAGTCTCCTATCAGCATCTCCACTGGAGAAAGCCAGAATGCGTTCTTCTTAGAGCTAGAAGCCACACTAACCTCTATTTCAATTGGTAACGAGAACAGGTATTGCAGGAATGCACGATTTACGTTATTTTACTTTATTAAAATTATAACTAACATCACTGATCATGGTAAGGGAACGAATACATTACCAGACATCACGGACAAAATGGCGGATAGCTTTTGCAGGGCATTTAAAAATGGGCAACACTTACAAATAAATGTATTGGACTAAACATAAAAGATTTTAATTATAGCCTAACCTCTATAAAAGCTTTCACTTTTCCGGTCTTCTCGTTTCAAACTCAGGACTCATAGAAGCCCATTAGTTTAATTCTTTTATGAATCCAGTCACGTTTCCTTCGGTCAAAACAGATGGCTTGCGTCGTTTTAGCTAGGCTGCCATACATCCCTTGAACTTCCATGTAGTACTCGCTAACCAACAACGAAGGCCAAATGCCGGTCTTCTAATTTGCTTCCACCAATAATCAGGCCTTAGTTTGGTTTGGTGAAAACTGCTCCGAAAAGTGTTAAATTTGGCTAAAGAATCCAAATGCAGGATCTAATATAATAAAACGAGGGATTGAGCAACTTCGTCCCCAGTCTCTTCTCGGTCAGATTCAAGATGACGGCTACTCCAGAGAAGACCCTAGTAAAGGCTGGATCACGTGATCAAATACTCCCAGATTCTAGGAGTAGTTTTTCACATGATTTGGCGATCTAAAATGGCGGCCAAGCTAAATATGAAACTGTATAATACGTGCCTACAAACCATAGGTATCCCAATTCGGAGTGATCGAAATGCGATTAACGGTATTTCCACGCGGCGTACGATGTAGTGAAAACAGGTCTACTAAACCGCTTGAAATGGAGTTTACTTGGATAAAGAAACAGTGGAAGGGTATCACAATGCTGCCAGGATGTATCTAAGCTAAAAGAGAATCCTAAAAAGCCGTTCATTTTCCGTTAGCGTTGAAGCGAAGCGATCGATAGCACATGCTCAGGTTAAACGGCTTCTCCCGGCTTTCCCACTGATAAAACTTACCAGAAAACTACCCGGTAATACACTTCATCTATATACGAATCATCTCCGTGGTCTCAGCACGTTTGGCCAATAAAAAGCATTGTTAGAACAACCTTTGCGTCATAACCGAAGAGTCAATCGAATACGTCCCAGTTCGGGTCTTCTCTCGGAGTAGACGCCATCTTGGATCTGACCGAGAAGACCATGGTCACCGGCGAGGTTGGGTTCATTCAGCACAACAAGTCTGCGGAATCTCCTTGGAGTCTTTACTCGTCTGCCCGACCGAATCTTTACGCAAGAATCAGCCACCACAGGAATCGGCTTTCGGGCCGGAACAAAGGCAACACAGTTGAATATTGAAGATCTTCAATACGTTTTTAATGGTAAATCCATTTTTAATGGTAAATCCGGAAAACTGGTACATTAAAGTATTCAGTAAAGTATTTAGGATTTTAGCTCGTAAAATATTATATAAAATGCCACCATGAAATTTTGAAACACATTTCTTTGGGCATATCTCCACTTCTAATTAACATTTTTGAGTGATTGTAAATGTAAATGTAATTGTTGACTGGTTTCCTGTGCTGCATTGTTGTGCTAGCTGGAGCCCGTGACTTTCGATTCAGCGAATTGCCATATCAAATTACATTTCAAGATGGCGGACGGTGATAAGCAAACCACATTGGCTGCAAATGGGGATTAAAAGGTGAGGAATTCGTAGAGTTTTTCAATCTATAACTTACTACAGTATTGTATAATACTTGGTACATACAATGTAGAGCAACAAATGCCATTAGTCTTCGTTATTTTGGCTCATGCCTTCACGCGTAACTGGACGTTTCGCCCGTACGTTTATCCAACGACCGGTTCGCAAACATCTTGAGTTGATTCGCCAACGATACAGCTTCTAAGCACATGGATCGTTCACATTTAGATAAAAGCATCAAATTTGTTACATATGTGCTATGACAGGTGCATTGTTTACATTGTTGTTTTTTTACTTGCAGACAACTGACCGGGAAGTGCAGGGTTGAAGGTTGCCGCATTATGTAGCTGTATAGAAGTCAAGCCACCGTTGAATGTATCTTCACCATTGAATCATAGTTAATAGAGTGGAATGGTTATGAAACCCGGCAAACTTCAAAGGGGCTAACAGAGGCGCTGCGATTTATGTTGGAAGGGGACAAGACAAAAGATTGTGCAGGGTCATAGTTCATTAGCGTCCCCTGAACGACTGAACTCACACGTTTCTATTGGCTGATTGATTAACACATTGGAATTTCTATTGTGTTTTGTGCAGGGTAGTGGTTGAAAAAAGCTAACAAAGACATATAACAAAGAAGGTCGCTGGGTTTCATAACCATTCCACTCTATTAACTATGATTGAATGTAGCTATCACCGTAGAATGTTGTTGTAGAACACCGCTTTAGTATAATTATAGAAGTACAGCAGTGTTGTGATAATCTGCCAGACCTAACAATATGTCTAAAATGATGGTGGTAGTGACTGGCAGTGCAGGGGCACTAATAAGGGACACTTCAACGACTCCCTCTGATTGGAATAAGTGCATTATTTGTCAGATGGATGATGGATACAGAAGAACAATCTGTCAGATGTCCAGCAAAGTCCACTAGATCAATCCATGTGTTTCTGGCTATGAAACATTTGTTTCCAACTTATTGGAATTTGAAAAGCTTGGTGAAATACCACTAGGTGTAGATCCCAAACTTCTTTATGATGGTGAAGGTATCCTACAGACATTAAAGAACCACAGGGCATGGTGGAACAAAACATGTTACAACATATTTGATTCCTATCATTTGATCAGGGCACGAAAACGGAAATCAAATGAACAGACAGATGGGTGCATGTAGTCCAGTTAATACGAGAACCAGCATTGGAAATGTAAATGTGCCTGAAATGAATGTTTTTTTGTGTGTGGAGAACAGGGGCAAAAAGACAGTAGTCTCCATGTTGCATCTACAAAGAATATTGATAATAGAGTTAGAAGAGCAGCAACAACCCTTCGGGACAGGGCACTGTTGGCCAAATTAGGAACAACCAACTTCGTAGCACAAGATGCTCAGTACCAGGCAAAATGTTTGACTAATCTCTACAACCGTGAAAGAAAATCACTCGAAACCTCAACAAGAGAGACAGACCTTGAGTCAGAAATGAAAGCACTTACCCTAGCTCAGTTGGTGACTTACATAGAAGAGGCTAGAGATCCTGATGTGTGTCCAGTATTCCGCCTGGCTGATTTGGTAACAATGTATACAAACAGGCTGACACAAATGGGTGTTATCATGGACACTCGACCGAATAGCACCCCCGGGTCCCGGGGAGGGGGGGGGGGGGGGGGGGGGAAACTTACATGAAAAATGGGTATGTACGTGAGGCCAAGAGCCTCAAACCCTGACCCTGTTTGACCCAATCCGAGCTCCAAAACCCTGATTGCCCCCTTTTTAGGTAAAAACAAACCTTATTGCCCCTTCTTTAAATTGTTTTCAAAACACGGTCGGATATATATCCCGGCCGGTATACCGCGTACCGGGATTGCATGCAAAATACGGAACATTTCAAGTCGGGACGACTGGTATTGGGTGAACAAATCAGCAGATGGAGTACATAGATAAGTACTGAAGTACGAATTAGCGGCGTCACAATGTAAGGGAACCTCAGTGCTTGCATGTGGACAGGCGATCAAAATGCGGCAACAGAATATATTTTTTCTACATTGTAGCTAAAAAAAACTGAACCCTAACTGCCTAAAAAATACTGAACCCCGACCCTGACTGCACCCAAATTATACTCCAATCCTGACCCTGATCTGCCCAAATCAGGTCAAAACCCTGACCCTATCTGCCCAAACTGAGCTCAAAACCCTGACCCACCCGGGCGGCACATACATAATACGTCACAAACAGGAGTACCCCCGGGCCCCGGGTATAGCACAAGGCTGAAGGAAATGCTCATAAAGATGGTGCCAGGCCTGAAAGCACACTCAGAAGGAAAACATGTGTTGCTGATGTTGGAGAAAGACATGGGAGAAGGGATAATGAGTGCATGCAACCAAACGTTGAGTCAGATGCTCCTTTCCAAAGCTGCAGCGATAGTAAGGAGGGACATGTTTGAGAATACAGCTTCAGTGGCTCTTTTGAAGAGAAATGCCAGGACGATGCAATACCAGAAAACTTGAAAGCATTAGTCAATATGATTTTAGAAGGGCCAAACATAAAAGACCAAACTGAGAATGACAATAAATCAGCTGGGCTCACAATTGGACAGCTGATAATGTTCAACAGTGTCAAACACCAGAGAAGAGCAAGTGGGGTGAAATCACATGTGGTTCGTCATGAGAGAAATAGGAAGACACCATTTCCCATTTACCTAAGCCTTGTGATCCATGCACAGACACGGAGTAGGGCACTAATTGACAATCTGCATTCGTATGGCATGTGCATAGGATACAAGAGACTCCTAACTATATCATCTGAACTGGGCAATAGGGTCAGCAACTTCTACCAAGAACAAAATGTGGTATGTCCTCCACACCTCAAGTCAGGGCTCTTCACAGACACGGAGTAGGGCACTAATTGACATTCTGCATTCGTATGGCATGTGGATAGGATACAAGAGACTCCTAACTATATCATCTGAACTGGGCAATAGGGTCAGCAACTTCTACCAAGAACAAAATGTGGTATGTCCTCCACACCTCAAGTCAGGGCTCTTCACGACGGGGGCAATGGATAACATTGACCACAATCCGAGCTCCAGATCAGCAACAGACAGCTTCCATGGGACGGTCATATCTCTGACACAACTTCCAACGATGACTGTTCATGGGATGGAGAGAGGTTTGACAGCCACATATGACAACACTACCAGTGCTACGAATATACGTCCCTTACCAGCAACATATTCAGAAGTCCCACCAGCTGGTCTGGATGTCAAAGAGTATACGGTGCCAAAAGCACATGGAGAGGTGTTTCCCGGCACGGACTCAGTCATTGCTGCATTGGATGAAGAAAAGAAATGGTTAGAGAATGTACAGATTCTACACGACCAAGAGCAGATGACCGCGAATGAATACATATCATGGGCAGGTTATAATGCAGCCACAATAACAACGCCTGTCCGTCCAAAATGCATCATTGCCTTACTATCCCTGTTCCGTAAGCAGGCACATACTGTCGCCATGATGGGCCATTCCATGACTCTGATGGAGCAGGGCATACAACATCTCAACCCAGGCCAGATTCCGATTTTCACTGTAGATCAACCTCTGTATGCACTCGCCAAACAGACACAGTGGCGGTGGCCCGATATGTATGGAGAGGACCGATTCATCGTTGTACTAGGAGGCTTGCACATCGAGATGGCCTCGTTTCATGTAATAGATGACTGGCTTGAGGGGAGTGGGTGGTCAACATCAGGTAGGGAAAACTCCATGCTAGAAGGTGGCCATGTAAGAAGGACAAGATGGGCACACCAAGTAATGGCTACTAGTCTCAGTGTCCTACAGAGAGATGCGTACCAACAGTATCTTGACATGCATCCTGCTGATGATGTCATGTCTACATTTGGTGAACGGTGCAAAATACAGTCAGAAACGCACCCACAGTTCCTGTACTGGAGTATGACAATCTCTCTTGAGGTCCTGGTCATGCAGTTTGTGAGACCTCTGAGAGAAGGCAACTTCCAGCTGTATGTAGAGACCCTCACAAAGCTACCCGCCTGGTTCTTTTCCATGGATCGTACACATTACTCAAGGTGGCTGCCAGTCCATATCAGAGATATGGTCCAGCTGAAGGACACACATCCAAGTGTTTACCGTCAGTTCACACAAGGTCACTTCACGGTGCAAAAGACAACACATACCTTCTCATCAATGACCCTGGATTCAAAATCACGAACAGTTGAATGAGGTCATAAAGGGAGATGGAGGGGCCGTGGGGTTGACCGCAAATCCAGCGGCTCTTCTCAGGTGGATGATTGCAGGTGCAGAAATTGCAAGACTAGTAAATGAGTTTGATGAACACAGTTACAAGCAGTGTGGAAAACATCATGAACAGTCGGTAGGTGTACATGGAGAGTTCAAGAAAAATGTGTGTGAGCTCACTGGAATTGTACGTGACCTGGGCAACCCATTCCTTGATGACGGAGAAGATCGTGTCACCCTTGACACAAAGGTAGTGATGGACAGCTCAGTAGTTCAGACACTGAAAACAGTACAAACAATTGGGCAAGCTCCAATTAGCTGATATGCAAGCCATCCAGAGATTTCGCAGTATTGCTGTACAGCAGAACATGTGGACTGGAGACTGTGAATGAAGCCAGGAACATCTGTTCTCACAGGGTTCAAGATCCATGGAAAACATCCCTCCGACGGCGGCATCACTGTTGGAACACTGTAAACGAGCCACATATCAAGGTGATCACATATGGGGCAGACACTAATGGATGGAAATTAACAGAACATGTGTGGCACCCGTACTGGACAGCACTGCCAGAGGCATCAAAGGCTTGTTGTGAGCTCATTCACTGCGGGTGTAAGAAAGCATGCAGGGCTCGCTGCAAATGCAAGAGCAACAACCTCAACTGCACTGAGCTGTATGTGTCAAGGAGGCTGTGCACAATAAAGAAACATTAAGTGGAATATGTGACTGATACATAGGAGATGATAAAGAATGGAACATAATTAGCACTTTGAACAATTTGATAGCTGACTACGTATATTGTCATACCATAAATGAACATGACTGTGAACAATGTTTTCTTTTAACTGAGCAAATGGGATTTGTTTCACTCAACTGTCGTGATACAAGTTTGTAAATGCATTGTGAGTTTCTAAATAACTGGACAATCTGCAAAACATTGTCACATTAATGGTAGACTGTACATCACTTTTAAGCACATGTAAGGGTAATAGGAGCATAAAATCTGGTGTTTCTTTATGGATTGCTAATAATCGAACTTTTTTTTTTTTTTTTAACAAAATGACCGCTATTTTGCATATATGCAAATGAGGTAATCATTTCATTACATTAAATTTTATCTTAATTGATTCCTCGTGTCTCAAAACCATAGTCAAGCATTTAAAATCACCCAAAAATGTTAATTAGAAGTGAAAATATGTCCAAAGAAATGTATTTTGACATTTCATGGCGGCCATTTTTTAAATATGGTGCCACGCCCCCTTAAAAGGCAAATTTCGTTGGGGTCCACCTCTTATCCTATTTAGCACCGGTCATAGCACATATGTACCAAATTTGATACTTTTATCTAAATGTGAACGATCCATGTGCTTAGAAGCTGTACTATTATCTGAATCCCAAAGTCGATTGTTTTCGAAAAGTTGAAGGGAATTCGTGAATCGACGAATTTCAGTCCTGATCGAGATACTGACTGTCTATGGCCATTTCTTTAACAGTTCCAGCAAATGTCCAACATATGCATATGTTTTCATCGTTTCTCGAAGGCAAAGAAGCAATCCTGGTAAACTGTGTTCGGCTTCACAATCTCGCTTACCTTCTGTTTTTCATTCATTCTTTATTACGGTTGATAAAATTCATAACTACAATAATCTTCCAAAAGCAAGATCAACTATGGAATTTTTAATATCAGATATCAAGGGCCTACAGTATGGAATTCCATTGATGAAAATATAAAACTTTCCCCAATTTCATAATTTAAAGATAAAATGAAACATAATTTTATTGAAGATTACTAGTGCAATTTTTTTACTTCATTGCTTCTAAGATGACAAATCTGTGTTGCAACATCTTCCTTATTATTTTATTTATAATATATTAATGTATTATATATATTAATATATTAATATTATCCTTTATATTTAATTTAAGATTTATTACTAGTATTGTTTAGACATAGTTAATATTAATTATTAGTGGATTATTGGTATTATTAATATATTATTATTATTAATAATATATTAATATTATCCTTTATATTTAATTTAAGATTTATTACTATTATTGTTTAGACATAGCTTAATATTAATTATTAGTGGATTATTGGTATTGTTAATATATTAATATATTATAACTATTAATAATATATTAACGTTATCTTTTATATTTAAGATTTATTACTATTATTGTTTATACATAGCTTAATATTAATTATTAGTGGATTATTGGTAGATTAATGTATGTGTGTGCTTTGTGTATAAGTCAGTCCCGACCGAAACATTTAAATATATATATTCAATTCTAGTAAACTAGCTGGCTACCTGGCATGTTTAGCCCTCTAAGATTATTTTGGGTTGCCAGTACTCCTAATTGTTTTGATTTGATTTGATTTTTATCATACTATTCTGTAAATCATCTAAAAGTATGTTAATTTTTGGGGTAAAATAAAGGTTGTTGTTCAATTGTTGTTCAAGTGGAGAAAGTCAAGTTCAGCTGCAAGCGACTCAAGACAGAAGTATACCAGCACTTCATGTGAATCTTCATGAGAATAACTAGCAGCAACTGAATTCCCTTTGTGCTTGTGTTTTTAACATTTCACTAAGAGTCTTATGAAGTGAAAAATACTTATATAGCATTTCAGGCTTTTTCCAACTGTTTTTTAACCATCAACTCACTCTGAGTTTGAAAATGTTTACTTCGCTCAAAGTCGGCAAAAGGCGCCAAATTTGTGCACAAACTAAATTCCGCCAAAATCATTTGATGAAATAAAGATGTATTTCTTGCGTATGCTTTGGTAAAAAAAATGTTTTATTATGGATGTGTTGAATAATAAACAATTATCCTGCTCGATCTTACGGAATATCGCCTGATTTTAGCCAACTCGGGCCTATCGGCCCTCGTCGGCTAAGTGCCTGGCAATATTCCGCCCGATCTTTTAGGATCATTGTTAAATGCAGGGGCGTAGCCAGGGGGAGGTTCCAGGGGTTCCGCCCCCCCCCCCCTTCGCGATTTCCAAAGGGAAAAAAGCTCTGTAAGATGATGGATCGCCAGAGTCGGAAATCCCCCTCGGAACCGCCCTTTACGGAGCTCCTGGCTACGCCCTTGAAATATATGTTGAATATTACATGTCACATTTATGTCTGCATATATGGCCGCGTCAGGCAAAAAGGGCGACATTCAAATTAAATAATTCCTACAACGGTGTTCCTAATAACTAACAGGTTGAAGATTGTATTGTATTCTTGACGGGAAGCGCTACATTTCATTCCTATCAATAAATGTCAGTTTCAAGAAATTGACAACAAAAATCAGGGGTGAAATTTACGTGATTTTGATGCAAGGGCACGATTACAAATATGACCACTAAAATTAGGAATCCTGTCAGATGGGATGATTTTGATGTATGACATTCATTTATACCTGCTGGCATTAAAGAGTAAAAAATTAAGTAAGATGAACAAGATAATCACTTTTTGGCCAAAAAAAATATTTTCTACAGTCATTCTACTGCTCCCCGTAGCTCATAATATGATTTTAGCAATAGTACAAGTTACACCTTGAAACAATCGTCTGATGATAAGGAATCATTTGCACCTGCTAAAATTATGATCACACCCTCGTGTAAAAATATCGTAAATTTCGTCTTCGATTTCACTGGTCAATTTCATGAAATCAACACTACTTGTTAGTAGCACAATGTGGCGCTCGCGATGCATATTGTAATCGCACCATAAGTATAAAAAACATGGTACAATTTCAAAATACATTTACATATTATGTCGTCCGGGCCCTTTTTGCCTGACGCGGCCCATATGTCATATAATATAACTTAACTGAATCTGATTCTCAAATTCCGATATCTGTCACAGTTATGTAGCGTATATGTTGGAGATGCGGCATATATGTGACAGTTGTCTCTCACATAATTTATACTGTTAAACATCTGCAATTTTGGTAAGAGTGCACTGAATAAAGGCATTCAGCCCTCAGCTGGTCAGATTCATGCAGATGCTCTGGCTTGCTGCTGTTGAAGGAAACGTTCCCTCGACATTCAATCAACAACAACAGTAGGCGCTAATAGATGCTTTCCGACGTAACAACGTGTACGTAGTCGGAAAGTTTCTTCGTTTCGGCTCGTAGCTATTTTGTCACTTTAAGTGATAACTCATTAGTCTTCCTTTGTATTTCTAGCATTGAATATGCATGCATTATGTATATAAGGGCAGAATATCTTATTGTCTGCCTCTCGCTTGTTGGACAGGACATAGTAATCCAAACTTAAGTTGCTTTTCTTTTGGGTTTAGCCCTCGGAGCCTTGTACGATTGCATTCGGTCAAGGAGTACGTTTCCAGAAGTTTTTTTCACGTAGCAAGACGTGGTTTTATGATGGTTTTTCGTACCGGGCAACGTACACAATTTTCTTTAGACGTTGTTGTTATATTACTTTTGAGATTTTCTGTATTTGATTTTAGCATGAGAACTTCTTATTCTCAGGTGATTATGTCATTGGTTGTTCAACCATCCTTTTAGGATGTATATATGCTTTTTGGAATGTTTACTGCATTTCTTCATGCCATGTTAAATATTGTTATGATTTTGTAATATTAGTATAATTTAATGATTAGTATTTAACGAAGTTAATTAAAGAAACCGTTTGCTGCTGTCCACCAGGCATCCGGCGCTGTCACACTCCACGGAGTCTTTGCGTGTTTTACATATATTATGTGTTTTACATTTTTTGTATATTTTGAGTATAGAAATGAAGGGTTAAAACCGCAAGATCTACTGGTGTTCAAATCCGGTTGGTTATCTCGCCAAAAACATATCTTCTTCCAACGACATTCTTGATTATTAATATTTGCTTAGGTTTAAGCTTGTCAACCACCATCTTGTTTCTAATGAAGTCTTGCAGACTTTTTTTCACAGCGCATGACAGGACTCGACAGGACGCCGAACCTGCGGCTAATCAGAGCGAGCCTCAAAATCCACGCTGGAACCTTCTTTCGTTCTCCTTCCCCTTTTTCTTCCCATACTCGGGTATCCGAGGTTGGCATTGAGCAAAATATAATTATGCGAACTACTTCCTTCAATTCAAGCCCTTTAAAATGATATATAGTACGCCTGGCTTTAATTGGAATGCCGTGAGAGCCTTTTCCGAAATTAAATGACACCTCGAACCTTTATCGAGACCTTGAAGTAAAATACCAGTTTACTATGAGAACCAGGACTCAATCCAGGACTTTGACCATTTGAGGCCAAATTAACTTATAACTTTTATACTTACAACAAACACTAAATGTTAATTACAGGGGCATGCGCGTTAATACATCTATTAACGACGGTCTATGGCACCACATCTGCGTGACATGGGATAATACCACTGGCAACTGGGCATTCTATATCGACGCAGCCATTGCAGATAACGGCACTGGATACAGTACTGGGTTCGTTTACAAACAAGGCGATGTAGTACTTGGTCAAGACTCGGATAAGTACCCTGCAGGGAATTTCCAGAAAGTTCAAAGTTTTATCGGAAACCTGACGAGTGTGAATATTTGGGACCATGTCCTCCCTGCTGGGGATATTTCGAATCTTGCTAAGGAATGCCCATCTGGAGAGGGGAACGTTATGAATTGGGCTGATTTGATTACCGAAATTCATGGCGCAATCGAAGTGAAATGTCCTGCAAAATGTGGACGTTGAATTATAAAAATCTATTTTTGCTTAAAAATCACAGGAATTAGAATTACCAAGAGACCATCATCACGAAAACGTCTAAGTATCTATCGGTTTTATAGATAACCTAGTTTAAAAGATCTTCTGAAATCTGAAAGGAAAGCACCTATATATGATGCTTTTAAACTCTCGTTTTTTTATAAGCTTTTTTACATTTATTTGATGATTCAATAATCAATAAGGGGCAAAAGCCATGATACTAAGTTTAGGTTTACACTGTCCTCCAGGCCTCAATAAATTTAAAAGCTTCAAAAAGCCTTCACTTCTGAGTATTTTTTGCTATGCTCCTCCGTGAGCACTGTATAGCTGAGTAAATAATATGAGCCCTTAATAATACAGGTCAGTTGAAATTTCCAACAATGACTACAGTTATTGGGAGGGGGGCTCTTTAGCTAAAAATCTGTTTTAAAAACTCAGGGCTTACATGTTAAATATACTGACCATTATCCGGGGAGAGAGACTGCCATATAAAAGTGACGGGATGCTCGTCGGAATTTTTTAAAGGATCCTCTAAAAGATATCAGAATGTCGTACTGTGGTGTGGTCGTGGCTCAAAATATTATGTTTTGTACCACTAAGAGGTACTAGTCTCAAAACACAAAATTTACTGACATTTGATCCAAATGCAATTGACTGTAAAAATACCAAGACGCGAAGCCTGGCCAAGAGATGGTATTTCCCCGGAGGGTCAGTTTACTTACCTGACGGGGAGATGTAGTTCTCCGAACTCTTCCGTAGACTGATATGAGCACTGAATACTAGTGCAATTCCGGACCCGCGCGGCCTGGGTACCACATTATAAAGAAACTTCGGCGCATGCGCAGCTCCTCTGAGTGAGTGGAGAGCTGAGCTATCATACTACTGGCAGTAGTAGGGAGGGGAGGAATAGATACTAATTCCCACTGGCAGGGGACCAGATCTTTAGAAACAACCACAAGTGTAATCAGATAAGCAAGAAATCGTTACTTTAAAAATGCACTGTGACCGGCCCATTTTGAGATGAAATTTCCAGATTTTATAATCACGTGGCTGGTCACGTGATAGACCTTTTGTAAAAAAAAAGGTTCAAACGACTCAGAATGCTGAGATAAGTAATAACCGCTATTTTAGTAGAATTCGGGCAAACATAAGCCACTCTATTCAATAAAATAGCTTTAGCCTCGATTTCATGCACAAACCATGCCTTGACATGCTTGAGAATAGGGAATTCACCAACCTGTCTAGGACCAACGAGGTCATGGACCTGAGATATAGTTGACCTATAGACCCCAATAGTTCTGTATTTTTTGTCGCTTACAAGTGTGCCTAGGAATTCAAGAACATCTTCTACAGGAGCTGATAAGGGACAGGGCTTCCGTTGAGCACCAGTGTCTCCAAGATTTCTAGGGACCAGAGTAGCGTTTCTGTGTTGACTGCCTCCACGAAGACAAGAGGACCTTAATAACCTCTTCTGAAAGGCCTGCTGCTCTGTAGCGATTCCCGACAAAGGCCATACTGTCAGATGAAGGGACCTCCACAGCGGGTGCATCGCCATCACGTCGAATGGAAGAAACAGAAGGGATCTGTGCTGAGGTAGCAGCAGAGGGATGTCCACTAGTAGATTCAGGAGGACTGGGTACCAAGGCTGGCCCCTCCAGCTCGGGGCAAGAAGTAGGGCTCTTGCCTAGTCTTTCCGGAACTTGTTGAGAATCCGCGGTAGCAGTACTTTTGGTGGGTGGATCAGGCTTGTCCACTGGCTCCAGTCATGGAGGAAGGCATCCACGGCTATCGCCCCGGGATCTGGATATCTCGAGACATACCTCGGTATCTGGTGGTTGATGCGAGAGGCAAACAGGTCGACCTCTGGTGTGTAGAACCTGCGTGTTATCAACTGGAAGGTTGCTCTGTCCAGAGTCCATTCTGTCTTGGAGTTGAATGTCCTTAAGGCCTTGTCTGCCTGTATATTCTGTATGGCTGGGATGTGTTGCGCTGTGATCCACATTCGCCTCACCAGGATGAACGACCACAACTCCAGAGCCTGTGCTGTGAGGGCTGGAGACCGGGTTCCTCCCCTTTTGTTCAAATACGCCACTGCCGTCGTATTGTCCATCCGAAGATGGATGTGATGCAGACCTGGTTGTTCTTTCAGGAAGGCTCTCAGATCCAGACATCGCCCAGAATGCCGCGACACATCCGGGACATTTCCAAGAACAACAGCGCTAAATTCCAAAGCTAAGCAATGATACGTGAAGCAAATAACAGAGAAAATGGGCCAAAACGCTTCAGTGATGTTACGATTTCACTCACTTACGCAGAAAATAACCTTAATAAGAGTTAGGTACCCATGGGCTTTTGTAGAAGAGATATCAATTAAGTATTTGCACCCAAGATTAAATTATTTGCGTGAATATAAGCATTATCGGTTTTGCCTTCAAATTTGGGATTTTTCGAAGCTGCTTGACTGGAAAATGACGAATGGTTGAATTTGAGGTCGATTTCCTCTTCGATTAATTACTTAATTTCTTAGGTACCCAAGGCAAAAGTTAGTTCGATATCTTAGTAACTCGTTGCCTCTTTTTCGTCTTATTCTGACGGATATTAGTATTATCGAAATCAAACTTTCTAGAACACATACTGGAAACTCAAATTCGCTTGGCAAATTTGGATTTTCAGAATTCCCGCGAGGCATCTCTTGACTTCTAAGCTCCTCCCATATAGACATTTAGAGCGCACGCCGGCTAATGAAGCATTGAAATTGACGAGTCACACGAGCCTTTGTGATTGTAATTTTAGTTGGCTAAGTGTCTTTTTGCGCTGGAAAAATGACTGCGCTGAAAAACTAACAGAACATCGTAAAACTCGATATCGCATCATAAACAAATGTTCAACCAGATTTTGTAAACCTTCAGCTTTAAAATGAGACCTTTTTCGTGTTTCTGTGTGCACTAGAAGTCAACAGCCAAAATAAAGAATCTAGCTGTGGTCTTCCGACTCAGAGAGCGGCACTGTAGCCGCTTTGATTTCCAACCGAAACATTTGAACACTGACTGACCTGAAAAACTAACAGAACAGTATAAAAGTCGATAGCGCATCGTAAACAAATGTTCAAGCGGATTTTGTAAATCTTCAGCTTTAAAATGAGACCTTTTCGTGTTTCTGCGTGCACTAGAAGTCAACAACCAAAATAAATAATCTAGTTGTTGTCGTCGGCACTGACTCAGAACCGGCGTTTGAAAAGTGAAAATGAAAACTAACAGAACAGCGTAGAAACCTCTGGCGCGTCATGAACTGATGTCAAAACGGATTTTGAATATCTTCAGCTTTAAAATGAGATGTTTCTCATGTTTCCGTTTGCTGTAGAAGTCAAACTAGCAAAGGACGAAACGAATTTCCTTGTCGTCTTTACTCAGATCTAAGCAGCCGTGTGAAGCCGTCGCCTGTTGAATTCAAAGCAAATCCTATTGGAAAGTGAAAGTGGAATAAAAAAAAAAAACACAAAGAGCACTGGTACTCTAAAACAAAATATTTCTGAAACGATGAAACTGGGCAAAAGGATTATTCGGTCAAATTAATGCCCAGTTATGACTCTCGTAAGCAGTAAAACAATTGACTACGCGCCAAATATTTTCGAAAACCGTTCAGTGACAGAAAACTCAAGATCAGGCGTAATGAACAGTCGGTTCAATTGAAGAGGACATCTATTGTTAATAATTAGCACCATCACGTTATTTCTGGCATTGATTGACGGGTGCCTTATCAGCCTTGGGACATTTGTATTCCCATAACGATTAATGAACAACCAATCACGTATCGTTAAAGCGAACTGCTCATGCGTTAGATTATAATTATTCCGCTTTGGATTAATTCTTCAACAGTAAGTACATGTCGCGAAGAACAATAGGATTCTGCCCGATGGAAATGATGCCTTTAACTCCAGAACATTTATGTGGTTCTTTGACTCCTCCAGTGTCCACTGACCTCCTGTCGATTGCCCCTGGTAGTATGCCCCCCATCCTGTCTTCGACGCATATGTCAGGATTACGGCGTCGAACGGAGACAGTTGCAGGTGCTGACTGTTTGCTATGTTGCATTCCGGTAACATCCACCACTCCAGTGCCATTAAGGCAGCTGGTGTCAGATGAACTACTGTTTTACTGATCTGCCATGCCGTATAACTTCCTTCAGGTGAACTCTCTGTAATGTCTGTAGTGCAGTGGTGCTTGCCGTATCCCTGTTTGAGCAGCATGACTCATCCGGCCCAGTAGAGTGGATAGGCTCTGAATTGTACAGCTCTGCTGTGCCCATATAACTTGCAAATATCTACAATGGCAGATAATTTTTCCTGTGGAAGGGCTAATGTCATTAGTTAATTGAGAGTCCAGTCTGGCACCCAGGAATACTATTTTCTGGGTGGGGGCTACTGAGCACTTCTCCCTTTTTATTAGGAACCCAAGGCCCGACAGGAGGCTTACAACCTTGTGAAATATTGTCTCCAGGACTTTGCATCGTTGATGTAAAAGGAGTATGTCGTCTATATACACTACGGCCCTGATTCCGATGGAGCGAATAACTGACATTACAGGTTTTAGCACCTTCGTAAATGTACGGGGGTCTGAGGCTAACCAAAGGGGAGGCACTGGAATTCGTAAGTTATCTCTTGATAGCAAAATCGAAGGTATTTCCTGTGATTTGGGTGGTTCGGGATAGCATAGTAAGCATCTTTTAAATCCAATTTCATCATAAAATCCCATGGACAAATCAGGGACCGCACCACAGGAAGACCCTCCATTCTGAAGGTGTCTTTCCCTAAGAACCTGTTTAGGGCCTTTAAGTTTATTATGGGACGGTCCTCTCCATTTCCTTTTTTTATTAGGAAAACGGCTGATGTGAACTGACCTTCCACTTGCGAGACCTCCCTCAAGGCTCCCTTTTCCCTCAAACTCTTGATGGCGACCATCAAGCGTTTGTGGTCGTTTGTGTTCTTTGTTTGAGTTCTCCGGACCCTCCACTGTCTTGGGGTTTGAACAAAGGGAATTTTGCACCCTGTTATAGTCTGCAGCACCCAAGGGTTGTGGGTAATACCTTTCCAATTTTTGGCAAAGTACTCTAAGCGGCATACTGAGGTTTTGAGGAGGGTTCAAAATGGGATCCAAACACGGGACAGGGTAGTCAGTTGGTGCTAGTCCCAGTTCTAGATTGCGTGGAACTACTGGCGCTATTATCCCTGGAACGCTTAGGGGCGTAAGCTCCCCTGTTAGCATAGGTCCACTTTCGTTTACCTCCTGCACGGCCTCTGGTGGTAGAATATTCTCTGCCACGAAATGGCCGAGACCCTTGAAAGGATCCATATGTAGGCTTATGAGGCTTGTTAGGGGTGCTAATCAGCTTACTGTTGGTGACACTATGATCATGCTCACTTCCCCGGGAATAAGTGCTTGTCAGCAGGGATACCCTCTCGTGAGGTACGCTTCCCAACCTCAGTCAAGTATTCAGTGAACCTTTTCTGTCTCCAGGCATTGAGCCTGAAATTAGCATTCCCTATTAGTACCAGGGCATCTTCCAGCATGTCCTTAATGGATTCTGGGTCAGGGTCTCCCTCCTAATCCTCCCCTCCAGTCTTATCTAGGCTCGACAGGGCTGCGAGGATGGGGCGAGCGTCATGAAGGAAGGGCCCTTGGCGTTCCGCCAGACCATCATCAAAACTGAAAACGTCTTTGGTTTTACTATAACCATGTCGTTTGTTAATATCTTCCTTCATACCTGCCTCCATTTAGGGGCCAATTAGGACAGATTCTAGCCCTTTAATAGGAGGGTAAGAAGTACTTAGTTCCCTCCATTTCTCTTTAGTGAGTGCCTGTGAACATACCTGTGTTGTGAGCTCTAGAGGCTCTGTTGATAAGGATACAGAGCCTTCTTGCAAGTAGAAGCGGTCGCCTAGATTTGAGAGGGCCTCAGCACCATCCTGTTGTGTTGGTGGTGGATGTTCTGGGACAGAAGTGGGCTTTTGTAGCGCCTCCGCCGTTGCTGTCGTCATGAGGCTTGCTAGCACTTGAGGGACAGCCTTAGCAACCGCCTCGGTAATAAGGTCCTGTAGACTCTTACTATCCGCGGGTTCCACGCTGCTCGCCGTAGGTTGGATCGAGCAGGGGACCACGTTGTCTGCCTAAGACAAGACAACAGAGCACGAAGGCGGTCAATGACTCGTACCTTCAAGGGGCAAAACCCCGGCTAAAACATCGAAATCAATGAAACATATCAACAAATACAAGTACTTACTACACTTGAACTTTTCCTGTTCATGTCGGGTAGATTAAAGCAGTGTACGATTGTAATAAAAGCTATTTTATACGCCAAAACTCGAAACGTGGTGAGGCGAAGCGAGCCATGAAACGAAGAGAAAGCTGCGTATGCGCCGAAGTTTCTTTATAATGTGGTACCCAGGCTGCGCGCGTCCGTAATTGCACTTGTATTGTGAATATCAGTCGAAGGAGGAGTGAAGGAGAAATTATTAATACCCTAATAGGTTGCCTCTATAACAACAACTGTAGACGTTTCAAATTGGCCACATTTTAAGCATTTTAACCCGTAAAAGGTACGACACGCATCCCCGTCATTGCCATATAGGGAGTCCCCCACCCCCCTCCAACCAAGATATGCGACGATATAGCGTAGAAGTCATACTCTCGCATAAGTGTTTGTAAGTTTGTGATTAGAAAACAATATATAACTTCTAACGACACATGTTCATTGAATACTACATGTCATAGGAGTTAGATGATATTTTGTGTAAAACGTGTGATACGATTATTATGAAGCTGATTTCGCATGAAAATAAAATAAAAAGTACGGACCATGTTTTGTACGATGCGGCTATTCTCGGCTTTAAATCAGCTTTCCAGATATTCAAATAACGAAGACGCTGCGGCCATGTTGGTTGAACTAACAAGAGAAGCTAACAACGAATCTTTTGTTTACGTCAACCAAGATGACGGTCATGTTGGTTGAACTAACAAGAGAAGCTAACGAGGAATCTTTTGTTTACGTCAACCAAGATGGCGGCCATGTTGGTTGAACTAACAAGAGAAGATAACGAGGAATCTTTAGTTAACGTTAACTAAGATGACGGCCAATTTGGTTGATCTAACAAGAGAAGCTAGCGAGAAATCGTTTGTTTATGTCAACCAATATGGCGGCCATGTTGGATGAACTAACAAGAGAGTAAGCTAACGAGGAATCTTTTTTGTTTACGTCAACCAAGATGGCGGCCATGTTGGTTGAATTGACAAGAGAAGCCAATATTGTAAAATGTAACACATGCCACCTGATTAGATAAGTCAAGCGGTGGTTATATTTCAGGTTGTATGTATTTTATTTCAATTGTACATAGAGGTTATTGTCCAAGTTCGTTCGGTCCGGATGGGGAATATTGGTCGAGTTAAGGGCGAGGTCCATACCCACACAAAAAAGAACTCGACTATTGAAATTCATTCATAAGTCCTATAAGATCACGCCTTTAAAGTTCTGCTTTGCTCCCCTAACCGAAGGCCATCATGGCTATAATTTACGTTCAAGTGATATGTATAAATGTAATACAGTGGTTAGTAGGACCAATAGATATAATGACTTTGTGAATTTTAGATTTAAATAGTTTAATATAGTTTAATATAGGGGTGTCGACTCCCGAGTGTGGGAACCTCAACATTATCGTAATGTTCTTATGTGTCTGCTGAATACCACTGTAATTCAGTCCTTGACTGCGAATGTGGTGAAATAAACTATTATTATTATTATTATCCCCAATCCGGACCGAGCAAGCATGGTCAATAAATGTTTTATTATATGGACTTCTGTCAATCCGCTCTCTCCTGGGACTGGATTTTGCTGTGAAAAAGCTTTCGTTTTTGTTCAAAAATACCATTGTAGCTGAAGAAGCAATGTCTCTAATTGGTCAGCTGAATGAGATGTGATACCTGATTGGCTGAATGTGAGATACTGAGAAACCCTTTCAAAGACTTCGTGTGCTACCTTTTTCGCCTGCTAAACGTTTCGAGAGGAAACAGCGTGGCTGAGCGGTCCAGCCGCCGGATTGCAGGATTCTAACTGCTTAGGAAACCAAACAAATTCCTTCATTTCAGGATGGACCGGTGTCGTGTATAATATTGTTTATTATATCACAGGCCGCCCAAATTCTGACTGTATAACAAGGTTTGTATGGGAGTTCTTCCGATAACTCAGAATAATAACATAAATTTAGTTACAGATCTTCTGTAATACAAGGTAAATAAAGGAAGAAGGCTTACTTGAAGTTGTTTTGTTGTCCTATGTGTGTTTCAGGTCGCTAGAACGGTGTTTTATGGAATTCTTGAGTCATACGCTCCACCCCTCCACCATTTTCTCAGGGGGGGAGATCAGAAATCAGAAACTTCGCAAATACCTTTCAAAAGGGGTTTTAGCCTTGCAAATAGTTCTGATTATACAATAAACTGATTTAAAGTTAAAAGTATATTATTTCTGTCTCGACTATTGTCATTAATGGACCTTAATGAGGTATGGAAGTGCAATACTACGGAAAGGGTTCCGGGACTGAGGAGAAGGGGAATGTCGCCTCATTCCTGAGAGATAAGAGTATAAATATATGTGAATAAACCTCGCCAGAATCACTACCCATAGGAGGGAAAACGACATCAACTCCGGCATGAAGAGGGTGGGGTGTGTGGGACGCCAATATGTCACTTTGGGTTTCTTGTTAATGTGACGTTGGAAGCATGCATTTCACTTTAAATTTATACATTAATGAACATTAATGTATTTTATATATTTTAAAATGAACTTCTCTCGGCAGTATATCAATATTCAATGCGTTAGCATAGTATATTATTTATGCCTCGAGTATGACTATGAGGTATGGAAGCGTAACACCGACCAAATCAGAACCGCCCCCGAAGTAATAACGCCGCTAATCCGAATTCACATATGAAATTATACCAGTACCCATTCCATACCGTATGTCTATCTTAAAGATCCGACATCGTATAATAAACATACAAGCGAAATATTTAACCTGGAAAAGCTCCCATCAACTGTTCAAATTATTAATCGTCTCTAGTATAATCTTTGCCTGTTTCTAAAAATCATATCTCTAGCTTTGTCGTCGGTTAAAAATAACAGTCACACTCAGCGCGCTTAACGGTACGGCACTCACGCAAAAGTACTAGGCAAAAAGCATGCACATCTATTATGTTCGTATACTGTAATTCGGGATATGAGTATATGAGTATATGAGTATATGAGGATATGAGGATATGAAGATATGAGGATACGAGGATACGAGGATACGAGGATATGAGGATTAGAGGATACGAGGATACGAGGATAAGAGGATATGAGGATATGAGGATACGAGGATATGAGGATACGAGGATATGAGGATACGAGGATATGAGGATAAGAGGATATGAGAATAAGAGGATTATGAGGATAAGAGGATAAGAGGATATGAGGATAAGAGGATATGAGGATAAGGGGATAGGAGTATATGAGGATAAGAGGATATGAGGATAAGAGGATATGAGGATTATGAGGATAAGGGGATATGAGGATAACAGGATATGAGGATATGAGGATTATGAGGATATGAGGATATGAGGATAAGGGGATAGGAGGATAAGAGGATAAGGGGATAGGAGGATAATAGGATATGAGGATTATGAGGATATGAGGATAAGAGGATAAGAGGATAAGAGGATAAGAGGATAAGAGGATAAGAGGATAAGAGGATAAGAAGATAAGAGGATAAGAGGATAAGGGAATAGGAGGATAAGAGGATATGAGGATATGAGGATATGAGGATAATAGGATATGAGGATATGAGGATAAGAGGATAAGGGGATAGGAGGATAATAGGATATGAGGATTATGAGGATATGAGGATAAGAGGATATGAGGATATGAGGATAAGAGGATAATCAAATAGGGAGAACATTGCGGGATCGTTTTAACAATAACTTGGAAATCTGGATTTTGGAGCTATATTTTCTCGTCAAACCGGTTCTGGACCCCATGTCACATACCTACCCTCCTCATCTCCCCCCATGGGTGTAAACTAAAGCTTTTTATTTGCTTTGTATTTCGCTTAAGAGCTACACCTGCATTTTTGTCTTAATAGGTCATGAGTATTCAATTAAAATGAAAGTGCTACTATTATATTTTCCTCTTGCTTACTAAACAATTCTAAATAAACTGTGCGTTCATTGTCATTCCAAACTCTGAAACAGCAATGTTACCTTGTTTGCAACGCAGACAAGTTAAGAACGATTAATAATGTAGTAATAATAGTGAAGGTTATTTCGCTTTCCCTGGCCAAGAATGCTTCACGTTCTTGGGTGTCGTTTCATGCCTCGTGTTTATAATTGATGTAGAAGTACGTACATTTAAATTGTGTTGTTCTCAAAAGAATTAGTAAACAGTATGGTCAGGTAAATAAGTAAAAACATTGTCGTGCCTTGACGGAAGACTACCGTCTTTGTGCACACTGTCACGAAATGCCCATTTAGCAATTAATTCACGAATTAGATGTCATTCGTGAGCTCATAAGCCAGAGTGACATAACTGATGTAAAATAACTTGTTAACATAATTTGTTGCCTAGCTGTTCAGACATTTAATAAAACATGTATAAAAGTACAAAAATATTAATGATAATAAGAATCTAGCTAAGAATGCTAGTACCATTGCCAATATTAACTGACAAATGTGACGTCATCTATATTTTCACTAGTGAGGATTTGGAAAATACGCTACTCAGTACCCGGATGTAGTTTCGTATGAGTTCTATGAGTGGTTTATTTCTCAGTAAAACACTATAGTCCATATAACAAGTAATAATAGGTAATAATATAAAATAACTCATACCCAGAAATATGGAACCCGCATGCGTACTAGCGGTTTGGACTTAAGGCTGATTCACACTTGCGACATAAGCATAAGCTAAAAAGCATGAGAATATACGCAAGCGCAGTTTGTACTTTAAGGTTGGATTAATGCTTTGTTCTACTCAAGGATAAAGGGGTTAACTAACTATGAAGTACAATCTGCGCGTGCGTATGTTCTTATCGCCTTATGCTTATGTCGCAAGTGTGAATCAGCCTTTAGTCAAAATAGTCTTTTGCAGGAAATAGTCATATGCCGATACGCCTATTTCAAAAAAGGTCAGTTGTCCCGGATAAATTAAACGGCAAGTGACAAACAACAAGCGACATTCCCAGACCGAAATGGATTGTGGGTGTAGCTGAAAGTCTGGTGAATTCGTTTGTTTTTGGGTAGGGTCACAACAAACTTTGAGAGGAAAATTAATGGTCTCCATAGGAATCAATTTACGAATTGCACTGTCAGTAGTGTATCCGTTTCGCATAGCTGTTTTCGCATTTCGGACTGGGAATATCGTTTGTCGCTTGTTGTTTGTCAGGGAAAACCTTGTTTGAAATAGGGGTATATCACATCAATAACGAATGAATTAAGCACGTGATCCCGTGGCGGTAAATGCGTATTTTTTTGTGTGGCGGGAACATTTATTTAAAGGCTGTGTCATGGTGTTGCGCATTTCTGGAGTCAGTGTTCGATTAATTAGTATATGTTAATTGATACAAACAGTTTTAAAAGCCCCCTCCCTTAATGCTTGATTGAATTGATATGCAATATTTTCCTTGAAGACTAGACATACGCACAGGTTGTTTGCCATTTGTTCTTTTGATTTCAACCATCCCACATGTGTACTAGGGTCGTCAGTTTATATGAAATTCACTGAAAATATTCCGCAATAGAAATGCAGGCCCTCACCGTGACACAACTCCTTAACTCTTTGTCGTCCGATCGTGTGTGAGCTCAATTGGTGAAATCCTGAGTGCTAACTCAACCCTCCCCCCTCAGTTCAAGTTTGGCTAGCCCGGGGTAGTTAAATACTGCTGACTTTTTAAGCCGAGGGCTCAAACTTTCTCCACAATGCCATTCGGGTGAATTCTACGAACTGGTCAACGGTAGGTATTGCAACTTCTGTAGGGTATCCAATTAAATGTGCTCTAATTTTGGAGAAAACTGCCACTGTCAGAGAGCTTGAGGACATCATTAAGTCTGAGGACGGCTGAAAATGACTTGGTTTGCTTTAAGTAGGCCTTGTGAGGGGAGTTCACAGGGTTTTTCCGTTGTGTTTGTGCTTTCAGACACAGGAAAAAATTCTTCAATGAAATCCTTGAACTCCTGCAGTTGGCAGTCTTTTACCCCTGCCCAACCTATTAGGATGTGTTTTTGTCACTTTAAAGCAACGGCTTGAGTCCAAATTACCGCTCTTGGTTGTAGGGGGACCCTACCGGAGTCCCAGAGAGGGGGACCCCTTGTGGAATGTTTGTCCATTACCCAGCATGCAATTGGAGGTGGGAGCAGGAAAATGTGGTCGAGTGAAATGCAGTGCAAACATCGGCATGGTTCACCGTCGCTTGGTGTGTTTTGTGAAAACAAACCTGCAGGTTGGAAAGATTAAACAAGGTACTGTAACGACTGAGTGGTTATTTTGTGTTTGCTCTTGATTTCAAGTGCGAATGGGAAGGTTTCTTTGAGCCGATGAAAAAAGTGTTTGGGATTCAGGGGAGATGATTTTATAAAAAAATAAATTTATTTTATCGCTTTATTTTACCAACCAATGATAATAAATAAATACGAAATAACAAAATCTTCAGCTCAAAAGATTGGATACCGTATATCTCATAATCAAACTTGAAAAGCAAGTAACCACGTTGTCTGGTTTTTAGCAATTTCTTTTATGTCTAATGAAATATATAAACATGGGGTCATATACGGCATAAACATGAGATGGGCTTATAACCGGTGGGGCTTATATCCAGAACGACATTTACGTTGGTAGACAGGTGGGCTTATAACCGGGGTGGGGGGCTTATAACTGGGGGGCTTATAACCGGGATTTCACGGTATTGGTTTTTGCTAATCAGCAATGAAAGCAGCACGTGCACAGTCTAGGAACTTGGCTTGATTGACAGGTAATGGTTGGCGGATAATCGCGCCTACTTCTGGACGTGTCCAGTTTATCAAAATGCTTAAGAGCATTTATTATGTTTTAAATTTATTAAGAAAATATGGGAAAAGATACAGTTAGAACAGTTTACGTGTTTCTATGTAATTTAAAGGCACTCAGCCAATACACAACGATATACATGTCAGTAGAGCGACAGATTTTGCTGTGTGGTGGTTTGTAAATAATTTTAATATATTTATTCCTTTTTGACTTCCTTGCAGAAAAGTGGAAAACACACGTCTTTACACGTTTAAATGTTTAATGAGTTGTCTTGCGAAAAGATGAATAAAATGACCTTATTTGGTCTTGCTGCTCATACGAAACTAATACTCGATCTTAAATTATGTGTATTAACGATCTTCAAGCTGCGTTGTTTTGAATAGAAGAACTTGTGTCTTGGGGTTTTTCTAAAAACAAAATTGAAAGATGGTAAATAATATTGGAGCTGCGTTGTAAAAATACACCTATATAAACATATGGTAATTTTTATTCCCATTTATGTCATTTAGGACTGGGACTCTAGGGCAAGAAAATATCCTGTTCTAAAATGCCACAAGTGAAACATCTTAAGCTGTTCTTTCAGGTGTCTCTGAGTTCCTGGACAACCATGGAGCAGTCAGTTCTACAGTTAAATACTATCCAATTGGAAAGAAGAGTGTGTCAACAACAACATGCAGCTAGATTCCTGGGTTTTGAAACTAGTTTGCTTTTCAAGTCAGACGATCCTATCGGTTTATACTTTTCCAAATATTTCATATCTGTTGGGAACAGTTTTAACTAAACACTAATAAAAACTAGAGTTAAATGAGAGTTTCCGTGATCAGCTTTGTAACCTATAGATGAATACGTATACACTGTATGAGATCAAGCTGTTGTAGTTGTACTTAAACATATAACATTGAACATTTATTAATTCCATATAAGATAACAGTACTATTTAGGCCATCCCAATAAAATGTTTCGTTTACCATCGCCCGAATGGCCTCTTTTTTTTTTTGGAAACGCAAATAAAATACAAGGTTTGAGGCCGACCCATTTTTTTGGAAAAAGGCGGTAAAAAAAAGATTGAATAATTAAAATAAAAAATACACATCGGTATCTTTTCCGAGCTCTCGACGTATTAGTTTCTTGTCTTTCTCATGCTAATTGTCAATCCACAACTAGTAGAGGAAAAAGTAGTCGAGGAATACTGACATGAACATTTTCACGCGAGTCTTCAAGCCGACGTTCCAGATCCCCGTTCTCTTTTTAACCAACCGATCGCCGACCATCACGAGCCAGAGCGCGATGGTAAACGAATCATTTTATTGGGATGGCCTTAGTTATAAATAAGTAGAGTTTAATAAACAAGGAGAACAGCAGAGTGAAGTAACTATAAATCAATAACTAACAAAGAAGTCTTATTGCTATAGCACCAATCTTCAATGAATATAAAATTTAAAGTTTGTATTGTCATTAAAGGGGAACACGTGAAGATTTCCCCAAAAATGTTAGGAGAAATAGTTTAATTTTTAAGATTATGCAAATTAGATGTTGGTAAAAGCTGGCATGTTAAAGTGCAGGTACTAAGAATGGAAACATATAGATGTGACAATGTTTTATTATAAGCCACCCAGTGCGAGAAGCGTTATATAACTAAATTAACATGCTGTGTTAACGTTCCCGTGAAGTAGGTTTTCTTGTTTTTTTTCCATTGCTAATTTTACAAGGCATTTTGAATTGAAGAACTTAAGAGAATTTGAGAAAGTAAGAACCCTTTCATTATCCTATCCTGTCCTTTATCAATATTTGATTAATATCTCATGTTTATTCCATCAACCCATGCAGTTATAAATATCCCTTGCAACTCATGAGACCATTTGAAAAACAAAACGCCAGTAACGAAAATTTTTTTTTTTCATGACTGAGTAAGTTGCTTTCAAAAGGATGTGTTACTACGCCTCCATGAAATTCCAGTACCTGTACTGAGTAGATCAATACCATGCAGATTAGGGACCAGTCGTTAATTAGAGGGGGAAGGGCTAGTGAAAAATGGTGGAGGTTCACCTGATTTTCATGCAGCAAATTAGAGGTGGGTGAGTGGAGCCATAGTAAGCTAGAGGGGGAATGGGGAGAAGTGGTCATCAAAAATTAAGCATGGTGTTTTTCATTTGTACCAGCCCCCCTCTAATTAAGGACCTGAGTACCTTTGCAAAAACGACCCACGCTTGATAAACGCTGACAACCATTGAGTAGACACTGGAAGTATCTTAAATAGAATCGCTAATAGATTTGCATGAGATAATTAATTAATGAACAGTATATTTTGGTGTCTTAATACGGTTGCTCACAGCTTTTCTGTTGGATCCTTAATTCTCTGCAGAAAACCTCTCGCTTTTAAGTCAGATATGTTGTTGCCAGCCAGTATGTTTCCTTTCCTAGAATTCCTTTTCAGAGTTATTCTGCGCGTGAGGAAATACTTTTTAAAGCAACTGGCAGCAGTGAGAATTCAGCTATTTTGTCTACGTCGTGTGGCGCGTACGACATAAACAAACACGTCATACAGACGATGACGTCCCCTACTGGGTCAGGGTTCGAATTTAATTTCGATTTCCGGGTCCGTGTTAAAAAATAAAGGTCGAATTCCGGGTTATAGACGATTCAGAATAATCAGAGTGGGAGATAATTGGTAAATCCGGGTTTGGAGCTATTTTTCTCGTAAAACCGGTCCGGTTCTCGACCTCATGACTTCCCATACCTAACAATTTATCATACGAGTACCTTTCCCCCCGGGGGTTTATGGCACATGAAATTGAGTTAATAATTAAAGAACAGAAGACGGTATGACTAGCTGTAAACTTTATAGTTCGTTTACCATCCTGTTGTTACAGCTCTTCAACAATGTTTGTCCTTCAGTTTTTCCTCATCCTTGCCCAAATAGCTTCTGGTTTCGAGTTAACTTTCGCCGACGAAGAAGGTATGCGAATGTTTTTTTTTTTTATTTAAACATATTTATTCGTTGCATTTATCCTAAGAGTAGCAGAATCACTCATTCATGCGAATGCTCAGCTTTATCGATTAATTTTATCTTTCGTATCAAGTTCTAAAATGTGGTTGCTAAGTTAATGCTTTTCGACTTGCATCAGTAGCAGTGATAGGAAACAAAATTCCATGGTAAACATCCAGTTTTACTAAATAGCAGTTGTTGCTGGAAAATAGCAACATTCAGTAAATGCCGCCATATTTAGTCCGGTGTACACGACGAGCATCTTGTGCACGGCACTCCTAACTTGGGCACGGCACTCCTATAACTTGGGTACGGCCGGCTCTCCTAACTTGGGCACGGAACTCCACTGAACCAGGCAGGCAAGGCTACTTTTTCACAAGGTCTCAGAACCTTAGGTTTTCGGGAATGCGTACACGGAACATTCCATTTTTACGATAAAAACAAGGGTCCCGTGCCTAAAAGTGTTGGCACGCGTATCCAAAATTTATTTTATAAGAGTGTCGTGCCCAAATTGCTCGTCGTAGAACAATAACAAGACGGCTGTTTTTCGGTATTCACTCCACATAATGATAGAACGGCTTGACTCCCTTCACAATTCTTCTCAGTTGATAAACAACTATATATACCTTGTTTTCAAAAACCTGCTGTAGACTGGTTATATAACCTATTTGTTTCCCTGTCTTGAGAAATAATGACAAAGAAAGGGTAATCATAGATGTTGAATGCCATTATGGCATTCCATGAAAATAGTCCAATACGTTTGCTCACCAAGGTATAAGATATGAAAGCTCCTGTGAAGGCTTTAGCTTGAGTTCCTTTCGGGGTTCTAAGGAGCAGTCGTATAAAGGCACAATTTAACAAGAACTATTGAAAACGAATCAGTCTACCTCTGCGTCATATGAATGATCTCTCAACTGAAGTAAAATATTCTAAATTATGCAAAATATAATAATATTGGTTAGTAAATAATGATTGTACACGATTTCACAGTATTGGTCCCAATTTTGTTTTTTTACATTTTTTTTGAAAGAAATAGAACACAAAATGTAACGTTTCTATCCGTGACGTCATATCGTCACATTTCGTGACACCGACGCGATGACAGCTAATTGACATATCAGTATTTCCCGTAAGGGATGGCTGCAGGCCCTTCTTCTCCTCTCTCGTGCCAGTCTCCTTTTTTCCATTTTCGCGTCGCTGAGATTTTTTTAAAACATATTTAACAAATAAAAGATGGTTCTCCTTGTTCTATAACAAAATAATGTGCAAATTTCGTGCATTGTACAAAATCAAAGCATGTAATTGGCTAACGAGCATGCATTATAGGAGAACAAAGCACTCGACCCAGATCCTCTCTTACCTACGGGAAGGTAGACCTGATACATGTGAGCATGTGAGCCAGCCTTCGCTTAGTTACGGGTTTGGACGGCTGGAAAAACCGCATTCCAATCGCATATTTAACAGTGAAAATGCAGACAATTACTAGAAACGTAACGGCAGGATTAAACTCTATCTCCTGTGTGACAGAATATATATATATATTTTAAGGCGGACATTTGCATAATCGATAAATAGAGAAGTAGCACTTCTCTGCGCCTTGTGTATTTGCATGGAATTAAACTTGGGCAGTATATCATTATGGATGTGCCCGGGGGTGGGGCATTTTTCTTACTTTTTTGGCTCCACTGTGGGGCATTTGAACATCTTGCTTGGAGAATTTGAAACAAAACACGTAAATGACTAATGCCCTGGGGTTGACCGGGGGGGGGGGGGGGGAGGGGGGGGATGGGCATTGCTGGAATTGACTCCTGCCTTAGAGACTTTGTAGTTGTGCTTTATCGTCAAATATAGTCACTTACTGACTGTATGATGAACTCATAATTTCTTCATATTAACAGTATTCGCTGCGCTCACTCGTGAAATGTTAACATTTTGAATAGACCAGTTTACAGTTCTTGCGCAGTTGTACAAATCCTTTGTTTATTTGGCGGGTAGGCATATGTCAGACAATCGCCCGGGGGGGGGGGGGGGGGAAGAGGGGGGGGGGGGAGGGTGGGGTGGGGGGGGGGGGTGGGGGGTACTGCCTACAATGGAATATACGGGGAGACTCCGCCCGAAAGGGGTACCTTTTCAGGCTGGAGGTATATAAAAGTGTTGGGATTTCACGAGTTGATGAAGTATAGATAAGGGTAGGGTAAACTGTCAGTTAGGTATTTCAAAATATCTCGAACAGACGCACCTAACGGCTGATTCATCCAAGTATTTTAAAGGGTTACTCAAGTGAAAAGTTTAGTAAAAGGTATATGAAAGGGTTACCTTTCCTTGGAAGGGGGGGGGGGGACAATCGTGGTCCGCTGGTTGAAACTAAAGACTTGAATACCAGCGCATGAACCGTAAACTTGTCTATATGCCTTAATATACTTTAATTTGGACCATTGTCTTGGTATTCTCAGAGGTGGTGATCACAAAAGCATGATATCATCATGTTTAAAGTTGAGAATTTGAGATAATAAGCCGGTAAGGAGAGTCCACCTCCTATCAACAGTTGATTAACTGCCATTAGTGTTTATTCCCTCAGTCCATACAGTTATAAATATACCTTGACTTATTGCAAAGCGTGAGACCCATTTGAAAAACAAAACGTTCTATTATAATTTTAATTGTTCACGAGTTGCGTTGCAAACAGATCAGTAAAAAAGCCATTTGGTGTTACTGCTCATCAGCCTATTTTATCTGAGTGGGTTAATGGGTTCCCTGTGGTTTGCACTGGCGTGTGACGTCACCACTCACTGTTACCAGAAGGAAGCTGGGCCCAAAATTCGCAAAAATGGGCCCAAGATGGTGACCACTCTTGATGACAAGGGGGAAGATAGTTCAAAGACTTGCATGCATCGGTGATAAGAAAATCACATTAAGTTTTCTTATTCTAAAATGTTTGACGTTTGTGTCATTTCAAATGGTAAAACCTGGCAAAATGTAGTCGGAGAATTTAAATTTAAATTATCGAATATCGTTTATTTTTTTAAATCACTCGTGAAGTGTACTTTTTTCACCTTTATTCAGCAAAATACCTGGCACTTCGCTTCCAAGCCGTTCATCTTACAGGTTTGGATTCGCTGCCCGATATTAGCAGAGAAGAGAGACAGCCATCTTCAATTTTTACCAGTGGAATGAACTCATTCAGTGTGCTTCGTCAAACCGCGATATTCATCAAGAGCGGGTTCCTTCTAAGCCAAATCAGGCAAAGCGCTTTTCAAATCCCAGAAAAACTCTCTTAAACGGAATTAAACATTTGCTCAAGCTCTTCACGAGCAATTGCAAATACATGTATACCGAATCTGTGGCCGCCATGTTGGATCGATTTCTGCTAGGCCTTCTGGTAACAGTGAGCGGTGACGTCACAAGCCAGTACAAACCACAGGGATCCCATTAACCCACTGAGACTAAATACCAGCCAGAAGGCCTTGGAACAAGGCTGACTGCTCATATAAAATTCTTACTTGGCTTAAAAGGATTATGATCTTTCGACGGTGTTGTTTCAACAGTATTGAAGAGATTAAAACAACTGAGTTAGGGGATGATTCACGTGTGATAACGATGCGGAAAACATTGAGTAGACACTGTTAGTGTCTACTCAATCCCTTTACAAATTGAAGTTAGGTTTTTCATGTGTCTGTCCTAATATCGACGATCATTTTCGTCATATTATTGTCAAAATTGTGGGGCGTCTTCGGCGAGTGGGTCGATCCACAGCTATTTTTAATTTGGCCATGTGTTGACGAAAGTCATCGTCAATATTAGGATTGAGGCACACAAAACTATCTTCATTTTTTTTACGACAACAGACAATGGAAAATGTTGGCGACTTTGGCTTTTCACAACAAAGCGCGTGCCACGTCAGCATTATGGTCTGTCTTCTTATTGCCTATAAAAGTTAGCCAATCAGAGGGCAAAACAATTTTGGAAAAAATGATTTGCATGAGATAATTAATCAAAGAAAAGTATTTCGGCGTCTTAATTTAACACGGTTCTCACAGTTTTTCTGTTGGAGACTTAATTCTCAGCAGAAACCGTGAGAAATGTTTCTAGTTTATGTTCTTTTTGCTTTTCAATTCATATATTCCTGTCCTTCGGTATTTTTCCTCTCCAAGAGTTGCTTTTCAGAGTTGTCTACGCGTGAGGAAACACTTTTTAAAGCAACTGGCAGCACTGAGTGAAACTTTAGCCATTTCGCCCGTCACCTTGTGGCGTGCACGACATAAACAAACAAACAAACAACAAATGAAAAGTATTTTGGTGTTTTAAAACCTTTTCCCCGGTGGACGCACGTACCATTCTAAATTTTATTGTTTTCTTTTTATTATATTTCCAACAAGATGATTACCAACCGGTAAGCACCCCCGATTTAATTCATGCAAAACTCTGTACGGTCCAATTGACTTCTTTAGGGGGTCGAATTAGTGCAATAGCTCAGTTTTTTAATTTGCTGTCTAAATTTCTAAAGTCGACTGAATGATGTTTACAACCTCTCTCTGAATGGCTTATGAAAATTGCTAATTATACCGCCACTTTGAATTGAAGAACTTGTAGGAAATTTGAGAAAACAAACTATAAGCCTTTTAATGTTGTCCGATCTTATGTAAATATTTAATATACCATAGTTATTCATACAGCCACGCATATATGCATGCATATATGCATTCATAAGTGACACTCTTAAAACATATCTGTTAAAACCCGAATTCTTAATATAAAGCCCTGAGGTTTCGGAGTCATATTTCTAAATTGCTTTTCAATTCAGATATTGCTGGTAGTGTTTATCATTTTCCTAGAATTTGCTTCGTGCCTTCGTCGATTCGCGAGGAAGCAAGCACTTTCAAAAACAAAAGCGGCAGCTGCAATGTCGGTCGCCTGACGTCGCTCGTCCTTCTCTAGTGGTGGCGCACAAGACCAAAAACAAATATCAGTAAACAGGTTCAGCGTCACGTAAAATAAACATCACAATCCTTTAAATTAAGAAATCAAGATAATCGGTTACCAGCCATCGTTTTTTGGTTAACTTTCCGCTTTTTGAAAATGTTCGTGGTCAAGTTAATCCTCATCCTTGCTCAACTATCTTTTGGTTTTCAATCAATCTTCGCTGACGAAGAAGGTATGACAATGAATTGTATCTCTTAGCTTAAAGAAAAGACTTCTTTAGCATAATTACTACTATTTTAATGCGCAACAGTGAAAAGAGAAGGCAAACTGATAGCTGGCAATCATTACAACAATTGCAAAGAGCCTATTAATTTGAGTATTAAGCACGTCGGGGTTTGAAACAAGTCAGCCTACAGATAAATTCTCTTTTTTTAGATCAATATTTTGGACTCATAGATTCTATTTAGGCGGACAACAACTGTTTGATATTGCATTTGTTTATTAATGACAACGTGCATGTAAGCCAAAGCTAGCCAACCACCAAATGATATTAAACTTTCTCACGGCGAAAGTGACAAAAATAACTACTCGATTATGCTTTCAAGGCATACTGTGGTTTGTCGATATTGTCACTGCCTCGCCTTCTACAGCTTGTTTTAGAGTGCTGGTATTAGAGGGAAGTTAGGCTCTGACTAAAACGGCGTTAAGTGATTTTTCCTTCTTGTAAGATACAATCGGTGGATCTGAAAATATCCTGTTAAGGTTTTGATAGTTAGCAATAAAATGCCAGTGTTTGATAAGATTCGGAGTAGCCGGCGCTGTGTTAGCGTAAGATGAGTCAGTGAACGGGACATTTGAGTAAGTTTCAACTCTGGCTCTATTTTCGTTTCTAGAAAATACATTGGATGAGTTGAATGATTTCAACATAGACTCTAGTTCTTTGAACTTGGCTTGGATGGTACCAATGTGATTGGAATTGGCTGGTGTGTTTCTGGCATAGTTCGGTTTGGTCGCCCTGTGGTTAGATCTGTTGGTGGCGAATCGTATCTGCTGATGAGCTATTAGCTTCGGCTGGTCAGGAGAGTGTGTTTTCAGCTGGCTGTTCAGGCTGTTTAAAGTCTCGGTATCTGTGCTGATGTTTCGATCTTGTTGTTTGACCATAAGATGCAGAATATTTTGTTGGGCCTTGCGGCAGATCTTGTTCATTTCAGCTTGAAACTCGCTGTCCTGTCTCATGTGCGGCTGTGGCCGGTACTGGAAACCGTAGGGACAGGTGGATTTGCTGGTGTGTTTCCGCATGACTAGCATGGATTTTTCTGTTTAGCCCGTCTGGTTTCGAGGTTGGCAATCTTATTTCTGATATTACGGAAAACCTCTGTGGTCTTGAGACGCTTAGAGGGTGGCTGGGATGAGGGGATGTCATCTTCGGTATCACTGAGAAGGTTGTTGCCTCTTAGTAGGGGACTTCATATGTGATATGGATCGCAGCAGTATCTGCAAGGCTGTCTGTCATCTCGGATTGGCTGTTAGTACGGGCCATAGAGTTCCGAAGAGAACTATTGTAAGCTTGTAGCAAGACCGGTTTCGGAGAACTAATGCGTTTTCCTTTGTCAGTTGCTTTATAAGCGTGGTGGTGTGCTCGTGGTGCACATGCCCCCGTAAGTGTTTTCTCTACGCTCATACTAGGCTAACGGACTTTTTCTTCCTAGTCCACAACGCCCGTTCTCTGCTGCTTCACAATAATTAATCCAATACATTTTGCTTCTAAGCGAAAACGATCCTACGACCACCGGTCTAATTAATTCGACCTCATTAACTCTTTGTCGTCCGATCGTGTGTGAGCTCAATTGGAGAAATCCTGAGTGCTAACTCAACCCTCCCCCCTCGGTTCAAGTTTGGTTAGCCCGAGGCAGTTAAATACTGCTGACCTTTTAAGCCGAGGCCTCAAACTTTCTCCACAATGCCATTCGGGTGAATTCTACGAACTGGTTGACGGTAGGTATTGCAACTTCTGTAGGGTTTCCAATGAAATGTGCTCTAATTTTGGAGAAAAATGCCACTGTCAGGGAGCTTGAGGACATCATTAAGTCTGAGGATGGCTGAAAAGTACTTGGTTTGCTTTTAGTACGCCTTGTGAGGGGATTTCACAGGGTTTTTCCGTTGTGTTTGTGCTTTCAGACACAGAAAAAATATATTCAATGAAATCCTTGAAATCCTGCAGTTGGCAGTCTTTTCCCCCTGCTCAACCTATTAGGATGTGTTTTTGTCACTTTAAAGCAACGGCTTGAGTCCAAATCACTGCTCTTGGTTGTAGGGGTAAAAGACTTCTAAAAAAAACCTACCGGAGTCCCAGAGGGGGGAACCCCTTGTGAAATTGTTGTCCATTACCCAGCATGCAATTGGAGGTGGGAGCAGGAAAATGTGGTCGAGTAAAATGCATTGCAAACATCGAGGTGGTTCACCGTCGCTTGGTGTGTTTTGTGAAAACAAACCTGCTGGTTGGAAAGATTAAACAAGGTACTGTAACGACTGAGTGGTTATTTTGTGTTTGCTCTTGATTTCAAGTGCCGATTTTCAGCTCCTCGAAATTCGTGAAAATCGAAGAAACGAAACAATCGCTAAAACAAATGAGCTTTTCTCCTAAATCAATTCGACGACTATTACAAACTTGTTTTCAAGAGAAATACGTTCTGCTATTTTATTTCTTTGTGGTGAACGTCTAAAAAGAGGAAAAACGTTTTGAAGGTCGAGAAATAGCCAATTCTCCGCTGATAAAGCTCGTTTGTGTGGCGGCTCAATTCAGTGCTTTCCCCCCCCCCCCCCCCGTATCGTACGTCAGTAGTAGGAAGAGAGGCGAATTAGCCCTTTTTTTGGTGAGCTATGTTAATTTTTGGTGAGCGCATGGTGAGCTCTCATTAAAGTGTTGCGTTATTCATGAATTCGGATGACGTCACAGTTCTATTTTCTTGGGCTCATCACTAAAATGTGGCGTACGCCGCATTTTGCGAAGTACCTGATTAGAATTGCGGCGTATGCACACATTAAAGTTGCGCTCTCGTTGAAGTGGTGGGCTCATGACTAAAATGCGGCGTACTAGATCAATAACATTATTATTTCTGTGAATGAGGTCATCGATCTATTCGGGCATGTTTGGGCAAAGCTTGAGCGGCTATAAAACCAGAACCTGTGTCTCTGAGTGAATACAACCCAAAGTGTAAAACCAGAACCTGTGTCTCCGAGTCAGTACAACCCAAAGTATAAAACCAGAAAACTCCAACCACAAGATGGCAAGGAAACCTATATCAGAAGACACTATTTGCATTGATGAAGTTGAAGTTGTCGAAAGAAACAGAGCATTTCACAGGATATCAAGCACAATACATTTAGTGTATGCTGCACTCTGTGAAAAACCAATCTATGCCGAGAAAGAAAGACAATGTGAAACAGATCACCCAAATCAAAGACAGCACGATTGCTTGATGTTATCCGAAGAGGAATCGTGGAATTTGTTCTACGATAATGCAAAAGAAAAAGTCAAACCAGACAAAGTGTGGGAGATTGTGAACGCTGTTTGCTACATGTTGAACATTGAAATTCATCGCTCATGGAAAGTTTACCTATATGAACTTTACAAGTTACCCTGGACCACAGTGTATCTCTTACATCTTCAGTTCAGTAACAACGGCTCTTGTATCATTGATCACGTGCTTGAAGTAGTGAGACGTGAAATACATCCACTGAATGACAATGAACACCACGGCTATATTATGTGTCTGTTCCAGAACAATATTTTTTTAGAAAAGATGAAGAGTTTATGCAGATAGATTCAATTTGTAGTGCGTTTTCTGAACAGTTACCTATGCAGATAGATTGACTTATGATAAACATCAAACTTATGGCAAAATGTAATCACCCTGGTCAAGCATACGCGTAATTATTGTAAGGTTAGCTTCGAATGTTAAAATACGTCGGTGTTTACAGAACAGTGTAATAAAATATTGTTGCAACAAATCAACGTGTTTAGTATGTCATTGAAAATAGCAAAACTGAACTATAATTACCATACGAATAAAAACAAACCACCAGATAAATTAAACAAAGTTTATTCAATCTCAAAAACACCAATTTACAGTTCGTTTTCCTTATAGTCGCGGAGTTGATAACTTTCTTATTTCTCAGTTATTGGGTTGATATAATGTACCGTGTTACAAGATTACACTGATTTATGTTTCATTAATTATTTTCTTGTTGACAAATGCTGCTTACTGATTGCTTATATTAAAACGATGACAAGAGGAAGAATATTTTTAAAGACATTTATTAATAGAAATCGACTTAATAAAACTTATTTCTAAAAGGTACAAATATATTGTTCATCCCGTACGGGAACACTCTGTTCCGGAATAGGTTGTTTTTGGAATTGTTTATTCAACAAGAAAAAGCGGGACGAGAGGCGACAAAAGGAATGCATCGCCCAGAATGCGGCGACACATCCGGGATATTTCTAAGAACAACAGCGCTAAATTCAAAAGCTACGCAATGATACGTGAAGCAAATAACAGAGAAAATGGCCCAAAACGCTTCAGTGATGTTACGATTTCACTCACTTACACAGAAAATAACCTTAATAAGAGTTAGGTACCCATGGGCTTTTGTAGAAGAGATATCAATTAAGTATTTGCACCCAAGATTAAATTATTTGCGTGAATATAAGCATTATCGGTTTTGCCTTCAAATTTGGGATTTTTCGAAGCTGCTTGACTGGAAAATGACGAATGGTTGAATTTGAGGTCGATTTTCTCTTCGATTAATTACTTAATTTCTTAGGTACCCACGGCAAAAGTTAGTTCGATATCTTAGTAAGTCGTTGCCTCTTTTTCGTCTTATTCTGACGAATATTAGTATTATCGAAATCAAACTTTCTAGAACACATATTGGAAACTCAAATTCGCTTGCCAAATTTGGATTTTCAGAATTCCCGCGAGGCATCTCTTGACTTTTAAGCTCCTCCCATATAGACAATAGAGCGCACGCCGGCTAATGAAGCATTGAAATTGACGAGTCACACGAGCCTTTGTGATTGTAATTTTAGTGTCTTTTTGCGCTGGAAAAATGACTGCGCTGCAAAACTAACAGAACATCGTAAAACTCGATATCGCATCATAAACAAATGTTCAACCAGATTTTGTAAACCTTCAGCTTTAAAATGAGACCTTTTTCGTGTTTCTGTGTGCACTAGAAGTCAACAGCCAAAATAAAGAATCTAGCTGTGGTCTTCCGACTCAGAGAGCGGCACTGTAAGCCGCTTTGATTTCCAACCGAAACAGTTGAACACCGACTGACCTGAAAAACTAACAGAACAGTATAAAAGTCGATAGCGCATCATAAACAAATGTTCAAGCGGATTTTGTAAACCTTCAGCTTTAAAATGAGACCTTTTTCGTGTTTCTGCGTGCACTAGAAGTCAACAACCAAAATAAATAATCTAGTTGTTGCCTTCACTGACTCAGAACCGGCGTTTGAAAAGTGAAAATGAAAACTAACAGAACAGCGTAGAAAGCTCTGGCGCGTCATAAACTGATGTCAAAACGGATTTTGAATATCTTCAGCTTTAAAATGAGATGTTTCTCATGCATGTTTCCGTTTGCTGCAGAAGTCAAACTAGGAAAGGACGAAACGAATTGCCTTGTCGTCTTTACTCAGATCTAAGTAGCCGTGTGAAGCCGTCGCCTGTTGAATTCAAAGCAAATCCTATTGGAAAGTGAAAGTGGAACTTAAAAAAAACAACTAAAGAGCACTGGTACTCTAAAACAAAATATTTCTGAAACGATGAAACTGGGCAAAAGGATTGTTCTGTCAAATTACTGCCCAGTTATGACTCTCGTAAGCAGTAAAACAATTGACTACGCGCCAAATCTTTTCGAAAACCGTTCAGTTCAGAAAACTCAAGATCAAGCGTAATGAACAGTCGGTTCAATTGAAGACGACATCTATTGTTAATAATTAGCGCCATCACGTTATTTCTGGCATTGATTGACGGGTGTCTTATCAGCCTTGGGACATTTGTATTCCCATAACGATTAATGAACAACCAATCAGGTATCGTTAAAGCGAACTGCTCATGCGTTAGATTATAATTATTCCGCTTTGGATTAATTCTTCAACAGTAAGTACATGTCGCGAAGAACAATAAGATTCTGCCCGATGGAAAAGGATGAACGGAGATAACTATATCCGAACGTGGACACGTCTCTTGTCAGTAAACCCTTTCATCTCTTTTGTCTCCTTTCGTCCCTCTTTTTTTCGTTTTAAAATAAAAAAAAGAGGGATAAAACGAAAAAAAGACGGTCGAAAGGCGACATAATAATTTTATTGATCTAGTACACCGCATTTTAGTCATGAGCCCACCACTTCAACAAGAGCGCAACTTTAATTTATGCATACGCCGCAATTCTGATCAGGTACTTCGCAAAATGCGGCATACGCCGCAATTTAGTCATGACCCCAAGACAATAGGACTGTGACGTCATCCGAATTCATGAATAACGCAACACTTTAATGAGAGCTCACCATGCGCTCACCAAAAATTAACATAGCTCACCAAAAAAAGGGCTAATTCGCCTCTCTTCCTACTACTTACGTCATGCATACCAAGGAAAAACAACCACACCTTCAGCACAAAGAAAGCACAATAGTGCGCAATTATGAGTCGTTAGTCCATCTATTCAAAGCCGAAAACAACATTACAAAACTAATTTATTCCCCAGATCACAGGAATTGAGCCGCCTGTACTTAGCGGCGGTTGGGAGGAAGATTTGCAGATTTTCTTTCCTTTGACGCAAAACACAGTAAAATGAATTTTGGTATGGGTCTTTTCATGTTTAGATCTACTCATTGAGCTAAAGTTGATTTTAGGCTTCAGTTATCCTTTAACATTCGCAACCATTGATCCTCGTCGTTCACGCACCGTGAACACAAACAGTGGTTTACCCGGATCGAAATCTACCAATAGAAGCACACAATATTTGACCAATCGCATCGGACTTAAGGTGTTACCTATAGCATATAAAAAGGGATACTCTACGACTAGTTGGTCACATTACAGCTCTCAACCCCACGAGCACACCACCACGCTTATAAAGCAACTTACGAAGGAAAACGCATTAGTTCTCCGAAACCGGTCTTACTACAAGCTTACAATAGTTCTCTTCGGAACTCTATGGCCGTACCAACAGCCAATCCGACAGCGAAATCGCTGCCATTCTAGCAGAGATGACAGACAGCTATGCAGATACTGCTGCGATCCATCTCACCTATCAAGTCCCCTACTAAGAGGCAACAACCTTCTGATACCGAAGATGAGATCCCCTCATCCCAGCCACCCTCTAAGCGTCTCAAGACCACAGAGGTTTTCCGTAATATCGGAAACAAGATTGCCAGCCTCGAAACCAGACGGGCTAAACAGAAAAATCCCTCGGCTGCTAGTCCTGCGGGAACACACCAGCAAATCCACCTGTCCCTACGGTCTCCAGTACCGGCCACAGCCGCAGATGAGACAGGACAGCGAGCTTCAAGCTGAAATGAACTAGATCTGCCGCAAGGCCCAACAAAATCTTCTGCATCTTATGGTCAAACAACAAGATCGAAACATCAGCACAGATACCGAGACTTTAAACAGCCTCATGCAACAGCCAGCTGAAAACACACTCTCCTGACTAGCCGAAGCTAATAGCTCATCAGCAGATACAATACGCCACCAACAGGGCGACCAAACCGAACTATGCCAGAAACACACCAGCCAATTCCATGACATTGGTACCATCCAAGCCAAGTTCAAAGAACTTGTTGAAATCATTCAACTCATCCAATGTATTTTCTAGAAACGAAAATAAAGCCAGAGTTGAAACTTACTCAAATGTCCCGTTCACTGACTCATCTTGCGCTAACACAGCGCTGGCTACTCCGAATTTTAAAAAGATTCTTATCAAACACCGGCATTTTATTGCTAACTATCAAAACCATAACAGGATATTTTCAGATCCACCGATTGTATCTTACAAGAAGGAAAAATCACTTAATGACTTTTAAGTCAGAGCCTAACTTCCCTCTAATACCAGCACTCTAAAACGAGCCGTAGAAGGCGTGGCAGTGACAATATTTACAAACTGTGGAAAATTTGAGACCATTTTGATGAAGGATGGCAAAGATTCAAGTGGATGAAAAATACTGCTTTCAAGAGAAATTTAAAGCAACTTGAAATCGGGTCACTGTAACCGGAAATCATTTCGCATGATATTTCATTCACAATATATATATTTATCTTCTATCTCAGGCTGTTATTTTTGTAGAAACTAATAAAGGCTAAATTCGATTGGAATAGACCCTTTAACTATAAAAAGTATCGAACAGTTTCAGTTAGGATCCAAACCCTGTATACAAGAAAACGATGAGAACGGTTCTATCATGTTCTTGTGGACGGACCCTGAAAACGATCGTGGGGACCTTGAAGTACTTTCATTCCATTTTCAGTGAAACGAAAACGCCAACTTTTGAAAACGTACTGATGTGGAAAGAGCCTAAGACAATTGATATCCTAGTTCTCTTAGTTATAAACTCCGGCAGTTTATAGGACAATAATTTTGGACACGGCACTCCTAAATTTGGTCCGCGGGCCAATTTGTTTCGGCACAGCACCCCTTATTTTGGTCGTGTAAATGGAAATGTGCCGCGTACGCGTGTCTGAAAATCTAGAGGTGCTGAGGTAGTCTGGAGTGTCGTGCCTAAGTTAAACCTAAGTGCCATGCCCAAAATGCGTGTCCTGTAAACCGGGAGATAGTTATCTTGGATTAATTCATAAATCATCGTCGTAGTCACTGTCACAGAGTAACATTTTTATACTATTTTAGAAATAGCAAAGAGACTCCAGGAATAAAAGAAATAACGATGAATAATTAACTGTGGAAATGGAAGTTTAAAGTGCATATGAGCACAATCAGTAGTAATCTATATATTGCCACTGTAGTCCTGCTTCACCATGGCCTGTGGACTCTGTGATAGAGTTATGTGAAATGCGAGTCCAAAGGTCAAGGTAGCGAGGCCGCGCACGGCCGAGGAACAACGAGGGAGGGATAGGGAGGGGTAAAGGCGCAAATACAAATATCCCTAATGCAAACCCTGCCCAGCCCTCGCTGTGGCCCATACAGATGCCGATGCCGATGGTCAAACTCCTGCAGCGCCATGCAGCAGCTTAACCGACTACCTTGTATTTCAATTGTTATGTCGATTACATACCCATAGTTACGCATGACTGCACTGGGAATAGGTATTGCATGTCCTCACAAAGCCGTTTTCACATGAATGTGACTAAAGATTCCTAAACAATGGTTATTCAAACTGGACGCCATTTATGCAGTGGGCCTCAGTATTGCGCACTTTAGGAACGAGTAGGGGGATGGGGCGAGCTCGGTTTCGCAAAGGTGCTTGGGATCGTCACTGGGAACAGTTAATTGCGATATTTGTCATGTTTCTTTGTATTCTGCAATTAGGGTGTCCCCAGTAACGATCCCAAGCACCTTTGCGAAACCGAACTCGCGCCATCCCCCTACTCGTTTCTAAAGTGGGCTACTGTGAAATTAGATTCCTCGCATTCTTGAATGTGAGAATTTGAGAGAATAATCCGGTAAGGAGAGCCCATCCTCGTATCAGTATTTGACGAACTTCCCATTAGTGTTTATTACCTCAGGCCATACAGATATAAGTATGCCAGTTGACTTATTGCAAAGCATAAGACCCCGCATAAATTTACTTTGTCATGAGTTGCTTTGCAAAAAGGAAAAATATGCTATTTCCTATTACTGTTCAAATTAAATTCTTACTTGGGTTAAAATGACTATGATATTTACGCTATGTTGTTTATACAGTTTAATTGAATAGATCAAGACCAGCATAGCCGGTGCAGCTTTTCGACTTGCATAGCATGATGGAAATCGCAATTTCATGGGAAACATACAGAGTTTTATCAAATAACGTTGTTGCTGGGAAATCAGCCACATTAAAGGAAAAATATGGATTTGTAATATTTAATTTTATCATTTTAATCGTTCATTTTATTTCTGTCAGTGACGTCATACCATTAATTTATTATCATTTAAGACTCGTGTCGCACAGTGAATTGGCAGTCTCCAGTCCCAAATAAGGCATTCACTGGTCATGTTATCAAGACCCTCACCGTTAACAACCCAGGCTCCTGCGAGATTCAGTGCTACCTCGAACCTGAGTGCACGTCGTGTAACTTTAAACATGATTTACTGAACTGCGAGCTGAGTTCTTCTAACGATGAAGTGCATCCAAGTGCTCTGGTGAATTGCACTGACTGTGTTTACCGTGCAATCGAGGTATTGTGTTATTCCATTTGTTTGACTGGGATTAGGCCAAGGTTTCTTAGATAGCGAGATATCACTTTATGTAAATAACGTGTGCCTAAGAATTACGTGACTTCTTGAAAACAGCCTCAGCTATGATCTGTTCTCTTTTACAACACGACACGAATTATACACCTGAGAAAAACTCGAGAAATTAAGAGCAAAAGTCGAATATGTGTGAGTGGAGAAATATAACGCAGATAGTTGTCTAATTCATTGTCACACTTGTCACATAATACTGATAACATAGAAACCTAGTACAGTATAACTAATATACAATTATCTATGTTTATTTGCGTTTACGTTTACGTTTACATTTACATCATTATCATCTACATATACATGTACTTATTAAATATTTATTTAAATGAGTTGTAACTAACAGGACTATAGCTTGTTTGGACTTCAAGTCTTTGTCTCTGCCTATAAAGCTATTAAATAATAATAAAAAAAATTAAATGCCACACTTGTCATATAATACCAGAAACATATAAGAAACGCGTAACGCCCATACTTCGCTTTAGTGCCATGCTCTGGATTATTCAGCTAAGAAAAATGACCATATATGGAATAAAATGTCACGCTTGTCACCTAATACTGATAACATAGATATCTATTGTAATATAACTGTCGCGCTTTTCTCGTGACGTCATGACAATTAAAAGATCAGCGTCATGTAACGCGCTTTAGCGGTTTTTGACACTTGTCACAACTTTCCCTCAGTACACCGTTATGAGATATGTCACACATGCCTTTGTATTCTAGGATCTCTGTATCGGAGCCAAGTGCCCATCCCGTAACACGACCTGTCATTCAGGATTCGGTGGCGTTAAAGGCTATCGTTGTGTCTGTCAGAAGTGTTACAAAGGCGACACCTGTAACATAGGTAACACAACGGTGCTATTTAATTAATTCGTGGATGCGCGCAAGCGCAGAAACGAGTTATTGGGATAGGTGAAATCGTGTCACTCACTAAACTATAGCTCGCTCACTCATTCACTCACTAAGGTGTTAGCACGCGAGAGAGCCTGAAAGGGGCTTGATTATTGCAAAGTGATATTCGAGTTATTAAATATTTGCATATTCATCAATCAATGTTTGAATTCACGTGCCTAAAATGTTCGATTCCAGGTCTCCATCGCCGGTTTCCCCTTCATTATTGTCTAGTTCGCTTCTGTTTATATATACATATATACCTAGATCGCATCCTTCTTATCCATGTGGGAGATGTTGCATTTGTATTTATTCACTGCTGATACTGACGTAAAAGTCCGATTACACCACGCTAAATAAACGGGTTGTTGGGTCACTGATGGTCTTTTCCGCTAAGATCGATTTGCATCTTTGTGAAAAGCTTGTATCTTCTTTCTTGATACCTACCGGCTGAATTAAAAGATTGATTGGGTGTTTTTTCGCAATTTGGGAGCCTTTTAAAAAAGTTAATTATGCGGCGCACTTTAGGGCTGTTGGCGAGCTTCGCAATACTAATCCATGAATATGAAACCGGATATGATTGGGTCAAATAATAAGCAGGGAAGTTTCCGGCTTGGGTTAAATTACATTCCCCTGATTCGATCCATTTCTTCGATATCCTTTTAAACGAATGCCTTGCTCGCAGGGTATTAAAAGGGATTACGGGTAACTATCTACAAAGTATATCGGGACCGTCGGGAATGAAGAACCATTAAACCAGCAAGGTGGACGGCTGGAAAATCATACGACTATTTTATTTGATCTGTCGACAACATGAGACTACACTTTGGTGACTCAAGGTTGCTTAGTTTACATTAATAATTTACTTCTGTTCGAGGCTCTTCACTCAGATAATTGCCAAATACGACTTCTAAAACCCGATCTGAATATTCCGTGTTTTTCATCTGAAGAAACTAGTAATATAATCTCGCATGACCCATGGCCAAGTTGAGCCATTAACGTATTTTAAAAGCGATAAGTAACCTGGTCGCGGTTCTGAATATTATCAGTGGCCTATTCAATATCTTGTCTTGCTGGGTTTTCAAAAAAATATTGTGGGATTTTTGTTCGAATAGTAGTAAAGATAATCTCTGTCTGTTTTCCAGGGTTAACGCTCTTGTTCTGATTGACTTATGATTTATTTTAAACTGAAGCAATTGAATCCAGCCTTTACTTAAAGAAGGGCTAACTGAATGAAACGTGTGTGCATGTATTTATTGTGATCACATAAAAAACACGAATTCTCCCAGCTATAACCAGAGCTGTACCACAAGTGTTCATTTAACTCGGATTGCGAAATAATAAAAAATATCGATCCGGATTGCGAAATAGTTTTGCACATCCTCAGTACCGTCATAAACATCCGGGGTCTCCATCCCGGGGAACGAAGTCCAATTATAAGTATATACGTCTGCACTAATCGTATACTGAGATAGTATGCGAAAACGGACGCCTTTATCATGAGAACGAGGTTAGTCAGTCCACAGTTGTCTTATTTTGTAAAACCCGGTGGGGCCGAACATCCCCCTATTCGATCATTTGTAGGTGGGTAAATAATATTGGGTAAAACTCTTGTCACCATTCTTCATAACATTTCGCATATAACATGGGAGCATTGTGAAAACAATTTTACTGGCAATTCCGTGAGAAAAAAATATGGGGGGAAATATTTTTGTGACGTCATAATCGATGGCGTTTCCTTTACGTAGGGGATTTGATAGACCTATATGGGAAGGCTTCAATACTGAAAACCGTTTGTCGCTACGACATAAATTAGCTGATATATGGTTTTTTTTAAAGGGTGATCGATGGAGGTAAAACCTGCTTTAAGCAAGAGATGAATCAAAAAATAAAAATATGTTCATGTTTGTTGCCCATATCAAAATCATTGCACACAGAAGAGGACATTTGGTATTGATCATCGCTTTGAATTAAATGCGATTTTATCTGAGAGAGATAACAATTTCAGTCGCATTACAAGTTTATAATGTGGCTTACCTGTTGATACTGGAACTATACGAAGGAGAATTATCTGCTTTCGTTTTGACCGCTCCCGCCATACTAGCCTGCGAATACAGCCGTCTCGCAACGGGAACCACAATCAAAACGTGGCCCCCGAGAGAGACGTCTGCGTCTTGAGACGGAAAATTCCATACTGATGACGTTATGCGGCCAGGATCTGGTCGCGTTATTCGATTGGCTCGTATATATGATAATTAGGCATACCATCCATGACATCCAATGAAACACTAGTTCCAAACGCATAGCACAGGGAGTTCTAACTTAATACACATACCGTTATACATGCTGTCCTTTTTAACAGAGAAGCTTCAGAAACCTCATCTCCCGGCCGAACGAATCTGAACTGACTGTGTAACCACCCCTAATCTCGGGCTTAGACTCCGCGCGGGCAGAGGAACTCGGACTCAGACTCCTCACGGTAGCTAGTTAGAAAATAGCAAGGGAGGAAACTAAAGTCGCGTGATAATTTGAGTAAGAAATAACCCGGTGCCGTTTCAACAAATTTTATTTTATTTTGCTACCAACATCTTTTCCTTTTCAGAAGAGGGGTGCTAGCCAATGTTTTGGTGAAATTATTCATTTCAAAACACTAAAACAAGAGTACAAGATTTTTCGACAAATGGCTCGATGTTCACCGCACGATACATGGAACGGAAGTAATTTCGCACAAATGACTGACAACCTTGGACAATCGATTAGTGACGTCAGTAGGGTTGGATTACCAACATTTCGATAATTCCCTGGGAGAAGCGACAAAAGCGAAACTGTATTATATTTACTGTATTTTCGGAAGCCGAATTCCAATTATTGTACTGTTGTGTATAGACTGATCAGATCTGTGCCTCTGCTAGTGGAATCTCGGAGTGATTTGGGAAACTTTAATGTGATTTTCAAGTCTTCAAGAGTCCAGTTGACTGGCGACGAGGACATTTTGAATCAGCGAATTCAAACGGAACCGAAAATTCACATCTCGCTCATACAGCTGCCCAGGAATAGCTTGATTATACAAGGACAAAAAACTTGTAAAGTAAGTTTACTTTTGAATGTTCTTTTAATTGTCTTGTTTACGATCTCTTGACAAGAAATCCTTGCAAACTCACCAGTGTGAGCCATTGGCGTGCGAAATCGTGTTCAAAGTTGCCTGAAGAATTATTGCTAATATACTAATTTGAATGCTTCTAGAAATGGAATTTGATTTTCAGCTTTTATTCGTTGAGATCAAGAGACCATCACCTAGGTGATGGTCTCTTGTTGAGATGTATAAAGGCTTTTATAAAACGGCAAAGTCATGACAACTATACATATTAAAATCCTAGTCAACGAAACAAACACATAGATATCGCTATAACCAATATTCTAACCATAACCGAAGCGAAAAAGTTCTAATTCTGTAATCGTGGAATTGAATTCTGTACTTCTGTTTCTGATTTCCATGTTTTCGATTTTCTGTAATTTTACTTCTGTTCCATGTATCGTGCGGTGATCATCAAGCCATCACGTGACCTTAGTTTCCTCCCTTCTCATATTAGAACTGGTTAGTGCTGTTGGGGCCGCTAGACCGTGAGGGGTCTGAGTCCGAGTTGCTCTGCCCGCGCGGAGTCTAAGCCCGAGATTAGGGGTGGTTACACTGTTCAGATTCGTTCGGGTTTCTGAAGCTTCTATGTTAAAAAGGACAGCATATATAACGGTACGCGTATTAAGTTAGAACTACCTGTGTGCATTGCGATTAATGCAATAGGACTTTTGCAGGAAACAGTCACGTGCTGATATAATACTTCATTAACGAGCGAATTGACCTTGTGGTCCCCATGGGAAAGGCGTTGCCATGGATGCTGGATGGCAAGCTATTTTAGAAATATCGACAATCGATTGGAGGTGAAAAATAGCAGTTATAAACAGGTTTTGCTAATAATACTACCGATCTCGTACAAGCGCCTTTAAATACATGAATCAGTTAAGATTTGTTTGCCCTCCAGTACAACCACGTGATTGCATTCCTGTAAAAGGCCCATTTCCAACCCTAGGACTAAATATTTCTTAATCATCATATTCATGAACCACTAACTACTTACATACTGACAAACTACATGTAACAAGTGACTAAAGAAACGACATAGAACGAAAAAAGTGTACCTCCACTGGAATTCGAACCTAGACTCTTTCGACTGCTTGTATACTAACTCTTGACCACTACACTACTGGTACGCTAGTTGAAATCAATGTCAGCAAAAAAGAATAATAAGCCATCTATAGAATAATTATTACAACAATCAAACGGTAAGCAATAGCCCACTTCTGCGATATGCTCTACTTGTCACGCACAAAGGTTTCAATACGAGACCCCGTGCTAAATTAAATTTATTCTTCTCCCCTCGTCTGAACTAGGAAAAATATTGTCGCGGAGACAAAATTTTGTCCCCGGGACTTGTCCCTTCAAATCAAAGTGGTTTGAATTTAGGGGACAAGTCCCGGGGACAAACTAACAAGATTTTTCCTAGTTCACATGAGGGGACTTGTCCCTGGAACTTGTCCCTTCGTGTGTGCCGACCTTACAAGTTGGGCTATTTTTAGATTATTTTCCCCGCCAATTAATGGTTGCACCGTGGCGGAACAAAATATGCCTCATTAGCTACTTTTGTTATACCAAACAACATGGCTGCTACGCTTTTGTGATTTGATTCCCTTAGGAATAATTGCAACTCAGCTCAACAATAGCGGGAAACCGTTCTAAAAATAACCTAACTTGTGAAAACGCTGTTACATAGGCCTGGTATGTGGGATGGACGCTCCTAGTTATGGGCTCCTGATTATACAGGGGTGTTCCTGTGCCCTTGTGTTGGCCCCTAACACAGTAGATGGTGTCTTTTTAGAGTCGCGAAGTTCTGGAATGCGATTACGTTGTCTTTTGTTCTCTTGCGCTTTAGTATTTCTTCACGCGGGAAATTATATGCTAAAAATAACTCTATCATCGCGCAGAATGGCGCGACACATCCGGGCATTTTATTAGATGCAGGGGCGCTAAATTCAAAGCCTACACAATAAATAGCGATGCAAACAATAGAGGAAATGGACTAAAAGGCTTAAGTGAACTAGACGTTTTGCTTATTTATGGTTAAATGAAATGTGTTTGAGCTTAGGTACTACCTGGCTTTTGAAGAAGAGATATCAATGAACAATTTCCACCCAATTTCAACTTATTTGAGTGAGTATTAGCATTATCGGTTGGACCATGAATTTTGGGTTTTTTAACTGTTTCTACAGTGGAATATTCACTTTAGCTCACGTTGAGGCCAATTTTCTCGCTAACAATCGTGTTTGCTACTTAGGTACCACCTGGAAAAGTTCGTTTAGTATGTTACTTACTACCAGCCATTTTTTCATAACAATCTGACCAGTATTAGTATTATCGAAATCAATATTTCCAGGCCATGTCTTAAAACCTCGAATTCGCCTCCCGTTTTGAAGTTTGAATATTCCCGCGGGACTTCTCTTGGACGCTCTAAGCACCTCCTCCACGAATAATAGCACACCAGCCCATGTTAGCCATTGAAATTGACACAATACTGCTCACCTGGCAACCGCGACAAAACAAATCTTAGTGAGCATTAAATAAAAACTATAAACTTAGCGCGTCAAAAGCAAATCGTAACGTTGTATTCAGAATAATTCAAGCTTCAAATTGAGACGTTGCTCATGTTCGTACGTGCTCGAGAAGTACTTAAACGCTAAAGAAAATCTCCCCGGCGGAGTTGTCGGCAAAGTCCCTTCAATCTAAAGTTGAGTAAAGGCAAACGCTACAAAACAAATCTTAGTGAGCATTAAATAAAAACTATAAACTTAGCGCGTCAAAAGCAAATCATAACGTTGTATTCAGAATAATTCAAACTTCGAATCGAGACATTGCTCGTGTACGTACGTGCTCTATACGTACGTGCTCTAGAAGTATTTAAAAGCTAAAAACATCGCACCGGCGATCTCAAAGTTATAACTTTCTCCGTTTTATGCGATTCATAGGGAAAAAGGTAAACCAACACGATTCTTTAATTTCTCAGAGATAAATTAAGCGGCGATTCGAATCATGGATTTAACCCAAAACTTTTACAAAGACAAGGTATCTTAAACTTTGAATTGATAAGTTTTAAGTCTGTTTCTATGTAATTGACCCACCAAGGAAATAACAAGATCGAACAGACGAAAGGCTTTGCTTTTAAACTTCAGGCGCGGTAATTACAAATAGGCTTCTGATATAACAACATTAGTTAGTTGATGACCTTCTTTAACGAGCGTTGGGTGTCCACTATTCCCATGAAGCGAGCAGTTGACAGTGATTGACATGTGTTTCATGTGATGTGGGAGTAGAGTATTCCCAAACCGATTTGTCAAAAGCCAATCACAATCGCTCTCCCGCAGAATTAATTAGCAATGTTATAATTATTCCGTCCTCACTTTAACCTCTCGGCCGTAAGTACATGTCGCCGAGAACAATAGAATTCTGCGCGATGTACCGTCTACAGTGTCGTGTGACAATAAAATGTGGGAAGAGGAACACTCCTCTGTAATATACTCCTGAAAATACTTGCTAATGATGTTTGAAAAGAAGTGTAATGTAAATGTTCGGTTTAGCCATTCGGATGAGAAGACATTTCAAACACTCATTGTTCGTCTTTCATCATGGTTCCAAATATCTCGAAAACAATAAATAGTTTCCGCAATATTTGGAACGTCTGATAAAACATTCCAATTCGTGTTGAAATAGTTCTTCAAATTAGTCTGCAGTGCTAGTAGTTTTTGCTTTTTTCAAACATTTCGTAAAATTTGAAAAATCCCCTCTTAAGCTAAGGTCTCGATAAACTTTTTTTTAAGGTTCGACGTGTCATTTCGGAAAAAAACGCTCTTGCAACGTCGAAATTAAAGCCACATACCATTTTAAAGGTCTTGAATTGAATAAAAGCTAAAAGCGTAGATGTTGTATATATTTCTACGCGAAATGACTCCGTCCGCCAGAAGGAGTTCAGCCCTTCAGGCTTTGAAACAAATTTTTTTCTTAATTAGCCCTTTCGAATCCCTACTAAATTGACTCAAATACTGTGTGTCGGGCATTTTTGATATATATTGCGTATTAGATTTTATCCCTTTTCAAAGTTGAAAAAATAGTTTTCCATCCCATTTTGATACAAACCAGGTCATAAAAAATCAAAATTCCCCGACAAAATATTTGAGGCTCCAGCTGTTTTCTACGACTCGTGAAAAATTTAGGAAAATTGGACAAAACTCTAAAAGGCTGGACTTCAACAAAGTTCTGTTTTTGGACGAAAAAAAGAGCCGAGAAACAGCCCCATAAAGGTTTTCAATTCATTTCACGGTTGAATAAGAAGTCCCGCCTCCAAGGGTAATCTCGTTAACATTATTAGCCAATCAGAGCGATTCATGTTGTGTTCAGTCTCGGCCGATTACAAAGTTCAGACGAGCCGCAGAACAGAGAAACGCTATGCTCGATACTTCTACAGAAACCGGTGAGGATATACGTAAAAGGGGAATGACTTTGCGGAATGGCATGCCGGACATGGCTTGCGGAATGACTTGTGGAATGACTTATGGCTCTAAAAAAAATTCGCGGTATCTTTTTTCGCGCCATTTTTAAGGTTTACCGCAGTTTGTGATATCGTAGGCTCAGTATTCTTATCGGCGGCCATCTTGGATTGAAGCAAGGTTTTGGGGATTTAGATATGGAATTTTGAGGATACAGATGGGTAATTACCACTACTACGATCCGAATTGTACAAATAATAGCCAGAAAAGAAGATTTAGATATTATTTTCACAGCTTCCATTCCACTAAGATCCAATAAACCGCAGCTCGGAAGGCGTGCGATTTTGAAAGTACGAGGATTCACTATAAAAAACTGCACTGGTCAGACAGGTAAAATAAGGAGACCTCACTCGATTCCAGTACATGTGTATCTAATATAAATGTATACTGCATAAATGTGGCAGTGTACTTTCTTTATTGATCTTTATTTTTTCTTGTTTATCTTGGTGATTACGAAGGAGACTGTTGTGTATTTTTCACACCTCAAACAGTCTTCATGTTTTGCATGGATAATATATGTTCCTCCGCCAATTCAATTTAGGAATGAAAATGATTTGATGAATTGTGTGAAAATATCTCTTCTAAGTAAAGATTAATTAACAAGATATACATGTAGCCAAATCAATCTATTTGTGAATTTCACAAATCACACATAAAAACCAAACTGATGAAATACCTGAAACAAAACAAAAACACTTACAGAAGACTCTGGTCGCAAGCTGGCCTTGTTTACTGGGCTGACGGCTTTGGCTGTCTGACCCACCTTGACTGTGAAACACAACACAAATTAACTCTGTCCAGTTTGCTGGGCTGGCCCACCTCGTGCAATCGCAATCACTGGGCTAGGCTGGCTTGCGGAGCGATCGAAGGGCTGCGTGCAAGAAGGGTATAAGTGACTTCTGATCATGTTCTAAATTCTCCTATAGCAAATAAAGAATTTTAAGGAGAATTTAGAATGTGAACAGGAGTCACTTATGCCCTTCTTGCACATAGCCCTTCAATTATAATTATCCCATGCATTGTTCTTGTGGCAGCCATTTTGTAAAAGGTCTTCCCACCAAAAACGGTCGCACCAAGCCCGGGGGGGGGACTCCCCATAAAAATAGACGGGGGTGCTCGACGTGAGAAATGAAATTCACCCCTAAAAGATAGCAATATGGGCGTGGCTCACAAAACAATTACCCCTAAAAGATAGCACTCCAAAAGACAAATTTGTGCAAACTAAAGGAAATAAGAGACAAAGCTCTGCCCCATAACCTCGTCTTTAATATTCGGATGGATCAAACTCTATATCGAAGCCGTAAATACCGATTCAACTTGTGGGGTCTCATGCTCGAGGATCCAGCGCTATTTTTTCTCGGCCAAAAAAATGTTTGGGTCTCGGAGACCCCTAAAAGATAGCAGACCTTTGGAAGACCCCTAAGAGATAGCACTGCTAACGATTTTAACCCCTAAAAGATAGGTCGAGCACCCCCGTCTATTTTTATGGGGAGTCCCCCCCCCCCCGGGCACCAAGGCTGGCTCTCTCCATGTAATACCGCCGAGCTGAAACACAGCTTGGCAAACTGGTACAGCCCGCCTCATCTAATCAAGCCCTTAGATCCTAGTAGTAATATTAAGTGCCTGTCATAATGATAGATTTCTGTTTTCAACTTCCCAAAACATCCTGATAAATCAACCTTTGTAGTAGGAGTTGGATATATTACATTGTCAGGCAGAGATACTGACAGCATTTATCTTTAGAGTGCAACTCACAAGTGAGTTATCTCCCAGTTACACGAAAACCACCTTACCTTTTCATTTCTAATTTAATTTGAAACAAATTTGCTCAACATAGTATTGTTTCACATTTTAGATACATTCAAAAGTAAAATGAGCTCAACTCAGTCAGATTTTGCTGGGTCTGTGGAGTGATATCCCACATGTGTTGATGACAATATCCCCACCGAAGTGTGAAATCATTAAGATTTTGCTATCACCCAGTATACCACTGTCTAAAGGTCGTGTAAAAACCGATATTTTCACAACACCCACATGAACCCAAACACCCATTCCCTGCTCACATAACCCTACTTCTAACTTCAAAAAAGGATAAAATAATGTACTTTTATTTTTTACACATTTTTCTTATTGCACACATTTCACATCATGATATTATAATATCATGATGTGAAATGTGTGCAATAAGAAAAATGTATATATATATATATATATGCCAGCAATGTTCACATAAACTAATACAGTGATCTAACCAGAATTTTGTAGATTGTCTCTGAAATTGTGGGACATTTCAGAGACACAAATATGGGTTATTACAGGATTTCACAACTTTTATATGAATATTGACAGTTCTGTTAATATAAATCTAGACCAGAAAATGATTGGACATGCTTTGAGTACAAGGAAGTCATACCTTAACATGACCTAGCCCTAAAGCCATTTAACTATGGCCACATAGGACCTAAGACAGGAAAACAACAAGATGCACTGACCAATCAGGCTTGGACAGAGTAGGGACACACCTTGTAGTGAGATTTAGTATAACATGTGCACAATAACTATTGAGCCACAATAGCAAGCATTTAAATATGACACCAAAATAAGAGTTCTGTATGGTTTGGGGGAATGCCGTCCCCACAAATTTTCAAACACTTCCTTTATTCAATTGACGTTATTTACTCAAATATCTTCAAACTCGGTAAACATAATTTCTATGTGGTCTTTCTCTTGTGGTGGGATATATATTTTTCCAATTAGTTTTGAATGTGTTTAAATTTGCATCCTCGGTTCCAGTTCTTTTGTAGTTCATGAAATGGCTAATAGCGTTTCATTTGCCCATCCACCCTCAACAACAACTTTATTTACCCTATTACTTACATATAGTATTTACAGAGAAAATAACTAGAAAGCTAATAATGCCAGGGAGCCAGTTTACATGGCTGAATTAAATTACTAGGTCGGAGAAATAAAAAACACACATAGATACACACAGAAAATTCTACCTATTTAGTCTATTATACCATAAACATTATAGATACATATATTTATAGAGAGAGGAGGAAACCAGTCTTGTTATCTTAAAAATCAGTAGTTGCTATTAATATTTAAAATGTCTGAACTCGGCTAATATTTGCTTAGAAATTCGTTTTTTAGTTTTTGCTTAAACTGTCGAATTGAGGAAGACTTAATATGTTCTTCAATTGAATTCCAAACTTTTGGTCCTTGAAATCTGATATTAAATAATCCGTAATAAGACTGTTTTGCTGCAGATCGTGTATTATAACTGTGGACACTTTTGACTGAAGTGAAAAAAGTATTGAAAACAGAGGGTAGAAGTTGATTGTGAAAACTGCAACTTTCCATGGGGCAGTGATTTTTGTGTATGTAACTATACTGTAATTTATGTAGGGTTTAGGCTTCATTATCACATTTTATCAATTCCAATCTGTAACATCTCTTTGTAAGGTATTTCTATTATCAATATCCCAAACTGTCAGATTTCTGGTTTAGCATTCTTTTGAATTTTGAACTAATATTATAACAGCTTGTTTTTTTCTGCTTTGTGCCCTCAAGTATATTTATGTAATTTTCAGGTATTACGGGGTATGAAAACTGAAACAATATATATGGAGTAATAAGTAGTGTACATATGACTTGAGGTGATTATATACTATGCTTCTATTAATGTTCACTGATTGCATTTAACGAGTCATGATAAAAGAGGCACAATTTTATATTGCACTTTTAATAATAAAATTGATTTCTAGTCTTAGATTTCTTCATTCTATCAGGAATATCAATCCAAAGATTTGTACCTTTTGATCTTACAGAGAATTGCCCATAATTTGTCCTATTGTGCTTCTTATGTATGTCTTTTGATTTCCTAGTATTATAAGCATGCACATTTGCATTTAAAGTAAAATAATTTTGGAAAACATTAGGCAATCTGTTTTCTTTAAAATCATATGTGACTAAACTTGTGACTAAAGTATTGATTTGATAAATGTTGAGTAGTTTGAGGTTCTGACGTATTGCTGCAGATGTGGCATTGTAAGGTGAGAACGTTATTACTCTTGCTACGTAATTATTGGCCCAAACAATGTTACCACATAGTATAAATAGGTGTATATTAGTGAATATTTTAAAGGGTTATAAGTAGCTCTCTTTTTAAGAAGTGGCATGCAGAATTTACATAAAATACCTATTGTCTTAGATATTTTATCACCAATGTAATCTATGTGATATGTTTCCACTTCATTACATGAGTGTAATTCATAACATAAATATCAGCCATTAATACTTATGTACAAAATTACCACATGTACATAATTAACTAGAAATTATTTTCAGATTGTTCATGATTTTAGAAATCACAAAATATATGTACCCATATAAAGTAATACCATAATCGCAGTAACCTGAATTTCATAGCATCGTTGACATTATGATAATTCATTTTCGCATAATTCATCAAATGAGTGATATAATGGAATTGACCGATTTATACATTTGTTGTCCCAATTCAGATAATATAACAGCTATCCAGAGGATTCAGATTTCAGTGCTTTGTTTTCCAATTTATAGAGAAATTCATACATGACAACAAATATACAAGCTAAATCGGTCAATATCTGGTAGTGCTTTGGAGGAACATATATTATTCATGCATAACATGAACAGCGACCTTAATTTATTGAATTCTTCCACCCAGTGACTGACTGTTTGAGATGTGCAAAATACACAACAGTCAACAGTCTCCTTCGTAATCACCAAGATAAACAAGAAAAAATAAAGATCAATAAAGAAAGTTCGCTGCCACATTTATGCAGTGTACATTTATATTAGATATACTGGAATCGAGTAACAGTACAATATTCCCTGGTAGGTAAGGTCTCCTTATTTTACCTGTCTGACCTACTTTTTCTTTACTTTAATAGTTTTACAGTACTGCATGTATACATGTAAATGAGAAAAGTAAATAAATATTACAGATACTGAGGGAACCCCTAAACAGGAACTACTTCCCTAAATATTAAGGGCTACCCGATAAAAAGTAATAAATACATGAGAAATTAAAAATCAATTGTCAATCTACTAATTATTAAGTTATATACATATATATCAGCTTTGAAACCTACCTACATTGTATATACATATAAGTATCAATTAACCTATCATATGGTTAAAGTCAGTAATACTCATTGCTCGATTTAGTATATTACATTAGCATCAGTTCTAAGCAAATGATATTTCAGTTCTTTCTTAAATTCGTGAGAGATTTAGATTTTCTTAAAGTTAAAGGTAATTCATTCCAGGTTTTAGCTACTCTATGGAAATATGGAAATTTTAAGACATTCGTTCGTGAGTATTTGATCTTAAATGAGTAATCTGTGTGTCTGAGATTGTATGTGGAACTTTCTGCAGTTTCCAGGTATTCTGTCAAGTTAAGGTCGTATTAACCTAACATACACTTTAAGAGAAAAATGAAATCAATGAAGGTCCTCCTTGAGGCTAAAGAAAGTAAGTTCAGGTCATGCAGTCTTTCATTATAAGATTTGTTCTTGATGATCAGTCTAGCGGCTCTTCGTTGCACTCTTTCAATCATGTCTTCCAAGAATGTTTGGTTAGGTGACCACACCTCACATGCATATTCAATATGAGGCCTGACCAGGTGGACGTATAGTTTCAGTATAACTTTAGGTTGGGTTGCCGCAGGCCCTCTTGATTAATCGTAATACCTTATTTGCAGTGTTTACCTTGGCCAAGACATGATTGTGCCAGGATAGTTTGTGTTTTATTATTACTCCCAAATATTTGTCTTCCTTTGTCAATTGGGTTTCTTTTCTTTGATATGCAGAGATATTTACATTTGTTAGTGTTAAATTCCATGCCTCAGACTTCACTCCATTGGTATATGGTAGATAGGTCTTCTTGTAATGTATGACAGTCGTTTTGGTCATGAATTACTCTACAGCATTTGGCATCATCAGCATAAAGTGGTAATGAAGTATCAACAGATAACTGAGATCTAATATCATTAATGTAAATTAAGAACAAAATGGGACCAATTATAGCGGCTGGGGGACACCAGAGGAAACAAATTTCCAGTCTGAGGAGACTACCTTCGATAGTCACTCTGTGACGTCTATCAGTAAGGTAGTCACTTATCCAGCGTAGTAAAGGATTACGAAGTCTATCAGTAAGGTAGTCACTTATCCAGCGTAGTAAAGGATTACGAAAACCTAAAAACTCCAATTTGAGTTGTATAGCAGCTTTTGATGTGGTACTCGGTCAAATGCCTTTGCCATAGCAAAGTAGATGTTTTTAATTTGTCCTCCGGCATCTAATGTTGTTGCTAGTTTGTGTACATACTGCAGGAGCTGAGTGACACATGATCTGTGCTTTCTAAAGCCATGCTGGGATGAGTTTAGAAAGGGTTCAGCCTGGTGGTAAATTCTGGAATGAACACTACTTTCGAGCACTTAATTGATAAGACAGATAAAAGTGCGATGCCTCTATAGTTCACAACTACTTCTTTTTGGCCTAACTTAAAATCTGGTGTGAGGTCCGAATCCTTCCATTTTACAGGGAACACAGCTGTGCAGTTTTTATAGTGAATCCTCGTACTTTCAAAAATTGCCTTCGAGTTGCTGTTTATTGGAACGGAAGCTCTGAAAATAATCGCTAAATCGTCTTTTCTGGCTATTATTTGTACAATTCGGATCATAGTAGTGGTAATTATCCATCTTTACCCTCAAAATTCCATTTCTAAACACGAAGCCGAAATCTCCGAAACCGGTAGTATCGTCGTGTACCGTTTAACCAACTGCGTCATAAAATGCCCTTTGTTACCCACGTTCGCTATGAATAATTTGAGACTCAGAAATTTTATACGAACATCCGAATCGACACTGACTTAGAAAACGTTATCCTCAGTATAAAAAAAAATGCCTGAACCGGGATTCGAACTCGGGCCGGTTATGAATCAATGCCGGCAATGGCTTACCACCACCAATACAAACCCTAACCATTAGACTACGAGAGAATTCGCTGATTGCAGTCGTTTTTTTAACAGATTTATATCAACTGTCATTAGTATGTTCATAAAATATTCGTGCTATTGTATGATATATACTATAATAGTGGTACGACAACCCTCCGAGCGCGCGAGGTGTGATTCCCCACGGATCTCAACGGTACACGACGGTACTACCCCGAAACCTCATTGCCAATCCAAGATGGCCGCCGATAAAAATACTGAGCCTACGATATCACAAACTGCGGTAAACCTTAAAAATGGCGCGAAAAAAGATACCGCTATTTTTTTCGCGCCATAAGTCATTCCGCAAGCCATGCCACATGCCATTCTGCAAAGGCATTCAGCCTTTTACCCTCACCGTACAGAAACTAGTTAGCTATAGTGTCGATTCCAGATTAATTTCAAGAAGAAACACTCTTTTAGGAGTACTGAAAAAAGCAAACAATTAATATCATGCAGGGAAAACCACTGAAGCGCAGCTCGTTCCACACCATGTACACGGTAGACTGTTTATGCCATTCTAAAAAAATTCATCCCGCTGAAACAAAACCGGCAAACCTTAGCTTCCTGCATTGAGTTATCTTTAATTTTTTGGCCGATTGAAGATAACAAAACTTAATTGCTTCATTCTTTGTGGACTTTCAGTCTTCGATGATTCTAATTTATTGGAACTTGAGTATAACCCTCCAGCCATTGTTTGTCCTAAGAACTTTACACCCGCTTCCAAATTTTAATACTCACAAACTAACTTATTACAACCTAAATTGTGCTGTATTTTCTTCCTCTTCTTCTTCTTTTGAATACGGCACCAAGAAAGAACTACTTTTACACTTTTGGGCATTGCATTATAAACGTAGGATTTTTTTACGAACGAAAAGTAGCGCAGAAAATCACAGGATAGCGAGATGAAATAACATGCCCAGGGAATGACAGCAGCTGTCAATCATTCAGTTTCGTGCCTTTTTTAGCGGGAAATCAGAAAGTCGCATTTTCAAGGCTTTTGATATTTTGTTTGAGTTTGAGTTTTTTTGTGATGCTAGATTATGGCTTTTAGATTTAGAATTTGCGAAAAAAACGCATTTTCGAAACTTTTCCATTTTGAACCTTTATCGAGACCTTAATATGAAAGAGGACTACATTCTATTTTTAGGAAATCGCCATTTTTGCAAAAGATTTATACAGCGGAAATGTTTAAATGCAAGAGCAGTCGAACGATTGGTTAATTGGAAGCTTAAATTCGGTAAATGAACACTAGCATTTTCCATTGGTAATTCTTCCGAACGGGTGCTTTATTTATTTCAAAAGTTATTGTTAAACTTTATTTTGTCTTGCAATCTGATAATCACCAGTTGATTTCTTATATTATTAAATATGTGTTCTTCTATCTACAGGGAATTTCGTCCTACAGTTCCCACGTAGTTTACACTTGGATTACGTGTATTATAACAAGTCTCTCAACATGATTGCCTTCACTGTGTCGTTTTGGCTGCAAACGGCGTACACAAATGGATCCGCATCCCAGTCTCCTATCAGCATCTCAACAGAAAGTACCGGAGATCGCAATGCATTCTTGGTAGAGTTAGAAGCCAGACAAATCAACCTAATGGTTGGCAAGAAGGAAGGGTAAATGCACAAAATCCTCTAATCTTGATATGCGATTTGTTTAATACGTCATTGGTTACGTTTTGCTCCGCGGTATATTTGAATAATTATTATAATTCATTCAATAAAAACATATCATTACTGGAGAAAGCATATCAGGAAGTATCAAGAGACTGAGACTTTTATTTAATAATACCTTCAGTAAAATACTGCTATCAGCGGGAGCCCTAAGAGATAACATAGCCGATTAATTAGGAAAACTAATTTGATAAATAACTAGTTCAGCTACGAATATAAGAAATTATATACTTAAATCATTGTATTCTAAGTTAAGGACTTTTAAAATATAATTATATAAGCACTAACTAAATATATTTACACTCTTAAATCACTCTATGAATCGAGTATAAAACGTTTTACTAACTTAACTACATTAGCACAATACACAGCTTCAGGAGCGGGCATCTCGTTTATTGATATATACGTATAATGAGTGTCATGCATCAACATATTTAGATCTAAGATACCAGTCCCTGAGAAGTCTATCTATCATACTAATAGAGTTCCTAGGGATTATCTCAACAACAGTAGTAGTGTCATCAATATATTTAGATCTAAGATACCAGTCCCTGAGAAGTCTATCTATCATACCAATATAGAGTTCCTAGGGATTATCTCAACAGCAGTAGTGTCATCAACATATTTAGATCTAATATAACATGCAGTCCCTGAGAAGTCTATCTATCATACCATAGTTAATAGAGTGGAATGGTTAGGAAACTCAGCGACCTTCTTTGTTATAGGTCTTTGTTAGCTTTTTTCAACCACTACCGTGCACAAAAGACAATAGAAATTCCAATGTGTTAATCATCCAGCCAATAGAAACGCGTGAGTTCAGTCGTTGAGGGGACGCTAATGAACTTTCAAAAACTCATGAATAATTAATGAGCATTTTGTCCAATCAGATGAAGCAAATCAGTCACGTGCATGCTCCTTTATACCTGATAAAATCTCATCATTCTAAGGGATTTGAATTCTGTCCCAGAGGGAAACGGGGTTAATGATTGAGACAATGGAATTTCTATTGATGTTTCAGCTTTCTCACTGAATTGCTAATTAGGATGAACGTTTTATATAAAGAATATTAATGAACATGAAATTTTATATAAAGTTTCATCCTAATTATGAATTCACTGATAAAGACCCAAAGATAGCAAAAAGTACACGGAACATAATGTACCTAGATAATAAATTTTGCACTAAATTTACTAATATCAGCAGACTACCGAGATACACAGATAATATTTTTAAAATGAAGTTATCCAACTACCATTACTTGTTTACCGAGCCACTGTTTAGTTCCAATTATTAAACCAAACTCAAAGCCGTAAAATTATAAAAACGTGCATTAAACTTACATATTTTGTGCCGGAGTCAAAAATTTAGAGTCTGCCGTCATGTCAGTCACATCGCTTTCCAAGTCTTGAACTTTATCGAGGTAAACCACGACACCAAATCCTTCAAGTGCAGATTCTTCTTGCATTGCGAAATGCCGCTTCAAACAACATAGTATGGTAATTTCTTCATATCATTCCCTTGAGATGTTCGTAATTGCAGGCGGTGATTACTCGAATATTTTGCATGGCGTTGTGAATACAAAGGTTCAATGGTTCATTAAGTAACCATTCCCTTGAGATGTGCGTCTTTCTTTCATTGCATTCTTAAAGCGTTTTTGAAGCCGTTTAAAACACTCACAGCACGTGTTTTATCAAGTCTAAAAATTCTCGGGCTTCGCCCTCGAATTTTTAAACTTGATAAAACACTGCTGTTCGTGTTTTAAACAGTACATAACCGTGCACAATCTTTTGTCTTACCCCTTCCAACCTAAATCGCAGCGCCTTTGTTAGCCCCTTTGAAGTTTGCCGGGTTTCCTAACCATTCCACTCTATTAACTATGATCATACTAATAGAGCTCCTAGGGATTATCTCAACAACAGTAGTAGTGGCATCAATAAATTTAGATCTAAGAACTGCCAGTACCTGAGAAGTCTATCTATCATACTAATAGAGTTCCTAGGGATTATATCATTCAACAACAGTAGTAGTGTTATCAACATTCCGTACCGTTATAAAATATGTCAATAAATTTAGATCTAAGGACTGCCAGTACCTGAGAAGTCTATCTATCATACTAATAGAGTTCCTAGGGATTATATCATTCAACAACAGTAGTAGTGTTATCAACATTCCGTACCGTTATAAAATATATTAATAAACTACAGAAATCTACGTATTAAAATTTAAAACTAGTCAAGCTATGAGTCAATTATAATAAAAAGACCTTTAGGAACTAATCTGTTCTAACTTTTGGAATGTGTAGTTTGTTTCTATGTCTATTCGTCCGGGGGACTATGTCGCTATTAAAAATAAATAGTTTCTTAAAAGCTTAGGGCACCGTTCATTAATAATTTCTTTACAAGATTAAAAACATGGCAATCACATACAAAATCACTTCCGTTCGTTTAACTTTTTGGCTGATTAGAATTCTAATGAGAACGTCATCCTCTAAGGTAAACAATATCATCATTCACAGGGAAAAACATCTCGGTGTTAAGCATGTTAAACACTCAGCTTAGAAAACCGTATACAAAGCTGTAAATTTACAGAGATTTATGTGGGTAGGTGGGAAGAGGCGATGAGGATCCTGTAGGCCCTATTCCAATAATTGGATGCTGTAATTTGCATAATGTCAAAATGCTTAGGATATTAGAGCGGAATTCGTATGAGTGGGCAAGTTATACGGTAATGACTTACGGCAACGGTTACTCTATTCATCTTGTCTTTATGATCCAATCTAATTCAGTACATATAGTTACGGTTACAGTAAGTTACAGTCGCGTAGTTACGGTAGGGCCATGGAGGTGCATGCCGTATTTTGTCCCACTCGTACGAAATCCGCTCTAGGTGAAGTAAATGTCACCTGTATTAAAGCATGCTATAGTAAGTAATTCTGAACAATTTGAGAGTTTGGTCTTTCATTTAACTGCAAAGTTATTGACATTGAAATACAGCAAAAAAATACGAAAACGAGGCTGGTTAGGCATAACTGGCTCAAACCCATAAAAAAAAAAATATATTAAAATCTCAATCACCCCTAACATTCAGAGTATTGCTAATCTTGGCATACTCTTTAACATGGTAGCATTCAGACAACTGTTATTTACTGCTCTCTATACTATATTGAAATCTCAATAACTTAGTTCAATTTTATACTATCACCCCTAACATTCAGAGTATTGCTAATCTTGGCATACTCTTTAACATGGTAGCATTCAGACAACTGTTATTTACTGCTCTCTATACTATATTGAAATCTCAATAACTTAGTACCATTTTATGCTATCGCCCCTAACATTCAGAGTATTGCTAATCTTGGCATACTCTTTAACATGGTAGCATTCAGACAACTGTTATTGACTGCTCTCTATACTATATTGAAATCTCAATAACTTAGTACCATTTTATGCTATCGCCCCTAACATTCAGAGTATTGCTAATCTTGGCATACTCTTTAACATGGTAGCATTCAACTGTTATTGACTGCTCTCTATACTATTCGAACAATATTAGCCATTTTGGAATAGGGTCTATACAGGATAAACGCTAATCGAGATTTGAACATTTGAGGCCAGATCCCAGATCATTAGACACTTACAACAAATACTAAATGTTACACAGGTATGAAATAATTCACAATGGAGTTCTCGATGGGCAGTGGCACCACATCTGCGTGACATGGGAAAATACCGCTGGCAGCTGGAAATTCTATATCGACGGCACCAAGAAAGAGTACGGGACTGGACTCGGTACTGGATTCGTTTACAAGCAAGGCGATGTAGTACTTGGTCAAGACTCGGATAAGTACCCTGCAGGAAGATTTAATAAAGTACAAAGTTTTAACGGAAACCTGACGAGTGTGAATATTTGGGATCATGTCCTCCCTGATAAGAATGTTTCGAATCTTGCTAAGGAATGCCCGTCAGGAGAGGGGAACGTCATGAACTGGGCTGATTTTACTGCAATTCGTGGAGCAATCGAAGTGAAATGTCCTGCAAAATGTAGACGTTCATGAATTACAAAAGTTGCTTTTGTTCTAAGATCACAGGAATAAGAATTACTCAAAGACTTTATTGAGTAGTATAAAACTTGTGTCGACAAAAAAGGCTAAGTATCTATCAGTTTGCAAGTTTTAAAAGTCTTCTGAAACAAGAAAGGAAAGCACGTTTTTCCTGCAAGCAAAGTAATTTAATGTTTGTTTTGTAGCTAGTTTTCGAAATATTTATTTAATGAGTCAATCATCAATAAAATGCAAGAGTCCATGATACAAAGTTTATTTTATTCACTAAGAATGAGCTCGAGGACAGACCCAGGATCGTTTCAGGACATTTCATTACGACTGTCATTTCATTCATTCATTTATTTCTTTTTTATCGTGGAGGGCATTCCCAGGCTTGCCAGCGAGTGATATGATTCCACTTTGAATACTCGTGAAGCAGTTCAAATGGAATGATAACTTACAAACTGACATTGTTTGTACTGCTAATAGGGCAGGAATAGAACCGCAACCCTAGAAATTAAGCATTTTGGTTTATATTTACGTTGGAAAATAGCAATTTCGAAGATCTAGTGCAATAGAGGTAATCGGCTAACTCTGTTGCCACCCAATTCAGATCATGTGATGTAAACAGATGCTACTCTGGGGAATTATTCCTTTTTCGTTCTAATCATAATGCAGTCATGCCTATCTGAATAAAATTAATTTTCAAAGAGTCAATTCTCCAGAGTAATGTGTGTTTACGTCACATGATCTCCGCAAAAACCAACACGCTAAATTCCAATTCGATCTGTGGATTAGCCGGGACCTGACTTTGATCAGCCCCCATGGTTGTTTCAGGTCTCGTTAGAAATTCAGTGTTTTATAGTCCAGTTTCGTATTCGAAAATTACCGCTGAACGTAATGACTACACATTGACTACAGACGCATGTTCGCAGGGTTAGCCTAATTTTGAAGTTAAACATTCTTAAATACCAGCGAGAAGGTGCAAAACGCGAAACTACAACAATACAGCCGTTGTGAATAGCCCACCTTCTCGCTGGTATTTATGAATGTTTAACTTCAGAATGAGGCTAACCCTGCGTACATGCTTCTGTAGTCATTGCTTTCAGCGGTAATTTTCGAATACGAAACTGGACTATTGGGTGGCAACAGAGTTAGCGGATTACTTCTATCTGGAGGATTTTCGATTTCAAAACTATTTTCACAATTTTTTATGTGTAGAAGTGTTATAATTGGTACCCTTACCAAACTCTTCCCCATTCCTCCATCCCACGGCCAAAGGTACACGGCATTCACATGGCGAATGTCGCTTCCGTTGACCTCATCTGAAGCGTTTCGCATTTAATATAATTTTTTCGTGTAACACCCCTTGTCAAGCCAAGGAATCGTTCCTAGAAGATAACTCCAATCATCTACATGTATGTTTAAAGCGAGTACCACAATGCATTTACATGATTTGCATTGAAAATATAAATAATAAAAGTAGTGTAGGTAAAATTATGCATAAAATGTTATGTGGTTGGTCCTGATGGTGTAGTGGTAACACAGCGGACTAGTATGGTGTTAATGTACTTGTACAAGCAAGCACAACCAAATTCTTACTTATTTTCTAACTTATTTAGTATCAGTGAAATTGTTAAAAAGTATAGTTTTTATTATGATTAATAGAAGGATTATTATGAGTGAAGGTGTTAACTAAGTCTAAGTTTATATTATATGGGTGAAGGTATTATACATGTATGTGGTGTTAATGACTACTTGTACAAGCAAGCAGTGTTAGTGTGTTTATATTTACTTGTATAAGACAAGCATCACCAATTCATACTTATTCCTTTCTTTTGTGTATTATTATCTTATGTGTATTGTATTTATATGTGTTTATATGTGTCAGACTAGTGACAGTGTGTTACATGTAGATTATAGTGATAATTAATTAATTTGAAGAGTGGGTTATTATGAAATATATTTAAATAGTGGTATGAAATTGATTAATGTGATTATGGTATGAAACTGATTAATGTGATTATGCCATGGATATGATATGGGATGGGAACTTTGAATGTTGAGTATAAAAATATATATCTTAAGCTAGTATATAACTATAACCATTATTGGTTAAATGATGTTCCCCCTACCCCCCTTATTTTCATTTTATTTACCACAATTTATTTATTTCTAATTTATTTATCTAAAATATTTAGAGTAAAAATTATGTATTTCTAATTTATTTATCTAAAATATTTAGAGTAAAAATTATGTGAAAATACTTTTACACTAAGGCTACACTAGAATTGGATTGCCAAACGTGTATTTCTGATTAACAGACCCCTTCTTCAGGGATTAGGAAGTCTGTTAGGACCTAAATCACAGAGGTGCTCTGAGACGGTCACGTGTTTCTGCCTTGGGCCCAGGCCTAACCCAACACGCAAATACACACGACTAATTCTATGCGTCAGCCATTTTGTTTATAAAATGTTAGGTCGCCGAATTTTATTGAATGAACTGGTAGGATTATTGAGCTTGGTTATATTAAGTGGACAAAGGAGATTAGGTTGACAATGGAGTTAAAGTTAAGTATGCTAAAATAAGTTTTTACTTACTTTTTCATGTTTTTCGCTCGAACTCTGCTTATGTTTAACCCTTCCTCTAATGACTACTTGAGTCTTGGGCTTTACTAGTGTAATAAGGGTCTAAAAGTTTTATATAAAGTTAGTTATTTGTCTCAATAAGAGATAACAATGAGAGCAATTAGTTAAGAGTCATAAAATGTGAATTTAGCTTACCGTAAACATGAGTTGTTGATCGAAACAAAATGGCTGGTTAAGTGATTTAGGATGACGATTAACGCGAGGATAATACGTTATTTTTGTCACGAAAGAGCTGATGTCATAGGAAATGGTTGTTTCAAAAAGAGTGGTGTTAATGTACTTGTACAAGCAAGCACCACCAAATTCTTACTTATTTTCTAACTTATTTAGTATCAGTGAAATTGTTAAAAAGTATAGTTTTTATTATGATTAATAGAAGGATTATTATGAGTGAAGGTGTTAACTAAGTCTAAGTTTATATTATATGGGTTAAGGTATTATACATGTATGTGGTGTTAATGACTACTTGTACAAGCAAGCAGTGTTTGTGTCAGCAAGCACCTACAATTCATACTTATTATAAAAATGTTGAGTGATAATTTGAAGAGTGGGTTATTATGAAATATATACATGTAAATAGTGGTATGAAAATTGATTACCGTGATTATGCCATGGATATGATTTGATAAAATATGATATGTGAATAAATTATGTAGGGGAAAAGTATATTATGAAAATAATTTCTTTGAATATTGAGTATAAAAATATGTCTTAAGCTAGTATATAACTGTAATCATTATAATTTATTGGTTAAATGATGTTCATTCTACCCCCCCCCCCCTATTTTTGCATTTTATTTTATTTACCTAAAATACTTAGAGTAAAATATTTAGAGTAAAAATATGTAAAAAATACTTTTACATTAAGGCTGCATTAGAATTGAATTGCCAAGCGTGTATTTCTGATTAACAGACTCCTTCTTCAGGAGTTAGGAAGTCTGTTAGGACCTAAATCCCAGAGGTGCTCTGAGACGGTCGCGTGTTTCTGCCTCGGAAACAACCATTTCCTATGACATCAGCTCTTTCGTGACAAAAATAACGTATTATCCTCGCGTTAATCGTCATCCTAAATCACTTAACCAGCCATTTTGTTTCGATCAACAACTCATGTTTACGGTAAGCTAAATTCACATTTTATGACTCTTAACTAATTGCTCTCATTGTTATCTCTTATTGAGACAAATAACTAACTTTATATAAAACTTTTAGACCCTTATTACACTAGTAAAGCCCAAGACTCAAGTAGTCATTAGAGGAAGGGTTAAACATAAGCAGAGTTCGAGCGAAAAACATGAAAAAGTAAGTAAAAACTTATTTTAGCATACTTAACTTTAACTCCATTGTCAACCTAATCTCCTTTGTCCACTTAATATAACCAAGCTCAATAATCCTACCAGTTCATTCAATAAAATTCGGCGACCTAACATTTTATAAACAAAATGGCTGACGCATAGAATTAGTCGTGTGTATTTGCGTGTTGGGTTAGGCCTGGGCCCGAGGCAGAAACACGCGACCGTCTCAGAGCACCTCTGGGATTTAGGTCCTAACAGACTTCCTAACTCCTGAAGAAGGAGTCTGTTAATCAGAAATACACGCTTGGCAATTCAATTCTAATGCAGCCTTAATGTAAAAGTATTTTTTACATATTTTTACTCTAAATATTTTACTCTAAGTATTTTAGGTAAATAAAATAAAATGCAAAAATAGGGGGGGGGGGGGGGTAGAATGAACATCATTTAACCAATAAATTATAATGATTACAGTTATATACTAGCTTAAGACATATTTTTATACTCAATATTCAAAGAAATTATTTCCATAATATACTTTTCCCCTACATAATTTATTCACATATCATATTTTATCAAATCATATCCATGGCATAATCACGGTAATCAATTTTCATACCACTATTTACATGTATATATTTCATAATAACCCACTCTTCAAATTATCACTCAACATTTTTATAATAAGTATGAATTGTAGATGCTTGCTTACACAAACACACTAACACTGCTTGCTTGTACAAGTAGTCATTAACACCACATACATGTATAATACCTTCACCCATATAATATAAACTTAGACTTAGTTAACACCTTCACTCATAATAATCCTTCTATTAATCATAATAAAAACTATACTTTTTAACAATTTCACTGATACTAAATAAGTTAGAAAATAAGTAAGAATTTGGTTGTGCTTGCTTGTACAAGTACATTAACACCACTAGTATACCGAAGCCATGGGTTCAAATCTCACTCAGGGCACATATTTTCTTTTTCACCTTTATTCTGATTATTTATATATAGAGATGGGTTTCTTCTTTACACTGTATATACATATATATAATGTAAAATTAATGAACAAAAAATGTAAAAAACAAATGAATTTTGGCAAAATCATTAAAAGTCACATCTTTATGTACAATGGCAAAAAAACATGTACAAAGCCCGGTAAAGTAAATAAGGGAATAACATGACTTTTAGAGGGCATCAGCAGCGACAAACGTTATGTTATTAGTATTATTATCAAAATACAAGGAAATTTAAATTCTGGCTATTTTTTTATCTTCAAAGTTTGCCATTTTCACCGATCAGGGGCGTAGCCAGAGTTTGAAGTAGGGGACGGGGGTGGGGGGTTGCTAACCGCAAGCGCCATAGGGACGTGACGAGCGCTACAAGCGCAAACTCAGTGTTACATAGTGTGGTCGGGGGGCATGCTCCCCCGGGAAAGTTTGAAAATCTAAGATCTCTTAAATGGCATTTCCTGCTTTTTGAGAATGAGAAACACGCTCAGTCAAAATATCTGCAAATAGGAAACGTCACGGATATTTTCTTGCAAATATCATGATGATGATGCAGCGTTTTACCCAAGATGCACAGTTTTAAAAAGACGCGGATTGTAACAACTTGACAAATATCAAGGTATGAAATGGACAAGGCTATTTCGATCGTTCTTTTTCTATTTTCTTCTCTTTATTACTTTTTCGTCTGCCTTCGAAAAAGGAGGGGTAAGGGTTGTTTCCTTAAGGAAAGAGGGGTTCCGGAACCCCAGGATTTAAACCTTCCCCTGGCTACGCCCCTGCCGATATCTTTTCTTTTTTGCGTATTGCTTTGGGCGAGGTTCCGTGAGTGCTTCATATTTTTTATAATTATTCACTGGCGACTCGTTTGCTGGATTTGCAATTGAATGGCTTCCCTCATCAGCGCCAAAATCTGATTGGTCTAAATGAATATGATGAAGAAGCAAGAGCCAATGAGATACATGGCTGTAAATGCAGCCCACCAGAGGTCGTTTGCAGCCCAATACACGCGCAATTTCACGAGGACAGTTTTATATTTGGCCGCGTATTTTGATAATAATAGCAATTAAATGTATTTTAAGAAGGTTATGTATCTCAGTATCAGTGACTAGCGGTGGATATTTACCTCGCCGCTTCGCTTCGCGGCTCTGTCAATATCCACTACTAGTCACCTCCACTTCGGAAAATAATTGTTGACGCTAGTTTTAAGAACATCAAATTTCCAAGGGAAACAATCAGTCGATAGTTCCGAGACAAACACACTCTATTTGTCGCTATTGTTCATCACAGAATTGTCTTGCGCTCTCAGCGGGCACTATCGCCTGATAGTTTGCCTCCGCGGACGACAACTTTCACGTCACGTGATCGCATTTAGCCAATGAGCGCGCGTTAAAATTTTGTGGTGAACTATAACGCCTGATAGTTTGCATCCATAGACGACAACTATCACTTCATGTGATCGCTTTTAGCCAATAAGCGCGCGCCAAAATTTAGTGGTGAACTATAACGCCTGATAGTGCTCAGTGGAGGACGAACATTATCACGTCACGTGATCGATTTTGGCCAATAAGAGCGCGCCAAAATTGTGTGTTGAACTATAACGGCTGTTTGCGCGAGATAGGGGTATCACTTCCTTTAGATTTTAAGTTATATCTTTTACAATCGGTTTAGTGAATAAGGTTAGGATGAATCTTAATCGTTAATTTTATCGAGGTAGACTGATTACTAATCATGGTCAGGTACGTGTCTGATCTAGTGTTATTATATTAAAAATGCTATCCTTTAAACATACGTTATATACTTACCAAGATGTGTGACAATAAAATGGACTCTCTGCGGGAGGTATATTCTCGCATCAATTTTTGTAAGTTAGTTGTTCTTACAAAATATTATTTAACGGTACATATAAGCCACCATTGAATACTACATGTTATATGAATTAATTAATTTTATTTAGCAATTAGACTACGAGCTCGAAGTTTCGATCGGCAGATACTTAACGAGGAGCGTTGCTCCTAGTCAATATCAGCCATAGAAACTGAGAGCGAGTAGTCTAATTGTTTTATTAGAAACCAACTAGTTGTTCAGTTTTAAACTGAAACAAGTTAACATATTTGCTTCTGTTTTGACGAATTGGCCGCCGTAGAAAATCGTATTTTTTTCGATACTCACTATCTATCACAGAATAGATTGGGAGTAGCTTAGCCAATCAGATCAGAGTCATAACGAGGTATGTGGGATCAGGGATCAGGGATCACAGACCCGGGATCGGGAATCACAGGGCATGGAATCGGGGATCACAGGCATGGGTTCGGGATCAGTGTCCGAATGAGGGACACCGCACTGTTATTTTCAGGGAGTTATTTTTACTCTAGTAAGTGTGTTAAAATAACTAGAGTGTGGAGTAAAGGAGTTCATTTAACTCCCATATGGAAATTGAAATTTACTATACTCTCTATTGTAGTCAATTTAACTCCCTCATAAGAGTTATTGCAATGCTCGAACATTTAACTCCAAGTTAGGAGTTGTTTTTACTCTTGTGATTTCAGAAATCATTCCCAATTTGGAGTAAAATATAAGGAGTTGAAATCACTCAACCGAAGTAGTTGAACCTTGGAGTTAACTAAAAGCTCTTTGAAACCACATAAGCATGAAGTCAAGTGTTCTGAGCTGATTCCTATGCGGTAGACCACAACGAGTGGGTAAAACATAAAGCAGAGTCCGGAAATTTTCTCAGATACGGAGAACTATTTAAATAGTCTCTACTTTGTGAGGAAATTAGCATGTAAATTGCTTATACATTAATAAATGAAAAATATACTATAGTACAAAATAATTGCGTTCGAATTATTTTGTGTAGTCCAGAACACTGAAGCAATGTTTCAGTCTCCAAAGGGTTTTTTACTACAGGTAGCCAAAAACATTATGTCGAACGCACTTTCATAATCTATGATTACTTCTAGTATTATGAAATAGAAGAAAGCTGGACGAGAGGCGACAAAAGGGATGAAAAGGATGAACGGAGATAACTATATCCGAACGTGGACACGTCTCTTGTCAGTAAACCCTTTCATCCCTTTTGTCGCCTTTCGTCCCTCTTTTTTTCGTTTTGAAATAAAAAAAAGAGGGATAAAACGAAAAAGAGGGACGAAAGGCGACATAATAATTTTATTGATCTAGTACGCCGCATTTTAGTCATGAGCCCACCACTTCAACGAGAGCGCAACTTTAATTTATGCATACGCCGCAATTCTGATCAGGTACTTCGCAAAATGCGGCATACGCCGCAATTTAGTCATGACCCCAAGACAATAGGACTGCGACGTTATCCGAATTCATGAATAACGCAACACTTTAATGAGAGCTCACCATGCGCTCACCAAAAATTAACATAGCTCACCAAAAAAGGGCTAATTCGCCTCTCTTCCTACTACTTACGTCATGCGTACCAAGGAAAAACAACCACACCTTCACAACAAAGAAAGCACAATAGTGCGCAATTATGAGTCGTTAGTCCATCTATTCAAAGCCGAAAACAACATGACAAAACTAATTTATTCCCCAGATTACAGGAATTGAGCCGTCTGTACTTAGCGGCGGTTGGGAGGAAGATTTGCAGATTTTCTTTCCTTTGACGCAAAACAGAGTAAAATGAATTTTGGTATGGGTCTTTTCATGTTTAGATCTACTCATTGAGCTAAAGTTGATTTTAGGCTTCAGTTATCCTTTAACATTCGCAACCATTGATCCTCGTCGTTCACGCACCGTGAACACAAACAGTGGTTTACCCGGATCGAAATCTATCAATAGAAGCACACAATATTTGACCAATCGCATCGGACTAAAGGTTTTACCTATAGCATATAAAAAGGTATACTCTACGACTAGTTGGTCACATTCCAGCTCTCAACCCAACGAGCACACCACCACGCTTATAAAGCAACTGACGAAGGAAAACTCATTAGTTCTCCGAAACCGGTCTTACTACAAGCTTACAATAGTTCTCTTCGGAACTCTATGGCCGTACAAACAGCCAATCCGACAGCGAAATCGCTGCCATTCTAGCAGAGATGACAGACAGCTATGCAGATACTGCTGCGACCCATCTCACCTATTAAGTCCCCTACTAAGAGGCAACAACCTTCTGATACCAAAGATGAGATCCCCTCATCCCAGCCACCCTCTAAGCGTCTCAAAACCACAGAGGTTTTCCGTAATATCAGAAACAAGATTGCCAGCCTCGAAACCAGACGGGCTAAACAGAAAAAAATCCTCGGCTGCTAGTCCTGCGGGAACACACCAGCAAATCAACCTGTCCCTACGGTCTCCAGTACCGGCCACAGCCGCACATGAGGCAGGACATCGAGCTTCAAGCTGAAATGAAGTAGATCTGCCGCAAGGCCCAACTAAATCTTCTGCATCTTATGGTCAAACAACAAGATCGAAACATCAGCACAGATACCGAGACTTTAAACAGCCTCAACAGCCAGCTGAAAACACACTCTCCTAACCAGCCGAAGCTAATAGCTCATCAGCAGATACGATACGCCACCAACAGGGCGACCAAACCGAACTATGCCAGAAACACACCAGCCAATTCCATGACATTGGTACCATCCAAGCCAAGTTCAAAGAACTTGTTGAAATCATTCAACTCATCTAATGTATTTTCTAGAAACGAAAATAAAGCCAGAGTTGAAACTTACTCAAATGTCCCGTTCACTGACTCATCTTGCGCTAACACAGCGCCGGCTACTCCGAATCTTAAAAAGATTCTTATCAAACACTGGCATTTTATTGCTAACTATCACTGAAAACCATAACAGGATATTTTCAGATCCACCGATTGTATTTTACAAGAAGGAAAAATCACTTAATGACTTTTAAGTCAGAGCCTAACTTCCCTCTAATACCAGCACTCTAAAACGAGCCGTAGAAGGCGTGGCAGTGACAATATTTACAAACTGTGGAAAATTTGAGACAATTTTGATGAAGGATGGCAAAGATTCGAGTGGATGAAAAATACTGCTTTTAAGAGAAATTTAAAGCAACTTGAAATCGGGTCAATGTAACCGGAAATCAATTCGCATGATATTTCATTCACAATATATATATTTCTCTTCTATCTCAGGCTGTTATTTTTGTAGAAACTAATAAAGGCTAAATTCGAATGGAATAGATCCTTTAACTACAAAAAAAGTATCGAACAGTTTCAGTTAGGATCCAAACCCTGTATACAAGAAAACGACGAGAAGTCGGTTCTATCATGTTCTTGTGGACGGACCCTGAAAACGATCGTGGGGACCTTGAAGTACTTTCATTCCATTTTCAGTGAAACGAGAACGCCAACTTTTGAAAACGTACTGATGTGGAAAGAGCCTAAGACAATTGATATCCTAGTTCTCTTAGTTATAAACTCCGGCAGTTTATACGACAATAATTTTGGACACGGCACTCCTTATTTTGGTCGTGTAAATGGAAATGTGCCGGGTACGCGTGTCTGAAAATCTAGGTGTGCTGAGGTAGTCTGGAGTGTCGTGCCCAAAATGCGTGTCCTGTAAACCGGGAGATAGTTATATTGGATTAATTCATAAATCATCGTTGTAGTCACTGTCACAGAGTAACATTTTTATACTATTTTAGAAATAGCAAAGAGACTCCAGGAATAAAAGAAATAACGAGGAATAATTAAAGTGCACCTAACCCCTTTTTGCGATTTTTATACCAATGAATATTTGAAAGGTTTTGAGTACTTCTGCGAAGAAATTATTGACTTACAAAGAATATTCTATGTTCTAGACTTGTATGAAATGGTGAAAATTTGACCTTTCCTGACCTATGACCGTGTAAGAAAAAGCCTGGGTCGATTCTGGATCTTATGTCATCTAATTCATTCAACTTTGCAATAAGTTGAATAAATATTTAGCATTTTGTCTAAAATAACTGTTTTCTTTACTAACAACTCACAGACTGTATATATTCTCTATATATCGATGTTGTTGTGATAGAATGGCGCCATGGAGAATAATGCATTAATGGTGACGTAAGATCCAGAATCGACCCAGGCTATTTCTTACGCGGTCATGGGTCAGGAAAAGTCAAATTTTCACCATTTCAAACAAGCCTAGAACCTAGAATATTCTCTGTAAGCCAAACATTTATTCGCAGAAGTAGTCAAAACCTTTCAAAGATTCATATGTATAAAAATTGCAAAAGGGGTTAGGTGCACTTTAAATGTAGAAATGGAAGTTTAAAGTGCATATGAGCACAGTAGTAATCTATATATTGCCACTGTAGTCCTGCTTCACCATGGCCTGTGTACTCTGTGATAGAGTTATGGGAAATACGAGTCCAAGGGTCAAGGTAGCGAGGCCGCACACGGCCTATGAACAACGAGGGAGGGATAGGGAGGGGTAAAGGCGCAAATTCAAATCTCCCTAACGCAAACCCTGCCCAGCCTTCGCTGTGTCCCATGCAGATGCCGATGGTCAAACCTCTATCCTGCAGCGGCAGCAGCTTAACCGACTACCTTGTATCTCAATTGTTACGTCGATGACATACCCATAGTTACGCATGACTGCACTGGAATAGGTATTGCATGTCCTGGAGATTGTAGCCCTTGTGTTCACGTTGCCACACAAAGCCGTTTAAACATGAATGTGACTAAAGATTCCTAAACAATGGTTATTCAAATTGGACGCCATTTATGCAGTGGGCCTCAGTACTGACCACTTTAGGAACGAGTAGGGGGATGGGACGAGCTCGGTTTCGCAAAGGTGCTTGGGATCGTCACTGGGAACAGTTAATTGCGATATTTGCTATGTTTCATTGTATTGTGCAATTAGGATGTCAACAGTAACGATCCCAAGCACCTTTGCGAAACCGAACTCGCCCAATCCCCGTACTCGTTTCTAAAGTGGGCTACTGTGAAATTAGATTCCTCGCATTCTTGAATGTGAGAATTTGAGAGAATAATCCGGTAAGGAGAGCCCATCCCCGTATCAGTATTTGACGAACTTCCCATTAGTGTTTATTACCTCAGCCCATACAGATATAAATATGCCTTGACTTATTGCAAAGCGTGATCAAGACCCCGCATAATTCTTACTTGGATTTAAATGACTGTCATATTTATACGCTATGTTGTTCATACAGTTTAATTGAATAGATCAAGACCAGCATAGCGAAAACGACTCATGCTTGACACAATGCCGGTGCAGCTTTTCGACTTGCATAGCATGATGGAATCGAAATTTCATGGGAAACACGAGTTTTATCAAATAGCGTTGTTGCTGGGAAATCAGCCACATTAAAGGAAAAAAGTATTTAAAAAATATAATTTTATAATTTTATAATTTATTTTATTTCTCAGTGTTAGTGACGTCATACCATTAATTTATTATTATTTAAGACTCGTGTCGCACAGTGAATTGGCAGTCTCCAGTCCCAAATAAAGCATTCACTGGTCACGTGATCAAGAACGTCACCGTCAACAACCCAGGCTCCTGCGAGATTCAGTGCTACCTCGAACCTGAGTGCACGTCGTGTAACTTCAAACTTGATTCACTGAACTGCGAGCTGAGTTCTTCTAACGATGAAGTGCATCCAAGTGCTCTGGTGAATTGCACTGAATGTGTTTACCGTGCAATCGAGGTATTGTGGTATTCCATTTGTTTGAGATTAGGCCAAGCCTTATAAAATTCAAGTACACTAAAATAGACTTTTATCCTATTTGAAATATACTTTTTTCCAACTTTATTACTGCCTGCTATCCAAAAAGTACACGTTTATGCTACTTTGGTCATTTTATCAAGTTAGAGCTGGTTGCTAAATGTATACTTCTCTCATAACATTTATCGGAAGTGTACTTTTTACCAACATTTCAAAAAGTATACTTCAACCATCATATAAGAGCAGACTCGGGAACATGCAAGCAGAATCGTAAATATCAAAAAGTATATTAAAAGTATACTTTTCAAAATTGTAGGTGGGATAAAATCACGTTGAGAAAAAAAGTTTTTATTTGAAATTAGGTACTACATGTACTTAACATGTATGGAATAAAATATAGACAAGCTTGGAATCTGATGTTCTGATATTACGTTAGTGGATAGATGACTTAAAAAATAGTTGATATGGTAACTCCAATACGTAGATCTAGCTCTAGAACAAAAAATACGTTTTTCGTATGGAATTGCTGCTCCTTCAATTTAATATATACCTTTCTGCCAAAAAAATCTTATGAATTTTCGATATCAAGTACTGACAAAAATCTACCTTAAAACCCGTTCCATTCGCAGCCTGACAAAACCGGAAACTACATACAAGCAGACATTAGGGAAACACTATTATAAATGTGCTGTGCCCATTTTTTTTTGCATGAAAAACAATTTCACCCAAGTTTTTTTTCTAAATTGTTTTTACAGGATTTGTTTATTTTTGTACTCACACTGTGCTAGCCTAATTTAAGACTGGAACAAGAGCCCATCTGGGCTTTCACTCGGGTCACATGAGATTGAAGATGAAATACACTTTCATTTGAAATCCATTTAGTAATAACCGAAGGGAATAATAATAATAATAATAATAATAATAATATATATTTATATAGCGCATTCTCCATTGCATGCCCGAATGCGCTTTACATTGTTGTAAAAATAAAATAAAAATAGAAATCTAATGTACAATATCTAGGATAAATCTAGGTAACTCATTTACAGCTGAAACAACTTGTATGTAAAACACTTGTATGTATTAATAAAATGCTAATTTGAATAAATGTGTCTTTAGCTTATATTTAAAAGTCTGAATAGAGTCACTTCTCCTAATATCTACTGGAAGATTGTTCCATAATCTTGGAAGAATTATTAGCTGAATTTAGCAGTCTTTAGGAGTGGCCGGTAGCGCGGTGACATGCATTCCGGCTGCTCCCCTAGTATATATATTTCTGGTGTATGCAAATTAAAGAAGTTGACCTCTACTTATTCATGTACCGCACGCTTACAATTTAGTCTGCTGTTCTCCAGGTTCAGAGTACTAATAGATGAGTGTCTCAAATATATGTTTATATTTGTCCCATATTATAAGTTGTATCCTGTCCACCTATGATGGAGCTATCATATGATATATTTCTCTACTGTTCATTCTACCCTGCGGCTCTTTATCGCAGCTCGCGTCCATATCAGGTATTTATTAACTGAAATGCCTGTTGGTTATATACCCTCCTTCCCAAAACTGATCTGCTCATTATATTACAGAACTATAAAGGGAACTGTTGGAAGCCTTTAATTTCTCGAACCGAAACCTCGGCCGTGAGAGGATTCTTATTTAAGTTGACCTTGAGAGTCAGTTGAATATTGCTTCGCTCATCATAAATTATTCTGTGCTTGTGTTTATTTCTCCTGGGTATTTCTGACAGCCAAACACACGCTCAAAATTATTTTAGTGCATGTTGGCCTACAGATCACGGTGTTTGCGCTGGTATGTATTATGACCGAGAGGCATAAAACCTACGAAACGTACCTCAAACAAGAATACCGTCCGCGGATGGCAAAATCTATCAGCGCCACGAGGTCAACAAATCGACAAAGAAATGCAGATATAAACACGCAATGATTTCAACCTCACCGTACCTTAATTCATGACCTGACAAGACACTGTTCAGTTTCACTTTCACTCTCAGCTTTGCTCTTGAGTTTGAGTTCGGCTTTGTTAAATACTTCTTATTGAGTTGTATGGTATTGTGCAGTATATTTGAGTATACCAATCCACAGAGATTCAAATAACAAAGCCGTGGCGAAAGAGAAGCTTAAACGAGAAATATTTTGTCCTCCTAGAAAAACACAACATCTTGCCCTTTCTATCGAAGAAGCCTTGGTTTCAGCAGAAAGGAAAACGCTAAATTCCAATTCGATATGTGTGGATCTTTGAGTCCTTCAGGTCCGGCGTCGTGTCGTATATAAAATCACAGGCCATCTGGGTCAGAAAAAAACCCGGTCCTTCGGCTCCGACAAGAGCGCCAGTTGCAATATCCTGAGCCTGTTGGAAGGCTTTCGCACGAGTGAAGTTAAATAAAACATTAAACTGCTTACATTTGAGAGATGGGACTCGCGGATCCACCATTTTGATTTACTTTATTCAATTATGTAAATAAATTAACCTGGCGAGTGTTACGTGACCAGCACAGTGCGATCTGATTGGTGTGAATTTGACCTTTAACGAATGTGCAGAAATTTTGCGACAACCCAAAAAAAATAAAAAATAAAAAATAACGACTTGCATTTTAAGACTCGTTGCTGCCACAGGCAGCCCGAGTAACTAGTGTTATGTTGTGTGTGTGTGTGTTATCACCCCATCTAAGGTATACAAGTTAAGATCATGCAATCCATGAAAGCTGATCACTCAAAGGTCACGTCATGCCCATATCTCTATCATATCTGTATCAGTTTGAGAACCGAAGCAACGTACATTTAACCAAACGTAGCTTCTTCAACACCCAAGTCAAAGCCTGCATCATTTGCTGACAAAGGTAGGTTATTTCAGTTGTTGTATATATAGATAAACGTAAAACTTGTGTGAGGGTATATGTACGTAGCTAGCGGTTCCGGTGGAGGTGGGATATACCTATAATTGCATCCCGGAATCAAACTCAGAGGCTCTAATTTCAGTTTCATAATGGTTTTAATTATTCACTTTGAATGTACATGTTCGTTTGGAAGCGAAACTACAAATACCAGGGTACATAGATCCATTCGAAAAATGGCGTCCAATTTAATTAACTATTGTTTAGGACTGACTAGCCTCGCTTACACGTTCAAAAGCTTTTGTGTGGACTGACTAGCCTCGTGTTCACGTTACCAGGACAATAGCTTTTTAAATTGGACGCCATTTTTCGAATGGGTCTATAGTATTTTAATTACGAAGATAACGTAGACGTTATTTTTGGCGCTCAAATTTATGGCGGCAATATTTTTATCGACGTCATAAGCTTAACGGTGGCCATGTATTTACCCCGGGTATTTACGTACTTTCATGGTGATAGATTATTATCCTCGACTCGATCGTCAAATAAATATACAAAAACACAAATGAAATGAAAACTCAGTGAAGGTCTAACCATTTGCAGTTCGAGAACGAGATTGTTTCACAAAGACAGCAACTTCTAGTCAGTTATTTTAAGTCCTCAAGTGTTGGTCCGGCCAGAGGGTTTTGAATCTGCGAACCTCTCGCACGACAGACCGGCGGGGGTGGCGGTAAAATTTTAAAGAGTTCAGCTCCAATTTGACATACCATTGCAAGAGCTCCAATTTAACATGTATGTGATAATGAAAACGCAATATTTTTAAAGCGGTCTCCGAAGTAGAATATTTTGAAAACGTAACGCTATTGTTTTCTTATACGGTCAAATTTACTGAAAACGCAAACTTTTGAAAATGCTCAGTCCCAATCCACTTACAATTTTAAAAAATCTAAGAGAGAGGACAAGGACAGATGCCCGGTCCACATTAATGTTTTTTCAACTGTTTGCCCTTTCAACTACATGGTTGCCTTTTCAGATCTTGTTAGAAGAGGGTCTGAATGGGGGGGGTCTACATGTCAGTTGTCAGTTAAAATTTTGGCCATTTGTCAGTTGTCAGTTACGCCTAGTTAATCATTACTAGAGAAAATTTACTATGTTTGACCCACAAAAACCAAATTTGTCAGTTGTCAGTTATGTTTCGGTTGTCAGTTGTCATTAAAAAATCGTCATTTGTCATTTGTCAGTTATTTTGAAGGCCGTTTGTCATTAGTCAGTTAACCCCATTCAGACCCTCTTAGAAAGTCAGAGTAGAAATTCAAATGAAAATTTTCAAATGAAAATTGTATCGCCTCGCTCAACAAAGGGTAATTGTGTGGAGCTGCACTGGACGAGAAAGCGACACATACTCCTTACAATTATGCTGCCAGCAAGTTTCTTAACTTTTCTCTGCCTTATATTTTACTGGGGCTTTTCCCTGTTTAACTTTCGTTACGGACTTTAATTTATGAATGCAATTTGAGTTTTCAGTATTTAAGCATTTATCCGCCTAGTAAACGGTGCACAGAAAGTGAATCTGTCCTACTGTTTTTTCTACTATTTTATTTTATTTTTGGAACATTTATACAACGCTTTACTTTCTGTAGGTTGCGTTTTCGTGCCGTTTAATTTGCCATGTTTCTTCTGTTTCGCTTGTATGGTTTTGCTTATATTTAACGAGCGAGCACCCTTTGTATGTGATAATTATACTGTTTTTTTTTAGAAATCCTGACTTGGGGCAATGCATGCATGCCAAAAAAATAAAATGTTCTTGACAGCAGTTTAGTCTGCTGTTAACTAATTTTACAATAAATATTATCAGCAGCTGACAAAATAATGCTTTTGAAGAAAAGGAGAGTGCTGGATGCGCTACTAATTGGAACCAACAGTGATTAGGCTTCAAAAAGATCTGGAAACTCTGAATAAAACATAGATACCATCACCTGGACAAAACCCAGTGGCTGACAAAAGAAGAAAACGATGAAAAAGATGCAGAAAGAAAACAAGACTTGGCCGAAAAAGAACGAAAAAGGAACTGAGGAAAAGGAATAAAAGAAAATAATAAATTAAACAGAAAAATACAGGAATTGCAGTAGAGGGACATAACGTTTATCGGAGAGTTTGGTTCATTTAGCTCTTTGCCTGGCACTGCTGATGCCAATTCACTTTGTACTCCTAGCTTACTGTGGTGACCTGCCCGGTGTTTTTTTTATATTCAAGTAAACTGACAAGCAACACAGCTTTTTTTTCATCAATTGTTAAGAATGTTGAATGTAGAGATAGAGATATTTAATAAATAATTTGTTAATTTGACAATTATGTTGGTTTAAATTTGCTTGAGTATGAAAATAACTGATGCCACTTGATCTCTTAGTTTAATACATTATTGATTGAAGTATACTTCAAGTATACTTTTCCTTGGGAAAACCATTATTTAGACAATTATTAATGGCAGTATACTTTAAGTATACTTTTCGCTGAGAAGAAATCCATAACAAAACTATATCGATGGAAGTGTACTTAAAGTATACTTTTTCTGTGAAAAAGTATACTTTTTAATTGATGTGTTCCAACTTCTGGTGCAAAAAAGTATCATATAAGTACACTTTTTGTTTGTCGGGAAAGCACATTTTTTAGGTTAGGTCAAGTATACTTGTAGTATACTTGAATTTCATAAGGGCTAGCTAGCTAGTTTCTTAGATAGAGAGATATCACTTTATGAAAATAACGCCTTGTGCCTTAAAGAATTACGTGACTTCCTGACAAACAGCCTCTGTCAGCTATGATCTGTTATCTTTACACACCACGACACGAATTTTACAACCGAGAAATTAATAGCAAAAGACGAATAGATGTGAGTAGAGAACATTAATTCAGTGATAACATAGATAGTTTTCTATAGTGTCTATGTCATTACTTGTCATACATATAAGGGCCGAGTTGAAACGTGTAACGCCCATACTTCGCTTTAAGGCCTACTCTGGGATCTAAACTCGCCTTAACTCGCCTTAACTCGCCCTAACTCGCAAAGCCAAAAAATGGAAATTTCCTTAAATCGCCTTAACCCGCCCTAACTCGCCTTAACCCGCCCTAACTCGCAAAGCCAGAAAATGGAAATTTCCTGAAATCACCTTAACCCACCCTAAATCGCCTTAACCCGCCTTAACCCACCCTAACTCACAAAGCCAGAAAATGGACATTCTCCTTAAATCGCCTTAACCCACCCTAAATCGCCTTAACCCGCCCTAACTCGCAAAGTCCCCCACCCCCCAAGTTTTCCTTAAATTGCCTTCATTGGCAAAGCTAAAAATGATAATCACTTAACATGACTTACAATTTGAGCCCCATTCACTGAAATTCATGTCTACAAAGATGTTGATACATGTGATTTGTGTTCACACGTGTCAAAAATACACTAGTACTGTAGTCTGTGGCTGAATTCAATGTACACTTTGTCACAAATGTAGTAACACCTAATTGTTTTATGATGTCCAACTATTGGATTTATCTGAGTCCAGTATGGCAAAATGTTTAAGTATAGAGATGGCGGGACAGAAGGTTGAGCCTAATATTTATAAAAGTTTTTTTTATTTTTATGCACCAGTCAATGTAAATCCCCACCTTCCCCAGGCTACAGATTAGTGGGACTTGGATTTTGAACCTGGCAAAATATGTTTTAGCCCTTGCCCACCAGGGTGTTTATATGAAGAAAATCCCTACTTTTGCTGTAAAATGCCTTGAACACATACTATCATACAATTTTGAGCCCCAGTACTGAGGGGCAGAGATGATAAAACATAGATGATACTCAACACCCCAGGGTGTTACATTGGTCCTAAAGTAGAAACTTCACTGTCCCTCGCAACCGGCAATGTCTTTGCTATGCCCCACTAATCCAAGGCCTGGGGGTATATACTTCATGGTAGTGTTTCGTTCCATATAGTCTCCCTGCATAATTATTTTCTCTACTGTTTTACAGTATTATGCAGGGAGACTATATGGAACGAAACACTACCATGAAGTATATACCGCCTGGGGTGAGGAGGTATTTATATTATTGACTAATGCATAACGAACAAATATTATCATCCAATCAATAAACACAATAATATAAACAGCTTGGGGGAACTATATTGGGCTTGCACGTGGCCCTAATACACACATCTGATTGTATGATTATTTGCAAGGACTATAATAAAAATAAATAAATAAAACGACTTGGTTATCTTCTCGTGTCAAAATCAACATTTATTTTCGCACTGTTCAATTGTGGTCACGTCACTCGGGAAATAAGTTCAAGTTTAAGCTTATTGCTACTGACCAAAGATCAGCAATAACTTTTCGGTTTAAATGTTTAAGTTTTATAAACATATCATATATCGTCGAGCCAAATCCATTGTTTGCTAAAATCCCCGAGTAAACTAATTGATGCTAATCAAAATAATGTTTCTTTAAATTGCTTACTTACCAGAAAGATGCAAATTTTCTGTTCCTTTTCGTATAAAACCAAAACCAAAACCAAGCATGTACGTGCTACCAACACGCGCTTCACGTTCACCCGCCAACTTGAATACACGAAGCTGATCTAATTATCGATTTTATATTGATTGGAGTTTGATTGATTATTGATTGCCCGGATCCAAGATGGCTGCTATCGAAGTAGGAAGCGATAAAATTGTTTGTTCTCATATAAACGTTTCGGAAGAAAGGTTAGTCAATATACACGTAACAATATAACCTAGCTAATCTGCATAAAATAGTAGAGGGAAGAGGGGACACTTAATCTGGCCTCTGGGCAACACCAGAACATGCAAAACTATGTTTTTGTATGGTCCACAAATGTTAAGATTTTTTTTACAATTTTATACATGGAATTAATGATTGTGAATGAAAGTTAGTTGAAGTTAATTGGTTAAAAAATGTGAATCACAAGCAGCTGTTATTTTATTTTGTTATTTTGCTTTGAAATTACGTAATCTGTTTCATGATTCTATAACAATTACCTATGCTTGTTGAAACCAAACTGTCATGCAATGTCAAAGCTATTTTAATTAAAATAATTGTTGAGCTATTGATTTGTCATTTCCTTTAAAGCTAAAGGTGTGCTTCTTTATTATTAGCATGTGAGTGATTGCATGAGTTGAGTCACTGATAGTTCTTTAACTGGTGCAGAGCCATCATTTTGAATATAAATGTGTTAAGTTTATGCATGTGTGTATGTTAATGTTGTATATATGTATGGCTTGATTGGTGGAATTGGATGATTATGGATGGCTGCATGGATTGAATGATGAACACAGTTATGTATTCACTGAGTATGTGTTATATATTGTGTATTATGTATGCACATATATATTTACTAGTATATGTCATTAGAATGTATGTGCAGGTAGCCATGCAGTGTGCGCAAGTAGGATAGGTGTATGTCTATTAATCAATAATAAATATCGACTGACTATTTCAATATTAACCACTCAATTGTCTGACAGATAAATGACAAGGATATTTTTCTGACTTACCCTTAATTTTATAATTCATATAATAGTTAATATATATATTCATAAATATGTAGATATATACATGGGATGAATACAGATGTATATGTTTGCAGATGTGTTTTGCAGATGTTTTTGTTGATGTTACATAAAATTGTTGGCTAGGTCATATATCATTTCTGTATTCCCTTTCACAAATGAATTGTACATGTATTTATGATTTGGAGACCAATATGGCAATGGTGTAAAACAACAGATTGTGTTGGGGAATGCAGAATTAACCAGACAGCTTTTTAAAATTGCTGCTGTATAGGGTATTTATTTATAACGACTATACTGACTTACCATATAAGTTTAATAATTATTTAATTGGATCTGTATTTCATGTATATATTAATTATAATTGCAATTTTTATATTATTATGGCAGTGGTGAATTTCCTAAACCTGCCTTAACTCACCTTAGCTCACCACATACACTAAATAGTGTAAGGAGTTTCCTTAAACACCCTTAACCTACCCTAACTCGCCACATACAAATTTAAGTATTTTTCCTTATACTGCCTTAAATCGCCTTAACTCGCCTTAACTCGCCACATACAAATTTAAGTATTTTTCCTTAAATCGCCTTAACTCGCCTTAACTCGCACAACCTCGCCTTAACTCGCTGCGAGTTTAGATCCCAGAGTAGGCCTGCTTTAGTGTCATGCTCCGGATTATTCAGCGAATAAAAATGACCATATATGGAATCAAATGGCAGCCAGCATCTGTGTTTAGACTAGACTGTCACGCTAGACGAGACTGTATTTTCCAAATATGTTTTTTTTTCATTCGCTAAATAATCCAGAGGATGAGACCATCATTACACGTTTCAACTCCCTTATGTTTTTGTGATAATATTTATAACATAGACAATATTAGTTATACTGTTACTAGTTTCTGTGTTATCAGTATTATGTGACTAGTGGATGTAGACAATAATAGTTATACTGTAACTATAGGTTCTGTCACACTTGTCACACAGTAACATAGCTAATATTGTCTATGTCACACTTGTCATATAATAATGATAACACAGAACCTACAATAGTGTCACAGGATAAACAATATTCTATGACAAAATGGCTATATTTAGTATCCCAGCCCTTTTGACCAGGATTGTAGTCATAAGTATTGTGACAAGTGTGACAGACAATATTAGTTATACTGTCCTAGTTATCTATGTTATAATCAGTATTATGTGACAAGTGTGACAGACAATATTAGTTATACTGTCCTAGTTATCTATGTTATAATCAGTATTATGTGACAAGTGTGACAGACAATATTAGTTATACTGTCCTAGTTATCTATGTTATAATCAGTATTATGTGACAAGTGTAACATACAATATTAGTTATACTGTCCTAGTTATCTATGTTATAATCAGTATTATGTGACAAGTGTGACAGACAATATTAGTTATACTGTCCTAGTTATCTATGTTATAATCAGTATTATGTGACAGGTGTTATCTATGTTATCAGTATTATGTGACAAGTGTGACAGACAATATTAGTTATACTGTCCCAGTTATCTATGTTATAATCAGTATTATGTGACAAGTGTAACATACAATATTAGTTATACTGTCCTAGTTATCTATGTTATCAGTATTATGTGACAAGTGTGACAGACAATATTAGTTATACTGTCCTAGTTATCTATGTTATAATCAGTATTATGTGACAGGTGTTATCTATGTTATCAGTATTATGTGACAAGTGTGACAGACAATATTAGTTATACTGTCCCAGTTATCTATGTTATGATCAGTATTATGTGACAAGTGTAACATACAATATTAGTTATACTGTCCTAGTTATCTATGTTATCAGTATTATGTGACAAGTGTGACAGACAATATTAGTTATACTGTCCTAGTTATCTATGTTATAATCAGTATTATGTGACAGGTGTTATCTATGTTATCAGTATTATGTGACAAGTGTGACAGACAATATTAGTTATACTGTCCTAGTTATCTATGTTATAATCAGTATTATGTGACAAGTGTAACATACAATATTAGTTATACTGTCCTAGTTATCTATGTTATAATCAGTATTATGTGACAAGTGTGATAGACAATATTAGTTATACTGTCCTAGTTATCTATGTTATAATCAGTATTATGTGAGAAGTGTAACATACAATATTAGTTATACTGTCCTAGTTATCTATGTTATCAGTATTATGTGACAAGTGTGACAGACAATATTAGTTATACTGTCCTAGTTATCTATGTTATAATCAGTATTATGTGACAGGTGTTATCTATGTTATCAGTATTATGTGACAAGTGTGACAGACAATATTAGTTATACTGTCCTAGTTATCTATGTTATAATCAGTATTATGTGACAAGTGTAACATACAATATTAGTTATACTGTCCTAGTTATCTATGTTATAATCAGTATTATGTGACAGGTGTTATCTATGTTATCAGTATTATGTGACAAGTGTGACAGACAATATTAGTAATACTGTCCTAGTTATCTATGTTATAATCAGTATTATGTGACAGGTGTTATCTATGTTATCAGTATTATGTGACAAGTGTGATAGACAATATTAGTTATACTGTCCTAGTTATCTATGTTATAATCAGTATAGTAGTATAGTCGGAGTCAGTTAAATACCACTTTTTCTTGTACAACAAAACTCAAAAGGTTGTGAATGTTATGGACGCCTTGTTTTCTTGCACAAGGGGCGTCATAAAGCGAATTCAGAAATCCACTTCATGACGCCCCTTATGCAAGAAAAAAGGCGGCCATACCATTCACAATCTTTTGAGTTTTGTTGCACAAGAAAAAGTTGTATTTAACTGACTCCGACTATACTACTAGGGGTAACTAAGGGTCATTCAAAGTGTCCCTAGACATTCTTGTACGTAAAATCCAACTTGATAATCCTATTAGAGATATGATTACATATAGTTATATCGATCTCTTCCACTATGGATTATATATCGTGCCTCCCTCTAGAAATTCTGACTAGGATCGTAGAGCATGCAGAGCCTTGGTCATTCGCAAGCATCTCAAGGACATCGAAACGCCTACACGATGCTGCAGCTCTTGCGCGCTACAAAAACGTAGACCAAGTGTTCCGTAAACTAGCACTATGCTTTGGTTTGAGGTCTACTCATAGTGACGACGATCGAGACGAATTGGCTCGAACTTTCGGTATTTCCGCAAGCTCCATCGACGATAGCTTTTCTCTTCTCTACGCCAGCGAATATGGGGATCTTAATGCTGTTAAGTGGCTCATCAAGCACTTACGTTTCGATATGATGGACAGACACGCCAATCACGTTCTACGCGCTGCCCTTGAGTATGGTCATCTTGGTATCGCTAAGCGGCTCATTAAGCACTTCCAGTTCACCAAAGAGGATAAAGCCGTCAGTTTTGCTATATTAGGTGCCAGTAGGAATGGTCATCTTAATAACGTTAAGTGGCTCATGCGACGTTTTCAGATAACCCTAGAGTATGAATGCATTGATCTTGCTATAGAATACGCCTGTAACAATGGTCATCTTGATACCGCTAAATGGTTCGTTAAGTGGCAGTACTCCCAGCTCACAGAGGACGAAAGGGTTGTACTACGCAACTACATGGATGCTCATTCTGCCACGTAGGAAGCCAAAGTGTCACTAGACATTCGCGCACCTAAAAAATCCAAACTTGAAGTATATGTTAAAGGAATGATTACTATACTGTATATTGCCACCGAATGGTATTAGTATATATTCTTTATTCCACGATATTATCATTCGTTGTAATCTTAGTACGCATTAACACCATACAGATCAAACATGTCGAAGAAGAACTCAAATGTAGACGCCGTAATAACTTGTGATTGGTTGATGAGAGGGAAGGACACGAAATGCACAAAGAAGATTTCGAAGACAACAAAGTTCTGTTCCCAGCATAACTATCAAATCTCAAAAGGCTGTGCCCCATATGTACCATGCTCGAAGTGCGGTAAAGGATGTCGTACTGATTACGAGCTTTGCTCAGGATGTGACCGTCTTACCATCAAGGTGAAGTCTTCCGGTGTCTATATAAGACGCGCTAAGAAGTCCAGCAAGACGCTAGAGGGTCCAAGAAAGGAGGAGCCAAACATGGTGGAACCGGAGGTAGCATTGCCCGCTGAATCAAGAGTGCTGGAACCAGTGGAAGGTCTCGGAGAGTCTCTCAACCATGCGCTCAACGAGGTGTTGGCTGCCTTGAGGAACGAGAAGAACGCTTAGGAATAGCCACGAAAAAAGAAAAAAGGAAGAATGAAGAAGGTCGTTGCGGGGCCCTCTTCATTCTTCTTTTTTTTTCTTTTTTTCTATTGAACGTACGACATCTATAGTTGTATCATGGATGAGCTAATCAGATTGTTTGGTCCTGGAATTTGTAGAAGCCTGAATATCAAACCACAAGTGGAACATATTAACGCCAGTGAAACATGTCCTGATTGTCTCTGCCCCTTTGAAATACAAGGAACGGAATTCGTATGTCCCACCTGTGGTCTTGTTTCCGAGGTCGAACCATGTGAAGAAACGAAGATCGATATTATTACTACTCGACTGCGTATAGTAGGTCCGGACGGGTTTAAGTATCAAAGTGATCTAGATCGCGCAAAACCAAAGCAAAGCGATGATGACATAGAACTGAAACGACGAACGCTACTACAAGAACTACGAGCATACAACACTATTTACGAACAAAGTTATGATCTATCGTTCCCTATGAACGCGTTAGGAATCGTAGCCGACGCATTCACCCAAGTAATGAAAGTTTGTCTCAAGCGTAGCGATGCTAAGAAAAATATTTTAGCTGCTCTACTCTACCATGCATGCATACAATGTGGATTCGTCCGATCTAAAAGTGAGGTTGCTCGCTTCATGCAACTAAGAAACGAAGGCATCCATAGTGGAGAGGTCTTCATACGTTCTCTGTGTGACGACAATAAGATTGATGTAGACTTGGATGCTGAGCGCATAGTTCCTCACATTGCAACGACTTTCCTACAACTAGATCTTGTAGGAGTACCTAGGGACGTTCAACAAATAGTCCACGAGGTCGTTACTACAGCAATGGAAAACAATATAGGCCCCAAATCAATGCTTAAGACGAAAGTCGTTGGAGCAAGTTACGAGGTGCTACGTCGCTCCGGATCGTCTATGTCTTTTAAGGATGTCGTTAAGCGATGTGACATATTTGGAAATGCGGTCAAGCGTTTTGTCAAGGAGTTGTCTTCTTACCATTCCCACTTCGAACCAATCTACGCTAGACATGGGCTAACTAGCAGTAGGACTTGGCAAAGTGAAAGTGAGAACCATGTTCGTTCCTTTCATAGGAAACGTTGATTCTTACATTCCAAGTTTTTCTCGCATTTCCTTTTGCACTTCTTGCTTGAGTTCGGCTCGAACCCGATCCGTGCTTTTTTCACCTATGGAAGCCTTGCGACGAATTTCAGATCTCATGATCTCATACTTATTCGCTTCGTTCAGGATGAGACTGTATTCGGAGTCGGATATGTTTTCATCACGTAGTGCCTTCGATACTAGATCGCGAATCGTATTGATTTTTGCCTTTGCCAACATAGTTGTCTTTTCATGCTTAGAAACCTTCATTCCTAACTTCTTAGCTCCAAGGGTTGTAGATGCTGAAATTAATCCACATAGACCACCAATAACTCCAAGTGGTAGACCAATCACTATTCCAACCCCAGTCAACGCTGCACCCAATCCAGATCCAGATAAGATCACAGATAGACCTCCAGTTGCCACTGCGATTCCATGAACTATTCCTTGAGAACGTGCATATTTCTTGCGTACACCTTCGTAGTGCCTTTCTTGAACTTCTATGTCCGAAAGCGTGTCTCGGATCGTTTGCAGTCTAAAGTTCTTTCCAGTGTCACTAGCAATCTGTGGATAGATACTTGGTGCTGATGGAAACGGTTGAATCGAATCGCCTTCCATTGTACGTCATACATATAGCTTACTCAAGCTTCAACACGTATCGTAGAGGTCGATCACGGAAGTCCATGATGTTGCTTTTGTCATCGCGAACAGTCAGTCGAAGGCTGTTCCGCATTGTTCCTAGAGCTTGGACTTTCGTTGATTCCATCAAATGATAGGTCCTTCTGTTAAACCAGGTGCCTTCTACGTTAAGGCTAGCTAGTACAGTCGTGCGCTTTCCCTCAAGGAGTGAGAATTTGGGATCCACCGCATCACAGTGGATATATATTGTTTGGATATATTCCATTATCAGGTCGTATTCTCTCACTTTTAATGTTACGTTTCCATCCTCGTCTTCATTTCCTTTGATACCCAATATTTCACAGAGATTTTTACTGAACTTGATTGATTTCTTCACATCTAGGGTCCAATACTTTTTACTGGATATGTCTATAAATTTAACGATGTCAGCATCGACTGCAGGTGCTAAGCGATCCATTAAGGTAGTTATCTTATAATTCCCTAGATTGATTGTGTATGGGAACCCCACACCCTTGACTTCCCACTGAAACGTGGCCTTCTCTTTTAGATTCAACCAACTGTTCTCAATGGTGGTTTCGAGTAGCGAAATATTATTGATAATAATTGGGTCGTCGAAGTAGACAGTATGGTCGGCCAATGTTGTGGTGATATATAAGAGAACCATCTTATATGTTGAAGGTATAACTATATGTATGTATAGCTTCAACACGATGCCTCTAGTTTTACCATACGAAGATGAGGGTCTATCTGCTGAGGACGTGGCGGAGATTGCCAGGGGTGGTCCAAGGCTTTCGAAAGCTGAGCAGACAGCGCTCCTTGTCAATGAAAACGACAGGATTGCCAAACTGAATACTGATTTGTGGATAAAGTTCAAGAAACGATACCCACATGCAGATATTCACAAGTTCTATGCCTCTACGGAAGTGAATGGTCCAGGCAAATATTCGACGAGTATTTGGTTTCGAGATGGAGATTCTAGCTATGTCGTTTACGGCGATGATGTCTCCAAGCTACCTGCAGTCACTCAAAGACGCATCGATAATGCGTTGTGGGATGTGCATAAAGGTTTCCCATCTACGTTGACCCTAGATAGGAGTGCGAAATATCCTATTACAGCAGTTCCTTCTACTGGACCGGCACAAGATATCGATCTCACTAATCTATGGATATATGCCACCCCAAAGGATAGGTTCAAAGCAGGCGTTCCAAATATATTCAAGGAGACCGTCGTAAAGCATATGACAGCAAATGAGTCCTACCATTGGTTACATGGTCCGGATTTCAAATACTGGCCTCAACAATTGAATTTTGCAACGTGGTGTGCGACTTCTGGATGTGGAGTGTCATTGCTTGATCCTATTTTCAAAACGCATCCACCAGTCATTCAGGGGTTCCTACGATTCCATGTTTATTTCACGATACGAAGAATTCTACGTGAACTTGGTGGTACTCATGGAGTTCCTTTACCTGGTAACTCTAATTTCAAGCAAATGGATAACCCCTATAACAAATCAGCTCTTGAGAAATTGTGCATCGAATTTGGCATATCTCGAACACCAGATTTCCCACCAGATTTCCGATGGCACGGAGGTAGGAATAATGGACTAGGAGATATATTCCTTTTGTACCCGGGTCCGACAGGATACGTAAACGTCCATGGAGTCCGAAGCTATGACAAAGGTGCAACCACATGGCCTCAGAAATATAATTTATTTGCAGACCAAGGAGGTAAGGAGGATCAGGGGGATCTTGTGGCCTTCATTAGGAACGATGAACATGAAGGAAAGCAATACAATTGGTTTACGCCACCAATCGGAAAGGGTTTGACAGATGTTGGATTGGGTAGGTTGAATAGATCTGTCGAGGCTTTTGGTCATTGCATGCTTGGTGCTCAAGCCGACTTGAACGGATCCATCATAGATAGCCATAACGTCAAAGAAAAGTTTAAGAGCTTAGTCGAAGATGCTATTCTCGAAAACGACTTAGTGGTGAGCTACAAAAACTATCTTACCGCTATAACGTCAACGCATAAGAGGCTCGATCTAGCAATAGCTGTAGGCGTGCGATTATTGCCAAGCGATCTAGTGTACTATCTTGGTAAGAAAGATGGCTATAGGAATCCAATCCCGAAAGCTACGAAAGATATGGTGCTAGGCACTAACAACATCAATGCAGAAGGCAAAGGACACCCACCTCTTACTATGGAAGGACCATCAGATAAGAAATCGGTGCAGCCTCTCGAGAAACAAGTTCCTGTACCAAAGGCAAAGGCAAAGGCAAAGGCAAAGGCAAAGGCAAAGGCAAAGGCAAAGGCAAAGGCTGTCTCACAACATGAGATCAATCTCGCAGTGACATCCATTGCCGCAGCTGGAATTGCATGGATGTTGTTTCGTTAACGTCGTTTGTATTGCTCTATCGTGATCACCACTATTGCTACGATGAATAACCAAACGTTCTGTGCTAGTACTCCCAGAGCTTTACCAGCCATAGTAAATATGAAACTCGCAATCGATCCAATCATTCCAGGTAGGATCTGTCCAAGTTTCTTTCCCATTTCTTTCAACAACCCCCCAGTCGTTTGCAATCCCTTCTTTACTGCATCTGCTGCTTTATCAATACCAGTCTTTATTGGTTTTGGTACGGATTTCGACAACAGGGAAACTATCGTACTAACGATAGCGCCAATAGAAGTTACCACTGCAAGAACAGTCATTCCATGCTTTCTAAAAATGTATTTGATCCTTTCACGTAGCGACATACGTTCTAGTATGGCTCCCTCTTGACGTTCGAGTAATTCTATTTCGTTATGGATGTGTACTTTCTCTTTCTTAGCCGCTTCCTTCTGATCCTCAGTTGACGTTAGGTCTTGAAGTATGCTATCTTCTACTTTGAGATGTTCGGCGGCCTTTTCTTGACCTTGGAGGACTTGGTCTTCTCTTTCTGCATCTGTAGGACCTAGGGCAAATTTGAGATCTTTACCCATACTTTGATATCTTTCACCCTTCACTGTGGTCAAAGGTATGGGCTTCTCTTTACTTCCAAGTACGTGAAGATAGATTCTAGCCAGTTCCTTATTGGCCTCCCATATTCCAGTTATCTCAATGAATCCTCCACGAATCCCTACATCCACATAGTGTTTCCATACAGTATCGAATAGCATTTGTTTCATTTCATCCGATGTGCCTGTTTTGAAGACTACGTGGCGATCGCTAAATTTCGGATGTTTGATTCTATCCTCATCCTCCGCAACGAGTTCGTCGAAGTAATCGTTATCTTCTACGGTAAACGAGGTTTCCCGATTCTTTGGTCGAGCACCTTCCTTGGCGAAGTCGCGTCTAGTTTTCAGGTTTAATGATTCACTCGGATCCACATTCGTAGATTCTGACGCCAATTTCCGTGCTTCTTCATTGACAGTATCATCGTTGTCGTAGTCTCTTCCTCTTTCAGCTTCATCAGTTCTTTCATCATACCTACCCTCAGAGGCCATGTTAAACATATCTACATATATAGTTATATTCAACATGATCTCGTTAACGTTGGATCCCACACAAGTACGAAGAGAGCCTCATGCACTCAAGGCTCCACGAGACTTGTATAGGAAAACTTTCACTCGATCATCTGCCAATCCAGGTGAGACTCTATATGTAGAAGTTCCAAAGCTAGCAGAAGACGTAGTACTAGTACCTGGTAGCTTAGCGCTATTGGGCGACATCGTACTATCTGGTGGACATGTGAATAACAGAGTCGTTTCGAACGTTGGACGCTGTTTGGTCATGCGTAGAATCTGTAGGATGGGAGCTGAAACAGTAGAAGACCTTGTCAGGCCAGACCTCCTACAAACATACTCCGATGTATACCTATCTACGCAGGAGAGAGAGTCTAGAATACAACAAGGCATTCAATCAGAGAACTTGAATAAGCTACGATCGAAAGCTGGTGACGCAAGTACTTCATCTGCTGCAGACAACGCGCTCCTAACTGCATGTGGTTCTAAGTATAAGATTCCCTTAGATGTTGACATTCTGACACAACATGGAGTTCTATATCCACATGCCTTAGAAAGTACCATTACGTTCGAGTTAACTCTAGCGTCTGCCAACGAGGTTGTAATTGGATCGGATACGACGAAGATAGGTACGTACCAACTTACCAACATCCAACTAGAATACGAAGCAATCAGGAACGAAACGCTGGCTAGTAGTGCACTTCACAAATATGAAATAGGTACTGCATTCCTATACAACTACGCTGTTCACTTCAAAACAGTAGATATCGCTAAAACATCCGATACTTTGATATCTCAAAACATCAATGTTCCACGACGATCCTTTGCTGGCCTACTTCTACTATTCATAGATCCACCTACCATTGGCACACGAGATAGTGAAGCATTCTCGAATCCAGATATCTTAAAGGTAGAAGTAGATGTCAATGGGATTCCCAACAGACTCTTTCCAAGTGGCATGCTTCCCCTAGATTTCTGGGAGGCTGCAAGAAGCTGGTTTGGCACACCCAATACTTCTATGACTCCAAAGAAGTTCTTTGAAAATAGATTCTCTATTCTAATCGATTGTCGCACAGCAAAAGATTCCACCGTTCATGGTGATGGCTTGGCACAAACCGGTAGTGGAAAGGACATCGACATTCGCATACATAGAACTGCAAAGGGAAGTGGAAATGTGAAAATGCACATCTATGTCCTTGCGGATGCTCAGGTCACGATATTGAACAGATCTCTGCAAAGTATATTATACTGATGGATTCTCTCGTAGAGCACGTGCCGTTCAACGCACTCATAGTCGGTCCGACGAATTGTGGGAAGACTGCGTTTCTCATAGAACAACTTCGTGGATCATTTCGTGGTAAGTTCGATTACATAGTACTGATTTGTCCTACGTATGCCCACAACAAAACTTATCGTGGATTTGCAAATCGAGATCCTCGTTTCTTCGTCAGGTCACCACCGCAGGATGCCATCGATGCTACTTTGAGTATTTGCACAACATTTTGGTCAGGTACCAATACTCTATTGATTCTCGATGATTGCGCCGCATCGAAGGACGTCAAGAAACGAACTGACAAGCTAGTGGACTTAGCCTTTTCTGCACGACATATAGGGATTTCCGTTTGGGTGCTGTCCCAACAACTAACGAGCATATGTAAACCCTTCCGTGAGAACGTAGCTATCGTAGTAGCATTCCATACAGCATCGGCCGTAGATGGTAAAAGGATATTTGAGGATTATGGAGGCTCGCAAGAATGTAAAGAGTTACGAATGATACTTGGATCCCATAAGTTCGCTCGCATGTGCTTCTGTCTCCGCCATCCTTTCGAGGTAGTGTTAGAGCTCCCAGCACCTACAACATATTATCATGGATAAAGAAGTACTCGAGATATTCGGTGAGGATGTAACAGGCCCACCCCCAACCAACCTAGACGTTACGTCGGACAATCGCGAATCACTTTCGATCTTAGCCGCAACAGGCGTAACGAAAGAATACTTAGGTAAGAACTTTTCTCTAGGAGACATCTCTAGACTTCCTGAGAAAGAAATAGACAAGTTGTATAGGAGGTATCAGGCCGTCCTAGCTCAGCAAGTAACGAAAGGCTTAGTCGACGGCGTGACGCGTCTAGCTACCCGCCTAGTTGCCTACCTAGTACCAATAGATTCTCAAGAAGCCCTAATCAAGGACCTACAAGAAGACCCTCTAGTCCGCAACGAAATCAGTGCTGCGACTGGCCTACTATCGCTCAAAGCAGGTCGCCTTGTAGCTCTAGCTAGCGTCCTATTCCACATATCTGGTCACGTAGTCATTCCTGGAACAACTGTTGAACCTCCACATATACCTACTATATTGAATCAAGATGGAAGAAGCGGACCAGATAACTGCGAATCCTCCGACGACTGCACCAACTAAGATAAAAAACCCAAAGCGCGTCGCAGCTGGAAAAGCACTAGCGTTAAGCAACAAACTCGCTAAAGAAGCTCAAAAGAGAGAGTTGATGCGCGAAAGCGAATCATGTAAAGAAGTCGACGTAGAGAAAGGTCGGTTCGAAAGCCTGACTATCCTCGCAGTCATTGGTACTGGCGCTACATTGTTTGGCACGTACTTTGCGTACAAGAAGTATGTAGATGGTAATAAGCGTGTTGCCACCGTTAGCACGACACAACCTGCAGCTCCGGCAAAGCCAACGGCACTAGACATGGAGTAACACTTAAAGACTCGAGATCATAGTAGTATATATCTAGATGGAGAAGGAATTGACGAAGACGGCAACCGATGCAGTCAAAATCGTTGGACTCGCTGCTGGTATTGGGTGGATCGTACAAAAGACTACCAAGGAATCTATGCTTAGTGATCCTTCTTCTTCCCTAGCGAATTACGCAAAGTGGACTGCCGTGATACTTGGTAGCTTATACGCAAAGGAATATCTTGAGAAACAACTTGAGAAAGAAAAAGAAAAGACCAAATAATAATGGCACTAGCAGCAATTGGTATGTCGATTTTCGGCGCTGTTTTGAATGCGACGGCATTTACTGGTGGTGGCATACTAGCTAGAATGTTTGGAAAGGACGATGCTGTAGATAAGGAACGAGAGAGACACGATAGGGCCACCGAAAAACTAGAACGTGAAATGAAAGCGTATAGAATCAAACGTCAAAGCTTATATGACTATGCACAAGAGCAGGAAGGTCTTGAACGCAAAGCACACAACGATCAAAGAGATACCAACGAAGCCTTAGTGCGATCCGATAAGTTACGTAAGGCGCTTAAACGTCTCAAAGAGATGAAAGAACCCCGCTTATCTGACTACTACAAACCCTCAAACAATCAGAAGACTGGCGAGTTGCTCTACGTTGGTGGTGGAATGCTAGGCGTTGGATACACTATTAGTAAATGGATATAGATACTACTACTAAGCTACTAGTAAGCTACTTAAGCTACTACTAAGCTACTAGTAAGTTGCCCTAAGCTACTAGTAAGTTGCCCTAAGCTACTAGTAAGTTACCCTAAGCTACTAGTAAGTTACCCTAAGCTACTAGTAAGTTACCCTAAGCTACTAGTAAGTTACTAAAAAAAGAAAAAAGGAAGAATGAAGAGGGTCACGCAACGACTTTCTTCATTCTTCCTTTTTTTTTTTTTTTCATCTGTTGAAGGTTAGAATGTATAGATGTATGATGGATTCTAAACTTGCGAATATCTTCTATGGTCCTATGGGCTATTGGAAAGGTCACTCTGCAATTGGCAAGCTATCGGTAGCAGCGAAAGCATCAGAAGACGTGGCTAGGAGTTGGTTGGAAAAGCAATCTATGTGGCAAATATATCTACCACCACCAAAACACATTCCACGACCACATTGGACTGTATCGAAACCAAATGAAGTCCACCAAGCTGATTTGATATTTCTACCACACGATCGGCCTGGACGTGGAAGGAAACTATATAAGTATGCATTAGTGGTAATCGATGTAGCTTCTCGATACAAAGAAGCCGAACCTTTGGCATCTAAAGATAGTGGTGAAGTTTCTGCGGCATTCGAACGAATCTATAAACGTAGTCCACTAGAATGGCCAAAGACTTTGCAAGTAGATCCTGGTAGAGAATTCATGGGACGTATGTCTGAAACGCTAGAACTACATGGTACGAAAGTTCAACGAGGTGAGGCTGGTAATCATAGAGCGCAAAGTTTTGTTGAAAGAGCAAATAGAACTCTAGCCGAGAGATTGTTTGGGTATCAGTATGCACAAGAGATGGTACTTACTTCGGAAGGATCAGATGAACGTAGTAGAGAATGGGTAGTTCGTTTACCAATGGTTATCAAAGCTATGAATAGTGAGGTGACTCGGTTGACTGGTAAAGAGCCTTCGAATTCTGTGGTGGCGCAACAAGTAGATCTTAAGACTCCTACGTATTCGCGCACCGTTGGATTGAGAGAAGAGCGTCTACCATTCGACGTTCTAGTTCGATATCTTTACGCACCAGGAGAATTGGAAGGAGGTGAAAAACGTAGAGCTACTGATCCTGTGTGGAGTTTGCAAATACACACCATTTCGCGAAGTGTAGTATCTTCGGGACAGCCTGTGCTTTACTACCTTGCGAAGGAGAAGGACGCACCCAAACGTGGATTCGTTCGTGAAGAGCTACAAGTCGTTCCTAGGGATACAGAACTACCACCAAAAGGAATTCTGTTTGTACCTAGACGCTAAACAGCGTACTCTATTGGCTCGGTGTGGATTCCATCGGGAAGAACGCGTCTTTTGTCGTAGTAAGCCGATAGCCCAAGCTTCCGTTGTTTGTAGGTTGCTATGCCTTCTGGCGATAGTCGGAAGCCTCGGTTTTCCGCCATGTCGATACTACCCTGGAGGGCTGCTTTGAATCGATCCCACGAAATGTCATTGTGACGCCTAGACATACCTTTAGCGGAATACTTCTTGCTGCCACCCGTATCGACGTAGTAGGCTTTCGAGCATAGGGCAATGGCGCGATGTCCTTCGAATTCGAGTTTGAAGAGTCCTGGTGTACGACTGCTCCATTCGTCCCAAGCTAGCCATTCATTCCTTTCGGCTTCGAAATCTTCTCGCAGTTCCGGTCTTACAACCTCATCGAGGCTATTTCCTGAGATGGCAATGTAGGCACTGTCTGTGTCCATCTGTATATATTCGAAATCATTGCGATCGATGTACTTGTCGATGAAGTCGTAGTAGAACTCAAGCATACGCAGCTTTGCGAGCTGGTAAACAGCGATACCTACTTGGAAAGGGCGTTTGATTCGGATCTTGTCCTTCCTACTCTCGAGTTCGTATGCCTCGCCAATCTCTTCCAGGGCTTCGAACCAAACACTTCGCAATGCCTTGTCCACAACCTTCTCATCTTTTGTATAGGTGACTTTCGTTTGGCGTCCCAAGTCTTCGAGCAACTTTCCATAGGCGCTGTTTCCTAGCAGCTTGAACACATCTGCCAGCAAAGCCTCACCTTTATCTTCATCTCCCATACGACGTGCCTCAGTGACTTGGTCCACGAACCATCCGAAGATTTCTTTGGGTTCGTAGTCTATCGTGCGGTAGACAGCAGTGATCACTGCGCCATGATCTACATACCAAAGTAGAAGAGGAGCATAGAGTAGCAACTTCTTTCCAGAGAGACTCCCAACTAGCTTCTTTTCCTCGCTGAGCTTTCTACCTGTCTTTGTGAGGTAGGCCAACATTTCTGGAGGGATTGCTTCTTTGGGGATTTTCTTGTTGTAGAAGAAGGGTGGCATCTCCTCAAATTCCTTCCACAATTTCTTTGGTATCTCGATGTCTACTTCTGCATATCCAAACCACGTTCCACCAAGTAGACATTCAACGAATCCTTCAGTGGCTGGACCTGGATCGTCATAGTGTACAACCTTTTCTTTTCCACAAGGCATTTCGAATTCCATGGTAGAAAGATATAGGGCGTTGGCATCGTATCCAAGAATCTTACGACAAGTCTTAGTTCCTCCCTGATGACTACGAATCTTAGTCACTCCTGATTCGTGGAGTCTGGTGAACACTATGCTTGGACCTCCCACGACAGCGTCTTTCAGCATGTGGTAGGCTTCCTTACTTGGAGCGTACATCTCAGCTCCCCTTTCTACACTACCTCGAAGCAGGAACTGTAGTGAGACTCCTGGGATGGACACTGCGTCTTTCAGCATGTCTACTCCTTTCTCGTGATAGAAATCTTGCATCTTTTCGAGTGCCTCTAGGAATGGAACTACATCTAGGTTGTTGTAGTATCTTAGCCAGTCTGCAAAGGTTTCCATTCCTTTGTCGAGAAAGGTGTGCTTGCAGTCTTCGAACTCTTCCCTAGATAGTAGGTGTTCTCTTTTCAACTTCGAACCCCACTCTTGATAATCTGGTAATCCAACGTGATCCAACTTGTCGGGAGAGTCGAACCACTCATATGGGAAGAAACTCTTTTGCAACTCACATCCATATGCCTTGACCCACCTTTCGTAGGAAGTTCCAGGTCCAAGGTAGTTAATCACATCTAGGAAACGGAAATCTGGAGTCAATAGGAACATAGTGGAATTGGCTTTCTTTGCTACCAGGATCTTTGAACAGGTGTCGGCAATGGTTCCTACGAAGTGCTCCCTGATCAGATTGAGATCGTACCTGCCAGAGTTGAATCCCAACACTGGAACTTGATAGATCCATTCGTTGATCTTCGCTTGTTGACTCTTTGGTAGGGTGTAAAAGGAGAATTTGGGTGAATCAAGCCAAAACCATCTTTCCATAGCTCCTTGGATTGTCTCTGCTCTTTGCTGGAGTTCTTTGACAAAGGCTTTGATGAGTTCTTTTGGATTGCGTCGACAGATGTGGGTTGGCTTTCGATCGTACGTGTCGGCAATTGATACTGATATTGGGACATGGACGTTTTCGATGGTCAAGTGTTCTGTTGGTTGTCTTCCTTTCGTTGTATCGAGATAGGCTTCGAAATCGTAAACTATGAAGTGTGGGTAGACAGTTTGTGTTGGTGTGGGGCCCGGTTTGTTTTTCTTCTTTGTGGAGCAGCCCCAAGCTTCCACTACTGTATAACCAGCTCCTTGTAGCTTTGCCGTTCTTTCACAGGTCTTGAGATAGAGCCTCCTTTCCCTAGGGAAGCATTTCGGGCAGCCATGGAAATAGCATCCATGAAATTGGAAGATGGTTTTCGAAAGAGGTTCATAGCCGTCGACCGGTGCTCCTTCGATCCAATGCTCTCCACCATGTCCACAAGCTGCATGATGAATGTGTTGTCCAATCCTTTTGGTTTCGCGTTCCAACCAGCATAGAGCGACTTTGCTGGCTGTGCTCTCTGGCCAGAAGGCTTTTTCGTATGCCGACTGGGGTACTGTAATTACTTTTCCGGGGCAAACAATCTTCGTTTCGCCACGCCTGCAACGATCTGCATGGCGGTGAAGGTTCGAGGCTTTTGTGAACCGTTGCTTACAATCGTTGCATACGTAGACACTCCCTATCTTGTCGATGTTCTTGATGTAGAAGGCATGTCCTTCGTATATCCCAATCGTCATCGTATGCTTGTAGTGAGCTGCATGTCGCGTCAGATGCCAAGCGCCATCCTCCGTGGGTTCATACACCCGAATGCCGATTCTAAAGTGCAACTCGACTTCCTCCAGCTGGTCTAAGGAAGTTCTGGGAACGTCTTGTGTGAGCGCTGTCAGGCGATAGAAGTGCTGGGCAAGTTTTCGAGCTTTGACGCAACACCTATCTACTCTTGCTCCTTCATGCATGGCAAGGCAGCGCCAAAGACATAGGTTGTCGCCATATCGATCAAGGGCAAGTATTCCTTTCTTAAGGCGAAGCCATTGGGGCAGTGGACCTGTTCCCAACAAAAGCTGACGATCGATCACGACTTTGACATCTACGTAGATCCAACGAACGAAGGCCCATTGGGTATTTGGTCGAGTGATGTTGTCGGGATTCAATCGAGCTGTCTCCTTGCTATTGATCCACTCTTCTGCATCTTCTAGGATGTTCACCCATGGAGAGCCTGGGACAGTCTTGGAGAATAGAATCACGCGTCCGTCATTGACATTTCGAATGCGATAGGTGTAGCTGTATCGCAGGTAAAAGCTGGTGGTTACCTTTGCAACTAACTTTTCCATGATCCTAGGAGTCAAGTCTCCTGCCACACCTTGGAAGAAGCGCCATCGGATAGTACGGCGACCTATCTCCACTCCCTCGAGCATTCCATCTCTCTCCTCTAGAATAGCACCTGCCTCTCGAGCTAGACTCCGTGGAAGTGGTTCACTACGTGGTCTCACCATTCTCCCTTCGATATAACTATGTGTTAGGATAGCTTTAACAGATACTCCAATTTGGATTTTATGTGTAAGGCTGTTGCGGCGATATAACTATATGTAATTATATCTCTAATAGGATTATCAAGTTGGATTTTCCGTACAAGCAATCGATGTCGATATAACTATATGTAATCATATCTCTAATAGGATTATCAAGTTGGATTTTACGTACAAGAATATCTAGTGACACTTTGAATGACCCTTAGTTACCCCTAGTAGTATAGTCGGAGTCAGTTAAATACAACTTTTTCTTGTGCAACAAAACTCAAAAGATTGTGAATGGTATGGCCGCCTTTTTTCTTGCATAAGGGGCGTCATGAAGTGGATTTCTGTAACTGACTCCGACTATACTACTAGTATTATGTGAGAAGTGTAACATACAATATTAGTTATACTGTCCTAGTTATCTATGTTATCAGTATTATGTGACAAGTGTGACAGACAATATTAGTTATACTGTCCTAGTTATCTATGTTATAATCAGTATTATGTGACAGGTGTTATCTATGTTATCAGTATTATGTGACAAGTGTGACAGACAATATTAGTTATACTGTCCTAGTTATCTATGTTATAATCAGTATTATGTGACAAGTGTAACATACAATATTAGTTATACTGTCCTAGTTATCTATGTTATAATCAGTATTATGTGACAGGTGTTATCTATGTTATCAGTATTATGTGACAAGTGTGACAGACAATATTAGTAATACTGTCCTAGTTATCTATGTTATAATCAGTATTATGTGACAGGTGTTATCTATGTTATCAGTATTATGTGACAAGTGTGACAGACAATATTAGTTATACTGTCCTAGTTATCTATGTCCAGTATTATGTGAGAAGTATGACAGACAATATTTAGTTATACTGTTCTTAAGTTATCTATGTTATAATCAGTATTATGTGACAAGTGTGACAGTATAATATTAGTGATTAACTGTCCTAGTTATCTATGTTATAATCAGTATTATGTGACAGGTGTTATCTATGTTATCAGTATTATGTGACAAGTGTGACAGACAATATTAGTTATACTGTCCTAGTTATCTATGTCCAGTATTATGTGAGAAGTATGACAGACAATATTTAGTTATACTGTTCTTAAGTTATCTATGTTATAATCAGTATTATGTGACAAGTGTGACAGTATAATATTAGTGATTAACTGTCCTAGTTATCTATGTTATCAGTATTATGTGACAAGTGTGGGATTTTATATTAGTTATATTGTAATAGGTACATTGTATCTGTGTTATGTGACAAGCATCACATTAAGACAATATTATTAGTTATACTGTACTACAATCCTGGTCAAAAGGGCTGGGACATGGACTTAGCTATTTTTCAATATTTTGTTCGTGTCACAGCCCCCCCTGTCACTCCACTCAATGCTCAATGTTGGTTTTTGTTTTGTCAAAGTCATGATTTATCATTACAACATTGATTGGGGGAGGGGTACGTTTATTTATTGATAAATTGTCAAGAATGTAGCGATTAGGGTATTAATCGTTCAAGATAGAATACAAGTTGTGACCAGGTGACAAGTGTCCCAAAACCTTGCACCACCCAGCATTTGGTTTTATCTTGCAATTACTATCTGGATTTGGACGATTAAATAACATTCGTGATTTAATATCTGCATGCGGCTACATACGTAATACTGTAGTTAAATATTGTATTGATCTGTTTCGCATTTATTCGTTATATCGAGGTAGATTTTAAAGGGATACTCGAGTGAAAAACACATTTGGGCTCAAAAGCATCTTTCAGATGTACTTTGTTCAGAAAATGTATTAAAATTTCATCAAACATTTTCAGAGTTGAGAACGAGTTCCTCAAAGTTGGCCCCGCGAAGACCTGGGCGCCGCCATTTTGTTCACATTAATTCCTGTGACGTTTTTTACGTCACTTCGTCCCACCGGAGTCTTGCGGCTATCTTGTAGCGACTTGTTTTCTTTGCAGAATTTTCACACGCTCGGAATTAGAGTAGATTTTCATCGATATGGCAGAGCAATTTCCTACTAGAACAAAAATATGATGAAGACGTTATTGTGAAAGAAGTTCAAAAGACTGGGAGGACGAAGAAAGGCATGTGGAAGGCGAGAATATCAACGAACAACAGAAGACGACTAACGAGCTAGTGCTATAAAGTTACACTGTGTTTGTTTTTGTATGGAACTTGTCAGCCTTAAACACAAGACTAAAGGTAGATTATTACAATATTGATATCGGCATAGCAATCGAAACTTCTTTAATTTGACCCAGAGAGATAATCAGGGTGTAGCAAGCCACATAATTTTAATTTCGTTTACCAAACTGATGTGTTGTGAAACAGCACGCGCGCGCCAAGTTCCACCACAATTGCACAAACATGCCGGGCTTAATCGCGCCAATGCTTTCACACAATTTAATAAGGGAATGGAATCATTTTTGCAATAAAATTGCTCCGAGTGTCTCGTTCTTGTGTCATTGCATATATTCTGCTATGTTAGGCTAGTTATGAACGGTTTTTACAGGGAGGTTTTAACTTTTCAGGTGTTTCGTTTCAGTTGCACAAAGCCATGCAAAGTACAGATCGAACCGGATAACTCGCAAATTATATAGCTCCAATAATACATAAGTTTCGAAAGCAATGCCAATATCAATATTGTCATAATCTACCTTAGTCTTGCGTTTAAGGCTGACAAGTTCCATACAAAAACACACAGCGAATCTTTACATCATAGCACAACACCAGTTTTGCACTAGCTCCCCTTGCGAAATGAATTCCCAGCTTTTTTGGAATTCCTAGGAATTCCTAACTATTCAAAGTGATGCAAATGAGTGTGAGTCCACAAGGTTTGGAATTGCTGGGAATTCCTTGGAATTGTAGATACCAGATTAGATAAGGCTTAGAATAGCTTAGAATAGCAGAACCCAAGATTTTTAAGTCAAGCAATTTAATTTAGGAAAGGTGTTAACTTTAAAGCATGGAATACCTGGGAATTTCTTGGATTTCAAATTTATGAATTTTGGACAGCTTGGACTAGCTTGGAATTCCTAGGAATTACAAACTTACTACCACAATTCATAAAGGACAAATTTAACTCCATAATTTCGACACGAAATATCACTGCAGGCCAATGCTAAAATTAATCTCGACCATAATTTGCCCTCTAAAACATTTTTAATCTTTCAAAGTATCCATAGAAGGCTTAATAAATCACTCGATCACAAGAAATCACTCAAAATCAATCATTTAACAATATGATTTATTTCTATACATCTTTTTCAAACGATCTAAATTACTTACAGAAGCGTAGATTTCTCCGGGACAAAAGGAACTGGCTGATGACTGCTCCGAGCCCTGGTTTTTCTCGGTTTTCCTCCTCCACAAAAACCATGCAACACACTAAATATATTTCCAATTCGTTCTAATGTCCCATTACAAAGTCAGAGTTCAGAGTCGGGTATTAAAATGGCTTTACGTGCTTTCCCAGGCAGACTTGGCAAAACAGTTGAAGACGGAGTTGGTTGACCATTTCATTAGTGTATTAGATTCCTTGGATATATATTAGCCACACCATTTGCCAAATTAATCCTCAGATGAAGCGGGGATGAAGCACTCTCAAACTGCACTCAAAACATGGCGGCGTTGAACTAACAGATCCCAAGATGCATTGCTTTAATATGAAGACCGCTGACGAAAATTGTGCGGGCGCATTCCACTGCGCGCCATTTCGCCGTTCAAAAGCTAACGGCTTCTTGACGGCTGCAGGACATGAAATCTCTTATAATATCTGTATAATATGGCTTAAAGACTGAGCAAAGGAGTTTTCAAACCACCCAGGAGATTAGAAAACTATAAAGGTAAGATAATTTGTTGTGAATTGTAACTAGAAAAGGGAATTCAATGATGGCTTCACTCAGTTCAGTTTCAATCTTGCATATAATCTCACAATACTACCAGCTTATAAAGTTATAAGCTTATGCTCTTCACAGGAAACCAAGCTCTGTCCCTGTTTGTGTTTACTAGAAAATAACAAGAGATTTATGAATATAATTCATTTATCCTTGCTTCCATAGTGTATTTAACTAGGTTGATATGAATCGATCGATCCCCTTTAAAAAGACTAAATTATTAAAATTTAAATATCTGTTATAGTTAGGCACTCAGAGCTGATGACCTAGCTCACTTGATGACTCGCAATTGTTGTAACTCACTTGACAGATTGAACAAGAAGAGGTCTATCAGTTGCAGATCAGATCAAGTTCATGAGCTGGAAATTACTGGGGGATAATTTCAGTGTTGGTGACTCAAGCTCCTTCAGACTCAAATGCAATGTAGTAGACATTCATAACAGTACAGTTAATTTGTAATTGTTTTATTTTCTGTCATCTTTTGTCGTAGGGATTTGTAATTGGATTGTATGTTATCTCTTTATTTAAGTATACCGAGTCATTTATGTTGTCTTAAATAAAGGCAGTATAAAACCTATTTTGAGATAATTATTGTTCCATATGAACTGCAGTTCATTTAATAAGTGAAGTATTTTCTCCCATTCCTTGAATACCAAGAAACGCCTAGGAATTCTTAGGAATTCCTAGGAATCCAAGTCACCCTGCAGGCAACAATAATATTCCTATACGAATTCCTAGGAATTTTTCCAAGCTCCTCCGAAGATCAAGTAATCCTTGGAATTCCTAGGAATTCCTAGGAATCCATATTCCAATTTACCGTGAAAATTAACACCTCTATTCCTAGGAATTCCTAGGAATTATCAGCTTCATTTCGCAGGGGTCGGTAGTCGCCTTTTGTTGTTCGTCTGATATTTTCGCCTTCCACATGCTTTTCCTCGTCCTCCCAGTCTTCTGAACTTCTCTCACAATATCGTCTTCATCATATTTTTGTTCCAGTACGAAATTGCTCTGCCATATCGATGAAAATCTACCCTAATTCCGAGCGTGTGAAAATTCTACAAAGAAAACAAGTCGCTACAAGTTATCCGCAAGACTTAATGTAAACAAAATGGAGGCGCCCAGGTCTTTGAGGGGCTCGTTCTCAACTCTGAAAAAGTTTTATCAAATTTTAATACATTTTCTGAACAAGATACATCAGAAAGATGCTTTTGAGACCAAATGTGTTTTTCACTCGGGTATCCCTTTAAGTTTGGGCTTCTGGATTGTGTTCGTTAGTTTTTCTTATAGCGAGGATTTCGTTATACCGGGGTTCGTTATATCGGGTTCTGTTCCATACATATCTTTTTATTGTAACTTTGGCCAGGCTGAAGAATATCGTTTTTTATACCGGGGACTTCGTTAAAAATAGGGGTTCGTTATATCGGGGTTCCACTGTACCTAGTACAGTATACCTAATATTGTCTATGTCACGCTTGTCACAATACTAATAACATTAACATTATCTATGTCACGCTTGTCACATAATACTGATAACATAGATACCTAGTATAAAGTAATTAATATTGATGTACACGTCATGCTTGTCACGTAATACTAACAGGAGGCCCTGAGTGGCCTTAACTCGGGCCACCTAGGAATAGGCGAATACATGTAGTTCATGGAGTTCTAGCATATTACATGGTTTGTACTAGGGGAGCCAGATAATAGACCTAGTCAGCTTGCCTGTTTGTTGCCCCATTTCAGACCACGTGATAGTTCTCCAGAGGATTCAGTGCCGTTTTCCAATTATAGAAATTGGTACATTTCCTCTTGGGATATAGAAAAACAAAAAAGCATCAGTGCCAAGAGAAAAGTCAGATGGTCTGAAATAGGATAACAAACAGGCAATCTGGCTAGGTCTATTGATTCACTATTCATGCTCATGATCATTTACATTCTAATGCAATGGACTTTTTGCAGGAATGCAATCACATGGTTGTACTAGATGGCAAACAATTCTTAATTCATATATCTAAAGGCACTTGTACGAAATCGGTAGTGTTATAGCCAAACTTGTTTGTAAATGCTATTTTCCACCTCCAGTCAATCTTTCTAAAACAGCATTTTTAAAGATACCTTGCCATCCAGCATCCATGGCAACATTGTTCCCATGGAGATCACAAGTTCAATTCATTCGTTCATACCAGCACATGACTGTTTTCTGCAAAAGCCCTATTACAACTGCTCCCAGTAATTAAAATAAATAAACTTCACATAACACTGTACCTGAACTTAACTTGCTTTATTTGAGTTTGTTTTTATTTACTTAATTTGATTTTTTTTTTATATTTTAGAAAACGATTCTTTTTAGCAGGATTTACCAACTCATACTTTTTTTTTTAGAAATCAATGCTTTTCAGTAGCATTCATGGAGACTGATAATATTATTTCTAACTTCACTGTCCAAGCACAGGTTCTATTATATTGTAGCATACATGTAACTTTTCCTTTAGCTAATAGCTATATCCCTTGTGAATATTTAGGATGTGTCGTTCAAAATGTGAAATAAAGTCATCTATCTAGATCTGCATGCAGTTTTATTCTCGATCGTGTAGCACTAATATTTGAAAAGGCAGCACTCTAGTGTTCATTAATTCTACATGTCATGAAGCGACCGAGTGAAAATGCCGATGCTGGCCTAGAACAATAGGAATCGGGCCATTTACTGCTATATTTGATGACATTACTTTTAACAGAATGCAATCTGGTAGGTTTACTTACAAAATGTCGGTTGAAATTATTTCACGTGTCACTCGTCAGGCAATTGACGTGCGTTCCCCTTTTCGTAAAATGTGAGAAATTTCCATCCAGAGTCCTAGAAAAACTCAACATCTTGCCATTTCCATCGAAGAAACGTTGGGTTTCAGCAAAACTTCGCTTCCGTTTTGGCCAGTGTACTCGTGTGGTGTTCATCGTGTCGAATGAATCGCAGACTGGAGCCAGTGCCCGGCAGTGGAGGTCCTTCGGCTCCGACAAGGCCGGCACCAGTTGAAATATCCTGAGCCTGTTGGGAAGGCTTTCCAACGAATTAAGTTAAATAAAGCATGAAACTGTTTACATTTGAGAGATGGCACTCCACATTTGAGAGAAATTTCCTCCGCGGCGGACTTTCTCTCCCCTAAGTCATATCTCTCCTGGTCACCGTGGCCATCTTGTTTTCACTGTGTAGTTATGTAAATAAGTTAACCGACCCGCAATGTCCCGAAGTGTCCCGAGCGATATCGAATCTGATTGGTTGATCCTAACACGTCTTGAGTTTTTCTCCCGACACAGAAAACAATAAGAGGCATCTGATTGGTTGGGGGCGAAATACCTCGACTTGGAAAATAAAAATAACAAGAGGCTGTACCAGCCTTTACTCGGGCCATATGGAATTTCAACAAGGAATAGTTGGTATTCTTTGCAGGTTTGATTAAAAAAGTATTTTACACTTGCAATTGTTTTAGCCTTTGGGAGAATAATAAATTATTTTGAATTCTTTTTACAAGAGTTACATATATAAATTATTTTTAAGAATAATTGTGATTCTGTCTCCAGAGAAGCCATATAATAAAAAATATATATTAGTTATGTAAAAATAATCCTATTTTAGAGTGCCTGGGATGATAACTGCCATGGAAAACAGAAAGCAAATTGCAGCCATGTTTATAACAGAGCTACATATGTTTGACACAATATACATGTAGCAACACAAGACCAGTTATAATATAGTGAACACGAATGGTTAATTCTGTCCTGCTCTGCTGAGACTTACAACTCTTTATCAAACAAGTTTGATTTCACATGGTTTTGCATGGTTTTCAGGGAAGAATAGGTGAATCCTTGCTGACGTCATTGTTTACATTTTTGCCTCATTAGCATAAATTTAACTTCAAGCTACAAACAAACAGAGTACATCAGTTGAAAGAGAATTTTAAACTTAGTAATCACCGAAAATGTAAGATTGATATGTTAAATATTTACAGAGAAATTGACTTTTCAAAACTGTAAAATGGGCTGGGGGGCAAAAGTTGCTGACAGCCATACATTCTTTGTAAATTTTGCTTTTCCTCAAAATAAATTAATTTTATCATTCTAAAATTTTCGGTGATTATCAAGTGTGTCAATCTCTTTCGATTTATGGACTCTGTTTATATGTACGTTGCTTGAAGTTTGATGTATGCTAATAAGGAAAAATCATAAACGAGGATTCGCCTATACAAGTGGCCAAGTAAAACCTCAACAACAAGTTTTTAAAATAACACATGCAATGTTCCTTTGAACTTCCTCCCAGTGATTTAGCATTCAGTTTAATTTGCACTGTATCAGTAGCTTTGCATATTTACTGGCAGCTACTACACCAGGGGTCAACCCCCAGGTACCCTGGGGATTTGCACAAATACCCAATCAAACTCGAATCAAATCCCCTGGTATGGGGCACAGCAATTAGTAAAAATTCATACAAGGTTCCTGATCTATGAACCAAAGTGAGCTTTTCCCCCTCACCGATGGGCAACAAACAATTAATTCTGACAGGTTCTCATGGATCCACCCCTGGGGGAAGCTGCTAATACATGCATTATTTACCCATCCATATACTACAACAACAAAAGAATTTAAGGCAGCAGTCATGATTATGTATGTAATCTACTAGATTTAGCCTGTATATTAATATATATAATGTACATAGTGGCAACAAGGGAACTAGTACTACTTAACTACTGACAGAGGAGAATATCAATGTATTTAGCATCATGGTATTGCTACTTGGGGACAAACTCATTTACTCTATGTATACAACTATATCCACCACACTTGAGGGTGGTCACTACCAGAGATTTGGTTGCATTCTCAGTGTCGACCTACAATTTAACATTCTGATCCAAGAAGGCATGAAGGTCTAACCATTTGCAGATGTCAGAGCAAAGGCAGTACCTGAGTTCTCCCACTTATTTGAAGGTCCCACCAGGATTTGAACCCACTAACCTCCTGCACAACAGACTGACACTTAACCACTGAGCTTACTGGAATGCAGTTTAAGCAAACTGGAGGCTACCATCTTTCTGTTACAGGCCCAAACTTAGTTCAGATAAAATTAATCCAATTGTAATGAAATTATAAATACATATAGATGATGTATTAAACTTTGAAATTTAGGATAAATTATTAGTTCTCAAATAAATTATAGACTGCATGAGTCCATTTCAGAAATAAACATGCGATTTCCACTCGGTTTTTGGATTATTGGAGTCATCTGTCTTGGTGCCGTTTAACCAACTGCGTCATAAAATTCCCTTTTTTACCCCCGTTCGCTATGAATAATTGACAAATTGACACTTAGAAATTCTAGAACGATTATAATTTTTTTTATACTGAGGATAACGTATACCGCCTGAACCGGGATTCGAACTCGTGCCGGTTAAGAATCGATGCAATGGCTTACCCACCACCAACACAAACCCTAACCATTAGACCACGAGTGAATTCGCTGATTGCAGTCGTTTTTTTTAACAGATTTATATCAAATTCATTATCATGTTCATAAAATATTCTATTATAGTATAATATACAATATAATAGCGGTACGACAATCCTCCGAGCGCGCGAGGTGTGATTCCCCACGGATCTCAACGGTACACGACGATACTACCTGTAGATCTTCCTGCTTGTTTAGAAATATTCCTGGATCCGCATTCCTATTTTACCGAAAGAACTGATAAATTCGGCCAATTTCTGGAGCCCATTTTCTAGGCTATTAGAAGCCATTTAAACTTTAAGAGGAAAGAATAAATATCAACACTGCAACCTGGTATTAAACATTTGTGTTTACTTACCTAATATGTCAGATACATAAATTTGGACGCGGACGCAATCTCATTCTCAGACTCCTTTCGTATATACAAAACGTAAGAATGTTCCATGCAAACGGCTCGTAAAACTCCTGTCGGCCCTAGAAAAACTGAACATATTGGTATTTCAGCTGAAGAAGTCTTTGGTTTCAGTAACTAGGTGATTTGCCATAACAAGGCATATTAAAGTCCTTTGTAGCCGCCATCTTTGATTTTTCAGAGAAAACCTGTCCCGCGTGTTTATTCCGTGCGGAATCGATTCTGATTGGTTGACGGCGCGAAAGGTCGACACAGAAAATAAAAAGAATAAAAATAAACACGCTGGCCCGAGTAATAAACACTTGCGATTTCTGACTCGAGCCGGCCAAAGGCCTGGCCCGAGTAATAAGTAAAACGTCGATACCTAGTACAGTATAACTAATTATTAATTTCAATAAACGATGAGTTTACTAAATTAAGTGACTGGATGAAAGCTAATTAATAAACTTACTGTCAACATAAAAAAACTAATTTAATATATAATTATCGATGAAATATCAGTGTATATTTCTTTCTAAAAAGTAATATCTTAATTCATAGGTGAAGATGTAAATGATATCTTCACACGTGAATATATCACTTTTGAAAATATGACTGGCTTTCAAAGATTTCTAGCTAGCCTTTAGTAAGAGATTGAAACTGAGTATTTCATAGATAGTTATATATTAAACAGAACATTACATGGCTGCTTGAAGATACAAATGGTACTTCTCGTGTTGATGATTTATCTTACTCGTTCGCTGCGCTCACTCGTAAGATATTTCAGTGATTAACACTAGAAGATAAAATCCGTAACTCCGCGCGGCCATGTAATATCCTCTATATATCTTATTTAGACCAAAACAAAAAAGGATTCATCCCAATTCAACTTCTCACTCTAGAACATGATACTAAATGTTTGGGCGTATACATCGATAAACATCTTTCATGGAAACGTCTGAAACGTCACATATCAGTCAAATATCAACAAAAGTATCCAAATCTATTAGTATAATCTATAGGTCTAGCGATATTTTATCCCAGAATTCTAAACTGCCCTAATTTATTCATGTATTATCATTAGTTTATTGTAGCATAGTTTGGTCATCATTATTCTTCCTGCAAAAGCGTGTTGTTCACATAATAACTAACGCTGATTACCTTGCACATTCTCCATCACTTTTTATTCAAATAAATATTCTTGACATCTTCGGTATTGCCTCTCATAATACTGCTAAATTTATGTTCTCTTATCATAACCTATTCACAACTATAATAATAATAAAAATAATTTATTGACTTATATTGCCCAAGTTTCATGTGTATATGATCACTTGCGCATTACATGATATGTAAATAACTTATATATACATAACTTATATATACATTGTAGCTTAGCCTAAATAATATAATGTTAAAAATACATATTAATGTTAATACTGATTTTACGGAAGCTAAACCTATACTAATAGAATACTAAATGTTTAAGTAATGGTCCAGATAATAACTGTAGTGGAATCCATTGTTCTGCGGCAATGAGCCTCCCCCACATACGATTTTGCTTGAATATGACTCAAGTGCTTTAGGAGGTATCTACAGTCCAAACTACATCTCGAAAATAAAGTATTTTTTATGCTATTGGCTCTATTTTCTGTGAAAACGCAGAGAAGCCACCATCCAGCCAATCGGATATAGAGAAAACAAAGGATTTTTCAATCGCAAATTTGAGAACTTTCCCCACATACGATATTCTTCGAAATTAAACCATAGTTAGTTTGATCAAAAATAAATTCAAACCACAAAAAAATATCGAATGAAAATGCATTATTTCGATGGGTTTCTATTGAATTTATAAGTATCAACCAATGAAATTACGAGAAAGAATAATAGAAAATTAACACCTCTTAACATTCCTTGCCGTAGACACTACAGTTCTTATCTGGACCATTAATTAAGAACTAATAAAATACTAAAAATGAGTAAAAATTATACATTCTAATATAAAAAAATTATATGTTAAAATAAATTACAGTTAAATGCTTTCTTAAAGAAATAAGTCTTAATTGAACGTTTAAAAGAATCGAGAGACTGTTCATTTCGGATAGAGTTCGGTAGATCGTTCCACAGTTTAGGAGCAGCTGATACAAAGGCTCTATCGCCAAGTGTAGGCTTAGTTATCACATAAGGTGGTTCTAGTAACAATTCAGTATTAGAACGAAGACCATATCTAGACTTACTCTTAATCTTAATTAGATCATTAATATATATAGGTGACAGACCATGCAATACCTTAAAAGTAATAAGTGATAATTTATAGATAATTCTAAACTTAACTGGAAGCCAATGCAGCTGATATAACACAGGTGTTATATGGTCGAATCTTGGTATATTACAAATAAGACGAGTATTTTGTACTCTCTGTAACTGAATTAGTTTGTCTCCGGTAATCCGTATAAAAGGCTATTACAGTAATCGATACGGCTTGTGACAAAGGCATGTACTAAAAGCTTGGTAGATTCAGTGGACAAATACTTCCTGATGCGTCTAATGTTGTGTAAATGGAAAAATGAAGAATTGCATATCTTATTAATATTGGTGTTCATGGACAACTTAGAGTCAAACAAGAACCTAAATTTCTGGCAACTGGAACGGGTGCAATATTACAATTTCCGACAGTTATATGTTCAATGTTTACTTTAGCTAATTGTTGCCTAGTGCCTATATATAATCAAATATTCAGTCTTGTCATCGTTTAGCATTAGCCGGTCGGCAAGCACCATTGGCGAATGTCCTTTATGCAGTTTTCTATGACAGAAATAGCGTTCTTCTGATTAGCAGCTGAGTCCGGCTTGAAAGAAAAGTAGACATGTGAATCATCGGTGTAGCAGTGGACATTAGGGAGATGCGCATTCGTAATATCAAATAGTTTCGATGCATAAATAACAAAGAGAAGAGGTCCAAGGCAAGAACTGTGGAACACCCCCACTTCAGTTCAAAACTATCTGAGGGGTACCATTAATTGCGTTCTGCTCATCAAATATGACGAAAACCAGTCGAGTACTTTACCAGATACTCCAACCTTAGATTTGAGAGTGCCAAGTAGGATCAACGGTGTCGAAGACTGCACTTAAACCCAGAAGCACAAGGAGGGTTATTTGCTGCCGGTTCATATTCATCAATATATCATTCTTAACCTTTACTAGCGCTGTCTTTGTACTGTGATGTTTCCTGTAAGAAGATAGTAAGGCAGGGTACTGGCCATTTACAGTCATGTGGTAGTGTAGTTGTTCACAAACGGTTATTTCCGTTAATTTAGAAACATAAGGGAGATTGCTAACAGGACGGTAGTTCTTAAACACAAGGTCAAGTCCATATTTCTTAAGCATGATGAGAGCCTCTTTCCAATCATCAGGAAATAATGTGGTATCCAGAGAGAGATTAATCATTTTAGTCAAGACGGGCAACTAATATCAAGTTCTTTTAAAAAGATAAGCCCTGTGGTTTCACGGGGCCTCCTGGCCACTCTTTTCCTTTCCCTAATTGTTTCTTTCTTCTTTTACAGTACAAGTATTCCCGTTATGTAGACTCATTATCTCTGTAAGCTTAACTCAGTGTATTCACTGTAATCTATCCATGTTTGTAACTATTACGTACTGTAATCAGTTATATATGGTGACACAATGTTGTCTATGTCACGTTTGTCATATAATACTGATGTCATAGATACCAAGTACAGTATAACTAATATTGTCTATGTCACGCTTGTTACACAATACTGATAACATAGATACCAAGTATTGTCTATGTCACACTTATCACATAATACTGATAACATAGATACCTAGTATAGTACAGTATAACTAATATTGTCTAGGTCACGCTTGTTACGTAATACTGATAACACATATCTAGCGTACATGTAGTATCTACAATCCCGGACAAAAATCTTAAGAAAATGTTCAAAAGCTCGTGTACTGTGGCAATACTTGGCCAACAAGTGACTCTATCCCCCTCTCCCTCCCCATACAATGTTGAGACGGACTGCCACTTTGCTCTGGGAACACTTGCGAGCATTCAACATTGTACCCGGGGGAAAGGGGGGTAAGTAAAATCGTGTTATTCTTGTTTAAAAGCTAATGCAAGAGAACAATTGAATAATAAAAGTATTTTTGTCCGGGGTTGTAGTTATCTAGTTATTGTTGTGATACACTTGTCGCGTGACGTCATGCCGAAAACTCAGCGTCATGTAACACGCTTTAGCGGTTTTTGTGACTTTTTACAACTTTCCCTCAGTATACCGTTATGAGATATGTCACACATGCCTTTATATTCTAGGATCTCTGTATTGGAGCCAAGTGCCCTTCCCGTAACATGACCTGTCATTCAGGATTCGGTGGCGTTAAAGGCTATCGTTGTGTCTGTCAGAAGTGTTACAAAGGCGACACCTGTAACACAGGTAACCCAATGGTGCTATTTTATTAATTCGTGGACGTGCTCAAGCGCAGAAACGAACTTCTCTCCTCAGGGCTAGACACCGAACTTAAAGCGGTTCAATGGTTGACTAAATTTACAAAGAAAAGCAAGAAACTAACGTCGTGTCATGCTAAATCAGTTCTTTATCAAAAGTTTGTTATTTTATGTTTGTTTGTGACTAATAAAATAGTAATTAGAATATTAATCCAAAGCGAGAATTGGAATTCTCAAACTTTGTTAATAATTCATGAAATATTAATCCAGCCGAGGGACTGTATTTGGTCACATGCATGGGTCCTTGTTCGAAGCTTCGTCCATCTTGACATCCAATGAATCGCCAGTTCCAAACCCACTAGTGTTTGATGCAATTTCCAACCCTGATATCAAAATATTTTTTAATCATCATATTCATGAAACACTAACTTTTTAGTACAAGTGAACATCGCACAATCGGGTAAGATCGGAAAGTCCATCTCTAATTGGGCATATGCTACCGCCGGTGTGCCACAAGGTACGAAGCTTGGCCCTATACTCTTTCTGATTATGGTGAACGACTTAGCTAATTATTCCCCCCTTAAATCGCGGCATTGGATGTACGTTGATGACATCACTTTTCTCGCAATCCATCTCACGAAATGGAATGCCACTAATCCAGGAATACCTAAACACTATCTCCAATTGGGCTTCTGCAAATAACATGGGGCCAAACCCTAAGAAATGTAAAGAGCTTTCCGTTTCTTTCCTTCGTGATCGTCCTCGACGTTCATTTTTCTCTTTGCTGATCAATGACCTACCCCTCGAGAAGGTTAGCTAGCTGTTTTAAAGTGCTTGGCTTGATCATTCGAGACGACCTGAAGTGGAACTCCCATATCCGGCGATGTTGGCACGCGGAAAGCAGCTAAGAGGCTTCACATTCTTCTCGTCTTGCGTAACTCTGGTGTACCGCCCTGCGACCTTATTACCATTTATATTTCTCTTAATCGATCTATAATTGAATATTGCTATCCCGTCTGGAGTACTAGTATTCCTTACTACCTTTCGGATAAGCTGGAGAAGATTCAGAGGCGGGCTTAAATGTATTCTTTATCCTAATATTTCCTGTTAGACTGCCCTGCATGGAAGCTTCGGCTCTTCCTCGTTTGGACGCCCGACGTAACGCGCTCTGCAGTAAGTCCTTTGCCAAAGTTGCAAATCCATCCTCGCGCCTTAATTATCTGCTTCCGCCGACCAGGGCCAATTCGCATGGCCGTGCATTGCGTAACTCCAGCCACTTCTCTCTTTTCAAGTGTCGGACTGACCGGTTTAAATATAGTTTTTTCCCTAATTTCTCTTCTGCCGCCAATGTAAATATGTAAGTTTAAATATCGAATTTTGAATTGTTATATATAATATGTTTTTAATAACTGACAGTTTGTAAGTTCAATTGATAGTATTACCAGTCCCTTTAGCAGCTCCATATGATTGTAATTTATATATATGTTGCAGGTCAAAAAAAACTTCAGGTTAAATTTGTCCAAACTAGTTTATTTTTTTCAACCTAGTTTATTTTTCTCAACCTAGTTTGTTTTTATCAACCTAGGTTATTTTTTTCAACCTAGGTTATTTTTGTTAGATATCAATCATTCTAAAAAGGATCCTTTCTTTTTGGAGAGTCATAAAAAAATGGGGTTTAGGTTTATTAGGGGGCACATTCTAAAAAGAATTGAGCAGGTTTTCGTATTCTACCTCCCTTTCCTTTTCTTTGTCACACTATCTTCCTTCTACCCTACCCTGATTCCCCTTACCACCATGACATTAATTAATATTACACATCATTACTACTTACTTTGTTTCGTCCCAGACGAGATTCGAACCCGGAACCATCGGCTAGGAAGACCAGAACTTTACCACTTTACCACAGAAACATTCGATGACGTGGTAATCATTTAAATCATTAATATAACTCGACGTCAGGTCTCAGCTTTCCAAATAGAATAACACGCTGACTAGAACAAAATGGAAGTACACATTCCAAATAACGAACTTCTAACTCCTGACAATAAAGAAACAGTTTAAAAAATATATATAGCTTTTGCGCTAATTTGTGACTTAAGACATCACAGGTAAACAATAATTAATAAAGGAAGAGAAATTCTACTGTGATTGAACCCATAATAAGAAATAAACTAGGTTGAATCAAAATAACCTAGTTTGGACAAAAATAAACTAGGTTGAAAAAATAAACTAGTTTGGACAAAAATAGACTAGTTTGGACAAATTTAACCTGAAGTATTTTTTAAACTACAACATATATATCACGGTGGGAACAAACCTAGGTTGAAAAAAATAAACTAGGTTGAAAAAATAACCTAGGTTATTATTTTTTCAATTAGTGTTCACTAATTTAGGGTATTTAGAGCTATATAGTCACAATTTTTTTTACGGCTAAGTCACTAAACAACAGATAAATAATGCCTATTTAATGATCCTGTTAACTAATACAAATCCTACCCCTAGATTTAAAATCACCCTAACCGTCAATAACTGGTGCTCACTAATTTAGGGTGTTTAGAGCTAGTCCCTAATTTCGTTTTGTTTTTAAAGGCTAAGTCACTAAACAACATATAAATGTAATGCTACATTAAAAAAAAAACTAAAAATTACTGTTTGGGAAAAAATAACCTAGGTTGGACACAAAATAACCTAGGTTGAAAAAATAACCTAGTTTGGACAAAAATAAACTAGGTTGAACCAAAAATAACCTAGTTTGGACAAAAATAAACTAGGTTGAAAAAATAACCTAGTTTGGACAAAAATAAACTAGGTTGAACCAAAAATAACCTAGTTTGGACAAAAATAAACTAGGTTGAAAAAATAACCTAGTTTGGACAAAAATAAACTAGGTTGAACCAAAAATAACCTAGTTTGGACAAAAATAAACTAGGTTGAAAAAATAAACTAGTTTGGACAAAAATAAACTAGTTTGGACAAATTTAACCTGAAGTCTTTTTTAAACTACAATATATTTATCACGGTGGGAACAAACGTTCTATATTTTAAAAGTTTTCAACGCAGACGATTGAATTTTGGTAGATGGATGTAGAATCGTAAAAGGAATATAACCTGATAATTTAAGCTTTGTTAATACCATTATGATGTCACAATAACACAATTACAAATGGTTGTAATACGTTTCTTATAACGGTGCATTAGCTCTAAAAATGGAATGTCGTATATTGTTAAAATGTCCTCGTGATGAGAATGAAGGAATTGAAAACCCAATGTCGATTGGTTAAGGAAATCAAAAGTTATTAAAGTTTGAATATTGCCAATTTTCCCAACAAAATTTGGCGGGAAATAAACAACACAAATATTTTAAAGTTTTAAATACTGTTGCATGAAATTTCGTCCAGTCATAAAACATGTTGGTGGCTAAAATCGTTTGTTTTTAGAATTTCGATTTTTTTTGTCCATAATTAGCCGGCTTAAAATTGAAGTCATATTTTCGACAACGTCATTATTACGTCATATTATCTTATACTTAGGAAAAAGCCTGTGAGTGATTTTCGAGTTTTATTGATGAAATGCACTAGTCTGGCACTCAAAAGTCACATTCTTTTCTTTTCTTGATTGTTTAACAATAGGCAGCCTTATTTAGGTACGACTCCTGACGTCACTAAATGTGACGTCATAGCAACAGTAATTTCTCTATAACTGTTGCTGTAATCGTCGTAGAATGTTAAAATTTGCACCAAATAAATGTGTCACGAAGGCCTTTTGATGGTGGAGTCTGTTTGTAACGTTTATTAAAAGGGGACTTTCACCCAAAAAGGAGGCATCGCTTATGACGTCACAACGACGTCATCATACTAACATAAAATACCTAAAAATGTAGTTTCATTTTGTTACCAACATTTCTTCAAATTGAGACTATATATAAGTAAAGAAATGGTGTTAATTTCAATTATTTGGTCACGTTTAATGATGCCGTTTTTGACGTTCTTTGTGCCCACCGTTATTTAGAACTTACTTAATTATGTTGTTTACGTTCGGTGCGAAAGTATTTTAATAAACCTTCTATTATTATTATAACATACAATGTAAGTAAAGAACGACACAGAACGAAAAAGAGTGCCTCCACTGGAGTTCGAACCTCGACCCGCCCGACTGCTTGTACTAACTCTTGACCACTTTGTCTTAACACTATTGTGTACGCTAGTTGAAATCACTGTCAGCAGTAAAGAATAATAAGCCATCTATGGAATATTTATAGAACAATCAAACCTCATAAACAAATATAAATTTTCGGTTTAGCCATTCACATGAGAAGACATTTCAAACACTCATTGTTCGTCTTCATCAGGGATTCCAAATATCTTGAAAACTATAAAGAATAATATTCAAATGCAAAAGCAGTCGAATGATTGGTTAACTGGAAGCTTGTTGAGATAAATCAGGTATATACCTCGGAAATGAACATTACTGAGCATTTTCCGTTGGTAATTCTTCCGAACGGGTGCTTTATTTCTTTCAAACATTATCGTTATAATTTACTTTTTGTCTTACAATCTGATAATCACCAGTTGATTTCTTATATTATTATATATGCTTTCTTCTATCTACAGGGAACTTCGTCCTACAGTTTCCACGTAGTTTACACTTGGATTACGTGTATTATAACAAGTCTCTCAACATGACTGCCTTCACTGTGTCGTTTTGGCTGCAAACCCAGCACATAGATGGAGCTGCATCCCAGTCTCCTATCAGCATCTCAACAGAAAGTGCAGGAGATCATAATGCACTTTTCGTAGAACTAGAAGCCAAAGTAATCAATCTATTGGTTGGCAAAGATAACAGGTATTGCAAAGAATCCTCTAAAGATATGCTATTTGTTTTCGTCATTGGATGTTTACGCTTTGCTCGATATATTTGAATAATTACAGTTCATTCAGTTAACAATAACAACATGTCATTACTGGAGAAAGCATAGCAAGAGGTATTCTTCGGTTGCAACCACGTGACAAAAATATATTAAAATATTTTTATTTCAAAATGAAATAAAATGTTTTTGAGCTTGAAGAAAGATCACAACTTAATCTCTGGGCCAAATTTAGTAGTAGAAGAGCATTTCTTTTTGGAGTTATGGGCGAACAAATATGAGAAGTTGTTACTTTAAAATGTATGGGGCGGCCATCTTGGTGCATGGTAGCCGTGAACCACCAAGATGGCCGCCAAAACTTCGCAGCGTTAAAGAAAGCAAACATTTCATTCGGTTTCACTAAGAGTCCCATTAAATCGAACTTCTAGACATTTATTAAGCCAAAAAGCTTTAATTTGGCATAAATTAGTTGATTTTCACGACTCATCTGTTGAACGACACGTGAAGCTTTGTTTGGGTAACACTCAAACCTCATAACTCGGAAGCCAAAAATCGTACCGACCTGAAATTTTCGTGTAAGGACTTAAACCATGAACATATACAAAATGTTAAAGAAACAGCTTTATAGGATGTATAGTTTAAAATTGAGGTTTTGGAAGACACCGTGAATCGCCATGATGACGTCACGTGCAACCCAAGAATTGTAGGGCCACCAAAAAGGAACGAACTGTCGCGTTTCTTTTACTATAATTGTAACGTAATCCGGTAAGGTAACCAGCACTGCCAACAATCACAGGGAAAAACCTCTCAGAGTTAACCCCCGTGTGAAATGTTAAACATTCACTTAGAACTGAAACCGTATACAAAGCTAAAAGGCGACGGAGAGTGCAGGGTCCAGTTTTTAGAAACCTAATTTAAAGCTAATCCGACTGAGCTAATAACGTACTGACGCGCGTCGACTACAAAAGTGGCAGAATTTCTTCCAAGTACCTTCATGTTTTCTGCGAAGACTGCATCAGTCAGATTTTATTATTGCAAGGATATTAAGCTTCAAATACTCAGATCATTTCCTTTAAAAACTAAGAAAAAACATGTTTTCAATTAACAGTATAGTTTAGGTTTTGAACACTGCATGGGATAAAATGTACTACAAATACAAGACATAGACCGCCACAAGATATTATACCATGACCAGGATAAATCAAGTGCTCTGATTGGTTAATAGCCACCATTGCCAGAAATTCGAGACAGTGGTATTGTGACCGTTGCTCCGCACTGTAAATGGGTCGTGAAAATTTACATAGAAATGTATATAGATACAATAATTTCCTTATTTCTCACGAAATACCGGGTACAATCTTAAAATTGTTCCGCCAGGATATAATTTACACATATAATAGCAATCCAGATAATATCGAAGCTAACTACTACATTTTGAGGTTTCCTTTCTTCTATCTTTGGCAAAGCATGAAAAGTCCTACTTATTACAGAGGCCATTAAACAATTCCCAGTAAAAACATACAAATGCATGGGAGTTTTAAGAACTGATGTATTTGCCACAAATCTACAACCTTAGTAAAATAATTCCACTAAAGCGTTCAAAACAGAAACATGACTAACCGTATTCTTCGGTTTTGGTGTCTCTTAGTCAGTTTTTGAGGTTTCCTTTTCTTTCTTGAAAATTCAGCTTTTCGACAAGAAACCTCCGAGTCCATATTTGCACGCTAAAACCCGTAATATTGCTCGTCTTGAGACTAATATTAATATCTCTGGCCACGAGCGACCAAATCCAAAACAAATGGCACAGGCAGCCCAAGCGTAGTTTCTGCGTTATCAGTGTAATATATGAAATTGTGAAAATATAGTTTGAATATCGTCTTTAAACTGTGTCTCACTGGTTAGAGTTAATCACGAAAATCGATTCCAGCAATCACAACAAGCTCCACAAAATGACAAATTTGACCAAGAAATTCGGGCACTTTCTCAGTGTAAGCATGTCCTGAAATTGTTAAAGCAAAAGTACCCTTGAAAACACTTGAAAACTTCGCTAAATTCGCCATTAAGTTCAGGTGTATTTAGACTCGTTCTATTAATGATTTGGGATTTAAAATGGTTAGGTTTTTTTCAAATTTGGGGGTTAGGTTTTAGAAGGTTTGTATGAAAATTCGACAAAATGAATTATTAATATGCTTACACTGAGAAAGCGCCGAAATTCGCGTCGAATCGAGCTCAAACTTACGTAGCACACAGTACGATAATTATCTTACCTTTGTACGTATATAAAACGGTAACATCACAGCTACACGCGCGCGAAGCGAAGCCCAAACAAACTCTGCTAAACTTTATCATAGCGGCCATTTTGAATGCGATTTCCCGAAATCTGTGGCGTTGGCGTACTTGGAGCCAAGGAGCATAACTGATTACCACTGGGAGGCGTGGCGGAATTGTTGACCCAAAAAAATTATATCCCGATCGCACTCGACTCTAGTACTGACAAATTCACTGACACGAAGTCTCAGGGAAAACCTCGCTAACTATTTAATTTTTAACCAACCAATCGCCATATCCAAAAATATTACATATGCAAAATAAGCATGAGAAAATCCTTTTGTTTTCCCTGAGACCTCGTGTCCGTGAATTTGTTAGTACTATAGTCGGGTGTGATCGGGATATGAATTTGTCGGGTCAACAATAGCCCACTCCGCGATATGCTTTACTTGTCACGCACAAACAAAGGTTTCAATACGGTTTCAGAGAAAAGAAAAAAATTTTTTAGCACGGAGCCTCGTATTGAAACCTTTGTGCGTAACAAGTAAAGTATATCGTGGAAGTGGGCTATTCTGCTTCACCTCCCAGTGGTAACAATTATGCTCATTGGCTCCAGGAACGACCACGCCAACGCCACGGATTTCCGGAAATGACATTTAAAATGGCTGCTATGAGAAAGTTTAGCTGAGTTTTTTGGGCTTCTATTCGCGCGCGTGTAGCTGTGATGTTCTCTTTTTTATATGCATACAAAGGTAAGATAATTCTCGTACTGTGTGCTACATAAGTTTGAGCTCGATTCGACGCCAATTTCTTGGTAAAATTTGTCATTTTGTGGAACTTGTTGTGATTGCTGGAATCGATTTTTGAGATGAACTCTCCATCCTTTCCATTAATTATGAAGGGGAGTATCGTTTCAGTAAAAGTTCAAAACGAACATAAATACTAACCAGACACAGTTTTAAGACGATATTCAAACTTTATTTTCACAATTTCATATATTATACTGATAACACAGAAACTACGCTGGGTGTTTGTTTAAACGACCAGCAGTTATTCAAGCGAAATTGGCCTTTTCGAAAGTAGGTCCTAAACGGATCTAAATAGATGAGTCTGCGATAAAATTCTGGTAAGCGGTATTACTCAATTACGGGCTGGTACTTAATGTATCCTTCATTATAGTGTCCAGTATACCACATATGCCGATCGCACCTAATTCTTCAGTTTTTCTTTTTTTCCCCAAAAAATTATTTTACAGAACAACTGGAGGAAAGCTCTAACAACAACAACAACAACAAATTTTATTTCGTACTGGAATTAATAATAGTTACAGGTTTACTGGAAAAATGAAAAGCTCAATAATTGGTACTGGACTAGAAAGCTCATTGGCTCATTGGCTCCAGGAACGACCACGCCAACGCCACGGATTTCCGGAAATGACATTTAAAATGGCTGCTATGAGAAAGTTTAGCTGAGTTTTTTGGGCTTCTATTCGCGCGCGTGTAGCTGTGATGTTCTCTTTTTTATATGCATACAAAGGTAAGATAATTCTCGTACTGTGTGCTACATAAGTTTGAGCTCGATTCGACGCCAATTTCTTGGTAAAATTTGTCATTTTGTGGAACTTGTTGTGATTGCTGGAATCGATTTTTGAGATGAACTCTCCATCCTTTCCATTAATTATGAAGGGGAGTATCGTTTCAGTAAAAGTTCAAAACGAACATAAATACTAACCAGACACAGTTTTAAGACGATATTCAAACTTTATTTTCACAATTTCATATATTATACTGATAACACAGAAACTACGCTGGGTGTTTGTTTAAACGACCAGCAGTTATTCAAGCGAAATTGGCCTTTTCGAAAGTAGGTCCTAAACGGATCTAAATAGATGAGTCTGCGATAAAATTCTGGTAAGCGGTATTACTCAATTACGGGCTGGTACTTAATGTATCCTTCATTATAGTGTCCAGTATACCACATATGCCGATCGCACCTAATTCTTCAGTTTTTCTTTTTTTTCCCAAAAAATTATTTTACAGAACAACTGGAGGAAAGCTCTAACAACAACAACAACAACAAATTTTATTTCGTACTGGAATTAATAATAGTTACAGGTTTACTGGAAAAATGAAAAGCTCAATAATTGGTACTGGACTAGAAAGCTAAACTAAGCTGAGCCACCGGAACAAAGTTCAGATTGCAATTTGATATGGCGGTCAGAACGAAAACAATGTACATAATTTGTTATATAATAAATACAAGAAACGGACACACCTAAACATAACAGGGACAACGAATAAAATACATTCTGCTGAAAATACATATTTTAAATTGAAATTGAAAAGGCAAATTGAAAAGATATTTGATCAATATTTACTTATAATATCTTTTTTCAAACAATTTTTGAATTTGTATTTAGTCAAGAATTTAAGGTTTTTGTCTAGTGAATTCCATATTTTTGGACCTTGAAAACGAATATTAAATAGACCATAATTAGTTCGAATAGCAGGAAGATAATAAGAAGAAGTGGATGCTAGGCGAGTGTTAAAATGATGAATATTAGAGAGAGGCTTAAAGAAATCTCTAAAAACAGTTGGGAGGGTATTTGCGTCATATTGATACATAAATAAAGCAGTGTGAGAGAGGACTAAGTCGTTTAGTTTTAAAATTTGCAAATTTTTTTAACAAAGGGGTAGAATATGCATCATATTTAGAAAATGTGATAATACGAAGGCCTTTTTCTGAAGAATAAATAAAGGACGAGTTGAAGTCTGATATGTATTCCCCCAGACAAGTAAACCATAGGTGAGGTAAGGATATATACATATTTACATAGGGTTTCCAGTTTAGATTACTATCTAACATCTAATCCAATGTTTTGGTAAATGTCAAACTTCATATATTTTCTGAGACATCAGCAAATTAAAGGAAGAGTTGAGACGGTTTGCAAATCTATTCTAACAAGTTTTGGATGAAACATTCAGTAAATACAAAATACTGCAAACTTCCCAGTCTCAATATTTAGAGCGATATTGGCGAAAAGGCCGGAAGCACTTTTGGATTTTAAAATTATTGAGACAAGAGTTTTGTGAGCAAATAAAAAAAACTGAATTGTTCGATTTGGCAGTGACTACAATGTCAATGATTCCGCTGATCGAAACTAAGTCGAAAACCGGCAGTTACCGGCGAAGATGTGTGCCATAGTGAACTTGAAAACACTAACAAATTAGTTCGCAAAAGACTATTGAATAAGCTACACAATCAACCAGTTCATTTTACAGCGACTCTGATAACTTTTATTGTCCATTTTTTGGGATGCGAAAATACAATTTTAGGGAAGAACAAACAAACTTACTTCGATAAATTGTCCCAAGCATTGGTCAGTACAAATTCCAGCAACAACTATAAGTACTGAAGCCAAGAACAGGAGATCCGGCTGACAGTTCATTCCGTAGAAGAAATGCCGAATTCCCAACCTCTGGCTCAGACGATCGACTGCTCCAATCTGTATTTTAGTGATCCATTGCCAATGTGCAGATCGACGTTTTCAATTGCATTAAAAGCTGTTCAGTTTTCAACCGATAAATGAATCATTTTGCTCATTTTGGATTTGAAAGCGGTTACAATGAAAGACTGAAGAAATTTCTCTTGAAGTTTGAGAACATTTTAAGTAGGCTTGATCGATGTGTTTTTTCCTTGAGTCCAAGATTTGAAGAAATCCAGGTAAACATTTCGTTTGAACAAAGATATCAATGAATGATTTGTCAAACATTCGCGCGAGCGCTCAGCTAAATGCGATATTTTGTCGCGCGCTTCAGTTCAGATCATCTATTGTGAATTGTATATTTCATCACCAATAAAACACTTTAAGCTCTTACATTGTCGAGTTTATGGACGCACTTGGGAGGTTGCCTAAACAACTAGTTAGTGGCACGGCAAAATTCCCGCCGATTTACTCATCAGCTCGCGCATGCGCCCTAGTTATTCAGTTCTGTCAGCTAATCCAGGATAAAGGGAAAGTCATTGGTTTGATTTGTTTAACTAGTTGAGAACTGATTTATTGTTAAAAACTTACTGTTTGATGAGGAATGAGTTATCCTAGGTTGGAGAAAGACTCCAAGAGAACCAGTATGTCCTTTGTCAAAATGGGTTTGACGGCCGGAGCCATTACCCTGAGCGTCCATGGACTATTAGAGAGCTAAAGCACCAGACGTTCGTGAGTCACGGACGGCAACCGGAAGTAATATTTTCTTTTCTTTTAATTGGCGCATTTGGAAGTCAGCACGTGCGTAACGTGACGTCACAAGCGTCAAATCAAGAGTCTTCCTGTCCGTGCTGATCGGCCAGAAATGTGTACCAGCTTAGTAAGATTTTACCGTCGTTTTCAATCCAGTCTTCTCTCGGTCTTGTGACGTCCGTGTTGTCAAAAACGTCTGTTGCTTATAATTAAGCTCTCTATTATCACAGTTCGGCCATCTTGGATAGAACAATGGTTTTGACCCCGGTAGCCTCGCACTGGTGGGTTTCAGAACGAGTTTACCGGACGAAAACAAAGGATTTTATTCTCCTGGGACTCAACATGGCCACCGCGTGATAAAAGCTCATGCATGTGTACTGTATCTATGAGTTGGTGTATTTACACCTTGGGCCGCTATTTAATTTTTGTTCCCCAAGAATAAATGTGTTTCCTAAATGATTTTTTCTTTTCAGGAATAAATGTGTTTTTTTTCTGTTTGAAAGAAATATAATAGCCTGTACCGTTCGTTCATGCATTCAGTGTTCGCACTCTATAGCCCAAGGTGTAAATACGCCAACTTAAAGATATGTCAATCAGTCGTATGGGAGATGGACGCTCCGGGTAATGGGCACCTGGTTTGATGATTTTAAGCCAGATCTCAGATCATTAGATGTTCAACTTATAATTATTACACTTACAACAGAGTCATTCAATTGGGACAACCTGTTATCGACGGTCAGTGGCACCACATCTGCGTGACATGGGAGAATACCGATGGCAAGTGGACATTCTATATCGACGGCGCCATTGAAGGTCAGGGAACTGGATTCAGTAATGGATTCGTTTACAGACAAGGCGATGTAGTGTTTGGTCAAGACTCGGATGAGTACCCTGCAGGGGGATTCAACGAAGTACAAAGTTTTAACGGAAACCTGACGAGTGTGAATATTTGGGACCATGTCCTCCCTGCTGGGAATATTTCGAATCTTGCTAATGAATGCCCAGCCGGGGAGGGGAACGTCATGAATTGGGCTGATTTGATTCCTGGAAATCGTGGAGCAATCGAAGTGAAATGTCCTGCAAAATGTGGACGTTGAATTATTAAAAGTTTTTTTGTTCTAAATATCACAGAAATAAGAATTACACAAGGATTTTATGGGTAGATAGAATAAAACTAGTTAACCTAGAAAGGTCTTCTGAAAACTGAAAGGAAATAACGTTTTTCCTACAAGTAATGGAATTGTAGCTGTTAAAAAAAAATGATGAATCAATGATCAATAAGAGAAAATAGTCTATGATACGAAGTTTAATTTATGCACCAAGAACGAGCTCGAGGACAGACCCAAGTTAAGATTGTTTCAGGATATTTCATTACGATGAATTACGACTGCCATTTCATTCATTCATTTTTCATCGTGGAAGACATTTCCAGGCTTGCCAGCGAGTGCCCATTGGGGAGGGAGAAAGTGATGAATTAGGTTGACTTCAATTTTAATATTCGTGAAGCAGTTGAACTGAAATTATAACTGCTAAAAGGGCAGGATTAGAAGAAACCCTAAAAATTAAGTATTCTGGTCTCTATGTACATTAGAAAATAGCAATTTCGAAGATTTAGTGCAATCTGGAGTAATTTCAATTTCAAAATTATTTTTACCTTGTTTACGTTCTTCCATTCATATATTCCTCCTATTCACAGTCAAATTAAAGGTACACGGCATTTACATAGCGAATTTCGCTTCCGTTAATCTCGTCTGAAGTCTTGCGCATTTAAGTTTAAAATGTTTCGTCTAACACCCCTAGATCACTTCGCCAAGCCACGGAATTGTTCTTTTTCACAGAGATTGTAATAACGGCTCAATCTCGGTTTCTGGGAAACTACCCACCCACCCCTCCCTCCCTTGGATATGCATCGTTCTATTAATGATTAACCATTAAAGGTTAAGGTGAAGTGTGGGGGAGGGGTGGGGGTTTCCCAGAAACCGGGATTGATCCATAATAACTTCAATCATCCAACACAATGCATTTACATGATTTGCATTGAAAAAATAAAAATAAAAATGATGAATAAAGTGTTAAACATAGATTTTCAGCAAAATCATTAAAATAATAAAAGACTCATATTTATGTACAATGTAACAAAAAAACACGTAGAAAGGCCCGGTAAAATAAATAAGGGAATAGCATGACTTTTGGAGGGCGTATTATGTTGTTCGGTTTATTGATTTTAAAAAGGCGTTCGACACCATAGACCATAATATTATCTTGTCAAAATTGGCTAAATACGGATTAGACCGAAATGCCCTGATATGGATTCAATCCTATCTAGAAAACAAATATGTAATGTAAATGGCCATCACTCCAGTGCAGGCTCTTTAACGTGTGGTGTACCCCAGTTCCATAATTGGCCCACTCTTCCTAATCTACATAAATCAGTGATTTGCCAAATTGTCTTGATCAAGGGATCCCGAGAATGTATGCAGAAGACACAAGTATACGTTTCACCTCTCCATGCCAAACTGACCTTCGATCGAATATTAATTACGAACTCGACAAAGTTAACGTATGGCTAAAGGCTAACAAACTCAGCCTCAATATAGCAAAAACAGAGTTCATGGTAATAGGCTCTAGAAAACTCCAAAACGACGAGCAAATTAATATTCTCATTGAAGGAAGGGAAATAAACAAAGTAGACCACACTAAATCCTTGGGCCTGCACATCGACGAAACCTTATCCTGGAAACGGCATATCAATGAAATTTCAAAAAACAATTTCATCTAGCATTGGAGCACTAAAAGAATCAGATCACTTGTTGATAGAAACACAGCAGAAGAAATATATAAAGCCCTAATCGAGCCCCATTTTGACTATTGCAGTTCAGTATGGGATGGGCTAGCTAGGGATACAGTTATCTGACAAACTTCAAAAACTTCAGAATCGCGCCGCCAGAGTCGTATCCTGTTCAGAATATGACATCAGAACTAACACGGTTTTTGACATGCTGGGATGGGATAAGCTTAACTCTCGCAGAGCCAAACACAAAGTGACAATGATGTTTAAAATTACCCATAATCTAGCACCTGGGTACCTTCAAGATATCTTTGCTCCACGGAAATCAAACTACAAAACTAGAAACTCGGAAAACACTTTGACTCTTCCGAAACTCCGTACCAATTACATGAACAAATTATTCGGTTACAGTAGGAAAAAGCGGACCTTTGATGTTCCTAGGGCCCGGACAAATCATTTTAAATGCACCTTCATCCCGTCCATGTGTAATTCCTAGAGCATTTTTTACCATTACGATACACTATATTTTTAACTTATGTAGATATTGATTGTGTTTATTTTACAGCTTGTAACACTAGTATAATTATTGTGAATTACGCAATTCAGCCGTGAGGCTGCAATGTGATTATTATTAAACTATCTATCTATCTATCTATCTATGGAATAGCCTACCTAAAGAGCTAACAATGACTGACAGCTCTTCTAACTTTAAAAAAGGTATCCAAAGGCACTGATATTCCACATCAAACTCCTACACGGCAAACATGTAAAACAGTTTTTTAATATAGTACATTGTAAATATGTTTAATTGTCTAGTCCCTTAACGTAAATTGACTGATGTTTTTACCGTGTTTAAATAAATAAATCTGCCTGTCTGTCTTAGTACCACAGGGTTCCCACGTAGTACCATTTGCGATCCGATCTTCAAATGGTACTACCAGGGCTGAAAAAAATTGTATGAGCCAACAAAAGTCATTTTATTAGTATCATGCATTATCAAAATACAAGGCCAAATAAATTCTGGCTAAGTTTTTCCTCTTCAAAGTTTGTCCTTTTTACCGATATCTTTTTTTCGTATTGCTTGGGTGAGGTTCCATGAGTGCTTCAAACTTTTCAAAATTACTCACTGGCGACTCGTTGGTAGGATTTGCACCTGAATGGCTTCCCACGTCAGTACCAAGAAATCTGATTGGTCGAAATGGATAGGATGATGAAGTAAGAGCCGTTTGCAGCGGTTTTATATTTGGCGGCGTAATTTGATATGAAATGGCAATTAAATGACTTTAAAAAATAAGGTTGTAAAGCTTATCTAAGTCATCCCCTAGGTATATGACACAGTTATAATGAAATAACATAGCGTTTCTGTCGAGGGACTATATATACAATAACCTATTTGTGGCATCGAAATATCCCTTGATATTTCGTCCGCGGACATTATCTGATCCGAGAGAAGAGCTTCGAGGATCAGATAATGTCCAAGGACAAATATCAGGGCATATTTCGACGCCACAATGTAGGTTATTGTTGTTATCATCCTTCAAATATTTTCTTTGACGCGTGCTTATACGCTCGCAGGGGGTGTATTCGCTGATATTTCCCGCTCGCGGAGAGAAAATGTCGGGTCACGTGACCCATTCAACGAATCACGCGCGAGAGAAAATATTTGATGGGTTATAACGTCTGATAGTTACCCGCGGAAGTTTGATGTCAAGTAATGATTCGTAAATATTCGTAAAGTACGGCACACCGAATGGCATTCAGATGGAGAAAGGTGTTGATTTTGTATTGTGAAAATTCTTGATCTCATTGGTTAAAACTCCTGAAAATCGCACTAAAGGTTAGGAAGACGTTTAATTTTCTCCACGTTTTCAAACTATTAAAACTACGATTTGGACTGCGGTTCCAAATGTCGTTTATAAAGCAAATTGTATGTTCGGAACCTTATCAATCGTGCCTGTTTCGTAGCTATTGTTTTTGTCTGTTCCTATTGCTTGAAAAATGGAATGAAACTAAGACTTTTTACTACTTTTATTTCAGAATACTCATAATAATTATTATCACCCAGTGTTTTCGTAGTCTAAAACACAGTAATTGTGATGATAGAGGAGTCATCAGTCTCTCTCAAGTGGACTTTACTTCCCCTTGCCCAACAATACTTGTACTTAAGCGAGAACTTTACTTTATTAGCTTCATAGAGAAGGTTCTGAACACGGGGAATCAGATGCTCGAAGATCTTAATATTCTCACAATTGTCATCAGCATCGAGTCCAAGATCCGTAGGATCCACCGTGCTGGCCCTAGCTCTAGCGCCTATCACTGCTTCACGAGCCAATCGCCGCACAAACTTGCACACAATCGGCTTTACTTTCTTGACGCCATTTTGACCTTCGTTCCGTGGGGCAACTCTCGGGTTCACTCTGTTAGCTATGTCGATGTCTGACAGCAAAATACGTACTCCCATTGCGTTAAACAACTTTACACAGGAATGTGTGGTCTCAAAGGCAGTTTCATCAGAGGATTCTGGCACTCCTAAGATCTTGATATTGTAAGCATAGCTGTATACTTCAAAATTCAAAATGGCCGCCTCTAGTTGACGAACTTGGGACGAAACTGACTCAAGCCTGGAACTCAGTTCTTGCAGCTCTTTATTTGCCACTCTTTGTGTCGATTGTAGGCTATCATATTCATCACTCATGAACTGCAGGGAGCGCTGCTCGGATGATTCTTGATTTTTTTCGGCAGCAAATCGTTCTCGCCACATGTTCATGTCTCTTGTCAACTCCTCGACCTTACTGCTAAGAGCTATATTACTTTCCTTCAACTTCTTCATTTCAGCCATAACAAATCACAATAATTAACGGTGGACTATTTTCAGCACAAATAGGTAACTTAGTACATATAAACAGCAGAAAATTTAGAGAAAAAATAACGGAGCGCGGTAGAAACGTAACACTCCCCGGCGCTCTATATTTTGCACTGAGCAATCGAATTAAAACTAAAACTTTAAAAAATACTACTTCGTTCTCGGGCTTATATTTGTTTTAAGAACATCAAATTTTCGCGGGCAACTATCAGCCGATAGTTCCTCGACGGACACAGTCTATTTGTATAATAGTTTGCAACCGCGGACGGCGACTATCACGTCACGTGATCGCTTTTGGCCGTTGAGCGCGCGCCAAAATTGTGTGGTGAACTATAACGCCTGATAGTTTGCATCCGCGGACGACAACTATCGCGTCACGTGATCGCTTTTGACCAATGAGCGCGCACCAAAATTTTGTGGTGAACTATAACGGCTGATAGTTTACCTCCGCGGACGACAACTATCCCGTCATATGATCGCTTTTAGCCAATGAGCGCGCGCCAAAATTTTGTGGTGAACTATCATTGTTAATAGTTTGCACTATCACGTCACGTGATCGGTTTTGGCCTATGAGAGCGCGTCAAAAGTTTGTGGGGACTATATTGAATATATTGACTATATTGCCTATATTTGTGGGGACTTATATTGCCTTTAGATCTTCAGTTATATGTTTTTCAGTCTGCTTAGTGAATATACCTACTACAATAACTCTAACGCCTAATCATGATCAGTTTTTGATCTAGTATTATGGTATTATAAATGCTATCCTTTATTTATAAACATATACTGAGCAAATGCGGGACGAGATTGACTCTCCGTGGTAGTTATACTCAGCATAACTTTATGTAAGTTTGTTCTTACAAAATATTATATAACGGCACAAATCTGAATACTACATGTTATATGAATTACCTAATTAGCAATTGAAGTTTCTATCGGCTATTAAATAGGGAACTTAAGCAGCCAGGACGGCGACGGCAGTGACGACGGGCGCAGAGAAGTGTTTCTGCCGAAATTCGATCGGTGTTTACTCTTTCCTCTGTTCGCCTTTAATTGTTTCTCACAACCAGATTTCCGAAAACTATGACGTGCATAGAGTTCCGTTCACACCGAACGAAAAGGATGGGGTGGGGTGGGGAAGACCCCTGGCATTTGCTAGCCGGGAACTGACAAATGCAGAGATAATCTATTGAACAACTAGACGCGCACTGTTGGCAATTATTGAGTCAAGCCGTTTAGGCATTATCTGCATGCTACACTACGCTTCGTGCTGAAATTAAAGAACCCAGAGGACAATTGGCAAGATGGATTGTCTTTCTTAGCCATTTTGATATGGAAATCGTATACCGAGAAGGAAGGCAACACGAAAATGATGATGCCATGTCGCGTAAGCCATGGTATGATCGATATAAATGGTGTAGGGGGTGGAGAGGCGTGGTTACCAAATATGTTGTAGTTAGCAACTGAAGAAGAAGGGTCGGGTGAGATAATGATGAAGTGCGAAATGGTGCAACACAGTGGAATTGGAACCATGTAGACCAACAACTATATTCGGGACCAACAACTAGCATACCCAAACCTCAACATTATGAAACAATCGAAAGAGTCCTGTAATACGGCTGAACTCAGCTGAACTTTGACCCGACGTACTGGAGGATGAAAATAAGGTTAAGGGCATTGCTTTCTCTGCTAATAAAAATGCAAAACATAATACACAGGTACAGATAAGTCGCAACACCTCAGTGGAGCTGAGCCGTGCGAACTTATAATTACGAATGATCTTGATGCCAGAAGAAGTTACTTTGTAATTGTATTTCCAACGAAGCCCGCTGGTCCCTTAGTGCAGCAAATTCCCGGGAAACTCACGTAGTAGCTCCTTTTGAACCACAAGTGTTCTCTAATGTAGACCTAGAGAAAGTAAAATGTGGACTGCCGAAGGATTATTTGTCGAGTCGCTTCGCCTCGCTGTCTGTTCTCTCTTCGGCATTCCTCTACTCGCCACTCTAGACCTAGTCTCCTTTGCAGCCGTTCTTAGTGTCGGTCCCATGAGGGAGTATGGGACCGACACTAAGAACGGCTGCAAAGGAGACTACTCTAGACCGGGATTCGGATAAATATTTGACTAAAGTTTCATTTTAAAAGGTATATATACAAAAGTTAAGATAAAAGAAAGTCAGTTAAGCATAATATATATCTATAAATAATTACACGATGGCCCAAACTAGAGATGGATTTCGAAAGAGTCGAGAGTCACATCATTGGCAGAAATTATGGACATCAGCGGAAAGGTACTGCTGGCGCCCTTTTAGCCGATTCAAAAATGGCGGCTTATAGTGAGTGAGACTGTAGGTTCTTTATAGACTTTCCAACGCAAAGAAAAGCGAAATTTTCTGTGATGAAATAAGAATAGAGAAGCGGAACGAGAGTTATATTAGCTTAAACGTAGCCATTGTGATTTAAAAAAAAGGCATTTTTTTGGATTTGTCATCTCTCCGGCGTCTGTCTGTCCAAGTCCAGCTGCTTGGCGGAAATTATTTAGAGGAGAAAGGCCTGAAACCCAGTTTATATCCCAGCAAACATTGCAGGATTTAGGTTAACAAAACAAGATGGCGGAGAGAAAGCAATATGGTGACGTTTCTCTCCTTTCTCGTCGAGTTTTCTTCGAAAATGTAATCCTATATGGCGTCCTGGCACTAACATTATTTCGACAAAACTCAGACGTCTTTGGAAGTACTTTGGAGGAGTGTTATTGTACGTTTTATTGGCGATATGGATGCATTGAACACTGCTTTATTTACATCGAGGCGAACTTATTTGCCTCACCGAAGACTTGGCGTACTATTGTACCTCAAACTGTGCATGGGTTCAGCCAGATTACAGACAACAACATTGAGAACGAGGAGCATTTGAAGGGAGAAATTGATTTTACGGGGAAGTACTTTGCCGACGATCTGAGGGATTGTTTGTGGCCTCAATACACATCTTTAATCCGTAAGTTATTGGTCTCGAGGCGAACAAATATGAAATCAAACTTAGAAGGTTTTCAAATTTGAAAAGTTTTATGTTTTTCATACATTTTCTTATACGAATCGACAGCCATTTTAGACACTGATGCGCATGTGCGCTGCCATCTTGTCTCATATTTCTGCCAATGGGTAATAACAATACCGATCTTTCTGATTTTCGTAGCCTACGAAAATGATTTGCGCGCGCAAAGCACCATGGGCTCGGACGCAGGGTCTTTAAAGGGATACCCGAGTGAAAAACACATTTGGGCTCAAAAGCATCTCTCAGATGTACTTTGTTCAGAAAATGTATTAAAATTTGATAAAACTTTTTCAGAGTTGAGAACGAGCCCCTCAAAGTTGGCCCCGCGAAGACCTGGGCGCCGCCATCTTGTTCACATTAATTCCTGTGACGTTTTTTACGTCACTTCGTCCCAGCGGAGTCTTGCGGTTAACTTGTAGCGACTTGTTTTCTTTGTATAATTTTCACACGCTCGGAATTAGAGTAGATTTTCATTGATATGGCAGAGCAATTTCGTACTAGAACAAAAATATGATGAAGACGATATTGTGAGAGAAGTTCAGAAGACTCCCTTGTGAAAATAAGCAATACTTGAAGACTACTTGATGTGTATTTGCAGTTTATATTTTTTCTGTACTTGCAAGGTACCTGCATTGTGTTTGAAAAGTGTACTTGAACTATATTTGTTTGATCCCTTATAGCTACTTGATGGCTAAAGTATAGAGTATACTTGAGCTGTACCTTTTTGTACTTTCATTATATTTGTTTTATATTTGTTTTATATTTGTTTCATGGTTGTAATGTACCTGTATTTGAAACATCAAGTACATATTTGGTGTGTAGTTGTTAAGTACTTGAAATATATTTGCAAAATAGTACTTGAAGTGTTCCAGTTTACTATTTGAGCAATATTTGCACAAACTGACAAGCAATTCAGAGTTAGGGGGAAATAGTACCTAAACCAGACTTGAAGTGTACTTGTAGCTGATACTTGATTAATACTTGAATTGTAATTTCAAAGTTCATGCAGGTCTATATTTGTACGCTACTTGTTAATGGTTGAATGCTACTTGACTAGTTCTAGACTCCTTGCAATATACTTGACCCTCCCTGACTTGTACCTTTTTGGTCATTGAATTATATTTGCAATATTCTTGAAATATACTTGGAATATACCTGTATTTGAAACATCAAATACACATTTTATTTTATCTAGTCGATCTGAAAATTAACTTGAAATGTACCCTAAATATACTTGAAATGTATACCTGCAAACTACTTGACTTGTAATTTCAATACTTATGCAGATCTGTATTTGCACACTATTTTATTACTGGTTGAATGGTACTTGACTGATCTTAGAATCCTTGCAAAATACTTGACTTTTACCATTTTGTCAATGAATTATATTTGCAATGTTCTTGAAATAGACCTGTATGTGAATTAATTAAACATCAAAGAACTGTTACAAGATCTGAAAATTAACTTGAAATGTGCCCAAAATATACTTGAAATGTAAACCTGGAAACTACTTGAACTGTAAATTCAATATTCATGCAGGCCTAGGTCTGTGTATTTGCACACTATTGTACTATTGCTGGTTGAATGCTACTTGACTGATCCTAGAGTTCTTGCAATATACTTGACTTGTACCTTTTTGTCACTGAATTATATTTGCAATGTTCTAGAAATATACCTCTAAATGAACTTGAAATGTGCCCAAAATATACTTGAAATGTGTACCTTCAAACTACTTGACCTGTAAATTCAATATTCATGCAGGCCTAGGTCTGTATTTGCACACTATTTTATTACTGGTTGAATGGTACTAATTGACTGATCCTAGAGTTCCTGCAATATACTTGACTTGTACCTTTTTGTCATTGAATTATATTTGCAATGTTCTTGAAATAGACCTGTATGTGAATTAATTAAACATCAAAGAACTGTTACAAGATCTGAAAATTAACTTGAAATGTGCCCAAAATATACTTGAAATGTAAACCTGGAAACTACTTGAACTGTAAATTCAATATTCATGCAGGCCTAGGTCTGTGTATTTGCACACTATTGTATTGCTGGTTGAATGCTACTTGACTGATCCTAGAGTTCTTGCAATATACTTGACTTGTACCTTTTTGTCACTGAATTATATTTGCAATGTTCTAGAAATATACCTCTAAATGAACTTGAAATGTGCCCAAAATATACTTGAAATGTGTACCTTCAAACTACTTGACCTGTAAATTCAATATTCATGCAGGCCTAGGTCTGTATTTGCACACTATTTTATTACTGGTTGAATGGTACTAATTGACTGATCCTAGAGTTCCTGCAATATACTTGACTTGTACCTTTTTGTCATTGAATTATATTTGCAATGTTCTTGAAATAGACCTGTATGTGAAACATCAAACAATATTGTGTATTAATTCGCTACTGAACTGATTGAAACTCATCTTGAAGTGTACATGTACCTAGCATATACTTGAAACGTGTACCCGCAAACTACTTGAACTGTAATTTCAACATTCCTGCAGTTCTGTATTTGTATTCTTTTGTTACTGGATGAATGCTTCATGTACTTGACTGATCTTAGGGTTCTTGCAAATATTTATATACTTATATACAGTAGGTAATTGAACTGGGAAAATAGCCCTGTTGCCAATATATTTATCTACATCTCTCAGTGCTATGTCGATCAACAAAACAGTCTAGTAACTTTTAGTTATTTGTTTATTTAAAAGTCGTCGTTGCTGACTGTAGCAAAACTATAAAAAACGGAAATCACGAGTGCTGCCTCCCGGCAGGGAAGACTCAGCCACTGAGTTATTAACCGGCTCCGAATACAGCGGCTGGAAAATGCAAGAAATTGAAAGCTTTTTGAATTACAACCAGAAGAGGGTTTGGATTGACCAGTACGTAGATCAGAACAGAGTATTGGCAACGTTTCAAGTTATAACGACATGGCATTTTCAACAACATTATACCTGACTGCGCTGCCATCTTCTCACTCTTTAGCTGCAGACAGCAAAACCATGTGGCGCCGTTTTACGTGTTTGGACATCCTTGACAACTTTTTTTCTTCGTCAAGCACCTTTATCGTCACAGCTATATTGATAACAAATATTTCAAAGTTGTAATCTTTAAGATTTACATAAACACGCGGGCTGTTAGAGACTTCACTTTGGTAGAATTCGGACTGTTTATGACTAGAAACACGGCCAAAAATACAAGCGAGTAAAATAATGAAATATAGATACCATTCATAACTGCCGTTTATCTTGGTTGTACATGTAGGAGGAATAAAGTTCCCGTAAATCTCGCCATATAATGTGTTAAACTACATTCTACAGTTGTAAACAATTCGCATGTGAATCATGCCTGTCACCAGATACACAGTGGCGTTTTCGTTTTGGATGTTACACAATGAAGCTGTCAATTCAATGTCTGGACACTGTAACATGTACCGTGACATGGCCCTTTAAGTTATTCATGATATGTAGGTTATATTTATTTCTCGTAAATGTTCTCTTCATCTCACTCTTCTATATATATATACCGATATAGTAGTTATCCAAGCGAGGGCCTCTGGAACCGGCCCACGGTAAAATGCTTCGCGATTCGAAAAATCATGTAAAATGCCACTATAAAATGATATAAAACCTGACGTATACAATCACTTCGTTAATAAAATAATTACTATTTAAGTTCAAATATTCCTTGCTAGCAGAGGTCTCTCTCTGTCTTGGTAAAATGTTTCTCGTTTCCATTTTACCAAGACAGAAAGATACCTCTGCCAGCAGGGCATACAGCTATCGATCAGTACATGTAAATGATGCAGAGTTGAATTGAACCCGCCCGGTGTTGAAGCCTTTATAGCCATTTATACAAATCACAAATCACAAATTTAATGATCCCATCTTACCTCGTTTGTCTTGTAAGGCTTGCTCCAAAGGTTTGCCTTTTCTTGAAGCCATATTATACAGATATCGTGAAGAGATCACAGATACATCGTACCGAAAACCGTTGGTAAAATAAAAATGGCACAACAATACACAATGCAATGCCAACCGTTCAAATCAATCCCACAATGCACCAATGCATCCCATAATGCAACGAAGCCCTTCTTGGCAGCCATTTTGAAAAAGAATTCGGTACGGTTGGAGTTACACAATTTTGGATATGATATGAATTTCAAATTGCATTGACAATCAAGGTACTCATGGCTTGGAAACCGAAAATCACTCAACTGAGAATTTAACATTTTACGGTGATGCATCTAAGTTAATATGGCGGAATATTGGACTGATTCCACTGACAAAGAGTCAGATAATTAATGCTACTACTCGCATTATTTACACGTTTCAAGTATATACTAGGTACACTTCAAGATAATTTTCAGTTCAGTGGCACATCAATACATACAGGTCTATTCCAAGAATATTGCAAATATAATTCAATGACAAAAAGGTACAAGTCAAGTATATGACAAGAACTCTAGCCCTAGGATCAGTCCGCAAGTACCATTCAACCAGTAATAAAATAGTGTGCAAGTACAGACCTAGCAGCCTGCATGAAAATTGAATTTTGCAGGTACACATTTCAAGTATATTTTGGGCACATTTCAAGTTCATTTTCAGATCTGTGGCAATTAATAAACATGTCTGTTGCAAATACATTTTATGTACACCTACTTGATATGTACTTGTCATATAAGTGATGACGTCTGGTGCAAATACATTTCATGTACACCTACTTGATATGTACTTGCCACACAAGACTTAATGTTCTGCTAAAATGTCTGTTGCAAATACATTTCATGTACACCTACTTGATATGTACTTGTCATATAAGAGCTGCCCGGGTCTGGTGCAAATACATTTCATGTACACCTACTTGATATGTACTTGTCACACAAGACTTAAGGTTCAGCTAATGTGTCTGCTGCAAATACATATCATGTACACCTGGTCTTATATGACAAGTACATATCAAGTAGCCGTCTGTTGCAAATACATTTCATGTACACCTACTTCAGTATGTACTTGTCACACAAGACCTAATGTTCTCCTAAAATGTATGTTGCAAATACATTTCATGTACACCTACTTGATATATACTTATCATATAAGACCTGCCGTCTGTTGCAAATACATTTCATGTACACCTACTTGATATGTATTTGTCACACAAGACTTAATGTTCTGCTAAAATGTATGTTGCAAATACATTTCATGTACACCTACTTGATATGTACTTGATATGCAAGAATACGAAACATACAAGTCAAGTACACTTCAATACACTACCCAAGTTGTACTTGACATCAAGTACAACACAAGTATTGTGGCAAGACTACTTCAAGAACTGCTTGAAGATCAGTCAAGTATATTCAAATACAGTGCAAATACATGTTTAACAATAACAAATATACTTCAAGACAAATCAAGTAGCATTCAAGTCTAGATCAAGTACCATGCAGTAGCTGGGAGGACGAAGAAAAGCATGTAGAAGGCGAGAATATCAGACGAACAACAAAAGGCGAAAACGAGCGAGCTATTTTAATAAGTGCTATACTGGTGTTGTGCTATGATGTAAAGATTCGCTGTGTGTGTTTTTGAATGGAACTTGTCAGCCTTAAACGCAAGACTAAGGTAGCGTGATTATGACAATATTAATATTGGCATTGCTTTCGAAACTTATGATTTTTTGGAGCTATATAATTTGCGAGTTATCCGGTTCGATCTGCATATCTGTACTGACTGCATGGCTTTGTGCAACTGAAACGGAACACCTGAAAAGTTAAAACCTCCCTGTAAAAACCGATCATAACTAGCCTAACATAGCAGAATATCGGCAATGACACAAGAACGAGACACTCGGAGCAATTTTATTGCATAAATAATTCCATTCCCTTAATTGTGTGAAAGCACTGACGCGATCAAGCCCGGCATGTTTGTGGTGGAACTTGGCGCGCTCTGTTCACAACACATGCATCAGTTAGGTAAACGAAATTAAAAATGATGTGGCTTAATTGCTACACCCTGATCATCTCTCTGGGTCAAATTAAACAAGTTTCGATTGCTATACCGATATCAATATTGTCATAATCTACCTTTAATCTTGTGTTTATAGCCTGCGTTGCGGCTCTGGAGTATCGGAGCGCAGCGGGCGGAGATTAGGGGGATTGGGGCGAGAGAAAACAGAGAGAGGGGAGGAGAGGAAGAGGTAGCCTGCCGCAAGCCATGGTTATTTTGGTATTCGCGCCAATCCCTTTCAATGCGAGTATAAATAAGAACACCACTAGCGAACAGGCGCAGTTCATGTCAGATGCGATTCAGCTAGCTACGCAGTCTGTTCTCTACGACCATGGCTCAATTACAAGTCCCACGTGCAGCCCAAGGCGGTGCAGTCGAAGAGCAGCGTCCTCTTTCGGATAGAGTCAGTGTTGCTGCACAAGAACTCCTGCCTCCGTCCCTCGTCCTGACCCTAATCCTCCCGACCAGCCGCCAGCTTAATCTTTATTTCGTATTTATTCCCTTATTTATCTTCGCTTTCCCCCTCGGTTCCCTGCCTTTTTCTACTTCCCTTTCCCTCACAGTTCGGTTTTAATTTGTATGCACGTTGGGCTGAGTAGCCAGGGCTGAGCAGCCAGTTACAGTTATTTTGTACGTGCTTGGCCTCACAAATACGGATTTGTGCAGTTGCTGGATAATTCCCTTTCTCTCCCTGTACGGTTTTGTATGCACGTTGGGCTGAGTAGCCAGGGCTGAGCAGCCATGCCAGTTATAGTTATGTTGTACGTGCTTGGCCTCACAAATACGGATTTGTGCAGTTGCTGGATAATTCCCTTTCCCTCCCAGTTCGGTTTTGTATGCACGTTGGGCTGAGTAGCCAGGGCTGAGCAGCCATGCCAGTTATAGTTATGTTGTACGTGCTTGGCCTCACAAATACGGATTTGTGCAGTTGCAGGATAATTCCCTTTCTCTCCCTGTACGGTTTTGTATGCACGTTGGGCTGAGTAGCCAGGGCTGAGCAGCCATGCCAGTTATAGTTATGTTGTACGTGCTTGGCCTCACAAATACGGATTTGTGCAGTTGCAGGATAATTCCCTTTCTCTCCCTGTACGGTTTTGTATGCACGTTGGGCTGAGTAGCCAGGGCTGAGCAGCCATGCCAGTTATAGTTATGTTGTACGTGCTTGGCCTCACAAATACGGATTTGTGCAGTTGCAGGATAATTCCCTTTCTCTCCCTGTACGGTTTTGTATGCACGTTGGGCTGAGTAGCCAGGGTTGAGCAGCCATAGTGTTAATTTGTACGTGCCTGGCCTCTCGAATACGGATTTAGTTGTGCTTGTATAGCCAGTTATAGTTGTTTTATATGCGTTTTGTTGCCTTCAGTGGATTGTTATGGGTTTCTATAACCAGACTGATTTCGTTCGTTCTACACGGGTCATCTAGTGCGTGTTTTGCCTGATTGAAAACACGGATTTGAGTAATGGCTTAATTATTTACCCGCGGTCGGTCCCGGTGCCTTGCTTATTGCGCGCTTCTATAGCCGTTTCTAGTTGATTGTTATTTGGTACTCTCAGTCTTATGCGTTTTATGCGAATTGATTCAGACGTGCCCTCCTTGTGGTTAGCACTAGGTTTTGGACTGGTATATATATATTTATATTTGGTTTCTGCACGGAATCTGCAAGTTTTTTAGTTGTTTATCGCACTTTCATGGTTTCACATTGTGCATTTGGGACTCGCATTTTATTCAGTTGTCATCTGGCGAAGGATACTTGTTTAGGCCATGGTTTGTTTGTTTTTTGAAGCATTTTCTGCCCTCATATTCCTTATTTGTTTATGTTATTTCATGCGTTATACGATTGCCTGGCTTTCAGTTATCGTTTTTAGTTGTTTAGCCCTTTTATTGCCATACCTGTCATATTTGTTTGCATGGTCTAATTATCTACTTCCCCTTGTCCGTTACGTTGGCTTTTAGCTCTTTCATTATTATAATAGTGATATTGTTTGCCTCAGTTGTTTACTCGGTCGGCTCCATTGTTCCTTTCTGCTCCGTTGCCCCTTTATTCTCCGCCCTATGGCAGCCTGAAAGGGATACTTATTCCCTAGTCGGATTACTGACGCTCAGCCGGCTGTCATCCCCTGGGTCCTCCCGCCCGTTTAGACGGTATAGCATTCATTTATTATATTTTCCATTCCCCTATAGCCTTTTCTGAGTTACTGGTTTGTTTCATTTCTGACCCACGGGATGGCAGCTCAGTTGCACAAGTATTTATACTTTTGTCTACTATTTCTATTTTATACTCTTGGTTTGGACATCTCTAATGGCTACCTGTTCCAGCCAACTGGAGGGAGGGTAGTCAACAGTCATCTCACGGGTTCCGCTATGCAATCTCGGTTGCGATTGTATTTGAAAGAAGCGGGAGTCGACGAATGGGGAACTTTGCACAGTTTAAGAGCTGGTGTAGCTATCACACTAACCTTATCAGGGAGTCAGCTAGCCGACACAATGAGTCATGTTGGTTGGTGCAACGCTCTGACTGCCTCTTAATATTAAACTCGCTCAAGTGCTGCGTCCTGGAGGCCCCTCTGAATTATCAATTGTCGGCTGATGATTCCCTCACTCGTTCGTCCACTTCCTGCTACTCAGACTTTAAACAATTTAAGGCACTTCCCTTCGCGACCCCCTCTTTAGTTAAGTTTGGGGGTTGTGTTTTAGACCCTATAACTTGCATTCCCTTGTCGCGGTCGCCTTTTCCCATTCTTATTTTATGAGCGTGAAAGGGAGTGTCGCGAATAGTATGCTATTCGCGCCAGTCCCTTTCAATGCGAGTATAAATAAGAACACCACTAGCGAACAGGCGCAGTTCAAGTCAGATGCGATTCAGCTTCCCGCAGTGGTAAACATGCCTCATAGCGGCCTTCCCCTTCACGCTATCTCTCTCTCTCTCTGCGGTAGTAGTAGTAGTACAACTTTATTTAGACACGCTTGCCCCGTCAACTGTTGTTGATTTCCACAAGGGGCGTGTAGATAAAAATTACAATCTTTAAAAAAGATAAAAAAAAACTTAATGTACTATAACATAATATTTTGCTATTTCTAATAAAAAAAAAAACCTATTATCAATGCAATTATGTATCAAGCTAATTTAAAAACATCAAGTTAATTTAAGGAATAGGAAAGATGTGAGTGGCAATTTTATACTTAAATGAAGGGAAAGACTCGCAATTGTGTAATGTTTCTGGAAGGGAATTCCATACTTTTGCCCCACTATATCAAAAACTTTTCTTAACTCCTTGTCGTCCGATCGTGTGTGAGCTCAATTGGTGAAATCCTGAGTGCTAACTCAACCCTCCCCCCTCAGTTCAAGTTTGGCTAGCCCGGGGTAGTTAAATACTGCTGACTTTTTAAGCTGAGGGCTCTAAACTTTCTCCACAATGCCATTCGGGTGAATTCTACGAACTGGTCGACGGTAGGTATTGCAACTTCTGTAGGGTTTCCAATGAAATGTGCTCTAATTTTGGAGAAAAATGACACTGTCAGAGAGCTTGAGGACATCATTAAGTCTGAGGACGGCTGAAAATTACTTGGTTTGCTTTTAGTAGGCCTTGTGAGGGGATTTCACAGGATTTTTCCGTTGTGTTTGTGCTTTCAGACACAGGAAAGAAATATTCACTGAAATCCTTGAACTCCTGCAGTTGGCAGTCTTTTACCCCTGCTCAACCTATTAGGATGTGTTTTTGTCACTTTAAAGCAACGGCTTGAGTCCAAATCACCGCTCTTGGCTGTAGGGGTAAAAGACTTATAAAAAAAACCTACCGGAGTCCCAGAGGGGGGGACCCCTTGTAATTTGTGTCCATTACCCAGCATGCAATTGGAGGTGGGAGTAGGAAAATGTGGTCGAGTGAAATGCAGTGCAAACATCGGCGTGGTTCACCGTCGCTTGGTGTGTTTTGTGAAAACAAACCTGCTGGTTGGAAATACTAAACAAGGTACTGTAGCGAGTGAGTGGTTATTTTGTGTTTGCTCTTGATTTCAAGTGCGAATGGGAAGGTTTTTATGAGCCGATTTTCAGCTCCTCGAAAATCGTGAAAATCGAAGAAACGAAACAATCTCCAAAACAAATGAGCTTTTCTCCATAGTGAAAGAGTCGAGCGATCCCTGTTATAGCTCTGTCTTTGAAGCCATACATCCCTTCGCATAATATCGCAACATCGTCTTTCCATCATGTCTAGACGTGATGCAATATTTTTTCAAGTAACGGACTCATGCGTCTCCTATTTACAGGCTCGGACGGTAAAGAAGTAAAGGGGCATGGTCACCTGGTAGTCATGCGGAGTAGGCGTGCAGAAAGTACTAATTAGCATATCAAAATCTTCCCGGTTGAGCGATCGGCAATAGCTCCATTTTCAAAACAAAAACAAACAACTGCAAAGCATCTAGGATGATTGTGGGGCTTGATATAACAGAGCTACGATGACACTATGTGAACTGTCGCTGATTACACTTAATTAGAATTTGATACACAACTTCACTGCTATACAGGAATGGCTCCGATCGACCTATGACCATATAAACTAACCAAAACCCGAACCATACCCTAACCTAGTCTCCTTCGCAGCCGTTATGGTTTCTGTCATAGCGTTGCGTGACAGAGACCATAACGGCTGTGAAGGAGACTAATCCTAACCAGTCGGTGAACATAAGTTCCCAGGTAAACAAGGTTTTAGGGCTAATTTGTGGCTGGGGTTCACAATATATTTAATATCAATAAAGCATAAGATATATTTTGTAAACCACCTTACTTCTGTTTTGCATGTTAAATCTTATAAAGTATGAAATAAATTAATGTATGTAAATAGCTGAATATACTTAATCTCTTGGTTTGCTTTTTTGTGTGATTCTCAGTTTATGAGAAGTGGGTGGAAGTTAGATAAAGCACTAACTACCACCAACATGTCTGAGGCTACTGGAGCAAGAGAAATAGGAATCTTGTGGTCAAATATATGCCAGTTTTTAATTCTTTCCATATGAACCCGTACGGCTGGCAATGGTTTTATTCAGTTCGGTCTGTTCTTTTGAAAATTGTTTGATCTTTTTCAAAAATGCTGGAATAACAAGAGAAGCCCCTACAGAGGCCAGCTCATCTTGGCAGTTGAAGCCTTTGTCAGCCATAACTTGGTCTCCAGGCTGGAGTTTAGTCAAAAACCCACTTAGCACAGTTATCTCTTTGTCTGAAGTGCTACCAGGAAAAAACTCGCTAACAAAACATAAAACCCCACTAGGGGTAATGCCTAGCAGTGACTTCATTGTAGCTCTCCCTTTATAAGAGGAATAGCAAGCAGACTGTGAGTCCAGGGATGATGGCCTCTCCATTTCTACCTCTGTACAGTCCACTATCACAGCTACCTTGGGAAACAAATTCTTGAACACATCCGGCATGTAAAATTGTATCACTTCCCTTGGAGGAATATTGATCAGTGGCTCAAATTCATGTCTTAAAAAGCGAAGCCATGCCCTTGTTACCTTTGAAACAGTCATAATTGAGACACCTGCAAATCGGTGTGCAAGGTCCCTTTCAAATAGTCCCAGTCGTAATCGTATCATAACAAGTGTGAATTCTTGGAATCTTGTAAGGACTCGAGGTCTTCCAAGCGGTTTTGGACTGTCACCTTCCATGTAAACCCTCTGATGCTCATAACTAATATTCTTTGAAGATTGTTCAACCAATTTGAAGCACAGATTCATTGCTGCATAGTCGGGGAATCCAGTATAAAAAGCAATATCCTGATCACTGTCTTTATATCTTTCGATATCAAACCTGATGTTCTCTGATGCATATTTAAGGCGCTGTATTTCCCGAGTTAAATGTTCTTTTTCAACCTTTAGTTGCTCTTTTTCGGCACGGATGTCTTCTAGTTCTCTCTGGACCTTCTCCAGTTCTTCTGCTGTTGTTATAGTTTGACACTCCTTGTGCACAAGTACTGTGTTAACCACCTCGCCATCGGCACCGTGACACTGTTGATCCTGTGCCTGTGATTCGAGTTCTTTGCTTGTTGACGATTGCTTGTTTTTCTTCTCGTTTCCTAATTTTGTTGTCTGATCAGGATTTAACCGCTTTACTGGTTCTCTTCTCTGAGGCTTGTCCTTGGTCCATGGAAAAAGCGAAGGCAAGTGGGTTCTGCTGAGCTTTTCACCACCTTCGAAGTAGACTGAACAAATTCTCGTATATGTGTAGAGTCTAATTTTCCATTTCTAAAGTTGTTCGTGCAGCCAGGAACACAGCAGTTGAAGTGATGCGGCATAGCTAGTAGTAGTAAATCTCTCGATGTCTTAATAAAAATGGCTGCCGTGTCCTTCCAAACGATCCAAAGAGCCTGAGCAATCGCAATTCGTACCCAGTTTCCCACTCGATTAGTTACCGGCTAATTAGGGTGGAGGAAGAAGTTGAGTTGGATATGATAACATTTGGACAAATAGTTATGTTCTTAGAATGTTGAACATGCTTCATTTGGTTAATTTTGCATAAAATCTGAAATCGGCGAATTATGTCCAAACAATGCACGCAATCGAACAAAAAGTACATTAAAAATACTTTCTGATGCCAAACAAACCACAGGAACACAAAGAGCATAGTCTTCTGATCAATCAACATACATATGAAGCTGTAAAATAAGTTTCCAGTCCATAAAAGCCGATAGTTCGAACTAGTACAAACACGCTAGTATTTAAAGCTCAAAGGATTTTCTTCACAAGTAAACATTGTAGTGTCAAGCACTACACAATGCTTCCAAAACTGCAGGAAAACTCCCGTTTAAAAATTTCCTGATGCCCAAATAACCACAGCAGCTCACACAGGCTAGTCTTCTGAACAATCTACATTCATTTGAAGCTATCAAAATTGTTTTGGAGTCCATAAAAACCGATAGATCGAACTAGTACAAACAAGCTCGTTAGTTATAAACAGACTTCCGTTGCAAATAAACATTCTATGGTCGAGCGCGCTACAGTATGCTTCCAAAACTGTAGGCAAACTCCCGTTTAAAAAAATTCTGATGCCCAAATAACCACAGCAGCTCACACAGGCTAGTCTTCTGAGCAATCTACATTCATTTGAAACTATCAAAATTGTTTTAGAGTCCATAAAAACCGATAGATCGAACTAGTACAAACAAGCTCGTTAGTTATAAATGGGACATTCGATACACGCTAAGTTTGTGAAAAACATTACTAGTACTATTAAATGGAAAATGGGCGTTAAACTTTACTCGTAAAGAAGTACTTTATGAATATTACTAAACTGAATTGATACTAATAAATGGAAAATTTCGGGCGTGAAAGGCAAGTTGACTTTACGCCCAAAACATTTATCAGTATATTATTGAGTGAATTAATACTCATAAACGGACAATTTCGGGCGTGAAAGGCAAGTTGACTTTACGCCACGCCACGCTGACGTCGTTTTTTTTTTTACATTTTCTAGCTCATTTTCGCAAATCAAACAAAAAAAGGCTATATAACTAATAAATATATACATCTAAAATACTGTACGAAGTCTGGAGGACTGATGGCCCACACAAGCTGTTAAATTGGACCAGATTATACCACGCTCGCATTGATGGCGGATAAGTTGAATTTCCCGTGGCCCACGGAAAACTCAACTATCTCGTCTCTACTGCGCATGCGTATAAACCGATGACCATGCCCCTTTAAGGTTTTCTATTTTAGGGAGAGGTAACTGTTGTGAGGAAGTGAAACCCCTTAAATTATATTTGGTAACATCATGCTTTTTAGTGAAAAGATATGTAAGGCAATTTGGAGCCATGTTGTTAAGTACTTTAAACATGTGTTTGGCCTTTATTTTGGTTCTTCGAATTTCAAGAGTTTCCCAGCCTAAAGCGTTCAAAGCTTCTTGGTGGGGAATTTCGTTCAGTTATATGTGTAATTATTCTTGCAGATCTATTTTGTAATTTTTGCAGACGTTTTGATAGACCTTCACCGAGGGTGTCCCATACGTCACTACAGTAGTTGAAGTGGGGTTGCACTATGGCATTATATATGGAGACCAGTGTCTCTCTGTCCACGAAATCTCTTATTCTCCTGATGGCTCCAATACCGGATGTAATCTTTTTGGCTATACTTTCAATATGCTTGTCCCAAGACAAAAACTGATCAAGTTTGACACCAAGAACCTTACTATGGTAAACTTGTTATAAGGAGTTTTGATAAAAAAAATTGTTGAGCTGAGCAGCGAGGGTTCTTATGTTATAGTGGGAGCCAATTAGAAGAAATTCTGTTTTTGCCACATTAAAGACCCTGTGTCCGAGCCCATGGTGCTTTGCGCCAATGTTATGATTAGTTTGTTTATCATTCGGCCGCATAAATTAAAGGCCAGCTTTTAGGCGAACTAAAATGCTCTCGATTGTTTATAAGATTCATAAAAGAAGTAAACATACACTTTTGGATAACGAATTTCATAATTTCTAACGGATTAAAAACCCAATCGAGCCCACGAATTTCCCCCGGATGCTTCGAATATGATTTTAGCACTGAGTACTCTGCAGGAAGCCGGTTGTTCTGTCTTTAGATTCTAATTCGATTTACGAGTGCGACTTTTCACAACTCTACAAGCAAACACATACTCTTGTTACCTTGTTTTTATGTCTCCAGTATTACTAAGCTGTATTTGAAGATCTCTACTTTCCTTGAGAATGATATATTTTGAGTGCAAAATGAAATGTCGTACTCGCACTCGAGTCAAACTCACAGCGAAGTAACAGCTGAACTCGGCAGATTGGAGTTTGACCCGCGATCGTAGTTTTGGTAGCAAGACTTTCTGGACGTACTGGAGGATGAAAAAAAAAGGTTAAGGACATTGCTTTATCTGCTAATAAAAATGCAAAACATATACAGATACAGATAAGTCGTAACACCTCAGTGGAGCTTAGCCGTGCGAAAGTATAATTACGAATGTTCTTGATGCCAGAGCCCAGAAGTGGTTGCTTTGTATTTCCAACGAAGCCCGCCGGTCCCTTAGTGCAGCAAATCCCCGGGAAACTCACGTAGTAGTCCTTTTGAACCACAAGTGTTCTCTTGTAGACATAGAGAAAGTAAAATGTGGACTGCTGAAGGACTATTTGTCGAGTCACTTCGCCTCGCTGTCTCGGTCCTTTCTCCGGCATTCCTCTACTCGCCACTCTAGACCGGATTCGAACTAAAGTTTCATTTTAAAAAGTATATATACAAAAGTTAAGATAAAAGAAAGTTAGTTAAGCATATATACCTATGAATAATTACACGATGGCCCAAACTAGGGATGGATTTCGAAAGATTCGGGAGTCACATAACAACAACAACGATCTTTCTGATTTAGTAGCCTACGAAAATGACTTGCGCGCGCAAAGCACCATGGGCTCGGACACAGGGTCTTTAAGGCTCAATTTGTTTGCTAACAACCATTCCTTTACAAACTCAAGGTCCACATTCATGGCCCTCTCAACTTCCTCAATTGACTGACCAGATGCTGTTAAGTTAGTGTCATCAGCAAATAAGCGAGGGGTTGTTAGTTTTAAGCATTCTGGTAAATCATTTATGTACAAAAGGGCCAAGGGCCAAGGATAGACCCTTGAGGAATTCCGCAGCCAATATGGCTATCTGCAGACGTTACTCCATTAAGCTGGCACATCTGTTTGCGATTTGTTAGATAAGATTTTATAATGTTTAAGGCATTCCCAGTTATACCGTATATTTCCATTTTACGCAACAGTATTTCGTGGTTGACTGTATCGAATGCCTTTTTCATGTCCAGAAAAAACAACCAAATTAAACATCTTACGGTCCATGTTAATATAGCAGCTATTTGTACTGTCCAGCAGTGCTGAAACAGCAGAGTGTAGTCTTCGAAAACCAAATTGGCGTTCACAGAGGAGATTGTTAGCTGAGAGGTATTCGTGTAGTTGATCATATAGGATGCGCTCCATTATTTTACTTATTGCTGGTAAAATAGAAATTGGCCTATAATTGTCAGGCAAATTGCGTGGACCCTTTTTGTGAGCATGAAGAGGCAAAACCCTGGCGACTTTCCAATCATCCGGGAAACAACAAGAAATAATAGCCTGATTAAAAATGTATGTAAGGGATGGAGAAACAGCCGATTCAGCAACTTTTAGTATTTTGCCAGAGATCTTATCAATGCCAGTGGTTTTGGATTTAGATAGCCCACATAGGAGTTTCTGAACTTTGGCATTGGTAACACCTCTGAAACGTGACATTTCCGAATGAGGTGGCTTTACGAAACTTTCAAATGAAACACTTGAATCGGCCATCGTATGGGCAAGGTTAGGCCCAATGTTGATGAAATAATTATTGAAGGCTTCAGCTATTTTTTCTGGAGAATTGATATTAACGTCATTTAGTTTCAATTCGTTTACAGCAGTGTTGTTGCACATTTTCCCAAGAATATTATTAATTGTTCTCCACGCATCTTTAGGATTATCCTTTTGGTGCGTAATTTTATCGCGATAATAATTTGTTTTAGCCTGCCGCAAGGCGATATTAACCTTATTTCGGTAAGACTTATAGTCCTGCCAATCTGTGTTCTGTTTAGTTATTATTGCCTTGCGTTTTAGCTTATGCCTGATATGTATTATCTGTTTTATCTCCTTGGTCAACCATGGGATGTTAAAAGATCTCGATCTCTTGTTTTGGACAAGAGCGTGTTTGTCTAATATTTCAAGAAACATCTCCTTCCAGCAAGACCATATCGAGCTAATATCCTTCTCTAAGACGATCAACTCCCAGGGCTGACCAAGGAGATCCAAAATAAACTGCTGTTGGTTGAATCTTTTCATGTTTCTGAATTCAGTTATTCTGGCATGCCCTCGTGTTTTTGTGACAGGGTTTATTTTTCTGATTGCATAAATTAGACTATGATCACTAATCCCGGTATGAACTACGCCTGACAATGCGACTTTTTCAATAGAATTTGTTGCATGATGATCAATGAGAGTAGTATGCTATCCACCCACTAATTAAAATGCATAAAATTAGTAAGTCATTCGATCGATTCATCCAATCATCATGCGGCGGAAGTGAAAACCATGTTTAATATCTGTCAAACTCACGCATGGAATCTCAAGGAATCTCAACTCGAGCGTAAAATTCAAAACAAAAAAATATATACGAACTTGGAGAATGTCAGCTGAAACTCCGAATAAACATGTGAAGAAACCCAAACCTGTAAATGTCAACGACTTTTGCAGGATAATGTTTCCACGGCGAGAATCTGTTCAAGCCTTCAAAAAAAAAGAGAGCCGAGGCTTAATCGGCTAGCTGGTGTCTGAAAAAGTATTGGTCTTCATATTCCGAAATCTGCTGCTCTATCAGAACATAGTTAATAGAGTGGAATGGTTAGGAAACCCGGCAAACTCCAAAGGGGCTAACAAAGGCGCTGCGATTTAGGTTGGAAGGGGTAAGACAAAAGATTGTGCACGGTTATAGTTCATTAGCGTCCCCTGAACGACTGAACTCACGCGTTTCTATTGGCTGAATGATTAACACATTGGAATTTCTATTGTCTTTTGTGCACGTTCAAGGTTGAAAAAAGCTAACAAAGACCTATAACAAAGAAGGTCGCTGGGTTTCCTAACCATTCCACTCTATTAACTATGATCAGAACGAGTCTGTCGTTCCTGTGGAAGGAAGATTCGAAATGCAGTATAGAACTACACCTTTGTTCTTTCTTTAAATTCATCGCTGAGGGAATTCTCGGTATGTTTGTCGCCATATTAATTGGTTTCTGCTCTTATACATGCATCAGGAGTTCCGGACTTCCGGTCTTCCGGTTGGATCACACTGCATTCTGGGTAGGTGGGCATCAACTTCTAGATCGGCCATATTGGATGTGAGTGCAGTCAATTTTTGCTCCTTTGCAAGTTCAAAAACTTACTACCTAATACACGGAATATCTTACCTTTACAGATTCTTCAGTTGGGAGTTCTAAGTCGATGTTTAAGCTTTAGAACGGGATTAATAAAGTTTCCAAGTTGACTGCGCTCAAATCCAATATGGCCGCTCTCAGGAAGTTGATGCCCACTTTTCTGAGCCCACCTACCCAGAATGTAGTGTGATCCAACCGGAAGTCCGGAACTCCTGATGCATGTATCGCATGCCATGCATGAATAGAATTTAATTATTTCTGTCAATCACGCATTTTAGCCAATAGCAATACGCGGCCTTCTGAGGCCGAGAGTTATCAAAATAACCATGGCTTTCCGGCAGGCTCTCTCTTCCTCTCCACCCCACCCCCTCCTCCCCTTTTTTCTCTCGCCCCAATCCCCCTAATCTCCGCTAGCTGCGCTCCTATGGCCTCGCGCACGGTGTTGGTGATCACTCGCGTAACAAAAACATCACAACGTACATCGTGCGTTATACATCGTGCATCGATCCTTCCTGAAATGCTCGATGCACGATGGCTGATTCACGATGCTCGAATATCGAGCCTGCATTCCTTTCATCGTGCATATGTCGTGCCTTCATGGAGCCTAGATCGAGCCTTGGATGATTTTGGATCGTGCCTTCATCGCGCCTGGTATCGTGCCTTCATCGCGCCTGGTATCGTGCCTTCATCGAGCCCGGCATGGATCGTGCCTTCATCGAGCCTGGCAGCAAGTCATTCGTTTTGCTGCAAGTTGTTTAGTTTCTTTTAAAATGTATGGGTTAGTATCGCTATTTGTTTACGAAGGGTTGTGAAGGAATTTGGAAAAGTTTGGTCAATATGGCGAAAATAGCGCTAAAAACACACTTTTGACGCGCCCGCCAGGAACCCACTTCGCGGTAAACTGAAGAGCGAATAGAAATTAAGCTAAAATTAGACCGAGACCCGACGAGTTTTACTTGAAGTTGAACCTCGTGGTGTTCACAACAGTTTTTATTTCGACATCAAAAATACTTTTTATGGATGAAAACAGACCTGTTCTTCACTTTAGATGCACTGAGTTTAGCAAGAACCCGAATGGCATTATCTGGAGACAAAAATGTGCATATTTGTGGAAGATTTGAAAGTTGAAAACTACACGTTGAAATCACTAGAGTTAATTGAGACTTGAGTGGCGATACGATAAGGACACTGAAAAACGTGACAAAACGAGCTGTAGTGTAGAAGAAAACGAACAAACTTGTAAGTACTAACTGGTAAATACTCTCGTCAGTCTCATATGCCAGTTACCAAATGTGAATGCTGAATTTCTCAACCCATATGTAATAAAATATCTGATTTCTTTGATGAAACTGTGTCCTAATTAGTAAATTACGCGTGTTGTCGGAATAATTTCTTTGTACCGCGATTTTAGCTGAAGTTTTCTTTGTGTTTTTGGAAGTCTGCATGTACAGCCATTTCAGCTTTTGTGTATTTAATTTGACAGCTACATGTATATAGTTATTTATCACTAATCCAGCTTCGAACGTTCAATTCATTCGTTTTTGCTGCAGTCATTTTCATCAAACTTGCGAGAGTCTGAAGCTTCTCTAAATCATGCTCTATAAAGTTGAATTTTAGCCGATAAACGGAAATTAGAAAGATACTTTAAATTAGTATTTGCCTTCATGTGACAAGTTGTTTATAGTTTCTTTCAAAATGTACGAAGAGTTGTGAAGCAATTTGGAAAATCTTGAGTGGTCAAGATGAAAACTTTTGCTCGCTGAACAAGATGACTCTGACTGCTGCAATCTGAATGGTTGCCCCCTCATGGAGCTGCCATATAATAAAGAGATAAGTTATTATACCATTTGAATGTCCTGATATGCCTGATATAGGATTGTAAAAATTAAGTGCATGGATCAGTTGAAAAAGGCGATTATTCTAGAAACTGAATTCGGTTACACAGAGTGAACCTATATTCTCTAAATCTCCCTTAAAAAAACAGTACATACACTCATTGCATCCACTCTTTGCCATCCTTCATCAAAATTTTCTCAAGTATATGGTGCATCGAAAATGAAGAAACTATATATATTTGTACATAAGAAATATATGCAAATAGGAACTAATTCCTTGGCTGATAGATACATGTACATGTAGTATGGTCAATCTGAGCAACATTTCTTTGAAACTATGTATACTCAAAGCTTACAGTTTTTAAAAGTATGGCTCGCAGTTTAAAGTGAACTACAGATATAGCCTGATTTTTCAGGCTAAACCACAGACTGAAAAGATTATTGCAAATACTACATGGTCCAGGCTCAATTTTCATCTCTTTCCTTTCATAGTGCTTCTAACGTGAGTAACGACATGACTGCATGTACAACATCTAAAACCTTGATCAGGCACTAAAAGTGCACGGACCCAATTTGTCAAAACCTGAAAACAGTTTCATTCAAAAGGAGAAAGAAGTGACAGAAGACTATACTGCTTCAACTTGAATTCTATTATGCATTTTGGGTGTTTTCCAGTATTTCTCTCACTTTAGAAAATCCTTCTTGTAGTCCCGCCTGAAATTCATAGCTTAACTCAAGTTGGTTTGTGCAGTGATTATGCAAATTTATGAGCCTGGCATCGTGCCTTCATCGAGCCTTTGCCTGAATATTATCGTGCCTTTATAGAGCCCTAATGGTGCCCTCATCGAGCCTAACATAAAAGGCACGATCTAGAACTTTGAAGGCTCGATAATCGTGCCTCGATGCTCGATCCGAACATCGAGCCCCGAGGGCACGATACGCGAATCTGGCAATTTTGTGCATTTAAAATGGCAGTCTAACGCTACAAAATGGATTGTGTTTGTAAAACCATCAACAAACCACAAAAAATACGAAGTGCAAATGAAAATATAGTTAATGTGCATCACAAATGTATAACTTTTTCCCAGATGTTGGGGCTCGTTTCGAAGGTGAGTGACTTCGAAGTGTTTCTATTGGGATGAAAAATAGGTCAAAAACAGCTAAAATTAAGTTGTATGCTTTAGAAAAAAAGTGATTTTAAAAATCGTTTCGAAACTTCAGAAAACGATTTTCACTTCTCTTGGTGCACACGAACTACATCACCTTCCTGTGAAAAATCAAGCTGCTTCATTAAAGCATGGTGAAACTATGACACTAAATCTAGCGTTAGACTGTAAAATGTGAAAAGGTGATCACCAACATCGTGCGCGAGGCCCTATACTCCAGAGCCGCAACGCAGGCTATGTGTTTTAGGCTGACAAATTCCATACAAAAACACACACAGCGAATCTTTATAGCACTAGATCGGTAGTTGCCTTTTGTTGTTCGTCTGATATTCTTGCCTTCCACATGCTCTTCGTCCTCCCAGTCTTCTGAACTTCTCTCATATCGATGAAAATCTACTCTAATTCCGAGCGTGTGAAAATTATACAAAGAAAACATGTCGCTACAAGTTAACCGCAAGACTCCGGTGGGACGAAGTGACGTAAAAAACGACACAGGAATTAAATAATGTAACAAGATGGCGGCGCCCAGGTCTTCGCGGGGCCAACTTTGAGGGGCTCGTTCTCAACTCTGAAAAAGTTTTATCAAATTTTAATACATTTTCTGTACAAAGTACATCTGAAAGATGCTTTTGAGCCCAAAAGTGTTTTTCACTCGGGTATCACCTTTAAGATACTTGTGCAAGCGGTTATTAACGGCTGAGCCAATAAAAAGACGATGGCTTAATATGAATTTCGTGCGTTTCGACACGCTGAAAAAGTATCCACGTGCTAATAATACCCGCAACGTTTTACATGCTGATATTTAATAATTTTAAAAGCCAGAATACCGGGCAAATAACCTTCTGTGGTACCTGGATCAGCGCGAAGGAGCGCGTCTGACTGGCACGCCCAGATTTTCCGAAGTGAACTTCGGAATAAAACCCTCCCTATCCTTACGTCTGAAAACCTGGCTAGTGCAAATACTTTTCTATCTAGAGGAAGGAACCGTGGATAACCCACCCCTTTAAGAATGTAATGAGGCGTGATGTTTTTTCGTAGAAGAGAAGTATAGCGGGTAGTATAGCGCTTGTTGTATAGCGCGGATTCGACTGACCCGTAGGCCCAAATTATTAAATACTGTTCTTAATTTTCCTAGAGTAGATTTCTTATGTGTGGGACAAACTACAGTATGTCTGTAGCGTCACCGTAACCGTACTGTAACAGTGCTGTATCGTATTTCTGTAATTTAATTGGATCACCTGGACAAAAAACAATATATAGGGAAACCATTTCAACGTCACGGCATGCCGTACGGTAACCGTGCTGTAGTCAGTGCTGTAGGCTACAGCACTGACTACAGCACGGTTACCGTACGGCATGCCGTGACGTTGAAATGGTTTCCCTATATATTGTTTTTTGTCCAGGTGATCCAATTAAATTACAGAAATACGATACAGCACTGTTACAGTACGGTTACGGTGACGCTACAGACATACTGTAGTTTGTCCCACACATAAGAAATCTACTCTAGGAAAATTAAGAACAGTATTTAATAATTTGGGCCTACGGGTCAGTCGAATCCGCGCTATACAACAAGCGCTATACTACCCGCTATACTTCTCTTCTACGAAAAAACATCACGCCTCATTACATTCTTAAGTTTGTCCCACTCATACGAAATCTGCTCTATAGAACAGTTGACATAGGCCGGAATCTTTGGAGCCTTTGTGTTTGAGCTCCATATCGGGTCATTGCACTTATGACCGTCAGTTTGGGAGCGAAACCCGGAGTATTGCTTTATCATGTAGCTGCATGGGGTTCTCCACACGGGCTTTTGCTTCATCTGATTGGACACAATGCTCTTGAATTATGCATGAGTCTTAGAACGTTCTTTTTGAAACCACATTGACTTCCAATTTCATGCAGAGGATGTCAGCATTGTTCATCAGTTCTTCGACGATGGGTGTTGCAAGGAAAATTGCTATTCTATGTGTTCTAGTTTCTTTGGAAATAAAAATCATTCTCGCCGATGAACAAGGTAAATTGTATATGTTAACATGCTTAACCTATTTCTAGCACGTGACTGTCAAGTTGAAACAAAATATAATAGCCAAAGATCTTAGTTATTTAAACGGTACTTAGTCCTTCAATTTAAGGAGCAGTTCCTCGCAAAATTATTTCGATTATTCTTACATCTCTGTTTCGAAATAAAAGCTTTCAACTTTTGTTATCATGCTCCGAAGTCTCTCTTTATAATCGCGAACTTTGAATGAAGCTAAATACAACTATTTCATCGATAATATCATGATCCGAAAAGGTTTGAAATCTAACATATCGATCAAAGTCGAGAGGCATCAAGAACAACACATTTGGGTCTAGTTTTTTTATTTGAAATAAGTCTCAGTGTCGAGATTCTGTTACTTTTACAACTTTTGCAGCTTCGAATGGTACGTGGCCAGCAAAAAAGTATGCACGCTCATGATTTGAATTTCTCTTTAATGTCATAGTTATATAATAGTCACTCTTGAAAGCATTTTGTCTTAGTTTTCACATCATCACAGTTTTTGTAACTTTGCTTTGCGCTTTTATGAAAATATTGTTTGTCTCGAAAACAGGAGGCGAGATCACTCCACACGAAGTGTTTGCGTCGCTTTGAATTGATTCGTACTTTGAAAGAGTTTTCAAATAAAAGCACGTTGATACAAGAAACAGGATACACCGCTCTATATGCATATAAGTCTCTTATATTGGTGCAGGAGAACATTCATCTCATGTTAATATATATATAAGCCCTTGTAAAATCAAACTTGATGCTCGATTTAGTTGCAGACTGGTCGTCAAAGAACTTAGCAAAAAACACGCTAATGTTCATTGAGAATTCAAGTTTCTTGTATAAACACTGACCTTAGTTAAGATTGAAGCAGTATTTGAACGGTTATACAACAGTAAAGAAACTTGGTCTTCCATAAGTTATCGAATAATCAGCAGGCAGCTGAACAAGATGATATACATTTTATGTTTACCTTTTATTTCTCCTGGTGTGCTATTTTGTTAAGAAAAGTTAATTAAAGACAGCAAAGTCAAGTGAACTGACCAAAATGGAACTCACACGAAAATTACTTTCTAAATAATTCAGTTAAAGTCCAGTCATCAAATTACCGTTTGTTTTGCGACTCTATTATAACATTTCATTCACTTCTTTGACAATGTTTTCCTTGGTGTTTTTTTAATTATCGCTTTTAATTAAGAGGCCAAAATAATATGAAAAGAAAAATAAACTCAGCAACTTTGCTCTTACTACTAGTTTTGGTTTAAAAATAGGGGATAATAATGCTAGTAAAAAGGAAAATAAAGCATACACCATCAAAACTAAGATTTCTACGAAAGACACCAATTCCGACAGTGAGTAAGCAGACTAGAACCTGAATCATATTCCCAGAGAAACGATAGGCATCGGAACCCGGCTTTGCCTTGATTTAAAGTTCACATAAGTCCTATTCAGTATTTATCATTGCTTTAAAGGTCGGACTGGAAAAGAAAATGACCGACATAGGAAAACATATATATTAACGTCTGCCATCTTGTAGCAATAATAGGGGCAGCAAAGACTCGCTCCCAGTTCCTACTATCCCAGTCGCTACTAACTTAGTAGAGACTGGGTACGAGTCTAGGGGCAGCAGTGAACCGCCTTAAAATCCAAGATGGCGGCGCCTGCGAAATTCACGAGCTTCGCTCACTTAATTTATTCATGAAATGACAATATTAACTAACTAAAATCCTACCTTGAAAAATAAAAAAAACCTAACCGTTCAGTAAACAAGATCTTACCCACCTAGAGCTAGGGTTCTCAAGAAAAACTTCTCAAGAAAATGGTGAGGTAAAAAAATTTGAGAGATTTTCTGGAACTCGAACCTCGCTGCCGCCTACTCGTAAGGCAAACGTCGCAACCACTACACTAAACAACCATCGTCGCTCAAATGCTGTCAAATTTGTACATTTTAAAACCACTGCTAATTTATGTCAGTTTATATGATCATTTCATGAATTAATTAAGTGAGCGATTCCTCTCCTCAGGAAATTCAAAGCCCAAAATGGCTCATATCGGTATCCAAGTTTTTCATCAACTAAAATATATTTTCCAATTTTACTCAACAAATTTTCAATTTAGACTATATTGCCAACAAATTAACGGCAATTTGTTCTAACAGTCGCGGTTTCCTATATTAAAATAAGGAAATAAATTTCAATGACGTCATTTAAGTCCTAAACCAATTATATTTCCTTTTGCTTTGTCTTTATGTAAGCCCCAGGTATTAAAATATATTTTCATATAAAGATTGCAAGGATCAAATGTCTGACGCCTGAAAACAACTGAAAAAGAATAAACACATTCTGCACTCTGTTGTGCATCCTGGATTGTCACATGCAGTCACTGCACTTTAATATACTTCATCTGGGAGCTGGCATTTTTGAGCGAGCCAAGCTGGAGCTTTGATTGTCCAGTTGCTGAAAAAATATACTGTATTTCCCAATGGTATGCGGTGACTTTTGTATAGAAACGAAAAAAAAACAATGGCTAAAATCTTATCTGACCTGATCTCCACCACGGCACGTACGTCACAGCCACATGGAATGAAGAAGAGATGAATTGGGCTCCAGTCAAATCCATCCCCACACCCTCCCATGAACACTGAAAGTACCATGTAAGTACTGAAGCAAATCGAGTAACATCCCCGACGCCCTGGAGCCACAAAATTCTGGCCAATTGCCATCAAATGTCCCACATATCCACACCTAGTCCCTCCCGGGGGTGTCGCTACTACAATTGATAAGTGCTTCAAAAACTCATGAATAATTAATGAGCAGTTTGTCCAATCAGATGAAGCATATCATTCACGTGCATGCTCTTTATACCTGATAAAATCTCATCATTCTAAAAAGCCCGCGGAGGGATTTGAATTCTGTCCCAGGGGGAAACGGGGTTTAACTGAATGAGACAATGGATAAGCACTTTGCAACTCTTGGAATTTCTATTGATGTTTCAGCTTTCTCATTGAATTGCTAATTAGGATGAACATTTTATATAAAGAATACTAATGAACATGAAATTTTATATAAAGTTTCATCCTAATTAAGAATTCACTGACAAAGACCCAAAGATAGAAAAAAGTACACGGAACATAAGGTACCTAGATAATAAATTTTGCACTAAATTTACTAATATCAGCAGACTACCGAGATACACAGATAATATTTTTTTAATGAAGTTACCAACTACGTTTACTTGTTTACTGAGCCACTGTTTAGTTCAATTATTAAATCAAACTCAAATCCGTAAAATAAAAAAAACGTGCATTAAACTTAGTACATACATCCTCTTCATATTTTGTGACGAAGTCAAAAATTTAGAGTCTGCCGTCATTGTCAGTCACATCTATCGCTTCCAAGTCTTGAACTTTATCGATGTCAACCACGACACCAAATCCGTCAAGTGCAGCTTCTTGCCCTAGCTTGTTCTTTGCCACACTATGCTTTCAGCATTGCGAAACGCCGCTTCAAACAACATAGTTTGTTATTTTCGTCATATGTCATTCCCTTGAGATGTTCGTTATCGCAGGCGGTGATTACTCGAATATTTTGCATGGCGTTGTGAATACAAAGGTTCAATGGTTCATTAAGTAACCATTATAAGTTTTTGAAGCCGTTTAATAAACTCGCAGCACGTGTTTTATCAGGTCTAAAACTCTCGGGCTGCGCCCTCGAGTTTTAAACCCGATAAAACAATGCTGCTCGTTTATTAAACAGTACATAACATTGCAAGAATAAAATATGTGATTCCTGAAAAACAACTGAAAAAATAAACAAATTCAATGTCATGACTCAATTCATTTTCAACTTATTTCCATAACGTTTCTTAAATAACGTCATGTCAAGGATTTATAGTGCATTTTAAAACAAATTACGACCATAAATTGACCAGAAATTATTAAACAAGATTTAAAACACTTTACTACATCCAAATCAACGACTTCTGGCTAGGGCTTATAAGCAATTTAATGAACGACTGTTCTACTGAGTGACTCTTAACACTCTTCTTATGCAGAGCGTGCCGATTGTTCGCATCAACTAATCAATTAAGATCATTCATTGTTTTTCAGACGCGTGTCGTTCTGTGCAGTGGAAGACTCCAGTTCAAAATAAGACTTTTACTGGTCACGTGATCAAGAACGTCACCGTTAACAACGCAGGCGCGTGTGAAGTGCATTGTTTCCTAGAACCTGAATGTACGTCATGCAACTTCAAACGTGATTCACTGAAATGTGAGCTGAGTTCTTCTAACGATGAAGTGCATCGAAGTGCTTTGGTGGATTGTCAGCAATGTGTTTACCGTGCAATCAAGGTAAGACGCATTTTGTATGATGTAAATGTGTCATATTAAACGTCTAACACTTTAATATCAATATATTAAATAGGATAACTGCATTGGGGTCCAGTGTCCAGCCTCTAACATGACCTGTCAATCAGGTTATGGTGACGTTCATGGCTATCGCTGTGTCTTCTGTAACACAGGTAACCCAGTAACATCAATGTCGTAAAAAGTAGCATTCCATAGACCTTATTCATATGTGCATATTTCTGTTCCAATATTTTATTCACATTGCAAGCACTGACCGACTCGAATGCATTACGGCTACTTTGGTCATGCGCACTAATCACTTTTTTCTTTTGTTACTTACTATACCTATCTATTTGCTATAACTGGTCTTATATTGTCTCTTATCCCTGTATTCCTGAATCAGTGTAAAATAAAATGAAACTTAGAGCCGAAACATTATCATTACCATGTGACAGCGCATGTCGACGTTAGTGATCTTGTGAAATTAGTATAGACCTTATTTATAACTGTGTATTCCATTTCAATAGTGTATCCACATGTACAGAAAACATGAATGTACCCGTAAGACACGCGTAGGCCATAGTCAGTTCTGATACCACAACCATTTATTCACAATAACCTACGGCTCTAAAGGAAGGTAAAACTATGTTAATGCATATCCATCAACATAAAATGCGAACAGACTAGGCACAAAACAAACATAAATATATATTTTACTTTAACGGTGAACCTTCGACCATAAAAACATAACGCGTTGACTGAGTCCAATGACAAATGCAAATTCAGAACAGTTTACAGCCATAGAAATATATACACTAACTTGAGAAAATTAATATGTAACAGTGTACATGTCAACTTAAAGACACAAAAGAAACATAAACAGTAAGAGCCAGGGCTATGCACAAAAAAAAGACACGTAAATTAAGGTACAAAACATATTAAGAACTGGCTCGCAAACAGGAACGCAACGAACAATGCAAACTAACAAAGCAAGCAATCGAAGTTTCGCGCCTACAAGAAAATAAATAAATACATATTTTATTTGTTAATTATAGCAGGCTGAGTATTACAGCTGGTGGGGTCCAGCTTTTACTCCTCACACACTCCCCACTACATTGACTGTTTTGGACCAACATATCCTCGTTCTAGAATTACCAATAATCAGTAATTGGGTTTTGCTCTTCAATTATCAATAATCGCTAATTCTGGAACACAAATTAAACAATGACATTCTTAAAACCAGTCAAGGATAAAGATAAACAATTGTCCAAATCCGAACGGCGGTAGACGCGCTTAGTGTAGTGGTCGTGACGCCTGCACTGCCAAGCACAACACGCAAACGATTACGAATTCAAGCCCGAGTAGGAGCGCTCAAATAATTTTTTTCTCTCGTTTACCTTCTCTTCTTGTTTACCTGTGAACCCTAGCTCTAGGTGAGTGAGAACCCGTCGTTTACCCGCGAACTCGTCCGATGGTTAGGGTAAGGATTTGTCGTAGTATTTCCAATAATCGGTATTTCAAGCGTGTTTGCCATTTACTGATTATTGGTAACTGTAGAGCGAGGATGCGTTGTTTGGACACACTACACTCTCACGGTTGATTTTTACTGAGGGAGGAAAACCGGAGAACCCGGAGAAAAACCCTCGAATGCAGATAAGGAATCAACAACAAACGTAACTCACATACGGTGCCCGAGCCGGGAATCGAACCCGGGACCGCAGCGGTGAGAGGCGAGTGTTTTACCACTGCGCCAACCTGCATCCCCTACAATCGACATTAGTGATCTTGTGATATTAGTATGAGGGGGACGTGGGGGTTTGCGGATTTCAGCTAATATTCTTGCGGTTTTTCGGTAATGTTGATTTCAAAATGCGGTTTTGGAAAACACAGCGGTGTGCGGATCTAATGCTTTTTGACAAGCGGTATTCGGTGAAGGTTTTTAATTCTAGTTTGCGGTTTCTGATATTGTTGTGATCTGATGTCGCAATGTCTTTAATATTCAACTCTACGTGACGTAGTGGTGAATTTTGGTTTGCAATTCCAGTTAATATTTCACTTGATTGTCTGTTATCCAATGATAATGCTGTTTTCAAGTTCGTGAGTTGTAATCTGAACTAGCTTTGGACCCTTTGCGACCTCGTTGCCTCGGCCAGATATTGCAGAACCTACATTTATCACGTCGCGCCATGTCGCAAGGTCCGCAAGCGAGTCCCGAAGCTATAATTGACTGCGTTGCTCTTTATACGAAGAGTGAAAAGGTGGGGAAAACTACCTAAGGAAACACAAATTTAGATTTAAAGTTGGAAAGAAGAAGCGGGTGGTGAAGCTACGGGAAACGATTTGGTAAGTTGATAGACGGTCAAAGACCGATTATATTTATCACAAGCCACATTCATACGAACTGAATAGATTTGAATAGTGCAGCCATGCAGTTTACATTCATGAGTGTTGTTAGCCTGATAATGCCTACGAGACCAGACCGCCCGGGGGTTTCTTCCTATATTCGGCTGGTACGGGTGATCGTCGTAATTTTTAGGGTTTGAAATCGGCGATTTAGTATTTTTTAGGGGTTGTCCAAGGGAAATCCATTTTTAGGGTGATTTTTAGACCATGAGGTACATTTCAGTGTGGGACATTTTTCACGGTTTAGTATTTTTTAGGGTATTTTTCGAGGTTTTCAGACGGTCACTCCTACCCTTTTTACCTTGAAGAACCCCCCCCCCCCCCGGGCCAGACCATTGCACCGGGCGAAAATCCCCTACTCGTACGAATAGCACAGCAGGATCTTTAACGTCCACCGTATACAGGGTTAAAAGTGAAGTTAGACGGGAGATGTCGGAAGATGTGGTCTAACCGTTTGCAGATGTCACTGAAGCAAATGCAGCGCCTTCTCCTCGATTATTTTAAGACCCTGAGTGTTGGCCTGGCCGGAATTTGAACCCACGACCTCCCGCACTGTGCTATAAACCAGGACTATTTTGCTAACAAACTATAGACAGTTGACATCAAACTCGGTGACTTGATATGAACTCTGGGATATATCACATCTATTACGACCATTACCCGGCATTAAACAACTGAGGTTGTGTGTCATTTTAAGAAAGAAAGCGCGGTTGAACTTATGTCCGAGTCCAAAGAACACTGTCACTGCATTGATCGTAGCAGAACCATCCTTTGTTATACATACGGTAAGTAAACTTCATTGACCTTCATTCCATGCGATATTTTGCAACTTTTGGTGACTTTGGTGCTTGTATCATTTTTGTTTAAAACAAAATAACCAACATCGTAATTCGTTACATTGAAAAAAAGAGAGCAAAAACGATATATTGAAAATAAAAGAGGAAAAATAAAAATAAACGGATTTTAATTAGAAACTAAATTTTCGGTTTCGGAATTTCGTTGATTTGTGATGCGGATTTTCGGTTTTTGACGATGTTTTTCGCGGTTTTACAGTTTTAGAAATCCCCCCATGTCCCCTCTAGTATAGACCTTATTAAAAATGTGTATTCCTGTTTCAATAGTTTATCCACATGTACAGAAAACATGAAGAGTAATGTGAAAGAGCATGTCCACATTTATTTAGTGATCTTGTGAAATTAGTGTAGACATAATATTCATATCCGCGTAATCCACATGTACGCCAGTATATAGATAACTAGTATACCACTGACTATCATGTCATAGATGCTGTAACTAGTATACCACTATCATGTCATAGATAACTAGTATACCACTGACTATCATGTCATAGATAACTAGTATACCACTATCATGTCATGGATAACTAGTATACCACTGACTATCATATAATAGATAAATAGTATACCACTATCATGTCATAGATAACTAGTATACCACTATCATGTCATAGATAACTAGTATACCACTGACTATCATATAATAGATAACTAGTATACCACTATCATGTCATAGATAACTAGTATACCACTATCATGTCATAGATAACTAGTATACCACTGACTATCATGTCATAGATAACTAGTATACCACTATCATGTCATAGATAACTAGTATACCACTGACTATCATGTCATAGATAAATAGTATACCACTATCATGTCATAGATAACTAGTATACCACTGACTATCATGTCATAGATAACTAGTATACCACTATCATGTCATAGATAACTAGTATACCACTGACTATCATATAATAGATAACTAGTATACCACTATCATGTCATAGATAACTAGTATACCATTGACTATCATGTCATAGATAACTAGTATACCACTATCATGTCATAGATAACTAGTATACCACTGACTATCATGTCATAGATAACTAGTATACCACTATCATGTCATAGATAACTAGTATACCACTGACTATCATGTCATAGATAAATAGTATGCCACTATCATGTCATAGATAACTAGTATACCACTGACTATCATGTAATATATAACTAGTATACCACTATCATGTCATAGATAACTAGTATACCACTGACTATCATATAATAGATAAATAGTATACCACTATCATGTCATAGATAACTAGTATACCACTGACTATCATGTCATAGATAACTAGTATACCACTGACTATCATGTCATAGATAAATAGTATACCACTATCATGTCATAGATAACTAGTATACCACTATCATGTCATAGATAACTAGTATACCACTGACTATCATATAATAGATAAATAGTATACCACTATCATGTCATAGATAACTAGTATACCACTATCATGTCATAGATAACTAGTATACCACTGACTATCATGTCATAGATAACTAGTATACCACTATCATGTCATAGATAACTAGTATACCACTGACTATCATGTCATAGATAACTAGTATTATACCACTATCATGTCATATATAACTAGTATACCACTGACTATCATGTCATAGATAACTAGTATACCACTATCATGTCATAGATAACTAGTATACCACTGACTATCATATAATAGATAAATAGTATACCACTGACTATCATGTAATAGATGACTAGTATACCACTATCACGTCATAGATAACTAGTATACCACTATCATGTCATAGATAACTAGTATACCACTGACTATCATATAATAGATAACTAGTATACCACTGACTATCATGTAATAGATGACTAGTATACCACTATCATGTCATAGATAACTAGTATACCACTATCATGTCATAGATAACTAGTATACCACTGACTATCATATAATAGATAACTAGTATACCACTGACTATCATGTAATAGATGACTAGTATACCACTATCACGTCATAGATAACTAGTATACCACTGACTATCATATAATAGATAAATAGTATACCACTATCATGTCATAGATAACTAGTATACCACTATCATGTCATAGATAACTAGTATACCACTGACTATCATATAATAGATAAATAGTATACCACTATCATGTCATAGATAACTAGTATACCACTATCATGTCATAGATAACTAGTATACCACTGACTATCATATAATAGATAACTAGTATACCACTGACTATCATGTCATAGATAACTAGTATACCACTATCATGTCATAGATAACTAGTATACCACTGACTATCATATAATAGATAAATAGTATACCACTATAATGTCATAGATAACTAGTATACCACTGACTATCATGTAATAGATGACTAGTATACCACTATCACGTCATAGATAACTAGTATACCACTGACTATCATATAATAGATAAATAGTATACCACTATCATGTCATAGATAACTAGTATAACACTATCATGTCATAGATAACTAGTATACCACTGACTATCATATAATAGATAAATAGTATACCACTATCATGTCATAGATAACTAGTATACCAGTATCATGTCATAGATAACTAGTATACCACTGACTATCATATAATAGATAACTAGTATACCACTGACTATCATGTCATAGATAACTAGTATACCACTATCATGTCATAGATAACTAGTATACCACTGACTATCATATAATAGATAAATAGTATACCACTGACTATCATATAATAGATAAATAGTATACCACTGACTATCATATAATAGATAAATAGTATACCACTGACTATCATATAATAGATAACTAGTATACCACTATCATGTATTATAGTTCACCACAACTTTTTGGAGCGCGCTCATTGGCCAAAAGCGATCACGTGACGTGATAGTCGCCCTCCGCGGATGCAAACTATCAGGCGTTATAGTTCACCACAAAATTTTAGCACGCGCTCACTGGCCAAAAGCGATTACGTGACGTGATAGTTGTCGTCCGCGGATGCAAACTATCAGGCGATAGTGCCCGCTGATAGTTTCCCTTGGGAATTTGATGTTCTTAAAACTAGCATATAAGCCCTCGAACTTCGTTCTCGAGCTTATATTTGCTTTAAGAACATCAAATTTCCGCGGGCAACTATCAGCCGATAATTCTTCGATGGACACAGTCTATTTGTATAATAGTGCCCGCTGAGAGCGGAAGGCGATTTTGTGATGAACAATAACGACAAATAGACTGTGTTTGTCTCGGAACTATCGGCTGATAGTTTGTTTTAAGAACATCACATTTCCGCGGGCAACTTCACCCGATAGTTCCTCAACGAACACAGTCTATTTGTATAATAGTTCCTCGACGGACACAGTCTATTTGTATAATAGATAACTAGTATACCACTGACTATCATGTAATAGATAACTAGTATACCACTGACTATCATGTAATAGATGACTAGTATACCACTATCATGTCATAGATAACTATATAGTATACCACTGACTATCATGTCATAGATAACTAGTCTACCACTGCCTATCATGTCATAAATATAGTTTCCCTCTGCAGATTAATCCTCCAGAGTCTCGGTATTATGAATATAGACAATACTATGGTGCAACTTCTATTTACTTTTGTATTAAAAAGTACGTTTTAGAAGCTTAAAACTGAGGTCGAACGAAATGGAAATCAAATTGAAATGAAAATTACGAAATTTTATTTGCATGAATTAATGGCATAATAAGCAGGGGCGAATAAAAGATTGATCCACTAGCACTGGACACCCCACCCTCCCCACCCCCATCCAGTTTAACCAGTTTAAGCTGAATGAGAATCAACTGCATGACTTTGTTTCAATGTTTTCAATAGTGAGACCATTCTATTGCTTCACAAATACATTTTCCATCTTATGCTTATCAAAGATATCACGTTTATTCAATCTAAACTAAATCAATTTCATTAATTATGTCTTCATAGGAACCTTCGTCCTGCAGTTCCCACGTAGTTTACACTTGGATCACGTGTCATACGAGAAACGTATCGACATGACTGCCTTCACTGTGTCGTTATGGCTGCAAACCAATGAAGTATCGGGATCGACTGGACAGTCTGTAGTCAGTATCTCAACAGATATTAACCCCAACGCATTCCAAATAAGACTAAAGTCAAATAAAATCGTACTGTATGTTGGCCTCGTTAGAAGGTATTATAACCATATTGAATATAATTTTAAAATTGCACGGAAAAACAAAGTTTCGAGAGTGTTGCGTTGCATGATAGATGGTCGCCCAGACTGATTGCATTAAAATGTTAAACGCAATTACAAAATACTCTATTACAATACGGAATAACTGATTGCACTCAGATCTGGAACTAACTCTAAAACTCCTTCTAAAATCATACATTTTAATTAAGAGTGCTGAAACTCGCACCTGTGGTCACCTCCCCCCAGACTTGGTAACTATACACATTGGCCGTTTTCACACTAGAAGACGGACAAATCATCTGGACGGACAAGTCATCTTAGACGGACAAGTCGTCTGGTGTGAAAACGGGACGGACAAAATTTTGGAAGTACAAGTAAAATGAAAAATTTTGCGACGAGAAAAGACAAAAATAACTATTCAGAAAGGCGTTGCCATGGATGCTGGACAGTAATCCTGTACCGCTCGAGACCTGTATTCTGATTGCACCCATTATACTGTACTGTAGCTCTATTGTTTTCGTATTGCACGTTCTAAAGGTTAGGGTGTTTTGTATTATTGGGAAAGCCAATGCTGTGGCTCGTTTCGAGCGGTACAGGATGGCCCATGCTGGATGGCAAGCCATCTTTAAAAATGCTGTTTTAGAAAGATCGACAATCGATTGGATCGGAGGTGAAAAATAGCATTTACAAATGAAGTCAGATATTTTGTTGCCATCCAGCACAATAACCTGAATGCCTAGCTGCAAAAGGCCCATTGGCCGGTAACTATAATCGAGCTGGAAACTGCGAAGGCTCCTGGGATCATTTGGAAGGACGCAAGAGAGCGTTACTTTGTGCTGTGTTCCTGGCTGCACAATAGTTCTACGAATGCTATACAAACCTAGAGTATTAATTACCGGATACTTGAGACTAGAAAGATATATGTCGTTTAAGTCCTACCTTGTAAAGTAAAGCTAAAATGTATAGAATAATTAAACACATATACGATGATTTATTCATGGTTGAAGGTTCTCTTCGAAGACTGACACACTTACCATGGAAAATAACCTCAAACGCGGTTAAATTCTTTACGGAAAACACTAAGCAGGAAACGACAATAAGAACAGTCAAGCGATCATGAACAAACAATCATGCTTTTAAGAACTCGAATCTCAATCATTCTACCAGGTTCAGAACAACGGCACCAAGTCGAGATTGGGGTAGACAAAAATACAGTAAATGTATAAAATGTATATTCCAATCTCCACTTGGTGCCATTGTTCGTTGGCACTGGAGCGGAATGCGGGAAAGGTCTATTCGAAGCGAAAGGAGAAAATCATTTTGTGTCGACTCTCGTCAGTTTATTTTCTAAGTAGGACTTAATATGAAGGGCACCCAACGAAGTTTTCGGTTAAAAAGCTGTTCGGGAGAGTAAGTTAGCCTTCGGATTTGAAAAAAATGTACCTAGAAAATTGTTTTCTGAAATACTGGCTAGAAAATTAGTTTTCAATCCCTAGAAAATTATAGAAGAAAAGGGAGACTAAAAGGTTTCCCCTAAAATATTCATGCGTATTCGTCTCATCAATAGAGTAAGAGCTTTCCCCTAAAATATTCGTACGTTTTCATCTGATCAATAGAGGCAGAACGATCAGGAAAAAAACTGGTTGGAATGGAAAAAAACACATATTATCACAAATCATTTAGTGAAGCGGCCACCTAAAGTTTTCGAGAACACATTTTCATTCTCTAAGAAATTCCGACATCTAAAATCCGAAAGAATAAACCTTTAGCAAATGGAAGTCACTTAAAAGAATTGCCTAAAGGAAAAAAGAACCCGTAAAAAAATTGTACCTCCACAAAACTTTGCAACATGAAGTTACTTGGGCTAGAAAATTCTTGTTATGTTCTAGACTACTAACAAATTCGTAGGCCGGGAATATTTTGCCATAGTATTTTCGGTTGACGCGATTTCCACCTAGAAAATCCGAACAGCTAATAGCTTTCTAGAATACGTCAAAAGACATAGTAGGCGCCTTAAAATGGCTAGATGAGCTGCATACAACTGGTTTGAAACGAATTTCAAAAAGTACTCGTTGCCGGTGCCCTTGTTAATATGTCTTCCCAGTAACCACAGGATCCTTAGGTATCCGGTGATACTGTAGGTTTGTAGCATTTCTAAACTTAAGCTGTTTCTGCAGCACTGCACGTTGTTGTGATGCGGAACAGCTACTAGGGAGCTTAAGCAACCAGGACGACGACGGCAATGACGACGAAACGTAGAAAAGGGTATTCTCCTGAGATTTGATGTTTATTATTTCCTTTAGTTGCCTTCAAGTGCCTTTTATAGCCATATTTTCGGAAAATGTGATCAGGACAGAGTTCCGTTAAAGTGTTTATGAAACCAAATTTTGCATCTTTATTTTATTGCAGAATAATAAAGTTCATTCTTTTCTTATTATCAAAAGTATATTTATTTGTCAGTTCCGCCTTCGGAAAGGTCTCTTTTTCGCCATTCAAATCGACTACATTATGCTAAAAACTGTCCGGTTTGCCGCGCGTCCAAATGAGCTGCGTGACGTCACTGTGAGAACTCGTTGTTACAATTCAAACCACAGGTAGCCCCAGCTTGGGATCTGTATAACATTAACAGCATTTGTATGGGATTTTTTAGTTTTCCATGAACAACGTAAATCTTGAATAAAACTCGGCAAAAACCTATACAGTGTCTTCTTGAGTTCCTTAACTATCTCTGTGCCATGTTACAGCGAATTTTAGCAACATTTGGGTTTTAAGGGAAAATTTTGCTAAAATTCGCTGTAACATGGCACAGAGATAGTTGGAACTCAAGAAGACACTGTATAGGTTTTTGCCGAGTTTTATTCAAGATTTACGTTGTACATGGAAAACTAAAAAATCCCATACAAATGCTGTTAATGTTAATATACAGATCCCAAGCTTGGGCTACCTGCGTTCAAACATGGCGGACTCCAGCGGGAAAGTTTCAGAGAAAGCTAAAAATAAGCGAGGAGGTAGAATATATTGTGTGGCTATTGGTTTACGTCCCGTATTTAACTTTATCACACGCCAAAATACAATGGACATTGAAGTACTAATATCCAGTGTTACTCATTCACAGTTTGATACAACACAACTACAAGAAATAACTCGCCAAGAACTCGATGATAACTTTAATACTCCTATACTTTTATGCTGAAGCCAGAACAGTGAATGGCAAAGAATGTAACGTTCGCGTTCTCCTTTGAACGTAAAATTTGGTGTTTTCACGTTGTGTTTTTGCAGAGAACGGTCAAAATGTAGGCGAATGTGTGCATTTTCACGTGTAATTAAGGCTATTGTTTTAAGCCGTCGTCCTAGACCGCGTCGTCGTGGTTGCTTAAAGTGCATATAAGCCCTGAGTAGAGGCCATAGACAAAGGATTCGGGAATAAAAAGTTGATTTGATTGATTTGTTATGGTGTATTGACCGTTCAAAGTTGCCCAAAAACGTGCCTTGGGTTGCCTGTGGACGAAAATCAAGCACACGAGAGCGCTTTTCAAAATTGGCACTGGGTCTAGTTTTGACGTCATCAACAGAATACGTTCGATGCGCCATGGGATGTTATCGCAGTTCGGCCATATTGGGTGAAACAATAGTTTTGGCCCCGGTAGCCTCGCACTGGTTGGTTTCAGAACGAGTTTACCGGACGAAAACAAAGGTTTTTATTCTCCTGGGACTCAACTCAGGCTTGCCGAATAAAGCTCTCCTAAACGTTTAGCGCGATATTATCATCTTTCTCGGTTATCTATTCAATTATTTTGCAAATAAGCCAACGCTTTATAGCCGCGAAGGGACGAGTTCTGTTGATGACGTGACGTTTTATTCTCGTCCCAGTCTCGGAACGTGCGCGGAAATTATTCTACATTTGGAGGTTTAGTCGCTAAAAAAATATTGAAAACATTTTTATTTAAAAATTTTGGAATTCGTTCCCTACCTTTTAAGGTCTAATCTGTCAGAAAAAAGAATAACTGGCCAGGACTTATATGCACTTTAAGCTCCCTAATAAGTCTCTCCAGTGAGCACTCTATATAATTTACTCTTCTTAATATTTATGCGCATATCTAACTCACTACTCGAAAACGTGCAACCGAGTTCGAAAGGACAGTTAAATATTTTTCCTTTTGTCACCAACGCATAGAGGAACACAGCAATGTTCCGTCCGCGACGCCATTTTGCTTTTCAGCTAAGCAACGATGCGGGGTAGCCTCGTTTTCGAGTAGCTAATTATATGCGCATAAATATTAAGAAGAGTCAATACGGACCGAGACTCAGAAATGTGTCAGCAATACTTTGTGAAACTTTGTCACAATCCGGCTTGGTTGCTTGCGTGGCGCAGTGGTTAAGATATTCGCTGTCTATGCGAAGCGTCAAGGGTTCAAGTCCCAGTATAGCCTGCGTACAGCATCCCCTACTTGAGGGAGAACGGCGATTTCATCGTTTCCGTTTCTCCCCATGTAGGGTCTGCGACTCAGAGCCCAAAACCGTGTCCGTGACGTCACTTCCAAATTTCTGGTAATTAGCTATTTATGCATAACGAAGTCAAAACGAGATGGCGATTGAAATGAGATTTCGAAGTGTAAAGTCTGTCGCAGAGGAAATTTCTCTCGAATTTGGAATCTCCCATCTCTCCAATGTGAACAGCTTAATGCTTTATGTAACTTTATTCGTGGGAAAGATGTGTTCGTGAGCCTTCCAACATGCTCAGGAAGGTCACTGATATTTTCAACTGGCGGCCCCTTCAAACCAACTCGCGGCCAGGTTCGGGCTTTTTGAAGAAAAATGCATTTGTCATTGAAATCACTCCGCTTGTTGCCCTCATGAAGGATCAAGTGAAGCGCTTACTTGGTCATGGATTTAAGGTGAATATTTGAGCAGGAATTTTAATTGTCTGAACAGAGATAAATAAATGTAATTTACAGTTTCGCTCGGTACGAACCACTATTATATTCTTGGCAGGGAGATCGAGAGAAACATAGCAGAACTAAACAAATGCTTCATTACTTCGATCCCTGTAAAAAAAAAAATTCCCAACCTCCAAACAACATGTTAATAAAGACCTCCGTGTAAATCCTTAATGAGGGCAACAAGCGGAGTAACTTCAATGACAAATGCATTTTTCTTCAAAAAGCCCGAACCTGGCCGCGAGTTGGTTTGAAGGGGCCGCCAGTTGAAAATATCAGTGACCTTCCTGAGCATGTTGGAAGGCTCACGAACACATCTTTCCCACGAATAAAGTTACATAAAGCATTAAGCTGTTCACATTGGAGAGATGGGAGATTCCAAATTCGAGAGAAATTTCCTCTGCGACAGACTTTACACTTCGAAATCTCATTTCAATCGCCATCTCGTTTTGACTTCGTTATGCATAAATAGCTAATTACCAGAAATTTGGAAGTGACGTCACGGACACGGTTTTGGGCTCTGAGTCGCAGACCCTACATGGGGAGAAACGGAAACGATGAAATCGCCGTTCTCCCTCAAGTAGGGGATGCTGTACGCAGGCTAGTCCCAGTAGGACCGACAATATTTTTTTACCTCTAGTTTATCTTCTTTTCTTGTTTGCCTGTGAACTCTAACCACAAATTAGCCGTAAAACCTCGTTATTTACATGGGAACTTAAGGTTACTCAGACTGGCTAGGGTGTTTTTTAAATTATCGGGTAAGCTATTGTATTCTGATAAATAGGGAAAGACAGACGTATTTACCTATGAACTCCATAGCCACAAATTAGCCGTAAAACTTCGTCGTCTACCTGGGAATATGTTTTCGAAGTGGTTGTGTTTGTGTGTCAGTTACTGGTTTCTGAGCAGAATCTATCGCTGAAACATTTCTTGTCTCGGTCCGTGTTATGTGGTGCTCACCAACTCTCTCTCTCTCTCTCTCTCTCTCTCTAGATGTTTTGAAACTGGCGGCGGTGTCCTTCGTAACGATCCCAAGAGCCTTTGCAACCGTAACTCGCACCCAGTTCCCTGCTCGATTAGTTACCGGGCAATTCATTCTATTTCCCATATAGTTATATGAGAAATGCTTGATCAAATTAGCGAATCGTTAATTATATCGTTTAAAAACGTTAATTTATCCGATAGTGCATTTTGCCTTTGCTGTTGTGTGAAAAGTTTTTATTGTTAGTTATTTAGTTGTTTCGTTTCACTAGAACAATTAAAGAACCAATTATGGATGGTAAGTGGCACCACATCTGCGCGACCTGGGGGAAAACCGGTGGCAACCTGACATTCTATATCGATGGCTTAATAGCAGAAACGGGAACTGGATTCAGTGAAGGTTTCTCTTACATCCAAGGCGTTGTAGTGCTTGGTCAAGATCAGGATAAATACCCTGGAGGATACAACATGGTGCAAAGTTTTAACGGGAACCTGGCGAGTGTAAATATTTGGGATCGAGTCCTCTGGCATGAGACCATTTTGAAACTTGCCAATGAGTGCCCATCGGGGAGGGGGAGCGTCATGAATTGGGATGATGTGATTTCTGGAATTCATGGCGCAATCGAAGTGAAATGTCCTGCGAAATGCGGACATTGAATTGGAGTTTTTCTTTCAAAAATCTTTGGAATTATAATCTCACTAAAATTATTGAGTAGCTCAGGAAAAACTGTGTTAGCATGAGACAGACTGATATTATAAAGGGACTATCGATATGTTCATTTTGCAATAGCTTTTCGGCATTTAAATTTTCTGCTGTAATTGTTTTAAAATGAAACTGCCTTTAATTAGTTAGTCTTCATAAAATAGAAGATTAGAACAAGATTATTCATTGTAACCGATCCTCTATATTCAACACCTTCATTATACTTTGCTGTAATATTTATCATCTTTTCTGTCAATCAATTTATCAAAAAGGATCTCCACTCTAAGAGGGACCGCTCCTCACCTTCTCTCGCCTTTTGGGATTAAAGTCGAGTAAACAGGTTAGTAGCCCTCTCCTGTTAGAATTCTAAGTTGCCGAGCCTAAAATAAATATAAGCGACAAAAAGTAAACAGTAGGAAGTTACTTACTCGGTAATGACTGTCAACAGGGGCGGATTTAGGGGGCGAGGGGGCTGTGACCCCCCTTTCGTTGGCTGTGATACATGCCCCCGCACCCCCTAGCTATTAGGGACCTTAAAGTGCCAATAACCCCCAAAAAAATATTTTTGACGTCTATTCTGTATAGCGCCCTGACAAAGAATTCGAAAAAATAAAAGTGAAAAAACTAAACTTCGACGATTTTACTGGTGTCAAAGTCAGCGAAAACACCCGTTTTGGGCTTCCTGTTTCCAGTTGGAAGTCAGCGCGAGTCTTGGTGAGGGCCTGGAATTATGACGTCAATCGGGCGCATTTTACTACAACTACCAGAATCCTTTGCACGGTTTCTTTTGTTCCTTTAATTTAGACTATTGTCTTGGTATTCTCAAAGGAGTTGGAAAATCTGAATAAGAAAAAGAATTCAAAAAGGAAAAACGTCCTATTATAGTCTAATCAATAGGAAATAAACTCCATCACAAGAAAGAGCACAACGAAATTAGCAAATTTACCAAGTTTGGTGATATTTCATTGGATATTTATCATGTGGTGAGCTTGCAAGAGTCGCAGAAATAAGAGACGTTTGTATGGGATTGAACGAACGCCTGACTACATACACGTCACAGGCCACTGGTCTCCAGGCTCCCAAAGGGAATTGAAAACTGACGGCCACATGTTCTGGTTCTCAACTTTGAAACGCCGTAAAAAAAATACTGTTGAGTTTTAGCCTCCTATTTTTGCCTTAAGTTCTAAATAATGGTTTAAAGTTTCAATTCAAAAAAAATAATTTTTGGGGTTATAGGCACTTTAAGCAACCAGGACGGGGCGGCGGTGACGACGGGACGTAGACAAAAATTTCTCACGAAAGTTGGAGTTTATTATTTCCTTTGTTCGCCTTGAATTGTTTTTCACAACCAGATTTTCGAAAAATATAATGACTATAGAGTTCCGTTCACGCCGAACGAAAAATGATTTGATTTACTTTCCTACGTTCGCGTTGTCTTTAAAACGTACAATTTGGGGTTTTCACGTTGTGTTTTTGCAGAGAACGGTAACAATGTAGGAGACTGCGTGCATTTTCACGTGCAGTTATTGTATTTTCTAATTAAGGCTATTGTTTTATGCCGTCCTCCTAGACGTTGCCGTCGTGGTTGCTTAAGGTCCCTAATAATGGCGCCTATACGGCGCGAGGTTCGGCTTACGCCGCGGCCCCCTATTTCTGCATTTCCTGGATCCGCTCCTGTCAATGTAGTGTTTTACAACTGGTTACAAACAATTTAGTGTATTGTTTGACATTCAAGTGTTCAATTTGGAGTTCGCGCGATAACAAACGAAAGAATAGTCTTACGGAGCATCGCATTAGATGCAGAGCTTAATTGAACAGAAACATTCCAAGATCTAGCTGTTGTCGATGAGAAGTGGGATAATAACTGGAATCCGATGAAGATGGCGAACATTTTTCACTGATGGGATGCTGATTCGTAACTGTCAAGGCTGTTCACGTCATTAATCCACCGTACCGAAAAAGATGGCGGCTGTATATTTGACCACAATTCCTTGCGAACCTAACACAGTAACACACACACCTAGAATTCTTCTGTTTTTTTCAATGACAGTGTATTGGCAACAGCACTTGTACTGCCTTGTTTTTAAGATATAAAACCTCTCTATAGAGATTTAATAACGGCTTTAACGATTTTCGCGCGCAAAGGATTGTGGGTAAAGCACACGCCGCTATCGTTTTCGGTACGATGGATTGTGACCTGGTTACAAAGTTGGCTTCAACATTCAGCTTCAAGAAGTCTACCGATGCTTGTCTTAAAGTGTTTATGAAACCAATTTTTGCATCTTTATTTTATTGCAGAATAATAAAGTTCATTCGTTTCTGATTATCAAGAGTATATTTATTTTTCAGTTCCGCCTTCGGAAAGGTATCTTTTTCGCCATTCAAATTGACTACTTTATGCTAAAAACTGTCCGGTTTGCCACACCGCCAAATGAGCTGCGTGACGTTACTGTGAGGACTCGTTGTTACAAACATGGCGAGGACTCCAGCGAGAAAGTTTCAGAGAAAGCTAAAAATAAACGAGGAGGTGGAAGATATTGTGTGGCTGGTGGCCTTGGTTTTCTTCCCATATTTAACTTTATCCTACGCCAAAATACAATGGACATTTAATAATAATTTATTACTTCTATAAATTAAGTTCTAATATACAGTGTTACTCATTCACTGTTTAATTTGATACAACACAACTACAAGAAATGACTCACCAAGAACTCGACGACGATAACTTTAATACTCCTGCACTTTTATGCAAAAGCCAGAACAGTGAATGGCAAAGAAGACAATATAGGGTTTCTTTGGTTTCCTGTAGCAACTCGTTTAAGAGGTCCTCAATGTTCGTGAATGAAAAACCGACGATAAAACTTGCAAAGAACCCAGAATTTCGGAAGCCGTATAGTCGAAGTGAGCCTCAAAAGCTACGCAACTCACTGCCATCAGAGCAACAGTTTAACACTGTTCCTTGTGATAATGAAAATATCCTTTTTCAGACCACAGAATAAATAGCCAGTGTCTGACAGTTGTTATAGAAAATATAGTCGGGAACCTGAACTCACGTAACTCAGTCTCAGAATTCGCTATTTTATAAATGCTTTCTCTATGAATGTTTTTCCATCACCATCAGGCATTTTCAGCACTATCACAATGTGCAGATTAATTTCTCCTGTGCTGGCCATACATTGTAAAAAGAAAGCACTTGTGTTTCCTGCAACAGTTTTGATCAGATGACAATTTTACAGCCCGTTTGCGGCCGGCTGTCTTGCAATTTCTGTCTTTCACTTTTACCAATCGACATGTTATTTTTATTACAGGTTATTTCATCCAATAAGAAACGAGCTTTTAGATCGTCAATGTCAAGCTGTCAGAATTGAACCAATCAGCGACGAGAAATGTTGTAAACAAGTCAAGTACAGTAAAATGGAGTATTCGCTGTAGTCAGTATATTTGCTTACTTAGATTTTTATGTGGGTTCTTAAAATTAGATAGCTTACTTTCCTTCGTATAGATTGCAGTTTATATTATAAAACAAATAAAAGATGGTTCTCCTTGTTCTATAACAAAATAATATACTTTCGAGGTCTTGAAATGCTGCTAAATGTACCCGCGTTCTGCTCGTTTTTCAAGACCTTGAGCGTGCAATATTTTTTTTATAGAACAAAGAGAACCATCTTTTATTTGTTAAATATTGTATTGCGTTCTACTGTATATCATTTTTTGTACTGAATTGTTTTGTGCTTTATTATATTGTATTTTTTTGTAGAAATGTTCATATTTAGGAATTGTCACTTGCGAGTCCTCTCAGTGACGTCATTGTAATGGTGGATTCGGTTCCAGGCCCCGGACAGGTTTTAGCATAAAGTAGTCAATTTGAATGGTGAAAAAGAGACCTTTCCGAAGGCAGAACTGAAAAATAAATATACTCTTGATAATCAGAAAATAATGAACTTTATTATTCTGCAATAAAATAAAGATGCAAAATTTGGTTTCATAAACACTTTAAAAACTGAGTGGTTGAAATATTTCCTATTATGACCGAAGCGACTCTTACAAAATTAGCAGATATTCTACAGATATCTGTAACAGATCTGTCTAGGATCTGTAACATAACTGTTACTCTAGGTTTAGTTTTAAATAATTAAATATTTGTTTTTAATCATGTAATATATTAGGTACGAAAATAAAGTTGTTGTTGTTGTTGATAAGGACGTTAGAACGTAGGTCCATCAGTGGACGAAGAGCCACCTCGTATACATGACACTAATTAAACCATTATTATTATGATTATTAAGATATCTGGATCCGGGTGAATTAAATCTTTTGAGACAGGAATCCCAAAATAACCCATTATTATACATGCATGTACGAGGCGAATGTAGAATAATGTTTGTCTGTGTTTGTCTTTTGACATTGAAATGTTTACATGTAGTTTACAAAATAGTACTTACTAATAATTTTAAAACTGACAACAATACAGTGTAAATGAGTAAAATGATATTAACAATATATAATATTATTTAGTACTGAACAATTTAATTGTATTTACAGTCTCGACTCAATCTTATACATGCGCATGTATGTACATTGTAAGGGACATCGAATTTGTATTAGTATAATTAAATGCCTTAGCTGTTTTCTTTGACATTCCATTTGATTTGGCATATTAACTGTTTCATAAATTGTCCTGTAACAATGTAAACAATGAATCAGAATTTACACTGAATGTACTATGCATTAAGTAGTGTTTACGACATTCGCGTGTTTGCGCGCACTCGAAATTGTAAAGGCTGATACAACATACACGCGAATGTTGTAAACTACATGTGAAATGAATAGCTATAACTAAAATCCATTGGGATGCTTTGAGGCTTTGCCACGCACAAAACAAAACAATATAATGTTTTGCAATACACTCTATTTATATTAACTTTAAATGAATGAATTAATACATCTTTGCGGAATGGAATTTAAATTTCAGTTGTTGCTGCATGGTGTATATTATAGAGAAATTGGGGTAATGAATATGATAATTAGTTACAACCACTAGTGATTGTATACTATTCTGATACAACGACTAGTAGTTTGTAATGGGTTTACAGGGGTATATTCATGTGACCTGAACTGCGCATTTGGGATAAACTAGCACCTTATGAATTATTCATGAATTTATAAAACGTTTTGAGTGTCTCTTAAGAAATAAACTGTTTTTCTGCTTTATGGATAACCACTTGAAGTGAATATATACCAACCGTCATCCCTTGCGCGCTATGGCGGCCATTTTATCACAGTTGAAATGTCGGTTTTCAATGAGTTTTCTTCCAAAATTTTGAAAATCGTTACAGTCTGTTGTTTGTGTGATATTTTCTTGTGTAGTTTTCCTCTTTAGTTTGACAGTTTCACGAAGCAGATATAAACAAAACAAGAGACCGCTAAGCATCACGGTTGGGCCATGATTTTATTATTCTTTAAAGTGCCCCTAACTCTATTTTAGTTTTATTCATTTATAAAGTCTAGATGAAATTGAGGACGAAAGAAAAAGAAAACAGTTAAATCGGTTTAACCCCTAGTTTTTAAATTGTGATTAAAGTTCCGCGCAGTGTGTTTCAGGACCACGCAGCTTGAGGTCTTGGTCGAGTGACAAAAGATCAAGAAAAATGTAATTTCTGACGGCTGAGAGACGTACATGTAGGAACGACTGAATTAGTCAGAAATTGATATTCTGACGGCACGAGGTAGAGGCTCGTGTATAATTTAGGGATTGTTGATACTATTTAAGCATCTACGTTAGTCAGTCAGTTGATGAGTACTCGGTTACTATTCGTTTCGATTTAATATATCCGGTTTTAAGGACTGTTTACCTCGTCCCCAGAGGTCTGTGCCACTGCATTAGTCGGGGAATACGTTTCCACACATTTTTTTGGCCATATCTAAAGAGTGTTTTTTTTTTTTTTTTTCGTATCTGGCGAGGCACATTTCGTGTATTGTATATGATGTACATAACTAGGGCGTGTATGACGCACTGTAATTATGGCGTGATATTCCTTAAATCTGACTACGTGTCACTCCTTAATAAACTATTCAATATGAGTGTCTCGGTGTAGTGTAGTCAGAATAGCCATTGTTCACCAGCACTTGTTGTAGGCTCTATTGTTATGGATTCTTTATCTTACGTCACACACAATGTACAATGTACTAGGCCCATGCTTCTAATTAGTGTACTGTGGCTCGGTCGTGAAAAGAGCCTGGTCGCTTTTTGCAAACTTCAACAGGTTGTTGACAATCAAGGATTCAATTGCAAGCAAACGCAATTTTTTTTTAAGAGTTACTCTGACTAAATATTATACAAATGTATGTGAAGAAATATAACAAATTGTGATAGGGCACTTTAAATGTGTCATTTAAAACATTTTAAGAGGGCCTGAATGGGGTTAACTGACTACTGACAAACGGCCTTAAAAATAACTGACAACTGACAACTGACCATTTTTTTACTGACAACTGACAACCAAAAAATAACTGACAACTGACAAATTTGTTTTTTGTGGGTCAAACATTGTAAATTTTCTCTAGTAATGATTAATTAGGGCTAATTGACAACTGACAAATGGCCAAAATTTTAACTGACAACTGACATGTAGACCCCCCCCCATTGAGACCCTCTTTTAACGATGCAGGGTCTAATTTTCAAACATCAGAATTAGACATAAGATTTGAAGTTCGTGTATCTGGTGTATATAAATTCTGAATATGTAGGTAGGTAATTATAATGAAGTGCATAAGCCCTTCCCCACACTGTATTAGGGGTACTGGGACACGTGAAAAGCAGCCAGTGAAACTTGGCAGACTGGCAGGTGAAGTGCTTGTTTTCAATCCTGAATGTTAGTCAGATTTCAGTCAATTTAGTACAATACATTTCACATGTGAAATATCGAAATAAATTTACATGTACATGCAGGCTGTGATGTCACAGGTCATGTTGAACAGTCATATTTTATGGTAATTTATGGCTTGGTGAAAATATATAGAATCAATATTACATACATGTACATTTACTTGGCCATGAGGAGATACATATTTTATCTTCGAGTGGTGTTTTTTTTATTTGTTAGTAGTACATATCATCATGCACGAGTAAGAGGAGCAATGGAGTGTTTTTCGACAAATTTATCACTATATATTAAAACACTATATCTCAATGCTGCTGTGTAATATGTTTAATTTATTTACCAAGCTATAAATTACTGGTTTTTACACATGACTTGAATGACTGTGTGATGTCACAGCCATGTAAATGTAATACTATATTAATATTTAAAATGTGAAATATCATTGATGTGCATAAAACCTGGTATATGTTATGGCTTTAATAGTGAATAATAAAAACAGAATATTACGTGGCAACTTGGAAATGTGGTTTTATCTCCTTGTAGACAAAAGTGAAATTCTTGCAATACATTTAAGAAATAAAACAGATATTCCGTGTTTGCACAGGCTCATGCAAAACCGCAGGTCGAGTGTTTATACCTGCTCGAGAATTCTCCCAAACTTACCGAAGTTTGCATTAGCCTGTGCAAACACGGAAAATCTGTTTCATTTCTTTTATAAAATAGTTATTTTTATAAAAGAAGCACTCACTGGTGCTTGTCTTACGGTGTGACGTCATTTCCATGTTTGCACAGGCTAATGAAAACATGACTATCAACCAATCAGAACGCGCTACTATCTAAATGATTTTATAAACCGTAATTTTCACTGCGCTCACTCGACGTTTATACCATTATAACTGCAGGCCTTGAAATGTTACAAAAATCCTTAGTTGTCGCCACATTTGCAATACCCTGGTTACCAGAGGTTTGTTACTTCTCTCTCTACACTAATATTTCCCAGTGAGGAGCGAAGTAACGAGAAAGGAAATAATTATCTGGTGGCGGCGGTTGAGAATCTCACTTCCATGTTCAGGTACAAGATTTGTACCTTGTTGCCGATTGGTTCTCTATTTCACGTGATCTATCAGCGGCGAACACGATTGGTTTAACCATGTCACATGAAATAGAGAACCAATCGGCAACAAGGTACAAATCTTGTGCCTGAAATAGGAAGTGAGATTCTCTATCGCCGCCACCAGAGGTTATTTCCTTTCTCGCTGCTTCGCTCCTCGATGGAAAAATTAGTGTAGAGAGAGAAGTATAAATAAACCCCTGCCACCCATGAGGAAAGGCGATCTAATGGACATTTAAACTAGTAAGTTATTTCCCGATTGTCGTACTTTCTTATTTTCTACCATGTTGTCTGGTAGCTAGAGGACATACTCAAGGATAGATTTGGCCATGCAGAAGAGATTTGGTGTTTGTCTTCAAGTGGTGACGTCATACAGGGCTCGAAATTGCGTCCAAAATGGTTGCCAATGCACCTTAGTGGACTCATTAATTATTAGCTAGGCAGCCAGCTGGATAATCTACACTAAATGTACATTGTATTAAACACTGAATTTCACTGTCGTTTTCCAGTATTATTGCTCTTAGGGTAAGGGACAGTTTTTTCACAAGCGGCTCCCCAATTATTTGTTGGAAGATCTAGAGAAGCTGCAGAAGCGTGCTTTTCGTAGTAGGTTTCCTGATGTCTTACATCGCCCGAAATTCGAGACATTGAGTCCTAATAGTATATAGAAGGTAGACATGCCATGTGTGTTACATTGGGGCACTATCATGCATGATACATAAAGTACCAACCCGTAATTGAGTAACCCTGCATGCTAGCCGTTTAAACAATAGCTAAACCGGATGTAGAATATAAAAAAAATTGCATAATCCGACACAATTAAATGTTTTCATTATCTACTTAATTGATAGCCTTCGTTGCCCTAACCTATAGATGGTTTGCACTCAATCCCCAGAGATTCGAATGACAAAGGACATGGTGGCCATGTTGGTGTACAGAACAAAAGAAGCTAACGAAGAATCTATTGTTAACTGTACACCAACATGGCGGCTATGACGTCACGTGCAAAGGGTCCATTATATGACGTCGTAATGCGGCCATGAATGCAGGATGTTCAGTATTTTCGAATGCGTTTTGCAGTAATGTCTGAAATGTTACATAGATGACGTCATGAAGTTATGTCGTCACCGTTCCGTTTTTTTTAGGTGCACGGTCTCATCTGGACATCACAAGACTGTGGGAATATTTGTAATGAACTTGATACCTGCATCTTTCTATCATTTTTGTCTGTGACTTATTTTAACGAGTAACCACTTGTTGTGACGTCATAGTGACGTCACAATTTGCTCGAATTGTCAAACTAATAGATCCATTGGAAAGAACAGCAGACGTTCATCAAAAAAGTAACGAGTAACCATAGGTTTTAACGAAAATCTCAAAAGTTATCACGATCGAGTAACCAACATGGTAGTTAATAGATTACTATAAGTTTCTTTTTATATGATGGTTACTCGTGGTAACTTTTTAGATTTTCGTGAAAACCGGTTACTCGTGACTTTTTGATGAAATTTGGCAGCTCTCTCCAATGGTGCTATTTGTTTGTCGTTTTGAGCAATGTGTAACGTATGTTTAGCGTCATAACATGATGTCCTCTATGAGGTCGCTGAAATTCGGTATAAGACGAATGGGGCAACTTGGTGAATTATATTACTACCCTACATACTAAAACTCATGCTATTATATTGGAAATGTACGTATTACCATTTTCGTAAGGATAGTTCATAATGAATCATTAAAATCATGGAAACGGTTGGATTTATAGCAGTTATGAACTCTGAAACCCCTAAAGTATTTTATTGACCTGCGAACAGCATTTTAGTCATAATTTACAGTAATTCTGATCCAGCTGAAATAAAGACGTCAGCTATGACGTCATAAGCAAGAGCTATGATAACGTTTCCCAATTCTTAGAATAAAGCTTACTGATATCTTGAAATGTGATAGGTTAATTGCGCATTGGGTGTTAGCCTTTAATTGTAATCCAGTATTGTCAATACTTTCAATTCAGATAATCTTGGACAAAATTGTTGGCACATTTTCCATTTTGGTAAATTTTTGACGATTTTCTACCCACCCCTCCCTTCCCCCTCCCGATTCATTGTTGAAAAAGCACAATTTTCGTTCGGTTTACTGTGCATAACAAAATCCATCAACATTGAGCCGGGGGAAGGGGGTATAGAGATTAAAAGGTGATTTTATTCCGTTTCTAAGCTCACTATTATATTTATGTTGCGCCCAGAAAAGCTACTGTGTAATCACAGCCTCGATATGTGAAATGTGCTTTGTATGCCAGCGTCAAGTGCAGTTTGGTGAATGAAGACATCAACTACGCGACACCACCCAGCTTGGGATTAATTTGCCACGAGCGTGGCCATTTATTCAAGTATCGCGATAATCACTAATCCGTTTATCTCAATGATGTGTTGAGAGATAAATGTCATTCAACAAAGGTGGGAACAGACAACCATCATACAACCGAACAAACATTGAGATAAAGAGAAGGTCACTCTTAAGGAGGTAAGACGGGGCTGGGGGAGGGATTTTAACTTTAGAAATGCTGAGATGTTCACGCTATGACGGCTAGCAGTTAGGAGAGGACTTCTACTGAGATATCTGCCTATTTATAACCCAGATAGGAATCTGATACTCTGAAACAGTATCCTATTGTCATCGAACCAGCCCAGTTTTATGAATGACCTTTTCTTGTCTCAACGTAAATACTAATTATTCGTGCCTCATAATTGGTGGTTTTATGTTGCGCCCAGAAAAGCTACTGTGTAATCACAGCCTCGATATATGAAATGTGCTTTGTATGCCAGCGTCAAGCTCAGTTTGGTGAATGAAGACATCAACTTCGCGACACCACCCAGCTTGGGATTAATTTGCCACGAGCGTGGCCATTTATTCAAGTATCGCGATAATCACTAATCCGTTTATCTCAATGATGTGTTGAGAGATAAATGTCATTCAACAAAGGTGGGAACAGACAACCGCCACAAGTCACACTTTGTGACAGCCCCATCCCGAAGACCAATTAATAAAACTATCAGAGGATTTTGATAGATCACAATCACTCCGCGAATATCTACTTCACTTCCAAAGGTAAATAGGTGAATATAGGTAATAAAATAGGTGTATAATAAATGGCTGGGATAATTAGGAGAAAGCCATGTTTCTTTCGGCAAGCCTCAAAGGAGAAGCAACGCTGACATATAGCGATACTTACTGTGACGTCACACAGGCCAGTCACGCCACATTTGTTGTATTCTGTGGTTGGCAGAAACGAAGAGTGAACCCAGTCAATTGCTTATAAAATATCACAGGTCGGTGCTTATTAATCGCCAAATTACTTTCTTGTTCTTCCAAAATGCAAGCAAGCCCTTTCATCGAAGCTCATATGCTCTTAACTTATAAGTCTTATAAAGGAATTAAGATTTGGAAGCAGAATTGAGACTTTAGATGTATTTTGTGAGGCCTAAATCGCTAGTTCCCATACAAGTCATACAAACACGCGGGGTTTTTTGCCAACCACATTATATATGCAAATATATAAATGACGTCAGTGTTTACAAACAGTAAGTATCGCTATAACAACAAGACCATTAGTACCAAGGCAGAATGTCAGGATGTGAGGTGAGTATCGTATAATCTGAATATTTTTTGTGTAATAGATACATACGAGTAGTCATGCCATATGAATACTTTTTATGTTTGATTGCAGTTCATTTGGATTCCAGCTGAGTTCCTCAGTGCTGTATAGAAACCTTTACAGGAAGTATGTTTACATGCACACGTCATTATTACTAGGACTCTGTTACGTCATCTGTTACATTATTCATGAGTATTTCTCGAAACAGAAACATTGTGTTCAACAGCACTTATGCGGGATACCTATAAATGTGATTTTGAGCCAAGCTTCCCTCGAAGCGATCTAAATCGCTTTGTCTTATCAATGTAATTAAAAAGTGAGTGTACGTTGCTTTAATGTTGTGATTTTGCGGAAGAAAAGAACTTCATGCTCATCGTCCACATTTTGCAGGACATTTTATTTCGATTGCTCCACGAATTTCAGTAATGAAATCAGCCCAGTTAATAACGTTGCCCTCCCCCGACGGATACTCACTAGCAAGCTTTAAAATGTCCTCAGTAAGGAGGACTCGGTCCCAAATATTCACACTCGTCAGGTTTCCGTTAAAACCTCGATTTACATCGAACTCCCCTGCAGGGTTAATATCCTGATCTTGACCAAGCACTACAACTCCTTGAGTGTAAAAGAACCCAGTACTGAATCCAGTTCCCTGATCTTCAATGATGCCGTCGATATTGATTTTCCAGTTTCCAGTGGTATTCACCCATGTCACGCAGATGTGGTGCCAAAGACCATCCACAACTAGTACGAAAATTGTCCTAGTAAATGAAACAATGACAAAAATGCGTAAAACAACAACGTTTTGGAAGTGGAAGTTTATTTCCTTCTGAAGCGAATGCATTTTATATATTACAGTATACATGTACGTCAAATTATATAAAGTATTATAAAGATATAACGGTTCGGTAAATTTATAAATCATTTCTCATACAACTAGAGCTCAGGGCCCAGTTGTTCCATGCAAGGGTTAGCGCTACCATATTCGTCACCTGCCAGCCAATCACAAACGTTCTTTCTAGATTTATTTCACAAGTTGCAGTGCCAGTGGTAGTACGAGCAACAAAACCAAATTTATTGCAAAAAGTACTTTTACTATCTGCAATATGTTACTGCAACTTGCAACATGGAAATTTGTTACGTGGCAAGTTGCTCTAGTGGGTGCAACATCGCGATTCACAAGAAATTGTTGCACGTATTAATTCACCTTTGATATTTACAATTTTAAGTTATTACATTAACTGTTTGGCTGCGATACCTGTAGTTAACGCCAACCCACAGACTGATTCGAGATTCTTTAACCCGTACGGCTAGAGCGCTCGCCTGGTGCTCATTGGCGTTGTGATACTGAAGGGGGACTACTATTTTGATCCCGTAATGAACTCTTAAATGTTGACGGGAAATACACAGAATTGCGCACTAGTAATGACGTATACAGTCTTACGAACAATTTTGGATCTCGTTAAATCTCCTGCACTCTCGTCAACATGAATCGATGAGAGTTTCGTTTGTTCAGTGACAGAGAGAGCGTGTCAGTGCTTCCGTGATTTTAGTTATCTCTCATGCTAGTTAGATCGAGCAATGATTACGTTTGAAGAGAGTTGAAGTCAAAACTCTCATGCCTCAACTTTTATCGACTTTTATCGGTGTGCATGAGCAGAACCTTATTCTGTGAAGCGGGCCGCTTCTCGACTAAGTTTAATGATTTTGTAGGTCGTCTCTTCATGGAATCCTGTTCATACACAAACGGAAAAGTTTAATAAAACATTCAAGTCATGAAATTGTGAAACCAGCAGAACATTTTGCCGTAAAGCAGGTGAAGCGGGCCGAGTCTCGACTAAGTTTATTTTCAGTAGTTCGTCTATTCATATAATCCGGTTCACACACAAACGGAAGAGTTTATTTGTTTTTGAAGCATAAATTAATTTTATTTAACGACTTATTTTGTTGGCAAATTGTTTATATGGATTCAGCATCAGGGGAGTGGGGGGCAATAAATAGTAATGAAAACATTAAGGGTGCGCGTTTACCAATTGTTTTGGGCCGTTGCTAAGTAGAATTTAAAACGCCATAAAACTCCAACAATCTGAGTAAAATAATTAATAAATCACCCAGGAACTCCTCGGAGACGAACTTTTATATTTTGATGACGTCATCAGATGATGTCATTATGACGTCATCTAGGCAGAAAAATTCAATCATTTCATGATTTATTTGGGATAGTGCTTTCATATTTGCATATATCATTGGTCTGAGTTAGGCACAAAAGGTGAAGCACCGTTTTACGATATACCGAAAATTGATAGTTTATTTTCCGCCATGAATTTTAACAGTTAGATGGTCATAACTTCAGTGTTTTTTTCGCTAAACCCATGCTTGGCTCTGTGCAAAGCGACTTCAGGACAATTTGTATGTGAAAAAAGATTGACTTTTCTTTGTTTCACAAACTCAGTTTCTTTTTTTGTGAAACCCGAGGTGTAATATTGTTACCAGGTCCCGCGCGGAAATTACAAAATATTCTCGTGTATCGATGGAATTTGCGAGGGCAAAGCTAAATCTTTGCATAGGTCAAGAAAATGAAATCAGTGAAATTGAAACAAAGCTGCATTATCAGACATCTAATTCCAGTGGTTTATTCACGCAAAAAAGTCGATTTGTGACCATCTGCACCATAATCAGTCACACGTATAACCGCCTCCCGGTTGTACTAAGCGCCAGTCTGTCGATCGGGAGGTCGCAGGTTAAAACCCCGGCCGGACCAACACTCAGAGTCTTAAAATAACTGAGTAGAAGGTGCTGCCTTTACATAATACAGTAAATGGTTAGACCTTCACGTATTCTCGGATAAGGACGAATAAAATTCGCAGGACTAGTGTCTCCAATTAGCTGCAAAGCTTAATACATTGACACTTAAATAAACTCACTTACTTTACTTACTTTAATACTTTACGTCGCGTCGAGGACAAACAACCCGATTCAACTTACGGTAAGCTTACATCAAAATCTGATTCAGTTTTCTATCCTATAGCAATCAAAACCACTGCTAAATATGTCAATTCCAGAGGAATATCTTGCTATAATGTGTAATATCATTCGCACATGTTCGTATAAATCCTTATAATATTCTCCATTGATCAAAAAATTAATAATTTTTAAAATCGGCAAGTAGGCCCCTTGGGCTTTGTTCGCCCTGAAAGAATTGCAATCATCGCAAGTTATTAGTTATTCGTTTCCGTATTTACGTTTGACTTCCGCATTTTCCACAGACATTTCCAGCCTTAGAAATAGTTGACGAATTGTTCAAGCAAGCAACCGTGAATGACAATCTACGTTCTACGTTGTATCGGTCTTTGCTTCTTAGTCGGGCTGCCTGTGGCAGCACCGAGTCTAAATCTGCAGGCCATTGTTATGTGCAGCAAAATTTCTGCGTTTGCGTTAAATTTCAAGTTCACCACCAATCAGATTGCACTGTGCTGGTCACGTAACAATCGCCAGGTTAATTTATTTACATAATTTAATACAGTAAAATCAAGATGGTGGACCCGCGAGGAAATTTCTCTCAAATTTGGAGTCCCATCTCTCAAATGTAAGCAGTTTAAAGGGATACCCGAGTGAAAAACACATTTGGGCTCAAAAGCATCTTTCAGATGTACTTTGTTCAGAAAATGTATTAAAATTTGATAAAACTTTTTCAGAGCTGAGAACGAGCCCCTCAAAGTTGGCCCCGCGAAGACCTGGGCGCCGCCATTTTGTTCACATTAATTCCTGTGACGTTTTTTTACGTCACTTCGTCCCACCGGAGTCTTGCGACTAACTTGTAGCGACTTGTTTTCTTTGCAGAATTTTCACACGCTCGGAATTAGAGTAGATTTTCATCAATATGGCAGAGTAATTTCGTACTAGAACAAAAATATGATGAAGACGATATTGTGAGGGAAGTTCAGAAGACTGGGAAGACGAGGAAAAGCGTGTGGAAGGCGAGAATATCAGACGAACAACAAAAGGCGACTACCGAGCTAGTGCAAAACTGGTGTTGTGCTATGATGTAAAGATTCGCTGTGTTTTTGTATGGAACTTGTCAGCCTTAAGCGCAAGACTAAGGTAGATTATGACAATATTGATATTGGCATTGCTTTCGAAACTTATGCATTATTGGAGCTATATAATTTGCGAGTTATCCGGTTCGATCTGTACTGACTGCATGGCTTTGTGGAACTGAACGAAACACCTGAAAAGTTAAAACTTCCCTGTAAAAACCGATCATAACTAGCACAACATAGCAGAATATATGCAATGACACAAGAACGAGACACTCGGAGCAATTTTATTGCAAAAATAATTCCATTCCCTTATTAAATTGTGTGAAATCATTGGCGCGATCAAGCCCGGCATGTTTGTTCAATTGTGGTGGAACTTGGCGCGAGCCCGCTGTTTCACAACACATCACTAGCTCGCTAGTCGCCTTTTGTTGTTCGTTGATATTCTCGCCTTCCACATGCTTTTCTTCGTCCTCCCAGTCTTCTGAACTTCTCTCACAATATCGTCTTCATCATATTTTTGTTCTAGTACGAAATTACTCTGCCATATCGATGAAAATCTACTCTAATTCCGAGAGTGTGAAAATTCTGCAAAGAAAACAAGTCGCTACAAGTTAGCGGCAAGACTCCGGTGGGACGAAGTGACGTAAAAAACGTCACAGGAATTAATGTGAACAAAATGGCGGCGCCCAGGTCTTCATGGGGCCAACTTTGAGGGGCTCGTTCTCAACTCTGAAAAAGTTTTATCAAATTTTAATACATTTTCTGAACAAAGTACATCTGAAAGATGCTTTTGAGCCCAAATGTGTTTTTCACTCGGGTACCCTTTAATGTTTTATTTAACTTCACTCGTGCGAAAGCCTTCCAACAGGCTCAGGATATTTCAACTGCCGCTCTTGTTTAGAGTTAGAAATAGTGTCTATGGTATCAGAACACTATGGTATCAGAATATGTGAATTGGTTTGGTCATTTTTTACCGATTACTTCCAGTCAAGTCCCTAGTATCGTGACGAGCCGTCGTAAAAATGGAGTTGATTTCTCTTTCGTACGCACTGCATTTTTCTTCGCTACTCAGCTTCTTCTTAAAGTGGCTCAAAACCAAACTCTTCGAAGACTCCTCTCACGTCTAGCTGCTCAATTGTAAGTACATTCTGGCTCCCCTCGTTATCAACAAGCTCCTTGGTTCCACTCGGCCATAACACATTGGAAAATATGATGAACAATATGTGCATCAAAGCCGGAATCAAGCCTCCATTTACAAACCACTGCGTCAGAGCGACGACTGTGAATGTTTTTTCTGCTATGAACATGAAAAACCGTCATATCAGGGCAGTCATTGGACATAAAAGCGACACAGTCAAGTCTTGAGTCTTACAATAGTCGGTCAACCGTACCTTGAAAGTTCGAGCAATTCAGAGACATGAGTTCAGCTCTAACTGAATTCGTAAATCCGAGCGCCATGTAGCACTCCGATCAGTGGAAAATCTGCCACTCCAAGAAAATGTTCAGTGTAATTCAAGAGCCATATCTTCTTTTGAAGCTGCCCAAGGAACTTCTTCAACCGTTCCCATTCATGAAAACTCCACTGCAACTAGCATTTCCAATGCACATGGTCTAATCTCTGGCGGATCATTTGCCAACTCAACTTTAAATGAACTTTGCTCGCTCTTTTTTTCTTGATGTAATTCCCATATTTGTTGATCAATGATTTTGAAGGACATAAAAACTTTGTTGAATACAGATTTTATGTTCTAAACGAGCGATCATCGATGAAACTGAATGTTTTAAGCAAGCTCCAGTGATTTTGGCCTGGGTCGAGTTTTATGTAAATTATTCTATGACGCACGCGTTACATTTGTCACACCTTCTATTTAAGAAATAAAACTGAAAAACACTATAATTCTCATTTTGTGTTGAGGTTCCCGTGTTGTATATAATGAGGCGAATAATTGTTAATTATTCGCAAGATACTACGCACTCTTCTTGGAAGTCAAATAGTTGACGATTAGACCCTTCTAACTGTGATGGCTAAAGTGGAGAAAATTCTGAATGACCGACCACTCACACAGGTCAGTGATGACCCGAACGACTTAAAGCCGTTAACGCCGAGTTAGCTCTTGCTAGTCCGCCATAACTCGTGTGTGGCTCCATGGGATTTCCCGAAATCAGAAGCAGATAACTACACCAGACGCTGGAGGCAAGCGCAATACCTAAGCAGCATATTCTGGAGAAGATGGGTCAAAGAGTACTTGCAGATACTCCAATAACGTCAGAAGTGATGCTCCGTGCCGCAATATCACCATCGGAGACATGGTACTGATTATGGATGAGCACATTCCCCTCGGAATGTGACCGATAAGTATTGTCAATGAAACCGTTACCGACCACTATGGAGCTGTCCGTCAAGCGAGCGACCATTAAGACAGGAAACTCGCTCTTATGTCGAGACATAAGAAAGATTTGTCTACTGGAGGCTATGACTGCCAAGCAAGAAGAGGGCTAGAAAGAGACGTGAAGACGTAGAGATATAGACGTCTATGTGACGTGAAGAAAGAGGACAGACTATATGTACTTTATTGGGTGTTCCTAATATAATCATTAACATAATCATTTCGCTTAGCTCCCAGGAAAGGCCGGGCTTCCGTACTCGTTTGCCTTTCGAGGCCGGCATGTAGGCGCGACACTTAGATGTTGTTTTATGTTTATTTGCAATGTTTGCTTTATTTCATGTTAGTTTGCATTGTTCGTTGCGTCCCAGTGTTTGCGTGCCAGTTCTTTTGTTTTGCACCTTTGCGCGTCTATTTTTGTGTCGGGTAAGACTTCATGTTATGGCACACCACGATTCCCATAGTTAAACTAGGCCACTTTAAAAGTACAAAATCTTCATTATTGTTCAGGTGTATTTAGAGTCGTTCTAAAACGATTTGAGATCGAAAATGGTAAGGGTTTTTTTTTATTTGGGGGTTAGGTTTGCAATGAATCGTGGTGTAGACATAACACGAAGTCTCTGCCTTTTTGTGCATAGCCCTGGCTCTTACTGTTTAGGATTCTTTTGTGTCATTAAGTTGACATCGGCCTGTATGTACACTGTTACGTAATTTTCTCAAGTTAGTGTATATATTTCTATGGTTGTAAACTGTTCGGAATTTGCATTTATCAAGAACAAGAACAAGAAGTTTATTTTACTCTAGATGATGGAATGTTACATGTTATCACATAGTTTACATAATTATTTACGTAAAAAGGATAGAAAAGAAATATGTAATAGGGTAGGAGTCATTGGAGTCAGTCAACGCGTTATGTTCTTATGGTCGAAGTTTCACCGTTAAAGTAAAATATATATTTCTGTTTGTTTTGTGTCTAGTTTGGATATGTATTAACGTAGTTTTACCTTTCTTTAGAATCGTAGGTTAAAGACCCTGTGTCCGAGCCCATGGTGCTTTGCGCGCGCAAATTATTTTCGTAGGCTACGAAAGTCAGAAAGATCAGTGTTGTTATTATGTGACTCTAAAATCTTTCGAAAACCATCCCTAGTTTGGGCCATCATGTAATTATTCATAGGTATATATGCTTAACTGACTTTCTTTTATCTTAACTTTTGTATATATACCTTTGTATATATCCCGGTCTAGAGTGGCGAGTAGAGGAATGTCGAAGAAAGGACAGACAGCGAGGCGAAGCGACTCGACAAATAATCCTTCAGCAGTCCACATTTTACTTTCTCTAGGTCTACAAGAGAACACTTGTGGTTCAAAAGGACTACTACGTCAGTTTCCCGGGGATTTGCTGCACTAAGGGACCGGCGGGCTTCGTTGGAAATACAAAGCACAAAGCAACCACTTCTGGCATCAAGATCATTCGTAATTATAATTTCGCACGGCTAAGCTCCACTGAGGTGTTACGACTTACTGTATTTGTATATGTTTTGCATCTTTATTAGAAGAGAAAGCAATGTCCTTAACCTTTTTTTCATCCTACAGTACGTCCAGAAAGTCTTGCTACCAAAACTACGACCGCGGGCCAAACTCCAATCTGCCGAGTGCATGGTTGTGGTATAAACTGACTATGGCCTACGCGTGTCTTACGGGTACATTCATGTTTTCTGTACATGTGGATAAACTATTGAAACGGGAATACACAGGTCTTTACTAATTTGACAATATCACTAACGTCGAGATGCACTGTCACATGATAACGATAATGTTTTCTCTAGTTTCAAGTTTGAAGTTTCATTTTATTATACACTGATTCAAGAATACAGGAATAAGAGACAATATAAGACCAGTTATAGGAGATAGATAGGTATATTAAGTAACAAAAGAAAAAAGTGATTAGTGCGCAGTGACCAAAGTAGCCGTAAAGCTTTCGAGTTGGTCAGTGCTTGCAATGTGAATAAAATATTGGAACAGAAATATGCACATATGAATAAAGTCTATGGAATGCTACTTTTTACTTCATTAATGTTACTGGGTTACCTGTGTTACAGAAGACACAGCGATAGCCATGAACGTCACCATAACCTGATTGACAGGTCATGTTAGAGGCTGGACACTGGACCCCAATGCAGTTATCCTATTTAACATATTGGTATTAAAGTGTTAGACGTTTAATATGACACATTTACATCATACAAAATGCGTCTTACCTTGATTGCACGATAAACACATCGCTGACAATCCACCAAAGCACTCGGATGTACTTCATCGTTTGAAGAACTCAATTCGCATTTCAGTGAATCACGTTTGAAGTTGCATGACGTACATTCAGGTTCTAGGAAACAATGCACCTCACACGCGCCTGCGTTGTTAACGGTGACGGTCTTGATTACGTGACCAGTGAAAATCTTATTTTGAACTGGAGTCTTCCATTCCACTGAACGACATGCGTCTTAAAAACAATGAAATGATCTTAATTGATTAGTTGATGCGAAAAATCAGCACGCTCTGCATAAGAAGTGTGTTTTAACTCTTAAAAGAGTCACTCAGTATAATAGTCCTTCGTTAAATTGCCCCTAGCCATAAATTCGTTGATGTGGATGCATAAAAGTGTTTTAAATCTTCTTTAATAATTTCTGGCCAATTTCTGTCCCCCCCCCCCCCCCCCCCCGAACTAAGTGGGAATATGTGGGACATTTGATGGTAATTGGCCAGAATTTTGTGGCTCTAGGACGTCGGGGATTTTACACGATTTGCTTAACGTACATGGTACTTTCAGTGTTCGTGGGTCGTGGGAGGGGGGGGGGGGGATTTGACTGGAGCTCAATTCATCTCTTCTTCATTCCATGTGGCCATGTGGTGGAGGTGGAGATCAGGTCAGATAAGATTTTAGCCATTGTTTTTTTTTCCGTTTCTATACAAAAGTCACATACCATTGTGAATATAGTCTAAATTGAAAATTTGTTGAAAAAAAATGGAAAATATATTTTAGTGATGAAAAACCGGGATACCGATATGAGCCATTTATGCCGCTTTGGATTTCGCAGGCGCCGCCATCTTGAATTTTAAGACTGTTCACTGCTGCCCCCAGACTCGTACCCAGTCTCTACTAAGTTAGTAGCGACTGGGTTAGTATGAACTGGGAACGAATCTTGGCTGCCCCTATTATTGCTACACGATGGCATACGTTAATATAATTTTTCATATGTCGGTCATTTTATTTTCCAATCCGACCTTTAAATCAATGATAATACTGACTGGGACTTAATATGTAAACTTTAAATCAAGGCAAAGCCGGGTTCCGATATGTTTATCGTTTCTCTGGAAATATGATTCAGGTTCTAGTCTGCTTACTCACTGTCAGAGTTGGGGTGTTATTCATAGACTGATCTTAGTTTTGACGGTGCATGCTTTATTTTCCTTTTTACTAGCATGATTAGCCCCTATTTTTAAAACAAAACTAGTAGAGCAAAGTTGTTTGGTTTTCGTTTTCTTTTCATATTATTTTGGCCCCATTAATTAAAAGCGATATAATAAAAAAACACCAAGGGGAACATTGCCAAAGAAGTGAATGAAGTGTTATGATTAAATCGCAAAACAAAACCGTAATTTAAGGCTCCATGACTGGACTTTAACCGAATTATTTAGAAGGTTGTTTTCGTGCGAGTTTACTTTGCTGTCTTTGATTAACTTTTCTTAACACAATAGCACACCAGACTGAGGAAATAAAAGGTAAACATAAAATGTCATCTTGCTCAGCTGTCTTCTGCCTATTCAATAACTACTGCTGACTATTCAATAATTTAAGGCCATTAGTTTCTTTACTGTTGTATTTATAAGCGTTCAAATCTTAGTACTGCTTCAATCTTGACCACGGTCAGTGTTGATACAGGCCAGAAAATTCTCATTGAACATAAGCCACTGATTTTACAGACGTTTGTATGGAAATTTTGATTGAGGGGCACGTTTGTGCCCCCCAATGAAAATGTCCATACAAACGTCTGTAAAATTTCCGAAATTTTCCGAGTTTGCGGTCCTATAACTTTGCTCCTATTCAAGATATAACTCTCAAATTTGGGATTTTGACTGACTTCGAGGTGCTCTTTTCAGCAATATCGACGGTTTTGCTGTTATACATATATATCAAAAGTTGAAAGAAACCGTGGAAGGGTCTATTAAGTGCAGCTATAAGAAAATGCATTCCTATGCGGTCTATCAATATCGAATCCAGTGCCGACGCACTTTTATTTAAGAAAGTAGACTAAAAAAGAAGAACCATTGCCGAGTAATCAACGATAGATAGTTTCAACTAAAATGTAAGAAGTAACGTAAGTTACAAAATCAGTGAGACATACACATACGATGCTCGTTCTCAGTGGGACAGACGTTTCTTCCCAGTCTGTAATAAGTCTTTGCAAATCTACTTACACCTACATAATTTGGAAGAAATACAAAGAAGCTCAAATATCTGCGGAGGGAAGAGATATTTGATTTTGTTTTCAAAGGATTCTTCGTGAGACACAGGTTTTTCACCTATCTGCAGGGATGGCAATACTAAAATATCCAGTTATCAATAATTGTACCTCCTGGTCCTAGTATCTTCTTACTCTACAGACACCAGTGATTTGGCAAAGACGCCAAATCCTTAAATTAATGTTACTAATGAAATGTTTTGTAGGTACAAAGTTAGGGGACATAACAATTATGAGCACTTTAGCTGAGAATCAGTGAAGCGCGCGTTTTTGCTAAATTATTTGACGACCAATCTGCAACTAAATCACCAAGTTTGATTTAACAAGGTTTATATATTATTAAGAAGAATTTTCACCTGCACCAATATAAGAGACTTATATGCATATAGAGCGGTGTATCCTGTTTCTTGTATCAACGTGTTTTTATTTGTAAATTCTTTCAAAGTACGAATTCAAAGCGACGCAAACACTTCGTGTGGAGTGATCTCGCCTCCTGTTTTCGAGACAAACAATATTTTCATAAAAGCGCAAAGCAAGGTTACAAAAACTGTGATGATGTGAAAAGTAAGACAAAATGCTTTCAAGAGTGACTATTATATAAGTGTGACATTAAAGAGAAATTCAAATCATGAGCGTGCATACTTTTTTGCTGGCCACGTACCATTCGAACTCAGCTCGACGAGAATTTGGAAGCTGCGAAAGTTGTAAAAGTAACAGAATCTCGACACTGAGACTAATTTCAAATAGAAAAACTAGACCCAAATTTGTTGTTCTTGATGCCTTTCGACTTTGATCGATATGTTAGATTTCAAAACTTTTCGGATCATGATATTATCAATGAAATAGTTGTATTTAGCTTCATTCAAAGTTCGCGATTATAAAGAGAGACAAAAGTTGAAAGCTTTTATTTCGAAACAGAGATGTAAGAATAATCGAAATAATTTTGAGAGGATCTGCTCCTTAAATTGAAGGACTAAGTACCTTTTAAATAACTAAGATCTTTGGCTATTATATTTAAATTTGTTTCAACTTGACAATCACGTGCTAGAAATAGGTTAAGCATGTCAACATACACAATTTACCTTGTTCATCGGCGAGAATGCTTTTTATTTCCAAAGAAACTAGAACGCATAGAATAGCAATTGTCCTTGCGACAGCCATCGTCGAAGAACTGATGAACAATGCTGACATCCTCTGCATGAAATTGGAAGTCATGTGGTTTCAAAACGAACGTTCTAAAACTCATGCATAATTCATGAGCATTGTGTCCAATCAGATGAAGCAAATTAAGACCCGTGTGGAGAACCCCAGCTCCATGATAAGGCAAGACTCCGGGTTGTACTTCCAAGCTGACGGTCATAAGTGCAATGACCCGATATGGAGCTCAAACACAAACTAAGGCTCCAAAGATTCCTACGGTCAACTGTTCTATAGAGCAGATTTCGTACGAGTGGGACAAACTACAGCACTGACTACAGCACGGTTACCGTACGGCTTGCCGTGACATTGAAATGGTTTCCCTATTGTTTTTTGTCCAGCTGATCCAATTAAATTACAGAAATACGGTACAGCACGGTTACAGTACGGTGGCGGGGAAATCCCGCATAGTTTCCGCTTAGGTGTATAATTAACAATTAGACCCGCAGCCCGAATGGGTTAATTACGAGTCAATATCACTTTTCGCGCGCTCTGATTGGCTACCCAAACAGTGAATATGATTTCATATTCACCTCCGAGCAAAGCAGCGATCATCTCGCGCGAGGTTTTGTCCATTTGACAGAAAATAAAATAACTATTTGTTGCTGGCTATTCACCTGGAGTGTGGTATATACTAAGCGGCTCGGTAAATATCCACCACTATTCACCTCCACTTCGGTGAATAATTGTTAAATATACTTTATTCAGGGTAAGAAACACAATTACTGGTGACACAGTAGTTGACATTGCGGCCCATTATAAAAACTAAAACTAGATAAGAATTACAATATAGAAACCAGATAAGTAATATTAATTGTTAAAGATAATTTGCAATTTGTTCTAAAAGTAGACTAAATACTGAATTAAAATGTTCTTGTAATGTTAAAATGTTTATGTTGAATAAATGTTTCTTAAAATTACTTAGTTGGGAAATGTTTTTCGCATCGCTACTAATGGCATTACATAATGGAGTGCCGCTCGCATGAAATGTGTGTCAAACAGATTTAAACACCTGGGATGTTCACCAGAACAGCTATGATCGCTAGATATATAGGATGGCTTAGTTCTGACATGGCAGAGTATTACACATGCTCGTCAAATACATCCACCGTGCTCAGTCTTTTTGAAGAGTTGAGCTCTAACCTTCTCTCCCTCGCTCATCAGCATCGCTTAGATGTCTCAATAATTTTCATACAGATTTGTAAATCCTGCCTACGGGTGGCTTACCTACGGTGGTCCAGAAGGCTCAACGCAAAAATAACAGTTGACTTCCATATCAATAGATCCCCCCCCCCCCGTTAATTATGTAACCAGGCGTACGACTGGTAGCGAAATACTTTTTGTTTGCATCACGTTTTTTGTTTACATCACAGGGCCTTTTGCATGCGATACAGTCCAGAAACTTGCTGAATATAACTACAAATGATTGAAATGTGCACTAATCCACAAGATTGTCAAAAATCAGCTACTGAAAATAAACTTACAAAGTCATTTTTTTTAACTTGATCAGCTATATATAATCATATCAAAGAAAGAGTACTGGGTCCAGATATTGAAATGGTGGATAACACTATCCACTGGATAAATCCATATCCAATGGATAACTATTAACAGGGGCTCCCAGCGGTAAAACGGTAAAAACGAATATTCTGACGTTTTATAACAGATTAGATGTTGTTACTCGATAACCTTCATTTCACTAAGATCCCAGTTAATTTCAATAGATATTGCTCATTAGATATTCAAGGGCTTTTATATGGAGGTATTTATATGATATAAATACCTTGAATGTCTAATGAGCTATGAAAGGTTCTTGAATACCTAATCAGGTCTTTCTATTCAAATTCACTGGCATGTTAGTGAAATAAAGGTTATCGAATAACAATGAAATAAGCCGGTTGAAATACCTCGAACCTCGGCATTCAGCCACAGCCACACGCGGCCTAGTCGGGTCCGAGGGATGTATATGACCGAATGCCGAGGTTCGAGGTATTTAACTTTTAATTTGTTCAGCTGGCAGACGAACAGCTATTCTGCAGTGCCAGCCAGCAAAAAGCTCGTGAAGATTTCTAAATTTCCCAGCTGAAAATGTTAAGTGAATGCAGTGGTAGAGAAAATGAGGCAAGATCAACATGAAGAAATCACAAACTATGTAGAGGGTAGGCCAACAATAATAGCTTGAAATATCTCAGATTTATTTATATAATTATATTATTGGTGTGTCAGCCAAATTTCGATACCCTGCATAACTCAATATTTTTGAAAAATTGAAAACAAAAGTGCAGAATTTGCCAGCCGAGTTGCCAAGACAGAGATATATTTTGCAGGACATTTCGTTGGATGTTCCTTAACCAAACTACCTTATTTTATCAACTGGACAGGGATTTATCCGGTAGATAGCGTTATCCATGCACCCTTTGAACAACCAGACCCTGATGTACAAAATCTCAAGTTTCTTGTTCAGCAAATATAAACAAGGGGCATGCATTGTTCTTCTTAATAGATATCTAAACATTTGCCTCCCTCTGGAAAATGTGGAGCATTTCACAATTCAGTCTTTCCTAGGGTGGGGCATTTGCCAGCAAAGAAAAGTTGGGGGGTGGAGAATTTGTCGCAAAAAATCCAAGATAGCGAATTTTACATCAATAATGCTAATAATTAAGAGATTTGCACTCGCTTCAAAGTGAGGCATTTTCGTACCTTAGCTGACACCACAGTGGGGCATTGGCAACGTACGTTGTTGCCATGCACCCAGTCACCAAAACGTTTAGGAAGTCTTCGACGTCTGACTGTAACTTGACGAGAGCAATCAGAGGCCCCATCTTTATCAACTACTTCTGCCTCATGCAATAGCGGGAACCTCCACAGGACTGGTGGTGTAATTCAACTTTTCAAAATCGGACCAAGATATGGCTTTAAAAGGTCAGCATGAATTACCTTAGGCCTGGCCTTTGTACTTTTCTGTATACAGGACTTATGTCACATCGGAAAGGGCAGATGTTAGAATCCGTACGGCCATTCTCAGGGATAATCAAACTTAGGGTTGCGTCCTTTTGTGTCTACAGAACTGTCATCATGTATAGCCAAACTTTCTCCAGTTTAGAATGGCTTACTTGTATACGGCCGTTTCTCGTAATTCCTCTGATGTCTTTCTGTGGCTCTTCCCAGCTGTTCATGTCGTCGTGCCACTTCATGAGCACTAGCTAGCCTCTTTTGTAATGCCTCGACATACTATGTACATGTGGCGAAAGGTGGCGCACCTGGAGTCGTCTCCGTAATGACATCTAAAGTAAATTCAACTTCTCGTTCCAGTATCAGCAGGTTCGGTGTGGATTCGTGTATCGAGATGCGGTATGCCATCATACAAGGTTGTAGCTGTAGGTCCTAGTCATCTTGGTTTTCTTCCAGTTTCCCTCTTATACTCAGCATGTCAACCAGAGTGCGGTTATGTCGTTCGATTTGACCATCAGATTGGGGGTGTAGCGGAGGTGTGCAAGTATTTTCTATGTCCAGCAAACTACAAACTTGTGACATGACTTTAGACTCAAAATTGCTCCCTCTAGTGTTGCGCAACCAAACCTGCACACAAATTCAGAAACCAGTTTCTCAGCATCTGTGGTGGCTACTTGATTAGATATTGGATAGATCTCCCTATACTTAGTGAATATTCCGACACTATCATGACTATCTCTTTCCTCGCGATGTCTGTGCCAGGGGGCCTAAGATAATTGTTATTGTCCATTGCCAGTCTTTCCATTGGGGCACCACGTATTATTGCACATGTCATCTTGGCACCGCAATCATGACAGCTTCTGACCCACTTGTGGCCTTGTGCGGTCTGCCCTAGCCAGTAATAGCGCAGTCGTAGTGCACCCGGTGTATTGTTTAAATCCCTATGACTAGCTGTTGTATGATTATGGTCTGCTCACTGCTGTTTCTTGCAAGGATTTGGGTAGTACAGTCTGCCATGTAGACTCGTGTGGATTCGTGACAGTCTGCCGGGACTGATAAACTTGAGGCCGACGTGGGAGTTTGAGTTTTCTTTATTTTACACTATTCATTTAATTATAATACAGTCGGTTCAGGTATCATTAAAATAATGGGAATAACTAGTTATTTTAAACATAATAATGTAGATGAAGGTGTGCGGTGGTTAAAGGAGCTTAGCTTTCGAGTTAACCACTGCCACAAGGAAAATAAATAAGGCTAAGATTAGGTCGGGTTTACATGTAGTATAGATGTAAGTCTAGGTCTGAATTATATGAAGTATATAATGTAAATATGTAAATATGTTGAAATAATTACTGTCAGTAATAAATTATCAGAATAAGACATTATAGTTGGGACTGGATAAGGTACTGTTTGATTTTTTTTAAATGAAAGAAATTTAAACTTTTGAATTTAGTAGGAATAGTTTGCCAAATTTTAGATAAAGAAAATTTAAATGTAGATAAGCCATAGTTAGTTCTTACATTGGGTCGATACAGATTTTTATTTTTTGCATACCTGGTATTGTAAGTATGTATTTCAGATACAGGTGCATGTAACATATTGGGTGAAAATACTTGGAACTCTTGATTTGTCAGTAATGATTTTGTGACCAAAGATTGCTATTCTTAATTGCGTGCGACGAAGGAGAACGCATACTAATCTTGCAGTGGATTCCCTGTGGTCATGTGTGGGCTACCTGTGCTTGCCCAGGCGAAATAAATCGAGATTGGTGTATGTGTGTATGTTTGTACTTTTTAGAATAAATTATCTCGGCCGGGAAACTGGTAACTACACAATACTCACTCGCTCGAAGTTGCTCGACATTCGGTGCATGGTTTTTTGTCTTATTTTCCCCATTCAAATGCACTGATGTTTAAAAAGTTCGCAAGTACGATTTATCAATACCCGAGGAAAGTGTGTACTACTTCTGGAGCATTGGCAAAGTCTGATTTCCAAACTGTATCAAGTCAACCATGGTCTGTTTTGTCGGCACGTGAAGACGTACATGTACTGATGCAGACGAAGTTGAACAGTCGAACCACTCGGCCATAATTTGTGCTGATCGCATGAACTGTCGACAAACCGAGTGAATCTCCGATCGAATATTCCATTGGCTTGCTCGCTGTATTGGATTGTGCTTTACACTGAACAGATACGAAAACTACAAACATCAAGATACTATAAATATATTCATACCTGAAGAGAAATATTTGACAGTTTCTTGTGAGAGTTGTGAAGATTTAGCTTTTTGAAAACTAAACGTGTGTGCACCTTGCCGTTATGCATATTAACACTGCATTTGGGCAAATTAAGAGTTGATCTATAATCACACTTGGAGATGGATAAGTCAAGGAACTTTTAAAAATATCAACACAAGGTGAGGGAAATTTAAAGTACTCTTTATTGCTGTGTACGTGCATGTACTCTAATCAATGGCAAAGATCATGTGTGCATGATACAGTGTATGTTGACATGCATATTTAAGCTTACAGGCACAGTCAATTAATCTACAAACATTGATCAGAAATTATTCTACAATAACAATGGCCACTCAATATTCTGTAGGCAGCCTTGACCTCACTTGAAGAATAATTTTAATGCTCTTAAGGAACTGGAGTGTAGTTTATACACATGGGTATATAGTTTAAGTTCTACACTGGAGTGTAATCACCAACATTAGTCAGTATTGTGGAGCCAGCCTTGATCATCTGAATGCTATACACTACATTGTTAAACTATCAATGTGCATTATATATACCTGTTGAATTTGTTAAAACTTTCCTCATGATCCACATTAATTTCCAGTCATTTGATTACCTATTTAACTGAACAGGTCCATCCCCTTGAATAACTTATAAGTCAAGACATTCAAAACTATTCACATTTATTTAAAGACAGACATTTTTGATCAGGATATTAATTGTTTATACACACAGTCCACACCACTGTGGCAATAAATAGTGTGTCGCCACAGGAAGCCCAGTCCTTTCTCATACAAAAATATATGTTGAACGCACTTTGATAATCTATGATTACTTCTAGTTTATAAATAATTATTTTCAAGGGTTACAATATCCAATAGGTTGAAATAGGGAATGACACTCTCTCTGCTGACGTGTGCAAAGAATATGCTACGTATGCATTTATTTTGTTTTGTCCTAATTTTAGTTAGTTTACTTTTGTAGGTATTCACCCAACTTATGATTCCATATTGTAAGTAAGGGTAAATCAATGTATAATATAGTTTTAGCATTTGATAATTTAGAAAATATCTGAGTTTATTAATAATTCCCAGGTTTTTTGAAACCTTATTGTTGATGTGTTTAATTTGGGGCTCCCAGTTAAGATTTTTGTCAATATATAATCCTAAATATTTAATGTAGTCCTTTTGCTCAATATTAGGTAATTAACGCATTCTAAAGTATGTTGTCATTTTCCAAACTATATTTTTCTGCTAAACGTTGATAATTATCATGTCTTTTAGGAGACTTTTTAAAAATTCTATGACAATTAATCTATTTTACTCGTTATGTCCATAATGTCTACGAAATATTGCAAATGTAATTGCAAAATGCATGGTTTGTCTGTTCTTACTATGAAAATAAGACGTTGGACAGAGTAAGTGGAAATCCCTGAATATAAGAAACAATGACACCAGGAATTGCATGATCTTTAAAATCTGGAGTGATCCACTTTATTTCAAATCAAAGTTTACACAGTTAGCTGGAAACAAATCATTAAACGATTCTACACGTACTTGTCTGCTTTGAAGTCCAGAGTACCCAACTTGCATGGCTGCTCTGAAATTCAGAGTATCCAACTTGCCTGCTCTGAAATTCAGAGTACCCAACTTGCATGCTCTGAAATTCAGAGTACCCAACTTGCCTGCTCTGAAATTCAGAGCATCCAACTAATGACTGCTGCTCTGAAATTCATAGTATCCAATGTTTTCCTAAACAGGTTTTATCTAGGCTGATCTCGAAGCTTTGTTTTACATTCAGGTGACTACATGTATACCTAGAAAGTGATCTTTCAAGCTGTCCGTTTACTTCAAATCCGCTCAACATTTTTTAGATTCTTAAGCTAAAATGACCGTTTTAGCTATACCTTTGAACTTCAAATTTTCTGTGTAATATAGGACTCTGATTATTTTACATATACTGCAGCGTGAACTCTTCGAAAGCTTAAATTTGCATGTCAGCTTGCTCTCGTATTCTCCTACTTCTCTGCTTTACATGATACAGCAACAATTCAAGCTTTCTGAAAAGAGAATATATACGTTTATACACTTTATACATGAATACTAGGCATTTAATCGAGCCAGAAATACGACAGAAACTGTAGTATACGCCTCCGACAGGAAACCAACGACAGCATTGACGTGAAACACCTCCCTAGTCGAAGGAATTAAATGTAAATTTTAAAAGCGTTTTCTATATGCTTGATAAAATAATTACTCACACAGGCCTATGCAATTATGTGATTATGTGATTTGCCTGGACAATAAACATATTTTCGGTGTTTAAAAGCTATCAGCGGTTCCTTTCATATGAGCATAAACATAAATGAGAACACGTTTACTTTTACTGTATTTCACTACCGAGTTAAATGTGTCCCAGAGATAACACACGAAAATGAACGTCCTGAAGTGACTTGAATAATAAATTTTTTGCTAAGGCATGAAACTCACTCTAAATTCAAACATTTTTGAACGCCGACAAAATTCCACACGTTTTTTGCTATGCCCTTGACCGCTGGAAGCGCGAGGTATTTCAGTGTTTTCTACAAATTCTCTCGATACTATATTATTCTAGTTGACTGCGGATCGCGGTAGCAGTGTTTTCTACAACCTAGCTGGAGTGGCGGGGTATTCCATTATACTCTAGCCGTGGTTAATAAATTTGACATTGAGACTCATAGTCATAGAATTACATTTGAACTTCTTCTCAGTTCACATCCCGATTGACTGCTATTTTGAGATACTATACGTACTCAGAATCGGGTACTCGAAATATATCGAGACTTTTGGTTTTGCTTTGGTTTAGTTTTTGAGATAACTATAAAACCGGTCAAGATTAGCTAATTAGCTAGCCTCCTGTAACGGCCGGCGTGTATACAATGGCACAGTGGAAGTAATCGTGATCTAAATTATACATGTATTCTTATAAGTAATTTGAAATGTGAATTATACAAATGATGTGTATATCACTGTCATACCTTCAACGAGCATGCAATTCTGAAGATTCCTACGACGAACAAGGCTTGTGTGAATTTTATAAATAAGGGCGCCAAAACGAAGCACAACACAAGTGAAATGTACCCCTAATTAGTCTAATTTCACGAATCACACATTAATATGATGGAGGGCAAATTATGATGCAGAAAAAATATTTTAGGTGTTAAATTATAAATTACGCGTGAAAGTTCAACGGTTAAAATTAGGAAGTTCCTAATTTGTCCTCTTTGGTATTATAAGCGTAACCGTGGAACTAACTTGAAACTTGATTTTCTACTCATATTTACAAAGTGCATAAAAGTGAACATTCTCTCAGTTTCAGAAAGCTCGAACTGTTCCTGTAAAACAGAGGATATAAATAATCACCGTCTTACGCAGAACAGAACAGGGTAATTTTTTATAGGTTAATCACCTTGAGAATATCAAACATCAACGGTATAGCTTGAAATGCCAATTTTTAACAGATTGAGTCATCCGAATCTCAAAAAAAATTAAGACTTAAGGTTCATGGCATAGCTGAAATGGTCATTTTGTTACACTGCGTAACCTTACGATAAGGTAACAGGAATAAAATACCTTTTTCGTAATAATTTGTCCAGTCTTCCTTAATTTATGATACATGATTTGAGGGCCAAAGTGAAAGTGTTAGTTTTGTAGCATTTAACAATAAAATGAAAATAGGATAATAGGTAGAATTTCACGAATCTAGAAAGTGTTGTTTTCGTGAAACTGCACAAAGTAGAGAAAACGATTAACCAGTCCAATTAAACATCAATTTTCCAGTGAGACAAATGAAACCTTGTTGCAAGTATCTTTAAAACAAGCCATTTAGTTCGTATTGTGGCTTAAAAGATGCCAAAGAAAGCGTTTCTTGCAGTTTCGATTGATAATTGTTACTTAGAAAAACCGCGAAATAATTTGGAATAGGTTGGAATTGGACAAGTTGTGTACTCTGAATTTCAGAGCAGGCAAGTTGGGTACTCTGAATTTCAGAGCATGCAAGTTGGGTACTCTGAATTTCAGAGCAGGCAAGTTGGATACTCTGAATTACAGAGCAGGCAAGTTGGGTATTCTGAATTTCAGAGAAGGCAAGTTGTACTCTGAATTTCAGAGTGGGCAAGTTGGGTACTCTGAATTTCAGAGCATGCAAGTTGGGTACTCTGAATTTCAGAGCAGGCAAGTTGGGTATTCTGAATTTCAGAGCAGGCAAGTTGGATACTCTGAATTTCAGAGCAGGCAAGTTGTGTACTCTGAATTTCAGAGTGGGCAAGTTGGTTACTCTGAATTTCAGAGCAGGCAATTTGGGTACTCTGAATTTCAGAGCAGGCAAGTTGGACACTCTGAATTTCAGAGCAGGCAAATTGGATACTCTGAATTTCAGAGCAGGAAAGTTGGGTATTAAAATAAAGTCTAAAAGGTTGTATTTTCCCTTCGCGTTGCATGTATAGCATTGCTTTACCTTTTTAACGACTCAAAACGATGCATATTGCAGAGCAGTTGAAAGTCCCCTCAAGTAAGTTCATTTTTTAATTGAATTTGCAGAGATAAAATAGTTTATAAAATGACAAATTAAAATAGTTTAGCGCGTTGTATGTTAATTTGATTTTTCCTGTGATGTGATTAAATAAGCATATAGTGTCTTTTTAAAATTAATGGATAATTTGTTAGCAGCACAATAATCTAACACATGTTTAAATTCTTCGTTCTAATTCTATAATTCTATAGCCCTTTTTCGAAATCACGTGACATTTTTGGTTACCGCGAGCCAAATGTAGCGAAGGCTCGTATTGGAAGGACTAATTTTTCAATATGGCGGAGGCGCTTTCAGCCGCGATGACGAGTAACTTTAAAATACATGTTTGTTTAACGGAAGACGATATTTCTGGGGCGAAACTACACAAGAATTCTCCCGAAGAATGCAACTGCAGTTGGATGTTAAGACGCTTGTTATAATGCAGAGGTGATCGAACAACTGGAAAAAAGGCAGTGATTGTTCAAAGGTAATGTTTAAGTTTGATAGCTGCATGATATAATATGCTTAAGTCTACGAGGTTATCTTTGCCCTTCTTGAGAACAATTTTAATCTTTTCATACACAACATTTTAGGGTTAAAGATTATATGAAGTTAAACCATAAAATGGTCGACCCAAACGGAGGAATAAATACAGCAAAGAAGAAAGCCCGCCTTGGATTCTGCGATGACATCAGCCTAGAATCTTTGAATGGAGTTCCCACAGAAAGGTATATACAGATGACCTTTCCGACGTCCCAAACATAGACTATATAACATAATATGGAAGTTTATGGTCCTAACTGTTGCAGGAAAAGGAACCTCTAAAGGCTATAATTTCTTTAAATCCGGTCATGTTGTTAAGTTGGAGAAAAATGATAACCTTAGTGAAGATCAAGATGGATTGATTCACATCAGGGGGAGAATATTGCCATCAATGAAAATATCTACTGTGTACACTGCTTTCATTACCTTGAGGGATGGTAAAATACTACGTGCAAAGTGTGGATGTCCAGCTGGTATTAAGGGGCACTGTAATCATGTGTGTGCTATGCTGTTCTTCCTGGAAGACTGTTGTGAACAGAATGCAACCATAAAATTTTACTATCCCATCTTACCTTTGTAGTTTTCTAACCTTCCAGGTGTTTTGAAGGCCTATTATGCAGATTTTAAAAGAGATCGCACATCTAACGGCTTTTTTGAACGACTGCGCCAAGAGGTCTCTGAAACCGCCCGCACGATTCAGGTCAGCGGTATTTAAAAAAAGCAGTGCATCATGGGATCGATTCATGGCGGCCATATTTGTTTGTAGGGTGAAGGCAGGGTTGTCTTAGTCTAATAGTAATGGAATTAAGGATTGGAAAATGGTCCAGATGGCTATGTCTCTGAGGAATCTAATATGCTAATGACCTGGTTTACTTACTCCTCTGCCTGGGAAAGCAAGAAAAACCCGAGGCTGGGTGGGTTGCGTATTTAAAACTACAAGTACAACCAGAATCCAGCTTTCAGAAGTCAACTGTTTTAGAAACATTTCTACGTAACTGTCGTAAGCTTACATGTAATTATAAGCTTATTAGTTATTTCTTCTAGATAAAATGGTCACTTTAGAAATGTATTCCTCAAGTATTAATGCGTAATTAAATGCATTAGTTGTCAAATATTTAATGCGTTTAACTAGCATCAGCGGCCTATTTTGCAATTGGAGAGGCATGAATCATATTCGTCAGCCAATGGATGTGTGAACTCAATGATTGTTCTGATTCTATTCTGGTTATTATATCCTACTTTCCAAATATTGTTGAACATAACTTATAGCTGTTTCATGGGATCAGGCAAGCTACTTAAATTTTTACATGTGATTTTACTTAATATGAGTACATTGTTTTAACTGCATGTAGCCTACACATGTAGCTTTCTTGGTCTCTACATGTACATTCGACTTTTCTTTATTTGAACAGATTTATTCAATGCAATTTCCCAAGAGCTGTAGTCAGGCTCACCAAAGGGGCTCTTGTAAAATAGCTAAATAAAATGGTGATAAAATCTAGAGGGAATTAACAATAGAAATGTAGCTAGATACATTAAAACAATTAACTATAAAAGAATAGAAAATTAATTATTAAGTGTATGTACTCATGATCATGATATTGCACTTGTGCATGATCACAGTTTGTTATTGTGATCACGTTATTTTTGTGATCACATATTACTCAGTGTGACCACACCCGTGATCACACTTTCGTTGCAGATCACACCATGACTCAGATGTGATAACAATTATGTGTGATTACACCCAAAACCGTGATCACAATGTGATCACAGAATATTTTTACTGGAGAAGGCAGATGGGATTATTGCATGCTGAAGAGGATGGATTTCGAGACAGTATTGCACAAGTAGATGCAATTATTTCGCCACCAAAAGTCCATCCAATAAGCATTGATGAACTGAAAGAGCGTTGCAGTAGAATAAAACAAAAACTATCTTTCAGCGAAGATTAAATCAAGTTGACCGAAAGGGAAACAAGAGACCAATCAACAACAGCAAAGAGTAAATTGAAGTGGAATGGTGCTCGTAAAGTGAGGATTACCGCATCAAACTGTAAGCGAGTTGCAACTATGAGAGAAACAACATATCCGAACTATTGCACTACAAGAGATCTTACGTACACTACAAACAGCCACTTCAAACACGCTTGGCACAAATGACCCTAAAATCTATCACTTTGCTATATTTTCATAAGTTTCCAACATAGAAGATTGAATTTTTGTGGAATGATGAAGACCGACGACCTAAACAAAATACGATGATTTGATCTACCGTAGACATCTTGATGACGTCACAGTTACGTCATGTATCATTTATAATAGGTTTCTCGATGTTTTCAATTACCTTCAACATCAGTAAATTTTATATTTTCGATTTCCCATCATGTCGACAACAAAGAAACCGAAAACCCGAGTTCGATTGGTTAAGAGGGAGAAAAGTTATTAAATTTGGCGGGAAATATTCAATACAGAACCATTTACAAAATAACTTCTTCATTCATCTTTTAGAGTTTAAAATATTTGTTTACGACAATCTAGCAATCAAAAGAGTAAATCGGTACCCACAACCGTATGTTTTTAGAATGTTCGATTTTTGAGAGGAAATACATTAAAATTCCCAGTGAAAAAGAGGAAACGTTATCATGACGTCATATATTTTTGAAAACGTCTTTTAAAAATAACTATTCAAGTATTTTTCGGGTTTTAAAGAGGAACTGTACTTACTGTACACTGAATAGCCGCAATATGGTCTTTTTTATGTTTATTCAATTTAGAAAGCATGACTGATGTCAGACCCATGACGTCAGAAAATGTGACGTCACAGGAAACTTCAGTTCTTAATAACTCAGCAAATATTTATCGTAGAGACTTTAAAATTGCGGCAATCAAAAACACATATTTATGTTGTTGTGATAACATGCTTTATTTCAAACGTATAGGTAACGCAGAATTTGACTTTAAAAGGAGTCGTTCGTTATGACGTCACACCAACGTCAATATACAAACGTGTTTGATCCTAAAGACGTAATTTCATTTTAATATTAACATACGAAAATTTCGTTAAATTTGACAGCGAATTAAACAAGATGTGCTGGTTTATATATTTTTGGCTCGCTTTTAGTGATCGATTTTGAGGTAACTTATGCCAGGCGTGAACTAATTTGATGAGGGAGTGTGGCTGCCCCAATGGCGACCACTCCAAGTTTGGTGGCTTGCTCGCACAATAAACACTTTCAACGCGTAGGTGTAGCTGTTCGCTGGTACACATGACCAGCTGATAAGCATGCAAAATTCTTACAATTATAAGCTCCCAAGACTTCGTAAGTTCCCAATGTCTAAAATTGAATATCATTAAAAGTTATGCTTAGTTCCTGGGGTAAAACACCTTGTCCTAATCTCGTCTAGTCACCTTTTTCAGATTCTAACAGAAGACAGAGCTTTGTGATAGGTCGCTCCAGCGTGCTCGTCTTGGTCTTTACTTTCACACGGCGCACGAACCCGTTCCTATCCGGCATGGTGACCGTCACCCTGCCCATCTGCCATGAGCTTCTAGGTGCTGCGTCATCCACAAGAAGAACGATATCTCCTTCAGACAGATTCCTCCTAGGTCTGACCCACTTCTGTCTCCCCTGGAGCTGGGTAAGGTACTCTCTTGTCTCCATCTGCGTCGAACGTACATATCCTTGCGATCGAAGACGCACGGAGGTAGACTGGGCTTGGTCTTTAACAGCAATAAGCAATTAGGCGTCAAGGCTTCTAAGTCATTAGGATCGCTGGAGACTGGAGTAATAGGACGATCATTAATCGTTGCTTCTACCTCACAAAGTAAGGTGTGGAGTCCCTCATCATCGAGTGTCTGTTCCTTCAGTATGGCGGCCAGGATCTTCCTAACAGTCCTTATCTGGCGTTCCCATACGCCACCGTGGTGAGATCCTGTTGGCGGATTGAATTTCCAGTCGATACTTCTTGGTAGCATTGCCTCACGAATTGAAGACTCGTCTAACTCGCTGATAGACTCCCTGAGTTCGCGTTCTGTTGCCTTCAAGTTAGTTCCGTTGTCCGAGATCATCTCTCTGACTTCACCTCTTCTACTAATGAAGCGACGTAGTGCATTAACGCACGAATCAGTGTCTACGGTATGAGCTACTTCAATATGGACAGGCCTTATAGCTAAGCATGCGAAGAGTACGCCATATCTCTTTACTATGCTGCGGCCGCGTTTCACTTCTATGGGGCCAAAGTAGTCGATACCCACTCTTGTGAAGGGTGGTTCATCTGGTATTAGGCGCTCCGGTGGAAGGTCTGACATCATCTGTTCTCCCACCTTTGCTCTCTGTTTTTGGCATTTTAAGCACCCCTTGATTATCTTCCTCGAGGCGGAATTTGCGTTTATAATCCAAAACTTCTCACGTAGACGAGATAGCATGTGGTTTCGCCCTTCGTGGTTTACGTCTTGATGGATTTGACGCAATATTAGCTTCGATACATGGGTTATGTACGATAATGGGGTGCTTGCACTCTTCGGGCATGTCCCCTTGACTTAGTCTGCCTTCAACTCTAAGAAGGCCGCCAACTAGCAATGGTGCTAACTTGGCGATGTGGCTCGATTTCTTAACTTGGGCTTTATTGGCTTGCTCTTCTCCTTTCACTTCTTTCTTGGTTAAGCCGTCTATCTCTTCCTTGTATATCTGCCGCTGAATGAAGAAGAGGATTTGTTTCTCTGCATCTCTTATGTCTTCCACGGTCAAGTAGGGCTTCCCCTGGACACCTGGGTTTCTTGGCCCTTCCAGTAGATGCCACGCCTTTGCAGGCGCTCACTTGCTTCTTCTGCATGGTACTTCTCTGCAGGAGCACAGCGCGTACCTTGAGGATCCAAGCTATGCACCTCTTGAGCTTCGTCCAGCTGGAAAAGTGAGTGATGAACCGGTTCACCGTGTTCACATCATCTACATTTATTGCATTTACCACAGCGATTTCCTTTACCTCTGGATCCTCTGCTGTCAGCTTCAATGTATCGTCAAGTCTCGGCCAATCTTTCTCTTCCTTGAGAATGAACTCGGGTCCGTGAGTCCACCGATAACTGCTTAGGAGTATTTCTGCAGCCAATCCCCTAGACGCTTCGTCGGCTGGGTTCAAAGCTGACTCTACGTATCTCCATTGCTTTGGTTGCGAACCTTCACGGATAACCGAAACTCGATTGGCGACGAAGGTATGGAATCTGGTCGTTTCATTCTGGATGTACTTTAGTACCGACGTGCTATCGGTCGAGAACACGCTCCTATGAATGGGTATCTCTAATTCCTTTCTCATCATCTTATCGATTCGAACGAGGACTGTTGCGGCGGTGAGCTCCAATCTTTGAATTGTTACTTGTTTTAGCGGCGCTACACGGGACTTCCCCATGACCAAGGCAACGTGTACTTTGCCAGTCTCACTCATCATTCTGATGTATGATGCAGTGCCGTAGCCAGACTCGCTAGCGTCAGCAAAGTGATGTAGCTCGGCCGACTTAATTTCGCCGAATCCTGCTGGTTTCAAGCACCTATCAACCTTAAACTCCTCAATCCTCTGGAGGTCCGACATCCAATTTCGCCACTGCGCGAGGTACTTATCTGGGATAGGATCGTCCCAGCCTATCTTAAGACGACACAAATGTTGTAGAATTATTCTGGCTGGTAGGATGAACGGAGCAAGCAAACTCAAAGGGTCATAAACAGAGCTGGTAATGGACAGGATACCTCTTCTGGTAGCAGGACGCCCTTGAACTGCTATTTCAAATTCAAACTTATCTGACTCGACGCTCCATTGCATTCCTAATGCTCTTTCGATGGGAAGCGAGTCTTGATCAAGGTCGAGGTCCTTGACTTCCTTTGCTCGTCTTTCTTCCGGGATCGACGACAAGACCGTGCGATCGTTACAGATCCATTTAGTCAGGTTGAATTCTCCCTTGGCGCAAGCTGCTTGGAGATCGCTTGCTAGGGATACAGCTTGACCTTCAGTTGGGACTGACTTTAGTAGGTCGTCTACGTAAAAATTGCTTAAGATGGTATTTGCGACGTCCGATCCGAACTCGTCTCTGCAGTCTTCAGCAGTCTGCCTAAGTGCCAGGTTTGCGCAGCTTGGGGATGATACCGAGCCAAACAAGTTCTGTAATCTGTAATCCTGGATGTCCTGGGTGAGATCCCCCTCTGGCCACCAGAGGAAACGAAGCAGATCACAATCCTCAGACGGCACCTTTACTTGATAGAACATCGACTCAATGTCGGCCATCATAGCAACTTGCTCCTGGCGAAATTTGGTCAGCACTCCTATAAGAGAATTCGTCATGTTTGGACCTTGGAGAAGGCATCCGTTTAGCGAGGAGCCCTGGTAACTGGCTGCACAGTCGAAGACGACTCTTGTCATTCCTTTGTGTGGAGACAGTATTGCACAAGTAGATGCAATTATTTCGCCACCAAAAGTCCATCCAATAAGCATTGATGAACTGAAAGAGCGTTGCAGTAGAATAAAACAAAAACTATCTTTCAGCGAAGATTAAATCAAGTTGACCGAAAGGGAAACAAGAGACCAATCAACAACAGCAAAGAGTAAATTGAAGTGGAATGGTGCTCGTAAAGTGAGGATTACCGCATCAAACTGTAAGCGAGTTGCAACTATGAGAGAAACAACATATCCGAACTATTGCACTACAAGATATCTTACGTACACTACAAACAGCCACTTCAAACACGCTTGGCACAAATGACCCTAAAATCTATCACTTTGCTATATTTTCAAAAGTTTCCAACATAGAAGATTGAATTTTTGTGGAATGATGAAGACCGACGACCTAAACAAAATACGATGATTTGATCTACCGTAGACATCTTGATGACGTCACAGTTACGTCATGTATCATTTATAATAGGTTTCTCGATGTTTTCAATTACCTTCAACATCAGTAAATTTTATATTTTCGATTTCCCATCATGTCGACAACAAAGAAACCGAAAACCCGAGTTCGATTGATTAAGAGGGAGAAAAGTTATTAAATTTGGCGGGAAATATTCAATACAGAACCATTTACAAAATAACTTCTTCATTCATCTTTTAGAGTTTAAAATATTTGTTTACGACAATCTAGCAATCAAAAGAGTAAATCGGTACCCACAACCGTATGTTTTTAGAATGTTCGATTTTTGAGAGGAAATACATTAAAATTCCCAGTGAAAAAGAGGAAACGTTATCATGACGTCATATATTTTTGAAAACGTCTTTTAAAAATAACTATTCAAGTATTTTTCGGGTTTTAAAGAGGAACTGTACTTACTGTACACTGAATAGCCGCAATATGGTCTTTTTTATGTTTATTCAATTTAGAAAGCATGACTGATGTCAGACCCATGACGTCAGAAAATGTGACGTCACAGGAAACTTCAGTTCTTAATAACTCAGCAAATATTTATCGTAGAGACTTTAAAATTGCGGCAATCAAAAACACATATTTATGTTGTTGTGATAACATGCTTTATTTCAAACGTATAGGTAACGCAGAATTTGACTTTAAAAGGAGTCGTTCGTTATGACGTCACACCAACGTCAATATACAAACGTGTTTGATCCTAAAGACGTTATTTCATTTTAATATTAACATACGAAAATTTCGTTAAATTTGACAGCGAATTAAACAAGATGTGCTGGTTTATATATTTTTGGCTCGCTTTTAGTGATCGATTTTGAGGTAACTTATGCCAGGCGTGAACTAATTTGATGAGGGAGTGTGGCTGCCCCAATGGCGACCACTCCAAGTTTGGTGGCTTGCTCGCACAATAAACACTTTCAACGCGTAGGTGTAGCTGTTCGCTGGTACACATGACCAGCTGATAAGCATGCAAAATTCTTACAATTATAAGCTCCCAAGACTTCGTAAGTTCCCAATGTCTAAAATTGAATATCATTAAAAGTTATGCTTAGTTCCTGGGGTAAAACACCTTGTCCTAATCTCGTCTAGTCACCTTTTTCAGATTCTAACAGAAGACAGAGCTTTGTGATAGGTCGCTCCAGCGTGCTCGTCTTGGTCTTTACTTTCACACGGCGCACGAACCCGTTCCTATCCGGCATGGTGACCGTCACCCTGCCCATCTGCCATGAGCTTCTAGGTGCTGCGTCATCCACAAGAAGAACGATATCTCCTTCAGACAGATTCCTCCTAGGTCTGACCCACTTCTGTCTCCCCTGGAGCTGGGTAAGGTACTCTCTTGTCTCCATCTGCGTCGAACGTACATATCCTTGCGATCGAAGACGCACGGAGGTAGACTGGGCTTGGTCTTTAACAGCAATAAGCAATTAGGCGTCAAGGCTTCTAAGTCATTAGGATCGCTGGAGACTGGAGTAATAGGACGATCATTAATCGTTGCTTCTACCTCACAAAGTAAGGTGTGGAGTCCCTCATCATCGAGTGTCTGTTCCTTCAGTATGGCGGCCAGGATCTTCCTAACAGTCCTTATCTGGCGTTCCCATACGCCACCGTGGTGAGATCCTGTTGGCGGATTGAATTTCCAGTCGATACTTCTTGGTAGCATTGCCTCACGAATTGAAGACTCGTCTAACTCGCTGATAGACTCCCTGAGTTCGCGTTCTGTTGCCTTCAAGTTAGTTCCGTTGTCCGAGATCATCTCTCTGACTTCACCTCTTCTACTAATGAAGCGACGTAGTGCATTAACGCACGAATCAGTGTCTACGGTATGAGCTACTTCAATATGGACAGGCCTTATAGCTAAGCATGCGAAGAGTACGCCATATCTCTTTACTATGCTGCGGCCGCGTTTCACTTCTATGGGGCCAAAGTAGTCGATACCCACTCTTGTGAAGGGTGGTTCATCTGGTATTAGGCGCTCCGGTGGAAGGTCTGACATCATCTGTTCTCCCACCTTTGCTCTCTGTTTTTGGCATTTTAAGCACCCCTTGATTATCTTCCTCGAGGCGGAATTTGCGTTTATAATCCAAAACTTCTCACGTAGACGAGATAGCATGTGGTTTCGCCCTTCGTGGTTTACGTCTTGATGGATTTGACGCAATATTAGCTTCGATACATGGGTTATGTACGATAATGGGGTGCTTGCACTCTTCGGGCATGTCCCCTTGACTTAGTCTGCCTTCAACTCTAAGAAGGCCGCCAACTAGCAATGGTGCTAACTTGGCGATGTGGCTCGATTTCTTAACTTGGGCTTTATTGGCTTGCTCTTCTCCTTTCACTTCTTTCTTGGTTAAGCCGTCTATCTCTTCCTTGTATATCTGCCGCTGAATGAAGAAGAGGATTTGTTTCTCTGCATCTCTTATGTCTTCCACGGTCAAGTAGGGCTTCCCCTGGACACCTGGGTTTCTTGGCCCTTCCAGTAGATGCCACGCCTTTGCAGGCGCTCACTTGCTTCTTCTGCATGGTACTTCTCTGCAGGAGCACAGCGCGTACCTTGAGGATCCAAGCTATGCACCTCTTGAGCTTCGTCCAGCTGGAAAAGTGAGTGATGAACCGGTTCACCGTGTTCACATCATCTACATTTATTGCATTTACCACAGCGATTTCCTTTACCTCTGGATCCTCTGCTGTCAGCTTCAATGTATCGTCAAGTCTCGGCCAATCTTTCTCTTCCTTGAGAATGAACTCGGGTCCGTGAGTCCACCGATAACTGCTTAGGAGTATTTCTGCAGCCAATCCCCTAGACGCTTCGTCGGCTGGGTTCAAAGCTGACTCTACGTATCTCCATTGCTTTGGTTGCGAACCTTCACGGATAACCGAAACTCGATTGGCGACGAAGGTATGGAATCTGGTCGTTTCATTCTGGATGTACTTTAGTACCGACGTGCTATCGGTCGAGAACACGCTCCTATGAATGGGTATCTCTAATTCCTTTCTCATCATCTTATCGATTCGAACGAGGACTGTTGCGGCGGTGAGCTCCAATCTTTGAATTGTTACTTGTTTTAGCGGCGCTACACGGGACTTCCCCATGACCAAGGCAACGTGTACTTTGCCAGTCTCACTCATCATTCTGATGTATGATGCAGTGCCGTAGCCAGACTCGCTAGCGTCAGCAAAGTGATGTAGCTCGGCCGACTTAATTTCGCCGAATCCTGCTGGTTTCAAGCACCTATCAACCTTAAACTCCTCAATCCTCTGGAGGTCCGACATCCAATTTCGCCACTGCGCGAGGTACTTATCTGGGATAGGATCGTCCCAGCCTATCTTAAGACGACACAAATGTTGTAGAATTATTCTGGCTGGTAGGATGAACGGAGCAAGCAAACTCAAAGGGTCATAAACAGAGCTGGTAATGGACAGGATACCTCTTCTGGTAGCAGGACGCCCTTGAACTGCTATTTCAAATTCAAACTTATCTGACTCGACGCTCCATTGCATTCCTAATGCTCTTTCGATGGGAAGCGAGTCTTGATCAAGGTCGAGGTCCTTGACTTCCTTTGCTCGTCTTTCTTCCGGGATCGACGACAAGACCGTGCGATCGTTACAGATCCATTTAGTCAGGTTGAATTCTCCCTTGGCGCAAGCTGATTGGAGATCGCTTGCTAGGGATACAGCTTGACCTTCAGTTGGGACTGACTTTAGTAGGTCGTCTACGTAAAAATTGCTTAAGATGGTATTTGCGACGTCCGATCCGAACTCGTCTCTGCAGTCTTCAGCAGTCTGCCTAAGTGCCAGGTTTGCGCAGCTTGGGGATGATACCGAGCCAAACAAGTTCTGTAATCTGTAATCCTGGATGTCCTGGGTGAGATCCCCCTCTGGCCACCAGAGGAAACGAAGCAGATCACAATCCTCAGACGGCACCTTTACTTGATAGAACATCGACTCAATGTCGGCCATCATAGCAACTTGCTCCTGGCGAAATTTGGTCAGCACTCCTATAAGAGAATTCGTCATGTTTGGACCTTGGAGAAGGCATCCGTTTAGCGAGGAGCCCTGGTAACTGGCTGCACAGTCGAAGACGACTCTTGTCATTCCTTTGTGTGGGTGGTATACACCATGGTGGGGTATGTACCACCGTCATCTCTCATCAACTCGTCTTGGGGGACCCGTTCGGCGCACCCTTTCTCGATTACGTTGCTCATAAAGGTTAGGTATTCCTCGTAGAACTTCGCGTCCTTCTCGAACTTACGCTTCAAGTGGATCACAAGCTGTTCCGCCATTGCACGGTTATCCGGCATTGGCACTTCCCTGTTTCTCAGTGGCAGCCCTAGGCTGTAGTGTCCGTCTTTCAGGGTAAGAGTTTCGTTTGCATATTCTATAAACTGATGGTCCTCTCTTGACCGTTCTGGTTCGTCGTCTATCGCGCGCTCACTGAACTCGTGATTGAACTGGTTCGTCAGTTGTTGCTCGAGAGTGGTGTTGCTCGTCCTGTATGAGTGTACGTGATAACTTTCGGAACACCTGAGCGGCCCATTTATAGCCCATCCAAGTATGGTCTTTACCGCGTATGGTCGGCCGTCCTTGCTGGTTATTATCTCCCATGGCTCCATTGCCTTCGGTGCATTCGGGCCAATCAGGAGCTCTATACTCGGTACGTGAAGCTTGCTTAAGTGTGGCCACTTATCCAGGTCAGGTTGTGTAGGAATGTTCTCTTGCGAGGCTGGTATCGCAGGCTGCGTATAGACTTCTGGAAGCTCCACTACCTCGGTAGCATCTAAGCTGCTTACTTCCATGTCGGAAATCACAGAAGTTTCGACGTGTTTTTCTTGACTCGTTGTATGCAGTAGTATCCTTTTCCTTCTTCCGTTAGCATTAAGGCGTCGGGCCAGGTTCTTAGTGCAAAACGTTGCGCAGCTTCCGTTGTCTAGGAAGGCGTATGTTTATATGAACTTATCGCTGTTCTTGAGCTTCACCCTAACTGGGACTATACTTAAGGCGTTGTCATGGTCTCCGGCCCCAGTACTAGCACACGCAGTCGGACGTACGACTTCGTGCCCGGCACTTCCGTTTGTGTTAGTTTGACTCGACGCTTCATTACTAGATCTTTCTTTCCTTTCGTTATCTTCTTGGCGCTTAAAGTGGAGTACCGTTGGGTGAGAGAGCGAGCACGCTTCACACTTGAGTTGCTGGGTGCATTCGCGTGAAGTATGACCACGTTTCAGACAACCAAAACAAAGACCTTTAGATTTTAGAAAATTAAGCTTCTCGATGTTCTTCTTGCCTTTAAGGCGCCGACATTCTTCCATCGTATGGTCTCCTGAACAGTAAGCGCATGGTTTCGCGAATGCATTGCACCGATCCTTTCCTGACGCATCACGCTTCGAAGGCCGACTAGCCAGCTTTGCGTCAGCTGCGTCAGAAACCTTTGAGGCGTTGACATTGGTAACAGAATTATCTCGCTTGTTATTACCTTTATTAGATTGGCGCGGGAATTTCTCGTTGCGCTCACCGTCTGATATCGATTCAAACACCGGATCTGCTGTTATCTTAGCCTGTCTATTCACGAAGTGAGTCAGATCACTGACATTAGCTCTGCACTGTTGCCTATCCTGAATTTCATACGCTAGGGTTCGCCACTTCTCCCTCAATTTATATGGAAGCCTGGAAAGGATGATCTGCAAGTTTTTGGGATGGTCAAGTTGCTCCATAAGCTTAATATCGCTCAACGCATTACAGCATTCGAGTAGAAAAAGCGAGTAGCTAGAGAGCGCGGCGGCGTCTTCAGATTTAATCACGGGCCAATTCAACGCCTTGTCCACCTGACCAGTTGCAATTTTGTATTCGTTGCCAAACTCCCTCTTGAGTAACCTTCGTGCAGTTTCGTAGCCCTTTCTGGGTTCCATATACATACAGCTTCTAACAATACCCTGTGCCTCCCCCTAGTGTATTGCTCCAAGTAATAAAGTTTGTCCTTGAAGCTGTCAGTTTTATCTACAATAACGTGCTCAAAGGCGCGCTCAAATAACTTGTATTCCAATGGATTCCCACTAAAGACAGGTACTTCACTTTTTGGAAGTACAGATTTTACATGCTGCTTAACTAGCATTTCAGTTATGTCATTTTGACGCCGTATAAGGTCATTAAAGCCTCCCTCGCTGGCTGATGGGAGCTGTACATTTGTATCGTACGTGGTATTTGCCTTATTGTGCTCTGTAAGTGGGCTTTCCATATAAGGTCCATGCTTGCTTGTAACATGCGAAGGCTGCTGCGCTTGCGATACACTTATTGTGGGAGGGGATAGCAGTGTAGGAGGAGTTGGCTTAACTGGGACTTGTTGCTCTTTATTATCACGGGAGCAAATTAATACCTTCAACGATTTGTTGAATCGGAGACGGGGTGTATTCCTGGGCAAATGTGTTTAGGTATTTTTGTGCAGGGGCACTGGGTGTGGAGTATGCTTGCGACATCTCAGGTTTTGCAAGGCTTTGCACACCTAGCTGTTCATGCCTTGGCTGCTGCTAATTCAGTTTTAATTTTAAGTGCCCTTTGTTTCATTAGCATTTGAACTTTAAGCGCCTTTTCTCTGGCTTCGAGCCCTAACTTCTAAATTTCCAACCCTTCAGTTTGGTATAAAGCAGCTACACGAGCGCCGAGTTCCGCTAGTTTGAGCTCTTCTTTCAGCCTGGCAAACACAACAGACACATTCGAATGGTGCCGACTAGCGACAGACGACAAAAAAATTATGGCTTTCCAATAGAAAGGCAACTAAGTCCGATTTGCGAGACGCTATCGCTCGGGTCTACTATAATTTCTTCGGCATTCTGCTCTTCTATAATTATTTGGGCCCTTTGCCCCTCTTCGACGGCATTAATACTGCTTTGATCCTTATCAGATGCCATTTTGATTCAAACAGACATAAATAGCTTGCGACAACAACAGTTGACAATCAATGTTTATAAGCAACGACTTATCTGGTACTTCTTCGAGGTTCTGGGCTTGTAAAATTCCTTCTTTGTCTTCCAGGATAACTTCTAGGGTCTTCTGGTTGGTTGTGAACTTCCTTCCAATTAGGAGTTGAGATTTTTCAACTAAAATGTGGCTGCCCCAATGGCAACCACTCCAACCTTAGTGGCTTACTCGCACAATAAACACTTTCAACGCTCGGTAATCACTCGATAAGTTTACTAGAAGCTCCAATAGCTTAACGACCACTGTAAACTTGTACATACAAGCGAAATCCTGTTTGTTACCAATAAATAAATTTAACGAACCAATAACGATATAAAGAGAGAGAGGTTGAAAAATCGTTTGTTGCCCAGTTGGTGCAGAGCGAGCGAAACTGGAATTTTACCATACCTCGTGTCCGCACCGAACCAAGGCACATGCGTGACGTAATGGGAAGTAAAAAATGTGACCTGAACCGGAAATGAATAAACACAAGCGATTCGTCCGTTACAGGAAGGGTCTTGAATAGGAGCCAGAGATCATCAGTGAATACATAACTGAGATCGATGAATAGAATTGGTCATCAAGTAACTGTGACTAAAAGTGGATTTTGTGTTAATGCAACCCATGGATTTTTGGGATCAAGTCCAGATGGTTTGGTCAATGACCCTTTGGAATCTCCTGCAGCTGGGCTAATTGAAGTAAAACACATATCACTTCAAAGTGGAGAAACACTGAAAGATGCTTTACTTAGAAAGGGGATCTGCAAATTCGTTGGGGTTCAGGAGTTGACTATCAATAGAAATCATCAGTCTTTCTTCCAAGTACAGCAGCACCTGTTAAAGGTGGTGCTGACATATACAAAGAGAGGGTATATGTTGACAACATTTTCTAGAGTTAGAATACTTTCTTAGAACGTTTTTTTGATAACATATAAATGTTACCTGAGCTTGCATATCCTACGGTTAAGTATGGACTGGCTTGCTTTGATCTCAGGAGTGTCTGATGTGTAATGGTAGTGGCAGGGTGGAGTGCTCTATTTACATGTAGTATCCAAAACATTTTGCAGTACCTCCACTGTCCTCCCATCATACTGTAGTTTTTTTCTATTAGCCCCATAGGTGTACATGTATGAATGACTGTCAAAGATTATATATCCTAGGCTGTCTTTATTTTTCTTGTTCTCATACGTCATTGCAAAATGTTGTATACATACACATGTATACATTAGGGGCATACATACAGTCTAAATGATCAACTGGTATACAAATCCACATTTACTCATTAACAATATTGTTCATATTCCTGAAAATCTACTGGCTTCTAACTTAATTAATGGTGCACTGGGCAAGACTGCAAAGCACAATATTATTATAATTAAGTTTACAGCTGACTATGATTGGAATGAAAGTAAATATTAATTATTGATATAGTTATCTCGAGGACCAGAATATAAACCATGCTAGGAGATTAAAATACTATTTTGCATTTGGCTCAGTGAATGTTCTGCAGTTACATGAATGCAGTCTTTTTTATGCAGGCCTGAATCGTGGTTCTGGGTGGGGTTTGAGGGGGTAAGAGGGGGGGGGGGGGGGGAGAGGGGGAAATAATTTTCACTGAAAAAGTGGAAAGCCATTGTTTACATTTAAATTATTATGCCTTTATAAGATAATGCAAAGAAAAAAATCACACAAGCCTGGCCGAACAGAGAAATTTATTATGTCTTGCTAATACTGGAAAAATCTAGCCATTTCCATAGTATGGTAAAACCATGTAAATTTGAATAGAAAGACTATGCATGGAAATCCAAAGTTTCCATGCTTTTTCCATACTATGGAAATGGCTAGATTTTTCCAGTGTAAGTTTAAAGAGCAAGGATCTGAGATTGTCACTCGGCATAATGTACAGACAAATGATAATCGAGTTGATGTCCCAATATAAACCTGGACACTACTAATTAAACTAATTCACACACTATCAGACCGACTAGGCAGTGTTAGTGCCCAACTCATGCAGATTTATTGGGATGACTACATGTATTGAACTGCATTTTTGACACATTTTCTATTTTTATTCGTTAAGCTTTATTTCACCAAGATCAGGCACCAGGAGACTCCAGAGCCAAGGTGCCAAATAGCTTTCTGTTGTATTTTTCATAGCTCATATTCTTGGTATTTTCGGCAACCAACTCAAAGCAGATAATAAGTGTATCATAGTTGGGAAATCCAGTATAGAAAGAAATACTGTCATCATCATTTCTAAACCGTTCGATCGAAAACTCCCGGCTTTGCATCTCAGTCTTGAGACCACTTATTTCTTCTGTGAGCTGACGCTTATAAGCTCTTCCTCTGTATCTTAAATTGAGCTCCACTATCACATGTTTGAGATCCTTCCGACTCGGTACAACTGATTACATTGCCATTTAAGAACGAACGTTCACAGACTCGAGCGCTGCAGACTCATCAGTCTCGTCTACTACTACTTCCACCGCTCCAATTTCTCCTTCTGACTCAACTTTGGCACTGGGGTCAGGAATCGAGGAAACATCCATAAGATCCATCCTCCTCCTTGCAGGCGGTTTTAATTTCTCGATTTAGGGTGTGTATTCCATGGAAATATAGACGGTAAATGCAAGCGAGGCTTCTTCTTACCTCCTTCAAAATGGTGAGAGCAAATTCGAGTGTGAGAGGATTTCAGTCTTAATATTTTATTCCTGATTAACCTCGCGTATTCCTTACGAATATGTTTATCCTTAGGTATTGGATAATACGACAATTCTGATTCTTTTCTGGGGTGATTCGTATACAGTGGAACGCAGCAGTTGTAGTGCGAAGGCATGATATATTGAAAATGTAGTCCTTCCAATGCGAGCCTTCACTACATTTGGCCCGCGGTAACCAAATTGTCACGTGATTTTGAAAAAAAGGCTATTGGATTATCACAACAGATTAGTGTCATCTGCAAACATTCTGAAAGAAATCTTATTTGAACAATTTGGCATGTCGTTCACATATAAAAGAAAAAGTAATGGACCAAGTGTTGATCAGTAAGGGACTCCACATTTGATGTTGAACATGTTGGACTTTACATCATCAATTTGCACATATTGTGCTCTGTTTTGAAGATAACTATAAAACCAGTTAAATGGGTTCCACGAATTCCATATCTATATAGCATATTTAATAAAATATCATGGTTAACAGTATCAAATGCTTTAATTTTTGATAGATCAAGGAACATTCCACATGTTATTTTTTGTTATCAATATTCATTTTAAGTTGATTAGTGAGTTCCAGAATTGCTTGTTGGGTTGAGTGGCCTTTTCTAAATCCAAACTGATATTTAAATAATATATTATGCTTTTCTAATTTTTCTAAAAAGAATATTAACTGGTTATACAGTAGTCTTTCCAGAGTTTTTGCAAAGGGTGAAAGTGTAGTTGCATTACAGTACCATTGTTATATATTGGAGTAACTCTAAATACCTTAAGTAGAGATAGACTGGTTATAAATGTAAGTAAGAGAAATCGAGAGGGGTTGACTAGCCATACTAATTAATTTGTTAGGGATGTAAATTGATGTTTTGTTACTATTTAGGCCAGATAGCAGTGTATAAACCTCACTACAAGCAACAGGTGACATATAGAAACTTGATGTTGGTGTTCCAGTTATAAATTGTGTGGGGCTCATACTATTTTCATTGATTTATTTTGCCAAATTTGGACCCACGTTAATGAAATATCCATTGAACTGCTCGGCTATAGCTTGCTCATTATTAAATGTTTTATTATTACATAAGTCTTGTAGGGTGGGTCTGGCTTTTTTGTCTTTCGCTTAATATTAGGGTACCAATCAATCTCCATGTAGACTTTAAATTATGCTTATTCATTTCAAATTGTTGTGTATAATATTTTAATTTGCAATGTATTTTAGATGGTTAAGTGTATTACTAACAGTATTCTTTATATTGTTGCATTTTGATGGTCTCGAGCTCATTACTAAGAAAATGTGAACAGTACATTTTCTGCTTAGTTTTTATTGATTTTAAAATACCATTAGTTAGCCAGGGTTTATGGACTATTTGTTTCATTTTACTTCTGGGGACCTGTTTTAATGGGGCATGTTTATTTACTATTATCTTTATTTATTTATTTCATGAATTTATTAGTTTTATGATGTTGATGTTCACTTACATCAAAAACCTTTCCACAGTCAATTGAGTAAATATCATTCAAATATAAATCTTTATCAAAGTGACTATAATCTCAATAATATCTTTTCGCCTTTTGTTTCTCGACGTTTATGTCGATAATACAAAAAAACAGGTAAGTGATCTGAAATGTCCATAGTTGCAATCACAGGTATGATTCATTGAGTTGAAATATTTGTATATATATATATGGTCAATTAATGTAGATGTGTGAGAAGTTAATCTTGTAGGTTTTGTAATAATTGGGAGGAAATTATTTGTGTATAACATATCTAGATAAATATCGGTTTTTGAATGTACATTATATTTCAAGAAGTCAGTATTCATATCGCCTAGTATAAAAACCTGATAGTTTGACTGATTCTGTTTCAACATTTGAATTAATTGTTGTAGTTCATTTGTTATTTTTTCTAGATTTTCTGAAGGGTGTCTATATATACACATCCAACCATTATATGAGCTTTCGCATAACCTGAATCAATTTCTACCCAGCAGGTTTCTACTAATTCTATATTTAATTTCAAGTCAGGACGAGGAATTGCATTCAAATGATTCGATGTGTATATAGCTCCCCCCCCCCCCCCCAGCCATTGTTGGGGAGTCAGTGTGGTAAAGTTTATAATTTGTTTGGTCAATATTGGCAATTGAATTCTCATGAATTCTTGTTTCTGTTACTGCAACTATATTAGATCGAGGCCTGTTATTGGCCCAGAACCCGCTGAATCCCGCCCAAACTCGCCAAATCCCGTGCCACCATTTTATGCAATTCCGCCAAATCCCGCTTGATCCCTCTATGCGCTACGTTCTGGTTGCTCTAGGAGATAGGTCACCAGTGGCAAAACTGGCAGGATTAATAATTTTCTAACGTACAAATATCAGTGACTGTAATTTGCATATGCGTAGTTATATTTATTGAGAGTAATATTTATAGTGTGCTGACACCCTTGTAATTTAGCGGCATGCTACACAAAAGGGTAAATAAACCAATTATTATTATTATTTAAACGTAAACTTGTAGCAGAAAAAACTTTCACGAAAACAATATTAGTGACATCGCCGCATTAGGGTCTCTTTCCAATAACAACTGAACAATCTCCTTGGAATAACAAAAACAACAGCAATTTGCTTCACAGTTCAGTATTATTAGCTCGAAAGTAATGCACAAGTTAACAGATCAATCACATTTTCACTTTATTGATTCTTTATCACTTTATTTAATCAGGTTTTGAATAAAACCATAACAGTATAGCTTGGACTGAAGAAAAGCTCTAATAACTATACTCTCGTTATCAGATAACGAGTTAGAATTTGTTCTCAGTTTAATATTTTGTTTTATTATTTCATATTAACAGTTTCTTTGACAATGTGGTTTGTCTTGAAGGAACTAAATGAGATCTCAAATGAGATCTCACACTCGCATCTTATTTCGTAACTCAAAAATTGAAAGCCAATTAAAGGGGCTGTGTCACGGTAAGACTTTATATTCGTTTTTCCGGACCGGAAAGAGCTATTTCCACCGATTTTGATATGAACTAACGAAACTCTCGGCCATGTGGGATGCTTACAATGAAAGAAAATATGCAAAAACGACTAACAAACAGTTTATATATAAACAGTCTCCAAGGAAAATATTGAAAATCCTTTCAATCAATCATTGAGGGAGGGAAGTTTAACTGTTTGTATCCAATTAACAGCCACTAAACGAGCGATTACTCGATACTTTCGCAGTACCATGACAATATTAGCCCCTTTAACAATAAGACCATTAAGACACTGTCTTATGCCAATAGGTCACTTTTAATGTAAATTAACTCACTTTTGTAACATTAATTATTTTTAAAACATAATTCCCCGAAGTGTGACTGCCATACAGACTATATCGCAACCCTGCCGTTGCAGTGCACTCTGGGATGGATATATCAGTTGCATTGTTAAAGCCAAGATGGCTGTCCAACAACATCAATGGAAAACTGAGATATCCATCTCAGAATGCACTGCGACGGCGGGGTTGCGATGTAGTCTATGTACCCTTGGACTTTTCGCGCCCACTTTGTCGTGCCCGTGCTCCCTTGCACCCCATCGTTCTCCTTTCCACCAAAATCGGTGGTGGAAATTTCATTTATCAAAGACAAAGCACGCTTTCCCTTATTCCTGAGTAATCAGGTTTATTTTGATTGAACGCAGTAAACATGCGATATTAACGGCTTGCTTGCAATGTAATACTCTTTTAAACTAATTATTCATCTAACTGTATGTATTAGAAAATCAAATTAATGTTACTCACATTGTTGATTAAAAATGAGATATATGAAATTAACCCAGGAGTCGTTTATCGTGATCAGCTTCTAGCTTCACATAAACTCAGATGAGAAAGCAGTCAAAAGCAACGAATAAATCACTGTAATAAATATTTATTTTAGTTTTAAATTTTAGCCGTGTGACTCAATCATATTCATTCTGATTGCTGAGCAACGTTAGCCTTTAGTTGTAGATGTTTGCAAACCAAATGAGAGTTGCACAAATAGGCATTTTGCAGGAAACAGTCATGCACATCCTAAGATATAACTTGAATAACCAATAAATTACACTCGTGATGCCATGGTAAAGTCTTTGTACTGGATGGCAAGCGAACTTCGAAACATTGACAACTTTTAGCACTCCTTTTGCTAAGATTTTATTTTCTTTGGATTCGATGGGAAAAACAGAAGGGAAGAATGGGATAATACCTAACAGTTAATTGTATATGGGCTAATTAAAATGCAAGGTAAGATAAAATAAATGAAAGCAAAATTACGAGGAATTATATTTCCCCTATAGCTATTTCCTATTATATTTGAGACGTCATCATAGAAACCAAATTATAAAATAAACCAAAGAAAACGCGCGCTCTGATTGGTTGAAAGCCGTGTTTGCATGAGGCTATGTAAACATGGAATGACGTCATATATTGTAGTTTTTGCTTTTTTTCTGCAAAAAATGGCGAAAATAACTGACTAACTTAAAAACACATGTAACTAGTTTTCTAAAGGAAGGTTGTTCAGAAGAACCTACGGAGAAAAAAAGCTTAAAAGGGACAGAATTTTCGGGGTCAGTCGGAACTCAACTGCCTCATTAGCAAACTCGGTGAAATACGCACAAAATACACTACTTCTGTTAACGTTTAAGTTTAAATATTTACTTCAGATACTATAGAAAAACAATTATAATAAAATACATGTACTTGAAACATTCAGAAAATGTACAAAGTGCTAATAATCAAGTACACAAAGTCAGAGTTGGAAGGTCAATTGTTGTTTATTCAAGTACGTTTTTTTCAAACGCCGGTGACAAAAACTACAGACACTGCAACTTTATCAGATATCATATATCACATTGAATCAGTCTATGAAATCTTTTTTTCATTCAGAGTGGGATGCTGGCAAGAAAATGTGACTAAAAAGAAATACACAAGCGAGAAGCTACAGAACTCTGAAGCTCTAATCTCGCACGGCTGCTAGCTAGCATCCCGTAGACTCGAAAGTACTCTTTTTGGATTCAAAAATTGCATTGAAAGATACCCAAACAGCCATCTCCACATCAAAGTAATATAGATTATAAGCTCTAATCCGACATTCTCTGGCTTTCAAATAGTCGAGTATGATGCCTGACGATGGGAAATAAAGATCTGAAACAATACAAAGGCACAAACCTGCTAATCGAAGTTGTCAGTTCGAGCCGAGCAATTCCAAGCCATGAACTACAAGTACTGGCTCCAAATATCCAGCAAGAGATTCCTCAGTCCCAGAATATCATGGCCGAAACAGGAACACTTTTTCCAGGCAGGACAAATTATCTTTTCTGTAATGCTTAATGCTTTTCGGCTGCCCAGTTCGTCTTTGAATTCGCAGCAGTTTTGTTTAAAGTGGTTTTCGTGTCGATTTTCGTAATCCAGGACGATTTTCGTTGCATGTCTAGCCCGATATGGATCAATGCTTTGAAGTTTTCCTATTATTTTGCATTTTTGTACTTTAAAAAGCTAGTTTTGGGAGCATAAAATCACACTAGTACTTTCTCTCGCCTCTTGTTCCATGCCGATTCGTACGCAGAGCAAATACGGCCAACTTCACAAGCGAATATGATTGACATTTTACAATGTATGGAGAATTTCGCGTTTGACATTTGCGAAAAAGTTTTTAAAAATCGTTTCGCGCTCGATCTTGCGTGTATTTTATAAAAGAAATAGAAAACGTTCGGTCTCGGGTTTACACAACAACTTGAGAATTCTCCCAAACTTCCCCTCATGTTTGCATCAGGCTATGTAAACACGGTAAACGTTTTCTATTTCTTAATTATAAAATAACCCAAAGAAAACGCGCGCTCTGATTGGTTGAAAGCCGTGTTTGCATGAGGCTATGTAAACATGGATGACGTCACATATTGTAGTTTTTGCTTTTTTTCTGCAGAAAATGGCGAAAATAACTGAAAATTACCCTAACTTAAAAACACATGTAACTAGTTTTCAAAAGGAAGGTTGTTGAGAAGAACCTATAGGAAGAAAAAGAGCCAAACTGGACAGAATTTTCACAAGATTGAGCAAAGTCGGAGCTCAAGCAAACTCGATAAAATACGCAACAAAATACACGTTTAAGTTTAAATATTTAGTTCAGATTATTTAGTACAACATGTAATAAACTACATGTACTAGAACCATTCAGAAAATGTACAAAGTGCTAATAATCATATCACGTGATCAGTAACGGCATCGTTAACTTGGATTAATCTTTTTCATTCATGTTCACGTACAATTAAGAATGAAAAGTCCGAAGACTACAGCAAAGCTGATATACAACGTAAAATTCTAACACAAAGCACTACGGTTAGCTAGGCCTGACACGAAAAGCGCTCGGACTGGATTGCAGCCATGGACAGCTTTTCGTGTCAGGCCTAGCTAACCGTAGTGCTTTGTGTTAGAATTTTACGTTGTATATCAGCTTTGCTGTAGTCTTCGGACTTTTCATTCGTAATTGTTTATATTTTGGCTGCATAGGGCCTCACTTCGGATCCAACGTATTTTTTGCAGGATTTTTGTTCACGGTATTTGCTTATATATTTTCTATACACTATTTACTAAATTAAAGAACTGCAGATGTTAACTTGTTTATTTTGTTTTGTACTTTCCGTGTTGTCGTATCTTCTGTTTCAGTTCTTTAACAATGCTTGGTGTTAGGGTGCTTTGCATTCTCGGTACTCAAATTTATTTGAGTTTACAAATCATTATCGCCGAAAAAGCAGGTATGGACATAAATGTAACATTCCTTTACGATAATATTGCCATGTTAAGAAAAAAAATGTTATATACTTTCGTGCAGTACTTCTTCATGCAACTGAGTTGGCTAAAGTACGAGAACGAAAACTTTTCATCTCGATGTATATTCTTTAAGAACTCATACTCTATTGTATTGTTTTGAATGAAGCCGGACAATTTTCCTAAAGCTTGCGAGCATTTCATGCCGAATAATTGCCCCAATGTTTAAGTGATAGGACGTAGGATATGGCAAAGTGGAAATACAGGGTAGATTTAAGCGATTATGTTTCTTTAAAAATTGTAAATACGTATATAACGTACCATCATAACTTTAAAACTATTTCTTAAATATCTTGTCGAGCTGTTTTTATGCAAACTATCAATTGGAAGAACTTAATAAATTAGGCCTGATTTTCGAACTGAACAAAAACTCTTCTAAATACACTCCTCTCCTTGGCCGCCATACATTTTGTCACAGTTGAAAAGTCAATTTTGTTCGAGTTGTCTTCTGATCCAATCTTTTGAAAATCGTTACAGTCCTGTTGTTTTGTATGATCATTTCAATTTGATTTTGGATAGTTTCTTATATAGCTTCCCTGTTTAGTTTGATAGTATCACGAAGTGCAAATAAACAAAAGACCGCTAAGCATCACGCTCTCTAATGCATCCTGGGAGACTCATCACTAACGGCCCCTGGGTCTTCGAGGATGTCTCTAATGCGATGTCATTGATGATTATACTTCCAATTCGTGAGTTTTCACTGTCATATAATTTTACGTTTAAAAGGGATCGAGGTACATCGTTTTCGTACATAGTGCAAGTACGAAGGCTGGTCTAACATTAATATTGTATTACTAGTTCTGTCAATACAATTTGGGATGTCCTTATGCAGCGCCATTCGTAAAAAAATACGAGTTCATTTTGGTTCGAAATGTTTTCAAAAAGTATGTTCTTTGTTCTCGGCTTGAACAAAGATTGTATTTGCAATTTCAACTTTCAACTTACTTCTTTCTTTACACTTTCGACATAAATTTTGAAATATCCGGCTTAGAGTAAACTCCTTGTTTAATTTGTGGATGGTATTGAACATTACGGAGTTGACTACAGATTCGAGTTGGTGTTCAAGTGGATATCGAAGCTCTACACTTTAATTGACGTCAATCTCCTTGAAATAACAAAACCAACAGCTGCAACAGCAGTTTACTTCATCCAGCTCCATGCAGTTCAGTATTATTAGCTCGAGCACTGCATTATTTAATGTAGGAATTTGTTCCCAATTCGCGATCAAAGGATACCAAGTAGAAATGTCAGTAGTACTCATTAACAATCAAGCGATGAGTCTATAACTGAGAGAAAGTAATCCACAAGTTACGAGATTGAGCAACCTAGAGAGGTTTAATCAGCTTTTGAATATTGTTTAAGCCAAAGCAATAGCCTGGACTGAATAAAAACTCTAATAACTACTCTATTTATCAGCTTACGAATTGTGTGCAAGAGAAGAATTGAAAATAGCGAGCTGCAATAAATAATTAAATAATTTGGAATCTGTTACTTCATATTAACTTTTCTTTCAAGTTTCTCTTGTCATGAAGGAGCCAAATGAGATCTCAACGAGGGTGAATACCCCCCACAATCGTATTGTATTTGAGTTGAGTTGAAAGCCAATAAGCAATGAAAGCAATTAAGACACTTTCTTTATGTCAATAGATAACTTTTGATTTGCACTAACTCACTTTTGTAACATAATTTATATTGGACGAGGTCACACTGGAATTAACTAATGTAAACCAGCCAAACTGGTTAAGAATTTTTACTATAGTTAAAACAGTTGACAGTTAAACATCAAAAGTGATGAAAAGCTGTCAACTAAATCAAGAGGTCGGCTAAGTATACTTAACTTTCCTTTCTTCTTGCCGCCGTTACCGGAGCAACTAACCACAGTTGAGTTTACTTTAGCAAACTGTAAAATGCAGGTCACGTACACTGAGGTGCCGTTAACAATAGTTAAATCCGCTTCACTATAGTAAACGTCGTCTAGTGTCCTCAGCCAATAATCCGTCCATTCTTAATTCCATTTTGTTCCTTTTCTTCCATTCAAATTTCATTTATCAGAGACTATGTTCTCATTTATTTCATATTTAAAGACCCTGTGTCCGAGCCCATGAATCATTGCGCGCACTGTTTACATCGGTTTGTTTATCAACTCAACGGCAGCATACTGTAGCTAGAAGGCAGCTTTTAGTCTAACTCAAATGCTCTTGAATGTTTATTAGTTTCATGAAAAACGTAGAATGGGGTAGCGAATTTCATACTGAATTTGTAGCGGACGAAAGGCCAGCGGTAGAGGCATTAACATCGAATGCTTCGAATCTTGTACAGTTAGTACTTAGTAGGAAGTTGCTTCAGATTCGACCATGAGTGCAACGTTTCACAATCGAGGAGCAGACAATTACTGTTGGTCGCTTGTTCTGATGCGTCAGGCATTGTGTGGCAACATTTGAATATCTCTACTTTTCTTGCTAATGAAATATTGTGACTTCAAATATTTCGCTCGTATTTTTGGACGCAGGACTTCCTGGAGATAAAAATGTTACAATACTGAGTAATTTGTAAACACATTCAAACTCATAAAATTGCAAATTTGAAATTTCACACATAATTATAAAGTGGGGGAAATATAACACTGGCTTCTGGGCCGCGTGCATGCGAAAGTATAAATATTCGCCTTGGTTGCTTTGTCTTTCCTACGAAGCCGGTCGTCGGTGCAACAAGGAAAACTCGCATAGTATTTCTTTAGAACCACAAGTGCGAAAATTACAGAAAGTTACGTTTTAAAAGGTATATGCACAACAATCTAAGATAAAAGAAAGCTAGTTAAACATATATATGTGGAAGTAATTGCACGATGGCCCAAAATGGAGATGGTTCTCGAAACATTCGAGTCAAACAACAACAACGCTGATCTTTCTGATTTTCGTGGATGACGTGATATGATGGGCGCGCGCATGGGCAATGATTGAATGGGCTCGGACAATAGATATAAATGGGCCTTTTGCAGGAATGCAATCACGTGGTTGTACTGGATGGCAAACAAATCTGACACAGTTGAACGAGATCGATTGTTCTATTAGCAAAACTTGATTGTAAATGTTATTTACACTCGGTTGTCGATCTTTTTAAAACAGCGTTTTAAAGTTTGTTTGCCATCCAGTAAAGCTTTTCCATGGGATCACGAGCTGAATTCATTGGTTATAAAAGTAATACAGCAGCATGTGACTGTTTCCTGCAAACGGCCTATTAATTCAGATAAGATAGCCGTCGATCATTCATTTCATCTTTAGTTTACACAAACCACGTACTTAGATATACACACACATAAAAATACAAAAGGAATAATAAATTACATTTAAATATAGTGGAAGACAACCTAAATGGCAGCCGAAGACCTATTACTGTAAGTTGCTTTTTTTAAGCGTGAGCTAAGCTAACAGTGTAATACTGAATAATAGTAAGTTAAGAGAAATGCTGTAACTGACCCTATTAATATATTTAAATTATCAGTCTGCAAATAGTGTTATCTAACTTAATAGATTAGCCGCATGGTTATTTTCAGATGACCTGAACTTAATTGTGTTACTTTCCATCTTTCTATAACATTTGATCCCTCCTATGTAAATATGTAACCTAAGTACGAAATAAACTTGTTGTTGTTGTTGTTGTTGTTGAGAAAGATGATTGGGAAGAAAAGGAGAGGAAGGGAGCAAACTTAAGAAGAACAGACATATAGATAAGTTAATTAACTAAAGATGATGATTGATTATATTCAGTAAGTAGGATTTCAAATTGTATTTGAAGCTGGTGAGAGGTTCTATTTGTCAATTCATTAGGGATAGGCCTTCGTAGGCTATTGAAAATTTTCTTACATTTGTTGTGGAGAATGTTGGTCTATAATCATTAGCTATCCTTGTGTTATATGAATGAATACTGTCATTATATAGTAGAAAAAAATATTCGAATATTTCTCGAAGAATTTTCGTATCATAGGAAAACATGAAGAGGCCCACCTGGTGTTTACGTATATTATATAAATTAAAAAGATTGTGGTCCTTGATTAAGGGAGCCGTGTGTGCATCATAATCTGATTTGGAGATGATTCTAATTGATATTTTCTGTAGCGTAACGATTTGTTTAAGCTGAGGCATAAGTAGTGCCACATCAAATTATATTACCATAATATATATATATGGATTAATAAGAGTAAAATAAAGATTATTGTGCAGTGATGCTTGGGAGAGGAAAAATGTCGATTTAGAGATTATACCAATGGTTTTGATATTTTACTAGCATGGTTTCAATATGCTGCTTCCAGTTCAGGTTCTCATTAACAAAAAACTCCAAGAAACTTAGTAAAGTGTTTAAGTTCAATATAGGTCCACCCTTAACCTTAACTTCAAAATTATTAAGCGATAATTTATTTTGTCTTGGTCCAAAAATTATGTAGTTTTATATATATATATATTTACTGAAAGTGTATTCGCAATAAGCCAGTTAGATACATTTTCGAGTTCATTGTTAAGTGTATGGTAAAGCTTATTGATATTTTTATCTGAGAGGAACACATTAGTATCATCTGCAAATCCTATAAATTTTAATAAATTGGAGGAATGTTGGATGTCATTTATATATAAAATAAAGAGAAGGAGGCCAAGAATGAAACCTGAGGAATACCACATCTGAATGTTTGGTATTCTGAACACTCGCCTTTAAATTCAACAAACTGTTTGCGGATATTCAAGTAGTCACGAATGCAGTTGAATGAAAGCCCTCGGTGATACCATAGTGTCGCAGTTTGTCCAATAGGATTTTATGATTAACGGTATCAAATAGAGGTAATCGGCTAACGCTTTTGCCACCCAATTCAGATCATGTGATGTAAACAGATGCTACTCTGGGGAATTATTCCCTTTTCATTCTAATCATAATGCAGTTATGCCTATCTGAATAAAATTAATTTTCAAAGAGTCTATTCTCCAGAGTAATGTGTTCTTACATCACATGATCTGAATTGGGTGAAAACAGCGTTAGCCGATCACCTCCATGCTTTGGATAAATCTAAGAAGACTCCTGCACATAACTGCTTATTATCAATCGAAGAAGAGAATGATTTGATCAACCAAATATAAAAGTGCCAGTGCAGTAGAGTGCTGAGATCTAAAGCCATACTGATGATCATAAAGAATGTGCTGTTTATTTACAAAATCTATGAAGCGATTGAAGATGACTTTCTCAAAGAATTTGGATTTTTTTTACGCAGGAAATATCGAAATTGGTCTATATTTGCTAAAATAAGCCGGATTTTCGTCTTAACGTATACATGTACCGAATTAAAAAATGGCTGTTTTTATTAATGTTTCTTACCAAAAGTCTTCCTATAGAAAAACTAGAATATCGATATCGCTATGAGATCAATATAGTTTTGGAAGGATTGGATGATATACCAAGACAGGCTTTAAAGATATCGCAGCTTAAAATTAGACTCAGTTTACATGGTATATAGGCAATAATGCCTAATAACCCCCGCAATGAACCAATCACTGGAGCAAGTACAAACGCAACCCATTGGGGGGGGGGGGGGGGTGTATTCCCATATATAAGCCATATAGGTAGGTGCCGTTGGGTAGGGTATGGTTTTCGAGATGCCGGACCCTAAATAGGGTATCATATATTGTTATTCTATTTCAATTGCGTCGTTACTTTTGCTTTGTTTTCATGATCAAGACACTTGTCGTACAGTGTATTGGAAGTCCTCAGTTTCAAATAAGGTATTCACTGGTCACGTGATCAAGAACCTTACAATAGCCACCCAATCAGTGTGTGAGATTCAGTGCTATCTCGAACCTGAATGTACGTCATGCAACTTCAAACGTGATTCACTGAAATGTGAGCTGAGTTCTTCTAACGATGAAGTGCATCCAAGTGCTTTGGTGGATTGTCAGCAATGTGTTTACCGTGCAATCGAGGTAAGACGCAATTTATATAATGCGTAAATGCGTCATATTATTTAAACGTCTAACCTTTAATACCAATATATTAAATAGGATAACTGCATTGGGATCCAGTGTCCAGCCTCTAACATGACTTGTCAATCAGGCTATGGTGACGTCGATGGCTATCGCTGTGTCTGCCCAAAGTGCTATAAAGGCGACTTCTGTAACACAGGTAATCCAATGAGAAAACAAGTAGCATCACGGTTGAGGGGTCTGTAATTTGATTTATTTGAATACGTTTTATTTGAATGCAGACTATCTTATATAATTGTTAATTTTAATACTTTCGTGTGTTAAGTTGTTCCGTATTGGCGGGTCTTCTCCCACCTTTGCTGAAACAGTTGTTTATTGTATAGGGCATTATTGTCGTTGACATATGTTGAAATAAAACCGTTACAGTAGTGGCCAGATTTATTCCAAACTGAGACTGGATATAATTCGCTTTGTTCAATATTTCAGCAAACTAGTGCAACGCCATGCAGAGCTCTCGATCTCTTTATAACTAGCAAATGACGCGGCATAAAATATATATTTGCAATGCAATGTTTTTGAAAACGGGTGAATATATATACAGTATATCTATTTATAATATAGATACGATAGTACGCGCGCTCTGATTGGCTAAGAAGCCATGTTTTATCAGAGTATATAACATGGTTAGCCGTGTTATATAGTTTTCAACTGGCGGTTTCCTTTCATCGCGCGCGTAAATCTATATTATAAAACATATAAAGAAGCCTTAAATCCATGTTTTATACTATCATAAAACACTCTGGTCATTTGAGAACACAATAGAAATGTTGAAAGCACGCGCCTTCGGCTTGTGCTTTAACATTTCTCTCATGTTCTCAAATGCCCATCGTGTTTTATGATAGTATAAAACATGGCTAAGGCTTCTTTATTTGTTATATGTTACAGCGTGCAATCACGCGTGGTTGTACTGGAGGGCAACAAAAACCGGCTTCATTTATTTCCATTATTTCCTTTCTTTGATTCTTCCGAATCTCCTGAACATTGTAAGCACCTCCCATTTATAACACGTGTGATTCAAACGCTTAACTTAATGATTCGTTTAAACGCTGTGATCCTCATCGGGTTTGGTCAGACTGACTACAAAATATACTTACTCGAGCCTGAGAATCGACCCGCAACAAGGTGAAAGGTTCTGCTCCTTTCACCCATTGATGTGTTGTCTGTTTTATTAAACGCGTAACTCTTCCGTTTGTGTGTGAATTCTATGAGCAGACTAACTACAAAATAAACTGTCGAGAATCGGACCGCTTCACCGCAAAATGTTCTGCTCGTTTCACGTTTTGACGAGTTGTCTGTTTTATTAAACTCCGCTATTTGTGTGAATCAGGATTCTATGAACAGACTAACTGCAAAATAAAGTTCCTGAAGAATCGACCCGAAATCAGTTTTTTTTTATTAAACACCATTAATGTTGTAAACCTACATAATTTTTGTCAGCACCATAGATCGTATATGACTTTTTCCCCGTCAGCACCGATTCACAGGCGGACAGACCTAGCTGACTAATTACGCCAACTTAGGAATCACTAGGTTTAAAGGATCCCAAAGGTTCAGGCTTATTTAATAAAGACATATATACAGTATAAAGAAGAAAGCCATCTCTATAATTATATAAATAATCAGAATAAAGGTGAAAGAGAAAATATGTGCCCTGAGTGGGATTTAATTATGTCCGCCTGTGAATCAGTATGATCCTTAGGTTGAAAGCTAGTTTCAAGTTATAGGCTTTCACATCTCGACCCAGAAAGAGAAAATGCCGTGAGTACCCACGGTTACGTTCCACAATGACACCATCAACTGGCTGCGTTGCCAGCGTGGTTGGTCCTGACGGCTTTATTTACATGTATTTCCGTCAAGTATTCTCAGCTTTAGCCAGCGCGCTTGTCACGAACCGCGACAATAATTATCTAATCTACGCGCTCATAACTGCAGAGATTATTGCCGGATGATGCTTTTAAAAATAAATACGACATTTAAAAGCTGTTTAGTACTGGGAAAATTTCGTTTAGTTACTACATCCAAAACGCTTAGTTGGACATTAACAGTACGTATACGACTAGCCATTGTCGCGTCGGTCTCTGTGCGGGACAGTAACGGGAAATCGTTACTTCAATCGGATATGTTGATATGTTGGACACCTCATAATTTTTGCAATATATATATATACACTCGTTTTCAAAAACATTGCTTTTGATTTATATATATATACCTTTTGTTCTCCATTGTTCTAGCTGTCAAATTTGACACGAATACAAAGGGTATATATATATTTGCAGTGCAATGTTTTTGAAAACGAGTGTATATATATAGACTTGAATAATGATTGTAAGATGAAGACAGAGAACTTCTTACTAATCCTTTTATTAAAACGTACGAGCGGAGCACCATACATATAGGGGGATAAGAGAAATAAACGTCGTGCGGCGACGTGCCTCAAAATGTTTTCGATTAGGTTTGAGCAAAATGGCCGTCTTGTAACGGTTCTTGATGATATTTCATGTTTCAAAGACGACAGTTATGAGCTCCTTCCTTTACTTCAAATTGATCAAAAAATCACTTAAGCACCGTTTCAAGTAAAACCTTTTTCAAACCGGCCAGTCACAGTATTTTCAGAATACTTGCCAGTTGACGGCCGGTAACACGCGCCTTTTCACAATGTACGTCAGATAAAGAAAATACAAAAGGAGGATTCCAACAAATATTATTAAAATACCCATATAATAAACATGTTATTAACCGAGCCTAATCTGTACGGGGAAATGTTGACCTCAGTCATACAGACCTCGCTGCGCGGTAACAACGTTCCGACCACGATCACGATTCTCACATACAGACCTCCCTCTAGATTAATAAGAACTAAATATAAAAGAGGGTGGTAAAGGGTATTTTCGAGAAGCGTGTTTAGTCTATTTATTTCGTTAATTGTGAAACGTTGTTTCGTTACCCGTGAATCGTGATTTGTTTAATTTCCGTGACCCGTGAATTGCCTTTTTTTGTGTTCGTGAAATGAGAATTGAGTAATTAATTTACCGTTAATCGTGATTGCCTTTATTCTTTGTTTTCAAATAACGCTGAACCACAACAGTAACAATTGTATTATGCGACCATTTTCTGATCCGGGAATCGTGAAATGGGCATCTTGATTTAATTTTCTGTAAAACGTGATCAAACGCCCCCACCCCCTTACCACCCTCTGAAAACAATGTACTTTCTGACCTCGATCAAGATTCTCCCGTACAGTACGTTCCGCTCGTTTAAGTTATAACAATTAAATATTATCAAAGAGATCAAAGAGGTTATGCAATCTAAACTGAAACAATTGCAATTACGTTCTTCATAGGAACCTTCGTCCTGCAGTTCCCACGTAGTTTACACTTGGATCACGTGTCGTACGAGAAACGTATTGACATGGCTGCCTTCACTGTGTCGTTATGGCTGCAAACCAATGAAGTATCAGGATCGAGTGGACAGTCTGTAGTCAGTATCTCAACAGATATTAACCCCAACGCATTCCAAATAAGACAAAAGTCAAATAAAATCATACTGTATGTTGGCGTCGTTAGCAGGTATTGACCATATTGAATATAATTTTAAAATTGCACGGAAAAACAAAGTTTCGAGAGTGTTGCGGTTGCATGATAGATGGTCGCTCAGACTGATTGCATTAAAATTTTAAACTCAATTACAAAATACTCTATTACAATACGGAATAACTGATTGCATTCAGATCTAGAACTAACTCTAAAACTCCTTCTAAAATCATACATTTTAATTAATAGTGCTGAAACTCGCACCTGTGTTCACTTGCCCTCCCCCCAGACTTGGTAACTATACACATTGGCCGTCTTTACAGTAGAAGACGGACAAATCATCTGGACGGACAAGTCGTCTGGTATGAAAACGGGACGGACAAAATTTTGGACTTACAAGTCGTTTGATTTTGTCCGTCGATTCGTTCGTCTATAAAGACCATTTTTGGAAGTCGATTTGTTCGTCTAGACGGAAAAGTCGCCCAAAGTCCGACATAAATTCACACCAGACGAACAAATGGTTGCATTTTGTTTGCGGTACACACTCTGGGGAATGGAACTAGCAAAGGGAGTGATGGCGGGAGGTGAGAGAAAGACGAATACGAACAAGCGGAAAAACAAGTCATGGTCTGAACCTGAACTACCATTTTTCCACGCCTAACACTAGAAAGGTAACCACGCTAGTGTAGTGGCCGTGTTAGTTCCAGGTCTCTTGCGTTCAAAATCGTCTGTTTGTCCGTCAAGATATGAATTTACGATGGCCAACACAAGGTGGGTTGTCCGTCTAAAATTCACATTAGACGAACAAGTCGTCAGATGACTTGTCCGTCCAGACGATTTGTCCGTCTTCTAGTGTGAAAACGGCCATTTGTGGTTTCTGGGTACTCTTCAGCACTCTTAAACAAGAAACACACTTCCCCATTTTGCCTGCCTCAGTTACTTTGGCTCCCTCTTTTACTGCATGCATGAAAATTGTTAGCCTTTGCACTACCACTACCTCCTTCTGATTAACACCAGTCCGTTACAATACACTTACTAATAGGTCTTTTGCAGGAAACAGTCACGTGCTAATTAATATATCACTTCAATAACGAATGATTGAGCTCGTGATCTCATGGGAAAGGCTTTACTGGATGGCAAATACGCACTTCAAAAACGCAGTTTTAGAAAGATCGACAATCGAATGGAGGTAGAAAATAGCATTTACAAACAGGTTTTGATAATACTACTAATAATATACATGAACAAATTTCTCGATTCTGATTGGCTAAGAGCAGTGCAGTTCAAATGTAATTGAGTGCAAAAAGTGTAATTCAGTGCAAAAAAGTGTAATACCAGCAGTGCAAATTACTAATTTTATCTATTCTGATTGGCTAGTGAAACAATACAAAATCAAGGACAGCCAATCAGATCAGATTTTTAACAATAGACATTTTTTGCTCAAAATTTGTTGGTAAACAAGCAAAAAAATGGCTGCCATTTTTGAAAATCAAAGATTTGCTTAACCAAAACCAGGCAGGGCGGACTTTCCGCAAAAACAAGGGATTTCCAGCCGAGAATGTTTTTTTAATTGGTGGAAGTAGATGTCCGGTTGCTCTGTTCAAAGAGTTTGTAAGCCGAAGACCAGTTCAGTTACGGAACACTGGGCCATTTTACCTCTCGGTAAAACACAACAGGAAAGCGAACGACGTGGTTTGGTACATTAAGTCCAGCCGATGGGAGTGAATAAAATAAACTCCATGATGAAGAACATAGTAGAAGGAACGGCCCTCGAGACAAGCAAAAAGAGGTTTATTAAACAAAGGGCCAGGAAGACTGTGGTTAGTAAGCTGAACAGTGCAAACTTCGAGCGAGCAGGATGGGACACCGAAACGTGCAGTCGCTCGACGATTATGATGAAGCCAACAAACAGGAACAGTGCGTATTTTCTATGGCCATTTCCCGACGTAACAACAGTTCAAGTGAACTAGTTCCTCTCCAAGGCAACCATAACTTCACACAGAACGCCATCCCGCCGTTGCAAAGCCACCCTGGCCTGGGCCTGGGATGCCTGCCCTCGGCACAACAATTTCGTAGTTTCTAACAGTAACAGCAATGCGACCTCACACACGGCCCTTTCCATGAATCCAATGATGATGGGATCTCTGGCTCAGAACACTTTCAATAACTGCAAAGTAGCGTTCAACTAAGTTCAACAACAAGTCCTCGCCAGGTTCAATTCCTCCTTGCAAACGACGCTATCACATCCATGAAAGCGATAAACAACTTGAAGTGAACTTAAACTGAACAACTTAGCCTAATTACGGCTGAAATATCTGTTTAAAGCAAAATTTTAGCTTCAAAACGTGCATTTTCTACCGAAGAACTGATGAATGAACTTTGTTTTCGTGTCATTGACTTTGCAGACTGTGGTATTATGGGTTGCTATTTGACTAATTTGTGTAAGAGCCAATCAGTTGGAATAAAACACTCACGTGAGGTCACGCGCCCTTGAACAACAAATTGAATTAGTGTCGTCACTTCCTTTGTCAGAAATTTGTTCATGTATATTATTAATAAGTAATCATACGATTTCTCGTGCAATTTAGGATTAATTCACACTCGTGTGTTTTTCAAAGAGCTCAAATTGCACTCGCCCTGCGGGCTCATGCAATTTTGATACTCTTTGAAAAACCCACTCGTGCGAATTAATCCCAAATTGCACTCGAAACCGTATGATTACCTATACTTATCTCATGCAAGTTCCTTTAAATAAATGAAACGGCCATATATGTTTCCCACCCGGTACAATCACGTGATTGTATCCTGCAAAAGGTCTATTGTTCTTATAAAATAAATCTAAATCTAAACTCAAGTTAATTTATATAAGGATTCGTGGAGGGAATTTCTGATCACTTTTTTCCAACTTCACCTTTTCCTAACGCTAGATTAGCTATACTCTAATCAGTATGTATACTTTTGCACAAAGAGATGGTGTAGTGTGCTGATGCACCACTATATAAGCAAAAATGTCGAAATAGTTTGTTAAACATTTTTGGTCTAAATCACACCATGTAATTTTTGCTATAGAAAAACTTTGAGGTCACACACCTTCGAAAGGTACGAGCCCCTAGTCATCCGGCTAAATTTAGTTATTCACAATGTGTTGTGGCTTGTTGATGGTGTCCCATCCACAATCCATTTTATGGCGTTAGACTGTCATTTTAGTTGTACAGAATTGCCAATTCAGTTGCCGTCGATCTTCAGATCGAGCAACGAGGCATTATTATTGCGCCTTCTGAAGTTCTAGATCGAGCCCTTTTCTGATTAAACGGGGGAATCAAATTTGAAACAAGGCAGGAAGAGTTTAGGGAGATATAAAGGAGATATAAACATTCAAATAAAACAAAACAATATCAATATTGCTCTAGTTTCTTCACTGGGATTCGAAACGGCAGCTCTAGATCTTAAATCACTTAAACTGGCGAGACATTCTTTAAGAAAAAAATTCCACCGAAATCTTGTTTCCTAGCTATATAATTTTATATGGCATTGTGCCGCTTTCGTGGGACTTCGAAAGTCTCGATGAAGGCACGAACCTGTCATGACTCGATGAACTACGACACGATACAAGGCTCGATGAAGGCACGAGCAAAGACTCGATGATTCAAGGCTCGATGAAGTCATGATTTAAAATCATTTAAGGCTCGATCTATGGGCTCCATAAAGGCACGATCGATGCACGATGAAAGGAATGCAGGCTCGATACATGATGCTCGATGTATGGTACATTGTGTTCGATTATCGTGCATCGATCAGCGGGATGGCTCGAGGCACGATGCACTTTTCAATTGTTTTGTTACGTTAGTGATGACCAACACCGTGCGCGAGGCCAAAACTAAGGTAAAAAGTTCCGTCAGAAAGAACTAGGGCCAATTGGACAGCGGTTTCGGCCTTTTAAAGGGGCACTGTAAACCCTCCAATTTTGCGACGAGAAAAGACAAAAATAACTACTCAGAAAGGCGTTGCCATGCATGGATGCTGGACAGTAACCTGTACTGCTCGAGACCGGTATTCTGATTGCACCCATTATACTGTACTGTAGCTCTATTGTTTTCGTATTGCACGTTCTAAAGGTTAGGGTGTTTTGTATTATTGGGAAAGCCAATGCTGTGGCTCGTTTCGAGCGGTACAGGATGGCCCATGCTGGATGGCAGGCCATCTTTTAAAACGCTGTTTTAGAAAGATCGACAATCGATTGGATCGGAGGTAAAAAATAGCATTTACAAACAGTTTTTTTTCCCATCCAATTCAATCACGTGAATGCCTAGCTGCAAAAGGCCCATTGGCCGGTAACTATAATCGAGCTGGAAACTGCGAAGGCTCTTGGGATCATTTGGAAGGACGCAAGAGAGCGTTTGTGCTGTGTTCCTGGCTGCACAACAGCTCTACGAATGCTACAAACCTAGAGTATTAATTACCGAATACTTGAGATTAGAGAGATATATATCGTTTAAGTCCTACCTAGAAAAGTAAAGCTAAAATGTATAGAATAATTAAACACATATACGATGATTTATTCACGGTTGAGGTTCTCTTCGAAGACTGACACACTTACCACGGAAAATAACCACAAACAAGAGAACTAAATGCGGTTAAATTCTTTACGGAAATTACTAAGCAGGAAACGACAATAAGAACAAGCGATCATGAACAAACAATCACGCTTTTAAGAACTCGAATCTCAATCCTTCTACCAGGTTCAGAACAACGGCACCAAGTCATGATTGGGGTAGACAAAAATACAGTAAATGTCTACTCCAATCTCGGCTTGGTGCCATTGTTCGTTGGCACTGGAGCGGAATGCGGGAAAGGTCTATTCGAAGCGAACGGAGCAAATCATTTTGTGTCGACTCTCGTCAGTTTATTTTCTAAGTAGGACTTAATATCAAGGGCACCCAACGAAGTTTTCGGTTAAAAAGCTGTTCGGGAGAGTAAGTTAGCCTAAAACTTTCGGATTTGAAAAAAATTACCTAGAAAAATGTTTTCTGAAATACTGGCTAGAATTTTTTTCAATCCCTAGAAAATTATAGAAGAAAAGGGAGACTAAAAGGTTTCCCCTAAAATATTCATGCGTATTCGTCTGATCAATAGAGTAAGAGCTTTCCCCTAAAATATTCGTACGTTTTCATCTGAACAATAGAGTCAGAACGATCAGGAAAAAAACTGGTTGGAATGAAAACAAAAACACATATTATCACAAATCATTTAGTGAAGCGGCCAACTAAAGTTTTCGAGAACACATTTTCATTCTCTAAGAAATTCCGACATCTAAAATCCGAAAGAATAAACCTTTAGCAAATGGAGGTCACCTAAAAGAATTACCTAAAGGAAAAAAGAACCCCTAACAAATTCAGTTGTACCTCCACAAAACTTTGCAACATTAAGTTACTTGGGCTAGAAAATTAATGTTAATGTTCTAGGCTACTAACAAATTCGTAGGCCGGGAATATTTTGCCATAGTATTTTCGGTTGACGCGATTTCCACCTAGAAAATCCGAACAGCTAATAGCTTTCTAGAATACGTCAAAAGATATAGTAGGCGCCTTAAAATGGCTAGATGAGCTGCATACAACTGGTTTCAAACGAATTTCAAAAAGTACTCGTTGGGTGCCCTTGTTAATATGTCTTCCCAGTAACCACAGGATCCTTAGGTATCCGGTGATACTGTTAGTAGGTTTGTATCATTTCTAAAGCTGTTTCTGCAGCACTGCACGTTGTGATGCGGAACAGCTACTAGGGAGCTTAAGCAACCAGGACGACGACGGCAATGACGACGAAACGTATATAAAAGGGTATTCTCCTGAGATTTGATGTTTATTATTTCCTTTAGTTGCCTTCAAGTGCCTTTTATAGCCATATTTTCGGAAAATGTGATCAGGACAGAGTTCCGTTAAAGTGTTTATGAAACCAAATTTTGCATCTTTATTTTATTGCAGAATAATAAAGTTCATTATTTTCTTATTATCAAAAGTATATTTATTTGTCAGTTCCGCCTTCGGAAAGATCATTTTTTCGCCATTCAAATTGACTACTTTATGCTAAAAACTGTTCGGTTTGCCGCGCGGCCAAATGAGCTGCGAGACGTCACTGCGAGGACTCGTTGTTACAATTCAAACATGGCGGACTCCAGCGAGAAAGTTTCAGAGAAAGCTAAAAATAAGCGAGGAGGTAGAAGATATTGTGCGGCCTTGGTTTTCGTCCCGTATTTAACTTTATCATACGCCAAAATACAATGGACATTGAAGTACTAATATCCAGTGTTACTCATTCACAGTTTGATACAACACAACTACAAGAAATGACTCGCCAAGAACTCGATGATAACTTTAATACTCCTATACTTTTATGCTGAAGCCAGAACAGTGAATGGCAAAGAATGTAACGTTCGCGTTCTCCTTTGAACGTAAAATTTGGTGTTTTCACGTTGCGTTTTTGCAGAGAACGGTCAAAATGTAGGCAGCTGTGTGCATTTTCACGTGCTTTTATTGTATTCTGTAATTAAGGCTATTGTTTTAAGCCGTCGTCCTAGACCGCGTCGTCGTGGTTGCTTTAAGTGCATATAAGCCCTGGCTAATTATATTTCTTACGAAGAGACTAGAGGCCATAGACAAAGGATTCCGGAATAAAAAGTTGATTTGATTGATTTGTTGTGGTGTCAGTTGACCGTTCAAAGTTGCCCAAAAACGTGCCTTGGGTTGCCTGTGGACGAAAATCAAGCACACGAGAGCGCTTTTCAAAATTGGCACTGGGTCTAGTTTTGACGTCATCAACAGAATACGTTCGATGCGCCATGGGATGTTATCGCAGTTCGACCATATTGGGTGAAACAATTGTTTTGGCCCCGGTAGCCTCGCACTGGTTGGTTTCAGAACGAGTTTACCGGACGAAAACAAAGGTTTTTATTCTCATGGGACTCAACTCAGGCTTTCCGAATAAAGCTCTCCTAAACGTTTAGCGCGATATTATCATCTTTCTCAGTTATCTATTCAATTATTTTGCAAATAAGCCAACGCTTTATAGCCGCGAAAGGACGAGTTCTGTTGATGACGTGCGTTTTATTCTCGTCCCAGTCTCCGAACGTGCGCGGAAATTATTCTACATTTGGAGGTTTAGTCGCTAAAAAAATAATGAAAACATTTTTATTTTAAAATTTTGGAGTTCTTTCCCTACCTTTTAATGTCTAAGCTGTCAAAAAAAAGAATAACTGGCCAGGACTTATATGCACTTTAAGCTCCCTAATATCTCTCTCCGGTGAGCACTCTATATAATTCACTCTTCTTAATATTTATGCCCATATCTAACTCACTACTCGAAAACGAGGCTATCCCCGCATCGTGGATGCCGCAACGTGCATCCGAGTTCGAAAGGACAATTCAAGTTTTTTCCTTTTGTCACCAACGCATAAAGGAACACAGCAATGTTCCGTCCGCGACGCCATTTTGCTTTTCAGCTAAGCAACGATGCGGGGATAGCCTCGATTTCGAGTAGCTAATTATATGCACATAAATATTAAGAAGAGTCAATACGGACCGAGACTCAGAAATGTGTCAGCAATACTTTGTGAAACTTTGTCACAATCCGGCTTGGTTGCTTGCGTGGCGCAGTGGTTAAGATATTCGATTTCTATGCGAAGCGTCAAGGGTTCAAGTCCCAGTAGGACCGACAATATTTTTTTACCTCTAGTTTATCTTCTTTTCTTGTTTGCCTGTGAACTCTAACCACAAACTAGCCGTAAAACCTCGTTATTTACCTGGGAACTTAAGGTTACTCAGACCGGTTAGGGTGTTTTTTTTAATTATCGGGTAAGCTATTGTATTCTGATAAATAATGACAGACACACGTATTTACCTGTGAACTCCATAGCCACAAATTAGCCCTAAAACCTCGTCGTTTACTTGGGAATATGTTTTCGAAGTGGTTGTGTTAGTGTGTCAGTTACTGGTTTCTGAGCAGAATCTATCGCTGAAACATTTCTGGTCTCGGTCCGTGTTATATAGTGCTCACCAACTCTCTCTCTCTCTCTCTCTAGATGTTTTGAAACTGGCGGCGGTGTCCTTCGTAACGTCGCAAGAGCCTTTGCGACCGGAACTCGCACCCATTTCCCTGTTTGATTAGTTACCGGCCAATTCATGCTATTTCCCATATAGTTATATGAGAAATCCTTGATTAAATTAGCGAATCGTTAATTACATCGTTTAAAAACGTTAATTTGCAGTATATGCAAAATAACTTTTCTTTCCAGAAATATATCGATAGTCAGGTTAGGGTGCATTTTGCCTTTGCTGTTGGGTGAAAAGTTATTATTGTTGTTTATTTAGTTGTTTCGTTTCACTAGAACAATTAAAGAACCAATTATGGATGGGAAGTGGCACCACATCTGCGCGACCTGGGAGAAAACCGCTGGCAACTGGACATTCTATATCGATGGCTTAATAGCAGAAACGGGAACTGGATTCAGTGAAGGTTTCTCTTACATCCAAGGCATTTTAGTGCTTGGTCAAGATCAGAATAAATATCCTGGAGGATACAGCAGGGTGCAAAGTTTTAACGGGAACCTGGCGAGTGTAAATATTTGGGATCGAGTCCTCTGGCATGAGACCATTTTGAAACTTGCCAATGAGTGCCCATCGGGGAGGGGGAGCGTCATGAATTGGGATGATGTGATTTCTGGAATTCATGGCGCAATCGAAGTGAAATGTCCTGGGAAATGCGGACATTGAATTGGAATTTTTTCTTCCAAAAATCTTTGGAATTATAATCTCACTAAAATTATTGAGTAGCTCAGGAAAAACTGTGTTCGCATGAGACAGACTGATATTATAAAGGGACTATCGATATGTTCATTTTGCAATAGCTTTTCGGCATTTAAATTTTCTGCTGTAATTGTTTTAAAATGAAACTGCCTTTAATTAGTTAGTCTTCATAAAATAGAAGATTAGAACAAGATTATTCATTGTAACCGATCCTCTATATTCAACACCTTCATTATACTTTGCTGTAATATTTATCATCTTTTCTGTCAATCAATTTATCAACAAGGACCTGCACTCTAAGAGGGATCGCTCCTCACCTTCTCTCGCCTTTTGGGATTAAAGTCGAGTTAACAAGTTAGTAGCCCTCTCCTGTTAGAATTCTAAGTTGCCGAACCTAAAATAAATCAGTAAGCGACAAAAAGTAAACAGTAGGAAGTTACTTACTCGGTAATGACTGTCAACAGGGGCGGATTTAGGGGGGCGATGGGGCTGTGACCCCCCTTTCGTTGGCTGTGATATATGCCCCCGCACCCCCTAACTAATCGCGCCTATTCGGCGCGAGGTTCGACGTACGCCGCGGCCCCCTATTTCTGCATTTCCTGGATCCGCTCTTGTCAATGTAGTATTTTACAACTGGTTACAAACAATTTAGTGTATTGTTTGACATTCAAGTTTTCAATTTGGAGTTCGCGCGATAACAAACGAAAGAATATTCTTACGGAGCATCGCATTAGTTGCAGAGCTTAATTGAACAGAAATATTCCAAGATCTAGCTGTTGTCGATGAGAAGTGGGATAATAACTGGAAGCCGATGAAGATGGCGAACATTTTTAACTGATGGGTGCTGATTCGTAACTGTCAAGGCTTTTCACGTCATTAATCCACCGTACCGAAAAAGATGGCGGCTGTATTATTTGACCACAATTCCTTGCGAACCTAACACAGTAACACACACACCTAGAATTCTTCTGTTTTTTTTCAATGACAGTGTATTGGCAACAGCACTTGTACTGCCTTGTTTTTAAGATATAAAACCTCTCTATAGAGATTTAATAACGGCTTTAACGATTTTCTCGCGCAAAGGATTGTGGGTAAAGTACAAGCCGCCATCTTTTTCGGTACGATGGATTGTGACCTGGTTACAAAGTTGGCTTCAACATTCAGTTTCAAGAAGTCTACCGATGCTTGTCTTACAGTGTTTATGAAACCAATTTTTGCATCTTTATTTTATTGCAGAATACTAAAGTTCATTCTTTTCTGATTATCAAGAGTATATTTATTTTTCAGTTCCGCCTTCGGAAAGGTATCTTTTTCGCCATTCAAATTGACTACTTTATGCTAAAAACTGTCCGGTTTGCCACACCGCCAAATGAGCTGCGTGACGTTACTGTGAGGACTCGTTGTTACAAACATGGCGAGGACTCCAGCGAGAAAGTTTCAGAGAAAGCTAAAAAATAAGCGAGGAGGTGGAAGATATTGTGTGGCTGGTGGCCTTGGTTTCCTTCCCATGTTTAACTTTATCCTACGCCAAAATACAATGGACATTTAATAATAATGTATTACTTCTATAAATTAAGTTATAATATACAGTGTTACTCATTCACAGTTTAATTTGATACAACACAGTCAACTACAAGAAATGACTCACCAAGAACTCGACGACGATAACTTTAATACTCCTACACTTTTATGCAGAAACCAGAACAGTGAATGGCAAAGAATACAATATAGTGTTTCTCTGGTTTCCTGTAGAAATTCGTTTAAAGTGCCTATCACCCTTTTGCAATTTTGATAGCTTATGAACCTCCGAAAAGTTTTGAGTACTTCTGTGAAGAAAGTTTTGGTTTGCAGAGAATATATAATTCACTGTAAATTCAAAAGAGCTGTTTCGGCCCAAAAAGCCAAATCAGCCCCAAAGGCACTAGGGCTGATTTGGCCTTTATAAGGGTCGTTTTGAAAAATGAGGCCAAATCAGCCCCAATAAAAACCAAATTGACCCCATAGATTTTTAATTTGGCCCCTTTATATCATTTTAGTGCTACAATAAGAGCCAATTTAGCTTTTAAGCAAGGGTCATATTGACCCCATTATTTCTAATTTAGCCCTTAGACCATATTAGTCCTACAATAAGGGTCAATTTAGCTTTTTGGCAAGGGTCATATTGACCCCATTATATCTAATTTGGCCCTTAGGCCATTTTAGTCCTACAATAAAGGTCAATTTAGCTTTTTAGCATGGGTCGTATTGACCCCATTATTTCTAATTTGGTCCTTAGGCCATTTTAGTCCTACAATAAGGGTCAATTTAGCTTTTTAGCATGGGTCGTATTGATCCTATTATTTCTAATTTGGTCCTTAGGAACATTTTAGTCATACAATAAGGGTCAGAGATAGAGATAACTCCCACTGAGTAATAATTCAAGGAGTTAAAATCACTCAACCGAAGGAGTAAATAACTCTACCTTGAAGTTAACTGAGAGCTCTTTGAAACCACATAGGCATAAAGTCTAAGCTGGTGTCATGGGCTGATTCCTATACCGTAGACCGCAGCGAGTGGATATAACATAAGGCCGCAGAGTCCGGAAATTTTCTCAGATGCGAATAACTATTTAAATACTTTCTACTTTGTGAGGAAGTTAGAATGTCCATGTATATTGCTTATGCATTAATAAATGAAAAATAATTCAAAAGTACGAAATAATATCATCAAAATAGTCCAGAAGAGTCCGCAGTTGTTCCTCGAGTACAACCGTGTCTCCTGGTGCACAAGTAGAGACTGGTAACTACAGTACCGCAAATTTGTCAGCGGCAACGCTCATGAGTATATCAGGTTACCGGCCAACGGTCACGATCAACGAAGCAGTTTCTGGTTTTGAGCGGTCTTTTCCTACAACTTCAATGGATTTACAGAAGGTTAGCTAGTTTAAGAGTTTTGGAACCAAGCTAAGAACTTATCAAGACGTCGTTTGGACCGTGAATGGCTATTTATGGGCTGGTATCCTTGGAGGAAAACGAAACACTAAAGACAGTTCGAAGATGATAGATGGTAAGCCTTGCATCAGTTTTAAAGTAATTCCTAATTTACCTACAAGTAGATATGTTGATCAGTAGGTCCCTTAATAATACTAACAAAAAGTAAAAGAGTATTTCATGGACGAACTAACTGTGCAAAAACAGGATGAGCCGGGTGGTTAAGCGCTTTTCCTCTCACCTCTGGCTCTGTGGGAAATGGCAAGATGTTGAGTTTTGTTTAGCAATCTAGCATCACCAAAGCGGCGCTATACTGTATGTGAGTTGAGTTTGTTGGTATTTTATATATTACCCTTGCTTCGAGGGTTTTTCTCCGGGTTATCAGGTTTTCCTACCTCTATAAAAACCAACACGCTAAATTCAAATTCAATCTGTAATTTAGCCTGCCGTGATTGCTAAGATCAGCCCCGTGGTGCCATTGCAAATTCAAGGTTATTTTTTATCTGTCAACATGCACCTCTGTAGGTTTTCGCATGGTCTTTTTTTTTTGGATGAACAGGTACAGTAAATGTTGAAGACCTAATTTTGTAGGCAGGACTCCTTTGAGGACTTAAGTTGGGAAGCATTGATTACAAAATAATATTCTTGGCTTCATGTTCAGTCCTGATATGTAATAGCTACATATTGTACAGTATATACATGTAGTGTGTGTTAATATTACCCGCTTGTTTACATTTGTCAATAGGTTGTTTGTCAGTAATTCTTTATTTATTTAGAAAAAAGTTTATCATTTTCATGACTAAGAAACCAGAGAGTAATCCTTACAATTTAGATTTTTGGGCTAGATTGCAGATTGCCCTCCCCCCCACTGAAGTACATTAGGTTTTGATGCCAACGTGTCAATGCATTGACATCATACATGTTGATTCGTTCTACTTTCTACTACTGTGAACAGAGAGACTCACTCACATCCAGATATACATTGTATCTCTCCAACGCGTTGACGTATTAACATCATACACATTGCTTCGTTCAGACATATCTCTCAAGAGAGAGAACCATATATGGACTAACGCATTGACATGTTGTCGTCTCCACCTAACCTACTTGAGCGGGGGGTATTCTGCCATTGCTTCGATTTTAGTTTTAATTTCTTAATTAAAATAACATTAGATACTTTTATTGTTAGTGGGGCTTCTAATGGACACACAAACAACTTGAAAATCAAAAACAATGACTTTAATTCCCCAAATAATGTAAATTAAGTGGCTAGAACACTGCAAACAGTAATGTTGTACATGTACTCTTCCTTTTTTTTCAGCAAACGTGTATCATTGCCAGAAAAGCAAAGATACAATGTACTGTAGAACAGGACTGGCAGGCATACATGTACAATATGGAAAGCAACAAGACTGCTGGTTGGCTGAATACACGTGGGAGAAGACCACAGATAAGACTTATAAAAGCATAAACTAGGCCATTTTAGGATAATTCATGTTTAAAAAATACCTGAGTGTCCGGTTACGGTATTTCTCAAAATTATGCTTACAACATTTTCTGGAATATTTTCCCCCTCTATTTTTGTTGGGTTTAAACTCATCATTTGCCTATACATCCTAGCCTTAGGCCAGTGACAACTCGTTGTTTACCTGTGAACCCTAGCTCTATGTGGGTAAGACCTCGTCGTTTACCTGGGAACTTATTTATTGACAGTTAGAGTTAGGTTTATGTTACGGGTTTAGTGTTAGTGCGTGTGAACTCTACTTAGTTTGTGAGGCTGAAACTTTCAAATTGGCTGATTAAACGAGTGGGACTCGAAAAGATTCATGGCTGCTTTCCTACAACATTTTGTAAAACTCACGGTCACTTTGGCCATGCCCGAGTAATAAGTGACAGAAGTGAGTTTCTTGAAGAGTAAAAATTGTGCCTTGTGCTCATGTTGTTTGACAATCAACACTCACCCAGTTTTCCCATGTGATAGAATGCACATAACAATTTATTTCACTATTGTCAAAAATGTTTGCCCTCTGTGTTATTAACAAGTAATCGCATGGGTCCTCGTAAAATAAATTAGGGAAGCTTAGCTGAAAACAATGTTTGTTCTCAAGTGTTCTCCCAACACGTATAGTTGGGGGAGAGAAAAAATTAGTATCTTGGGGGAATTTATTTCAAATCCAGACTTCTACTGTTAAGAGTGGTAAGTAAAAAGAAAACTTGTAGCTGATGTGGTCAAGTAGAGTACACTGAGAAAATCGCCGGTCGCCTAGATGCTTTGGGAGAACTCTATACAATGTAGATGTCATTTATGCACCGATTTTCCTGACAGTACCACTCATTTGAATTTTCTGTGCATCGGCATCTTGGATCACATGGTATCACAGTGTTGTCCCTGTTGTTACACAACAAAAGTGCTATTGTTTTCTGACAATAAGGCAACACTGTGATGTCATGAGATCCAAGATGGTGGCACATAGGAAATTCAAATGAGCCCTATCGATTGGAAAATTGGTGCATAAATTACATCTAGTGTACAATTTACTGGAGACAAATGCAGAAACAGACTTAGGCATGCATGTAATAATCATTTGAGAGCAAGCATTGTTCACTTTTTATGATCAGATTTGTAAAAAAATGGAGTTATTAAGGGATAACTAGCAAAATAATACTGGGATAAGGTTATAACAAACCAGAATTCAAAACAGTAGGGATAAGGGATAACCAAAGTCCATTGGGATAAGAGATAATCAAAAACAGCCATCTGCATCTCAGGGATAAGGGATAACTATCCTGAAAAACAGGGATAAACCACACTACCTCCCCTAACCGGGCCTCTAAATTGAATTATGTATATAAGCCTCTGTTATTTACTGTATTTAAATTGTTCTATTGACAATTTCATACCTTAAGAAATACATTAGACTCTGTTCTATTGACAATTTATAATTGCATACTGTTCTGTTATTTATTTGAATATTATATTGATAATTTCAAATGTAAAAGAAGTTATTGATACAATTAAATATGAATAATTACAAAGCTTACCAACTTTGTTATCTTAATTTGTAAATATCAGTCTGGGTGGCATACAATTGACACTGATGTGAATCATTTCTGAATTCAGAAAAGTGCATTAAATGCATTTAATATATCCATTTTGTTTGGGTCCAATCAGCCCTTATGATATGCTAGGTCAAATAGCTCCTCAAATGGGTACCAAAATAGCTAATTTGTGAGGCTATTTCAGCCCCCTGAATAATCAAATTGACCCAATTTTTGTTTCCAAATCAGTACTTAGGGTGGGTCTATTTGACACCTAATTAAGGGCCATATCAACCCCTAATGTAGGGCTAAAATACCTCCTGAATTGGGTACCAAAACAGCCAATTTCTAGGGCTATTTCAGCCCCCTGAAAAATCAAATCGACCCCAGTTTTTTCCAAATCAGCACTTCAGGGGGACGATTCAACCCCTAACAAAGGATCAATTCAGCCCTGAATAAGAGTCAATTCAGCCCCTAATTTTAGGGCTAAATTAGCACCATCAAAATGGGGCCAAAACAGCTCTAAAGTATGTGCCAAATTTTACTCACCGTTTTGGCCCCATTTTTGGGGTCAAATCAGCTCTTTTGAATTTACAGTCTACTCAATGTTCTACGCTTGTTTGAAATCGTGTAAATGTGACCTTTCCTGACCCATGACCGCGTAAGTAAAAGCCTGGGTTGAAACCTGGGTAGACGTCATCTTGACGTCATATAATTAATTCGGCTTTGCAATCATTTGAAGAAATACTTAACATGTTGACTAAAATATTTTGTTTCTTTACTAACAACTCAAAACCTGTGTATATTTTCTATGCATCGATGTTGTTGTGATAAAAAGGCGCCATGGAGAATAATGCATTAATGAGATGACGTCTACCCAGGTTTCGACCCAGGCTTTTACTTACACGGTGATGGGTCAGGAAAGGTCACATTTACACGATTTCAAACAAGCGTAGGACATAAAGTATTCACTTTAAACCAAAAATTTCTTCACAGAATTACTCAAAACTTTTCGGAGGTTCATAAGCTATCAAAATTGCAAAAGGGTGATAGGCACTTTAACTCTTTCGGGTCCGATCGTGTGTGAGCTCAATTGGTGAAATCCTGAGTGCTAACTCAACCCTCGCCCCTCAGTTCAAGTTTGGCTTGCCCGGGGTAGTTAAATACTGCTGACTTTTTAAGCCGAGGGCTCAAGATTTCTCCACAATGCCATTCGGGTGAATTCTACGAACTGGTCGACGGTAGGTATTGCAACTTCTGTAGGGTTTCCAATGAAATGTGCTCTAATTTTGGAGAAAACTGCCACTGTCAGAGAGCTTGAGGACATCATTAAGACTGAGGACGGCTGAAAATTACTTGGTTTGCTTTTAGTAGGCCTTGTGAGGGGATTTCACAGGGTTTTTCCGTTGTGTTTGTGCTTTCAGACACAGGAAAAAATTCTTCACTGAAATCCTTGGAATCCTGCAGTTGGCAGTCTTTTACCCCTGCTCAACCTATTAGGATGTGTTTTTGTCACTTTAAAGCAACGGCTTGAGTCCAAATCACCGCTCTTGGCCATTACCCAGCATGCAATTGGAGGTGGGAGCAGGACAATGTGGTCGAGTGAAATGCAGTGCAAACATCGGCGTGGTTCACCGTCGCTTGGTGTGTTTTGTGAAACAAACCTGCTGGTTGGAAAGATGAAACAAGGTACCGTAACGACTGAGTGGTTATTTTGTGTTTGCTCTTGATTTCAAGTGCGAACGGGAAGGTTTTTTTGAGCCGATTTTCAGCTCCTCGAAATTCGTGAAAATCGAAGAAACGAAACAATCGCCAAAACAAATGAGCGTTTCTCCATAGTGAAAGAGTCGAGCGATCCCTGTTATAGCTCTGACTTTGAAGCCATACATCCCTTCGCATAATATCGCAACATCGTCTTTCCAGCATGTCTAGATGTGATGCAATATTTTTTTCTCATATCAGTCTTGTACGACTGATATTTACAGGCTCGGACCCGAAAGAGTTAAGAGGATCCTGAATGTTCGTGAATGAAAAACCGACGATAAAACTTGCAAAGAACCCAGAATTTCGGAAGCCGTATAGTCGAAGTGAGCCTCAAAAGCTACGCAACTCACTGCCATCAGAGCAGCAGTTTAACACTGTTCCTTGTGATAATGAAAATATCCTTTTTCAGACAACAGAATAAATAGCCAGTGTCTGACAACGCTGCAGTTGTTGTAGAAAATATAGTCGGGAACCTGAACTCACGTAACTCAGTCTCAGAATTCGCTATATTAGAAATGCTTTCTCTATGAATGTTTTTCCATCACCATCAGGCATTTTCAGCACTATCACAATGTGCAGATAAATTTCTTCTGTGCTGACCATACATTGTAAAAAGAAAGCACTTGTTTTTCCTGCAACTGTTTTGATCAGATGACAATTTTACAGCCCGTTTGCAGCCGGCTGTCTTGCAATTTCTGTCTTTCACTTTTATCAATCGACATGTTCTTTTTATTGCAGGTTATTTCATCCAATAAGAAACGAGCTTTCAGATCGTCAATGTCAAGCTGTCAGAATTGAACCAATCAGCGACGAGAAATGTTGTAAACAAGTCAAGTACAGTAAAATGGAGTTTTCGCTGTAGTCAGTATATTTGCTTACTTAGATTTTTATGTGGGTTCTTAAAATTAGATAGCTTACTTTCCTTCGTCTAGATTGAAGTTTATATTATAAAACAAATAAAAGATGGTTCTCCTTGTTCTATAACAAAATAATATACTTTCGAGGTCTTGAAATGCTGCTAAATGTACCCGCGTTCTGCTCGTATTTCAAGACCTTGAGCGTGCAATATATTTTTTTATTGAACAAGGAAAACCATCTTTTATTTGTTATATTAAGTATTGTGTTGCGTTCTACTGTATTTCATTTTTTGTACTGAATTGTATTGTGCTTTATTATATTGTATTTTTTTGTAGAAATGCGTGTCGTCCTACATAATAATATTTAGGAATTGTCACTTGCGAGTCCTCTCAGTGACGTCATTGTAATGGTGGATTAGGTTCCATGCCCCGGACAGGTTTTAGCATAAACTAGTCAATTTGAATGGTGAAAAAGAGACCTTTCCGAAGGCAGAACTGAAAAATAAATATACTCTTGATAATCAGAAAATAATGAACTTTATTATTCTGCAATAAAATAAAGATGCAAAATTTGGTTTCATAAACACTTTAAAAACTGAGTGGTTGAAATATTTCCTATTATGACCGAAGCGACTCTTACAAAATTAGCAGATATTCTACAGATATCTGTAACAGATCTGTCTAGGATCTGTAACATAACTGTTACTCTAGGTTTAGTTTTAAATAATTAAATATTTGTTTTTAATCATGTAATATATTAGGTACGAAAATAAAGTTGTTGCTGTTGTTGATAAGGACGTTAGAACGTAGGTCCATCAGTGGATGAAGAGCCACCTCGTATATATGACACTAATTACATTGTGATTAAACCATTATTCTGATTCTGATTCTGATTCTGATTCTGATTCTGATTCTGATTCTGATTCTGATTCTGATTCTGATTCTGATTAAGATCTCTGGATCCGGGTGAATTAAATCTTTTGAGACAGGAATCCCAAAATAACCCATTACACATACATGTACGAGGCGAATGTAGAATATTGTTTGTCTGTGTTTGTCTTTTGACATTGAAATGTTTACATGTAGTTTACAAAATAGTACTTACTAATAACTTTAAAACTGACAACAATACAGTGTAAATGAGTAAAATAATATTAACAATATATAATATTTAGTACTAAACAATTGTATTTACAGTCTCGACTCAATCTTATACATGCGCATGTTTGTACATTGTAAGGGACATCGAATTTGTATTAGTATAATTAAATGCCTTAGCTGTTTTCCTTGACCTTCCATTTGATTTGGCATATTAACTGTTTCATAAATTGTCCTGTAACAATGTAAACAATGAATCAGAATGTAGACTGAATGTACTATGCATTAAGTAGTGTTTACGACATTCGCGTGTTTGCGCGCACTCGAAATTGTAAAGGCTGATACAACACACACGCGAATGTTGTAAACTACATGTGAAATGAATAGCTATAACTAAAATCCATTGGGATGCTTTGAGGCTTTGCATCGCACAAAAGCAAAACAATATAATGTTTTGCGATACACTCTATTTATATTAACTTTAAATGAATGAATTAATACATCTTTGCGGAATGGAATTTAAATTTCAGTTGTTGCTGGTGTATATTATTGCATGTTTGTTCTAACTTTAGAGAAATTGGGGTAATGAATATGATAATTAGTTACAACCACTAGTGATTGTATACTATTCTGATACAACGACTAGTAGTTTGTAATGGGTTTACAGGGGTATATTCATGTGACCTGAACTGCGCATTTGGATAAACTAGCACCCTTATGAATTATTCATGAATTTATAAAACGTTTTGAGTGTCTACTAAGAAATAAACTGTTTTTCTGCTTTATGGATAACCACTTGAAGTGAATATATACCAACCGTCATCCCTTGCGCGCTATGGCGGCCATTTTATCACAGTTGAAATGTCGGTTTTCTATGAGTTTTCTTCCAAAATTTTGAAAATCGTTACAGTCTGTTGTTTGTGTGATATTTTCTTGTGTAGTTTTCCTCTTTAGTTTGACAGTTTCACGAAGCAGATATAAACAAAACAAAAGACCGCTAAGCATCACGGTTGGGCCATGATTTTATTATTCTTTAAAGTACCCCTAACTCTATTCTAGTTTTATTCATTTTCAAAGTCTAGATGAAATTAAGGACGAAAGAAAAAGAAAACAGTTAAATCGGTATAACCCCTAGTTTTTAAATTGTGATTAAAGTTCCGCGCAGTGTGTTTCAGGACCACGTAGCTTGAGGTCTTGGTCGAGTGACACAAGATCAAGAAAAATGTAATTTCTGACGGCTGAGAGACGTACATGTAGGAACGACTGAATTAGTCGGAAATTGATATTCTGACGGCACGAGGTAGAGGCTCGGGTATAATTTAGGGATTGTTGATACTATTTAAGCATCTACGTTAGTCAGTCAGTTGATGAGTACTCGGTTACTATTCGTTTCGATTTAATATATCGTTTTAAGGACTGTTTACCTCGTCTCCATGCAGAGGTCTGTGCCACTGCATTAGTCGGGGAATACGTTTCCACACATTTTTTTGGCCATATCTAAAGAGTGTTTTGTTTTTTTGTTTTTCGTATCTGGCGTGGCACATTTCATGTATTGTATATGATGTACATAAGTAGGGCGTGTATGACGCACTGTAATTATGGCGTGATATTCCTTAAATCTGACTACGTGTCACTCCTTAATAAACTATTCAATATGAGTGTCTCGGTGTAGTGTAGTCAGAATAGCCATTGTTCACCAGCACTTGTTGTAGGCTCTATTGTTATGGATTCTTGATCTTACGTCACACACAATGCACAATGTACTAGGCCCATGCTTCTAATTAGTGTACTGTGGCTCGGTCGTGAAAAGAGCCTGGTCGCTTTTTGCAAACTTCAACAGGTTGTTGACAATCAAGGATTCAAAGCAAACGCTAAATATTATACAAATGTATGTGAAGAAATATAACAAATTGTGATAGGGCACTTTAAATGTGTCATTTAAAACATTTTAAGAGGGCCTGAATGGGGTTAACTGACTACTGACAAACGGCCTTAAAAATAACTGACAACTGACAAATGACCATTTTTTTACTGACAACTGACAACCAAAAAATAACTGACAACTGACAAATTTGGTTTTTGTGGGTCAAACATTGTAAATTTTCTCTAGTAATGATTAATTAGGGCTAACTGACAACTGACAAATGGCCAAAATTTTAACTGACAACTGACATGTAGAGCTGCTCGAGAATTCTCCCAAACTTACCGAGGTTTGCATTAGCCTGTGCAAACACGGAAAATCTGTTTCATTTCTTTTATAAAATAGTTATTTTTATAAAAGAAGCACTTACTGGTGCTTGTCTTACGGTGTGACGTCATTTCCATGTTTGCACAGGCTAATGAAAACAGGACTATCAACCAATCAGAACGCGCTAGCTACTATCTAAATGATTTTATAAACTGTAATTTTCACTGCGCTTACTCGACGTTTATACCATTATAACTGCAGGCCTTGAAATGTTACAAAAATCCTTAGTTGTCGCCACATTTGCAATACCCTGGTTACCAGAGGTTTGTTACTTCTCTCTCTACACTAATATTTCCCAGTGACGAGCGAAGTAACGAGAAAGAAAATAATTATCTGGTGGCGGCGGTTGAGAATCTCACTTCCATGTTCAGGTACAAGATTTGTACCTTGTTGCCGATTGGTTCTCTATTTCACGTGATCTATCAGCGGCTAGCACGATTGGTTTAACCATGTCACATGAAATAGAGAACCAATCGGCAACAAGGTACAAATCTTGTGCCTGAAATAGGAAGTGAGATTCTCTATCGCCGCCACCAGAGGTTATTTCCTTTCTCGCTGCTTCGCTCCTCGATGGGAAAATTAGTGTAGAGAGAGAAGTATAAATAAACCCCTGCCACCCATGAGGAAAGGCGATCTAATGGACATTTAAACTAGTAAGTTATTTCCCGATTGTCGTACTTTCTTATTTTCTACCATGTTGTCTGGTAGCTAGAGGACATACTCAAGGATAGATTTGGCCATGCAGAAGAGATTTGGTGTTTGTCTTCAAGTGGTGACGTCATACAGGGCTCGAAATTGCGTCCAAAATGGTTGCCAATGCACCTTAGTGGACTCATTAATTATTAGCTAGGCAGCCAGCTGGATAATCTACACTAAATGTACATTGTATTAAACACTGAATTTCACTGTCGTTTTCCAGTATTATTGCTCTTAGGGTAAGGGACAGTTTTTTCACAAGCGGCTCCCCAATTATTTGTCGGAAGATCTAGAGAAGCTGCAGAAGCGTGCTTTTCGTAGTAGGTTTCCTGATGTCTTACATCGCCCGAAATTCGAGACATTGAGTCCTAATAGTATATAGAAGGTAGACATGCCATGTGTGTTACATTGGGGCACTATCATGCATGATACATAAAGTACCAACCCGTAATTGAGTAACCCTGCTAGCCGTTTAAACAATAGCTAAACCGGATGTAGAATATAAAAAAAATTGCATAATCCGACACAATTAAATGTTTTCATTATCTACTTAATTGATAGCCTTCGTTGCCCTAACCTATAGATGGTTTGCACTCAATCCCCAGAGATTCAAATGACAAAGGACATGGTGGCCATGTTGGTGTACAGAACAAAAGAAGCTAACGAAGAATCTGTTGTTAACTGTACACCAACATGGCGGCTATGACGTCACGTGCAAAGGGTCCATTATATGACGTCGTAATGCGGCCATGAATGCAGGATGTTCAGTATTTTTGAATGCGTTTTGCAGTAATGTCTGAAATGTTACATAGATGATGTCATGAATATGAGTTATGTCGTCACCGTTCCGTTTTTTTTAGGTGCACGGTCTCATCTGGACATCACAAGACTGTGGAAATATTTGTAATGAACTTGATACCTGCATCTTTCTATCATTTTTGTCTGTGACTTATTTTAACGAGTAACCACTTGTTGTGACGTCATAGTGACGTCACAATTTGCTCGAATTGTCAAACTAATAGAACCATTGGAAAGAACAGCAGACGTTCATCAAAAAAGTCACGAGTAACCATAGGTTTTAACGAAAATCTCAAAAGTTACCACGATCGAGTAACCAACATGGTAGTTAATAGATTACTATAAGTTTCTTTTTATATCATGGTTACTCGTGGTAACTTTTTAGATTTTCGTGAAAACCGGTTACTCGTGACTTTTTGATGAAATTTGGCAGCTCTCTCCAATGGTGCTATTTGTTTGTCATTTTGAGCAATGTGTAACGTATGTTTAGCGTCATAACATGATGTCCTCTATGAGGTCGCTGAAATTCGGTATAAGACGAATGGGGCAACTTGGTGAATTATATTACTACCCTACATACTAAAACTCATGCTATTATATTGGAAATGTACGTATTACCATTTTCGTAAGGATAGTTCATAATGAATCATTAAAATCATGGAAACGGTTGGATTTATAGCAGTTATGAACTCTGAAACCCCTAAAGTATTTTATTGACCTGCGAACAGCATTTTAGTCATAATTTACAGTAATTCTGATCCAGCTGAAATAAAGACGTCATCTATGACGTCATAAGCAAGAGCTATGATAACGTTTCCCAATTCTTAGAATAAAGCCTACTGATATCTTGAAATGTGATAGGTTAATTGCGCATTGGGTGTTAGCCTTTAATTGTAATCCAGTATTGTCAATACTTTCAATTCAGATAATCTTGGACAAAATTGTTGACACATTTTCCATTTTGGTCAATTTTTGACGATTTTCTACCCACCCCTCCCTTCCCCCTCCCGATTCATTGTTGAAAAAGCACAATTTTCGTTCGGTTTACTGTGCATAACAAAATCCATCAACATTGAGCCGGGGGAAGGGGGTATAGAGATTAAAAGGTGATTTTCTTCCGTTTCTAATCTCACTATTATATTATATAAGCTCTCCCGAAGACCAATTAATAAAACTATCAGAGGATTTTGATAGATCACAATCACTCCGCGAATATCTACTTCACTTCCAAAGGTAAATAGGTGAATATAGGTAATAAAATAGGTGTATAATAAATGGCTGGGATAATTAGGAGAAAGCCATGTTTCTTTCGGCAAGCCTCAAAGGAGAAGCAACGCTGACATATAACAACAAGACCATTAGTGCCAAGGCAGAATGTCAGGATGTGAGGTGAGTATCGTATAATCTGAATATTTTTTGTGTAATACTGAGATACATACGAGTAGTCATGCCATCTGAATACTTTTTATGTTTGATTACAGTTCATTTGGATTCCAGCTGAGTTCCTCAGTGCATGCTGTATAGAAACCTTTACAGGAAGTATGTTTACATGCATGCACACGTCATTATTACTAGGACTCTGTTACGTCATCTGTTACATTACTCATGAATATATCTCGAAACAGAAACATTGTGTTCAACAGCACTTATGCGGGATACCTATAAATGTGATTTTGAGCCAAGCTTCCCTCGAAGCGATCTAAATCGCTTTGTCTTATCAATGTAATTAAAAAGTGAGTGTACGTTGCTTTAATGTTGTGATTTTGCGGAAGAAAAGAACTTCATGCTCATCGTCCACATTTTGCAGGACATTTTATTTCGATTGCTCCACGAATTTCAGTAATGAAATCAGCCCAGTTAATAACGTTGCCCTCCCCCGACGGATACTCACTAGCAAGCTTTAAAATGTCCTCAGTAGGGAGGACTCGGTCCCAAATATTCACACTCGTCAGGTTTCCGTTAAAACTTCGATTTACATCGAACCCTGATCTTGACCAAGCACTACAACTCCTTGAGTGTAAAAGAACCCAGTACTGAATCCAGTTCCTTGATCTTCAATGATGCCGTCGATATAGATTTTCCAGTTTCCAGTGGTATTCACCCATGTCACGCAGATGTGGTGCCACTGTCCATCCACAACTAGTACAAAAAGTGTCCTAGTGAATGAAACAATGACAAAAATGCGTAAAACAACATTTTGGAAGTGGAAGTTTATTTGCTTCTGAAGCGAATGCATTTTATATTTTACAGTATACATGTACGTCAAAATATATAAAGTATTATAAAGATATAACGGTTCGGTAAATTTATAAATCATTTCTCATACAACTAGAGCTCAGGGCCCAGTTGTTCCATGCAAGGGTTAGCGCTACCATATTCGTCACCTGCCAGCCAATCACAAACGTTCTTTCTAGATTTATTTCACAAGTTGCAGTGCCAGTGGTAGTACGAGCAACAAAACCAAATTTATTGCAAAAAGTACTTTTACTATCTGCAATATGTTGCTGCAACTTGCAACATGGAAATTTGTTACGTGGCAAGTTGCTCTAGTGGGTGCAACATCGCGATTCACAAGAAATTGTTGCACGTATTAAGAGCGGCCGTCTGTAAATAACGCCTAAAGCGTTATACTTTAGGATGAGAAAAAATGAAATTACTCAAACTTTCTCAGAATAATGGCCTGGGTGAGTGATTCATATAAATATAACTTTTAGTTGAATCTGATTTTTATTTTAGCCAAACGGCGACAAAATCGGTTTTACGGCTCTCAGACCGGTTTTTAGGAGCTCGATACCACACATCGTTAATGGCTCCCCTAAAAATGACAATAGAAATTCATAGCAATACTGTGCAGCTAAGTACAAAGAAAAGATAATGATTTCTCTTTTCATGCGTTGTTTATTTAATTTGGTTACAAATTAAATATTTTAGCGATTTTTCATTATTTTGTTAATTTTAGAAATGTTTGGTACGCAAAATAATGACCAAATTGAGAAGCCAAAACCTCCAATTATACATGACCTGGCTATATTAGAGTATAACCTAGCGAAAGAGCAATGGTTCTTCTTCAAATACATGCAATAAAATTTTTGGGCAATTAAAACTACGAATTTTCAGGGCACCAAACGCAAGTGACACCGACGTAAGAATACTCTCTTTTCTCAAAGCGTTCGAATGCACAGAATCTGAGATGAACAGAGGAATAAAAAAAATATATCAACTTCTATCGGGTTAAATTTAATACTAAAGAAGCCTGGGTACTTTCAGATAGATTATATATCGGTTTCTACCAATTATGTAGAAAATCGGTGGCTTTTAGCGGTATTTTTGCGATGACATATTGTTGAATCTTTACTCATGCCGGAGCGCCGACAACTTTCAATTGATAGACCCGGGTGATAGACTACCTTTATGAGACTTCTAAGTCAATCCGAATGATCTACAGTTGAACTATTCACTGTTAGGAATGTTAAAAAGTAATTATAATGGCTTAATATGTACCTTTCATGTGGTTTCGTAGAGAATTGGTAGCTTTATAAACAGGTCTGCTGTAGTTCAACTGTCAACAGTTGAGATTGCGTTACACACAGGAAGCCCGCTTTTTCGGAACAAATGAACAACAGTGTTTACGCAGAACTCCATAACTGTGGATTTCTGATTTACATCAGTTCCGATCCGGGGAACTAGTTATATTCGATATAGGATCTCAGTGTAACTGGATTAGGCTTTTATTTTTGTCTTTGAGTTTCAAACTGTATATTGGACGGCAATCGACATGTTACCTTGAGCGGCGTCGGCCAGGTGTGCAGAAAATAGATATAAAACTGTCAGAACTCTTTTACCAAAATGTCGAAGAAAAAGAGTGCCGGAAGTCACAAGTATCTACCTCTCATTATCTGAGTACGATTATGGAGAATGAAATGGAAAAGTCAAAAAATATATAACCCTACCCGGACAATAAGTATGAAATATTTTGCCCCTCCCTCTACAGCCAACCCTTTTTCAGTTGCCCATTGTTTACGACCCTCTATTTTGGGGGGTTTGAAAAAGTATGACACTCCCCATGCTAAATTATATCCCATATGCCCGTTTCTCCGATCGCAGCGACCGCTGAAAAAAGTACTTGTCAATCGTAGCGATTATATATTGCTATCAAATGGAACTGAACCGAGCTATCGGGTACAACAATAAATTATATCCTGGCGATCATAATCGCTAATACCGCTTGAGAGTAGATTCCATGTTACCACTACGATCGCTATAAAGGACCGGACATTATTTAGCGGTGGGGGAGGGGGACTACTAGATTTGTAGGGGGGAGGGGGTCACGATTTTTTATGCTCCCATTTAAGGGGGGGTCAAATTGTTATATGCTTCTCTTTTATAGGTTAAATATATTTATAGGCTTATCTAAGAGGAGGGTCATTATTTTGTGAGACCAGAGAACTACCGCTAAATAATGTCCGGTCCCTAAAGCGGACTCACTTTTACAAAATACAGTGATCGCAGCGAACAACCAAATGAAAACCAGCCTACATTCGCGATGAAAGCAAACAATACGTGCAAATTAATAGTGTCATACTAGAGAACTATACTTACAATATGTAACCGGTTTCATATGGTATTTCTATGATAATTTTTCTTGTCTGAGTAGCATACATTGAAATATGTATTTAGCTATTCGTTTCTGAGTGATATCCAGTAGTAAGGGGGAACCCACTCCCTGGATCCGCCACTGTATGTCATCTCTCATTTACCAATCATAAATGCGACATCTGTTTAAGTGTAGTTCTTTGGTATCTTACCTACAATGTAAGTCAATATTCTTGAAAGTTTCCATCAATATTGAGTATTTTGGGTTCGCGAGAGATTATCAAATACAGCAAGTTTATTATCAATCAGCTGTTTTAATACCAGGCATGGAAATATCCCGGATGGGGGAAGGGTAGCACTTGCAAAATTAATTAAATGGTAGAGGTGTGTGAAAAACGTAGCTATGTTGGCTAGAAATAACTGACACCATAACTGTACGGTATACGCGTTGGTATAGAGCATGGGAGTCCGTTATGTGGCCATGGCTGACCATTTTTATTGAATTATAATTAAAATAATTTAAGGGGACAACATAAGAATGAAGTTGACCACAATAGTAATTCGTGTAAGGCTCAGAAGACTGAGAATAATAGGCTCAGAAGAATGTCTGTAGACATCGGACGATTTAGCCTTTGCTGCTATCTATACCATTTTGGCAGAGTCTAAACATAAATAAGCGTCCCTTTTTAAAATAGCAAAGTAATGTATCTACTATTTATGAAGAATAACTAGTCGGGTACGAACTCAGGGGTTGTCACAACTTGATTCATTCAGTATGTTTTATGCTCAGTTTAGTGCTCTCGAATCAGATGTGTTTAATTTTAGAGACATTTTGTATGATGGCATCGACAACGACTAGACCTTCGATCTTCATGCATGCAATATGGTGGCTCAACTGGCCATGGTATAAAATTCGAAATCCGGTCACTATGCTAAACTGATAAATCAGTGATATGTGAACAAGATATTCGTCGCAATATGGGTACGTACGTATGTGCCGCCATGGGATCCAGACCCGGTTTTCAGAGAAAGTATAGTTCCAAAACCCGATTTTCCAAGTTATTGTGAAAACGAACCCGGATTTGTTTTATTATTCCGAGTCGTCCATAACCTGTCTTTTTGTGAAAAACTCGTACCCGGAAATCATAACCGCCACACAGTCCTCCTCCCACGGGCTTCATGGATTGTACAATCAGCAGGATAGAACTATAGATCGGTTTCCATATGTAGATCGTTACGATCGCTATCTATGATCGCTGCGGTCACTGCGATCGTAACGAGCCTATGGTAAACCGGGCTTTATAAAGTATGACTCGTTATGTCTCTAGCAATTCCAAACCTGCCTACTCCCCCCCCCCCCCCTCCATTTGTGGAGCATTTGACTTTTTGGAATCAGAGCGTTGCAAATACCTAACCGTGGGGCTTAAGGAACGAGTGCAAATCTCTAATAAATACGCAACCTTGACTCTCTTTCACCAATACACCACTTTCAATATATGCTCCACTCGTCACACACAAAGGTTTCAGCATGATGATGCTCCAGGGTAATTAAATTAATTTTATTCTTTGTTCAAATAATATAATATATTTAATTTACCCCGGAGACACATGTGGAAACCTTTGTGCGTGACTATTCACCACCCCAACTATTATTTGCTGGTAAAATGCCCCACCCTGGGACAGACTGCGCGGCCAAATGCTACACGTATGCTGGGGGGCAGATTTGGAATTGATAGATACATTAACTTCTCTTGTTTGGTCAACCTACATGGCCATGGCTGCAACACCATCTAATCATAAAATTATGCTTGTGATAGGCAAGCGAAAACTAAACTCACGGAAACCGCACCATATAAGCGGTCATATTGGATCCAATGCGAGGTTTTGCTTGGCTAAACTCGTTCTAATATCCCTCAGTGCGAGGTTATAGCGTTCCTAAAAACAAAACAAAACTTTGAATCCAAGATGGCCACTGGGTGAAAAGATTGAATATACGTAATTGCCGTTTTAGAACTCCCGAGAGATTATTATGCGGCCGGCGTCAGCTCCAGAATCTGACCAGGTGTGCGGAAAGTAGCTATAAAACACTTTTTTTCGGAACCGTACTTGGGTTGTGAATTATAATAATAGGTCGGGCTCGCCAACTGGTCATACCTAAAGAGAATAACATAAGTACCCCCGTTTCCCCCTGAGGGTGATAAGGTTACGTGTAGCTTTGATTTCAATTGGTGACCAAACTCAAAGACAAAAATTAAAAACAAATCCAGTGATACTGAGATCCTATATAAAATATAACTAGTTCCCCGGATCGGAACGTTAACCAGAAGTCCATATATAGTTATATTACGCGTTCATATTTCCTGATAAAGCGGGCTTCCTGTGTGTAACGCAATCTCAGCTGAACTCTGTTGAACTACGGCAGTCCTGTTTATACTACCGATTCTCTACGAAACCACATGAAAGGTACATATTAATCCATTACAATTACTTTTTAACATTCCTATCAGTGAATAGTTCAACTGTAGATCATTCGGATTGACTTAGAAGTCTCATAAAGGTAGTCTATCAATTGAAAGTTGTCGGCGCTCCGGCATGAGTAAAGATTCAACAATATGTCATCGCAAAAATACCGCTAAAAGCCACTGATTTTCTACATAATTGGTAGAAACCGATATATAATCTATCTGAAAGTACTCAGGCTTCTTTAGTATTAAATTTAACCTGATAGAAGTTGATATAATACTTTTTTAATATGTTCATCTTAGATTCTGTGCATTCGAACGCTGTGAGAAAAGAGAGTATTCTTACGTCGGTGTCACTTGCGTTTGGTGCCCTGAAAATTCGTAGTTTTAATTGCCCAAAAAAATTATTGTATATATGTGAAGAAGAAACATTGCTCTTTCGCTAGGTTATACTCTAATATAGCCAGGTCATGTATCATTGGAGATTTTGGCTTGTGAATTTGGTCATTATTTTGCGTACCAAAAATGTCTAAAATTAACAAAATAATGAAATTGCTAAAATATTTAATTTGTAATCAAATTAAATAAACAACCCATGAAAAGAGAAATAATTATTTTTTCTTTGTATTTAGCTGCACAGTATTGCTATAAATTTCTATTCTTGGGTTGCAACCAATCCCCAGAGATTCAAATGACAAAGCCGTGGCGGCCATGTTGGTGGAACTAACAAGAGAAGCTAATGAGGAATCTTTTGTTAACGTCCACCAACATGGCCGCCATGACGTCACGTGCAACCCAGCATTTTTCATTTTTAGGCGAGCCGTTAACGATGTGTGGTATCGATCTCCTAAAAACCGGTCTGAGAGCCGTAAAACCGATTTTGTCGCCGTTTGGCTAAAATAAAAATCAGATTCAACTAAAAGTTATATTTATATGCCTCACTCACCCAGGCCATTATTCTGAGAAAGTTTGAGGAATTTCATTTTTTCTCATCCTAAACGCTTTAGGCGATATTTACAGACGGCCGCTCTTAATTCACCTTTGATATTTACAATTTTAAGTTATTACATTAACTGTTTGGCTGCGATACCTGTAGTTAACGCCAACCCACAGACTGATTCGAGATTCTTTAACCCGTACGGCTAGAGCGCTGGTGCTCATTGGCGTTGTGATACTGAAGGGGGACTGGTATTTTGATCCCGTAATGAACTCTCAAATGTTGACGGGAAATACACAGAATTGCGCACTAGTAATGACGTATACAGTCTTACGAACAATTTTGGATCTCGTTAAATCTCCTGCACTCTCGTCAACATGAATCGATGAGAGTTTCCCTTGTTCAGTGACAGAGAGAGCGTGAGTTCTTCCGTGATTTTCATTAACTCTCATGCTAGTTAGATCGAGCAATGATTGCGTTTGAAGAGAGTTGAAGTCAAAACTCTCATGCCTCAACTTTTATCGACTTTTATCGGTGTGCATGAGCAGAACCTTATTCTGTGAAGCGGGCCGCTTCTCGACTAAGGTTAATGATTTTGTAGGTCGTCTCTTCATGGAATCCTGTTCATACACAAACGGAAAAGTTTAATAAAACATTCAAGTCATGAAAATGTGAAACCAGCAGAACATTTTGCCGTAAAGCAGGTGAAGCGGGCCGAGTCTCGACTATGTTTATTTTCAGTAGTTCGTCTGTTCATATAATCCGGTTCACACACAAACGGAAGAGTTTATTTGTTTTTGAAGCATAAATTAATTTTATTTAACGACTTATTTTGTTGGCAAATTGTTTATATGGATTCAGCATCAGGGGAGTGGGGGGCAATAAATAGTAATGAAAACATTAAGGGTGCGCGTTTACCAATTGTTTTGGGCCGTTGCTAAGTAGAATTTAAAACGCCATAAAACTCCAACAATCTGAGTAAAATAATTAATAAATCACCCAGGAACTCCTGGGAGACGAACTTTTATATTTTGATGACGTCATCAGATGATGTCATTATGACGTCATCTAGGCAGAAAAATTCAATCATTTCATGATTTATTTGGGATAGTGCTTTCATATTTGCATATATCATTGGTCTGAGTTAGACACAAAAGGTGAAGCACCGTTACGTTTTACGATATACCGAAAATTGATAGTTTATTTTCCCCCATGAATTTTAACAGTTAGATGGTCATAACTTCAGTGTTTTTTTCGCTAAACCCATGCTTAGCTCTGTGCAAAGCGACTTCATAGACAACAAAATTGCCACGTTAATGGTAAGTTCTCTAGTACCAAAGCCGTAACATGTGGCGTCCCCCAGAGTTCTATCTTGGGACCACTATTGTTTTTAATTTATATTAACGATTTGCCTAAATGCTTACCCAATGCAACTACTCGAATGTACGCTGACGACACGATCCTCACCACCACCGGAACCGAACATGACCAGATCCAACACTCAGTTATTGAAAATCTTGAAGAGGTGAGCAAATGGCTTGGTGCCAATAAGCTTACACTGAACACATCTAAGACAGAGATCATGCTTATAGGCTCCAAGCAAAAGCTACAAGGTCTTCCTTCGGATATGGTGTTTTCTGTTGGGGATGGGGATATCAAAAGGGTGTCGTCGGTCAAGTATCTCGGAATACACCTTGACGATTCGCTGTCTTGGAACACTCATATAGAAAAGCTTACAAAAAAAATATCGTCTGGCCTTGGTGCCCTTAAACGCCTAAGACCGTTCATTCCATACTCGGCACTGATGAGTGTATACAAATCCCTAGTTCAATCTCATTTTGACTACTGTAGTTGCGTCTGGGGTAACTTAAACAAAAGGTTGGCAGACAAACTTCAGAAACTACAAAATCGTGCAGCCCGCATACTGACAAATCTCCCATTCCAAACTCATATCGATGATCTCTTGGAAACCCTCAGTTGGAAAAGGCTCGACAGTCAGAGAGCCACCCAAAAGGCTATCCTAATGTACAAAGCCCTGCACGGTCTGGCTCCCACATATCTAACTAAAAAGTTTGAAAGACGAAACTCGGCCCTAAAATATGATCTGAGAGGTGCGAGTTCCAAAATATCTATGCCACAACCCCGGACTAACTTTGGCAAAAAACGAATTTGCTACAACGGGGCTGAACTTTGGAATTCATTGCCTGAGGATATCAGATTATCTGATACAATTAATATTTTTAGAACTAAACTACGTAAACATACACTATTGTAATTACAATCTTATAAGACACGTCAAACATGTAAAGCAGTAGGCATTCTTTTTACGATTTTAAAATTTTACTTTTAATGTTATGCTATTACTGATGGTTTCTTACGTGTATAAATAAAGTATGTATGTATAGGACAATTTGTATGTGAAAAAAGATTGACTTTTCTTTGTTTCACAAACTCAGTTTCTTTTTTTGTGAAACCCGAGGTGTAATATTGTTACCAGGTCCCGCGCGGAAATTACAAAGAATTCTCGTGTATCGATGGAATTTGCGAGGGCAAAGCTAAATCTTTGCATAGGTCAAGAAAATGAAATCAGTGAAATTGAAACAAAGCTGCATTATCAGACATCTAATTCCAGTGGTTTATTCACGCAAAAAAGCCACACGTATAACCGCCTCCCGGTTGTAATAAGCGCCAGTCTGTCGATCGGGAGGTCGCAGGTTAAAACTCCGGCCGGACCAACACTCAGAGTCTTAAAATAACTGAGTAGAAAGTACTGCCTTTACATAATACAGTAAATGGTTAGACCTTCACGTATTCTCGGATAAGGACGTATATAAATCGCAGGACTAGTGTCTCCAATTAGCTGCAAAGCTAAATACATTGACACTTTAATAAAGTCACTTACTTTACTTACTTTAATACTTTACGTCGCGTCGAGGACAAACAACCCGATTCAACTTACGGTAAGCTTACATCAAAATCTGATTCAGTTTTCTATCCTATAGCAATCAAAACCACTGCTAAATATGTCAATTCCAGAGGAATATCTTGCTATAATGTGTAATATCATTCGCACATGTTCGTATAAATCCTTATAATATTCTCCATTGATCAAAAAATAAATAATTTTTAAAATCGGCAAGTAGGCCTTGGGCTTTGTTCGCCCTGAAAGAATTGCAATCATCGCAAGTTATTAGTTATTCGTTTCCGTATTTACGTTTGACTTCCGCATTTTCCACAGACATTTCCAGCCTTAGAAATAGTTGACGAATTGTTCAAGCAAGCAACCGTGAATGACAATCTACGTTCTACGTTGTATCGGTCTTTGCTTCTTAATCTAAATTTGCAGGCCGTTGTTATGTGCAGCAAAATTTCTGCGTATGCGTTAAATTTCAAGTTCACCACCAATCAGATTGCACTGTGCTGGTCACGTAACAATCGCCAGGTTAATTTATTTACATAATTTAATACAGTAAAATCAAGATGGTGGGCCCGTGAGGAAATTTCTCTCAAATTTGGAGTCCCATCTCTCAAATGTAAGCAGTTTAAAGGGATACCCGAGTGAAAAACACATTTGGGCTCAAAAGCATCTTTCAGTTGTACTTTGTTCAGAAAATGTATTAAAATTTGATAAAACTTTTTCAGAGCTGAGAACGAGCCCCTCAAAGTTGGCCCCGCGAAGACCTGGGCGCCGCCATTTTGTTCACGTTAATTCCTGTGACGTTTTTTACGTCACTTCGTCCCACCGGAGTCTTGCGACTAACTTGTAGCGACTTGTTTTCTTTGCAGAATTTTCACACGCTTGGAATTAGAGTAGATTTTCATCAATATGGCAGAGTAATTTCGTACTAGAACAAAAATATGATGAAGGCGATATTGTGAGGGAAGTTCAGAAGACTGGGAAGACGAGGAAAAGCATGTGGAAGGCGAGAATATCAGAAGAACAACAAAAGGCGACTACCGAGCTAGTGCAAAACTGGTGTTGTGCTATGATGTAAAGATTCGCTGTGTTTTTGTATGGAACTTGTCAGCCTTAAACGCAAGACTAAGGTAGATTATGACAATATTGATATTGGCATTGCTTTCGAAACTTATGCATTATTGGAGCTATATAATTTCCGAGTTATCCGGTTCGATCTGTACTGACTGCATGGCTTTGTGGAACTGAAACGAAACACCTGAAAAGTTAAAACTTCCCTGTAAAAACCGATCATAACTAGCACAACATAGCAGAATATATGCAATGACACAAGAACGAGACACTCGGAGCAATTTTATTGCAAAAATAATTCCATTCCCTTATTAAATTGTGTGAAATCATTGGCGCGATCAAGCCCGGCATGTTTGTTCAATTGTGGTGGAACTTGGCGCCCGCCCGCTGTTTCACAACACATCACTAGCTCGGTAGTCGCCTTTTGTTGTTCGTTGATATTCTCGCCTTCCACATGCTTTTCTTCGTCCTCCCAGTCTTCTGAACTTCTCTCACAATATCGTCTTCATCATATTTTTGTTCTAGTACGAAATTACTCTGCCATATCGATGAAAATCTACTCTAATTCCGAGCGTGTGAAAATTCTGCAAAGAATACAAGTCGCTACAAGTTAGCGGCAAGACTCCGGTGGGACGAAGTGACGTAAAAAACGTCACAGGAATTAATGTGAACAAAATGGCGGCGCCCAGGTCTTCGTGGGGCCAACTTTGAGGGGCTCGTTCTCAACTCTGAAAAAGTTTTATCAAATTTTAATACATTTTCTGAACAAAGTACATCTGAAAGATGCTTTTGAGCCCAAATGTGTTTTTCACTCGGGTACCCTTTAATGTTTTATTTAACTTCACTCGTGCGAAAGCCTTCCAACAGGCTAGGATATTTCAACTGCCGCTCTTGTTTAGAGTTAGAAATAGTGTCTATGGTATCAGAACACTCTGGTATCAGAATATGTGAATTGGTTTGGTCATTTTTCACCGATTACTTCCAGTCAAGTCCCTAGTATCGTGACGAGCCGTCGTAAAAATGGAGTTGATTTCTCTTTCGTACGCACTGCATTTTTCTTCGCTACTCAGCTTCTTCTTAAAGTGGCTCAAAACCAAAATCTTCGAAGACTCCTCTCACCTCTAGCTGCTCACTTGTAAGTACATTCTGGCTCCCCTCGTTATCAACAAGCTCCTTGGTTCCACTCGGCCATAACACATTGGAAAATATGATGAACAATATGTGCATCAAAGCCGGAATCAAGCCTCCATTTACAAACCACTGCGTCAGAGCGACGACTGTGAATGTTCTTTCTGCTATGAACATGAAAAACCGTCATATCAGGGCAGTCATTGGACATAAAAGCGACACAGTCAAGTCTTGAGTCTTACAATAGTCGGTCAACCTTGAAAGTTCGAGCAATTCAGAGACATGAGTTCAGCCCTAACTGAATTCGTAAATCCGAGCGCCATGTAGCACTCCGATCAGTGGAAAATCTGCCACTCCAAGAAAATGTTCAGTCTAATTCAAGAGCCATATCTTCTTTTGAAGCTGCCCAAGGAACTTCTTCAACCGTTTCCATTCATGAAAACTCCACTGCAACTAGCATTTCCAATGCACATGGTCTAATCTCTGGCGGATCATTTGCCAACTGCACATTCAACTTCAACTTTAAATGAACTTTGCTCGCTCTTTTTTTCTTGATGTAATTCCCATATTTGTCAGTTGATCAATGATTTTGAAGGACATAAAAACTTTGTTGAATACAGATTTTATGTTCTAAACGAGCGATCATCGATGAAACTGAATGTTTTAAGCAAGCTCCAGTGATTTTGGCCTGGGTCGAGTTTTATGTAAATTATTCTATGACGCACGCGTTACATTTGTCACACCTTCTATTTAAGAAATAAAACTGAAAAACACTATAATTCTCATTTTGTGTTGAGGTTCCCGTGTTGTATATACTGAGGCGAATAATTGTTAAATATTCGCAAGATACTTAACGCGCTCTTCTTGGAAGTCAAATAGTTGACGATTAGACCCTTCTAACTGTGATGGCTGAAGTGGAGAAAATTCTGAATGACCGGCCACTCACACAGGTCAGTGATGACCCGAACGACTTAAAGCCGTTGACGCCGAGTTAGCTCTTGCTAGTCCGCCATAACTCGTGTGTGGCTCCATGGGATTTCCCGAAATCAGCAGCAGATAACTACACCAGACGCTGGAGGCAAGCGCAATACCTAAGCAGCATATTCTGGAGAAGATGGGTCAAAGAGTACTTGCAGATACTCCAATAACGTCAGAAGTGATGCTCCGTGCCGCAATATCACCATCGGAGACATGGTACTGATTATGGATGAGCACATTCCCCTCGGAATGTGACCGATAAGTATTGTCAATGAAACCGTTACCGACCACTATGGAGCTGTCCGTCAAGCGAGCGACCATTAAGACAGGAAACTCGCTCTTATGTCGAGACATAAGAAAGATTTGTCTACTGGAGGCTATGACTGCCAAGCAATAAGAGGGCTCGAAAGAGACGTGAAGACGTAGAGATATAGACGTCTATGTGACGTAAAGAAAGAGGACAGACTATATGTACTTTATTGGGTGTTCCTAATATAATCATTAACATAATCATTTCGCTTAGCTCCCAGGAAAGGCCGGGCTTCCGTACTCGTTTGCCTTTCGAGGCCGGCATGTAGGCGCGAAACTTAGATGTTGTTTTATGTTTATTTGCATTGTTTGCTTTATTTCATGTTAGTTTGCATTGTTCGTTGCGTCCCAGTGTTTGCGTGCCAGTTCTTTTGTTTTGCACCTTTGCGCGTCTATTTTTGTGTCGGGTAAGACTTCATGTTATGGCACACCACGATTCCCATAGTTAAACTAGGCCACTTTAAAAGTACAAAATCTTCATTATAGTTCAGGTGTATTTAGAGTCGTTCTAAAACGATTTGAGATCGAAAATGGTAAGGTTTTTTTTTATTTGGGGGTTAGGTTTGCAATGAATCGTGGTGTAGACATAACATGAAGTCTCTGCCTTTTTGTGCATAGCCCTGGCTCTTACTGTTTAGGATTCTTTTGTGTCATTAAGTTGACATCGGCCGGTATGTACACTGTTACGTAATTTTCTCAAGTTAGTGTATATATTTCTATGGTTGTAAACTGTTCGGAATTTGCATTTATCAAGAACAAGAACAAGAAGTTTATTTTACTCTAGATGATGGAATGTTACATGTTATCACATAGTTTACATAATTATTTACGTAAAAAGGATAGAAAAGAAATATGTAATAGAGTAGGAGTCATTGGAGTCAGTCAACGCGTTATGTTCTTATGGTCGAAGGTTCACCGTTAAAGTAAAATATATATTTCTGTTTGTTTTGTGTCTAGTTTGGATATGTATTAACGTAGTTTTACCTTCTTTTAGAATCGTAGGTTAAAGACCCTGTGTCCGAGCCCATGGTGCTTTGTGCGCGCAAATTATTTTCGTAGGCTACGAAAGTCAGAAAGATCAGTGTTGTTATTATGTGACTCTAAAATCTTTCGAAAACCATCCCTAGTTTGGGCCATCATGTAATTATTCATAGGTATATATGCTTAACTGACTTTCTTTTATCTTAACTTTTGTATATATACCTTTTAAAATGAAACTTTAGTCGAATATTTCTTCGAATCCCGGTCTAGAGTGGCGAGTAGAGGAATGTCGAAGAAAGGACAGACAGCGAGGCGAAGCGACTCGACAAATAATCCTTCAGCAGTCCACATTTTACTTTCTCTAGGTCTACAATAGAACACTTGTGGTTCAAAAGGACTACTACGTCAGTTTCCCGGGGATTTGCTGCACTAAGGGACCGGCGGGCTTCGTTGGAAATACAAAGCACAAAGCAACCACTTCTGGCATCAAGATCATTCGTAATTATAATTTCGCACGGCTAAGCTCCACTGAGGTGTTACGACTTAACTGTATTTGTATATGTTTTGCATCTTTATTAGAAGAGAAAGCAATGTCCTTAACCTTTTTTTTCATCCTACAGTACGTCCAGAAAGTCTTGCTACCAAACCTACGACCGCGGGCCAAACTCCAATCTGCCGAGTGCATGGTTGTGGTATAAACTGACTATGGCCTACGCGTGTCTTACGGATACATTCATGTTTTCTGTACATGTGGATAAACTATTGAAACGGTAATACACAGTTATGAATAAGGTCTTTACTAATTTGACAATATCACTAACGTCGACATGCACTGTCACATGATAACGATAATGTTTTCTCTAGTTTCAAGTTTGGAGTTTCATTTTATTATACACTGATTCAAGAATACAGGGATAAGAGACAATATAAGACCAGTTATAGGAGATAGATAGGTATATTAAGTAACAAAAGAAAAAAGTGATTAGTGCGCAGTGACCAAAGTAGCCGTAAAGCTTTCGAGTTGGTCAGTGCTTGCAATGTGAATAAAATATTGGAACAGAAATATGCACATATGAATAAAGTCTATGGAATGCTACTTTTTACTTCATTGATGTTACTGGGTTACCTGTGTTACAGAAGACACAGCGATAGCCATGAACGTCACCATAACCTGATTGACAGGTCATGTTAGAGGCTGGACACTGGACCCCAATGCAGTTATCCTATTTAACATATTGGTATTAAAGTGTTAGACGTTTAATATGACACATTTACATCATACAAAATGCGTCTTACCTTCATTGCACGATAAACACATCGCTGACAATCCACCAAAGCACTCGGATGTACTTCATCGTTTGAAGAACTCAATTCGCATTTCAGTGAATCACGTTTGAAGTTGCATGACGTACATTCAGGTTCTAGGAAACAATGCACCTCACACGCGCCTGCGTTGTTAACGGTGACGGTCTTGATTACGTGACCAGTGAAAATCTTATTTTGAACTGGAGTCTTCCATTCCACTGAACGACATGCGTCTTAAAAACAATGAAATGATCTTAATTGATTAGTTGATGCGAAAAATCAGCACGCTCTGCATAAGAAGTGTGTTTTAACTCTTAAAAGAGTCACTCAGTACAACAGTCCTTCGTTAAATTGCCCCTAGCCATAAATTCGTTGATGTGGATGCATTAAAGTGTTTATGCCCCGGCCCCAATGAAAATGTCCATACAAACGTCTGTAAAATTTCCGAAATTTTCCGAGTTTGCGGTCCTATACCTTTGCTCCTATTCAAGATATAACTCTCAAATTTGGGATTTTGACTGACTTCGAGGTGCTCTTTTCAGCAATATCGACGGTTTTGCTGTTATACATATATATCAAAAGTTGAAAGAAACCGTGGAAGGGTCTATTAAGTGCAGCTAAGAAAATGCATTCCTATGCGGTCTATCAATATCGAATCCAGTGCCGACGCACTTTTATTTAAGAAAGTAGACTAAAAAAGAAGCAGTGTGGTCTTTGTGAGAACCATTGCCGAGTAATCAACGATAGATAGTTTCAACTAAAATGTAAGAAGTAACGTAAGTTACAAAATCAGTGAGACATACACATACGATGCTCGTTCTCAGTGGGACAGACGTTTCTTCCCAGTCTGTAAGTCTTTGCAAATCTACTTACACCTACATAATTTGGAAGAAATACAAAGAAGCTCAAATATCTGCGGAGGGAAGATATATTTGATTTTGTTTTCAAAGGTTTCTTCGTGAGACACAGGTTTTTCACCTATCTGCAGGGTTGGAAATACTAAAATATCCAGTTATCAATAATTGTACCTCCTGGTCCTAGTATTTTCTTACTCCGGACAGACACCAGTGATTTGGCAAAGACGCCAAATCCTTAAATTAATGTTACTAATGAAATGTTTTGTAGGTACAAAGTTAGGGGACATAACAATTATGAGCACTTTAGCTGAGAATCAGTGAAGCGCGCGTTTTTGCTAAATTATTTGACGACCAGTCTGCAACTAAATCGAACATCAAGTTTGATTTAACAAGGTTTATATATTATTAAGAAGAATTTTCACCTGCACCAATATAAGAGACTTATATGCATATAGTGCGGTGTATCCTGTTTCTTGTATCAACGTGTTTTTATTTGTAAACTCTTTCAAAGTACGAATTCAAAGCGACGCAAACACTTCGTGTGGAGTGATCTCGCCTCCTGTTTTCGAGACAAACAATATTTTCATAAAAGCGCAAAGCAAGGTTACAAAAACTGTGATGATGTGAAAAGTAAGACAAAATGCTTTCAAGAGTGACTATTATATAAGTGTGACATTAAAGAGAAATTCAAATCATGAGCGTGCATACTTTTTTGCTGGCCACGTACCATTCGAACTCAGCTCGACGAGAATTTGGGAAGCTGCAAAAGTTGTAAAAGTAACAGAATCTCGACACTGAGACTAATTTCAAATAGAAAAACTAGACCCAAATTTGTTGTTCTTGATGCCTTTCGACTTTGATCGATATGTTAGATTTCAAAACTTTTCGGATCATGATATTATCGATGAAATAGTTGTATTTAGCTTCATTCAAAGTTCGCGATTATAAAGAGAGACTTCGGAGCATGATAACAAAAGTTGAAAGCTTTTATTTCGAAACAATGATGTAAGAATAATCGCAATAATTTTGAGAGGATCTGCTCCTTAAATTGAAGGATTAAGTACCTTTTAAATAACTAAGATATTTGGCTATTATATTTAAATTTGTTTCAACTTGACAATCACGTGCTAGAAATAGGTTAAGCATGTCAACATACACAATTTACCTAGTTCATCGGCGAGAATGCTTTTTATTTCCAAAGAAACTAGAACGCATAGAATAGCAATTGTCCTTGCGACAGCCATCGTCGAAGAACTGATGAACAATGCTGACATCCTCTGCATGAAATTGGAAGTCATGTGGTTTCAAAACGAACGTTCTAAAACTCATGCATAATTCATGAGCACTGTGTCCAATCAGATGAAGCAAATTAAGACCCGTGTGGAGAACCCCAGCTCCATGATAAGGCAAGGCTCCGGGTTGTACTTCCAAGCTGACGGTCATAAGTGCAATGACCCGATATGGAGCTCAAACACAAATTAAGGCTCCTACGGTCAACTGTTCTATAGAGCAGATTTCATACGAGTGGGACAAACTACAGCACTGACTACAGCATGGTTACCGTACGGCTTGCCGTGACGTTGAAATGGTTTCCCTATTGTTTTTTGTCCAGGTGATCCAATTACATTACGGAAATACGGTACAGCACGGCTACAGTACGGCGGCGGGGAAATCCCGTATATTTTCCGCTTAGGTGTTGTAATTAACAATTAGATCCGCAGCCCGAAAGGGCTACGAGTCAATATCACTTTTCGCGCGCTCTGATTGGCTACTCAAACAGTGAATATGATTTCATATTCACCTCCGAGCAAAGCAGCGATCATCTCGCGCGAGGTTTTGTCCATTTGACAGAAAATAAAATAACTATTTGTTGCTGGCTATTCACCTGGAGTGTGGTATATACTAAGCGGCTCGGTAAATATCCACCACTATTCACCTCCACTTCGGTGAATAATTGTTAAATATACTTTATTCAGGGTAAGTAACACAATTACTGCTGACACTGTAGTTGACATTGCGGCCCATTATAAAAACTAAGACTAGATAAGAATTACAATATAGAAACCAGATAAGTAATATTAATTGTTAAAGATAATTTGCAATTTGTTCTAAAAGTAGACTAAATACTGAATTAAAATGTTCTTGTAATGTTAAAATGTTTATGTTGAATAAATGTTTCTTAAAATTACTTAGTTGGGAAATGTTTTTCGCATCGCTACTAATGGCATTACATAATCGAGTGCCACTCGCATGAAATGTGTGTCAAACAGACTTAAACACCTGGGATGTTCACCAGAACAGATCGCTAGATATATAGGATGTCGTAGTACTGATATGGCAGAGTATTACAGATGTTTCGTCGGAGCGTGCTGCTGCTAGCGATAAACTGTATTTTTTGTAACTTTAGGTCAGACCAGTGGCACCCAGATGTTTCGTCGGAGCTTGCTGCTGCTAGCGATAAACTGTATTTTTGTAACTTTAGGTCAGACCAGTGGCACCCAGATGTTTCGTCGGAGCGTGCTGCTGCTAGCGATAAACTGTATTTTTTGTAACTTTAGGTCAGACCAGTGGCACCCAGATGTTTCGTCGGAGCGTGCTGCTGCTAGCGATAAACTGTATTTTTTGTAACTTTAGGTCAGACCAGTGGCACCCAGATGTTTCGTCGGAGCGTGCTGCTGCTAGCGATAAACTGTATTTTTTGTAACTTTAGGTCAGACCAGTGGCACCCAGATGTTTCGTCGGAGGGTGCTGCTGCTAGCGATAAACTGTATTTTTTGTATGTAAACATTATAAATGCGTACGGAGTAACTTTAGGTCAGATCAGTGGCACCCAGATGTTTCGTCGGAGCGTGCTACTGCTAGCGATAAACTGTATTTTTTGTAATTTTAGGTCAGACCAGTGGCACCCAGATGTTTCGTCGGAGCGTGCCACGGTGGGCACAAACGACCATAAAAACGGCATCAGTCCTATATTTTAAAAAGTTTTCAATGCAGACGATTGAATTTTGGTAGAAGGATGTAGAATCGAAAAAGGAATATAACCTGATTTTTTAAGCTATGTTCCTACCATCGTGACGTCACAATGACGTCATTTATCAATTTGTAATACGTTTCTTGCAAATGTTCATTATCTCTAAAAACGAAATGTCGTATATTGTTAAAATCTACTCGTGATGAGAATGAAGGAATCGAAAATCCGATGTCGATTGGTTAAGGAAATCAAAAGTTATGAAAGTTTGAATTTTGTCCATTTTCCCGCCAAAATTTGGCGGGAAATAAACACCACAAAAGCATTTATGAAAACATCGCTTCATTCAATTTGTAGAGTTGTAAATATTGTTGCATGACATTTTGTCCAATCATAAAACACGTTGGTGGCTAAAATCGTATGTTTTTTGAATTTTGATTTTTTGTCCATAACCGGCTTAAAATTGAAGTCATATTTTCGGCAACGTCATTATGACGTCATACTTTTTTATACATGCCCTTAGAAAAAAATCCTTTGAGTGATTTTCGAGTTTTAGTGATGAAATGCGCTAGTCTGGCACTCAAAACCCACATTATTTTCTTTTCTTGATTTTTTAACAATAGGCAGCTTTATTTAGGTATGACACCTGACGTCACTAAATATGACGTCATAGCAACAGTCATTGCTCTATAACTTTTGCTATAATAGTCGTAGAACGTTCAAATTTGCGCCAAAGGAATGTGTGTCATGAAGGCTCTTTGATGGTGTAGTCTGTTTGTAACATCTATTAAAGGGGGAATTTTACCAAAAAAGGAGGCATCACTTATGACGTCACAACAACGTCATCATACTAACATAAAACACCTAAAATATGTAGTTTCATTTTGTTAACAAGTCACCAACATTTCTTCAAATTGAGACTATAAGTAAAGAAATGGTGTTAATTTTAATTATTTGTCCACGCTCACTGATGCCGATTTTGACGTACTTTATGCCCGACGTGTGCTACTGCTAGCGATAAACCCTATTTTTTGTAACTTTATTGTGAATATAGTCTAAATTGAAAATTTGTTGACAAAAATGGAAAATATATTTTAGTGATGAAAAACCTGGAGACCGATATGAGCCATATATGCCGCTTTGGATTTCGTAGGCGCCGCCATCTTGAATTTTAAGACTGTTCACTGCTGCCCCCAGACTCGTACCCAGTCTCTACTAAGTTAGTAGCGACTGGGTGAGTATGAACTGGGAACGAGTCTTTGCTGCCCCTATTATTGCTACACGATGGCAGACGTTAATATATTTTTTCATATGTCGGTCATCTTATTTTCCAGTCCGACCTTTAAATCAATGATAATACTGACTAGGACTTAATATGTAAACTTTAAATCAAGGCAAAGCCGGGTTCCGATATGTTTATCGTTTCTCTGGAAATATGATTCAGGTTATAGTCTGCTTACTCACTGTCGGAGTTGGGGTGTTATTCATAGACTGATCTTAGTTTTGACGGTGCATGCTTTATTTTCCTTTTTACTAGCATTATTAGCCCCTATTTAAAAAAAACAACTAGTAGAGCAAAGTTGTTTGGTTTTCGTTTTCTTTTCATATTATTTTGGCCCCGTTAATTAAAAGCGATATAATAAAAAAAACACCAAGGGGAACATTGCCAAAGAAGTGAATGAAGTGTTATGATAAATCGCAAAACCAAACCGTAATTTAAGTCTCCATGACTGGACTTTAACCGAATTATTTAGAAGGTTGTTTTCGTGTGAGTTCCATTTTGGTTAGTTGACTTTGCTGTCTTTGAATAACTTTTCTTAACACAATAGCACACCAGACTGAGGAAATAAAAGGTAAACATAAAATGTCATCTTGTTCAGCTGCCTGCTGCCTATTCAATAACTACTGCTGACTATTCGATAACTTAAGGCCATTAGTTTCTTTACGTACTGTTGTATTTATAAGCGTTCAAATCTTAGTACTGCTTCAATCTTGACCACAGTCAGTGTTGATACAGGCCAGAAAATTCTCATTGAACATAAGCCACTGATTTTACAGACGTTTGTATGGAAATTTTGATTGAGGGGCAAGTGTGTGCCCCCCAATGAAAATGTCCATACAAACGTCTGTAAAATTTCCGAAATTTTCCGAGTTTGCCGTCCTATAACTTTGCTCCTATTCAAGATATAACTCTCAAATTTGGGATTTTGACTAACTTCGAGGTGCTCTTTTCAGCAATATCGACGGTTTTGCTGTTATATACGTATATATCAAAAGTTGAAAGAAACCGTGGAAGGGTCTATTAAGTGCAGCTAAGAAAATGCATTCCTATGCGGTCTATAAATATCGAATCCAGTGCCGACGCACTTTTATTTAAGAAAGTAGACTAAAAAAGAAGCAGTGTGGTCTTTGTGAGAACCATTGCCGAGTAATCAACGATAGATAGTTTTAACTAAAATGTAAGAAGTAACGTAAGTTACAAAATCAGTGAGACATACACATACGATGCTCGTTCTCAGTGGGACAGACGTTTCTTCCCAGTCTGTAAGTCTTTGCAAATCTACTTACACCTACATAATTTGGAAGAAATACAAAGAAGCGCAAATATCTGCGGAGGGAAGAGATATTTGATTTTGTTTTCAAAGGATTCTTCGTGAGACACAGGTTTTTCACCTATCTGCAGGGATGGCAATACTAAAATATCCAGTTATCAATAATTGTACCTCCTGGTCCTAGTATCTTCTTACTCTACAGACACCAGTGATTTGGCAAAGACGCCCAATCCTTAAATTAATGTTACTAATGAAATGTTTTGTAGATACAAAGTTAGGGGACATAACAATTATGAGCACTTTAGCTGAGAATCAGTGAAGCGCGCGTTTTTGCTAAATTAGTTGACGACCAGTCTGCAACTAAATCGAACATCAAGTTTGATTTAACAAGGTTTATATATTATTAAGAAGAATTTTCACCTGCACCAATATAAGAGATTTATATTTGTATCCTGTTTCTTGTATCAACGTGTTTTTATTTGTAAACTCTTTCAAAGTACGAATTCAAAGCGACGCAAACACTTCGTGTGGAGTGATCTCGCCTCCTGTTTTCGAGACAAACAATATTTTCATAAAAGCGCAAAGCAAGGTTACAAAAACTGTGATGATGTGAAAAGTAAGACAAAATGCTTTCAAGAGTGACTATTATATAAGTGTGACATTAAAGAGAAATTCAAATCATGAGCGTGCATACTTTTTTGCTGGCCACGTACCATTCGAACTCAGCTCGACGAGAATTTGGGAAGCTGCAAAAGTTGTAAAAGTAACAGAATCTCGACACTGAGACTAATTTCAAATAGAAAAACTAGACCTAAATTTGTTGTTCTTGATGCCTTTCGACTTTGATCGATATGTTAGATTTCAAAACTTTTCGGATCATGATATTATCAATGAAATAGTTGTATTTAGCTTCAGGCCTCGCGCACGGTGTTAGTGATCACTCGCGTAACAAAAACATCACAACGTACATCGTGCGTTATACATCGTGCATCGAGCCTTCCTGGAACGCTCGATGCACGATGGCTGATGCACGATGCTCGAATATCGAGCCTGCATTCCTTTCATCGTGCATCTGTCGTGCCTTCATGGAGCCTAGATCGAGCCTGGAATGATTTTGGATCGTGCCTTCATCGAAATTCATTCGTTTTTGCTACAAGTTGTTTAGTTTCTTTCAAAATGTATGGGTTTTATCGAATTTGGAAAAGCTTGGTTAATAAGGTTTTTATTATATGGCGTAAATAGTGCTAAAAACACACTTTTTGACGCGCCGGCCAGGAACCCACTTCGCGGTAAACTGAACAGCGAATAGAAATTAAGCTAAAATTAGACCGAGTCCCGACGAGTTTTACTTGAAGTTGAACTCGTGGTGTTCACAACAGTTTTTTTTTTCGACATCAAAAACACTTTTTATGGATGAAAACTGAGCTGTACTTCACTTCAGATGCACTGAGTTTCAATGACAACTTTACCAAGAACCCGAATGGCATTATCTGGAGACAAACATGTGCATATTTGTGGAAGATTTGAAAGTTGAAAACAGGCACGTTGAAATCACTAGAGTTGAGTGGCGATACGATAAGCTGAAAAACTTGACAAAATGAGCTGTAGAAGAATACGAACAAACTTGTAAGTACTAACTAGTAAACACTCTCGTGTTATATGCCAGTTACCAAATGTGAATGCTGAATTTCTCAAACCAAATGTAATAAAACAATCTGATTTCTTTGATGAAACTGTGTGCTAATTATAAGTTAGTTTACGCGTGTTGCCGGAATAATTTGTTTGTACTGCGATTTTAGAAGCGTTGAAGTAGCTGAACTTTTCATTGTGTTTTTGGAAGTCTGCATGTACAGCAATTTCAGCTTTTGTGTATTTAATTTGACAGCTACATATAAAAAGTTATTTATCCACTAAACGAGCTTCTAACGTTCTATTCATTCGGTTTTGCTGCAGTCATTTTCATCGAACTTGCGAGAGTCGGAAAGCTTCTTTAGTTTGCTCTATAAAGTTGAATTTTAGCCGAAAACCGGAAATTAGAAATATGCTTTAAATTAGTATTTGCCTTCATGTGACAAGTTGTTTAGTTTCGTTTTTTCTTTGAAAATGTATGGGTTTTATCGCCATTTGTTTACGAATGGTTGTGAAGGAATTAGGAAAATCTTGAGCGGTCAAGATGAAAAATTTTGCCCGCTGAGCAACCATTCAGATTGCAGCATTCAGAGTCCTCTTGGAGTCTTGCCTGCCCACGAAGCTGCCATATAATAAAGGGATAATTTATTATACCATTTCAATGTCCTGATATAGGATTGTAAAGATTAAGTGGATCAGTTGAAAAAAAAACGATTATTCTAGAAACTGATTTCGGTTACACAGAGTGAATTATTCTCTTAAAACCAATACATTGCACCACTCGAATCTTTGCCATATTTTACTTCATCAAAAATTTCTCAAGTATACTTGTCAAATGGTGCATCCAAAATAAAGAAACTATATATTTGTACATAAGAAAGAAATGAAAATAGGAACTAATTCCTTGGCTGATAGATAGGCTTTAGCACATTCTGCCGGCAGAATTTCGAGCATAATAGGGCCTCAGGAGCAGAAAACGTAATTGGAGCATAATCCGGGCAGAATAGGCCATTTTGCATATTTTGGGGCCTGGGAACAAGGAAAAGTGGGGACGAGAGGGAGCTGGGTACGAGCAAAACAAAAATGGCGGCGGAACAAACAGAAATCATTGACCATGACGAAGAAGGACAAGAAAGGCAGTTGGTTACCAATGCTTTAACTTATCTTAACTTTATTGCAGGCTCCGAAAAAGTCCAACCTATAGCTCGTAAACGTAAAATTAGTACTAATCTATGAAAAGCATGGAATAATCGGCTTGTACACGCTAAAACTGCAACTGCCCCAAATTTTCAGAAGCATAAATTCGAGCATAATAGTACTTTTGGAGCATAATTTCGAGCAGAATAGTCTTTTTTTTCGGGCATTTCTTTCGAGCAGAATAGCCTTTTTTTCGAGCAGAATGTGCTAAAGCCTACTGATAGATGTACATGTACGTATGGTCACTGATCTGAGCAACATTTCTTTCTTCGAAACTATATAGTCAAAGCTTACAGTTTTTAATAGTATGGCTCGCAGTTTAAAACCTGACTGCTTCAACTTGAGTTCTATTATGCATTTTGGGTGTTTTTTGGTATTTCTCTCACTTTAGAAAAGCCATTCTTGTAGTCTCGCCTGAAAATCATAGCTTAAATTAAGTTGAGCCTAGTTGGTATGTGCAATGAACTCAGTGTAGTGACTACCCTGGGTTCCAGAAGTTAAATGTTTTGCCTTTTGTCGGTAAATTCGGTGAGCGCACGGAAGGCGCTCACCGATTTTACCAACAAAAGGCAAAACATTTAACCTCTGGAACCCAGGGTATGTAGTGACATTATGCAAAATGTTATGAGCCTGGCATCGTGCCTTCATCGAGCTTTGGATCGTGCCTTCATCGAGCCTTTGCCTGAATATTATCGTGCCTTTATAGAGCCCTAATGGTGCCCTCATCGAGCCTAACGTAAAAGGCCCGATCTAGAACTTTGAAGGCTCGATAATCGTGCCTCTATGCTCGATCCGAACATCGAGCCCCGAGGGCACGATACGCGAATCTGGCAATTTTGTGCATTTAAAATGGCAGTCTAACGCTATAAAATGGATTGTGTATGTAAAACCATCAACAAACCACAAAAAACACGAAGTGCAAATGAAACTATAGTTAATGTGCATCACAAATGTATAACCTTTTGCCGGATGTTGGGGCTCGTTTCGAAGGTGAGTGACTTCTAAGTTTTTCTATCGGCATGAAAAATAGGTCAAAAACAGCTAAAATTAAGTGGTATGCTATAGAGAAAAAGTGATTTTTAAAATCGTTTCGAAACTTCAGAAAACGATTTTCACTCCTCTTGGTGCACATGAACTACATCATCTTCCTGTGAAAAATCAAGCTTCAACATTAAAGCATAGTGAAATTATGACACTAAATCTAGCGTTAGACTGTAAAATGTGAAAAGGTGATCACCAACATCGTGCGCGAGGCCTTCATTCAAAGTTCGCGATTATAAAGAGAGACTTCGGAGCATGATAACAAAAGTTGAAAGCTTTTATTTCGAAACAATGATGTAAGAATAATCGCAATAATTTTGAGAGGATCTGCTCCTTACATTGAAGGACTAAGTACCCTTTTAAATAACTAAGATCTTTGGCTATTATATTTAAATTTGTTTCAACTTGACAATCACGTGCTAGAAATAGGTTAAGCATGTCAACATACACAATTTACCTTGTTCATCGGCGAGAATGCTTTTTATTTCCAAAGAAACTAGAACGCATAGAATAGCAATTGTCCTTGCGACAGCCATCGTCGAAGAACTGATGAACAATGCTGACATCCTCTGCATGAAATTGGAAGTCATGTGGTTTCAAAACGAACGTTCTAAAACTCATGCATAATTCATGAGCACTGTGTCCAATCAGATGAAGCAAATTAAGACCCGTGTGGAGAACCCCAGCTCCATGATAAGGCAAGGCTCCGGGTTGTACTTCCAAGCTGACGGTCATAAGTGCAATGACCCGATATGGAGCTCAAACACAAATTAAGGCTCCAAAGATTCCTACGGTCAACTGTTCTATAGAGCAGATTTCATACGAGTGGGACAAACTACAGCACTGACTACAGCATGGTTACCGTACGGCTTGCCGTGACGTTGAAATGGTTTCCCTATTGTTTTTTGTCCAGGTGATCCAATTACATTACGGAAATACGGTACAGCACGGTTACAGTACGGCGGCGGGGAAATCCCGTATATTTTCCGCTTAGGTGTTGTAATTAACAATTAGATCCGCAGCCCGAAAGGGCTACGAGTCAATATCACTTTTCGCGCGCTCTGATTGGCTACTCAAACAGTGAATATGATTTCATATTCACCTCCGAGCAAAGCAGCGATCATCTCGCGCGAGGTTTTGTCCATTTGACAGAAAATAAAATAACTATTTGTTGCTGGCTATTCACCTGGAGTGTGGTATATACTAAGCGGCTCGGTAAATATCCACCACTATTCACCTCCACTTCGGTGAATAATTGTTAAATATACTTTATTCAGGGTAAGTAACACAATTACTGCTGACACTGTAGTTGACATTGCGGCCCATTATAAAAACTAAGACTAGATAAGAATTACAATATAGAAACCAGATAAGTAATATTAATTGTTAAAGATAATTTGCAATTTGTTCTAAAAGTAGACTAAATACTGAATTAAAATGTTCTTGTAATGTTAAAATGTTTATGTTGAATAAATGTTTCTTAAAATTACTTAGTTGGGAAATGTTTTTCGCATCGCTACTAATGGCATTACATAATCGAGTGCCACTCGCATGAAATGTGTGTCAAACAGACTTAAACACCTGGGATGTTCACCAGAACAGATCGCTAGATATATAGGATGTCGTAGTACTGATATGGCAGAGTATTACAGATGTTTCGTCGGAGCGTGCTGCTGCTAGCGATAAACTGTATTTTTTGTAACTTTAGGTCAGACCAGTGGCACCCAGATGTTTCGTCGGAGCTTGCTGCTGCTAGCGATAAACTGTATTTTTGTAACTTTAGGTCAGACCAGTGGCACCCAGATGTTTCGTCGGAGCGTGCTGCTGCTAGCGATAAACTGTATTTTTTGTAACTTTAGGTCAGACCAGTGGCACCCAGATGTTTCGTCGGAGCGTGCTGCTGCTAGCGATAAACTGTATTTTTTGTAACTTTAGGTCAGACCAGTGGCACCCAGATGTTTCGTCGGAGCGTGCTGCTGCTAGCGATAAACTGTATTTTTTGTAACTTTAGGTCAGACCAGTGGCACCCAGATGTTTCGTCGGAGGGTGCTGCTGCTAGCGATAAACTGTATTTTTTGTATGTAAACATTATAAATGCGTACGGAGTAACTTTAGGTCAGATCAGTGGCACCCAGATGTTTCGTCGGAGCGTGCTACTGCTAGCGATAAACTGTATTTTTTGTAATTTTAGGTCAGACCAGTGGCACCCAGATGTTTCGTCGGAGCGTGCTACTGCTAGCGATAAACCCTATTTTTTGTAACTTTATTGTGAATATAGTCTAAATTGAAAATTTGTTGACAAAAATGGAAAATATATTTTAGTGATGAAAAACCTGGAGACCGATATGAGCCATATATGCCGCTTTGGATTTCGCAGGCGCCGCCATCTTGAATTTTAAGACTGTTCACTGCTGCCCCCAGACTCGTACCCAGTCTCTACTAAGTTAGTAGCGACTGGGTGAGTATGAACTGGGAACGAGTCTTTGCTGCCCCTATTATTGCTACACGATGGCAGACGTTAATATATTTTTTCATATGTCGGTCATCTTATTTTCCAGTCCGACCTTTAAATCAATGATAATACTGACTAGGACTTAATATGTAAACTTTAAATCAAGGCAAAGCCGGGTTCCGATATGTTTATCGTTTCTCTGGAAATATGATTCAGGTTATAGTCTGCTTACTCACTGTCGGAGTTGGGGTGTTATTCATAGACTGATCTTAGTTTTGACGGTGCATGCTTTATTTTCCTTTTTACTAGCATTATTAGCCCCTATTTAAAAAAAAAAACTAGTAGAGCAAAGTTGTTTGGTTTTCGTTTTCTTTTCATATTATTTTGGCCCCGTTAATTAAAAGCGATATAATAAAAAAAACACCAAGGGGAACATTGCCAAAGAAGTGAATGAAGTGTTATGATAAATCGCAAAACCAAACCGTAATTTAAGTCTCCATGACTGGACTTTAACCGAATTATTTAGAAGGTTGTTTTCGTGTGAGTTCCATTTTGGTTAGTTGACTTTGCTGTCTTTGAATAACTTTTCTTAACACAATAGCACACCAGACTGAGGAAATAAAAGGTAAACATAAAATGTCATCTTGTTCAGCTGCCTGCTGCCTATTCAATAACTACTGCTGACTATTCGATAACTTAAGGCCATTAGTTTCTTTACGTACTGTTGTATTTATAAGCGTTCAAATCTTAGTACTGCTTCAATCTTGACCACAGTCAGTGTTGATACAGGCCAGAAAATTCTCATTGAACATAAGCCACTGATTTTACAGACGTTTGTATGGAAATTTTGATTGAGGGGCAAGTGTGTGCCCCCCAATGAAAATGTCCATACAAACGTCTGTAAAATTTCCGAAATTTTCCGAGTTTGCCGTCCTATAACTTTGCTCCTATTCAAGATATAACTCTCAAATTTGGGATTTTGACTAACTTCGAGGTGCTCTTTTCAGCAATATCGACGGTTTTGCTGTTATATACGTATATATCAAAAGTTGAAAGAAACCGTGGAAGGGTCTATTAAGTGCAGCTAAGAAAATGCATTCCTATGCGGTCTATAAATATCGAATCCAGTGCCGACGCACTTTTATTTAAGAAAGTAGACTAAAAAAGAAGCAGTGTGGTCTTTGTGAGAACCATTGCCGAGTAATCAACGATAGATAGTTTTAACTAAAATGTAAGAAGTAACGTAAGTTACAAAATCAGTGAGACATACACATACGATGCTCGTTCTCAGTGGGACAGACGTTTCTTCCCAGTCTGTAAGTCTTTGCAAATCTACTTACACCTACATAATTTGGAAGAAATACAAAGAAGCGCAAATATCTGCGGAGGGAAGAGATATTTGATTTTGTTTTCAAAGGATTCTTCGTGAGACACAGGTTTTTCACCTATCTGCAGGGATGGCAATACTAAAATATCCAGTTATCAATAATTGTACCTCCTGGTCCTAGTATCTTCTTACTCTACAGACACCAGTGATTTGGCAAAGACGCCCAATCCTTAAATTAATGTTACTAATGAAATGTTTTGTAGGTACAAAGTTAGGGGACATAACAATTATGAGCACTTTAGCTGAGAATCAGTGAAGCGCGCGTTTTTGCTAAATTAGTTGACGACCAGTCTGCAACTAAATCGAACATCAAGTTTGATTTAACAAGGTTTATATATTATTAAGAAGAATTTTCACCTGCACCAATATAAGAGATTTATATTTGTATCCTGTTTCTTGTATCAACGTGTTTTTATTTGTAAACTCTTTCAAAGTACGAATTCAAAGCGACGCAAACACTTCGTGTGGAGTGATCTCGCCTCCTGTTTTCGAGACAAACAATATTTTCATAAAAGCGCAAAGCAAGGTTACAAAAACTGTGATGATGTGAAAAGTAAGACAAAATGCTTTCAAGAGTGACTATTATATAAGTGTGACATTAAAGAGAAATTCAAATCATGAGCGTGCATACTTTTTTGCTGGCCACGTACCATTCGAACTCAGCTCGACGAGAATTTGGGAAGCTGCAAAAGTTGTAAAAGTAACAGAATCTCGACACTGAGACTAATTTCAAATAGAAAAACTAGACCTAAATTTGTTGTTCTTGATGCCTTTCGACTTTGATCGATATGTTAGATTTCAAAACTTTTCGGATCATGATATTATCAATGAAATAGTTGTATTTAGCTTCAGGCCTCGCGCACGGTGTTAGTGATCACTCGCGTAACAAAAACATCACAACGTACATCGTGCGTTATACATCGTGCATCGAGCCTTCCTGGAACGCTCGATGCACGATGGCTGATGCACGATGCTCGAATATCGAGCCTGCATTCCTTTCATCGTGCATCTGTCGTGCCTTCATGGAGCCTAGATCGAGCCTGGAATGATTTTGGATCGTGCCTTCATCGAGCCTGGCATCGTGCCTGGCATCGTGCCTGCATCGAGCTTTGGATCGTGCCTACATCGAAATTCATTCGTTTTTGCTACAAGTTGTTTAGTTTCTTTCAAAATGTATGGGTTTTATCGAATTTGGAAAAGCTTGGTTAATAAGGTTTTTATTATATGGCGTAAATAGTGCTAAAAACACACTTTTTGACGCGCCGGCCAGGAACCCACTTCGCGGTAAACTGAACAGCGAATAGAAATTAAGCTAAAATTAGACCGAGTCCCGACGAGTTTTACTTGAAGTTGAACTCGTGGTGTTCACAACAGTTTTTTTTTTCGACATCAAAAACACTTTTTATGGATGAAAACTGAGCTGTACTTCACTTCAGATGCACTGAGTTTCAATGACAACTTTACCAAGAACCCGAATGGCATTATCTGGAGACAAACATGTGCATATTTGTGGAAGATTTGAAAGTTGAAAACAGGCACGTTGAAATCACTAGAGTTGAGTGGCGATACGATAAGCTGAAAAACTTGACAAAATGAGCTGTAGAAGAATACGAACAAACTTGTAAGTACTAACTAGTAAACACTCTCGTGTTATATGCCAGTTACCAAATGTGAATGCTGAATTTCTCAAACCAAATGTAATAAAACAATCTGATTTCTTTGATGAAACTGTGTGCTAATTATAAGTTAGTTTACGCGTGTTGCCGGAATAATTTGTTTGTACTGCGATTTTAGAAGCGTTGAAGTAGCTGAACTTTTCATTGTGTTTTTGGAAGTCTGCATGTACAGCAATTTCAGCTTTTGTGTATTTAATTTGACAGCTACATATAAAAAGTTATTTATCCACTAAACGAGCTTCTAACGTTCTATTCATTCGGTTTTGCTGCAGTCATTTTCATCGAACTTGCGAGAGTCGGAAAGCTTCTTTAGTTTGCTCTATAAAGTTGAATTTTAGCCGAAAACCGGAAATTAGAAATATGCTTTAAATTAGTATTTGCCTTCATGTGACAAGTTGTTTAGTTTCGTTTTTTCTTTGAAAATGTATGGGTTTTATCGCCATTTGTTTACGAATGGTTGTGAAGGAATTAGGAAAATCTTGAGCGGTCAAGATGAAAATTTTTGCCCGCTGAGCAACCATTCAGATTGCAGCATTCAGAGTCCTCTTGGAGTCTTGCCTGCCCACGAAGCTGCCATATAATAAAGGGATAATTTATTATACCATTTCAATGTCCTGATATAGGATTGTAAAGATTAAGTGGATCAGTTGAAAAAAACCCGATTATTCTAGAAACTGATTTCGGTTACACAGAGTGAATTATTCTCTTAAAACCAATACATTGCACCACTCGAATCTTTGCCATATTTTACTTCATCAAAAATTTCTCAAGTATACTTGTCAAATGGTGCATCCAAAATAAAGAAACTATATATTTGTACATAAGAAAGAAATGAAAATAGGAACTAATTCCTTGGCTGATAGATAGGCTTTAGCACATTCTGCCGGCAGAATTTCGAGCATAATAGGGCCTCAGGAGCAGAAAACGTAATTGGAGCATAATCCGGGCAGAATAGGCCATTTTGCATATTTTGGGGCCTGGGAACAAGGAAAAGTGGGGACGAGAGGGAGCTGGGTACGAGCAAAACAAAAATGGCGGCGGAACAAACAGAAATCATTGACCATGACGAAGAAGGACAAGAAAGGCAGTTGGTTACCAATGCTTTAACTTATCTTAACTTTATTGCAGGCTCCGAAAAAGTCCAACCTATAGCTCGTAAACGTAAAATTAGTACTAATCTATGAAAAACATGGAATAATCGGCTTGTACACGCTAAAACTGCAACTGCCCCAAATTTTCAGAAGCATAAATTCGAGCATAATAGTACTTTTGGAGCATAATTTCGAGCAGAATAGTCTTTTTTTTCGGGCATTTCTTTCGAGCAGAATAGCCTTTTTTTCGAGCAGAATGTGCTAAAGCCTACTGATAGATGTACATGTACGTATGGTCACTGATCTGAGCAACATTTCTTTCTTCGAAACTATATAGTCAAAGCTTACAGTTTTTAATAGTATGGCTCGCAGTTTAAAACCTGACTGCTTCAACTTGAGTTCTATTATGCATTTTGGGTGTTTTTTGGTATTTCTCTCACTTTAGAAAAGCCATTCTTGTAGTCTCGCCTGAAAATCATAGCTTAAATTAAGTTGAGCCGAGTTGGTATGTGCAATGAACTCAGTGTAGTGACTACCCTGGATTCCAGAAGTTAAATGTTTTGCCTTTTGTCGGTAAATTCGGTGAGCGCACGGAAGGCGCTCACCGATTTTACCAACAAAAGGCAAAACATTTAACCTCTGGAACCCAGGGTATGTAGTGACATTATGCAAAATGTTATGAGCCTGGCATCGTGCCTTCATCGAGCTTTGGATCGTGCCTTCATCGAGCCTTTGCCTGAATATTATCGTGCCTTTATAGAGCCCTAATGGTGCCCTCATCGAGCCTAACGTAAAAGGCCCGATCTAGAACTTTGAAGGCTCGATAATCGTGCCTCTATGCTCGATCCGAACATCGAGCCCCGAGGACACGATACGCGAATCTGGCAATTTTGTGCATTTAAAATGGCAGTCTAACGCTATAAAATGGATTGTGTATGTAAAACCATCAACAAACCACAAAAAACACGAAGTGCAAATGAAACTATAGTTAATGTGCATCACAAATGTATAACCTTTTGCCGGATGTTGGGGCTCGTTTCGAAGGTGAGTGACTTCTAAGTTTTTCTATCGGCATGAAAAATAGGTCAAAAACAGCTAAAATTAAGTGGTATGCTATAGAGAAAAAGTGATTTTTAAAATCGTTTCGAAACTTCAGAAAACGATTTTCACTCCTCTTGGTGCACATGAACTACATCATCTTCCTGTGAAAAATCAAGCTTCAACATTAAAGCATAGTGAAATTATGACACTAAATCTAGCGTTAGACTGTAAAATGTGAAAAGGTGATCACCAACATCGTGCGCGAGGCCTTCATTCAAAGTTCGCGATTATAAAGAGAGACTTCGGAGCATGATAACAAAAGTTGAAAGCTTTTATTTCGAAACAATGATGTAAGAATAATCGCAATAATTTTGAGAGGATCTGCTCCTTACATTGAAGGACTAAGTACCCTTTTAAATAACTAAGATCTTTGGCTATTATATTTAAATTTGTTTCAACTTGACAATCACGTGCTAGAAATAGGTTAAGCATGTCAACATACACAATTTACCTTGTTCATCGGCGAGAATGCTTTTTATTTCCAAAGAAACTAGAACGCATAGAATAGCAATTGTCCTTGCGACAGCCATCGTCGAAGAACTGATGAACAATGCTGACATCCTCTGCATGAAATTGGAAGTCATGTGGTTTCAAAACGAACGTTCTAAAACTCATGCATAATTCATGAGCACTGTGTCCAATCAGATGAAGCAAATTAAGACCCGTGTGGAGAACCCCAGCTCCATGATAAGGCAAGGCTCCGGGTTGTACTTCCAAGCTGACGGTCATAAGTGCAATGACCCGATATGGAGCTCAAACACAAACTAAGGCTCCAAAGATTCCTACGGTCAACTGTTCTATAGAGCAGATTTCGTACGAGTGGGACAAACTACAGCACTGACTACAGCATGGTTACCGTACGGCTTGCCGTCACATTGAAATGGTTTCCCATTGTTTTTGTCCAGGTGATCCAATTAAATTACAGAAATACGGTACAGCACGGCTACAGTACGGCGGCGGGGAAATCCCGCATATTTTCCGTTTAGGTGTTGTAATTAACAATTAGACCCGCAGCCCGAAAGGGCTACGAGTCAATATCCCTTTTCGCGCGCTCTGATTGGCTACTCAAACGGTGAATATGATTTCATATTCACCTCCGAGCAAAGCAGCGATCATCTCGCGCGAGGTTTTGTCCATTTGACAGAAAATAAAATAACTATTTGTTGCTGGCTATTCACCTGGAGTGTGGTATATACTAAGCGGCTCGGTAAATATCCACCACTATTCACCTCCACTTCGGTGAATAATTGTTAAATATACTTTATTCAGGGTAAGAAACACAATTACTGGTGACACTGTAGTTGACATTGCGGCCCATTATAAAAACTAAAACTAGATAAGAATTACAATATAGAAACCAGATAAGTAATATTAATTGTTAAAGATAATTTGCAATTTGTTCTAAAAGTAGACTAAATACTGAATTAAAATGTTCTTGTAATGTTAAAATGTTTATGTTGAATAAATGTTTCTTAAAATTACTTAGTTGGGAAATGTTTTTCGCATCGCTACTAATGGCATTACATAATCGAGTGCCACTCGCATGAAATGTGTGTCAAACAGACTTAAACACCTGGGATGTTCACCAGAACAGATCGCTAGATATATAGGATGTCGTAGTACTGACATGGCAGAGTATTACACATGCTCGTCAAATACATCCACCGTGCTCAGTCTTTTTGAAGAGTTGAGCTCTAACCTTCTCTCCCTCGCTCATCAGCATCGCTTAGATGTCTCAATAATTTTCAGACAGATTTGTAAATCCTGCCTACGGATGGCTTACCTACGGTGGTCCAGAAGGCTCAACGCAAAAATAACAGTTGACTTACATATCAATAGATTCTCCCCTCCACCGTTAATTATGTAACCAGGCGTACTAGCCGACACAAGGACTGGTATCGAAATACTTTTTTTTGCATCACGTTTTTTGTTTATATTACAGGGCCTTCTGCATGCGATACAGTCCAGAAACTTGCTGAATATAACTACAAATGATTGAAATGTGCACTAGTCCACAATATTGGCAAAAATCAGCTACTTAAAATGAACTTACAGAGTCATTTTTTTGGAACTTGCTCAGCTATATATAATCATATCAAAGAAAGAGTACTGGGTCCAGATTTCAAATGGTGGATAACACTATCCACTGGATAAATCCAATTATCCAATGGATAACTATTAACAGGGGCTCCCAGCGGTAAAACGGTAAAAACGAATATTCTGACGTTTTATAACAGATTAAATGTATTTAAACATATTTTATATCATTTTTGACACATTTTCTATTGTTACTCGATAACCTTCATTTCACTAAGATCCCAGTTAATTTCAATTATATACCTAATCAGGTCTTTCTATTCAAATTCACTGGAATGTTAGTGAAATAAAGGTTATCGAATAACAATGAAATAAGCCGGTTTAAATACCTCGAACCTCGGCATTCAGCCACAGCCACATGCGGCCTAGTCGGCCCGAGGGATGTATATGACCGAATGCCGAGGTTCGAGGTATTTAACTTTTTGTTCAGCTGGCAGACGAACAGCTATTGAAGAATTTCAGCCAAAAGCTCGTGAAGAATTTCTCAATTTACCAGCTGAACATTTTAAGTGAATGCAGTGGTAGAGAAAATGAGTCAAGATCAACATGAAGAAATCACAAACTATGTAGAGGGCAGCCTAGGCCAACAATAATAGCTTGAAATATCTCAAATTTATTTATATAATTATATTATTGATGTGTCAGCCAAATTTCGATACCCTGCATAACATAATATTTTTGAAAAATTGAAAACAAAAAGTGCAGAATTTGCCAGCTGAGAAATATCAGACTGCAGAATTTGCCAGCCGAGTTGCCAAGACAGAGATATATTTTGCAGGACAGTTCGTTGGATGTTCCTTAACCAAACTACCTTATTTTATCAACTGGACAGGGATTTACCCGGTAGATAGCGTTATCCACCCTTTGAACAACCAGACCCTGATGTACAAAATCTCACGTTTCTTGTTCAGCAAATATAAACAAGGGGCATGCATTGTTCTTCTTAATAGATATCTAAACATTTGCCCCCCTCTGGAAAATGTGGAGCATTTCACAACTCAGTCTTTCCTAGGGTGGGGCATTTGCCAGCAAAGAAAAGTTGGGGGTGGAGAATTTGTCGCACAAAAACCAAGATAGCGAATTTGACATCAATAATGCTAATAAGAGATTTGCACTCGCTTCAAAGTGAGGCATTTTCATACCTTAGCTGACACCACAGTGGGGCATTGGCAACTTACGTTGTTGCCATGCACCCAGTCACCAAAACGTTTAGGAAGTTTTCGACTTCTGACTGTAACTTGACGAGAGCTATCAGAGGCCCCATCTTTATCAACTACTTCTGCCTCATGCAATAGCGGGAACCTCCACAGGACTGGTGGTGTAATTCAACTTTTCAAAATCGGACCAAGATATGGCTTTTAACGGTCAGCATGAATTACCTTAGCCTTGGCCTTCGTACTTTTCTGTATACAGGACTTATGTCACATCAGAAAGGGCAGATGTTAGAATCCGTACGGCCCTTCCCAGGGACAATCCAACTTAGGTTTGCGTCCTTTACGTCTACAGAACTGTCATTATGTATAGCCAAATGCTTCTCCAGTCTAGAATGGCTTACTTGTATACGGCCGTTTCTCGTAATTCCTCTGTCTTTCTGTGGCTCCTTCCAGCTGTTCATGTCATCGTGCCACTTCATGAGCACTTATAGCTAGCCTCTTTTGTAATGCCTCGACATACTTTGTACATGTGGCGAAAGGTGGCGCATCTGGAGTCGTCTCCGTAATGACATCTAAAGTAAATTCAACTTCTCGTCCCAGCATCAGCAGATTCGGTGTGGATTCGTGTATCGAGATACGGGTTGTAGCTGTAGGTCCCAGTCATCTTGGTTTTCTTCCAGTTTCCCTCTTTTACTCAGCATGTCAACCAGAGTGGGGTTATGTCGTTCGATTTGACCATCAGATTGGGGGTGTAGCGGAGGTGTGCAAGTCTTTTCTATGTCCAGCAAACTACAAACTTGTGACATGACTTTAGACTCAACATTGGTCCCTCTAGTGTTGCGCAACCAAACCTGCACACAAATTCAGAAACCAGTTTCTCAGCATCTGTGGTGGATACTTGATTAGAGATTGGATAGCTCTCCCTATACTTAGTGAATATTCCGACACTATCATGACTATCTATTTCCTCGCGATGTCTGTGCCAGGGGGCCTAAGATAATTTTTATTGTCCATTGCCAGTCTTTCCATTGTGGCACCACGTATTATTGCACATGTCATCTTGGCACCGCAATCATGACAGCTTCTGACCCACTTGTGGACTTGTGCGGTCTGCCCTGGCCAGTAATAGCGCAGTCGTAGTGCACCCGGTGTATTGTTTATATCCCTATGACTAGCTGTTGCATGATTATGGTCTGCTCACTGCTGTTTCTTGCAAGGATTTGGGTAGTACAGTCTGCCATGTGGACTCGTGTGGATTCGTGACAGTCTGCCGAGACTGATAAACTTGAGGCCGACGTGGGAGTTTGAGTTTGAGTTTTCTTTATTTTACACTATTCATTTAATTATAATACAGTCGGTCCAGGTATCATTAAAATAATGGGAATAACTAGTTATTTTAAACATAATAATGTAGATGAAGGTGTGCGGTGGTTAAAGGAGCTTAGCTTTCGAGTTAATCACTGCCACAAGGAAAATAAATAAGGCTAAGATTTTATTAGGTCGGGTTTACATGTAGTATAGACGTAAGTCTAGGTCTGAATTATATGTAGTATAAAATGTAAAATATGCAACATGTTGAAATAATTACTGTAATAAATTATCAGAATAAGATATTATAGTTGGGACTGGATAAGGTATATAATTACAATCTGTGAATACGCTAACACCCGAACAGTGTGGCGTTTCCTGCAAATTATTTTGATTGATTCTCATTGGATGTTACACAATACAGCTGTCAATTCAATGTCTGGAGACTGTGACATGCGCAGTACCGTGACACTACCCCTTTAATGTTACTAAAAAAATCTGGAAATTTTGACCGGTTTCCGTAAACCGGTGTAAACCGGTCTGGTTCCGCGCCTGCCATTCACTGCAAGACGAGAAACTTGCTGTACGTGTTTTATCAGCTTCAGTGGACTGACGGCAACATAATGTGACGATCTTTATTTCTCCCGTTGTTCGGTTTCCAGAACTGTGAGAAGATCTTTTGAGTGGGAAACAACTTGTATGAAATTCCCGCCGGCAACACTCCGAGGACGTCCTTTCTTTCGATCGAGAAGCAAGCCTTCGAGACAAAGTTTTTGAGCAGCTTTAATTCAATATTTGGTAAGAACTGTAAAGCGCTTCTAACTGCTTTTATGAAATCCATTTCATTCGTTATTACAAGAGATATTTCAGATACCAAATCGTTGTTCGCTAGTGCAGATTTCACATCCGGTTTTAAGTCTTTTGTTTTTTATCCAATCAGCGCTACATCCAGATTCTGGATGTTGAACACGAGTCAATGAATTGATTTGTGTCAGGCACTTTTCTTTCTCTTCCTCTTCCCCTCTCCCCATTCTCCCTCTCCTCCCCTCCCGCCCCCCCCCCCAAAAAAAAAGGTTAGAAGCACCTGGAATATTTCGGGGATTTCGCAATGAAGAAAGGACAAAGTTAAGAGCCCATAGTAAAAGCCGATTTACACGACAAGCATTTGGGGCACGGCAGTCCTAAATGTTATTCACGCGTAGCAACACTTTTCGGCACGACACCACAGATGTTTGTCGTGTAAATGGAAATGTTCCGGGTACGCATGCCCCAAAATCTAGGGGTGCTGAGGTGTCTCGCCCTAGTCTCCTCCGCAGGCACCTCTAATTTTCGAAGAAATCAGATTATGGGCTCTCTGTTTCAACGCGTCATCTCTCTTAGATTGACTATTATCATCAATTGTCAAAATCGCTAGAATTGATTATAATCATCATTCTAAGACAAACCCTAACCCGAACTACAAACCAAACCCTAACCATCGGACGAGTTCACGGGTAAACGACGGGTTCTCACTCACCTAGAGCTAGGGTTCACAGGTAAACAAGAAAGGAAGGTAAACGAGAGAAAAATTTGTTTTGAGCGCTCCTACTCGGGCTCGAACTCGTAGCCGTTTGCGTGTAGTGCTTGGTAGTACAGACGTCATGACCACTACACTAAGCGCGTCTACCGCCGTTCGGAATTCGACAATTGTTTATCTTTATACTTGACTGGTTTTAACCTCGAGGTTAAATTGAGGATTATAATCAATTCTAGCGATTTTGACAATTGATGATAATAGTCAATCCAAGGGAGATACCGTGTTGTCTGTGTCGGGTGAACCCTCCCCAGTCCTCCTCCTCTCTCCCGGAGTCACAGGTAACCGAATTCACGATTTTTCCGCGTTTTCTGATACTTAGAGATGGTTGCGGAGTAGGCTAGTCTCGGCTCGCCTGTTAGGGGTGTACCGTGCCCACGTTAGTAGTGTCGTGCCCAAAACGCTTGTCGGTTAAACCGATTATGACTCCTCTGTGCAGGAGGTTCACTAAAAAGCACAGAATCGACATCGAACTTCATTTCCTTCTTCACTGCAAGAGGGACTTCTTTTATCCTTTGCCTTTTATGTGCTGTTTTTACATGTATAAAGAATGTCTCATTGTTGTCTCTGTATATAAATCACCTTGGTTTAAGGACCTGTGTCACGGTGAGGGCCTGCATTTCTGTTGCGGAATATTTTTAGTGATGTTCATATAAACTGACGACCCTAGTACACATGTGGGATGGTTGAAATCAAAAGAACAAATGGCTAACACACTGTGCGTATGTCTAGTCTTCAAGGAAAATATTGCATATCATTTCAATCAAGCATTAAGGGAGGGGGCTTTTAAAACTGTTTGAACAATTAACATATACTAATTAATCGAACATTGACTCCAGAAATGCGTATTACCATGACGCAGCCCTTTAAATACAATTTCCCGTCACAAAAAAATCGCATTTACCGCCCAAGCCGTTGTCGTTTCCAGTTTAAGTTCGATCAAAACGACGAAACAGATTCATGTGTAATATTCAAAATGACTGCTTCTTTTGCAAAGCTAAGAACGTAAATTATAGCCGGGATACGTCATAGGATACGCTAGTGGCAGACCAAAATTCCGCCTAGGGACATAATGTTTAACTAAATCAGAATTATACGGCGGAACCAAGCTATGCAAAGACTTAAATGTAAGTAAAAGGATCTTTAAAATATACGCTCTTCTACAGGCAGCGAATGTCGTTTATATAAGACCGGTGTAATGTTCGCACTTCAGTGTCAGCGTGAGAACTCTGGCTGCTGCATTCTGGGTAGCTACCGATCTGGTGTGTTTAAATGAATGAAGTCAGATATTTTTTTTGCACCCCAGTACACCCACGTGATTATATACGGCTAATTACTCTCCGAAGTACACGAGAGAATGTGATTATGGTAATATTTAAAATAAAAACGCTGCAAAGTTACCGTCCATGCATGTTCTACGTTTCTTGTATAGTACGTCCTTTCCTTACGCGGGATCCTTTCCTTTCCGATCTTAAGCGATGTATTTCATGTGGTTTTCATTCTAAATGTTTGCATGAGTTGGTATAAAAGCCGTCATTCTTCTCTTGCTGCTGACCTGGCTAAACATGGATTTCATGGTCCTTGTTTTGAGACAGTGTTCAGTTCCGTGCATGGAAAACTGATATATAAACAGGACATGTATGTGCAATATTTCATGTTGCGGTATTTTTGTCGAAAGAGCAAGTGCCGAATTAGTAGACCTATCCTTTTGCGGTCGTAACAATAGGAGGTCTCCATTCACTTAAATCCACGAAGAGTGAGACATCGTTTTGTTCTCAACCATTTCACCAGCTTTAGAGCCTTTTCGACTACTATAATAATACTCTTAATAATAATAATAATAATACTCTTTATTTGCACCACTATTTAGAATTTTACAAAAATAAAAGAAAAATTATCTTATAAATTACCATATACATACATTACAAAGGAGAGACAATGAAAGAGAGTGCAGGGGAGCTGGAGTAACCTAGGTTTTCGAAGCCAACTCCCCATTAAATAAATTTCACATAAATAAGGTCAAGGTGCGGTATTTCTGTGAAGGGGACATGACAATAAAATAAGTTAACATATAGTATTTTAATTAATCTTAATTAATTTATCTATAATACAATAATATAAAATTATTAATTATATGAAATTATGCACTGAAGTCTATGATATAATTAATGTCAATTATATCTAAGTAAACAAAGTTGTTTGATTTCTCTTTTAAACTGGTTTCTTGAAAGATTTCTAATTGAATCTGGGATTGAGTTCCAAGTTTGGATACCAGTGAATTTGAGTGAAAATTTTCCATAGTTAGTAGAAATTGAAGGTAAATGATAGTTACGTGTGGAATAGCGTGTGAAGTGAGAATGAATATTAGAAGCTTGTTTAAAGTATTTAGAGAAGGCAGAAGGTAAGTTATTATTAGTATAATCATACATGAAAAGGGAAATTTGAGTAAATGTAATGTCTTTTAATTGGAGGATACCTAGATCTTTATATATTGGAGGTGCATGGGTTTGAAAATGCGAAAATGTCATTATTCGTATGGCTTTATTGTTTAGGACATTTAGTTGGTTTAAACAAGTTTTATATGTATTAGCCCAAGTTATGTTACCATACTGAAGATAGGGATAAATAAGCGAGTAGTACACTTGTTTGAGTGTATTTAAGTCAAGATAGTATCGTAGCTTAGATATAATTCCAATATTCTTAGAATTTTTTTTACAGACGATATTAACATGATGTTTCCATGTCAGATGTTGATCTATGTGGATGCCAAGATATTTAAATGAGTCAGTTTGTTGTAATGGATGGTCACCCAATGTTATGTTTGATGGGATTTTTCGTTTTTTGGGTGATGAAATTATCATGTATTTAGACTTTTTGACGTTAATTGAAAGTTTATTAGCTTTAAGCCAGTCTACTAATTGAATAAGTTCTGTATTAACTTGTTTCTCAAGACTGTTTATATTATTATTGGAGTAGAAACAGTTTGTATCATCTGCAAATAATCTTATTGCTAATAGTTCACTACAGTTTGCAATGTCATTGATATATATAAGAAATAATAAGGTTCCTAAATTTGAGCCCTGAGGGATACCACAAATAATATCAGAAGTTGTAGAGAGGATGCCATTCAAGTCAACAAATTGTTGTCGGTTAGTTAAGTAGGTCTTAAACCATTCAAAAGTGGATCCCCTAATACCATAATGCTGTAATTTCGATAGGAGAATGTCATGATTGACAGTGTCGAATGCTTTTGAGAAATCTATAAAGATAGCACAGGTATAAAGGGATTGGTCCATCGAATTTAGGAGATTGTCAATAATTTCACATAATGCTAAGGCAGTTGAATGATTTTTCCTGAATCCAAACTGATATTCATAGAATAGATTATGTTTGTCTATATATGAAGTTAAACGTTTGAACATTAATTTTTCCAGTATTTTGGAAAAAGGTGATAGAATGGAGATAGGCCTGTAATTCGATAATTCGTATATGGAGTCAGCCTTATATAATGGTATAATTCTTGAGAGTTTCAAACAGTCTGGAAACTCACCTGTTAAGAAAGATATATTACATATAGCACTTAAGGGTTCACATATATGCTCACTGGCTAACTTCACTAGGGTTATTGGAATACCATGAGGACCTGAAGCTTTTGATGAGTCCAGATTGGAAATTAATATTTCAATTTCATATGGATTAGTTGGGTCAATAAAGAAGCTATCAGGGAACTTGACAGGTGATAGGTAATCCTTAAAATCTTTAGTACTTGGTGTAATTTTTTCTGCTAGGTTAGGACCAATATTTCTAAAATGATTGTTAAATTGATTGGCAATCTCTTGGAGATTTGTTATTTCTTTACCATTCTTTATTAACTTTTGGGGAACTGAGGAACCTTTCTTTTTTAGTTTAATGATTTGACCAATAATTTTCCATGTTTCTTTAGTGTTATTTTGGATCTTAGTTAGTTTGACTTTAAAATAATCTTGTTTGCTGAATTCTCTTATGTGCGTCAATTTATTAGCATATCTTTTATAATAAGCTTTTTGGGCATCAGATCCTTTAATATAATGGGAGTAATATAGATTTTGTTTATGTTTTATGGATTTTAAGATAGCAGTTGTGATCCAGGGTTTTTGAATTAATTTAGATTCTTGTTTAGAGATTGTTCTGTAAGGGACGTGCTCATTAACTATCGACTACTGCGCCAACTCTGTGGAATTCTCTACCACAAGCTTAAGACATCAGAAACCTCAGCATACATTGTATAATAAACGATTTTAAAAGTAAGTTGAAAACGTATCTTTTTAGGAAGGTGTCTTCGGATTAGGTTAATTTTATTTTTCTTTATGATAATTACTGTATCTTTTTAGACAATTTCTATTTTTATTAGTCTTTAAAATAATTAACATTGTAATATTCCATTAGTGACAGACTTCAAATGAACTGTAAAGCGCCATTGGACAGAAATGGCGCTATATCAACGCTTATTATTATTGTTGTTAGTAGTAGTAGTAGTAGCAAAACCTGTTTGTAAATGCTATTTTCCACCTGTAATCGATTGTCGGTCTTTCTGAAAATGCGTTTTGGAAGATTGTTTGCCGTCCAATAAAGCCTTTCCCATGGGATCACGTGCTCAATTCATTCGTTATTGAAGTGATATCGATATACATCTATTTCAAAAGAGAGTTTTCCCGGACAAACGGCAAGCGACAAACGACAAACAACATTCCCAGACCGAAATGGTTGGGGCTATGCGAAATGGCTCAGTAAAAGTGCAATTCGACAATCGATTCCCATAGAGACAATTAATATTTGTCTTAAAGTTTGTTGTGACCCAAAAACAAACGAATTCACCAGACTTTCAGCTACAACCACAATGCATTTCGGTCTGAGAATGTCGCTTGTTGTTTGTCGTTGAATTTGTTCGGGACTACCATTTCTGCAATAGGCGTATCGGCATATGACTATTTCCTGCAAAATACTATTTTGACTAAGTCCAAGCCGCTAGTACGCATGCTTGCGGGTTCCATATTTCTGGGTATGAGTTATTTTATATTATTACATATTATTACATATTATTACACAATAGTCAGTGGTGTACCGGCTGTTAGCAAAATCGTACATATGATATCACGCTGCCTCCAGTGGGGATATCATTTATATTAACACGTGTGGAATATCACCTCACAGACCAAAACTTTGTCTGATTTGCTCTTTACTTTTTACCACGTAATGTTAACAAAATGTGAGACTCGGTTCACACCATATTGCGCCAATTTGACTTGGTTTGACAGGCTTGTGAATAAATTATGCTGATCTGCAAAATTAGAAATGAAAATGCTCACCAATTGCAACTGGTTTTCATGTAATAAAAAGTAAATTACATGGTTGCTTGGAGGTACAAAATATATCGTGAGTAGTTATCATGCTAAACGCTATCGTATCCCGTATCTTACGGAACCACGACGGTAACGTCTAGGATGACGGCATAAAACAATAGTCTTAATTGTAAAATATAATAGCTGCACGTCAAAACCCCGAATTTCACGTTTAAAAGAGAACGCGAATGCAAGAAGTTCAACACTTTGGTATTCGTTCAGCGTGAACGGAACTCTATGCTTTCATATTTTTCAAACATCTCAGTGCTCGAACTTGACTTTTTGCTGTGGTGGTCAATGGGACCAGTGAGCTAAAAATGTACTGGTCCAAAATGAAACGTCACTGGTACCAATTTATTATTATGTGTTCCTTTCCGTACAACATTGGTATGTTGTCGCTACGAACACAAATTACGAACACGACGCCATATTGTTTTCCATGATTCAATTCATGATAGGTCGAACCCAGACCTCTAGTTGCCAAAATCTAGCAAAGCCTGGTGTTTTTTTATTTGCTTACGTTCGTGTTGGCGATCGCAGGTAAATCATCACTGTTTTCATCGTTAGTGCCATTTTCTGGTTCTGAATCAAAATTATATTTAGAGAACAAATAAATCTCCTCGTTTTTCTTGATTTTTACTCGTTTTGGACGAGTGGACGACCGTTAAGTTCGAGCACTGCATCTGGATGTGAAAAGTGATAACAGGCGAATAAAGAAACGATAAACATGTAATTTTGCGAGAAAACACTTTTTACGTCCCGTGGTCACCGCCGTCGCCGTCCTCGGTTCCTAAGGTCCCTCTTCTCCTCATATCCTCATATCCTCATATTCCTCATAATCCTCATATCCTCATATTTCTCATATCCTCATAATCCTCATAATCCTCATAATCTTCATATCCTCATATCCTTATAATCCTCATATCCTCATAATCCTCATATTCTCAAATCCTCATAATCATCATATCCTCAAATCCTCATAATCCTCATATCCTCAAATCCTCACAATCCTCATATCCTCATAATCCTCATAATCCTCATAATCCTCATAATCCTCATATCCTCAAATCCTCATAATCATCATATCCTCAAATCCTCATAATCCTCATATCCTCAAATCCTCACAATCCTCATATCCTCATATCCTCATAATCTGCATATTCCTCATAATCCTCATATACTCATATACTCATAATCCTCATATCCTCATAATCCTCATATACTCATATCCTCATAATCCTCATAATCATAATATCCTCATAATCCTGATATTCCTCATAATCCTCATATACTCATATCCTCATAATCCTCATATCCTTATAATCCTCATATACTCATATCCTCATAATCCTCATAATCCTAATATCCTCATAATCCTCATATTCCTCATAATCCTCATATACTCATATACTCATATACTCATATCCTCATAATCCTCATAATCCTCATAATCCTAATATACTCATATCCTCATAATCCTCATATCCTTATAATCCTCATATACTCATATCCTCATAATCCTCATAATCCTAATATCCTCATAATCCTCATATTCCTCATAATCCTCATATTCCTCATAATCCTCATATACTCATATCCTCATATACTCATATCCTCATAATCCTCATATTCCTCATAATCCTCATATTCCTCATAATCCTCATATCCTCATAATCCTCATATACTCATATCCTCATATTCCTCATAATCCTCATATCCTCATAATCCTCATATTCCTCATAATCCTCATATCCTCAAATCCTCATATCCTCATAATCCTCATAATCCTCATAATCCTCATATCCTCATAATCCTCATATCCTCATAATCCTCATATCCTCAAATCCTCATATCCTCATAACCCTCATAATCCTCATAATCCTCATATCCTCATATCCTCATAATCCTCATAATCCTCATATCATCCTCATAATCCTCATATCATCTAGCCCTTCGTCACATCCACTTGTAACAAACGTGCATTCCTTTCACGCTTCAGAAGATATTTTAAAGTGCATATAATTAGATATGAACCTTATTTTCTTTATTATAAATATCAATTCTACATCAAGCGCATAGTAAAATGGCACGCTATTTCTGTGTTTGTATCTCGTCAATGAGTTATAGAGGTTTTAATATCCAAAATGCTAATTACATGACGTCAGGGTAGGTATCAGTTTCATAGGCACTTTAAGGTAACCGTTTACATTTATTGTTACTCATACACGGTCTCTTTATTAACTCAAGTTTTGAACTATTCAAAAGAGTCTTGGTGTAGTTCATTATTTGTGTGATGTTTAGACCAAAAAATCTTATTACAATTTAATGAGTTATCACTTAAAGTGACAAAATAGCTACGAGCCGAAACGAAGAAACTTTCCGACTACGTACACGTTGTTACGTCGGAAAGCATCTATTAGCGGCTACTGTTGTTGTTGATTGAATGTCGAGGGAACGTTTCCTTCAACAGCAGCAAGCCAGAGCATCTGCATGAATCTGACCAGCTGAGGGCTGAATGCCTTTATTCAGTGCACTCTTACCAAAATTGCAGATGTTTAACAGTATAAATTCTGTGAGAGACAACTGTCACATATATGCCGCATCTCCAACATATACGCTACATAACTGTGACAGATATCGGAATTTGAGAATCAGATACAGTTAAGTTATATTATATGACATATAGGCCGCGTCAGGCAAAAAGGGCCCGGACGACATAATATGTAAATGTATTTTGAAATTGTACCATGTTTTTTATACTTATGGTGCGATTACAATATGCATCGCGAGCGCCACATTGTGCTACTAACAAGTACTGTTGATTTCATGAAATTGACCCGTGAAATCGAAGACGAAATTTACGATATTTTTACACGAGGGTGTGATCATAATTTTAGCAGGCGCAAATGATTCCTTATCATCAGACGATTGTTTCAAGGTGTAACTTGTACTATTGCTAAAATCATATTATGAGCTACGGGGAGCAGTAGCTAGAATGACTGTAGAAAATATTTGTTTTGGCCAAAAAGTGATTATCTTGTTCATCTTACTTAATATTTTTTATCTTTAATGCCAGCAGGTATAAATGAATGTCATACATCAAAATCATCCCATCTGACAGGATTCCTAATTTTAGTGGTCATATTTGTAATCGGGCCCTTGCATCAAAATCACGTAAATTTCACCCCTGATTTTTGTTGACAATTTCTTGAAACTGACATTTATTGATAGGAATGAAATGTAGCGCTTCCCGTCAAGAATACAATACAATCTTCAACCTGTTAGTTATTAGGAACACCGTTGTAGGAATTATTTAATTTGAATGTCGCCCTTTTTGCCTGACGCGGCCATATATGCAGACATAAATGTGACATGGAATATTCAACATATATTTCAAGGACGTAGCCAGGAGCTCCGTAAAGGGCGGTTCCGAGGGGGGTTTCCGACTCTGGCGATCCAACAACTTACATAGCTTTTTTCCCTTTGGAAATCGCGAAGGGGGGGGGGGGGGGGGGGGGGGGGGGGGGTGGGTTCCGGAACCCCTGGAACCTCCCCTTGGCTACGCCCCTGCATTTAACAATGATCCTAAACGATCGGGCGGAATATCGCCAGGCACTTAGCCGACGAGGGCCGATAGGCCCGATTTGGCTAAAATCAGGCGATATTCCGTAAGATCGAGCAGGATAATTGTTTATTATTCAACACATCCATAATAAAAAAAATTTTTACCAAAGCATACGCAAGAAATACATCTTTATTTCATCAAATGATTTTGGCGGAATTTAGTTTGTGCACAAATTTGGCGCCTTTTTGCCGACTTTGAGCGAAGTAAAACATTTTCAAACTCAGAGTGAGTTGATGGTTAAAAAAACAGTTGAAAAAAGCCTGAAATGCTATATAAGTATTTTTCAGTTCATAAGACTCTTAGTGAAATGTTAAAAACACAAGCACAAAGGGAATTCAGTTGCTGCTAGTTATTCTCATGAAGATTCACATGAAGTGCTGGTATACTTCTGTCTTGAGTCGTTTGCAGCTGAACTTGACTTTCTCCACTTGAACAACAACTGAACAACAACCTTTATTTTACCCCAAATTTAACATACTTTTAGATGATTTACAGAATAGTACGATAAAAATCAAATCAAATCAAAACAATTAGGAATACTGGCAACCCAAAATAATCTTAGAGGGCTAAAAATGCCAGGCAGTCAGCTAGTTTACTAGAATTGAATATATATATTTAAATGTTTTGGTCGGGACTGACCTATACACAAAGCACATACATACATTAATCTACCAATAATCCACTAATAATTAATATTAAGCTATGTATAAACAATAATAGTAATAAATCTTAAATTAAATATAAAGGATAATATTAATATATTAATAATAATAATAATATATTAATATATTAATAATACCAATAATCCACTAATAATTAATATTAAGCTATGTATAAACAATAATAGTAATAAATCTTAAATTAAATATAAAGGATAATATTAATATATTAATATATATAATATATTAATATATTATAAATAAAATAATAAGGAAGATGTTGCAACACAGATTTGTCATCTTAGAAGCAATGAAGTAAAAAAATTGCACTAGTAATAATCTTCAATAAAATTATGTTTCATTTTATCTTTAAATTATGAAATTGGGGAAAGTTTTATATTTTCATCAATGGCATTCCATAGTGTAGGCCCTTGAAATCTGATATTAAAAATTCCATAGTTGATTTTGCTTTTGGAAGATAATAAGACTGTTTTGCGGCAAGCCTTGTATTGTAGTTATGAATTTTATCAACCTTAATAAAGAATGAATGAAAAACAGAAGGTAAGCGAGATTGTGAAGCCGAACACAGTTTACCAGGATTGCTTCTTTGCCTTCGAGAAACGATGAAAACATGCATATGTTGGACATTTGCTGGTACTGTTAAAGACATGGCCATAGACGGTGAGTATCTCGATCAGGACTGAAATTCGTCGATTCACGAATTCCCTTCAACTTTTCGAAGTCGTTGTCGAAAACAATCGACTTTGGGATTCAGATAATAGTACAGCTTCTAAGCACATGGAACGTTCACATTTAGATAAAAGTATCAAATTTGGTACATATGTGCTATGACCGGTGCTAAATAGGATAAGAGGTGGACCCCAACGAAATTTTCCTTTTAAGGGGGCGTGGCACCATATTTTAAAAATGGCCGCCATGAAATGTCAAAATACATTTCTTTGGGCATATTTTCACTTCTAATTAACATTTTTGGGTGATTTTAAATGCTTGACTATGGTTTTGAGACACGAGGAATCAATTAAGATAAAATTTAATGTAATGAAATGATTACCTCACTTGCGTATATGCAAAATAGCGGTCATTTTGTTTAAAAAAATTAAACAAGTTCGATTATTAGCAATCCATAAAGAAACACCAGATTTTATGCTCCTATTACCCTCTGTACAATACATGTGCTTAAAAGTGATGTACAGTCTACCATTAATGTGACAATGTTTTGCAGATTGTCCAGTTATTTAGAAACTCACAATGCATTTACAAACTTGTATCACGACAGTTGAGTGAAATAAATCCCATTTGCTCAGTTAAAAGAAAACATTGTTCACAGTCATGTTCATTTATGGTATGACAATATACGTAGTCAGCTATCAAATTGTTCAGCGTGCTAATTCTGTTCCATTCTTTATCATCTCCTATGTATCAGTCACATATTCCACTTAATGTTTCTTTATTGTGCACAGCCTCCTTGACACACACACAGCTCAGTGCAGTTGAGGTTGTTGCTCTTGCATTTGCAGCGAGCCCTGCATGCTTTCTTACACCCGCAGTGAATGAGCTCACAACAAGCCTTTGATGCCTCTGGCAGTGCTGTCCAGTACGGGTGCCACCCATGTTCTGTTAACTTCCATCCCATTCCTGTGGACTAGGAAGCACAGGGTTGAGCGTCAGTGTCTGCCCCATATGTGATCACCTTGATATGTGGCTCGTTTACAGTGTTCCAACAGTGATGACGCCGTCGGAGGGATGTTTTCCATGGATCTTGAACCCTGTGAGAACAGATGTTCCGGGCTTCATTCACAGTCTCCAGTCCACATGTTCTGCTGTACAGCAATACTGTGAATCTCTGGATTGTTTGCATATCAGCTGATTGGAGCTTGCCCAATTGTTTGTACTGTTTTCAGTGTCTGAACTACTGAGCTGTCCATCACTACCTTTGTGTCAAGGGTGACACGATCTTCTCCGTCATCAAGGAATGAGTTGCCCAGGTCACGTACAATTCCAGTGAGCTCACACACATTTTTCTTGAACTCTCCATGTACACCTACCGACTGTTCATGATGTTTTCCACACTGCTTGTAACTGTGTTCATCAAACTCATTTACTAGTCTTGCAATTTCTGCACCTGCAATCATCCACCTGAGAAGAGCCGCTGGATTTTCGGTCAACCCCACGGCCCCTCCATCTCCCTTTATGACCTCATTCAACTGTTCGTGATTTTGAATCCAGGGCCATTGATGAGAAGGTATGTGTTGTCTTTTGCACCGTGAAGTGACCTTGTGTGAACTGACGGTAAACACTTGGATGTGTGTCCTTCAGCTGGACCATATCTCTGATATGGACTGGCAGCCACCTTGAGTAATGTGTACGATCCATGGCAAAGAACCAGGCGGGTAGCTTTGTGAGGGTCTCTACATACAGCTGGAAGTTGCCTTCTCTCAGAGATCTCACAAACTGCATGACCAGGACCTCAAGAGAGATTGTCATACTCCAGTACAGGAACTGTGGGTGCGTTTCTGACTGTATTTTGCACCGTTCACCAAATGTAGACATGACATCATCAGCAGGATGCATGTCAAGATACTGTTGGTACGCATCTCTCTGTAGGACACTGAGACTAGCAGCCATTACTTGGTGTGCCCATCTTGTCCTTGTTACATGGCCACCTTCTAGCATGGAGTTTTCCCGACCTGATGTTGTGTTGACCACCCACTCCCCTCAAGCCAGTCATCTATTACATGAAACGAGGCCATCTCGATGTGCAAGCCTCCTAGTACAACGATGAATCGGTCCTCTCCATACATATCGGGCCACCGCCACTGTGTCTGTTTGGCGAGTGCATACAGAGGTTGATCTACAGTGAAAACCGGAATCTGGCCTGGGTTGAGATGTTGTATGCCCTGCTCCATCAGAGTCATGGAATGGCGCATCATGGCGACAGTATGTGCCTGCTCACGGAACAGGGGTAGTAAGGCAATGATGCATTTTGGACGGACAGGCGTTGTTATTGCGGCTGCATGATAACCTGCCCATGATATGTATTCATTCGAGGTCATCTGCTCTTGGTCGTGTAGAGTCTGTACATTCTCTAACCATTTCTTTTCTTCATCCAATGCAGCAATGACTGAGTCAGTGCCGGGAAACACCTCTCCATGTGCTTTTGGTACCGTATACTCTTTGACATCCACACCAGCTGGTGGGACTTCTGAATATATTGCTGGTAAGGGACGTATATTCGTAGCACTGGTAGTGTTGTCATATGTGGCTGTCAAACCTCTCTCCATCCCATGAACAGTCATCGTTGGAAGTTGTGTCAGAGATATGGCCGTCCCATGGAAACTGTCTGTTGCTGATCCGGAGCTCGGATTGTGGTCAATGTTATCCATTGCCCCCGTCGTGAAGAGCCCTGACTTGAGGTGTGGAGGACATAACACATTTTGTTCGTGGTAGAAGTTGCTGACCCTATTGCCCAGTTCAGATGATATAGTTAGGAGTCTCTTGTATCCTATGCACACTATGCACATGCCATACGAATGCAGATTGTCAATTAGTGCCCTACTCCGTGTCTGTGCATGGATCACAAGGCTTAGGTAAATGGGAAATGGTGTCTCCCTATTTCTCTCATGACGAGTGTCCGGTCGAGTGTCCATGATAACACCCATTTGTGTCAGCCTGTTTGTATACATTGTTACCAAATCAGCCAGGCGGAATACTGGACACACATCAGGATCTCTAGCCTCTTCTATGTAAGTCACCAACTGAGCTAGGGTAAGTGCTTTCATTTCTGACTCATGGTCTGTTTCGCTTGTGGAGGTTTCGAGTGATTTTCTTTCACGGTTGTAGAGATTAGTCAAACATTTTGCGTGGTACTGAGCATCTTGTGCTACCAAGTTGGTTGTTCCTAATTTGGCCAACAGTGCCCTGTCCCGAAGGGTTGTTGCTGCTCTTCTAACCCTAGTATCAATGTTCTTTGTAGATGCAACATGGAGACTACTGTCTTTCCCCCCTGTTCTCCACAAAAAAACACATTCATTTCAGGCACATTTACATTTCCAATGCTGGTTCTCGTCTTAACTGGACTACACCCATCTGACTGTTCATTTGATTTCCGTTTTCGTGCCCTGGTCAAATGATAGGAATCAAATATGTTGTAACATGTTTTGTGCCACCATACCCTGTGGTTCTTTAATGTCTGTAAGATACCTTCACCATCATCAAGACGTTTGGGATCTACGCCTAGGGGTATTTCACCAAGCTTTTCAAATTCCAATAAGTTGGAAACAAATGTTTCATAGCCAGAAACACATGATCAAGTGGGCTTTGCTGGACATCTGACAGATTGTTCTTCTGTATCCATCTGACAAATAATGCACTTATTCCAATCAGAGGGAGTCGTTGAAGTGTCCCTTGTTAGTGCCTCTGCACTGCCAGTCACTACCACCATCTTTTTAGACATATTGGTAGGTCTGGCAGATTATCACAATATTGCTGGGCTTCTATAATTATACTAAAGCGGTGTTCTACAACAACATTCTACTGTGATAGCTACATTCAATGGTGAAGTTACATTAAACGGTGGCTTGACTTCTATACAGCTACATAATGCGGCAACCTTCAACCCTGCACTTCCCGGTCAGTTGTCTGCAAGTAAAAAAAAAACAATGTAAACAATGCACCTGTCATAGCACATATGTAAAAAATTTGATGCTTTTATCTAAATGTGAACGATGCGAATCAACTTGTATTTCTAGCATTGAATATGCATGCCTTGTGTATATAAGGGCAGAATCTCTTATTGTCTGCCTCTCGCTTGTTGGACAGCACATAGTAATCCAAACTTAAGTTGCTTTTCTTTTGGGTTTAGCCCTCGGAGCCTTGTATACGATTGCATTCGGTCAAGGAGTACGTTTCCAGAAGTTTTTTTCACGTAGGAAGACGTGGTTTTATGATGGTTTTTCGTACCGGGCAACGTACACAATTTTCTTTAGACGTTGTTGTTGTATTACTTTTGAGATTTTCTGTATTTGATTTTAGCATGAGAACTTCTTATTCTCAGGTGATTATGTCATTGGTTGTTCAACCATCCTTTTAGGATGTATATATGCTTTTTGGAATGTTTACTGCATTCCTTCATGCCATGTTAAATATTGTTATGATTTTGTATTATTAGTATAATTTAATGATTAGTATTTAACGAAGTTAATTAAAGAAACCGTTTGCTGCTGTCCACCAGGCATCCGGCGCTGTCACACTCCACGGAGTCTTTGCTGTTTTACATATATTATGTGTTTTACATTTTTTGTATATTTTGAGTATAGAAATGAAGGGTTAAAACCGCAAGATCTACTGGTGTTCAAATCCGGTTGGTTATCTCGCCAAAACATCTCTTCTTCCAACGACATTCTTGATTATTAAAATTTGCTTAGGTTTAAGCTTGTCGACCACCATCTTGTTTCTAATGAAGTCTTGCAGACTTTTTTTCACAGCGCATGACAGGACTCGACAGGACGCCGAACCTGCGGCTAATCAGAGCGAGCCTCAAAATCCACGCTGGAACCTTCTTTCGTTCTCCTTCCCCTTTTTCTTCCTATACTCGGGTGTCCGAGGTTGGCATTGAGCAAAATATAATTATGCGAACTACTTCCTTCAATTCAAGCCCTTTAAAATGATATATAGTACGCCTGGCTTTAATTGGAATGCCGTGAGAGCCTTTTCCGAAATTAAATGACACCTCGAACCTTTATCGAGACCTTGAAGTAAAATACCAGTTTACTATGAGAACCAGGACTCAATCCAGGACTTTGACCATTTGAGGCTAAATTAACTTATAATTTTTATACTTACAACAAACACTAAATGTTAATTACAGGCGCGTTAATACATCTATTAACGACGGTCTATGGCACCACATCTGCGTGACATGGAATAATACCACTGGCAACTGGACATTCTATATCGACGCAGCCATTGCAGATAACGGCACTGGATACAGTACTGGGTTCGTTTACAAACAAGGCGATGTAGTACTTGGTCAAGACTCGGATAAGTACCCTGCAGGGGGATTCAATAAAGTTCAAAGTTTTATCGGAAACCTGACGAGTGTGAATATTTGGGACCATGTCCTGCCTGCTGGGGATATTTCGAATCTTGCTAAGGAATGCCCATCTGGAGAGGGGAACGTTATGAATTGGGCTGATTTGATTACCGAAATTCATGGCGCAATCGAAGTGAAATGTCCTGCAAAATGTGGACGTTGAATTGTAAAAATCTATTTTTGCTTAAAAATTACAGAAAATTAGATTTACGAAGAGACCAACATCACGAAAACGTCTAAGTATCTATCGGTTTTATAGATAACCTAGTTTAAAAGATCTTCTGAAATCTGAAAGGAAAGCACCTATATATGATGCTTTTAAACTCTCGTTTTTTTATAAGCTTTTTTACATTTATTTGATGATTCAATAATCAATAAGGGGCAAAAGCCATGATACCAAGTTTAGGTTTACACTGTCCTCCAGGCCTCAATAAATTTAAAAGCTTCAAAAAGCCTTCACTTCTGAGTATTTTTTGCTATGCTCCTCCGTGAGCACTGTATGGCTGAGTAAATAATATGAGCCCTTAATAATACAGGTCAGTTGAAATTTCCAACAATGACTACAGTTATTGGGAGGGGGGCTCTTTAGCTAAAAATCAGTTTCAAAAACTCAGGGCTTACATGTTAAATATACTGACCATTATCCGGGGAGAGCCGGAGACTGCCATATAAAAGTGACGGGATGCTCGTCGGAATTTTTTAAAGGATCCTCTAAAAGATATCAGAATGTCGTACTGTGGTGTGGTCGTGGCTCAAAATATTATGTTTTGTACCACTAAGAGGTACTAGTCTCAAAACACAAAATTTAATGACATTTGATCCAAGTGCAATTGACTGTAAAAATACCAAGACGCGAAGCCTGGCCAAGAGATGGTATTTCCCCGGAGGGTCAGTTTACTTACCTGACGGGGAGATGTAGTTCTCCGAACTCTTCCGTAGACTGATATGAGCAATACTAGTGCAATTCCGGACCCGCGCGGCCTGGGTACCACATTATAAAGAAACTTCGGCGCATGCGCAGCTCCTCTGAGTGAGTGGAGAGCTGAGCTATCATACTACTGGCAGTAGTAGGGAGGGGAGGAATAGATTCTAATTCCCACTGGCAGGGGACCAGATCTTTAGAAACAACCACAAGAGTAATCAGATAAGCAAGAAATCGTTACTTTAAAAATGCACTGTGACCGGCCCATTTTGAGATGAAATTTCCAGATTTTATAATCACGTGGCTGGTCACGTGATAGACCTTTTGTAAAAAAATATGTTCAAACGACTTAGAATGCTGAGATAAGTAATAACCGCTATTTTCGTAGAATTCGGGCAAACATTAAGCCACTCTATTCAATAAAATAGCTTTAGCCTCGATTTCATGCTCAAACCATGCCTTAACATGCTTGAGAATGGGGAATTCACCAACCTGTCTAGAACCAACGAGGTCATGGACCTGAGATATAGCTGACCTATAGACCCCAATAGTTCTGTATTTTTTGTCGCTTACAAGTGTGCCTAGGAATTCAAGCACATCTTCTACAGGAGCTGATAAGGGACAGGTCTTCCGTTGAGCACACCAGTGTGTCCAAGATTTCTAGGGACCAGAGTAGCGTTATCAACTGGAAGGTTGCTCTGTCCAGAGTCCATTCTGTCTTGGAGTTGAATGTCCTTGAGGCCTTGTCTGCCTGTAAATTCTGTATGGCTGGGATGTGTTGCGCTGTGATCCACATTCGCCTCACCAGGATTAACGACCACAACTCCAGAGCCTGTGCTGTGAGGGCTGGAGACCGGGTCCCTCCCCTTTTGTTCAAATACGCCACTGCCGTCGTATTGTTCATCCGAAGATGGATGTGATGCAGACCTGGTTGTTCTATCAGGAAGGCTCTCAGACCCAGAAATGCTGCCTTTAACTCCAGAACATTTATGTGGTTCTTTGACTCCTCCAGTGTCCACTGACCTCCTGTCGATTGCCCCTGGTAGTGTGCCCCCATCCTGTCTTCGACGCATCTGTCAGGATTACGGCGTCGAACGGAGACAGTTGCAGGTGCTGACTGTTTGCTGTGTTGCATTCCGGTAACATCCACCACTCCAGTGCCATTAAGGCAGCTGGTGTCAGATGAACTACTGTTTTACTGATCTGCCATGCCGTATAACTTCCTTCAGGTGAACTCTCTGTAATGCTCTGTAGTGCAGTGGTGCCTGCCATATCCCTGTTTGAGCAGCATGACTCATCCGGCCCAGTAGAGTGGATAGGCTCTGAATTGTACAGCTCTGCTGTGCCCATAGTAACTTGCAAATATCTACAATGGCAGATATTTTTCCTGTGGAAGGGCTATTATGTCATTAGTTGAGAGTCCAGTCTGGCACCCAGGAATACTATTTGCTGGGTGGGGGCTTCTGAGCACTTCTCCCTTTTTATTAGGAACCCAAGGCCCGACAGGAGGCTTACAACCTTGTGAAATATTGTCTCCAGGACTTTGCATCGTTGATGTAAAAGGAGTATGTCGTCTATATACACTACGGCCCTGATTCCGAGGGAGCGAATCACTGACATTACAGGTTTTAGCACCTTCGTAAATGTACGGGGGGCTGAGGCTAACCAAAGGGGAGGCATTGGAATTCGTAAGTTATCTCTTGATAGCAAAATCGAAGGTATTTCCTGTGATTTGGGTGGTTCGGGATAGCATAGTAAGCATCTTTTAAATCCAATTTCATCATAAAATCCAATGGACAAATCAGGGACCGCACCACAGGAAGACCCTCCATTCTGAAGGTGTCTTTTCCTAAGAACCTAAGGGCCCTTAAGTTTATTATGGGACGGTCCTCTTCATTTCCTTTTTTTATTAGGAAAACGGCTGATGTGAACTGACCTTCCACTTACGAGACCTCTCTCAAGGCTCTCTTTTCCCTCAAACTCTTGATGGCGACCATCAAGCGTTTGTGGTCGTTTGTGTTCTTTGTTTGAGTCCTCCGGACCCTCCATTGTCTGGGGGTTTGAACAAAGGGAATTTTGCAGCCTGTTATAGTCTGCAGCACCCAAGGGTTATGGGTAATACCTTTCCAATTTTTGGCAAAGTTCTCTAAGCGGCATGCTGAGGTTTGAGGAGGGTTCAAAATGGGATCCAAACACGGGAAAGGGTACTCAGTTGGTGCTAGTCCCAGTTCTAGATTGCGTGGAACTACTGGCGCTATTATCCCTGCAACGTAACGTAAGGCGTATTTAGCTCCCCTGTTAGCATAGGTCCATTTTCGTTTACCTCCTGCACGGCCTCTGGTGGTAGAATATTCTCTGCCACGAAATGGCCGAGACCCTTTAAAGGATCCATATGTAGGCTTATGAGGCTTGTTAGGGGTGCTAATCAGCTTACTGTTGGTGACACTATGATCATGCTCACTTCCCCGGGAATAAGTGCTTGTCAGCAGGGATAGCCTCTTGTAAGGTACGCTTCCCAACCTCAGGCAAGTATTCAGTGAACCTTTTCTGTCTCCAGGCATTGAGCCTGAAATTAGCATTCCCTATTAGTACCAGGGCATCTTCCAGCATGTCCTTAATGGATTCTGGGTCAGGGTCTCCCTCCTCATCCTCCCCCCCCCCCCAGTCTTATCTAGGCTCGATAGGGCTGCGAGGATGGGGCGAGCGTCATGAAGGAAGGGCCCTTGGCGTTCCGCCAGGCCATCATCAAAACTGAAAACGTCTTTGGTTTTACTATAACCATGTCGTTTTTTAATATCTTCCTTCATACCTGCCTCCATCCAGGGGCCAATTAGGACAGATTCTAGCCCTTCAATAGGAGGGTAAGAAGTACTTAGTTCCCTCCATTTCTCTTTAGTGAGTGCCTGTGAAAATACCTGTGTTGTAAGCTCTAGAAGCTCTGCTGATAAGGATACAGAGCCTTCTTGCAAGTAGAAGCGGTCGCCTAGATTTGAGAGGGCCTCAGCACCATCCTGTTGTGTTGGTGGTGGATGTTCTGGGACAGAAGTGGGCTTTTGTAGCGCCTCCGCCGTTGCTGTCGTCATGAGGCTTGCTAGCACTTGAGGGACAGCCTTAGCAACCGCCTCGGTAATAAGGTCCTGTAGACTCTTACTATCCGCGGGTTCCACGCTGCTCGCCGTAGGTTGGTTCGAGCAGGGGACCACATTGTCTGCCTAAGACAAGACAAAAGAGCACGAAGGCGGTCAATGACTCGTACCTTCAAGGGGCAAAACCCCGGCTAAAACATCGAAATCAATGAAACATATCAACAAATACAAGTACAATGTACTTACTTCACTTGAACTTTTGCTGTTCATGTCGGGTAGATTAAAACAGTGTACGATTGTAATAAAAGCTATTTTATACGCCAAAACTCGAAGCGTGGTGAGGCGCAGCGAGCCATGACACGAAGAGAAAGCTGCGTATGCGCCGAAGTTTCTTTATAATGTGGTACCCAGGCCGCGCGCGTCCGCAATTGCACTTGTATTGTGAATATCAGTCGAAGGAGGAGTGAAGGAGAAATCATTAATACCCTAAAAGGTTGCCTCTATAACAACAACTGTAGACGTTTCAAATTGGCCACACTAAGTGGTTATGTAGCAAATTAAGCATTTTAACCCGTAAAAGGTACGACACGCATCCCCGTCAGTACCATATAGGGAGTCCCCCACCCCCCTCCAACCAAGATATGCGACGATATAGCGTAGAAGTCATACTCTCGCATAAGTGTTTGTAAGTTTGTGATTACAAAACAATATATAACTTCTAACGACACATGTTCATTGACTACTACATGTCATAGTGTAAAACGTGTGATACGATTATTATGAAGCTGATTTCGCATGAAAATAAAATAAAAAGTACGGACCATGTTTTATACGATGCGGCTATTCTTGGCCATGTTGGTTGAACTAACAAGAGAAGCTAACGACGAATCTTCTGTTTACGTCAACCAAGATGACGGCCATGTTGGTTGAACTAACAAGAGAAGCTAACGAGGAAGCTTTTGTTTACGTCAACCAAGATGGCGGCCATGTTGAATTGGTTGAACTAACAAGAGAAGCTAACGAGGAATCTTTTGTTTACGTCAACCAAGATGGCGTCCATGTTGGTTGAACTTACAAGAGAAGCTAACGAGGAATCTTTTGTTTACGTCAACCAAGATGGCGTCCATGTTGGTTGAACTTACAAGAGAAGCTAACGAGGAAGCTTTTGTTTACGTCAACTAAGATGGCGGCCATGTTGGTTGAACTAACAAGAGAAGATAACGAGGAATCTTTAGTTAACGTTAACTAAGATGACGGCCAATTTGGTTGATCTAACAAGAGAAGCTAGCGAGAAATCTTTTGTTTACGTCAACCAATATGGCGGCCATATTGGATGAACTAACAAGAGAGTAAGCTAACGAGGAATCTTTTTTGTTTACGTCAACCAAGATGGCGGCGATGTTGGTTGAATTAATAAGAGAAGCCAATATTGTAAAATGTAACACATGCCACCTGATTAGATAAGTCAAGCGGTGGTTATATTTCAGGTTGTATGTATTTTATTTCAATTGTACATAGAGATTATTGTCCAAGTTCGTTCGGTCCGGATGGGGAATATTGGTCGAGTTAAGGGTGAGGTCCATACCCACACAAAAAAGAACTCGACTATTGAAATTCATTCATAAGTCCTATAAGATCACGCCTTTAAAGTTCTGCCTTGCTCCCCTAACCGAAGTCCATCATGGCTATAATTTACGTTCAAGTGATAATTATGTATAAATGTAATACAGTGGTTAGTAGGACCAATAGATATAATGACTTTGTGACTTTTAGATTTAAATAGTTTAATATAGTTTAATATAGGGGTGTCGACTCCCGGGTGTCGACTCCCGAATGTTCTTATGTGTCTGCTGAATACCACTGAAATTCAGTCCTTGACTGCGAATGTGGTGAAATAAACTATTATTATTATTATTATCCCCAATCCGGACCAAGCAAGCTTGGTCAATAAATGTTTTATTATATGGACTTCTGTCAATCCGCTCTCTCCTGGGACTGGTTTTGCTGTGAAAAAGCTTTCGTTTTTGTTCAAAAATACCATTGCAGCTAAAGAAGCACTCTCTCTAATTGGTCAGCTGAATGAGATGTGATATCTGATTGGCTGAATGTGAGATAGTTTCGAGAGGAAACAGCGTGGCTGAGCTGTCCAGCCGCCGGATTGCAGGATTCTAACTGCTTAGGATGGACCGGTGTCGTGTATAATATTGTTTATTATATCACAGGCCGCCCAAGTTCTGACTGTATAACAAGGTTTGTATGGGAGTTCTTCCGATAACTCAGAATAATAACATAAATTTAGTTACAGATCTTCTGTAATACAAGGTAAATAAAGGAAGAAGGCTTACTTGAAGTTGTTTTGTTGTCCTATGTGTGTTTCAAGTCGCTAGAACGGTGTTTTATGAAATTCTTGAGTCATACGCTCCACCCCTCCACCATTTTCTCAGGGGGGGGGGGGGAATCAGAAATCAGAAACTTCGCAAATATCTTTCAAAAGGGGTTTTAGCCTTGCAAATAGTTCTGATTATACAATAAACTGATTTAAAGTTAAAAGTATATTATTTCTATCTCGACTATTGTCATTAATGGACCTTAATGAGGTATGGAAGTGCAATACTATGGGAAGGGTTTCGGGACTGAGGAGAAGGGGAATGTCGACTCATTCCTGAGAGATAAGAGTATAAATATATGTGAATAAACCTCGCCAGAATCACTACCCATAGGAGGGAAAACGACATCAACTCCGGCATGAAGAGGGTGGGGTGTGTGGGACGCCAATATGTGACTTTGGGTTTCTTGCTAATGACACGTTGGAAGCATGCCTTTCACTTTAAATTTATACATTAATGAACATTAATGTATTATATATATTTTAAAATGAACTTCTCTCGGCAGTACTCGGCAAAAAGCATGCGCATCTATTATGTTCGTATACTGTAATTCGGGATATGAGTATATGAGTATATGAGTATATGAGTATATGAGTATATGAGTATATGAGTATATGAGTATATGAGTATATGAGGATTAGAGGATACGAGGATACGAGGATATGAGGATATGAGGATACGAGGATACGAGGATAAGAGGATATGAGAATAAGGGGATTATGAGGATACGAGGATAAGGGGATACGAGGATAAGAGGATATGAGGATATGAGGATACGAGGATATGAGGATAAGAGGATATGAGAATAAGGGGATTATGAGGATACGAGGATAAGGGGATACGAGGATAAGAGGATATGAGGATAAGAGGATATGAGGATAAGAGGATAGGAGGATAAGGGGATAGGAGTATATGAGGATAAGAGGATATGAGGATAAGAGGATATGAGAATTATGAGGATAAGAGGATATGAGGATAAGAGGATATGAGGATTATGAGGATATGAGGATATGAGGATAAGGGGATAGGAGGAAAAGAGGATAAGGGGATAGGAGGATAATAGGATATGAGGATTATGAGGATATGAGGATAATAGGATATGAGGATAAGAGGATAATCAAATAGGGAGAACATTGCGGGATCGTTTTAACAATAACTTGGAAATCTGGATTTTGGAGCTATATTTTCTCGTGAAACCGGTTCTGGACCCCATGTCACATACCTACCCTCCCCACCTCCTCCCATGGGTGTAAACTAAAGCTTTTTATTTGCTTTGTATTTCGCTTAAGAGCTACACCTGCATTTTTGTCTTAATAGGTCATGAGTATTCAATTAAAATGAAAGTGCTACTATTATATTTTCCTCTTGCTTACTAAACAATTCTAAATAAACTGTGCGTTTATATATTGTCATTCCAAACTCTGAAACAACAATTTTACCTTGTTTGCAACGCAGACAAGTTAAGAACGATTAATAATGTAGTAATAATAGTGAAGGTTATTTCGCTTTCCCTGGCCAAGAATGCTTCACGTTCTTGGGTGTCGTTTCATGCCTCGTGTGTATAATTGATGTAGAAGTACGTACATTTTAATTGTGTTGTTCTCAAATAGGTAAAAACATTGTCGTGCCTTGACGGAAGACTACCGTCTTTGTGCACACTGTCACGAAATGCCCATTTAGCAATTAATTCACGAATTAGATGTCATTCGTGAGCTCATAAGCCAGCGACATTCGCCTGATGTAAAATAACTTGTTAACATGATAATTTGTTGCCTAGCTGTTCAGACATTTAATAAAACATGTATAAAAGTACAAAAATATTAATTATAATAAGAATTTAGCTAAGAATGCTAGTACCATTGCCAATATTAACTGACACATGTGACGGCATCTATATTTTCACTAGAGTGTTGTAGAAACCTTTGTTCACTCGGACACATGTTGACTTGTAAAGTTGTACTTCCAGCACTCGCAAATCAGCCATTTCCAGCGAGCGATTATGCAAATGTTCGCCACAAAACTATATATCTTCTGTCACACAGGCAACAGAGTTCAATCCTGCCATTACCTTTCTAGTAATTGTCTGCATTTTCACTGTTTAATATGCAATTGTACTGATGAGGTTTTCCAAGTCGTCCAAACACGTAACTAAGCGAAGGACTAGGTCTCCCTTTCCCTAGGTAAGAGAGGGTCTGGGTCGAGTGCTGTGGTCACCAATAATGCACGCTCATTAGCCAATCACATGCTTGGATTTTGTACAATGCACGAAATTTGAACATTAATAGGTACTAATATAAAATACCATACCCAGAAATATGGAACCCGCATGTGTACTAGCGGTTTTGACTTAAGGCTGATTCACATAGCTGCTTTCGCATTTCGGTCTGGGAATATCGTGTGTCGCTTGTTGTTTGTCAGGGAAAACCTTGTTTGAAATAGGGGTATATCACATCAATAACGAATGAATTAAGCACGTGATCCCGTGGCGGTAAATGCGTATTTTTTTGTGTGGCGGGAACATTTATTGAAAGGCTGTGTCATGGTGTTGCGCATTTCTGGAGTCAGTGTTCGATTAACTGATTAGTATATGTTAATTGATACAAACAGTTTTAAAAGCACCCTCCCTTAATTCTTGATTGAAATGATATGCAATATTTTCCTTGAAGACTAGACATACGCACAGTGTGTTAGCCATTTGTTCTTTTGATTTCAACCATCCCACATGTGTGCTAGGGTCGTCAGTTTATATGAAATTCACTGAAAATATTCTGCAACAGAAATGCAGGCCCTCACCGTGACCGGCACAGCTCCTTAAACCAAGGTGATTTATATACAGAGACAAAAACGGAGACATATGATTGTTTATACATGTAACAGCAGGACATAAACTGAGACAAAGGATAAAATAATTCCATCCTGCAATGAAGCAGAAAATGAAGTTCGATGTCGATTCTGTGCTCTTTAGTGAACTTTCTCCACAGATGAGCCAGAATGCTGATATTGATACATTTCTATTTCGAATAATGTACTCTTAAAGCCCGGTTTACATGACAGACTTCTTGGCCACGGCACTCCTAACTTGGGCACGGCACTCCTAACTTGGGCACGGCACTCCTACCTTGGGCACGGCACTCCTAACTTGCGCACGGCACTCCTAACTTGGGCACGGTACTCCAAACAGGCGGACTGAGACTACCTTGTCACAGTACCTCAGCACCCCTAGATTTCGGCCACGCGTACCGGAACATTTCCATTTACACGACAAAAATAAGAGGTGCCGAAAAGTTTTTCAACGCGTTCATAACATTTATGAGTGCTGTGCCCCAAATGCTTGTCGTGTAAATCGGCTTTAACTGTGGGCTCTTTAACTATGTCCTTTTATGAATGCGAAATCCCCGAAATTAATTATACTCGAATAAAAGCCCTTTTCTATCCATTTTGCTATACCTTAAAATCCCGGTTATAAGTCCTTGGCTTATACTCATTTGTAAGGGTTATAACCGGGGTGGCTTAATTATATCTGGGGGTGGGGGGGGGGGGGGGGGGGGGGGGTGGCTTATAACCCCCAGGAAAAAAGTGTTTGGGATTCAGAGGAGATGATTTTATAAAAAAATATATTTAATTTATCGCTTTATTTTACCAACCAATGATAGTAAATAAATACGAAACAACAAAAACTTCAGCTCAAAAGATTGGATACCGTATATCTTATAATCAAACTTGAAAAGCAAGTAACCACGTTGTCTGGTTTTTAGCAATGTATTTTATGTCTAATGAAATATATAAACATGGGGTCATAAACGGCATAAACATGAGATGGGCTTATCACCGGTGGGGCTTATATCCAGAACGACATTTACGTTGGTAGACAGGTGGGCTTATAACCGGGGTGGGGGGCTTATAACCAGGATTTCACGGTATTGGTTTTTGCTAATCAGCACTGAATGAAAGCAGCACGTGCACAGTCTAGGAACTTGGCTTGATTGACAGGTAATGGTTGGCGGATAATCCCGCCTACTTCTGGACGTGTCCAGTTTATCATTATGTTTTAAATTTATTAAGAAAATATGGGAAAAGATACACGTAGAACAGTTTACGTGTTTCTATGTAATTTAAGGCACTCAGCCAACACACAACGATATACATGTCAGTAGAGCGACAGTTTTTGCTGTGTGGTGGTTTGTAAATAATTTTAATATATTTATTCCTTTTTGACTTCCTTGCAGAAAAGTGGAAAACACACGTCTTTACACGTTTAAATGTTTAATGAGTTGTATTGCGAAAAGATGAATAAAATGACCTTATTTGGTCTTTCTGCTCATATGAAACTAATACTCGATCTTAAATTATGTGTATTAACGATCTTCAAGCTGCGTTGTTTTGAATAGAAGAACTTGTGTCTTAGGGTTTTTCTAAAAACAAAATTGAAAGATGGTAAATGATATTGGAGCTGCGTTGTAAAAATACACGTATATAAACATATGGTAATTTTTATTCCCATTTATGTCATTTAGGACTGGGACTCTAGGGCAAGAAAATATCCTGTTCTAAAATGCCACAAGTGAAACATCTTAAGCTGTTCTTTCAGGTGTCTCTGAGTTCCTGGACAACCAGGGAGCAGTCTGTTCTACAGTTAAATACTATCCAATTGGAAAGAAGAGTGTGTCAACAACAACATGCAGCTAGATTCCTGGGTTTTGAATCTAGTTTGCTTTTCAAGTCAGACGATCCTATCGGTTTATACTTTTCCAAATATTTCATATCTGTTGGGAACAGTTTTTAACTAAACATAAAAACTAGAGTTAAAGGAGAGTTTCCGTGATCAGCTTTGTAACCTATAGATGAATACGTAGACACTGTATGAGATCAAGCTATTGTAGTTACGCGCGATAAGTACAACTAGCTAGTTGTACTTATCGCGAATAACTTAAACATATAACATTGAACATTTATTAATTCATATAAGATAACAGTACTATTTAGGCCATCCCAATAAAATGTTTCGTTTACCATCGCCCGAATGGCCTTTTTTTTTTTTTTGAAACGCAAAAGAAAAGAGAAGGTTTGAGGCCGACCCATTTTTTTGGAAAAAGGCGGTAAAAAAAAGATTTAATAATTAAAAAAAAAAATACACATCTTTTCCGAGCTCTCGACGTATTAGTTTCTTGTCTTTCTCATGCTAATTGTCAATCCACAACTAGTTGAGGAAAAAGTAGTCGAGGAATACTGACATGAACATTTTCACGCGAGTCTTCAAGCCGACGTTCCAGATCCCCGTTCTCTTTTTAACGGACCGACCGCCGACCATCACGAGCCAGAGCGCGATGGTAAACGAATCATTTTATTGGGATGGCCTTAGTTATAAATAAGTAGAGTTTAATAAACAAGGAGAACAACATAAATTAAACCTCAAATAATGCTCAATGTTCAGAGTGAAGTAACTATAAATCAATAACTAACAAAGAAGTCTTATTGCTATAGCACCAATCTTCAATGAATATAAAATTTAAAGTTTGTATTGTCATTAAAGGGGAACACGTGAAGATTTCCCCAAAAATGTTAGGAGAAATAGTTTAATTTTTAAGATTATACATATTAGATGTTGGTAAAAGCTGGCATGTTAAAGTGCAGGTACTAAGAATGGAAACATATAGATGTGACAATGTTTTATTATAACCCACCCAGTGCGAGAAGCGTTATATAACTAAATTAACAGTCATGCTGTGTTAACGTTCCCGTGAAGTAGGTTTTCTTGTTTTTTTTCCATTGCTAATTTTACAAGGCATTTTGAATTGAATAATTTAAGAGAATTTGAGAAAGTAAGAACCCTTTCATTATCCTATCCTGTCCTTTATCAATATTTGATTAATATCTCATGTTTATTCCATCAACCCATGCAGTTATAAATATCCCTTGCAACTCATGAGACCATTTGAAAAACAAAACGCCAGTAACGAAATTTTTTTTTTTCATAACTGAGTAAGTTGCTTTCAAAAGGATGTGTTACTACGCCTCACATGAAATTCCAGTACCTGTACTGAGTAGATCAATACCATGCAGATTAGGGACCAGTCGTTAATTAGAGGGGGAAGGGCTAGAGAAAAATGGTGGAGGTTCACCTGATTTTCATGCAGCAAATTAGAGGTGGGTGAGTGGAGCCATAGTAAGCTAGAGGGGGAATGGGGAGAAGTGGTCATCAAAAATTAAGCATGGTGTTTTTCATTTGTACCAGCCCCCCTCTAATTAAGGACCTGAGTACCTTTGCAAAAACGACCCACGCTTGATAAACGCTGACAACCATTGAGTAGACACTGGAAGTATTTTAAATAGAATCGCTAATAGATTTGCATGAGATAATTAATTAATGAACAGTATATTTTGGTGTCTTAAAACGGTTGCTCACAGCTTTTCTGTTGGATCCTTAATTCTCTGCAGAAAACCTCTCGCTTTTAAGTCAGATATGTTGTTGCCAGCCAGTATGTTTAATTTCCTTTCCTAGAATTCCTTTTCAGAGTTATTCTGCGCGTGAGGAAATACTTTTTAAAGCAACTGGCAGCAGTGAGAATTCAGCTATTTTTTCTACGTCGTGTGGCGCGTACGACATAAACAAACACGTCATACAGACGATGACGTCCCTTACTGGGTCAGGGTTCGAAGTTAATTTCGATTTCCGGGTCCGTGTTAAAAAATAAAGGTCGAATTCCGGGTTATAGACGATTCAGAATAATCAGAGTGGGAGATAATTCGTAAATCCGGGTTTGGAGCTATTTTTCTTGTAAAACCGGTCCGGTTCTCGACCTCATGACTTCCCATACCTACCCATTTATCATACGAGTACCTCTCCCCCCGGGGGTTTACGGCACATGAAATTGAGTTAATAATTAAAAAACAGAAGACGGTATGACTAGCTGTAAACTTTATAGTTCGTTTACCATCCTGTTGTTACAGCTCTTCAACAATGTTTGTCCTTCAGTTTTTCCTCATCCTTGCTCAAATAGCTTCTGGTTTCAAGTTAACTTTCGCCGACGAAGAAGGTATGCGAATGTTTTTTTTAATTTAAACATATTTATTCGTTGCATTTATCCTAAGAGTAGCAGAATCACTCATTCATGCGAATGCTCAGCTTTATCGAATAATTTTATCTTACGTATCAAGTTCTAAAATGTGGTTGCTATGTTAATGCTTTTCGACTTGCATCAGTAGCAGTGATAGGAAAGAAAATTCCATGGTAAACATCCAGTTTTACTAAATAGCCAGTTGTTGCTGGAAAATAGCAACATTCAGTAAATGCCGCCATACTTACATGTAGTCCGGTGCATGTACACGACGAGCATCTTGTGCTCGGCACTCCTAACTTGTGCACGGCACTCCTAACTTGGGCACGGCACTCCTAACTTGGGCACGGCACTCCTAACGTATGCATGGCACTCCTAACTTGGTCACGGCACTCCTATTACTTGGGCACGGCCGGCTCTCCTAACTTGGGTACGGAACTCCACTGAACCAGGCGGGAAAGGCTTCTTTTTCACAAGGTCTCAGAAACCTAGGTTTTCGGGAATGCGTACGCGGAACATTCCATTTTCACAATAAAAACAAGGGTCCCGTGCCTAAAAGTGTTGGCACGCGTACCAAAAAATTATAAGAGTGCCGTGCCCAAATTGCTTGTCGTGGAAACCGCACTTTAGTCAGGGCACTTCTGCTACTAAAGGAAAGACATGAACTTTTTGTGTACATGACCTACAATAACAAGACGGCTGTTTTTCGGTATTCACTACACATAATGATAGAACGGCTTGACTCCCTTCACAATTCTTCTCAGTTGATAAACAACTATATATACCTTGTTTTCATAAACCTGCTGTAGACTGGTTATAGATCCTATTTGTTTCCCTGTCTTGAGAAATAATGACAAAGAAAGGGTAATCATAGATGTTGAATGCCATTATGGCATTCCATGAAAATAGTCCAATACGTTTGCTCACGAAGGTATGAGATATGAAAGCTCCTGTGAAGGCTTTAGCTTGAGTTCTTTTCGGGGTTCTAAGGAGCAGTCGTATAAAGGCACAATTTAACAAGAACTATCGAAAAGGAATCTACCTCTGCGTCATATGAATGATCTCTCAACTGAAGTAAAATATGCAAAATATAAAAATATTGGTTAGTAAATAATGATTGTACACGATTTCACAGTATTCGCCCCAAATTGTTTTTTTTCATATTTTTTTTAAAGAAATAGAACACAAAATATAACGTTTCTATCCGTGACGTCATATCGTCACATTTCGTGACACCGACGCGATGACAACTAATTGACATCCCTTCTTCCCCTCTCTCGTGCCAGTCTCCTTTTTCCATTTTCGCGCGGCCAAAACTTTGTATCACTTTCTTTGCGGTTAAAGTTGCTCGCGGGTATTGTGACCGCCGAATTGGCATCATAAAGATTCGCACTTTAGCGGGAAGGTTTGGGCCGATATTTGCTGAGATTTTTTAAACCGCATATATTTAACAAATAAAAGATGGTTCTCCTTGTTCTATAACAAAATAATGTGCAAATTTCGTGCATTGTACAAAATCAAAGCATGTAATTGGCTAACGAGCGTGCATTATAGGAGAACAAATCACTCGACCCAGATCCTCTCTTACCTATGGGAAGGGAGACCTGATATATGTGAGCATGTGAACCAGCCCTTCGCTTAGTCACGTGTTTGGACGGCTTGGAAAACCACATTCCAATCGCATATCATTAACAGTGAAAATGTAGACAATTACTAGAAACGTAACGGCAGGATTGAACTCTATCTCCTGTGTGACAGAATATATATATATATATATTTTGAGGCGAACATTTGCATAATCGATAGACAGAGAAGTAGCACTTCTCTGCGCCTTGTGTATTTGCATGGAATTAAACTTGGGCAGTATATCATAATGGATGTGCCCGGGGGTGGGGCATTTTCCTTACTTCTTTGGCTCCACTGTGGGGCATTTGAACACCTTGCTTGGAGAATTTGAAACAAAGCACGTAAATGACTAATGCTCTGGGGTTGTCGGGGGGGGGGGGGCATTGCTGAAATTGACTGATGCATTAGAGACTTTGTAGTTGTGCTTTATCAGCAAATATAGTCACTTGCTGACTGTATGATGTATTCAACATTTCTTCATATTAACAGTATTCGCTGCGCTCACTCGTGAAATGTGAACATTTTGAATAGACCAGTTTACAGTTTTTGCGCAGTTGTACGAATTCTTTGTTTATTTGGCGGGTAGGCACATGTCAGACAATCGCCCCCGGGGGGGGGGGGGGGGGGGGAGGGGGGTACTCCCTACAATGGAATATACGGGGAGGCTCCGCCCGAAAGGGGTACCTTTTCAGGCTGGAGGTATATAAAAGGGTTGGGATTTCACGAGTTGATGAAGTATAGATAAGGGTAGGGTAAACTGTCAGTTAGGTATTTCAAAATATCTCGAACAGACGCACCTAACGGCTGATTCATCCAAGTATTTTAAAGTGCATATGAGCCTTCCTGCAATTTTCATAGCTATGAATCTCAGAAAAGTTTTGAGTACTCCTGCGAAGAAATTTTGGTTTACAGAGAATACTCTATCTTCTACGCTTGTTTGAAAACGTGGAAACGTGACCTTTCCTGACCCATGACCGCGTAAGTAAAAGCCTGGGTCGAACCTCGGTCGACGTCATCTCATTAATGCATTATTCTCCATGGCACCTTTCTATCACAACAACATCGATTTTTAGATAATATACACAGTTTATGAGCTGTTAGTAAAGGAAAAAGTCATATTAGTGAAAATTGTAAGTTTTTATTCAAATAGTTGCAAAGTTGAATTAATTAAATGACGTCTACCGAGGTATCGACCCAGGCTTTTACTTACGCGGTCATGGGTCAGGAAAGGTCACGTTTCCACGTTTTCAAACAAGCGTAGAAGATAGAGTATTCTCTGTAAACCAAAAAAATATTCGCAGGGGTACTCAAAACTTTCCTGAGGTTCATAGCTATGAAAATTGCACGAAGGCTCATATGCACTTTAAGGGGTTACTCAAGTGAAGAGTTTAGTAAAAGGTATATGAAAGGGTTACCTTTTCTGTTAAAAATGGTATATAAAGGGGTAAGGGATTGGACCTCGGGGCGGAGCCTCCCCGTATAAAACTTTATTGAGTATCCGCCCTACCCTCACGGGGGGGGGGGGGGGGGGGGGGGGTGACAATCGTGGTCCGCTGGTCGAAACAAAAGACTTGAATACCAGCGCACGAGCCGTAAACTGGTCTATATGCCTTAATAAACTTTAATTTGGACCATTGTCTTGGTATTCTCAGAGGTGGTGATCACAAAAGCATGATGTCATCATGTTTAAAGTTGAGGATTTGAGAGAATATTCTGGTTAGGAGAGTCCACCTCCTATCAACAGCTGATTAACTGCCATTAGTGTTCATTTTCTCAAGTATACGCACGCAACAGGCTTGACGGGCCGGTAAATACTTCACGTGGGCAATGGACGTCGTGGTTTCCTATAACCCTCCCTATTATTTCAACCAATACTAAATCCAAGCTGCCTACATGAAGTATTTCTTGGCGGGCCGTGAGTTTTGTTAGCTTTTGTTAGACTCGTTCTGATGCGTCAGCCTTTGTTATTCAAATTATCTGCTATTGGTCTATTTCCTCAGTCCATACAGTTTTAAATATACATAGAGGTTATTGACCAAGCGTGAGGCCAAGATGGGGAGATATTGGCCAAGTTCATTTTTTGCGTGTTTATGGACCGAGACGAAGTCGAGGTCCATAAAAACGCAAAAAATGAACGAGGCCAATATTCCCCCATCTTGACCGAACAAGCTTGGCCAATAAGGTTTTTATTATATGGCAAAAATGAATAAAAGCCCACTTTAACACACACGCCAGGAACCCATTGCGTGGTAAACTGAAGAGCGAATAGAAATCAATCTAAAATTAGACTGAGTCTCGACGACTTTCACTTGAAGTTGAACCATGTGGCATGGCCGTAAATAGTGGACACGAGTGGGAGGTGTTATTATTTATGAGCAAAATCACCTGCCAATCATTCGAAAGAGATACTTGCTCGCTATTGGCCAGAAGCGGAACGCATTAAATCGAGGCTCTGTAGGAGTAATTCCAAAATGGCGTCTTTTCGAGGAAGAAGTGGCATTTCGGTGGGCTTTTTTCGAGACTTAAATGATCTTTCTACGGCAGATTTCTGCGAGGACAATTAGAGAAAAAGAAAAACACTTGGAAGCCGGCTGTACAGTGTCGAGAGAATTATCACAAGGCGTGAGAGGAAATAATTAAGTGCCGTTTCGCCACGCGTTGGGACAAGAAAGGGGACAAGACTGTGCCTGTAGCGAGTGTAAGCTGATAGTGCTAACATTGCATGTACTTGTACTTGTTCTTGATACGGACTACGATTACGATCGTAAATTAATTTTGCAGGTTTTGTCCAATAAACGTTGTTATTTAGGAAGTAATAATTTTAGAGTTGTTATTGCCTGCGAATATCATTTGCTCATACTTGCAGTTTTGCTTGTCTTAAATATTAACTTGAAGGGTAAAGAGTTCCTTATCAAGTGGTCGAATTTTGGACCATTCGAAGCTACGTGGGAATATTTGATTTGTGAAAAACAATTAGTCGTTCAATATCATTGTTCTTTTCAACACATAGGACAGAAATTTCAGTATCCATTTAGTTAATACATCATGATTTACTTCAGCTGGAGTGATTGATCCCACTTACCTGTATTTACATTCAGACTTGAATCAGAAACACACCGTGTACTCAACAGTTCAGTGCATCCCATGCAGCATTCAGTGAATAAAACGTTCACAGTTCCGCTTTTAATCCACTGATAATTATTCTCCATACTGATACGTGTATACTTTTAAATATAATTCAAGGTTTTGGACATAAGACATATTACACATACCCGAGTAATCTCTATCATTAATATTGATTCTAAATCATATAGCATATAGGTCATGTGAATAGTAACATATTTATTTATTTGAGTGTTGCATCTATTGCCCTGGGTGCCAGGTCTTTCTCTCTAAGATTACTGACATAAAAAGGACCACCTCTGGTGCTAACTGATTGTGCCTTCAGCATTCTGTGTCAGTAAACTTAGTGAGAAGGACCTCTGGTCCCCAGCATATGCATTTATGAGTTGTAAATTAAGGCTTATATTTCCAATATGCTAATTGTGTGTTGTACAAGGATTCATGCTGGCAGAGATTATGGATGTGTATAACGTGCATTGATCTCTGCCAGCATGAAACCTCAAATAACACACAATTAGCATATTAGTTTCATTCACAAGGAGAAATAAATTGACATCACATTATTACCACATTTGAAGTAAAAATTGTGAATAACTCATAGGTACAACATCAAAATATATTTTACCCTTCACCTATTCACTTGATGTTGACTTTACATTAATGTGAAAACAAGTTAGGTTTTATAAGTGCCTTAACTACATGTAGTCTGGCACTTGTAAGACAGTGACACAGAAACAGGTATGTGTTATATGAGGGGGACATTTGGGTTTGCGGTATTTCAGTGAATTAAATCCCATATTGCGGTGATCTCAAATCCTGCGGTGTGTGTTTGTGTTTTCTGACCTGCGGTGTTCGGTGAAACAATATTTTTGCGGTGTTGTGATTAATTTTCAAAGTCAAATCCATGTAAACCGTGGGACTCTTAAAAATATTATTGTGTCATTGTTGTGTCTGTATTTTGTCAACGTTACATGCGGTAATGCAGTGTTTTCGGTTTTTTTTTGTGGTGTTGCAGTATCGAGAGCCTCCAATGTCCCCCTCATATCCACGTATAAGTAATTAATACCTTGTCTGCTGAACTTCTTCGCAGTTTAAAATTTGGTAAGAGAAACTTGGATATTGTTTGAATGGGGGTATTCGGTCTCACTTGTCAGGGATGAGGTGGAGATAATAAATAAAATAAATACGCTGAGTATTACAGCTTACAGCTGGTGGGGCCCTGCTTTTACTCCTCATACACTCTCCACTAATTGAATTCGGGGGGGTGTGGGGTTGCACTTGCACTGTTCTCATAGACGAATGTTGTACTAAGTGTGTTTATATATTCACACACAGACGTAAAACAAGTATGGGAAATAATAATAACAAAATAAGTAGAGTTAAAATGGTACAGTAATAAAAACAAATAAAATAATGATATACTGAATATAATCGGACAGAATAATAAGACCAGGAAGATAAAAATATATAAGATAAAAATAAGAGTAACAAAAATTTAAAAAATTGTATATATATCAAGCCATTATTTCACAAAACTCTCAGATAAAGAAAATCAACTTACCTTAAGAGTTTGTCGTTGTCCTGTTGTTTCTCTGGGGTCTAGAAAAGGTGGTTATGGGTATTTCTCTCACTTTGGGTTTATCTATATAGAATTTCTTTATCTGAGAGTTATGGCTTAGTGGTCACAGTGCAAATACAGAGCTTGGGCTACCTGTGGCGAGAGAAGAGAATTTCGTGTAGAAATCTCTTTCGTTAAACTCGCTAAATAGAAAACTTTTCCCGTAAAAAACACCATACAACACTCAAATAACTACCAATCTTTATATCTTGAGTATATTTAGAGCACAGTATCGCTAAATTTTCATTCCAGGAGTGAAAATCTAACTCCATATCAAAGTCTTTCAATTCGTAGCCACATGGAACCCAAATATCTCATTTCTGTAACTGAACTTAACAGCAATTTGAACAAAATTACATCCAAATACCGTGGTGGATACTTACTGCAGAGGTTTTCTGTAACTTATGCCCGAAAGAGAATCTATTCGTGAGTAGAAAACCGAGAGAACATTTTGGATGTGTCTACAACTTCGTGGGCGAAACGGTATTTATTGAGCTTCAATTGTGGTATTTTCGCTACTTGTCCATACTACGACTGTATTATTTTTCACATACATTTACACTGAAATACCGTGGCGAATACAACTCGATAAATTATCTTGTCTATTGGGTATGATGGTCTTCCAACAGATTCCGAGAGAACATCCTGTTATTTTGGGACGAGTTCAGAGGTATTCTGACTTTTATATTTATTTCCCCTATGACGTCTATATCGGCGGCGGCCATATGGCATGCATATTTAGCCAAAGTGGTGTGCCTACTGCGCGTGCGTGACCACTATTTACGGCCATGGCGTTCAAAACAGTTTGTTTTAGGACGTAAAAAATGCGTTTTTATGGATGAAAACTGACATGTACTTTACTTCAGATGTACTGAGTTTCAATGGCAACTTCATCAGGAAGGCCGAATAGATTATCTAGAGACAAAAATGTGCATATTTGTGGAAGATTTGAAAGTTGAAAACCGGCGTTGAAATCACTCGAGTGGCGATAACTCTAGAATACAAACAAACTTGTAAGTATTAATTAGTAAATACTCTTAATTTGTAAACCAATTACCAAATGTGAATGCTGAATTTCTTAGCTCATAACAATATAAAACCTGCTTTCTTTGATGAATCTGTGTGCTAAGCTTACTAAGTTTCCGTAATAATTTTATTTCTTTGTACCACGATTGTAGTAGCGTTGTGAGGACTAGCCGAACTTTTCTTTGTGTTTTTGAAGTCACGGCCATTTCAGCTTCGCTATAGTTTTTTTTATCTCCTATGTCCAGCTTCATTCAATTCAGTCGCTTTTGCGGCAGTTGTTTTCATCGAACTTGCGAGAGCCAGAAAAACTGCATTAATCCTTCTAAAAGGGTGAATTTTAGCTGTAAAGGAAAAGGCAGAACGATTTTAAAATTAGTATTTGCCTTCATGTCACAAATTGTTTAGTTTCTTTCAAAATGTATGGGTTCTATCGCTATTTGTTTACGAAGAATTGTGAGCGAATTTGGAAAATCCTGAGCGGGCAAGATGAACAAATCTTGCCCGCTGAGCAACCAATCAGATTGCAGCATTCAGAGTCATCTTGCCCGCTCACGGAGCTGCTATATAATAACGGTGACGTCACAAGCCAGTACAAACCACAGGGATCCCATTAACCCACTGAGACTAAATACCAGCCAGAAGGCCTGGGGACAAGGCTGACTGCTCATATAAAATTCTTACTTGGCTTAAAAGGATTATGATCTTTCGACGGTGTTGTTTCTACAGTATCGAAGAGATTAAAACAACTGAGTTAGGGGATGATTCACAGAGTAACATTTTTATACTATTTTAGAAATAGCAAAGAGACTCCAGGAATAAAAGAAATAACGAGGAATAATTAACTGTAGAAATGGAAGTTTAAAGTGCATATGAGCACAATAGTAATCTATATATTGCAACTGTAGTCCTGCTTCACCATGGCCTGTGGACTCTGTGATAGAGTTATGGGAAATGCGAGTCCAAAGGTAGCGAGGCCGCGCACGGCCGAGGAACAACGAGGGAGGGATAGGGAGGGGTAAAGGCGCAAATACACATTTCCCTAATGCAAACCCTGCCCAGCCCTCGCTGTGGCCCATAAAGATGCCGATGCCGATGGTCAAACTCCTGCAGCGCCATGCAGCAGCTTAACCGACTACCTTGTATCTCAATTGTTACGTCGATGACATACCCATAGTTACGCATGACTGCACTGGGAATAGGTATTGCATGTCCTGGAGATTGTAGCCTTGTGTTCACTTGTGTGCAATTAATGAAGGAGAAATAGTTATGTATGCAGACGACACGACCCTATTCTATATCGGTAAAACAGTAGACTCTGTTGTGGACGCCTTAAATAGAATATTAGTAGATATAAATACTTGGTGTAGAAACAATAAGTTAACAATTCATACGGGAAAATCTGAGGCTATGCTAATTAGTCATAGGGCCTTTTGTGGACCACTGAAACCAATCCTTCTCGGAGAAAAGACACTGAACTATGTTAATGAAAGCAGATGTTTGGGTATCACGATTGACTCGCATCTAACATGGCACACCCAAATTAATGCCATCTGTAAAACCTTTGGCAGAAAGGTCAATCAACTAACGAGGTTAAAATATCTGTCGAGGAGTACACTACAAGTAATTTACTTTACAAGTACAGTTCCTACAATTACATATTGTAATTTAGTATGGAGTACATGCTCACCAAATCTGATTAATGAAATCGAACACATCCATCTAAGAGCAGCCAAGGTAATACATAACCTTCCTGGTGACCTAACTGATAATGAAATACTAACAGCTGCTAACTGGCAACCAATAACACACATCTATAAAAGAAAGCTGATGATACTGATGCATAATATCCATAGGAACCAGACCCCTGAAATAATATCTAATTTATTTAAGAAAAATACTTCACGTCAATACAACCTGCGAAGGACTGAATCGTTTACTATTCCAAACTACAATCTACGAATTGGAAGGAGATTTAGAGGCCCAGTAGCCTGGAACATGCTACCAAATGAGATGAAGCAGATAGAGAAAATAAGGCAATTTAAATTAGTACTTAAGAAAAATAAGAAAGTGTTAGATGACTTGAAATTTTACAAAGAAACATGCCTTGTAACCAATAAGGACTCGGACCATTATTACTATAATTAGCCAATACATGTAAAATATCACATAATGATATCCACATTTTTATTATATTTTTACTAAGTTACATAGTTTTTATATTCCTATTATTACTATTACTACTATTATTACCTTGTAACAAATAAGGACTCGGACTATTATTACTATAACTATATAGCTAATACATGTAAATTATCACATAATGATATCCATTTTACTTAAGAATCGAACTTAGCATTATCTTATAGCTTATATTATATTAATATAGTTTGCATGTATTTTGTATTTTACATGTTTTTAGATTATTGTTATTATCACTCTGTATTTAGTATAGCAGGTCCACATCAGCTATCCAGCTGCCATTAATCTAACCTGCTTAAACAAATAAAGTATGTATGTATGTATGTACGTTGCCACACAAAGCCGTTTAAACATGAATGTGACTAAAGATTCCTAAACAATGGTTATTCAAACTGGACGCCATTTATGCAGTGGGCCTCAGTACTGACCACTTTAGGAACGAGTAGGGGGATGGGACGAGCTCGGTTTCGCAAAGGTGCTTGGGATCGTCACTGGGAACAGTTAATTGCGATATTTGTCATGTTTCTTTGTATTCTGCAATTAGGGTGTCCCTAGTAACGATCCCAAGCACCTTTGCGAAACCGAACTCGCCCAATCCCCCTACTCGTTTCTAAAGTGGGCTACTGTGAAATTAGATTCCTCGCATTCTTGAATGTGAGAATTTGAGAGAATAATCCGGTAAGGAGAGCCCATCCTCGTATCAGTATTTGACGAACTTCACATTAGTGTTTATTACCTCAGCCCATACAGATATAAATATGCCTTGACTTATTGCAAAGCGTGAGATCCCGCATTATTTTACTTTGTCATGAGTTGCTTTGCAAAAAGGAAAACTAGGCTATTTCGTGTTACTGTTCAAATTAAATTCTTACTTGGGTTAAAATGTCGACTATGATATTTACGCTATGTTGTTTATACAGTTTAATTGAATAGATCAAGACCAGCATAGCGAAAAAGACTCATGTTTGAAACAATGCTGGACTTGCATAGCATGATTGGAATCGAAATTTCATGGGAAACATACAGAGTTTTATCAAATTATAGCGTTGTTGCTGGGAAATCAGCCACATTAAAGGGAATTTTTTTTTTGGTAAAATTTAATTTTATCATTTTAATCATTCATTTAATTTCTGTCAGTGACGTCAATCATTAATTTATTATCATTTAAGACTCGTGTCGCACAGTGAATTGGCAGTCTCCAGTCCCGAATAAAGCATTCACTGGTCACGTCATCAAGACCCTCACCGTTAACAACCCAGGCTCCTGCGAGATTCAGTGCTACCTCGAACCTGAGTGCACGTCGTGTAACTTCAAAAATGTTTCACTGAACTGCGAGCTGAGTTCTTCTAACGATGAAGTGCATCCAAGTGCTCTGGTGAATTGCACTGACTGTGTTTACCGTGCAATCGAGGTATTGTGTTATTCCATTTGTTTGAGATTAGGCCAAGGTTTCCTAGATAGCGAGATATCATTTTATGTAAATAAGTGTGCCTAAAAATGACGTGACTTCTTGAAAACAGCCTCAGCTATGCTCTGTTCTCTTTTACAACACGACACGAATTATACACCTGAGAAAAACTCGAGAAATTAAGAGCAAAAGCCGAATATGTGTGAGTGGAGAAATATGATAACGCAGATAGTTGTCTAATTCATTGTCACACTTGTCACATAATACTGATAACATAGAAACCTAGTACAGTATAACTAATATACAATTGCCTATGTTTATTTACGTTTACATTTACATCATTATCATCTACATATACGTGTGTACTTATAATATTTTTCTGATTTTTTTTTTAATGGATTGTAGCTAACAGGCCTAGCTTCTTTGGACTTCAAGTCTTTGTCTCTGCCTGTAAAGCTATTAAATAAAAAGTAAATAAAGAATGCCACACTTGTCATATAATACCAGAAACGCGAAACGCCCATACTTCGATTTAGTGCCATGCTCTGGATTATTCAGCTAACAAAAATGACCATATATGGAATAAAATGTCACGCTTGTCACGTAATACTGATAACATAGATATCTAGTGTAATAAAACTGTCACGATTTTCTCGTGACGTCATGAGAAAAGATCAGCGTCATGTAACGCGCCTTAGCGGTTTTTAACACTTGTCACAACTTTCCCTCAGTATACCGTTATGAAATATGTCACACATGCCTTTATATTCTAGGATCTCTGTATTGGAGCCAAGTGCCCATCCCCTAACATGACCTGTCATTCAGGATTCGGTGGCGTTAAAGGCTATCGTTGTGTCTGTCAGAAGTGTTACAAAGGCGACACCTGTAACACAGGTAACACAACGGCGCTATTTTATTAATTCGTGGATGCGCGCAAGCGCAGAAATGAGTTATTGGGATAGGTGAAATCGTGTCACTCACTCACTTACTCACTAGTTCGCTCACTCACTCATTCACCCACTAAGGTGTTAGCACTCCAGAAAGCCTGAAAGGGGCTTGGTTATTACAAAGCGATATTCGATTTATTAAATATTTGCATATTCATCAATCAATGTTTGAATTCACGTGCCTAAAATGTTCGATTCCAGGTCTCCATCGCCGGTTCCCTTTCATTATTGTCTAGTTCGCTTCTGGTTATATATACATATATACCTAGATCGCATCCTTCTAATCCATGTGGGAGATGTTGCATTTGTATTTATTCACTGCTGATACTGACGTAAAAGTCCGATTACACTACGCTAAATAATCGGTGGTGCAATCAGGTTTCCCATGCTAGGGTTGTTGCAAAAAATTGGGTCACCGATGGCCTTTTCCTCTAAGATCGATTTGCATCTTTGTGAAAAGCTAGTATCTTCGCCCTGTATGAATGGTCTTTCTTGATACCTACCGGCAGAATTAAAAGATTGATTGGGTGTTTTTTTTCCTCGCAATTTGGGAGCCTTTTAAGAAAGTTAATTATGCGGCGAACTTTAGGGCTGTTGGCGAGATTTGCCATACTAATCCATGAAGATGCAACCGGATATGATTGGGTCAAATAATAAGCAGGGAAGTTCCCGGCTTGGGTTAACTTGCATTCCCCTGATTCGATCCATTTCTTCGATATGCTTTTAAACGAATGCCTTGCTCGCAGGGTATTAAAAGGGATTACGTGTGGTAACTATCTACAAAGTATGTCGGGACCGTCGGAAATGAAGAACCATTAACCAGCATGAAGAACTCTGGAATATCATACGACTATTTTATTTGATCTGTCGACAACATGAGAATATACTTTGGTGACTCAAGGTTGCTTAGTTTACATTAATAACTTACTTCTGTTCGAGGCTCTTCACTCAGATATTGCCAAATACGACTTCTAAAACCCGATGAGAATATTTCATGTTTTTCATCTGAAGAAACTAGAAATATAATCTCGAATGACCCATGGCCAAGTTGGACCATTAACATATTTTAAAAGCGATACGGTACGTAACCTGGTCGTGGTTCTGAATATTATCGGTGGCCGCCTATTCAATATTTTGTCGTGCTGGGTTTTCAAAACAATATTGTGGGATTTTTGTTCGAATAGTAGTAAAGATAATGCTCTGTCTGTTTTCCAGGTTTAACGCGCTTGTTCTTTTTTCAAACGCCCTAAGAATAGAACTCCAGGGGGTGGGGTTATGAATATTTTCTGTCACCACATGCATCACGCAATGCACTCTTACTAAACATATAATACAGTAACACTGTATCCACGAGTTCACCATTATATGGCTCACTATAGTAATCTCCTTAATGTCATGTGGTACACTGTGTTTGGAGCCATAGCTATATTTAGATCAGAAGTGAAAGGTTCTGATTGACTTATGATTTATTTTAAACTGACGCAATTGAATCCAGCCTTTACTTAAAGAAGGGCTAACTGAATGAAACGTGTGTGCATGTATTTATTGTTATCACATACTGAAAAAACGTGAATTCTCCCAGACATAACAACTGATTAACAATTAAACTACGAGCTCGAAGTTTATATTGGCTGATAGTCTAATTGTTTTAGTATTAACATACTAGTATTCTATATTCACAAACAAATAACTTTTCTGCTTTAAAGAGGTCAAGTTGAAGATTATTTTGATGTTTCAGATACATGTTTTTTACCTTTTTGCTTGTAAAACTTCCCATCTTCAGTTTCACCACATGGTAAACAATCGCTCACAGAAAGCGAGATTCAAAAGATTTCGCTGTTAATTTTGCATGTTTGTGCTCCATTGGCAGAAGCGAATATATTTTCTGTCTGATCTTTATAAAGTAAATCTAAACCGTTTTCCTGTACTTTCAGACTAATTCTTATCTCACTTGCCTCCACTCGCTGATAAATTTTCTTACATTCGCCATGTTGAATTTTTAGTAACCTCGTTCCCGTGTAACCTCGTTTCCGTTCAGGACGAATCTATCGTCGCTCCTGATTGGTCCAAATCGGGAAACTGCAGATATAACAAACATTGTCATTGGACATTCGCTACTGATTGTCCTATCACATTCGCTACTCACTGTCTATCACAGATTATAGTTCACCACACTATTTTGGCGTGCGCTCATTGGCCAGGAGCGATCACGTGACATGATAGTTGTCGTCCGCGGAGGCAAACTATCAGGCGGAAGTGCCCGCTGAGCACGAAAGACAATTTTGTGTTGAACAATAACGACAAATAGACTGTGTTTGTCTCGGATCTATCGGCTGATAGTTTCCCTTGAAAATTTGATGTTCTTAAAGCTAGCATATAAGCCCTCGAACTTCGTTCTCGGGCTTATATTTGTTTTAAGAACATCAAATTTCCGCGGGCAACTATCAGCCGATAGTTCCTCGATGGACACACTCTATTTGTATAATAGGTAGTGAGTAGAGGAGCCAATCAGACCGCTGGATTTGCAATAGAATACTGATTTATTACTGATTTATTACTATAACCAGAGCTGTACGACAAGTGTTCATTTAACTCGGATTGCCAAATAATAAAATAAATATCGAAATACCATATAAATACCATCCCCCTATTCGATCATTTGGAGGTGGGTAAATAATATTGGGTAAAATCCTTGTCACCATTATTCATAAAACTTCGCATATAACATGGGAGCACTGTGAAAACAATTTTCTGGTAATTCCGTGAAAAAAAAATAGGGAAAATATTTTGTGACGTCATAATCGATGGCGTTACCTTTACGTAGGGGATTTGATAGACCTATTTGGGAATGCTTCAATACTGAAAACCGTTTGTCGCTAAGACATAAATTAGCCGATATATGATTTTTTAAAGGGTGATCGATTGAGGTAAAACCTGCTTTAAGCAAGAGATGAATCAAATAATAAAAATATGTTCATGTTTGCTGCTCATATCAAAATCATTGCACACAGAAGAGAACATTTGGTAATGGTCATCGCTTTAAAGTAAATGCGATTTTATTTGAGAGAGATAACAACTTCAGTCGCATTACAAGTTTATATTATAAAATAGTTTCGATAGTACGCGCGCTCTGATTGGCTGTAAGTCGTGTTTCTATAACTCTATAGAAACATAGACAGTTGAGCGAGCGCTTGAGCTAGTTGTGAGAATTTACGTTTTGGTAATCAAATTAAGCGAGCGTTTCCCTGCTTTTATTCGTTTATTTTATAAAGGAAATAGAAAACATTTTCCCCTTGTTTCTATAGAGTTATAGAAACACTTGTGGAATTTTGGAAGAACTCGAAATAGCTGTGGAAACACTCGCCCTTCGGGCTCGTGTTCCCACTGCCATTTCTCGTTCTCCCAAACTCCCACTCGTGTTTCTATAACTCTATAGAAACACGGGAAATGTTTTCTATTTCTTAAATGTGGATTACCTTTGCTGATACCGGAACTTTACGAAGGAGAATTCACTGCTTTCGTTTTGCCCGCTCCAAAATCTCTCTTATTGCAGCTCCCGCCATACTAGCCTGCGAATACAGCCGTCTCGCATCGGGAACCACAATCAAAACGTGGCCCCCGAGAGAGACGTCTGCGTCTTGAGACGGAAAATTCCATACTAATAACGTTGTGCGGCCAGGATCTTGTCGCGTTATTTGATTGGCTCGTATATGATGATAATTAGGCATACCATCCATGACATCCAATGAAACACTAGTTCCAAACGCATAGCACAGGGAGTTCTAACTTAATACACATACAGTTATACATGCTGTCCTTTTTAACAGAGAAGCTTCAGAAACCTCATCTCCCGGCCGAACGAATCTGAACTGACTGTGTAACCACCCCTAATCTCGGGCTTAGACTCCGCGAGGGCAGAGGAACTCTGACTCAGACCGCTCACGGTAGCTAGTTAGAAAATAGCAAGGGAGGAAACTAAAGTCACGTGATAATTTGAGTAAGAAATAACCGGGTCCCGTTTCAACAAATTTGTTTTTTTTGCTACCAACATCTTTTCCTTTTCAGAAGAGGGGTGCTAGCCAATGTTTTGGTGAAATTATTCATTTCCAAACACTAAAACAAGAGTACAAGATTTTCCGACAAATGGATCGATGTTCACCACACTATACATGGAACGGAAGTAATTTCGCACAAATGACTGACAACCTTGAACAATCGATTAGTGACGTCAGGGTTGGATTACCAGAATTTCGATAATTCCCTGGGAGAAGCGACAAAAGCGAAACTGTATTTACTGTATTTTCGGAAGCCGAATTCCAATTATTGTACTGTTGTGTATAGACTGATCAGATCTGTGCCTCTGCTAGTGGAATCTCGGTGTGATTTGGGAAACTTTAATGTGATTTTGAAGTCTTCAAGAGTCCAGTTGACTGGCGACGAGGAAATTTTGAATCAATGAATGAAAACGGAACCGAAAATTCACATTCATCTCGCTCATACAGCTGCCCAGGAATAGCTTAGATTATACAAGGACACAAAACCTGCAAAGTAAGCCAAGTTTACTTGTGAATGTTCTTTTAATTGTCTTGTTTACGATCTCTTGACAATAAATCCTTGCAAACTCACCAGTATGGGCCGTTGGCGTGCGAAATCGTGTTAAAAGTTGCCTGAAGAATTCTTGCTAATATACTAATTTGAATGTAATGCTTCTAGAAATGGAATTTGATTTTCAGCTTTTAATTTATTTGTTGAGATGTATAAAGGCTTTTATAAAACGGCAAAGTCATGACAACTGTTTTATATACATATTAAAATCCGAGTCAACGAAACAAACACATAGATATCGCTATAACCAATATTCTAACCATAACCGAAGCGAAAAAGTTCGAATTCTGTAATCGTGGAATTGAATTATGTACTTCTGTTTCTGATTTCCATGTTTTCGATTTTCTGTAATTTTACTTCCGTTCCATGTATCGTGCGGTGATCATCAAGCCATCACGTGACCTTAGTTTCCTCCCTTCTCATATTAGAACTGGTTAGGGCTGTTAGTGCCGCTAGCCCGTGAGGGATCTGAGTCCGAGTTCCTCTGCCCGCGCGGAGTCTAAGCCCGAGATTAGGGTGGTTACACTGTTCAGATTCGTTCGGGTTTCTGAAGCTTCTCCAGTAAAAAGGACAGCATATATAACGGTACGCGTATTAAGTTAGAACTCCCTGTGCGCATTGCGATTAATGCAATAGGACTTTTGCAGGAAACAGTCACGTGCTAATATAATACTTCATTAACGAACGAATTGACCTTGTGTTCCCCATGGGAAAGGCGCTGCCATGGATGCTGGATGGCAAGCTATCTTTAAAAACGCTATTTTAGAAATATCGACAATCGATTGGAGGTGAAACTGATAGCAGTTACAAACAGGTTTTGCTAATAATACTACCGATCTCGTACAAGCGCCTTTAAATACATGAATCAGTTAAGATTTGTTTGCCCTCCAGTACAACCACGTGATTGCATTCCTGAAAAAGGCCCATTTCCAACGCTAGGACTAAATATTTCTTAATCATCATATTCATGAACCGCTAACTACTTACATACTGACAAACTACATGTAAGGAATGAGTAAAGAAACGACATAGAAAGAAAAAAGTGTACCTCCACTGGAATTCGACTCTTTCGACTGCTTGTGTTGAAATCACTGCCAGCAAAATATATAATTTAATTCACAATTGGTGAAATAAATGGCTTTATGCAACTAGGATTGTTAAGTTGAATTATTGTTACTTCCGGTGTTGGCAACTTCCGGTTATTACGAGGGGTGGTCACCTTTGGGCACATGGATGGTTATCACGTGACATGATGCCCTTTCTCGCCTCCATCTTGGATACGAACGTGGTTAAATTTATCCCGCCTCCTCCCCAGTGCCACCACTTTTGTCACCTATTCGTGATGCGGATTTTGCCCTCACCTTTGCTGAGAACTTGATAAATCTCGTTATACATCTGTTTGTAAATTAATTAGACCAATAAACGGCCACAGCAGTGGCCAAATACGCCAAACTACGGTGTGTATTTAATTAGCTGTATTCTCAGCAAACGGAGCTCAGCACAAGCAATGCCAGGGTATTTTGAGGTTTAAGACTAAGGTGCATAAAAGAATAATAAGCCATCTATAGAATAATTTACGTCAAACGGAAAACAATTGGCCTCTACCAAATTGAAAAAAGGACTGGGCCGAGTCTGTAAAGTCAATCTAATTATAATCTACTTAAGAAATGAACTCCATCATAAGAAAAAGTACATTGTAATTAGCAAGTTTATCAATTTGGGGACGTTTCATTTGATGTTTAGCATGTGGTGAACTTCAAAATCAGAAAAATAAGAGACGTTTGTATGGATTGGAGGGACGCTTGTCCTTCCAAACAAACGGCTCTTATATTTGCGATTTTTGCAAGCTTGCTATTCAGTTTCTACTTCTACTAAATCATGTTCAAACTTGGTATTCTTACTAATTCCGATGTGCTCTTTCTTATGGCGATAGATTAACTTTACAAAGTCAGCCCCAGTCCTTTTTCAATTTGGTAGTGGCCAGTACCAGGACTATATTACACCAGGAGCCCATAACCAGGAGCGTCGTCCATATCTAGTTGTCACAGCGTTTTTATAAGTTGGGCTATTTTTAGATTATTTTCCCCGCCAATTAATGGTTGCACCGTGGCGGAACAAAAGATGCCTCATTAGCTACTTTAGTTATACCAAACAACGCTTTTGTGATTTGATTCCCTTAGGAATAATTGCAACTCAACAATAGTGGGAAACCGTTCTAAAAATAACCTAACTTGTGACAACACTGTGACATAGGCCTGGTATGTGGGATGGACGCTCCTAGTTATGGGCTCTTGATTAAACAAGAGTGTTCCTGTGCCCTTGTGTTGGCCCCTAACACAGTAGATGGTGTATATTTATAGTCGCGAAGTTCTGGTATGCGATTACGTTGTCTTTTGTTCTCTTGCGCTTTAGTATTTTTAGCAGTTGAACCGTGATAATTACAATTTTTTCATTGTATCCTGATTGGTTAAAAGTGACGGCCTTTGTTTCTTCTCGCCGAAAACTCTATGCTAAAAATACAATAAAATGTTGGAAGAGGAACACTCCTCTGTAATATACTCCTGCAGGAGCCCATTACCAGGAGCGTACCTATGTGATGGGTAGCGCCCACAGCACAGTAGACGATGTGGCTATTTATAGTATATATCACCAGGAGCAAATTACCCGGAGCGTACCTACATGTATGTGATGGGTAGCGCCCACAGCACAGTAGACGATGTGGCTATTTAGTAGTCGCGAAGTTCTGGTATGCGATTACGTTGTCTTTTGTTCTCTTGCGCTTTAGTATTTTTTAGCAGTTTGAACCGTGTTAATTACAATTTTTCAGTGCATCCTGATTGGATAAAAGTAACAGCCTTTGTTTCTTCTCGCGGGAAACACAAAGCTAAAAATAGCTACATCATCTGTTCTGCTGTTGTACAGACCTAATCTGGGAGATGCACGCTACTGGTAATGGCTCTTGACTCCTGCCAATACTTGCATGCTAATGATGTTTGAAAAGAAGTGTATGTAAATGTTCGGTTTAGCCATTCGGATGAGAAGACATTTCAAACACTCATATTGTTCGTCTTTCATCAGGGATTCCAAATATCTCGAAAACAATAAATAACCCTCGAGGGTCCGCCTCTTGGGTTTCATTTGTTTCCGCAATATTTGGAACCCCCGATAAAACACTTCAATTCTTGTTTGAAATAGTTCTTCAAATTAGTCTGCAAATTTAGTCTTTTTTCAAATATTTCGCAAAAAATTGAAAAATCACCTCTTAATATGAAAGAGACTCCATTCTATTTTTAGGAAATCGCCATTTTTGCATAAGGTTTATACAGCGGAAATTTTCGAATGCAAGAGCAGTCGAATGATTGGTTAAATGGAAGCTTGTTGAGATAAATCAGCCATACACCTCGGAAATGAACATTAGCATTTTCCGTTGGTAATTCTTCCGAACGGGTGCTTTATTTCTTTCAAAAGGTAACGTTAAAATTTACTTTTTGTCTTGCAATCTGATAATCACCAGTTGATTTCTTATATTATTAAATATGCTTTCTTCTATCTACAGGGAACTTCGTCCTACAGTTTCCACGTAGTTTACACTTGGATTACGTGTTTTATAACAAGTATCTCAACATGACTGCCTTCACTGTGTCGTTTTGGCTGCAAACGGCGTACACAAATGGATCCGCATCCCAGTCTCCTATCAGCATCTCAACAGAAAGTAGCGGATATGTCAATGCATTCTTGGTAGAGTTAGAAGCCAAAGAAATCTACCTAATGGTTGGCAAGACGGACGGGTATTGCAAAAATTCCTCTAATAATATATGCGATTTGTTTTCGTCTTTGTTTAATACATTTTTATCGATATATTTGAATATTAATTACAATTCATTCAGTTACTGAAAAACAACATGTCATTACTGGAGAAAATATAGACCTATCCCACGCGGCGGCCATCGTGGAATAAACCTATTGTTAATGCTTACCCAGCCTCGGTCTCAAACGTGTTTATTCCAAGATGGCCGCCGCGTGGGATAGGTCTATAGCAAGAGGTATTGCAGGAACTGTTCCCATTTGTTATTATAATTATAACGTCATCCGGTAACCAACACTGCCAAAAATCACAAGGGAAAATCTCTCAGAGTTAACATGGCAAGCCCCGTGTGAAATATTAAACACTCACTTAGAAAACTGTATACAAAGCTGCAACATTTAAAGAGGTTTATGTGGGTAGTTGCTAAAAGGCGACGGAGAGTGACGACAGCAGCGTATATAAAAATGGCGGAAATTTTAAAATTTTGCGAGTGCCTTCGTATTTTCTGCGAAGACCGCTGAATAAATCATACCAAGAACCCATAACCAAGAGCGAGAATCTTCCATACTACCTCTATGCTACGGCATTTTCACAAGTTCGCAAGTACTTCATGTAGCTGCCCAGACTGTTCCAAACCCTTATAAAACCCTGACCCTATATTTAAAAAACACCCTAACCGTCAACAACGGGTGCTAAACGGGTGCTAGGGTGTTTAAAGGTAGTCACTAATTTTGGGTGTTTTAGAGCTAATCACTAATTAGGCTAATTTAGGCTATTGTCACAGCCACATGAAGTAGTAGCCCACATGTTAGGTTATTTTTAGAACGGTTTCCCGCTATTCTTGCGTTGCAATCATTCCTAAGGGAATAAAATCACAAAAGCGTAGCAGACATGTTGTTGGTGTAACCCACTAATAGGCCGTTTTGACGATGTTGCACTCGCATCAGTAGAACAATAGAATGATGCGAGCTGCTAAGACTCGTTCTGGTTCACCAGCCTTTTGTTATTTAAAACAGATAGCCATTGTTCTAGCTGCGTGCGCAGCATCGTCAAAATGGCCTATTGGCGGAAAAAGTAATCTAAAAATAGCCCAACTTGTGAAAACGCCGTGTCATCTATATAGGAGATATGGACGCTCTTGGTCCTACTTTTTATAGCAAGAATAATTTTCAAATACTCAGACCATTTCCTTTAGAAACTAAAAAATAAATATCTTTTCAACAGTGTTGTTTAAGTTGTTAACACTTGGATAAAATATACGACAAATACGGGTTACCAAAATCTTTATGTATCCACAATAATACCATGATCCCCTTTTTTTATTTTTGTTTGTTCAGGTTTGTTTCTCCCTCGGCTCTCGAGGAAATTTAATCACTAATTTCTCTCATGTCATGCTATTACTTATAATAATTCCATCAACTACATCAGTGTTGGTTTTCATGCGAGTAAAAGCGGCTTCACACGTTTAAAAGTCAACATTAATTTTACAATAACAGCCAATGAAAGTGACGTCACTAGCATGCAGTGCATGGGAGCGTTTCGAAGTGTTTTGTAAAGTTCTGATCCAAAAGCAAGAACATGAGGATTTTATCTCTCGGAGTAATTATATAATTGGTGAGTCAAACTTCCTTGTACTGTGTCATTTGTCAAAATTTGAGTTTTGCCTCGAGTCGATAAACAAGGACTGTTCTGATCCAAAAAACGATTGCAACAACAAGAAATTGAGGATTTCACAAGCATTTTATCAATGATACAAGTTAATCGGTGAGCCAAACTTCCTTGTATGCTGCCATTTATCAAAATTTGACCTCACCCTCCAGTGAATAAAATCAGCTATTTTTTTGGCCGACTTTGTCAGTTTGTGACTCGTTCAACCCCTTTCAGAACTCACAAGTATTGGAGTAAAAATAAATGTTTTAAGTCATTTTAAAATATCCTGTTCGGGATATCGCCATAACGTTTTTATAAGTAGAAACAAACAGTTTAGCTTTTGGTAGAGTCCGTCGGGCAAAAGGTGTTTACCGTTTGGAACTTTTCGACTGGAGAGCAGTTTATTCGCACTTTTTGAAGCTAAGGCCCCGTCCACACGTACATGTAGCCGGATATGTTTGAAAACGTAACTTTTTGTATTCGTTTTTGAAAAAAAATCGCGTCCACACGTAGCGTTTACGGATCGTATTCGCCGTCCACACGAAAACGCTAATACGATTTGAAAACGCTAACAGGCTTGACAGATCATGCGCACATTGTAATAGTTTGAGCGAAAAAGATTGGTGCCATTTTTGTTTGCTTTCGAACTAAACTCTAACTTGAGAAGCTACTCTTTTTTTTAGCTACCTCTTTTCAGTTGTTTAAGGCGTCCAGATTTCGAGGACGAAAGTGAAATTAGCCTGATAATGTTTATCCTCCTCCTCGCGTAGTCAACTTGAACATTTAGCAAAGCTATGTTCATCTGAAGGCACGCCATTAGACTGGAAGGAAGTCCAAGTAACAGTGTAACAACAATAATACGTTCGTCCGCCATGTTGAAATAATCTCGCACGTAAAAGACTGGATCTGATACTGTGACGTCAGCGTATTCGAAAATCTCCGTCTTCAGCCGTCCACACGAGTACAGGAAAACGGTGTTTTCAAAAATTTCCACTCTGGGGAGCGTTTTAAAAAAGTTGCGGATTCGATACCGTATTCATCGGATATGTGTGGACGGGAGGCCAATCCGCAAAGAAAAATTTGCGTTTTAAAACATATCCGGCTACGTGTGGACGAGCGCAGCGAGTAGTTGCACTGCAAAGTTTGGTTGGCTTCATGCAAGAAATACTAAAAGCTAATCATGCATTCGAAGATTGACAAAGATTACAGGTGATTGGATCCCTTGTCGAGTTTCTTGTTGACTGCTCGCCCGAAAACTAAAGTACCGGTCATTATTTATCGCCTGCGGGAGGCCGGAGGATTTAGTGATGCAACAAGATTGTTCAAAGTGATCTCCCCAAGTATCTGTAGTATTTTCAGGACCCTCAGCGAACACTAAGCAATTATTGGACTCGGTTATTACAATATATCGTGATTTGTTAGTGGCGAGCAAAAATAATTTGCCGATGCCGAAGGCAATTGATTGCGAGACACTAACAAATCACGATATTTTGTGATAACCGAGTCCAATAATTGTTTTATCATTCACGGCCAAAATGGCATTTTTGTGTTTTCGCTGTTTTTACTTTCTATCAAATATGCCAAGTCATTTTCCGACACCTCAGGAAAAGGGTTAGCCATGTTGAGAAATGCATTGTTACTGCCGGCATGAGCAGACCATTATTTGCAGCAAAACGGCTTTGCACCGTAATTCGCATGAGCAGACCATTATTTGTATGCAGTTATTTGCAGTTCTCTCGGCCAATCAAAACGATGGAAAAATAATTTGAATGATAACAATTATTGTACACCCCTAGCATATAAAAAATAATTGGAAGCACTTAAGGTTTCACGGAGCTTGATGCACGACCGAGACTTGTTCATCTGGTACAAAATGAGACCTTGATCTAGATCTGACAGCGATGACGAAAGGCATCATCACTCTCCACCTCTTCGCTTTCAGACTCTTCGGTTTCTTCATCAGAACTGATCGCTTTCACTTTATCATTCTTCCGACCAACAGTTGTCAATCCATGTCCCCTTAAATACATGTCGAGTTCTTTCTTGTTCTTTCTTGTTCTTTTCATCGACATAGAATTTCGAAGAAAAAGCTTTAATATACTATCAGGATCGTCTTTGCTGATGGCCTTTTTTCCATGCAAGTCCTTCAAACATTTTCTTAGCAAAACGTCATCCGGTGTTCTGTCATCCGTGGTGGTATCATAGACATCCATGTAGTGGCCAGAATTTTCAGTGTCTAGTTTCAATTCTCTCGGAAACCTGTCCGCAAACCTACCATGCATTTTTCTCCATCCGTTTTTTAACGTATTCCTTGTTTGAATTCAGTGACATCGTCTGCCGTGGATTGTTTGTACTTTTCTCACTCTAATGTAGCGCCATCAACAGGAGCATCTGAGATAGCTGAGTTTGTTCTCTCAGCTTCACCTTGACCGCTATCGCCCCTTGAACGACGACATCGAGCTCTGTATAGTAATCGAAATTATGGATCCTTGCTTGTTCAGCATCTCTAAATCGAACTTCGTAATTAGAAACGCCTACTCCAGGGCCAGCGTCTGTTAAGTGTGCCCACATTACCAGAAATCACGGACAAAATGGCGGATAGCTCATTATGCATAGCTTTTGCAGGGCATTTAAAAATGGTCTACACTTACAAAGAAATGTATGGGACCAAACATAAAAGGTTTTATAGCCTAACGTCTAGGAAAGCTTTCACTTTGCGGTCTTCTCGTTTCAAACTCTGGGCTCATGGAAGCGATGAATCCAGTCACGTTTCTTTCGGCCAAACCAAATGCGTCTTTTTAGGCAAAAATCACCATAGGCTGCCATACATTCCTTGTAAATTTTCGAGGAGTACATCCCAAACTTCCATGTAGTACTCGCTAACCAACAATGAAGGAAATTCAAATCACGGTCTTCTAATTTGCTTTCACCGATAATCAGGCCTTAATATCGCCATTTTTGAAGGCTGTTCATCGTAGTTTCGTTCAGTCAAAACTGCTCCGAAAAGTGCTAACGTTTGGCTTCAAGAAGCCGCCATTACAGTTCCGAAGCCTGCCAGGAAAACCCACGTTTTCAGATAAAAACATTTAGGAGACGAATGCATTTTGTCTGCCATTCTCCACTCCACCGACGGCTTGCTATTCAAAGGAATTACCGCTGTTTAGATCCAATGTAGGCTCTAATATAATAAAACGAGGGATTGAGCTGCATTTGGGTTCCCTGTGGTCGAGTGCCACACGACTCCAATCTTTGTTATTTTTTACATAATGAGCATGCTCTGTGCCATTGTGTTAACTCCGATGTTCGGCTTAATCGCGGTCGCAAAATGTATGTGATTTCTGGTAATGGCGTGGTTAGACGGGAGGAAGACAGATCGCTAAGTACCTCCAGCCCATGCCTACATGCCCTGGTTATCTTCAGATATTTCTCTGTTTTCACAGCTTTTCCACTGGCTTTCACGTTAATTAGCTGACAACAAGGCATTAATAGCATCTAAAATGCTTTGGATAACGGGTATGACTATTAAGTAAAATCGCCCGGGATACATAATATACTGAATGAAGTAATTCTACTTGCTAAAAACCAGCTAGAAATACCATTGCGTAGGATCTTAAATAAAGTGTTGAGTTCGGGTCAATACCCAAAGGAATGGCCTAATTCAGGCTCCCCTACACAAAAAGGGAAACCAAGATGACGTCAACAATTATAGGGGAATTACGTTGTCACCAAGTCTTAGTAAAATATTTACGACAATTTTAAATGAAAGACTATGCAATTACTTGGAAAATAATAATATTTCTTAAAAAGAACAAGGAGGTTTTCGAAAGAAGCATAGTACCATAGATAGTATATTTACATTAAAAAACACTAATAGACAAATATGTAAAAAGCAAGCCCAACAAAAGAAGGAATATGCTGTTTACCTGTTTTATCGACTTTTCGAAGGCCTTCGATACGATCCCCCGAAATAAGCTATTAAAGAAAGTAGAGGATACAGGGATCACATGTGACTTTTTGTCAATATTGAAAACAATGTACAGCAATGACTGTGCCGCTGTCAAAGTTGATGGCCAAATTACTGAAACATTTCAAGGCTTTAAAGATGCATTCTCTCGCCAACTCTGTTCAATCTATTCCTACATGACCTTCCCGTAAAGCAATAGCTGAAAAAGCTTATCCGAATGAACCACTGATAATAAATGGAATGAATATTAACTGTCTACTATATGCGGATGACCTTGTTATTATCTGAAAGGTGTTGAAGAATTTACTATTAATGAAAACGGCATGCAAGTTAACTTAGAAAAAACAAAGATCTTGGTGTTCAACAATACCGGTAAATCGATGAACAAGTATAAGTTTAGATACCGGGGAAATGAAATTGAGAACGTTACTTCATATAAGTACCTCGGCTTAATGTTTAGCACGATAGGCAGTTTTAATGTTGTTAAAACTGAACTGAAAAAGACAGCGCTGAAGGCTTTATTTAAACTGAAGAAATCCATGGGTAAAAATTTCCGAACGGATATTAAATTAACTTTACGCCTCTTTGATTGCCTAATTAAACCAATTCTTCTATATGGCAGTGAAACATGGGGGGCAGACATAACAAAGTCTACAGAGAGAGATCCAATAGAAATAGTGCACAGAAAGTTCTGTAAACTTTTACTGGGAGTAAGCAAAAGTGCAACTAATAATGCTTGCCGAGCAGAGCTTGGAAGATATCCTCTTTCGGTGGAAGCAAAAACAAGGAGTTATAAGTTCTGGCTCAAGCTGAATAACCCAGAACGTACATGTTGATCGCAGGACACATACACTGTATATAGATAGCACAAACGGTAATAACAAAACTGATTGGTATCAGAAAATGAAAACTACCATTAAATGTACGGTTGGTCTCGGAGACATCTGGAATGATCCTCCGGTCAATCCAGTAACCCACTAAAAGCCTTATGAAAAATTATTCAAACAAAGATTAAAAGATATAATCGAATACCAATGCTGGCTAAACCAAATCAACGACGATGATAGAAAAGAAGGACAACGCAATAAACTTCGTACGTATCGTACTTTTAAAATTAACTATTCGCTTGAGCCATACCTTTATAATGTTCATGCACAACATTGATCATCGAGAAGCTCTAACTCGTCTAAGAATAAGTAACCACGCCCTCGAAATTGAAAAAGGTCGACATTGTAGGCCCTACCTAAAACCAGAAGAACGAATTTGCCCAAAATGTGACAAACCAGAAGTAGAAGACGAATTATATTTTGTATTGAGATGCCCCCTTTACAATGACTTATGTGAAAACATAATCAATGTTGTGAATAGAAAATTAAATTTACAGAAACCGAAATATCAAGACGAAAATGTAGTTTTTAATTTACTATTAAATAGATCCGCCTTTAATATTACAAAAAGAAGTTTGTAAATATATACATGACTGCTTCAAAAAATGTATAAATAATAGTTAAAACAACTACATATAACACATATACTCCTTATACCTGTATCTTACCTTACCTTACGTTTGTTAGCTTTCTCAGCAGGTCTGAGACCTAAGTACAATTTTGTATATGGTGCCAATAAACACATCTATCTATCTATCTATCTATCGCTGCTAAACCGGTTTTGCTTCCGCCTGATGGATTAAAATGTGACCAAAATACTGCAAACAACCGGCATGCTTTGGAGCACCGCTTGGTTTTTCAAAGAAAGCAGAAAAAGGTGACTTTTTTTGCATTTGAAGAAAAACACGAAAACCAGAAAAGTCTCGAGACGTTTCTCGTTCTCACTTTTCGCGAATAGTGAAATACTAACAAAAAGTTGAGAAAATTTACTTAAGAAATTTCCTAGACGTCTGTAAAAATACCCTTGGCTACCATTTACACAAAAAAATGGCACTGTTTTCAGGTTTTATGATCGCCAGTGAAATCCACAAAAGAGATGACATAATAGAACACAAATCAAGAAACTGATTTTTATTGTCTTTTGTACTTTCTGGATTCAGGTTTTTGTGAAAAAGTAGAATTGCCGGAACCGATCACTGATTGAATCGATCTTCTGATCGTGCCTGCGTGTGTAAGCGCCTAGTGGCGCATGATTTTACAGTTTTTCTTTGGTCTCTCAACATATCCCGCGTGTTTATATCATAAAACAGAGCAAGAGACATGAAAAACGTGTTATTGTTTTTTTTAAATAACGAACAAAAAAAAACGAGGAATAAATCATACGTATTAACCTGCTTATATCAGCTGCATTGGCTTCCAGTTAAGTTTAGAATTATCTTTAAATTATTACTGATCACTTTTAAGACTCTTTTGTGGGTGTAAAGTTTTGAATGTTTTCACTAATAAGTTATACAGCTTGTATAAAAAGGGATGCAGCTTATCGAATTGCTGAGATAAAGGAAAACATTTTGGGCTGTACTAACACTGTATGTGTATGCTTGTTGTAGCGCGAGAATGGGGTTTTGGAAATCGCCCAGAAGGCAGTGTACACACTTTTCTCAGGCTTTGATAAATTGTACCTACGTACTTTTCAGACAACATTGCATTTGATTTAAGAAATATTATATTACTTACCAACAAACGAAACGACTCCAAACGACCACGTGCGCATTTTAACGCGCCAGAACGAGGTTATTTATTCAAAATGGCGAAAAAAAGATACACGACCACAACAAAAATCTCGATTTCTCTTGCCTGTGAGACACAGGGAACCCAACGGTCACCAGATTAGGATGGCGTTCTCCTTCGTCGAACGCAGTAACGGCCTTAAAATAGAATAACTCAGAATTCAAGACGTTTTTGATCGGAAATTTAAAGGCGCTGTGTCACGGTACTGCGCATGTCACAGTCTCCAGACATTGAATCGACAGCTGTATTGTGTAACATCCAATGAGAATCAATCAAAATAAATTGCCGGAAACGCCACACTGTTCGGGTGATAGCCGTGATTCACAGATTGTAGTTTTGCACAGTATATGGCGAGATTTACAAGGATTTTGTTCTTCCTACATCAAAGGTAAACAGCATTGAGTAAAGAATGGTATCTATATTTCATTACTTGCTTGTATTTTTTGCTGTTTCCAGTCGTAAACAGTCCGAATTTGACCAAAGTGAAACAAGCTGCTCGCGTCCGTAGATATATATTTATTCGCTATGCATGCAGTTTTAACATGAAATAATTCTCCAAATGGCACCATTGTTTTATTTCTACATGTTTGATAACACAGTTCTCTACTGTAAAAAAATTAGAACACTCTATGGAATATTTCTTATCTTAAAGTTTGGAAATGTAACACATGCATTTGATGCTAGAAAGTTCAGTACTCGCGGAAGTACGCAAGGTTAATTACTAGTGGCTGTTTACTAGTTTGCACTATCGGCTGTTACGGATTGGAAACTTACTTTCACAGCTTAACTATGTATGTCGATTGGTCAGACGGATATCTTGTATAATATGCTATGTTCCTTTCGGCATCAGGTAATTTTTAAACGGGAGTTTTCGTACAGTATTTCAAGCTATGCTGTAGCGCGAGTTCAGTAGTCACAAATGTCCGTGAAACTTTATTAATAGCGCGTTCATTATTATCAGTTTGCTCTATAGGTTGTCATGTATTCAATAATTACTTCTGTAGCTTCATATGTGTGTCGATTGGTCACAAGGATTTCCTCTTTCAGTTTTCTCCCTTAGTTTGGACATTAGGGATTTATTCTTGGAGATTTCGTACAGTTTAACGACCGTGTGTCGAAAGTAGAAAAGTTCGCTTGTCACGAAAGTGCACTGACAAACTGACAAGAGGTTTCATAGCAGTTCGATGTTTTGACACTGTCTCATGTACATGTACGTAGTCGAGAATAACTTCTCTAGCTTCATTTGTATGTCGATTGCTCCCAAGGCAGACAAGACTATCGTGTTTAAGTTCATGAGGTTGTTTTGCCAGCAAAGAAAGGTTTTATCTAACTTTTCGTACAGTTTTTGCACTCCGTTCGGTTCATATAATTTCAGCCTCGTTTCTAAGCCGTAGATATATATTTCTTCCTATCGCTGTTGAAAACTGCCATATCATATATAATATTACTTGAAAAGTTGCCATGTGTTTCGTGAACTCTACTGGACATTAAAACCCTCTTCGCTTCTGGTTGGAATGCCAAAAAGCTTCCAATTTCTTGCGTTTTTCGGTTGCTGTATTCAGAGTACTCAGTGGCGGTATACACCCCATTCCAATATGACGGATGCACGGCCGGGACACGAAAACGAGGGTAGTTAGGCATATAGCGGCCATATTGCTTTATTGGAACTGTACGATGCCAACACATTGCTGCGTTCCCTTTAATGCACCGTAAGAGGCTCTAGAACTAAAACTGGATCTGAAATTTGCTACTTCAGCTTCCCTAAAGATCAAAAAGTACGTAAACAATGGATTCAAGCAATAAGGAGAGACATTGGAAAATAATTTGAACTAAAGAAAGAGACAAAGGTGTGCTTACTCCATTTTAAACCAGATGACTTAACTAAAAGTTTATCCAAAAGAGGAGCCGTTAATTCCTTCCTTTTTCCAGTGGAAAAATGCCACAAAAACTAAACAAAAGCTTCCCAGTAGAAGAGAAGGGTTAACGCCGGAAAAAAAGAAGAAAAGCGACAAAGCAAATATTGAAGCCAGTACACATGTTATTGTAAACACATCTACTGACAATGCCTCTGACTCTACTTCTGGTCAAGTTGGAGATATTGTAATAGTGAACAGCAACACTCAAGAGCACCGTGGCTCACAAACCGACTCCAATATTAGTGAACTTGAAAAAGTATTAGATTTAGAGGCCGAAATAAAGTCGCTTAAGACCTCTCTACAGCTGCAAACCAAATAAACGAAAGAAAATTTGCAACGAGTGGTATTTTCACTTGAAAGATTCAAGAATGACAGCGAGATGATTAGTTTCTTCACAGGATTTCCAAGCTATGAAGCATTGCTTGCTGTATATGAATTTCTTGACCCTGGGAATGAAGGAGAGAACATCAGGTATTGGCATTCATCAAACCCAGAAGTAAGAGAATACTTCTATCATGCTGATGAGATGGATAATCTAGATAAGGAAATAAAGAGAGGTAGACAGCGGATAATGAATATTTTATGGTATTGTGTCGTCCGCGACAAGGATTCAATGAACTCCACCTTGCTCATTTATTTAATGTTATAATAATAATAATAATAATAATAATAAAGGTCTTTATTTCAATCATAAGATAAAAATACATATCTTACGTTACAGTTAAAATTGAAATATATACATATAAAAAGCTAAGAGTGAATAATTATAAGTTATAAAGCTATGTTTTTATAGTTAAAAATCAATCGATTTATATAAGAGTTCTTAAAACGGTTTGTATTCACTTTGGGCCATAGGCTTTATTTGGATCGTAGTTTATATTGAGTGGCTTTTTGTTTTGGCATTAAATTATTGAGAGGATGCATATCTAAATTAGCTACTTTCTTAAACATATTTATGTCGCTGCGTCATCTCTAGCAATTCCTTTATCTTATTTGGTTTTGATACGTATCTACGCTTAAAGCAGCGATCTAGAAAGCCTTGACTTGTAGTAAGCTCCGCACTAGACGCACCATACACTGGCAATCCGTAAGTTATATTAGGTAAAACTATACTGGAGAATAAGTGATCTACCTCTGACTGATTGTAACCCTCTTTACGTAAAGATCTAAGAATAAATATACATTTATTGGCCTTAATTAGCTTGCTATGCACGCGTGAGGTGAATCTACAGTCGTCCTGGAAAGTAACTCCCAGTAAAGTGATCGAGTTCTTTGCATTGTGGTATGCTAGCTACTATGGGAAATTCTTCTGTACATCTATCCGTTCTTGCGAAACGTCAGTTCTTTACATTTGCTGGGATTGCTAGCAATGCATGTCAGGCTACAGTCAGCCGCATATTGATTTCTTGGATCAACTTCATGTATTTAAAATTTGGTCAGCTCAATCTATGGCCTATCCGGAAAGAAGTGTATGCTTCAAGAGAAATACTCAAACACAAGGATCACTTGTGATCTGCACTGAGGTAAAGTGCTCAATGCCCAGCAGCCTTTTGCTAAATAGTGAACTATTTAGTGCTTACAAAAATCATGTAACACTGAAAGGTCTTCTTGGAATCTCTCCTGGTGGAGCAATAACATTTAGTAGTCAGTTATACTATCGGCAGTAGTTCTGATCGAGAATTAGTACAACGCAGTGGCCTGTTGGATTTGCCCTTTGATGACAATGACTGTATTATGGCAGATAAAGGCTTTACGATTTCTGATCTTTTACCTGTTGGTGTAACACTGAATATACCTCCATTTCTAGGTTCAAACAGCCAAATGCCACCTGACGATGTAGTTGCAACTCAATCAATTGCTTCAGTAAGGATCCACGTTGAAAGAGCAATAAACAAAGTGAAGAACTTCCACATATGGGATGGGTTAATTCCTTTATCTCAGTTTGGTCTTGTAAATCAAATGTGGGCAGTTTGCTCTTTCCTTTGCAATTGCCAAGATCCTATCATTACTGCTTAGTCGAGCGATATATGTCTCTATATTTCATTTGGGGATTACAAACAACTGGTTGACATCCTGGTTGCATTAAAAGTCCATATTGCTACATGTATGTCAGCAAATGGCATTACAATTTGAGAGTCTTAAGACAGGACACTTGTTGATACATGTACATGATTACACTAAAGGTACAAGTTCACTGACTCCCAGTAAATCACTTAGCTTATTACAAGGTGCGTTACTGTAACGCTACTTTTCAGTTGTTTTTTAACGAAGGGGGGGGGGGGGGGGGGGGGGGAGAGACCGGGCCCCCTGGGCCTCCCTCTTGCTATGCCCCTGTTCTGTTTTTGTTTTACTGAATAATGGTTATACCAAAAATAGCTGACCACTACACTGTACTGTATTATCATGCAAGGCACTGTGGTTGTGACTATTATTGCTGTATTTAGGCTGCTACATGTAGACTGCTAGTGTACTCTGCTGCAGCTAAACAACTAAAGTAATTGAAATAGTAGGAACAGAGCTTCTTTCTCAGTGTGCTCCAGTAAAATGGGTCCAAAGCAATTCTCTCAATGCTCATTCCCATGTGTGTATTAAAGTAATAAAGTCACACCACCTGTCGCATCCCTCATTAAGTCAGTTGTCAACATGGAGGCTAAGTCAAACACATCTGCATCCTCCCTTCGTGATCTCTATGATACACTAAAGAACAGAACTAGGGCACTAGAGGCTCTCGGGGAAAACCCAATGAGCCACGGATGTATTCTGCTACCCATATTTGAAACCAAGCTGCCATCACAGTTGTAAGAAAGTGGGAGTTAGAATTAGCCGACACTCCAGAAGATGAGATATATCTCGATTTGTTTTTCGAGTTCCTTAATCGACAGGTTGTTTCCAAAGAGGCAGGGGAGATAAATGTAAATGCAAATCCTAGCACGAGTAGTCGTAGTCCAAACAAAGGTAGAGATGAAAGAAGAAAGCCAGGATTTGTACCGACAAGTAACCAGGAACGACTATCAACAGCATCCACGCTGTTCAGTGAGGCCAAACTGGCACCAACATATCAACGTTGTAGATTTTGTAAAGCGGATCATGAGTCAGTAGATTGCCCAGAATTCAATGGGAAAGCAGTAGACGATAGATGGAAGGTAGTCAAAGAAAGCAAACTGTGCTTCAACTGTCTAAGACCTACCAACAACAAACATTTCTCCAAAATCTGTCGTCAACCCAAGTGTTCAGTTATCAATTGTGGCCAACAACATCACAGGCTACTGCATGGCCAATCTCCAAAGGCCACACCCCAAGGTCCGATCAATACTACATTGAGTGGATTGGCTGCCACAAAACCTGCTGTATCTGTGAAGGAGACGCTCCTACAAACCGCATTGGCTAAGTTATCAGTAAATGGCCAAGAGGTCACAGTTCGTGTTCTGCTTGATTCTGGGAGTCAAAGAACCTATATACGTAAGAATGTTGCAGAATCTTTGGGCCTGCAAGGTCCCTCAGAGGTATTAAGCATAACAACACTATGTGGACAGACCAGTGAGACCAAGAGATTGCAGAGAGTCAGATTTGCCTTTCTCGCCTATCAAGGGCCACCCCATAGGAGCTGTTGAAATGGAAGCCCTTACCATCCCCAAGTTTTGTAACCCTTTAGGACCGGTTAAGTTACATTTTAAGAAGAACCCTCACCTAACGAACTTGAACCTTGCAGATTTGTATCCTCGTAAGTCAGTTGAAGTAGATGTTCTTATCGGTGCAGATCAGTACTATTCATTTGTGACTGGGATTTGTAAGAGAGGGAAGACAACGGATTCAATAGTAGCTGTGCAATCACACCTCGGTTGGATACTTACAGGGCCTGAGGAAGGCCACCCAAAGCCGCACACCGCGTCAATGGTAGCAACTGCAGAGAATAGCGGAGTCACTGCAAGTCTGCGTCGGTTCTGGGAGCTAGAGTCAATCGGCATTACTGAAAAGGAGAATCCAACTATGTCACAAGAAGAAGAGCATGCAATCTCTGACTTTAAGAAAGTACTGAAATTTGATGGCCACAACTATGAAGTCCAACTGCCGTGGAAGACAGATCACATAAAGTTAGAGAATAATTATCCACAAGTTGTAAAACGACTAGAAAGCACCGAGAGAAGGTTACGTTGAAACGTGAACCAGAGAAAGCTGAGGTTTACATGAATGTTATCAACCAATACATAGAGAAAGGCTTTGCAGAAGAGGTATCTGACCACAAACGAGAAGACATGAAGGTCCGGTACTTGCCACATCATGCTGTGTTTCGCAATGACAAGAAGACAACGAAGTGTAGAATCGTCTTCGATGCTTCAGCAAGAGATAAAGACGGCGTTTCTCTCAACGATTGTGTACTTCCTGGTCCTGCACTACAACCTAATCTTGCATCTGTTCTCATTCGTTTTCGTACACACAGAGTTGGTCTGATAGCAGATTTCGAGAAGATGTTTCTACAGGTAAAGCTTGAACGACAGGATCAAGATGTCCACCGGTACCTATGGAGAGACCTCAAGTCACATGAAGCACCTAAAGTCTACAGAATGCGGAGATTGACGTTTGGAGTGAACTCTAGTCCATTTCTCGCCATAGCAACAATGCACGCCCATGTCAACAAGTATGCTGAGACGTTCCCTAATGCTGCGAAGGAAATCCTACATAACATGTATGTAGATGATTGTTTAACGGGAGCTGACACAGACGAGTCTGCATTGATACTCCAACAGAAGATGACGGATATTATGAAGACTGCAGCATTCAACTTAACGAAATGGGCAAGTAACTCAAAGCTTGTTATGGATAGCACACATCCAGACAGGAGAGCATCGTCGCCATTAGTAGAGTTTGAATCAAGCGAGCCACTGAAGGCACTTGGAGTTTCATGGTGGTGGTGGAATGGACCCTCGTGGCTGTCTCTACCTCTTGAATCTCGTCTCATCCAGCAGCAGGATGAAGATGTGTCCGGCTGTGAAGAAGAGAGAAGAGTAGTCCATAGCTGTGTAGCTGCTGTAGTGAAGCCTTTAAACGATGTATCGCGCTATGGGACATGGATAAAGCTAATCCTAATACCTGTTTAGGGCCACGAAGCTGTTCAAGACTAAATCTACATCTTCCGTAACTGAGCTGTCAGCTGAGGAGTTAAAGCAGGCAGAGGTGCAGTGGTACAAGTGGGTACAACAGGAGGTGTATAAAGAAGACTATGCACGGTTGAAAGTTGGAGAAACCTTAGCCAGCAACAGCCGTCTTCTGAAGTTAGACCCTTATTACGACGAGATTGAACAGGTAATAAGAGTGGGTGGACGTTTACAGTTTGCAGACCTTCCCGAAGAGAACAAGCACCAAGTCATCCTTCCACATGGACATCTAGTAGTTAAAAAGATGGTACAATACGTACACAAACAGATGTTACATGCTGGACCAGAAACCATCCTAGCAAACCTGAGACAGACGATTTGGCTAACCCAAGGAAGACGAGAAGTCAAACGGATTATCAGAAGACGTGTAGCTTGCCAAAGACAGAGAGTTGGACCTTGTACGCAGAAGATGGGACCACTACCCGAAGAAAGAGTTACGCCCTCGTCACCATTTACGCATATTGGGATTGACTTTGCTGGACCCCTGTACGTGAAAGATGGCTCAAGCACAAAGAAAGCATATGAACACGTTCCAGAGCAACGCTGGATATTCCAAAGTACCTTTTTTTTGGCAGGATTTATTAAAATATGTTATAATTTTCCAAGTACCTACAAAGTGCTACAAAACTGGCAGAATTTTATTTGAAGAGTCGTTTCTGTCTAAAAAGTGGTGTTGCAAATTTGAGAGATAACTGAAATATCTAGACTGATCGCAAAGTACGGCTTGGAAATTTCCAAGTCACACCACAAGACCAAATCCAAAATGTGGCACGGAAATTTCCAAGTCACACCACAAGACCAAATCGTAAACGTGGCACGGAAATTTCCAAGTCGCACCACAAGACCAAATCCTAAATGTGGCACGGATATTTCCAAGTCACACCACAAGACCAAATCCAAAATGTGGCACGGAAATTTCCAAGTCACACCACAAGACCAAATCCAAAATGTGAGACGGAAATTTCCAAGTCACACCACAAGACCAAATCCTAAATGTGGCACGGAAATTTCCAAGTCACACCACAAGACCAATTCCAAAATGTGGCACGGAAATTTCCAAGTCACACCACGAGACCAAATACAAAATGTGGCACGGAAATTTCCAAGTCACACCACAAGACCAATTCCAAAATGTGGCACGGAAATTTCCAAGTCACACCACAAGACCAAATCCAAAATGTGGCACGGAAATTTCCAAGTCACACCACAAGACCAATTCCAAAATGTGGCACGGAAATTTCCAAGTCACACCACAAGACCAAATCCAAAATGTGGCATGGAAATTTCCAAGGCACACCACAACTGACCAAATCCAAAATGTGGCACGGAAATTTCCAAGTCACACCACAATACCAAATCCAAAATGTGAGACGGAAATTTCCAAGTCACACCACAAGACCAAATCCAAAATGTGGCACGGAAATTTCCAAGGCACACCACAAGACCAATTCCAAAATGTGGCATGGAAATTTCCAAGTCACACCACAAGACCAATTCCAAAATGTGGCACGGAAATTTCCAAGTCACACCACAACTGACCAAATCCAAAATGTGGCATGGAAATTTCCAAGTCACACCACAAGACCAAATCCTAAATGTGGCACGGAAATTTCCAAGTCACACCACAAGACCAAATCCTAAATGTGGTACGGAAATTTCCAAGTCACACCACAAGACCAATTCCAAAATGTGGCACGGAAATTTCCAAGTCACACCACAAGACCAATTCCAAAATGTGGCACGGAAATTTCCAAGTCACACCACTAGATCAGTAATTATTCCAAAATGTGGCATGGAAATTTCCAAGTCAATCTCTTGGTATTTAGATTTTATGTGCATTATTCTACACCATAGTTGCATGTGCAACATTGTCAAAGTGGGTTAGTCCAAAGTATGGCCTGGAAATTTCCAAATCACAGCACAACACAATGAAGCACACCAAATAACATCATGACTGGTCGTTTACTATCAAACGAAATATGTTGTACATCAGTAGAAACATCAGGTTTTATATCTTATTACTCTGCTTATTGCAAGCTCAAATGGGAACAACAGATCTCAACTTGCTTTACTAGAGAAAGAGTAAAGATTTTGTTGAGGCCAATTACATTATTTTATAACAAACGTTCATTTTCTGTGTTTCATATCATAATTATAGTCAAGCATCCCTTATTCTCCTTCATTCTGTTCCTCATCTTCCTCCAATAATTTATGTTCATCATTGTCCACCTCCGACTCTACAACTGTTTCAGCACATGCTGCTGCACCTTTGTCATCATCTTCATCATCAGAACCTCTTATCACTTCTTTGTTCTTGTCACTCTTCCTTGCAACAAGCAACTTTCTGATGTCCCTTAGCGTTGCCTTACTCTTGTTGAATGTGACACAGCTGTGACCTGCTTCCAGAGCAGCTATGGTAGGAGATCCTTGGATGGTTACAATAATATTAACATGAGTATTTTGAGCATCATATTTAAATAAGATCCTCCACTTTATAAATTAAAAGGGCCTCAACCTGGTTTCTGATGTGAATATCTATTCAAAGCTCTAAAACTAGGTGATTCTTTGCTTGAGTAATCTCAGCCAGGTGTTAACTGTGTGAAGATCAATTTGAGCATGCAAATGCAAAATTTCAAAAACGAACTAACATATTGGTAAACGGTTCTAAAATGCCACTGCAGAGCAGCTAGCTTTCTGCTGTTTACTTTTTGATTTATTTTAATTTTTCCTAATATATGAATTATTCATGAGTCATTAGCCAACCACCAACTCTCAATATTTGGTCACAATATGATGAACCTTGAAACCCTGTGAAGCACTTTCTAGAGTACTGTGAAATATTTCAAAGTACTGTTATAATTTTGTTCCCAGTATGATTTTACATTAAAAGAAATCAAGGAAGAAATAAAAATTAGTGTATGGAGTGCAGCTCGAACCATGATCCCAATTGCTAGTCCAAGTGCTGTCTTTTTGCCCACTATACCATAGACATATTTGTTAAAATCAATGACCAAGAGAAAATAACAATGACAAGCTTTCAAGCAATAATAATAATAATACAATAATATTATTGTACATGTATCAGTTGTTTCAATAACTTTTAAAGTAGGAGGTACTAAAGAAAAAGTAGGAGACTGGTTGAACCTGAGCCTCTAAGGTGGGTTTCAAATTGCAAAAGTACATGTAAGCATCAAAATCTTGAAAGTAGATGGATAAAATTGATGATTGCTGGTGCCTACATGTATTGAAATGACCAAATATTTGGCAAAATATTAGACAAGCAATACAATATGTTACTTCTTAATGATTTATGAACAATGGAATCGTTTGAAAATTTACTAAAAGGTCTGCAATTTGGAATTGACAGGATTTTAACCTACCCACAATCAATTCCAATGCTTGCATGGCTGTACCCCTGAGACATTAATTTATTGTTCATACTTTGAAATCACATAAAGTTCCCATTGTCAACCTTTAAATATTATGTATATAGTAAATGAATATTACTGTACCACATCCACTGCAGAGGTCGAGGATCCAAGAGTTTGGCTGTCCAAACAAGGTTATCAATTTTCTGTAAAATGCCTCAGTTGGCTTTGTGCCTGCATCTTCAAACAGATTTGCACTGTTTATTTTCCATCCAAATCGGGAAGAATGGCACATCACAAAGGGCTCTATCATAGCTGTCAGATGTGGAGACTCTGATAAGAACAGGAAATATACATTTTCTTTTAAAATTTAGCTTCCTTTAATAAATGAACATAAACTGTATGCAAACCCCTCCACTGAAAACAAGATAAGACGTCAGGTTAAACATTTGCATGAACTCAGCTGTTCAAAGCAAGCCAGGGTAATTTTACATCTAGGATATTGCTAAATCTGTAATATGGTTTTGTAATCTGTACAAATTTTAACCCCAGCTTAGTGAATTAGCCCCAGGGTGGTAGCATCTCACCCTTTGGTTGAACAACAAGGTTTTGCTCCAAAAAAGGTTAATCATCCTTCCTTTTAGATCTGTATAGTTTACATAAAAGCTCAAGAAAGTTACTTTAGTTAACTCATTGACTCATGGTTAAAAAATGGATCTGGTTTATTATTATATTCTGAGTAATAAATATTATTGATTTCTCTAGTACATGATACAACAAATTGTCAATCAATATGTTTACCTTTAATTACAGTTCTTGATGCATAAATATATGCCGTCTCACTAGTGTAGCTCTCTTTTTCTGCTGCCTCAGCAATCTGGTTCAGGCATCCACCCAAGACAGCCACATGAAATTGCCCAACACCGTTTTGAGCATTGATGGCCCTGAGGTTTCTTAATATCCCCCTGAATTTGTCAGGTTCCATGTCCTTGCAACAAAATATCAAATATCCAACATTATGGTAAACCAAATGACTACTTTATAGCAGAGCATCTGTCACATAACAAGCAATCAAAAACAATTACTGCATGGGGACCCATCTGACTGAATCCAAAATCCCTCACTGTGCATGCACCCCATCTCTAATATTTGAAGCAAATGTTCCCATTATGCGCATGCCTTGCTAGCTCAGATGGCATTGTGTGCACTTAACAATCATGAGGTTTGGGGTTTGAATCTCAAAGAGGACACTGATTCAAACACTTTTAGGTCCTTTCCTCATTTTGATTAAGAGCATGCAAATGTGCACTCTGTTTATGCACTCATTATTGACCAATCAGAATTCCATATATTCTGTTGAGTATATTTATTTATAAATGCTCCCTATTCCAGGTTTAGTTATAAAAGTTAGCTGTATGCCCATGCCATGTCACAGGGTTACTGTATGTGATAAATACCTTGGGCATAGTAATGAAGACCATGGAGGCTCCACTGAATTGGAGGACATCCTTTTTCAGTTGCCTGTGGTTAAGCTCGAGCAGGATATCCTTTTCGAGCAGGACAGCTTTTTGCGAGCCAAACTGCAGCTCATGTGTTGATGTCGTAGTCCCTCCAAGTGCCTCCCAGTTAAGGGCTTGTGCAATATAGCTGTTGAAGGGTGAACACTTCACATTCCTTCTAAAACCATTTAGATGTTCTTCAGACACCCAAGCTGGAAATCTGAAAGCAGAAAGAACATAAAACTCTATTGGTCATAACTAATAGATACAGAATGAGTAATCATGCTTTATTGACAAAGAACTTGCAAATTTGCATAAATCACTAATAAAAACATAAACTGGTCAAAGGATTGCTCCTCCCCTCCCCAATGGAGACTATTATGGTACCAGTATTCCCTGCATTAAGAAGAAAGCTTAAATGTTAATGGCAACATTAAAAAAAATTTGAAACTTTGAGCGCGTGCTGAGGTTGTTTGAATTGTGTCAACAGTGCACACAAACTAAAATTGAAAAATTTTCACTCGAATATTGATTATTTTTCTAAGGCTTTCATATTATTATATATTAACCAGAAATACAGGGAGGTCAAAGCTAGCATAAATTTATGTCAATCTCCCTCAGTAGAAAAACGTTGGTTTTGAGATACTTTTTGAAAATGTGTGCTGCTAAGGTCAAAGACATTAAACGCAAAATCAAGCTGATGCAGAATGATCTAGTCAAGTGACAGTTTAGAAAGGCCTTCCAATCCTTCTTGGGCCAAGGTTTCAATCCCAGCCACCTGGATTTTGCAGTGCAGGCGCATGAACAGCACATTTTCAGCCATGCTGTGTGTTGGGGTTCAGGTGCAAGGGAAACTGACAGTCATTCAATTTGTATTGTGTCAGTGGCTGCAAAAAATGTCCTCCAGTGGAGGGGATCGGGGGTGCATTGTGGTTGGCCATTCAAGGGATTGTAGTTGAAACAGCAAATTAACGCTCACTGCGCAGTAATAATTATACCTCTTAACAGCATCTGCCCATGACTGACATCCAGTAGCAGTCATAAAATGGCGCTGTACTTCCCTCACTTCTTTGATGCGCTTGGCCTCAAAATTCACATTGTCAAGTGTCATCTCCCCATCTTTTAAAGCAGAAAGGAGGATATGAATTTCCTCCTTTGTAATGTCCCCTCGTAAGGATTTAAATTTATAAAGGGGACAATTGGCTGTTCCTTTATTCAGGGAAGCAATAGTGGCTTTTTGCCCCTTGAGCTCAGTGGTGTGACTTGGAAATTTCCATGCCACATTTAGGATTTGGTCTTGTGGTGTGACTTGGAAATTTCCACGCCACATTTTGGAGTTGGTCTAGTGGTGTGACTTGGAAATTTCCGTGCCACATTTTGGAATTGGTCTTGTGGTGTGACTTGGAAATTTCCATGCCACATTTAGGATTTGGTCTAGTGGTGTGACTTGGAAATTTCCATGCCACAATTTGGATTTGGTGTTGTGGTGTGCCTTGGAAATTTCCGTGCCACATTTTGGAATTGGTCTTGTGGTGTGACTTGGAAATTTCCATGCCACATTTTGGATTTGGTCTTGTGGTGTGACTTGGAAATTTCCGTGCCACATTTAGGATTTGGTCTTGTGGTGTGACTTGGAAATTTCCGTGCCACATTTTGGAATTGGTGTAGTGGTGTGACTTGGAAATTTCCGTGCCACATTTTGGAATTGGTGTAGTGGTGTGACTTGGAAATTTCCGTGCCACATTTAGAATTTGGTGTTGTGGTGTGCCTTGGAAATTTCCGTGCCACATTTTGGATTTGGTCTTGTGGTGTGACTTGGAAATTTCCGTTCCACATTTTGGAATTCGTCTTGTGGTGTGACTTGGAAATTTCCATGCCACATTTTGGAATAATAATTTATTATTGGTCTAGTGGTGTGACATGGAAATTTCCATGCCACATTTTGAAATTGATCTTGGTGTGACTTGGAAATTTCCGTGCCACATTTTGGAGTTGGTCTAGTGGTGTGACTTGGAAATTTCCGTGCCACATTTAGGATTTGGTCTTGTGGTGTGACTTGGAAATTTCCGTGCCACATTTTGGAATTGGTGTAGTGGTGTGACTTGGAAATTTCCGTGCCACAATTTGGTGTGCCTTGGAAATTTCCGTGCCACATTTTGGAATTGGTCTTGTGGTGTGACTTGGAAATTTCCATGCCACATTTTGGATTTGGTCTTGTGGTGTGACTTGGAAATTTCCGTGCCACATTTTGGAATAATAATTTATTATTGGTCTAGTGGTGTGACTTGGAAATTTCCGTGCCACATTTTGGAATAATAATTTATTATTGGTCTTGTGGTGTGACTTGGAAATTTCCGTGCCACATTTTGGAATAATAATTTATTATTGGTCTAGTGGTGTGACTTGGAAATTTCCGTGCCACATTTTGGAATAATAATTTATTATTGGTCTAGTGGTGTGACTTGGAAATTTCCGTGCCACATTTTGGAATAATAATTTATTATTGGTCTTGTGGTGTGAATTGGAAATTTCCGTGCCACATTTTGGAGTTGGTCTAGTGGTGTGACTTGGAAATTTCCGTGCCACATTTAGGATTTGGTCTTGTGGTGTGACTTGGAAATTTCCGTGCCACATTTTGGAATTGGTGTAGTGGTGTGACTTGGAAATTTCCGTGCCACAATTTGGTGTTGTGGTGTGCCTTGGAAATTTCCGTGCCACATTTTGGAATTGGTCTTGTGGTGTGACTTGGAAATTTCCATGCCACATTTTGGATTTGGTCTTGTGGTGTGACTTGGAAATTTCCGTGCCACATTTAGGATTTGGTCTTGTGGTGTGACTTGGAAATTTCCGTGCCACATTTTGGAATTGGTGTAGTGGTGTGACTTGGAAATTTCCGTGCCACAATTTGGTGTTGTGGTGTGCCTTGGAAATTTCCGTGCCACATTTTGGAGTTGGTCTAGTGGTGTGACTTGGAAATTTCCGTGCCACAATTTGGATTTGGTGTTGTGGTGTGCCTTGGAAATTTCTGTGCCACATTTTGGAATTGGTCTTGTGGTGTGACTTGGAAATTTCCATGCCACATTTTGGATTTGGTCTTGTGGTGTGACTTGGAAATTTCCGTGCCACATTTTGGAATTCGGCTTGTGTTGTGACTTGGAAATTTCCATGCCACATTTTGGAATAATAATTTATTATTGGTCTAGTGGTGTGACTTGGAAATTTCCATGCCACATTTTGAAATTGGTCTTGTGGTGTGCCTTGGAAATTTCCGTGCCACATTTTGGATTTGGTCTTGTGGTGTGACTTGGAAATTTCCGTGCCACATTTTGAAATTGGTCTTGTGGTGTGACTTGGAAATTTCCGTGCCACAATTTGGTGTTGTGGTGTGCCTTGGAAATTTCCGTGCCACATTTTGGAATTGGTCTTGTGGTGTGCCTTGGAAATTTCCGTGCCACATTTTGGATTTGGTCTTGTGGTGTGACTTGGAAATTTCTGTGCCACATTTTGGATTTGGTCTTGTGGTGTGACTTGGAAATTTCCGTGCCACATTTTGGATTTGGTCTTGTGGTGTGACTTGGAAATTTCCATGCCACATTTTGGAATTGATCTTGGTGTGACTTGGAAATTTCCATGCCACACTTTGGAATAATAATTTATTATTGGTCTAGTGGTGTGACTTGGAAATTTCCGTGCCACATTTAGGATTTGGTCTTGTGGTGTGACTTGGAAATTTCAGTGCCACACTTTGGAATAATAATTTATTATTGGTCTAGTGGTGTGACTTGGAAATTTCCGTGCCACATTTAGGATTTGGTCTTGTGGTGTGACTTGGAAATTTCCGTGCCACATTTTGGAGTTGGTCTTGTGGTGTGACTTGGAAATTTCTGTGCCACATTTTGGATATGGTCTTGCGGTGTGACTTGTAAATTTCCAAGGAAATTAGGACTTTCTGGCAATTTAGATGGTCTGGACAATTTTTGGTACACATTGCTGAAATGAGGGGAGTTCTCTCTCGAAACACTGCACTTACAATTTTTTTCGCAAATGTTGATATTTCTGACACAAAAATTTGAAATTTACATCAACAGTTTAATTAATTATTTAGTTTTTTTCCAACTGCCGGTGATTTGTGCATTTTTGGAAATTATGTGGTGATTTCTTATTATCTTAGATACCAATCATTTGGGAATATATTCTATTTATCCAATAGTTTTTCTGTACTCATTTAAGACATAGTTAGAAAAATGGGCATTGCAGAAAATTTTACCATTTTCAGAAGACCAAGAGTATTTATTATCAGTTTTTGTTGAATATTTCCAAATTGAGCAACTTTGGAATATCCAGCGTTGCACTGGAACGTGTTTATGTATGTGTGTTTACGTGTGCGTCATCTTGTATGGTTCACCTGGAGCTCACAAATAACCTGACGACGGATGAGTTCCTACAAGCCTTTAGTCGTATGACAAGTCGCAGAGGTCTATGTGATACGGTATGGTCGGACAATGCTAAGAACTTCAAGGCTGCGAGTAACGAAATCAAGAAGATGTATGACAACCACATCACACAGAGCCAATCTGTGTGGGACACGCTGGATCAAGATCGAATCAAGTCTGTGATATCATCGAAGGGGATCAAGTGGAAATTCATTACAGAACGCTCGCCATGGAGAGGAGGCTGGTGGGAAAGGATCTGTAGAGCACTGAAGGAACCATTGCGCAAGGTACTTGGAAAAGCACTTCTTACCTTTACCGAGCTGAACACGCTACTTGTCAAAATAGAAGGTGTCATCAATTCCAGACCACTGACTGAAGTGAGTGATGATCATAGGGATATATCACCGATAACACCTGCGCATCTCACCATTGATAGATCACTTAATAGTTTACCCGATGCCCAAAAAGAAGGTTTAGAGGACTCCAGCAGAAGAGTCATGCAGAGGTATCTATATTTGTAGAAATTACTGAATCATTACTGGAGGCGTTGGGAGAAAGAATACTGCATCAGTTGACTGTGCGAGCGAAGTGGCACAAGGAAGAACCTCCCCTACGAGTAGGAGAAATTGTACTAGTCTCCGAAGATAATGTGTCTCGTGGAAAGTGGCCGTTGGCTAGAGTTGAAGAAGTCCACCCTGGAAGGGATGGCCTTGTACGAACTGCGACGGTAAGAACAGAGAAGAGTACCCTCAACAGACCTGTGCAACGTTTGCACAGATTGGAGATAGATGCAGCAGCCGCACACACTAGATCCAAAGATGTTCCTGTACATGGTGGGGAGAAGCTGAAACCAAACGTTGCACCCGTTCAGAATGTTTCAAGAGCAAAGCGCAAGACGAGTGTTGTCCCCCATGAACGAGGACAAGGTGGGGAGGATGTAACAGCCCATAGTAGGTACGCCCGTTCAGGAAGAGCCGTGAAAGTACCTAAGAAACTAGACATGTAATAGTGTAACGGGTTACCTGTGGTTTACATTTGTATCCCTCCCTTGTGAGGAGAGTTTTGTACCACCAGCCACGTTGTATGTCGTAGTCAAGTAAAGTTGAGTTTATAAACCAAAGAAGCCGTGTTATTTCTCAACAGTAACATACTCCTGACTAATTTTCACGGTTTCAAGTCTCCTAGAAACTTCACCAAAATTTGAAGCAGTAATCCTGAGTCGTCTTTGTGCCTTCCAATCTTCAGATTGTGACTGCCCCCTGGTGACTTTCTCAATTTCATCGATCTTATCCTCATTTATAGACAAGTGTTCCAATAGTTCCTTTTCTATATTTGTTAGCACTTCAGGCTGTTTATATAATTCATCTCTTTGCAAAGGGAACTTAGGATGATTTACAGCTGTGTTGCATGGGGGGAGGGGGCACTGTTGCTCTAAGAACTGAATCAATGTTACAATTTACTTTGAAATTTGCTTCAGTAAATGCAAGCTGGTAACTTGAATATGAGCCTACTGCACTTTTTCCAAATTTGGTATATTTAAAGCACACGTGGATCACTTGTGGGAACATTTAACACCTGTACCAAACCCATTGTATTGTTTATGTTGCTTAAAGTAGATTTCAGTGCCATTTGCTTTACATAATCAGGCTTAACAGTCCTTCTAGCTTCATACAGTAAACTTTTGACACCATCTCTTGATCTTACTTCATCTAATTTTGTTTTAGACAAAGTTACTTCCATTAGTGGCTGTGGCCAAATCTTACTGCCTGCCCTGCGCCTGTGATGCCAGACTTGAAAAGATGAAGTACATGCTTTGTGGTTTTTTAGTGTCTCTTTGTTGAGACAGATCACTAACACCCTTGCAATTATACAAAGACAGTTTAAAAAACATAAACATGAGGGCTAAGACGTGGTTGCAGAACCCCACTTTACCGGCCACACATGAGCATGTGGCATGAACAACATTTCCAGTCACCAGACGCAAGGCCATTTTTAAGGAATGAGGCGGTTCGTTTTTTCTAAAGCTGTGATAACATCCTTTCACAAAAAAGTGGTCATTATTACTGTTAACTGTAATGTTTTCTAAATATTGATTCTTCAGAAACGTTTTGGCTTTACTTAGATTTGTTGGCACACTGACACTGTGATTCTGCCCTACGTGGTTGTTGGCTTTCCCACTCTTTGCAATGTGCTGATCCATCTCTGGTCTCGTAAACATAGGCATTCCATCCAATTTTGTAGTCCAGTCATCGGCAGGGAATATAATATTTGATGTGGAAAATAGCTGCGCTCTGGCTTTTTTGTCCTCGCGATTCCACTTCCGTTTTGTATAAATTTGGGCTTTATTGGGGTCAACCTGATGTTTTGATCCTTCCATTCGATCAAACAGAAATGTTTTCCCCATTCTCACTGATGTCTTATAGAACGAGTTTGACATAAAAAGTAGTTGGAAATGTTAGTAATAATGACTTAACGGCACTAACCTTTTCACAAGCTGAGCCTTTGTTTTCATGCCTTTCGCACGATCCCCTCTACACCGTAACCAGAACTTCAGTTCTTCGGTCTTTAGCTTTGCCGGATTTCTTCCATTTAATGCTACTCCAGGAGTATCCTCCTTAGTCAAAATGATATCCTGAATATCAGCCATATTTTCTAACTCTCGGGGAAAAAAAATCTACTTATTCCAACTCTCTCGAAAAACAAACTCGCTTCAAAACTCGCGCGAAATTCCCGCCTAATGACCTTCTTGACATCGACTTCCGCCTAACTACCGCCCCAACACCCCGTGTTATTTTAGTTGTATTGCAGTCTGCAACGACTAATTTTGAATAAACAAATAACTAAAACTTATTTAAGCACATCTTACATTTCCATAAATGACCAAAGGAGGCAAGGATGAGTTCAAAAAGAACACTGATGTAAGTCGATTTAAAAATCGATATTTCCGCTGCTCTGGGAATTTCGTTCCGGGCTAGAACATAATTCAAAAACCATCAGATTTTCACACATGCGCAGTACCGTGACACAACGCCTTTAAGCCATAAGTACGATATACGGTGACCTGGAAGCGAAAGTTTGTTTTCCTGTGTGCGACTTTTGTTTTCTATCCGGCGACTTTTTGTGTTCGCGATCTTTTTTCTGTTGGCGACTTTCTTTTGTCCGCGTGTAATTTGGGTGTTAGTAACCATGTAAGTTTTATAACATCCAACTTCAAAGTCAAACAAAACGATGTTTAATCCGGTTATATAAATTATGCCAGTGTAAACAGGGAATGGTTAAATGCCCAACTAAAAGGTGCTCAGTTAATTTTAGCACAATTTTAAAATTCGACTATTGGAGAGACGGATGTTTTTACTTCTCATGCCAATTTGGGCAAAATTTAACAAAATGCGAAGAAGTTTTAAGCAGAACAAAGTTACCTTTTTTTGGCTAAAACTAAAGCCGAGAATAAGGCCCATAAAAAGAGTCAGTTATATTGCTTAAAAATGAGTAAAGTACGTCTATGCTATAATTTGCCTTTTTCCGCAATGAAATGACACTTCGAACCTTTGTCGAGATCAGTGGCTGGGGGAGGCAGTGGTTGGGGGAGGCAGTTAAAAAAAAGGTTAAAATTTTAACCCAGAACTTGGACCATTTGAGGCCAAATCTCAATTCATTAGATGTTCAACTTATATTTTTTTACACTTACGACAATACTAAATGTTATAGTTCCTCTGGAGTTGAAAAGCAGAAAAGCATTAATCAATACTAATTAAATGTTATACAGGTACAAAACAATTAAGGGATTTGCACTTCTCGATGGGCAGTGGCACCACATCTGCGTGACGTGGGAGAATACCGCTGGCAACTGGGAATTCTCTATCGACGGCACCATTGCAGATCAGGGAACTGGGTTCAGTACTGGATTTGTTTACAGACAAGGCGATGTAGTACTTGGTCAAGACTCGGATAAGTACCCAGCAGGGGGATTTACGAAAGTACAAAGTTTTAACGGAAACCTGACGAGTGTGAATATTTGGGATCATGTCCTCCCTGATATGAAAATTTCGAATCTTGCTAAGGAATGCCCGTCAGGAGAGGGGAACGTCATGAATTGGGCAGATTTTATTACTGGAATTCATGGAGCCATCGAAGTGAAATGTCCCGCACAATGTAGAGGTTGAATTGTAAAACGCTGTTTTTGTTCTAAAAAATCACAGGAGTATAAAACTTGTGTCGATAAAAAAGGCTAAGTATTGATCCGATCACACATACTAATAAATAACGTAATTGTAACATAAGTCAACCTCACCATTGATATTTTGAGCCATTACTTGAAATCTAGTCGAACGATTTTTTTCAAACAACTGGAAACTATTCAAACGTATGACACATGCACAGTGCACATTTGATCAAAATCCCTTGGGTGGAAGTTGGCGAAAAAATTGGGTTATGAATTTTTAACCTTACTAACGTTGTCAACGTTGAAAGGACCACAGCTTTCTGTCAATAGAAGTAATTAGAATTACTAAATCTTGATGCTAAATAAAATTGTGCTAGCGCTAGCAAAAACAGAACAAAATAGTTGTGAATATTTCTTTCGAGAGAGTAAAAATTCGAAAAATGGCGAAAATCTACAAATTTCAGCTCTTCTAAGAATAATACACCATATCCTATTGCTGAAAAATATATATATAATTGGAAATATGATTTTTCAACGAGAAGCACACCAGAGCCGAGGGTTTGGCTTGTGCTTAGTTTATATCTAGAGCGGCCACGGCTGACTCAGTAACGGAATCAAAAGTCGAAAATTTATCATAATGCATGCACATATTTAAAGAAATTAGTTATCCCTTGTACCCCCTGGTCATTATTTCTCGAAGTTTGACGTTGTTAGTTACGTTGTAACAATAAATTGATATATGTTGGCAAACCTATATGGAAGAAAAATGGGGGTCATCATTTTCGTTTCGGAGACATTTTACAAATTTAGCTCCAAACAGACTTTTTCCGAGAAAGCTGGGGCGAGTTTCGTAACATTTTCTTACTAAAAAGTCGCCCAAACGAACTTATTTTTAATTGCCAACGTTAAATAAGTGTTAAAATATGTAAGATTCAGTAATATACCCAAACAAAAAAAATGGTACAGGTCTATATAGGATTTTACATTTCACCAACATGCGCAGTATATATGCGCATAACAAAACAAGGGAATCACCTTAAGTTAATTATGCACCTGAAGAACGCGCTCGAGGACAGACCCAAGATTTTTTAAACTCGAAGTTCCAGTATAAAAGGGTAAGCCCCTCCTCTTTTCACGCATGGCGAACTTGAAATTTGAGCAGTGAAGAACCTAGGCGAGTGGGCTGTTAAAATGAGAAATTTTGAGGGTTTTAAATTACACAAACCATCAAAAAGTGAACATAGGGAAGATAGTTGTTTATTAAAGACTACGTGGTATTTTATGATTGTTTATGAATTGTGTAGCCCTTACTCTGCAGTTTAACATTGATGTGTTTGATGTGAATTTCGCACGATGTCCGAGCAATCAGTAGGGAGCACTCAAGCGGAGCATCACGAAGATGTTCACTCGACAACGGTCGAGTGACAACTGAAAGTGTCAGTGGCCGGCCATGGCCCTTTTATACCGAAACTTCCTGTTTAGGATACTTCATTCCGATGCATTACGTCTTCTAATTAATCTATGTAAGAGTTTACGGCCCTCGGGATGTATGGATGAATGCCGAGGTTCGAGGTATTTATCTGACATATTTCATTGTTATTCGATAACCTTTATTTCACTAACATTACAGTGAATTTCAATATGAAGACCTGATTAGGTATTCAAGAGCCTTTATATAGCTCATTAGATATTCAAGGTCTTTATATCATATAAATACCTTCATATAAAAGTCTTGAATATCTAATGAGCAATATAGGTTGTCGAATAACAATAGAAAATGTGTCAAAAATAAAATAATGACTTCTATTGATTTTTCATCATGGATGGCATGTCAGGTAGTGCCCGTGGGGGAGGGGGCATGAATGCACCTTACAGAAAAAGGTGGCGCCTTTTACTTTTTCCCACAATTCTTTGCGAGCGAAAAACTGTAAATCCATCATAAAATTGCATTAGAGATTTTAAATCTTAAAAACAAGCCATTACAAGTGCTTTTGCCAATACACTGTCATTGAATTTCTACGTGTTATTTTTCTATTTTATTAGGTTCGCAAAGGTTGTGACAGGAGGCCATTACCCAGTCCATAGGTACTATATCTGTGAGTTAGAATATTTACACCTTGGGCTATTCATAGATTTTTCCACACGAAAAATGTGTTTCCTACAACGTCCGCCTAAGAAAAGAAATTGGAAATAAAAACAACGGCGGAGAAAATAGCCTGTACCGTTCGTCCATGCGTTCAGTGTTCACACTCTAGCAAAATAAATATTAACAATAACTGAGGCACATTGCGTATAAAACAATGGAACCTGGTTGTATAAATAGCTCCAGGTGTACATACGCCAACTAAAAGATATAGTTTGAGAGATGGATGCTCCGGGTAATGGGCTCCTGATAGACAAGTTCGCGGTAGATTCCGACATTTTGAAAAGGATGCAAACATCGCGCGAAATACAGTGTTTGTATGGGAATCGATGGGAATCCGATGCCAAATAAAATCGGTAAAATCGAATTTATGAAATTTTCGTCAGATACAAACTTAATATGCCAGGTAAAAGATTAATATATCGAAATTTGAGGGATGTAGCTGTGCTGGGAAGCGTGCAATCGTGTTTTCAGTTTTCCATACATTCTCTGTAAAATTTCACGCGGAATTCGACTCGATACGCCATTGCATGAATTGAAAGGCCTTGCCGAATTAAGCTCTCCGAAACGTTTAGTGCGATATTATCATCTTTCTCGGTTATCTAGTCAATTATTTTGCAAATAAGCCAACGTTTTAAACCCGCTAAGAGACGAGTTCTGTTGATGACGTCACGTTGTATTCTCGTCCTAGTCCCCGAAGGTGCGCGGAAATTATTCTACATTTGGATGTTTAGTCGCTAAAAAAATTGTGAAAACATTTTTATTTAAAAAAATCTGTTTTTTTTCTCTACCTTTTAAAGTCTAAGCTTTAAAAAAAAAGCATAATTGGCCAGGGCTAATATACACTTTAATGCTGCATGTCCTTCAGGCCTCCATAAATTCTAAAAGCCTTGAACTCTAGTGTTTTCCCCAAAGAAACTTTCTGTCATACTTCTTTGGAAGACAATAGCTGAGTAAATAAATGAGCCCTTACTATTATAGGCAGGAAGGAGCCTATAACAAGAAGCGTCCATATCTCCTATATAGATGTCACAGCGTTTTCACAAGTTGGGCTATTTTTATATCATTTTTGCCGCCAATTAAGAGGGTTCCACCAGTGGCGGAACAAACTGCCTCATTAGCCACTTTTGTTATACCAACAACATGGCTGCTACGCTTTTGTGATTTTATCCCATTAGGAATGATTGCAACCAGAAGTCCATAACCAGAAGTGTCCATCTGGTTTTGGGGTGGCGGCCCATCAGTTTACAGAGTAGTCTATTTTTAGAAATGCTAATCTCAAATTTCGCGGGGGGAAAACAATGGCGGACATTGGCTCAGATGCGAGAGTTAGGACTCCGGGGGGGCACTAATGTATACGACGTAAATGAGATGTGCGGCGGTACGAGGTACAGGTTTGCAATTTGAGCCCAATTTGGCAAACCGAGTCTTGTTTTGGAGCAAATCAACTATCAATTCGGGTTGATTTTCATAAAGTTCATGGAAATTCCGGTTAATAAAAACACCTTCACTACATTATATTTTGCAAACTGGGTCGGGCTCTGAAGACGACACCTCGCATACCTCCCTTTATTATGCAAGCGGTGCCCCCCTGGTTTGAAGCTCAATACATACAGGTCGCCAAGCGGTGCTACAAACTACAAAGCTTCAAGTGACCAGTTGACTAGCGACAAGTATAAAAGTTTGAATCAATGATAATGAATGAAAACGGAACCGAAAATTCACATTCATCTCGCTGAAAAACTGGCCACGAGCAACTGACATTATACAAGGACAAAATTAAGTTTACTTTAATTTTTTTATTGAATTGTTATGTTTTTAATCCATTGAAATCCTAAGAAACTCGGTCGCATGTGACCCGTTGCCGCGTGAGGCAGTTGATTCAAATCTTGTTCAAGTTGCCTGAAGAAAAAAACCCTTGCTTGTACTAATTCAGTTAAGAACTGGAATTTCATTTCCAACTGCGATATAGTTGCGGTTCAGTTTTCGATTGTAAAGTTTATTCTTGGAGATGTATAACAGTGTCTTTCTAATAAAACAGCAAAGTGACAACTGTTTCATTGTTTTATTGTGTTTGATGAACCACAGGAACTGCCTGAAATCAAACTTCGCTTTTTGCTAGTGTTCAGTGTACCAGAAATTGACTTTTTTCACAGGTTATAGCTATTTTATCTCAGCTCCAGTCGATTATTATTAGCCTTGCTTGGAGATTTGCCGGGCTGTTCTTTTATCTGCCAATCGCAAATTTATACTTACAGGATTTTCAAATTTTCACTTGAGCTGAAACTCAAAGAAGTAAACAAACTCGGTGCACTTGACTCTTGAGAGAACATCTGGTTGTCTTTTTCAGTAAATTTCTTAGGTCATATTATAATCAAATAATAGCATGATTTGTACGTGATATTTATCACTTGCTGTATTTATGCCAAATATCACTACAAAAATCTGCATGGACTTATGCATACTAATGACCTTTCCTGGACATGTGGTGTTCACTAGTTCTTGCAAGTTATAAATGAGAAATAGCTGATCATCAGAAGTTTCTACACTGCCTTGTCCGCCAAATTGTGTCGCTTATAATATTACAAACAAAGGAATCGCTGTCTTAGCCAATCAGGTGCTGCTGATAAAATTTCGAAGAATATGATTGGCTGCGAGATGGCGGGAAAATCTTTCTATAAATAGACTACTCTGTAAACTGATGGGCCAAACCCTATAGTGGGAGATGGACACTTCTGGTTATGGACTTCTGTTGCAACCCAAGAATAGCGGGAAACCTTTCTAAAATAACCTAACTTGTGAAAACGCTGTGACATAGGCCTAGTATGCGGGATGGACGCTCCTAGTTATGTTCTCTAGTTATAGGTCAGTTGACATTTCCATGGCAACAAGGACTACATTTTTTGGGGGAGGGGGGCGGGAGGCGGGGGGATGTTAGGGCTCTTTTCAGTGTAGAAATATAGCTAATGATCAGTTTCAAAATCTCGGGAGGTGAAATATACTGACCAAGATCGGGGAGGGGGGGGAGGGGGCATCCATATAAAAGTGACAGGGGTGCTCGTCGGAAATTTTAAAAGGAACCCGTAAAAGGTACCAGAAACTCGTACTGTGGACGTGGCTCTAATTTGTTTTACCCCTAATGATGTACCGATCCCAAAACACAAAATTAATTGACATTTGATCCAAGTGCAATGGACTGTAAAAATACCAAGACGCGAAGCCTGGTCAAGATATCATTAATACCATAATTTTATTTCCTGACAAGTAGTATAATACCACAACTGTGGACGTTTCAAATTGAACACCCTAAGTGGTACTAAACAACGCATTTTAACTCCTATAAGGTACAATGAGCATGCCCGTCAGTGCCATAAAGGAAGTCATCCCCACCCCTCGAGACCAAGATATGTGATGATGGACTTCCTTTAGGAGTCACACTCTCACATAAGCATCTGTAAGTTTGTTATTACAAAACGATATAACTAACGGCACAAATGATCTTTGAATACACATGTTATATGAGTTAGATGATAAGTTTTGTGTAAACATTGTGATACGATTATCGTGAAGCTGATTTTGCATGAATGTGTGAAAAATGGACGGTCCATGTTTAGTACGATCGATAAAGTATTTTTGGCTTTCAATCAATCCCGATAGATTCTTTCGTTTACGTCAACCAAGGTGACGGCCATGTTGGTTGAACTAACACGAGAAACTAACGAGGAATCTTTTGTTTTCGTCAACCAAGATCAGGCGGCCATGTGGGTTGAACTAACACGAGAAGCCTTTTGTTTATGTCAACCAAGATTGCGGCGATGACGTCACGTGAGATTGAAAAATTCCATGACATGCGTTATCGTCTTATGGTCTCTTTTACCCATGATGTAATATTTTCCAATTTCAAGTCTTTGAGGATTCTTATTGCTTTACGTCTCTATCGGTTTTTCTTCGAGTATTCTGGTTCTCTTGTTCTTCAATAAAGCTATCGACCGTCCCGGCTCAGTAAAGAAACAAACCTTTCACTTTGTTCAGCCATGTTTGAATGAAACCTCAAAGCCCGCACCTTTGTTGGATGGACATAAATTCTGATACGATATTTTTTCACAAGTGAAATTTCGTCGTTCGCGCTTGTGATTGGACGTACGATGTTTTCACACTGGTGAATAAACATCGTCCACGCTTCTTATTGGCAGTTGACAATCTGCATATCATTGATATGCACAGCTTTTTCAGTGGGTAAATCTCAGTATCTATTATTATACATGTATAATACACTTAACATCTCCAATGTACAAATTAAGGAATTGTTGTTTCAATTGTTGTTAATTAGTTAAGAAACTGATACATAACATGTATAGTATTAACTTTCGTTGAAGGCATTTGATGACCTTTAGCTGATGAATCATCTTAAACCAATTAGCATTAGGATTATAATTAAAGTGCATAAAAGCCCTAGCCAGTTATCATTGACAAAGTTCTCAACCATGAATGTCACGTGTATGGGCTTTAATAGGCCGGTGAAATCACTAGTGTTTGTTCAGATTTCCAATCCTAGCAATATATCTATTTCTTAATAGGCTTTATGTGTGATGATGCCATGCTTTTGTCATTACCACTCACTTTTGTGTTGAGAGAAAATGTTGTGCCAAAGTGAAGCTTCGTGGTGACATAGTTAATAGAGGTTGATGGTTAGGAAACAAAGGCGCTGTGATTTATGTTGCAAGGGGGTAAAACAAAAGATTGTGCACGGTCATGGCTCATTAGCGTCCCTTGGACGACTGAACCCACACGTTTCTATTGGCCGATTTGATTAATATATTCCAATTCTATTGTGTTTTGTGTACGGTTGACTGAAAGCGAACAAAGACATACAAAGAAGGTCGCTGGGTTTCATATCCATCTCTATTAACTATGGTGGTGATCACAAAATGGTATTCATCATGCAAAATGCTATTTGCATATTCATTGACTCTAAGTAATACGTCAAAGTGGAAAATAAAATGTTTACCATTTTCGTTTATTAAGAAATCACATTTGAATGACGTCATTTAAGTCAAAAGCCAATTCGAGTTCATTTTGCTCTGTTTTTATGTCAGCTCCACTTATTAAAATATATTACAATATAATTGAAAGGATCAAATGTCTGACGCCTGAAAACAACTGACCAAAATAAACCAATCCAATGTCTGGACTCAATTCATCTTCAACTCATTAGCATAATGCTAAATGACGGCATTTCAAGGATTTCTAATGCATTTTAAAGAATGTAATATGACGACCATAAATCGCCCCAGAATGGTTGAACAAAATTTAAAAAGACTTTACTGCACCCAAATCCACGATTTCTGTCTAGACTTATAAGCACTTTAAAGTGCATATAAACCCTGGCTAATTATATTTCTTACGAAGAGACTAGAGGCCATAGACAAGGGATTCCGGAATAAAAAGTTAAGTTGATTTGATTTATTTGTCATGGTGTATTGGCCGTTCAAAGTTGCGCAAAAACGTGTCTTGGGTTGCCTGTGGACGAAAATCTAGCGCGCTTTACAAAATTGGCACTGGATCTAGTTTGACGTCATCAACAGAACACGCTCGATGCGCCATTGTATGAAAGGCCTTACCGAATTAAGCTCTCCGAAACGTTTAGCGTGATATTATAATCTTTTTCGGTTATCTATTCAATCATTTTGCAAATAAGCCAACGTTTAAAACCCGCGAAGTGACGAGTTCCGTCGATGACGTCACGTTTTATTCTCCTCCTAGTCAACGAAGGTGCGCGGAAATTATTCTACATTTGGAAGTTTAGTCGCTAAAAAAATAATGAGAACATTTTTATTTAAAAATCAGATTTTTTTCTCTACCTTTTAAGGTCTAAGCTAAAAAAAAAAGCATAATTGGCCAGGGCTTATATGCACTTTAAGGAAACAATCTTGAATATTTCATTTGTACACATGTACAATTTGACAATTCTGTGAATAAATCACTAAATAGTAGAACCTCTTGTCCACAGACTGGTTATTTATCGTTTAATTGTTTTAAGAACGTTTATCCCGCGGTTACGTAAACTGGTTGTCGTAGCAACTGACAAAAGAAACAGTGGCTCACTTTCTACAGCTTAGGGGGAAAGTCTTCTTTCAAAATCCGTAAAGCATCGACTTGGAGTGAACTGAAATATTAGTTTTCATCCTCGGTTCACAAAAGGATGTCCAGGAGTTTGAAACTAAAACAATATTTCACTTTATTACATTTCAGTTATTTCTTTTTCTTTGGTCTTTGTCAGTATATCTGCAATGGCTGCGAATGAGATACAAAGTTACATCCAGATACCTTTATTACAAATTCAGCCTGATATTATTAAAGTAGTGTTTACAACACTCACGCGAATGATGTACTTGTGAAATAAATCTATAATGTGAAATTGATGGAAAACGTCAGCTCTATAGTTTATATGAAGGTCATGCGCAAAGTGCACAAAAACAGGTCCCACATTGATTAGACAGTCTCTATGCATCAATACAGAAGTTTCACCCAACTGGGGTAGAATTCAGTGATCGGTGGTGAGACTACGCCGCAACAGACACCAGCATAGTATATTAATTCATCATCGAGTATTGCCATTAATGAGGTATATGGAAGCGCAACTCCTCCTTTCGCAGAACCGCCCCCAGAAGTAATAACGCCGCTAATCCGACTTCACATTTGAAATTATACTAGTAGCCCTTCCATACCGTATCTCTATCAGTAAAGAACCGACATCATATACTGAAACATACAAGCGAAATACCTGGAAAAGCTCCCAGCAACTGTTCAATTTCTTTTAAAATCGTCTCCACAGTATAATATTTGCATGTTTCTAATAATCATGCATATATCCGCTAGCTTCGTCGCTGGTTAAAAATAACAGTCAAACTCTGCGCGCTTAATGGTACAGCACTCATGCAACAGTACTCGGCAAAAATGTGCACATCTACTATGTTCGTATACTGTAATTCGGGATTCTATTGCCAACCGAGGGATCAATCAAAATTCTCTAAGTGGATCTCGGAATTGCAACTGAGATAAACAGATCGCTGTTTCTTGGAGGACAATACGACATTCATAGTGGGAATCATTCTGTAGCTCCCTCCTGAATAAGGGGATCACAATCATACCAATCCAATACAAGCAAATCCAAATATACTTACGAACGGACATTAGAAAAAAAACTTTATCAAATTCTTATCCGATTTGCACAACGTAACAAAAGGTTGAAAACACCATCTATCCGACAATAAAATCAACAAGGATGCTGGGGTCCCCGCTCAGGAAAGAGCAACTGCCCACACCCGAAAACGGAACGTCCACAGGCAGCCCAGATAAAAGGCTAACCCATGCGAGTTGCTAGTTGTTTTTTATCTTCGGTAGGGTAATACCCGAGGCAAGATATGAAATAAGACGAAAACCCATGCAGTGTGATGGAAACGAATACAATCCCTAGTTGTCACTTGACGTCACCAAAAACCTAAATTCTAAACTACAAGTCCTACAAAGCGAGTGCTGGATTTGAATTATAAAATAACCCAACGGAAACTCGCGCGCTGATTGCTTGAAATCGTGTTTATATGCCGTCTATAGACATGGAAATTCGCTGGCATCTCGCCGTGATGGCACGCGATTGTGAATGAAATAAAAATGGCAAACGCTAAGGAAGAATGTTTTCACCAAACATTGACTTTTAATGTAATTTTAATCAGTAAAACTGACAGAGATAGTTTAACAAAAACAACCGACATAAGTCAAATTTGCTAATGAGTGGCTAACCATGCATCCAGGTCCGTGCTTGAATTTATTAAATATTGACCTAACTTCCGTGATTAAATTGCTGTTAATGTAACATGGTTACGCTCTTTGCCTTTGCCCTCAGGGCCTTCCCCCGGCGGTGTGTATTTATGTTCCCGCGAGACAATGTCCGGCCTGTCGTTACCCAAACGACCCGCTTCATGGCTTAAAAAGATTCCAATGGAAAGTCCCAGTTGCACAAGGCCACTGCCCCAACATGGGTCAACATGCCCTGTTTGGAGACTGGCATGCTGCTCTTGGCCGTGGATTTAGGGAAACCCGGCCTGCAGCTTCACAAGCCGTTAAGCAATATCTGAAGCTAAGACTTTTACAGCGGAACTGCTCCAAGCCGCAGTCACCCCAAACAAGCCTCCCCACTTTTCCTTAATAAGCTCTTACTATAGTCTCGCTCGACACATCGAGCGTCAGATGGCTCCCCCTGACATCTCATCTTTAGCCTTATTTGCATGCGTACTCGAGAGATGCCGCTTTCTTCAAGACGCTTTTCTTTAGTGGAGACAGGGCCAATGACCTTAGTGTAGTGAAGACTCAAGAAATTCTGCGATTTCCCCAGGACGACGAGCTTCTATTCAACCGTATTTGGGGCAAGACGCTAAGGGATGGCTCTGCCAACTTCTTTGGTATCCGCCGCTTTCCTAACGCCGTTCTGTGCCCGGTTTAGGCTGTTGAGACATACATAGCCGTCGCAGCCGAGTTGGGGTTGTACATATCTCAGGGATTCCTCTTCCGGCCTACCACGCCACAGATCAAGCTTGGATAAGCAGCTATCCAGTTGTACCATGCAGTCTCGTCTGAGGCTTTATCTACGCGAGGCAGCTATTGGCGAAAGTGAAACATTACATAGCTTTCGCGCGGGGGCAGCTATCACCCTTGCTCTGTTCGGCGCGCAGTTGGCCGATGTCATGAGCCACGTTGTTTGGCAAAATCCCCGCACGGCCTTGTACTACATGAAGCTGGCCCAAGTATTGCAAGTGTTAGTTTTTCCCAGGTCCCTCTGCTGCTATGCGTGTATATAAGCTTGCCTTAAAGGGGCCTTTTTGCCTTTCGCGGGCGCGATTTCTCCCACTCTTATGAAGCGAGCATGAAAGGACTGATGGGATAATACTATCCACTACAGTACAAGCTATGTTAATTGGTTGAAAAAGTCGATACTAAAACACAATACGAAGGCTTGCGAACAGTAATTTTATGCAATTATGGGCAAACAAACTATAAATAGAACATTGTTGTGTATTGGCTCTCAACCGAACACGGTCACGACCTCGATTTTATAGTAGTGTAGAAGGCGGCTCTAATAGCTTAAAACAGAGGAAAAGAATAAAAATAAAACTGAGAAAGGAGAAAAAGAAGTAAAATAAATAAATTTGTGCCTTATGTAGGACTCGAACTCCGGTCGTTGGATCAAAAGCGCATGATGTAAACCACTTTACCATAGAACCGTCTTTGAAATACCGCTCTCAAAATAAGGTATATATGTATGAGGTCTGAGCCAGTGAACTTTGGATAACAAGCCGTTTCTACATCGATTCCGATTGGTAGGTGAAACAATGGCACAGCGGAGTGTCAAATTCACTGGGTAGGGGACGGTCTACTTTTTGTCGCCTCGTTGCAGGCGAGATCGAATTGAACATCCGCGAAACTCGAAAACTGCAAACTACGTGGCATTTTTCTCCCGTTAAAGTAAACCAGTGAAAGGGAAGCTGAGTGTGGTGAAGGACCTGTGTTTGCGCAACCGTTATTTGAAGGAATTTTGGCGATGTACGGGATTTTTGTGAGAATTCGATCGAGGCGATTTTTTGCAGCTGATCGGCGGCTGATCGGCGTAGAGTTTGCTACCTTCCCAATAATTATACTAAAGGAAGGAAAATTCCTGTAACTCCCTCATAATTGAACGGAATGTCTTGAAAATTTACAGAAAATGAAAGGAACGCACAAGAGACAGATAAGAATATTTTGAAGATTTATTAAATTTTATTTTAGAGCATACGGGCATTCGAACTAAAACTCCATACATCTGGAAAATAACCGTTTTACGCATAATGAGCCTGGGGTACCTGTTGTTTAAACAGTACAAACTCCGGCAAAACTGTGTTGAAGTCCTGAACGCTGAGCTGTATATAATCGTGTGCAAATATGCAACATTTGCCGTACATAGCCAAAGTATTGAGCTTGTAGTTCCATGTCAGTTGTAGTTGGTCAAACTGCGAAAATCGTAAGTTGTAGTTCGAAGAGTGTTTGATGATTCCCGTTCAGTTCGGTGACAATCAATCTTCAATAAAGTCAGGCACTTTTGGATCTAAAACCGATGAAAACAACTGAAGTAGCTGAAATCTTGTTCGACAAGTCTGGTTTGCCAAAACTGGCCATTTTGAGTTGGTTTCTTCATGTTTTGGCTTTAGTTAGTCCGCCATCTTGAAATATACAACCACAAGAGGGACTGGGTCTAAGTTTACGTCAGAATGACGTTTTAGGACTCGATCAGACTCGATCTAGTAATTATTTTCATCGCAGTACCACAGGTAGCCCACTAAAAACCACAGGTAGTTCACTTTCAAGTATATCAACTATATAACATTTCAAAATCCCCAGCATTAGCAAAATCCATCTATCTATGTACAATTTTACATTTGGCAATTGCAAATGCATGTTTACCGAATCCGTGGCCGCCATGTTGGATCGATTTCTGCTAGGCCTTCTGGTAACAGTGAGCGGTGACGTCACAAGCCAGTACAAATCACAGGGATCCCATTAACCCACTGAGACTAAATAGCAGCCAGAAGGCCTTGGGACAAGGCTGACTGCTCATATAAAATTCTTACTTGGCTGAAAAGGATTATGATCTTTCGACGGTGTTGTTTCAATAGTATTGAAGAGATTAAAACAACTGAGTTAGGGGATGATTCACGTGTGATAACGATGCGGAAAGCATCGAGTAGACACTGTTCAATCCCTTTACAAATTGAAGTTAGGTTTTTCATGTGTCTGTCCTAATATCGACGATCATTTTCGTCATATTATGGTCAAAATTGTGGGGCGTCTTCGGCGAGTGGGTCGATCCATAGCTATTTTTAATTTGGCCATGTTATGACGAAAGTCATCGTCAATATTAGGATTGAGGCACAAAAAACTATCTTCATTTTATTTACAACAACAGACAATGGAAAATGTTGGCGACTTTGGCTTTTCACAACAAAGCGCGTGCCATGTCAGCATTATGGTCTGTCTTCTTATTGCCGATAAAAATTAGCCAATCAGAGAGCAAAACAATTTTGGAAAATATGATTTGCATGAGATAATTAATCAAAGAAAAGTATTTCGGCCGGTTCTCACATCTTTTCTGTTGGAGACTTAATTCTCAGCAGAAACCTTGAGAAACGTTTCTAGTTTATGTTCTTTTTGCTTTTCAATTCATATATTCCTGTCCTTCGGTATTTTTCCTCTCCAAGAGTTGCTTTTCAGAGTGAGGAAACACTTTTTAAAGCAACTGGCAGCACTGAGTGAAACTTTAGCCATTTCGCCCGTCACCTTGTGGCGTGCACGACATAGACAAACAAATAAACAACAAATGAAAAGTATTTTGGTGTTTTAAAACCTTTTCCCCGGTGGACGCACGTACCATTCTAAATGTTATTGTTTTCTTTTTATTATATTTCCAACAAGATGATTACCAACCGGTAAGCACCCCCGATTTAATTCATGCGAAACTCTGTACGGTCCAATTGACTTCTTTAGGGGATCGAATTAGTGCAACAGCTCAGTTTTTTTATTTGCTGTCTAAATTTCTAAAGTCAGTTGAATGATGTTTACAACCTCTCTGAATGGCTTATGAAAATTGCTAATTATACCGCCACTTTGAATTGAAGAACTTGTAGGAAATTTGAGAAAACAAACTATAAGCCTTTTAATGTTGTCCGATCTTATGTAAATATTTAATATACCATAGTTATTCAAACAGCCATGCATATATGCATTCATAAGTGACACTCTTAAAACATATCTGTTAAAACCCGAATTCTTAATATAAAGCCCTGAGGTTTCTGAGTCATATTTCTAAATTGCTTTTCAATTCAGATATTGCTAGTAGTGTTTATCATTTTCCTAGAATTTGTAGCGTCACGTAAAATAAACATCACAATCCTTTAAATTAAGAAGATAATCGGTCACCAGCCATCGTATCAGTAAACAGGTATTAGCGTCACGTAAAATAAACATCACAATCCTTTAAATTAAGAAGATAATCGGTCACCAGCCATCGTATCAGTAAACAGGTTCAGCGTCACGTAAAATAAACATCACAATCCTTTAAATTAAGAAGATAATCGGTCACCAGCCATCGTATCAGTAAACAGGTATTAGCGTCACGTAAAATAAACATCACAATCCTTTAAATTAAGAAGATAATCGGTCACCAGCCATCGTATCAGTAAACAGGTATTAGCGTCACGTAAAATAAACATCACAATCCTTTAAATTAAGAAGATAATCGGTCACCAGCCATCGTATCAGTAAACAGGTATTAGCGTCACGTAAAATAAACATCACAATCCTTTAAATTAAGAAGATAATCGGTCACCAGCCATCGTATCAGTAAACAGGTATTAGCGTCACGTAAAATAAACATCACAATCCTTTAAATTAAGAAGATAATCGGTCACCAGCCATCGTATCAGTAAACAGGTATTAGCGTCACGTAAAATAAACATCACAATCCTTTAAATTAAGAAGATAATCGGTCACCAGCCATCGTATCAGTAAACAGGTATTAGCGTCACGTAAAATAAACATCACAATCCTTTAAATTAAGAAGATAATCGGTCACCAGCCATCGTATCAGTAAACAGGTATTAGCGTCACGTAAAATAAACATCACAATCCTTTAAATTAAGAAGATAATCGGTCACCAGCCATCGTATCAGTAAACAGGTATTAGCGTCACGTAAAATAAACATCACAATCCTTTAAATTAAGAAGATAATCGGTCACCAGCCATCGTATCAGTAAACAGGTATTAGCGTCACGTAAAATAAACATCACAATCCTTTAAATTAAGAAGATAATCGGTCACCAGCCATCGTATCAGTAAACAGGTATTAGCGTCACGTAAAATAAACATCACAATCCTTTAAATTAAGAAGATAATCGGTCACCAGCCATCGTATCAGTAAACAGGTATTAGCGTCACGTAAAATAAACATCACAATCCTTTAAATTAAGAAGATAATCGGTCACCAGCCATCGTATCAGTAAACAGGTATTAGCGTCACGTAAAATAAACATCACAATCCTTTAAATTAAGAAGATAATCGGTTACCAGGCATCGTATCAGTAAACAGGTATTAGCGTCACGTAAAATAAACATCACAATCCTTTAAATTAAGAAGATAATCGGTTACCAGCCATCGTTTTTTGGTTAACTTTCCGCTTTTTGAAAATGTTCGTGGTCAAGTTAATCCTCATCCTTGCTCAACTATCTTTCGGTTTTCAATCAATCTTCGCTGACGAAGAAGGTATGACAATGAATTGTATCTCTTAGCTTAAAGAAAAGACTTCTTAAGCATAATTACTACTATTTTAATGCGCAACAGTGAAAAGAGAAGGCAAACTGATAGCTGGCAATCATTACAACAATTGCAAAGAGCCTATAAATTTGAGTATTAAAGCACGTCGGGGTTTGAAACAAGTCAGCCTACAGATAAATTCTCTTTTTAAGATCAATATTTTGGACTCAATAGATTCTATTTAGGCGGACAACAACTGTTTGATATTGCATTTGTTTATTAATGCCGACAACGTGCATGTAAGCCAAAGCTAGCCAACCACCAAATGATATTAAACTTTCTCACGGCAAAAGTGACAAAAATAACTACTCGATTATGCTTTCAAGGCATACTGGGGTTTGTATATATTGTCACTGCCTCGCCTTCTACGGCTCGTTTTAGAGTGCTGGTATTAGAGGGAAGCTAGGCTCTGACTAAAACGTCATTAAGTGATTTTTCTTTCTTGTAAGATACAATCGATGGATCTGAAAATATCCTGTTAAGGTTTTGATAGTTAGCAATAAAATGGCAGTGTTTGATAAGAATATTTTTAAGATTCGGAGTAGCCGGCGCTGTGTTAGCGCAAGATGAGTCAGTGAACGGGACATTTGAGTAAGTTTCAACTCTGGCTCTATTTTCGTTTCTAGAAAATACATTGGATGAGTTGAATGATTTCAACAAGTTCTTTGAACTTGGCTTGGATGGTACCAATGTCATGGAATTGGCTGGTGTGTTTCTGGCATAGTTCGGTTTGGTCGCCCTGTGGTTAGATCTGTTGGTGGCGTATCGTATCTGCTGATGAGCTATTAGCTTCGGCTGGTCAGGAGAGTGTGTTTTCAGCTGGCTGTTGAGGCTGTTTATAGTCTCGGTATCTGTGCTGATGTTTCGATCTTGTTGTTTGACCATAAGATGCAGAAGATTTTGTTGGGCCTTGCGGCAGATCTTGTTCATTTCAGCTTGAAACTCGCTGTCCTGTCTCATGTGCGGCTGTGGCCGGTACTGGAAACCGTAGGGACAGGTGGATTTGCTGGTGTGTTCCCGCATGACTAGCATGGAGTTTTCTGTTTAGTCCGTCTGGTTTCGAGGCTGGCAATCTTGTTTCTGATATTACGGAAAACCTCTGTGCTCTTGAGACGCTTAGAGGGTGGCTGGGATGAGGGGATCTCAACTTCGGTATCAGAGGGTTGTTGTCTCTTAGTAGGGGACTTGATAGGTGAGATGGATCGCAGCAGTATCTGCAAAGCTGTCTGTCATCTCTGCTAGAATGGCAGCGATTTCGCTGTCGGATTGGCTGTTGGTACGGCCATAGAGTTCCGAAGAGAACTATTGTAAGCTTGTAGCAAGACCGGTTTCGGAGAACTAATGAGTTTTCCTTTGTCAGTTGCTTTATAAGCGTGGTGGTGTGCTCGTGGTGCACATGCCCCCGTAAGTGCTTTCTCTACGCTCATACTAGGCTAACGGACTTTTTCTTCCTAGTCCACAACGCCCGTTCTCTGCTGGTTCACAATAATTAATCCAATACATTTTGCTTCTAAGCGAAAACGATCCTACGACCACCGGTCTAATTAATTCGACCTCATTAACTCTTTGTCGTCCGATCGTGTGTGAGCTCAATTGGTGAAATCCTGAGTGCTACTCAACCCTCCCCCCTCAGTTCAAGTTTGGCTAGCCCGGGGCAGTTAAATGCTGCTGACCTTTTAAGCCGAGGGCTCAAACTTTCTCCACAATGCCATTCGGGTGAATTCTACGAACTGGTTGACGGTAGGTATTGCAACTTCTGTAGGGTTTCCAATGAAATGTGCTCAGTCTAATTTTGGAGAAAAATGCCACTGTCAGAGAGCTTGAGGACATCATTAAGTCTGAGGATGGCTGAAAAGTACTTGGTTTGCTTTTAGTAGGCTTTGTGAGGAGATTTCACCGGGTTTTTCCGTTGTGTTTGTGCTTTCAGACACAGAAAAAAATATTAAATGAAATCCTTGAAATCCTGCAGTTGGCAGTCTTTTCCCCCTGCTCAACATATTAGGATGTGTTTTGTCACTTTAAAGCAACGGCTTGAGTCCAAATCACCGCTCTTGGTTGTAGGGGTAAAAGACTTCTAAAAAAAACCTACCGGAGTCCCAGAGGGGGGACTCCTTGTGGGTTTTTTGTCCATTACCCAGCATGCAATTGGAGGTGGGAGCAGGAAAATGTGGTCGAGTGAAATGCAGTGCAAACATCGGCGTGGTTCACCGTCGCTTGGTGTGTTTTGTGAAAACAAACCTGCTGGTTGGAAAGATTAAACAAGGTGCTCTAACGACTGAGTGGTTATTTTGTGTTTGCTCTTGATTTCAAGTGCCGATTTTCAGCTCCTCGAAATTCGTGAAAATCGAAGAAACGAAACAATCGCCAAAACAAATGAGCTTTTCTCCATAGTGAAAGAGTCGAGCGATCCCTGTTATAGCTCTGACTTTAAAGCCATACATCCCTTCGCATAATATCGCAACATCGTCTTTCCAGCATGTCTAGACGTGATGCAATAATTTTTCTAGTAACGGACTCATGCGTCTCCTATTTACAGGCTCGGACGGTAAAGAGTTAAAGGACAACTGAACCCTAAATCAATCCGACGACTATGCAAACTTGTTTTCAAGAGAAATACGTTCTGCTATTTTATTTCTTTGTAGTGAACGTCTAAAAAGAGGAAATACGTTTTGAAGGTCGAGAAATAGCCAATTCTCCGCTTATAAAGCTCGTTTGTGTGGCGGCTCAATTCGGTGCTTTTTTTCCCGTATCGTACGTCAGTAGTAGGAAGAGAGGAGAATTAGCCCTTTTTTGGTGAGCTATGTTAATTTTTGGTGAGCGTATGGTGAGCTCTCATTAAAGTGTTGCGTTATTCATGAATTCGGATGACGTCACAGTTCTATTTTGTTGGGCTCATGACTAAAATGCGGCGTACGCCGCATTTTGCGAAGTACCTGATCAGAATTGCGGCGTATGCATAAATTAAAGTTGCGCTCTCGTTGAAGTGGTGGGCTCGTGACTAAAATGCGGCGTACTAGATCAATAAAATTATTATTTCTGTGAAAGAGGTCATCGATCTATTCGGGCATGTTTGGGCAAAGCTTGAGCGGCTATAAAACCAGAACCTGTTTCTCTTAGTGAGTACAACCCAAAGTGTAAAACCAGAACCTGTGTCTCCGAGTCAGTACAACCCAAAGTATAAAACCAGGAAACTCCAACCACAAGATGGCAAGGAAACCTATATCAGAAGACACTATTTGCATCGATGAAGTTGAAGTTGTCGAAAGAAACAGAGCATTTCACACGATATCAAGTACAATACATTTGGTGTATGCTGCACTCTGTGAAAAACCAATCTATGCCGAGAAAGAAAGACAATGTGAAACAGATCACCCAAATAAAAAAAAAGCAGACAAAGTGTGGGAGATTGTGAACGCTGTTTGCTACATGTTGAACATACGAATAAAAACAAACCACCAGATAAATTAAACAAAGTTTATTCAATCTCAAAAACACCAATTTACAGTTCGTTTTCCTTATAGTCGCGGAGTTGATAACTTTCTTATTTCTCAGTTCTTGGGTTGATATAATGTACCGTGTTACCAGATTACACTGATTTATGTTTCATTGATTTTTTTCTTGTTGACAAATGCTGCTTACTGATTGCTTATATTAAAACGAGGACAAGAGGACGAATATTTTTAAAGACATTTATTAATAGAAATCGACTTAATAAAACTTATTTCTAAAAGGTACAAATGTATTGTTCATCCCTTACGGGAACACTCTGTTGTTTTTGGAATTGTTTATTCAATAAGAAAAAGCGGGACGAGAGGCGACAAAAGGGATGAAAAGGATGAACGGAGATAGCTATATCCGATCGTGGACACGTCTCTTGTCAGTAAACCCTTTCATCCCTTTTGTCGACTTTCGTCCCTCTTTTTTTCGTTTTGAAATAAAAAAAAGAGGGATAAAAAAAGAAAAAACCGGGACGAGAGGCGACAAAAGGGATGAAAAGGATGAACGGAGATAACTATATCCGAACGTGGACACGTCTCTTGTCAGTAAACCCTTTCATCCCTTTTGTCGCCTTTCGTCCCTCTTTTTTTCGTTTTGAAATAAAAAAAGAGGGATAAAACGAAAAAAAGAGGGACGAAAGGCGACATAATAATTTTATTGATCTAGTACGCCGCATTTTAGTCATGAGCCCACCACTTCAACGAGAGCGCAACTTTAATTTATGCATACGCCGTAATTCTGATCAGGTACTTCGCAAAATGCGGCGTATGCCGCATTTTAGTCATGAGCCCAAGACAATAGGACTGTGACGTCATCCGAATTCATGAATAACGCAACACTTTAATGAGAGTTCACCATGCGCTCACCAAATATTAACATAGCTCACCAAAAAAAGGGCTAATTCGCATCTCTTCCTACTACTTACGTCATGCATACCAAGGAAAAACAACCACACCTTCAGCACAAAGAAAGCACAATAGTGCGCAATTATGAGTCGTTACTCCATCTATTCAAAGCCGAAAACAACATGACAAAACTAATTTATTCTCAAGATTACAGGAATTGAGCCGTCTGTACTTAGCGGCGATTGGGAGGAAGATTTGCAGATTTTCTTTCCTTTGACGCAAAACACAGTAAATGAATTTTGGTATGGGTCTTTTCATGTTTAGATCTACTCATTGAGCTAACGTTGATTTTAGGCTTCAGTTATCCTTTAACATTCGCAACCATTGATCCTCGTCGTTCACGCACCGTGAACACAAACAGTGGTTTACCCGGATCGAAATCTACCAATAGAAGCACACAATATTTGACCAATCGCATCGGACTTAAGGTGTTACCTATAGCATATAAAAAGGGATACTCTACGACTAGTTGGTCACATTCCAGCTCTCAACCCCACGAGCACACCACCACGCTTATAAAGCAACTGACGAAGGAAAACTCATTAGTTCTCCGAAACCGGTGTTACTACAAGCTTACAATAGTTCTCTTCGGAACTCTATGGCCGTACCAACAGCCAATCCGACAGCGAAATCGCTGCCATTCTAGCAGAGATGACAGACAGCTTTGCAGATACTGCTGCGATCCATCTCACCTATCAAGTCCCCTACTCTAAGAGGCAACAACCCTCTGATACCGAAGATGAGATCCCCTCATCCCAGCCACCCTCTAAGCGTCTCAAGACCACAGAGGTTTTCCGTAATATCAGAAACAAGATTGCCAGCCTCGAAACCAGACGGGCTAAACAGAAAAATCCCTCGGCTGCTAGTCCTGCGGTAACACACCAGCAAATCCACCTGTCCCTACGGTCTCCAGTACCGGCCACAGCCGCACATGAGACAGGACATCGAGCTTCAAGCTGAAATGAAGTAGATCTGCCGCAAGGCCCAACAAAATCTTCTGCATCTTATGGTCAAACAACAAGATCGAAACATCAGCACAGATACCGAGACTTTAAACAGCCTCAACAGCCAGCTGAAAACACACTCTCCTGACTAGTCGAAGCTAATAGCTCATCAGCAGATAGGATACGCCACCAACAGGGCGACCAAACCGAACTATGCCAGAAACACACCAGCCAATTCCATGACATTGGTACCATCCAAGCCAAGTTCAAAGAACTTGTTGAAATCATTCAACTCATCCAATGTATTTTCTAGAAACGAAAATAAAGCCAGAGTTGAAACTTACTCAAATGTCCCGTTCACTGACTCATCTTGCACTAACACAGCGCCGGCTACTCCGAATCTTAAAAATATTCTTATCAAACACTGACATTTTATTGCTAACTATCAAAACCATAACAGGATATTTTCAGATCCACCGATTGTATCTTACAAGAAGGAAAAATCACTTAATGACTTTTAAGTCAGAGCCTAACTTCCCTCTAATACCAGCACTCTAAAACGAGCCGTAGAAGGCGTGGCAGTGACAATATTTACAAACTGTGGGAAATTTGAGACAATTTTGATGAAGGATGGCAAAGATTGGAGTGGATGAAAAATACTGCTTTTAAGAGAAATTTTAAGCAACTTGAAATCGGGTCACTGTAACCGGAAATCAATTCGCATGATATTTCATTCACAATATATATATTTCTCTTCTATCTCAGGCTGTTATTTTTGTAGAAACTAATAAAGGCTAAATTCGATTGGAATAGACCCTTTAACTATAAAAAGTATCGAACAGTTTCAGTTAGGATCCAAACCCTGTATACAAGAAAACGATGAGAAGTCGGTTCTATCATGTTCTTGTGGACGGACCCTGAAAACGATCGTGGGGACCTTGAAGTACTTTCATTCCATTTTCAGTGAAACGAAAATACCAACTTTTGAAAACGTACTGATGTGGAAAGAGCCTAAGACAATTGATATCCTAGTTCTCCTAGTTATAAACTCCGGCAGTTTATACGACAATAATTTTGGACACGCGGCACTCCTAAATTTGGTCCGCGGGCCAATGTTTTTCGGCACAGCACCCTTATTTTGGTCGTGTAAATGGAAATGTGCCGGGTACGCGTGTCTGAGAATCTAGAGGTGCTGAGGTAGTCTGGAGTGTCGTGCCCAAAATGCGTGTCCTGTAAACCGGGAGATAGTTATCTTGGATTAATTCATAAATCATCGTTGTAGTCACTGTCACAGAGTAACATTTTTATACTATTTTAGAAATAGCAAAGAGACTCCAGGAATAAAAGAAATAACGAGGAATAATTAAAGTGCACCTAACCCCTTTTGCGATTTTTATACCAATGAATCTTTGAACGGTTTTGAGTATTTCTGCGAGGAATTATTGACTTACAAAGAATATTCTATGTTCTAGACTTGTATGAAATGGTGAAAATTTGACCTTTCTTGACCCATGACCGTGTAAGAAAAAGCCTGGGTCGATTCTGGATCTTATGTCATCTAATTCATTCAACTTTGCAATAAGTTGAATAAATATTTAGCATTTGTCTAAAATAACTACTAACAACTCACAGACTGTATATATTCTCTATATATCGATGTTGTTGTGATAGAATGGCGCCATGGAGAATAATTCATTAATGGAGTGACGTAAGATCCAGAATCGACCCAGGCTATTTCTTACGCGGTCATGGGTCAGGATAGGTCAAATAATTTTCACCATTTCAAACAAGCCTAGAACCTAGAATATTCTCTGTAAGCCAAAAAAGTATTCGCAGAAGTACTCAAAACGTTTCAAAGATTCATATGTATAAAAATTGCAAAAGGGGTTAGGTGCACTTTAAATATAGAAATGGAAGTTTAAAGTGCATATGAGCACAATAGTAATCTATATATTGCCACTGTAGTCTTGCTTCACCATGGCCTGTGGACTCTGTGATAGAGTTATGTGAAATGCGAGTCCAAGTGTCAAGGTAGCGAGGCCTCACACGGCCGATGAACAACGAGGGAGGGATAGGGAGGGGTAAAGGCGCAAATACAAATCTCCCTAACGCAAAACCTGCCCAGCCTTCGCTGTGGCCCATGCAGATGCCGATGGTCAAACTCCTGCAGCGCCAGCAGCTTAACCGACTACCTTGTATTTCAATTGTTACGTCGATGACATACCCATAGTTACGCATGACTGCACTGGGAATAGGTGTTGCATGTCCTGGAGATTGTAGCCCTTGTGTTCACGTTGCCACACCAAGCCGTTTTCACACGAATGTGACTAAAGATTCCTAAACAATGGTTATTCAAACTGGACGCCATTTATGCAGTGGGCCTCAGTACTGACCACTTTAGGAACGAGTAGGGGGATGGGGCGAGCTCGGTTTCGCAAAGGTGCTTGGGATCGTCACTGGGAACAGTTAATTGCGATATTTGTCATGTTTCTTTGTATTCTGCAATTAGGGTGTCCCCAGTAACGATCCCAAGCACTTTGAAAAACCGAACTCGCGCCATCCCCCTACTCGTTTCTAAAGTGGGCTACTGTGAAATTAGATTCCTTGCATTCTTGAATGTGAGAATTTGAGAGAATAATCCGGTAAGGAGAGCCCATCCTCGTATCAGTATTTGACGAACTTCCCATTAGTGTTTATTACCTCAGCCCATACAGATATAAATATGCCTTGACTTATTGCAAAGCGGAAGACCCCGCATAAATTTACTTTGTCATGAGTTGCTTTGCAAAAAGGAAAAATATGCAATTTCCTATTACTGTTCAAATTAAATTCTCACTTGGGTTAAAATGACTATGATATTTACGCTATGTTGTTTATACAGTTTAATTGAATAGATCAAGACCAGCATAGCCGGTGCAGCTTTCCGACTTGCATAGCATGATGGGAATCGTAATTTCATGGGAAACATACCGAGTTTTATCAAATTATAGCGTTGTTGCTGGGAAATCAACCACATTAAAGGACAAATATGGATTTGTAATATTTAATTTTATCATTTTAATCGTTCATTTTATTTCTGTCAGTGACGTCATACCATTAATTTATTATCATTTAAGACTCGTGTCGCACAGTGAATTGGCAGTCTCCAGTCCCAAATAAGGCATTCACTGGTCATGTTATCAAGACCCTCACCGTTAACAACCCAGGCTCCTGCGAGATTCAGTGCTACCTCGAACCTGAGTGCACGTCGTGTAACTTTAAACATGATTCACTGAACTGCGAGCTGAGTTCTTCTAACGATGAAGTGCATCCAAGTGCTCTGGTGAATTGCACTGACTGTGTTTACCGTGCAATCGAGGTATTGTGTTATTCCATTTGTTTGACTGGGATTAGGCCAAGGTTTCTTAGATAGCGAGATATCACTTTATGTAAATAACGTGTGCCTAAGAATTACGTGACTTCTTGAAAACAGCCTCAGCTATGCTCTGTTCTCTTTTACAACCCGACACGAATTATACACCTGAGAAAAACTCGAGAAATTAAGAGCAAAAGTCGAATATGTGTGAGTGGAGAAATATAACGCAGATAGTTGTCTAATTCATTGTCACACTTGTCACATAATACTGATAACATAGAAACCTAGTACAGTATAACTAATATACAATTATCTATGTTTATTTGCGTTTACGTTTACGTTTACATTTACATCATTATCATCTACATATACATGTACTTATTAAATATTTTTCTGATATTTATTTTAAATGGGTTGTAACTAACAGGACTATAGCTTATTTGGACTTCAAGTCTTTGTCTCTGCCTATAAAGCTATTAAATAAAATAAAATAAAAATAAAATGCCACACTTGTCATATAATACCAGAAACATATAAGAAACGCGTAACGCCCATACTTCGCTTTAGTACCATGCTCTGGATTATTCAACTAAGAAAAATGACCATATATGGAATAAAATGTCACGCTTGTCACCTAATACTGATAACATAGATATCTATTGTAATATAACTGTCGCGCTTTTCTCGTGACGTCATGACAATTAAAAGATCAGCGTCATGTAACGCGCTTTAGCGGTTTTTGACGCTTGTCACAACTTTCCCTCAGTACACCGTTATGAGATATGTCACACATGCCTTTGTATTCTAGGATCTCTGTATCGGAGCCAAGTGCCCATCCCGTAACATGACCTGTCATTCAGGATTCGGTGGCGTTAAAGGCTATCGTTGTGTCTGTCAGAAGTGTTACAAAGGCGACACCTGTAACATAGGTAACACAACGGTGCTATTTTATAAATTCGTGGATGCGCGCAAGCGCAGAAACGAGTTATTGGGATAGGTGAAATCGTGTCACTCACTAAACTATAGCTCGCTCACTCATTCACTCACTAAGGTGTTAGCACGCGAGAGAGCCTGAAAGGGGCTTGATTATTGCAAAGTGATATTCGAGTTATTAAATATTTGCATATTCATCAATCAATGTTTGAATTCACGTGCCTAAAATGTTCGATTCCAGGTCTCCATCGCCGGTTTCCCCTTCATTATTGTCTAGTTCGCTTCTGTTTATATATACATATATACCTAGATCGCATCCTTCTTATCCATGTGGGAGATGTTGCATTTGTATTTATTCACTGCTGATACTGACGTAAAAGTCCGATTACACCACGCTAAATAAACGGGTTGTTGGGTCACCGATGGTCTTTTCCGTTAAGATCGATTTGCATCTTTGTGAAAAGCTTGTATCTTCTTTCTTGATACCTACCGGCTGAATTAAAAGATTGATTGGGTGTTTTTTTCGCAATTTGGGAGCCTTTTAAAAAAGTTAATTATGCGGCGAACTTTAGGGCTGTTGGCGAGCTTCGCCTTACTAATCCATGAAGATGAAACCGGATATGATTGGGTCAAATAATAAGCAGGGAAGTTTCCGGCTTGGGTTAAATTGCATTCCCCTGATTCGACCATTTCTTCGATATCCTTTTAAACGAATGCCTTGCTCGCAGGGTATTAAAAGGGAAATACGTGTGGTAACTATCTACAAAATATATCGGGACCGTCGGGAATGAAGAACCATTAAACCAGCAAGGTGGACGGCTGGAAAATCATACGACTATTTTATTTGATCTGTCGACAACATGAGTATACACTTTGGTGACTCAAGGTTGCTTAGTTTACATTAATAATTTACTTCTGTTCGAGGCTCTTCACTCAGATAATTGCCAAATACGACTTCTAAAACCCGATCTGAATATTCCGTGTTTTTCATCTGAAGAAACTAGTAATATAATCTCGCATGACCCATGGCCAAGTTGAACCATTAACGTATTTTAAAAGCGATAAGTAACCTGATCGCGGTTCTGAATATTATCAGTGGCCTATAATAGTAGTAAAGATAATCTCTGTCTGTTTTCCAGGGTTAACGCTCTTGTTCTAATTGACTTATGATTTATTTTAAACTGAAGCAATTGAATCCAGCCTTTACTTAAAGAAGGGCTAACTGAATGAAATGTGTGTGCATGTATTTATTGTGATCACATAAAAAACACGAATTCTCCCAAACATAACAACTGATTAACAATTAGACTACGAGCTCGAAGTTTCTGTCGGCTGATAGTCTAATTCTTTTAGTATAAACATACTGTTCACAAACAAATAACTTTTCAGCTTTAAAGAGGTCAAGTTGAAGATTGTTTCAGATACATTTTTGTTGCATGTAAAACTTCCCATCTTCAGTTTCACCACATGGCCAAGAACTGCTCACAGAAAGCGAGATTGAAAAGATTTCGCTGTTAATTTTGCTTGTTTGTGCTCCATTGGCATAAGCGAATATATTTTCTGTCTGATCTTGATAAAGTCAATGCTTATCTCACTTGCCTCCACTCGCTGATAAATTTTCTTACATTGGCAATGTTGAATTTTTAGTAACCTCGTTCCCGCGTAACCTCGTTTCCGTTCAGGACGAACCTATCGTCGCTCCTGTTTTGGTCAAAATCGGGAAACTGCAGATATAACAAACATTGTCATTGGACATTCGCTACTCATTGTCCTATCACATTCGCTACTCACTGTCTATCACAGATTATAGTTCACCACAAAATTTTGCCGCGCGCTCATTGGCCAGGAGCGATCACGTGACGTGATAGTTGTCGTCCTCGGAGGCAAACTATCAGTCGAAAGTGCCCGCTGAGCACGAAAGACAATTTTGTGTTGAACAATAACGACAAATAGACTGTGTTTGTCTCGGAACTATCGGCTGATAGTTTCCCTTGGAAATTTGATGTTCTTAAAAATAGCATATAAGCCTCGAACTTCGTTCTCGGGCTTATATTTGTTTTAAGAACCTCAAATTTCCGCGGGCAACTATCAGCCGAAAGTTCCGATGGACACACTCTATTTGTATAATAGGTTATGAGTAGAGGAGCCAATCAGATCGCTGGATTTGCAATAGAATACTGATTTATTACTCTCAGTGACCAGCTATAACCAGAGCTGTACCACAAGTGTTCATTTAACTCGGATTGCCAAATAATAAAAAATGTCGACCCGGATTGCGAAATAGTTTTGCACATCCTCAGTACCGTCATAAACATCCGGGGTCTCCATCCCGGGGAACGAAGTCCAATTATAAGTATATACGTCTGCACTAATCGTATACTGAGATAGTATGCGAAAACGGACGCCTTTATCATGAGAACGAGGTTAGTCAGTCCACAGTTGGCTTATTTTGTAAAACCCGGTGGGGCCGAACATCCCCCTATTCGATAATTTGTAGGTGGGTAAATAATATTGGGTAAAACTCTTGTCACCATTCTTCATAAAATTTCGCATATAACATTGGAGCATTGTGAAAACAATTTTACTGGCAATTCCGTGAGAATAAAATATGGGGGGAAATATTTTTGTGACGTCATAATCGATGGCGTTTCCTTTACGTAGGGGATTTGATAGACCTATATGGGAAGGCTTCAATACTGAAAACCGTTTGTCGCTACGAGATAAATTAGCTGATATATGTTTTTTTTAAAGGGTGATCGATTGAGGTAAAACCTGCTTTAAGCAAGAGATGAATAAAAAAATAAAAATATGTTCATGTTTGTTGCTCATATCAAAATCATTGCACACAGAAGAGGACATTTGGTATTGATCATCGCTTTGAATTAAATGCAATTTTATTTGAGAGAGATAACAATTTCAGTCGCATTACAAGTTTATAATGTGGCTTACCTGTTGATACTGGAACTATACGAAGAAGAATTCTCTGCTTTCGTTTTGACCGCTCCCGCCATACTAGCCTGCGAATACAGCCGTCTCGCAACGGGAACCACAATCAAAACGTGGCCCCCGAGAGAGACGTCTGCGTCTTGAGACGGAAAATTCCATACTGATGACGTTATGCGGCCAGGATCTGGTCGCGTTATTCGATTGGCTCGTATATATGATAATTAGGCATACCATCCATGACATCCAATGAAACACTAGTTCCAAACGCATAGCACAGGGAGTTCTAACTTAATACACATACCGTTATACATGCTGTCCTTTTTAACAGAGAAGCTTCAGAAACCTCATCTCCCGGCCGAACGAATCTGAACTGACTGTGTAACCACCCCTAATCTCGGGCTTAGACTCCGCGCGGGCAGAGGAACTCGGACTCAGACTCCTCACGGTAGCTAGTTCGAAAATAGCAAAGGAGGAAACTAAAGTCGCGTGATAATTTGAGTAAGAAATAACCCGGTGCCGTTTCAACAACAAAAAAAATATTTTGCTACCAACATCTTTTCCTTTTCAGAAGAGGGGTGCTAGCCAATGTTTTGGTGAAATTATTCATTTCAAAACACTAAAGCAAGAGTACAAGATTTTTCGACAAATGGCTCGATGCTCACCGCACGATACATGGAACGGAAGTAATTTCGCACAAATGACTGACAACCTTGAACAATCGATTAGTGACGTCAGTAGGGTTGGATTACCAGAATTTCGATAATTCCCTGGGAGAAGCGACAAAAGCGAAACTGTATTATATTTACTGTATTTTCGGAAGCCGAATTCCAATTATTGTACTGTTGTGTATAGACTGATCAGATCTGTGCCTCTGCTAGTGGAATCTCGGAGTGATTTGGGAAACTTTAATGTGATTTTCAAGTCTTCAAGAGTCCAGTTGACTGGCGACGAGGAAATTTTGAATCAGCGAATTCAAACGGAACCGAAAATTCACATTCATCTCGCTCATACAGCTGCCCAGGAATAGCTTGATTATACAAGGACAAAAAACTTGTAAAGTAAGTTTACTTTTGAATGTTCTTTTAATTGTCTTGTTTACGAACTCTTGACAAGAAATCCTTGCAAACTCACCAGTATGAGCCGTTGGCGTGCGAAATCGTGTTCAAAGTTGCCTGAAGAATTATTGCTAATATACTAATTTGAATGCTTCTAGAAATGGAATTTGATTTTCAGCTTTTATTCGTTGAGATCAAGAGACCATCACCTAGGTGATGGTCTCTTGTTGAGATGTATAAAGGCTTTTATAAAACGGCAAAGTCATGACAACTGTTTTCTATACATATTAAAATCCGAGTCAACGAAACAAACACATAGATATCGCTATAACCAATATTCTAACCATAACCGAAGCGAAAAAGTTCTAATTCTGTAATCGTGGAATTGAATTCTGTACTTCTGTTTCTGATTTCCATGTTTTCGATTTTCTGTAATTTTACTTCTGTTCCATGTATCGTGCGGTGATCATCAGGCCATCACGTGACCTTAGTTTCCTCCCTTCTCATATTAGAACTGGTTAGTGCTGTTGGGGCCGCTAGCCCGTGAGGGGTCTGAGTCCGAGTTCCTCTGCCGCGCGGAGTCTAAGCCCGAGATTAGGGGTGGTTACACTGTTCAGATTCGTTCGGGTTTCTGAAGCTTCTCTGTTAAAAAGGACGGCATATATAACGGTACGCGTATTAAGTTAGAACTCCTTGTGCGCATTGCGATTAATGCAATAGGACTTTTGCAGGAAACAGTCACGTGCTAATATAATACTTCATTAACGAACGAATTAACCTTGTGTTCCCCATGGGAAAGGCGCTGCCATGGATGCTGGATGGCAAGCTATCTTTAAAAACGCTATTTTAGAAATATCGACAATCGATTGGAGGTGAAACTGATAGCAGTTACAAACAGGTTTTGCTAATAATACTACCGATCTCGTACAAGCGCCTTTAAATACATGAATCAGTTAAGATTTGTTTGCCCTCCAGTACAACCACGTGATTGCATTCCTGTAAAAGGCCCATTTCCAACCCTTAGACTAAATATTTCTTAATCATCATATTCATGAACTACTAACTACTTACATACTGACAAACTACATGTAACAAGTGACTAAAGAAACGACATAGAACGAAAAAAGTGTACCTCCACTGGAATTCGAACCTAGACTCTTTCGACTGCTTGTATTCTAACTCTTGACCACTACACTACTGGTACGCTAGTTGAAATCAATGTCAGCAAAAAAGAATAATAAGCCATCTATAGAATAATTATTACAACAATCAAACGGTAAGCAATAGCCCACTTCTGCGATATGCTCTACTTGTCACGCACAAAGGTTTCAATACGAGGCCCCGTGCTAAATTAAATTTATTCTTCTCCCCTCGTCTGAACTAGGAAAAATATTGTCGCGGAGACAAAATTTTGTCCCCGGGACTTGTCCCTTCAAATCAAACTGGTTTGAATTTAGGGGACAAGTCCCGGGGACAAACTAACAAGATTTTTCCTAGTTCACATGAGGGGACTTGTCCCTGGAACTTGTCCCTTCGTGTGTGCCGACCTTACAAGTTGGGCTATTTTTAGATTATTTTCCCCGCCAATTAATGGTTGCACCGTGGCGGAACAAAAGATGCCTCATTAGCTACTTTTGTTATACCAAACAACATGGCTGCTACGCTTTTGTGATTTGATTCCCTTAGGAATAATTGCAACTCAGCTCAACAATAGCGGGAAACCGTTCTAAAAATAACCTAACTTGTGAAAACGCTGTTACATAGGCCTAGTATGTGGGATGGACGCTCCTAGTTATGGGCTCCTGATTACACAGGGGTGTTTCTGTGCCCTTGTGTTGGCCCCTAACACAGTATATGGTGTCTATTTAGAGTCGCGAAGTTCTGGTATGCGATTACGTTGTCTTTTGTTCTCTTGCGCTTTAGTATTTCTTCACGCGGGAAATTATATGCTAAAAATAACTCTATACCGTCTACAGTGTCGTGTGACAATAAAATGTGGGAAGAGGAACACTCCTCAGTAATATACTCCTGACAATACTTGCTAATGATGTTTGAAAAGAAGTGTATGTAAATGTTCGGTTTAGCCATTCGGATGAGAAGACATTTCAAACACTCATTGTTCGTCTTTCATCATGGTTCCAAATATCTCGAAAACAATAAATAGTTTCCGCAATATTTGGAACCTCTGATAAAACATTCCAATTCGTGTTGAAATAGTTCTTCAAATTAGTCTGCAGGACTAGTAGTTTTTGCTTTTTTCAAACATTTCGTAAAATTTGAAAAATCCCCTCTTAAGCTAAGGTCTCGATAAACTTTTTTTTAAGGTTCGACTTGTCATTTCGAAAAAAAAACGCTCTTGCAACGTCGAAATTAAAGCCACATAGCGGTACTATATACCATTTTAAAGGTCTTGAATTGAATAAAAGCTAAAAGCGTAGATGTTGTATATATTTCTACGCGAAATGACTCCGTCCGCCAGAAGGAGTTCAGCCCTTCAGGCTTTGAAACAATTTTTTTTCTTAATTAGCCCTTTCGAATCCCTACTAAATTGACTCAAATACTGTGTGTCGGTCATTTTTGATATATATTGCGTATTAGATTTTATCCCTTTTCAAAGTTGAAAAAATAGTTTTTCATCCCATTTTGATACAAACCAGGTCATAAAAATCAAAATTCCCCGACAAAATATTTGAGGCTCCAGCTATTTTCTACGACTCGTGAAAAATTTAGGAAAATTGGACAAAACTCTAAAAGGCTGGACTTCAACAAAGTTTTGTTTTTGGACGAAAAAAAGAGATGAGAAACAGCCCTATAAAGTTTTTCGATTCATTTCACGGCCCGCCTCCAAGGGTAATCTCGTTAACATTAGCCAATCAGAGCGATTCATGTTGTGTTCAGTCTCGGCCGATTACAAAGTTCAGACGAGCCGCAGAACAGAGAAAGCTATGCTCGATACTTCTACAGAAACCGGTGAGGTTATGTGACATGGCTTGCGGAACGACTTGCGGAATGACTTATGGCTCTAAAAAAAATTCGCGGTATCTTTTTTCGCGCCATTTTTAAGGTTCACCGCAGTTTGTGATATCGTAGGCTCAGTATTTTTATCGGCGGCCATCTTGGATTGAAGCAAGGTTTTGGGGATTTAGATATGGAATTTTGAGGATACAGATGGGTAATTACCACTACTACGATCCGAATTGTACAAATAATAGCCAGAAAAGAAGATTTAGATATTATTTTCACAGCTTCCATTCCACTAAGATCCAATAAACCGCAGCGTGCGATTTTGAAAGTACGAGGATTCACTATAAAAAAAACTGCACTGGTCAGACAGGTAAAATAAGGAGACCTCACTCGATTCCAGTACATGTGTATCTAATATAAATGTATACTGCATAAATGTGGCAGTGTACTTTCTTTATTGATCTTTATTTTTTCTTGTTTATCTTGGTGATTACGAAGGAGACTGTTGTGTATTTTTCACACCTCAAACAGTCTTCATGTTTTGCATGGATAATATATGTTCCTCCGCCAATTCAATTTAGGAATGAAAATGATTTGATGAATTGTGTGAAAATATCTCTTCTAAGTAAAGATTAATTAACAAGATATACATGTAGCCAAATCAATCTATTTGTGAATTTCACAAATCACACATAAAAACCAAACTGATGAAATACCTGAAACAAAACAAAAACACTTACAGAAGACTCTGGTCGCAAGCTGGCCTTGTTTACTGGGCTGACGGCTTTGGCTGTCTGACCCACCTTGACTGTGAAACACAACACAAATTAACTCTGTCCAGTTTGCTGGGCTGGCCCACCTCGTGCAATCGCAATCACTGGGCTAGGCTGGCTTGCGGAGCGATCGAAGGGCTGCGTGCAAGAAGGGTATAAGTGACTTCTGATCATGTTCTAATTCTCCTATAGCAAATAAAGAATTTTAAGGAGAATTTAGAATGTGAACAGGAGTCACTTATGCCCTTCTTGCACATAGCCCTTCAATTATAATTATCCCATGCATTGTTCTTGTGGCAGCCATTTTGTAAAAGGTCTTCCCACCAAAAACGGTCGCACCAAGCCCGGGGGGGGGGGGGGGGGGGGGGGGGGGACTCCCCATAAAAATAGACGGGGGTGCTCGACGTGAGAAATGAAATTCACCCCTAAAAGATAGCAATATGGGCGTGGCTCACAAAACAATTACCCCTAAAAGATAGCACTCCAAAAGACAAATTTGTGCAAACTAAAGGAAATAAGAGACAAAGCTCTGCCCCATAACCTCGTCTTTAATATTCGGATGGATCAAACTCTATATCGAAGCCGTAAATACCGATTCAACTTGTGGGGTCTCATGCTCGAGGATCCAGCGCTATTTTTTCTCGGCCAAAAAAATGTTTGGGTCTCGGAGACCCCTAAAAGATAGCAGACCTTTGGAAGACCCCTAAGAGATAGCACTGCTAACGATTTTAACCCCTAAAAGATAGGTCGAGCACCCCCGTCTATTTTTATGGGGAGTCCCCCCCCCCCCGGGCACCAAGGCTGGCTCTCTCCATGTAATACCGCCGAGCTGAAACACAGCTTGGCAAACTGGTACAGCCCGCCTCATCTAATCAAGCCCTTAGATCCTAGTAGTAATATTAAGTGCCTGTCATAATGATAGATTTCTGTTTTCAACTTCCCAAAACATCCTGATAAATCAACCTTTGTAGTAGGAGTTGGATATATTACATTGTCAGGCAGAGATACTGACAGCATTTATCTTTAGAGTGCAACTCACAAGTGAGTTATCTCCCAGTTACACGAAAACCACCTTACCTTTTCATTTCTAATTTAATTTGAAACAAATTTGCTCAACATAGTATTGTTTCACATTTTAGATACATTCAAAAGTAAAATGAGCTCAACTCAGTCAGATTTTGCTGGGTCTGTGGAGTGATATCCCACATGTGTTGATGACAATATCCCCACCGAAGTGTGAAATCATTAAGATTTTGCTATCACCCAGTATACCACTGTCTAAAGGTCGTGTAAAAACCGATATTTTCACAACACCCACATGAACCCAAACACCCATTCCCTGCTCACATAACCCTACTTCTAACTTCAAAAAAGGATAAAATAATGTACTTTTATTTTTTACACATTTTTCTTATTGCACACATTTCACATCATGATATTATAATATCATGATGTGAAATGTGTGCAATAAGAAAAATGTATATATATATATATATATGCCAGCAATGTTCACATAAACTAATACAGTGATCTAACCAGAATTTTGTAGATTGTCTCTGAAATTGTGGGACATTTCAGAGACACAAATATGGGTTATTACAGGATTTCACAACTTTTATATGAATATTGACAGTTCTGTTAATATAAATCTAGACCAGAAAATGATTGGACATGCTTTGAGTACAAGGAAGTCATACCTTAACATGACCTAGCCCTAAAGCCATTTAACTATGGCCACATAGGACCTAAGACAGGAAAACAACAAGATGCACTGACCAATCAGGCTTGGACAGAGTAGGGACACACCTTGTAGTGAGATTTAGTATAACATGTGCACAATAACTATTGAGCCACAATAGCAAGCATTTAAATATGACACCAAAATAAGAGTTCTGTATGGTTTGGGGGAATGCCGTCCCCACAAATTTTCAAACACTTCCTTTATTCAATTGACGTTATTTACTCAAATATCTTCAAACTCGGTAAACATAATTTCTATGTGGTCTTTCTCTTGTGGTGGGATATATATTTTTCCAATTAGTTTTGAATGTGTTTAAATTTGCATCCTCGGTTCCAGTTCTTTTGTAGTTCATGAAATGGCTAATAGCGTTTCATTTGCCCATCCACCCTCAACAACAACTTTATTTACCCTATTACTTACATATAGTATTTACAGAGAAAATAACTAGAAAGCTAATAATGCCAGGGAGCCAGTTTACATGGCTGAATTAAATTACTAGGTCGGAGAAATAAAAAACACACATAGATACACACAGAAAATTCTACCTATTTGGTCTATTATACCATAAACATTATAGATACATATATTTATAGAGAGAGGAGGAAACCAGTCTTGTTATCTTAAAAATCAGTAGTTGCTATTAATATTTAAAATGTCTGAACTCGGCTAATATTTGCTTAGAAATTCGTTTTTTAGTTTTTGCTTAAACTGTCGAATTGAGGAAGACTTAATATGTTCTTCAATTGAATTCCAAACTTTTGGTCCTTGAAATCTGATATTAAATAATCCGTAATAAGACTGTTTTGCTGCAGATCGTGTATTATAACTGTGGACACTTTTGACTGAAGTGAAAAAAGTATTGAAAACAGAGGGTAGAAGTTGATTGTGAAAACTGCAACTTTCCATGGGGCAGTGATTTTTGTGTATGTAACTATACTGTAATTTATGTAGGGTTTAGGCTTCATTATCACATTTTATCAATTCCAATCTGTAACATCTCTTTGTAAGGTATTTCTATTATCAATATCCCAAACTGTCAGATTTCTGGTTTAGCATTCTTTTGAATTTTGAACTAATATTATAACAGCTTGTTTTTTTCTGCTTTGTGCCCTCAAGTATATTTATGTAATTTTCAGGTATTACGGGGTATGAAAACTGAAACAATATATATGGAGTAATAAGTAGTGTACATATGACTTGAGGTGATTATATACTATGCTTCTATTAATGTTCACTGATTGCATTTAACGAGTCATGATAAAAGAGGCACAATTTTATATTGCACTTTTAATAATAAAATTGATTTCTAGTCTTAGATTTCTTCATTCTATCAGGAATATCAATCCAAAGATTTGTACCTTTTGATCTTACAGAGAATTGCCCATAATTTGTCCTATTGTGCTTCTTATGTATGTCTTTTGATTTCCTAGTATTATAAGCATGCACATTTGCATTTAAAGTAAAATAATTTTGGAAAACATTAGGCAATCTGTTTTCTTTAAAATCATATGTGACTAAACTTGTGACTAAAGTATTGATTTGATAAATGTTGAGTAGTTTGAGGTTCTGACGTATTGCTGCAGATGTGGCATTGTAAGGTGAGAACGTTATTACTCTTGCTACGTAATTATTGGCCCAAACAATGTTACCACATAGTATAAATAGGTGTATATTAGTGAATATTTTAAAGGGTTATAAGTAGCTCTCTTTTTAAGAAGTGGCATGCAGAATTTACATAAAATACCTATTGTCTTAGATATTTTATCACCAATGTAATCTATGTGATATGTTTCCACTTCATTACATGAGTGTAATTCATAACATAAATATCAGCCATTAATACTTATGTACAAAATTACCACATGTACATAATTAACTAGAAATTATTTTCAGATTGTTCATGATTTTAGAAATCACAAAATATATGTACCCATATAAAGTAATACCATAATCGCAGTAACCTGAATTTCATAGCATCGTTGACATTATGATAATTCATTTTCGCATAATTCATCAAATGAGTGATATAATGGAATTGACCGATTTATACATTTGTTGTCCCAATTCAGATAATATAACAGCTATCCAGAGGATTCAGATTTCAGTGCTTTGTTTTCCAATTTATAGAGAAATTCATACATGACAACAAATATACAAGCTAAATCGGTCAATATCTGGTAGTGCTTTGGAGGAACATATATTATTCATGCATAACATGAACAGCGACCTTAATTTATTGAATTCTTCCACCCAGTGACTGACTGTTTGAGATGTGCAAAATACACAACAGTCAACAGTCTCCTTCGTAATCACCAAGATAAACAAGAAAAAATAAAGATCAATAAAGAAAGTTCGCTGCCACATTTATGCAGTGTACATTTATATTAGATATACTGGAATCGAGTAACAGTACAATATTCCCTGGTAGGTAAGGTCTCCTTATTTTACCTGTCTGACCTACTTTTTCTTTACTTTAATAGTTTTACAGTACTGCATGTATACATGTAAATGAGAAAAGTAAATAAATATTACAGATACTGAGGGAACCCCTAAACAGGAACTACTTCCCTAAATATTAAGGGCTACCCGATAAAAAGTAATAAATACATGAGAAATTAAAAATCAATTGTCAATCTACTAATTATTAAGTTATATACATATATATCAGCTATGAAACCTACCTACATTGTATATACATATAAGTATCAATTAACCTATCATATGGTTAAAGTCAGTAATACTCATTGCTCGATTTAGTATATTACATTAGCATCAGTTCTAAGCAAATGATATTTCAGTTCTTTCTTAAATTCGTGAGAGATTTAGATTTTCTTAAAGTTAAAGGTAATTCATTCCAGGTTTTAGCTACTCTATGGAAATATGGAAATTTTAAGACATTCGTTCGTGAGTATTTGATCTTAAATGAGTAATCTGTGTGTCTGAGATTGTATGTGGAACTTTCTGCAGTTTCCAGGTATTCTGTCAAGTTAAGGTCGTATTAACCTAACATACACTTTAAGAGAAAAATGAAATCAATGAAGGTCCTCCTTGAGGCTAAAGAAAGTAAGTTCAGGTCATGCAGTCTTTCATTATAAGATTTGTTCTTGATGATCAGTCTAGCGGCTCTTCGTTGCACTCTTTCAATCATGTCTTCCAAGAATGTTTGGTTAGGTGACCACACCTCACATGCATATTCAATATGAGGCCTGACCAGGTGGACGTATAGTTTCAGTATAACTTTAGGTTGGGTTGCCGCAGGCCCTCTTGATTAATCGTAATACCTTATTTGCAGTGTTTACCTTGGCCAAGACATGATTGTGCCAGGATAGTTTGTGTTTTATTATTACTCCCAAATATTTGTCTTCCTTTGTCAATTGGGTTTCTTTTCTTTGATATGCAGAGATATTTACATTTGTTAGTGTTAAATTCCATGCCTCAGACTTCACTCCATTGGTATATGGTAGATAGGTCTTCTTGTAATGTATGACAGTCGTTTTGGTCATGAATTACTCTACAGCATTTGGCATCATCAGCATAAAGTGGTAATGAAGTATCAACAGATAACTGAGATCTAATATCATTAATGTAAATTAAGAACAAAATGGGACCAATTATAGCGGTGGGGGACACCAGAGGAAACAAATTTCCAGTCTGAGGAGACTACCTTCGATAGTCACTCTGTGACGTCTATCAGTAAGGTAGTCACTTATCCAGCGTAGTAAAGGATTACGAAGTCTATCAGTAAGGTAGTCACTTATCCAGCGTAGTAAAGGATTACGAAAACCTAAAAACTCCAATTTGAGTTGTATAGCAGCTTTTGATGTGGTACTCGGTCAAATGCCTTTGCCATAGCTAAGTAGATGTTTTTAATTTGTCCTCCGGCATCTAATGTTGTTGCTAGTTTGTGTACATACTGCAGGAGCTGAGTGACACATGATCTGTGCTTTCTAAAGCCATGCTGGGATGAGTTTAGAAAGGGTTCAGCCTGGTGGTAAATTCTGGAATGAACACTACTTTCGAGCACTTAATTGATAAGACAGATAAAAGTGCGATGCCTCTATAGTTCACAACTACTTCTTTTTGGCCTAACTTAAAATCTGGTGTGAGGTCCGAATCCTTCCATTTTACAGGGAACACAGCTGTGCAGTTTTTATAGTGAATCCTCGTACTTTCAAAAATTGCCTTCGAGTTGCTGTTTATTGGAACGGAAGCTCTGAAAATAATCGCTAAATCGTCTTTTCTGGCTATTATTTGTACAATTCGGATCATAGTAGTGGTAATTATCCATCTTTACCCTCAAAATTCCATTTCTAAACACGAAGCCGAAATCTCCGAAACCGGTAGTATCGTCGTGTACCGTTTAACCAACTGCGTCATAAAATGCCCTTTGTTACCCACGTTCGCTATGAATAATTTGAGACTCAGAAATTTTATACGAACATCCGAATCGACACTGACTTAGAAAACGTTATCCTCAGTATAAAAAAAAATGCCTGAACCGGGATTCGAACTCGGGCCGGTTATGAATCAATGCCGGCAATGGCTTACCACCACCAATACAAACCCTAACCATTAGACTACGAGAGAATTCGCTGATTGCAGTCGTTTTTTTAACAGATTTATATCAACTGTCATTAGTATGTTCATAAAATATTCGTGCTATTGTATGATATATACTATAATAGTGGTACGACAACCCTCCGAGCGCGCGAGGTGTGATTCCCCACGGATCTCAACGGTACACGACGGTACTACCCCGAAACCTCATTGCCAATCCAAGATGGCCGCCGATAAAAATACTGAGCCTACGATATCACAAACTGCGGTAAACCTTAAAAATGGCGCGAAAAAAGATACCGCTATTTTTTTCGCGCCATAAGTCATTCCGCAAGCCATGCCACATGCCATTCTGCAAAGGCATTCAGCCTTTTACCCTCACCGTACAGAAACTAGTTAGCTATAGTGTCGATTCCAGATTAATTTCAAGAAGAAACACTCTTTTAGGAGTACTGAAAAAAGCAAACAATTAATATCATGCAGGGAAAACCACTGAAGCGCAGCTCGTTCCACACCATGTACACGGTAGACTGTTTATGCCATTCTAAAAAAATTCATCCCGCTGAAACAAAACCGGCAAACCTTAGCTTCCTGCATTGAGTTATCTTTAATTTTTTGGCCGATTGAAGATAACAAAACTTAATTGCTTCATTCTTTGTGGACTTTCAGTCTTCGATGATTCTAATTTATTGGAACTTGAGTATAACCCTCCAGCCATTGTTTGTCCTAAGAACTTTACACCCGCTTCCAAATTTTAATACTCACAAACTAACTTATTACAACCTAAATTGTGCTGTATTTTCTTCCTCTTCTTCTTCTTTTGAATACGGCACCAAGAAAGAACTACTTTTACACTTTTGGGCATTGCATTATAAACGTAGGATTTTTTTACGAACGAAAAGTAGCGCAGAAAATCACAGGATAGCGAGATGAAATAACATGCCCAGGGAATGACAGCAGCTGTCAATCATTCAGTTTCGTGCCTTTTTTAGCGGGAAATCAGAAAGTCGCATTTTCAAGGCTTTTGATATTTTGTTTGAGTTTGAGTTTTTTTGTGATGCTAGATTATGGCTTTTAGATTTAGAATTTGCGAAAAAAACGCATTTTCGAAACTTTTCCATTTTGAACCTTTATCGAGACCTTAATATGAAAGAGGACTACATTCTATTTTTAGGAAATCGCCATTTTTGCAAAAGATTTATACAGCGGAAATGTTTAAATGCAAGAGCAGTCGAACGATTGGTTAATTGGAAGCTTAAATTCGGTAAATGAACACTAGCATTTTCCGTTGGTAATTCTTCCGAACGGGTGCTTTATTTATTTCAAAAGTTATTGTTAAACTTTATTTTGTCTTGCAATCTGATAATCACCAGTTGATTTCTTATATTATTAAATATGTGTTCTTCTATCTACAGGGAATTTCGTCCTACAGTTCCCACGTAGTTTACACTTGGATTACGTGTATTATAACAAGTCTCTCAACATGATTGCCTTCACTGTGTCGTTTTGGCTGCAAACGGCGTACACAAATGGATCCGCATCCCAGTCTCCTATCAGCATCTCAACAGAAAGTACCGGAGATCGCAATGCATTCTTGGTAGAGTTAGAAGCCAGACAAATCAACCTAATGGTTGGCAAGAAGGAAGGGTAAATGCACAAAATCCTCTAATCTTGATATGCGATTTGTTTAATACGTCATTGGTTACGTTTTGCTCCGCGGTATATTTGAATAATTATTATAATTCATTCAATAAAAACATATCATTACTGGAGAAAGCATATCAGGAAGTATCAAGAGACTGAGACTTTTATTTAATAATACCTTCAGTAAAATACTGCTATCAGCGGGAGCCCTAAGAGATAACATAGCCGATTAATTAGGAAAACTAATTTGATAAATAACTAGTTCAGCTACGAATATAAGAAATTATATACTTAAATCATTGTATTCTAAGTTAAGGACTTTTAAAATATAATTATATAAGCACTAACTAAATATATTTACACTCTTAAATCACTCTATGAATCGAGTATAAAACGTTTTACTAACTTAACTACATTAGCACAATACACAGCTTCAGGAGCGGGCATCTCGTTTATTGATATATACGTATAATGAGTGTCATGCATCAACATATTTAGATCTAAGATACCAGTCCCTGAGAAGTCTATCTATCATACTAATAGAGTTCCTAGGGATTATCTCAACAACAGTAGTAGTGTCATCAATATATTTAGATCTAAGATACCAGTCCCTGAGAAGTCTATCTATCATACCAATATAGAGTTCCTAGGGATTATCTCAACAGCAGTAGTGTCATCAACATATTTAGATCTAATATAACATGCAGTCCCTGAGAAGTCTATCTATCATACCATAGTTAATAGAGTGGAATGGTTAGGAAACTCAGCGACCTTCTTTGTTATAGGTCTTTGTTAGCTTTTTTCAACCACTACCGTGCACAAAAGACAATAGAAATTCCAATGTGTTAATCATCCAGCCAATAGAAACGCGTGAGTTCAGTCGTTGAGGGGACGCTAATGAACTTTCAAAAACTCATGAATAATTAATGAGCATTTTGTCCAATCAGATGAAGCAAATCAGTCACGTGCATGCTCCTTTATACCTGATAAAATCTCATCATTCTAAGGGATTTGAATTCTGTCCCAGAGGGAAACGGGGTTAATGATTGAGACAATGGAATTTCTATTGATGTTTCAGCTTTCTCACTGAATTGCTAATTAGGATGAACGTTTTATATAAAGAATATTAATGAACATGAAATTTTATATAAAGTTTCATCCTAATTAAGAATTCACTGATAAAGACCCAAAGATAGCAAAAAGTACACGGAACATAATGTACCTAGATAATAAATTTTGCACTAAATTTACTAATATCAGCAGACTACCGAGATACACAGATAATATTTTTAAAATGAAGTTATCCAACTACCATTACTTGTTTACCGAGCCACTGTTTAGTTCCAATTATTAAACCAAACTCAAAGCCGTAAAATTATAAAAACGTGCATTAAACTTACATATTTTGTGCCGGAGTCAAAAATTTAGAGTCTGCCGTCATGTCAGTCACATCGCTTTCCAAGTCTTGAACTTTATCGAGGTAAACCACGACACCAAATCCTTCAAGTGCAGATTCTTCTTGCATTGCGAAATGCCGCTTCAAACAACATAGTATGGTAATTTCTTCATATCATTCCCTTGAGATGTTCGTAATTGCAGGCGGTGATTACTCGAATATTTTGCATGGCGTTGTGAATACAAAGGTTCAATGGTTCATTAAGTAACCATTCCCTTGAGATGTGCGTCTTTCTTTCATTGCATTCTTAAAGCGTTTTTGAAGCCGTTTAAAACACTCACAGCACGTGTTTTATCAAGTCTAAAAATTCTCGGGCTTCGCCCTCGAATTTTTAAACTTGATAAAACACTGCTGTTCGTGTTTTAAACAGTACATAACCGTGCACAATCTTTTGTCTTACCCCTTCCAACCTAAATCGCAGCGCCTTTGTTAGCCCCTTTGAAGTTTGCCGGGTTTCCTAACCATTCCACTCTATTAACTATGATCATACTAATAGAGCTCCTAGGGATTATCTCAACAACAGTAGTAGTGGCATCAATAAATTTAGATCTAAGAACTGCCAGTACCTGAGAAGTCTATCTATCATACTAATAGAGTTCCTAGGGATTATATCATTCAACAACAGTAGTAGTGTTATCAACATTCCGTACCGTTATAAAATATGTCAATAAATTTAGATCTAAGGACTGCCAGTACCTGAGAAGTCTATCTATCATACTAATAGAGTTCCTAGGGATTATATCATTCAACAACAGTAGTAGTGTTATCAACATTCCGTACCGTTATAAAATATATTAATAAACTACAGAAATCTACGTATTAAAATTTAAAACTAGTCAAGCTATGAGTCAATTATAATAAAAAGACCTTTAGGAACTAATCTGTTCTAACTTTTGGAATGTGTAGTTTGTTTCTATGTCTATTCGTCCGGGGGACTATGTCGCTATTAAAAATAAATAGTTTCTTAAAAGCTTAGGGCACCGTTCATTAATAATTTCTTTACAAGATTAAAAACATGGCAATCACATACAAAATCACTTCCGTTCGTTTAACTTTTTGGCTGATTAGAATTCTAATGAGAACGTCATCCTCTAAGGTAAACAATATCATCATTCACAGGGAAAAACATCTCGGTGTTAAGCATGTTAAACACTCAGCTTAGAAAACCGTATACAAAGCTGTAAATTTACAGAGATTTATGTGGGTAGGTGGGAAGAGGCGATGAGGATCCTGTAGGCCCTATTCCAATAATTGGATGCTGTAATTTGCATAATGTCAAAATGCTTAGGATATTAGAGCGGAATTCGTATGAGTGGGCAAGTTATACGGTAATGACTTACGGCAACGGTTACTCTATTCATCTTGTCTTTATGATCCAATCTAATTCAGTACATATAGTTACGGTTACAGTAAGTTACAGTCGCGTAGTTACGGTAGGGCCATGGAGGTGCATGCCGTATTTTGTCCCACTCATACGAAATCCGCTCTAGGTGAAGTAAATGTCACCTGTATTAAAGCATGCTATAGTAAGTAATTCTGAACAATTTGAGAGTTTGGTCTTTCATTTAACTGCAAAGTTATTGACATTGAAATACAGCAAAAAAATACGAAAACGAGGCTGGTTAGGCATAACTGGCTCAAACCCATAAAAAAAAAATATATTAAAATCTCAATCACCCCTAACATTCAGAGTATTGCTAATCTTGGCATACTCTTTAACATGGTAGCATTCAGACAACTGTTATTTACTGCTCTCTATACTATATTGAAATCTCAATAACTTAGTTCAATTTTATACTATCACCCCTAACATTCAGAGTATTGCTAATCTTGGCATACTCTTTAACATGGTAGCATTCAGACAACTGTTATTTACTGCTCTCTATACTATATTGAAATCTCAATAACTTAGTACCATTTTATGCTATCGCCCCTAACATTCAGAGTATTGCTAATCTTGGCATACTCTTTAACATGGTAGCATTCAGACAACTGTTATTGACTGCTCTCTATACTATATTGAAATCTCAATAACTTAGTACCATTTTATGCTATCGCCCCTAACATTCAGAGTATTGCTAATCTTGGCATACTCTTTAACATGGTAGCATTCAACTGTTATTGACTGCTCTCTATACTATTCGAACAATATTAGCCATTTTGGAATAGGGTCTATACAGGATAAACGCTAATCGAGATTTGAACATTTGAGGCCAGATCCCAGATCATTAGACACTTACAACAAATACTAAATGTTACACAGGTATGAAATAATTCACAATGGAGTTCTCGATGGGCAGTGGCACCACATCTGCGTGACATGGGAAAATACCGCTGGCAGCTGGAAATTCTATATCGACGGCACCAAGAAAGAGTACGGGACTGGACTCGGTACTGGATTCGTTTACAAGCAAGGCGATGTAGTACTTGGTCAAGACTCGGATAAGTACCCTGCAGGAAGATTTAATAAAGTACAAAGTTTTAACGGAAACCTGACGAGTGTGAATATTTGGGATCATGTCCTCCCTGATAAGAATGTTTCGAATCTTGCTAAGGAATGCCCGTCAGGAGAGGGGAACGTCATGAACTGGGCTGATTTTACTGCAATTCGTGGAGCAATCGAAGTGAAATGTCCTGCAAAATGTAGACGTTCATGAATTACAAAAGTTGCTTTTGTTCTAAAATCACAGGAATAAGAATTACTCAAAGACTTTATTGAGTAGTATAAAACTTGTGTCGACAAAAAAGGCTAAGTATCTATCAGTTTGCAAGTTTTAAAAGTCTTCTGAAACAAGAAAGGAAAGCACGTTTTTCCTGCAAGCAAAGTAATTTAATGTTTGTTTTGTAGCTAGTTTTCGAAATATTTATTTAATGAGTCAATCATCAATAAAATGCAAGAGTCCATGATACAAAGTTTATTTTATTCACTAAGAATGAGCTCGAGGACAGACCCAGGATCGTTTCAGGACATTTCATTACGACTGTCATTTCATTCATTCATTTATTTCTTTTTTATCGTGGAGGGCATTCCCAGGCTTGCCAGCGAGTGATATGATTCCACTTTGAATACTCGTGAAGCAGTTCAAATGGAATGATAACTTACAAACTGACATTGTTTGTACTGCTAATAGGGCAGGAATAGAACCGCAACCCTAGAAATTAAGCATTTTGGTTTATATTTACGTTGGAAAATAGCAATTTCGAAGATCTAGTGCAATAGAGGTAATCGGCTAACTCTGTTGCCACCCAATTCAGATCATGTGATGTAAACAGATGCTACTCTGGGGAATTATTCCTTTTTCGTTCTAATCATAATGCAGTCATGCCTATCTGAATAAAATTAATTTTCAAAGAGTCAATTCTCCAGAGTAATGTGTGTTTACGTCACATGATCTCCGCAAAAACCAACACGCTAAATTCCAATTCGATCTGTGGATTAGCCGGGACCTGACTTTGATCAGCCCCCATGGTTGTTTCAGGTCTCGTTAGAAATTCAGTGTTTTATAGTCCAGTTTCGTATTCGAAAATTACCGCTGAACGTAATGACTACACATTGACTACAGACGCATGTTCGCAGGGTTAGCCTAATTTTGAAGTTAAACATTCTTAAATACCAGCGAGAAGGTGCAAAACGCGAAACTACAACAATACAGCCGTTGTGAATAGCCCACCTTCTCGCTGGTATTTATGAATGTTTAACTTCAGAATGAGGCTAACCCTGCGTACATGCTTCTGTAGTCATTGCTTTCAGCGGTAATTTTCGAATACGAAACTGGACTATTGGGTGGCAACAGAGTTAGCGGATTACTTCTATCTGGAGGATTTTCGATTTCAAAACTATTTTCACAATTTTTTATGTGTAGAAGTGTTATAATTGGTACCCTTACCAAACTCTTCCCCATTCCTCCATCCCACGGCCAAAGGTACACGGCATTCACATGGCGAATGTCGCTTCCGTTGACCTCATCTGAAGCGTTTCGCATTTAATATAATTTTTTCGTGTAACACCCCTTGTCAAGCCAAGGAATCGTTCCTAGAAGATAACTCCAATCATCTACATGTATGTTTAACTCTTTCGTGTCCGGCTAGTTAAATATCCGACTTCCAGGTCGGGTAAAAAAAAAAATTCTAGCGTCGTAGTGTTACTTCCGATTGCCCTGAAACTCGCTGTACGGCGTGACTGTATCCTAAGCCAATCAGACAGCGAGTTTTATCGAAATCGATCTAACGAAACTCATGATTGGTTACTTTTTGTTTCATTGTATTTCTCCGGGCCTCGTGGAGTTAGTTCAAGAAAATGGCGTCGAACGCGAAGGCTCCCAGGACTTCAAAAACCTACAATCTCGATGAAGTATTAGCTTGTCTTGACGAGGAAAGTAGCGGAGATGAGAAAGAAAGCGGTGAAGGAATGTCAAGTGGCGAGGAATCGGAAATAGACCACCAGCTTTGCAATTCAGGCGAAGATTCGAGGTGAGAATGTGATCAAATTTTTGAGCACGTATGTTGGGAAATCACATGTTCGATTTGGTGACTCGAAAGGCATTGAAATCATGTTAGATTTGTTTGAAACCTCTCTTATTGTCTCAAGAAGATGTCTGGATATATCCTTGAGAACATATCTGGAGGATATAATGTTTTTTCAGGGCAGGAAAAACGAAATCAAAAAGCGGGCCAATTTTCCTCTATTATGACGTTTTGGGGTAGTGTGACTGTAAATATTCTTATGTCCATTCCTTTCATTCTATTTCAGCCATATTTGATGGGCATGCTTACCACTACATCAAGGTAACTTTTTGCTTTCAACTATTTACCAAACTACACATTATGTGGACTCCAGTTCAGTTTTTCTCTAGATGTCGTAGCTATTGGTCACCAATTTATGCTAATTTATACTAATTTATGTTAATTACATTGTGCCAGATGCGAAAAGTGAAGCCCAATTTTGAAAGTATATTTATCAGGCTTCATAAAGACATGCATCTTTCCATACTGTTATGAATATTGTTAATTTTTTATTATGTTTTATATGATTTTCCTCTATTATGACGTTTTGGGGTAGTGTGACTGTAAATATTCTTATGTCCATTCCTTTCATTCTATTTCAGCCATATTTGATGGGCATGCTTACCACTACATCAAGGTAACTTTTTGCTTTCAACTATTTACCAAACTACACACTATGTGGACTCCAGTTCAGTTTTTCTCTAGATGTCGTAGCTATTGGTCACCAATTTATGCTAATTAATGCTAATTTATGTTAATTACATTGTGCCAGATGCGAAAAGTGAAGCCTAATTTTGAAAGTCTATTTATCAGGCTTCATAAAGACATATAGCTGTCCATATTTTTGTTAATATGTGCTACATAACAAAATTAAATCCAAAACAACTCATTTTTTCCAATTTTGGTCAAAGACACTAAAGAGTTAAAGCGAGTACCACAATGCATTTACATGATTTGCATTGAAAATATAAATAATAAAAGTAGTGTAGGTAAAATTATGCATAAAATGTTATGTGGTTGGTCCTGATGGTGTAGTGGTAACACAGCGGACTAGTATACCGAAGCCATGGGTTCAAATCTCACTCAGGGCACATATTTTCTTTTTCACCTTTATTCTGATTATTTATATATAGAGATGGGTTTCTTCTTTACACTGTATATACATATATATAATGTAAAATTAATGAACAAAAAATGTAAAAAACAAATGAATTTTGGCAAAATCATTAAAAGTCACATCTTTATGTACAATGGCAAAAAAACATGTACAAAGCCCGGTAAAGTAAATAAGGGAATAACATGACTTTTAGAGGGCATCAGCAGCGACAAACGTTATGTTATTAGTATTATTATCAAAATACAAGGAAATTTAAATTCTGGCTATTTTTTTATCTTCAAAGTTTGCCATTTTCACCGATCAGGGGCGTAGCCAGAGTTTGAAGTAGGGGACGGGGGTGGGGGGTTGCTAACCGCAAGCGCCATAGGGACGTGACGAGCGCTACAAGCGCAAACTCAGTGTTACATAGTGTGGTCGGGGGGCATGCTCCCCCGGGAAAGTTTGAAAATCTAAGATCTCTTAAATGGCATTTCCTGCTTTTTGAGAATGAGAAACACGCTCAGTCAAAATATCTGCAAATAGGAAACGTCACGGATATTTTCTTGCAAATATCATGATGATGATGCAGCGTTTTACCCAAGATGCACAGTTTTAAAAAGACGCGGATTGTAACAACTTGACAAATATCAAGGTATGAAATGGACAAGGCTATTTCGATCGTTCTTTTTCTATTTTCTTCTCTTTATTACTTTTTCGTCTGCCTTCGAAAAAGGAGGGGTAAGGGTTGTTTCCTTAGGGAAAGAGGGGTTCCGGAACCCCAGGATTTAAACCTTCCCCTGGCTACGCCCCTGCCGATATCTTTTCTTTTTTGCGTATTGCTTTGGGCGAGGTTCCGTGAGTGCTTCATATTTTTTATAATTATTCACTGGCGACTCGTTTGCTGGATTTGCAATTGAATGGCTTCCCTCATCAGCGCCAAAATCTGATTGGTCTAAATGAATATGATGAAGAAGCAAGAGCCAATGAGATACATGGCTGTAAATGCAGCCCACCAGAGGTCGTTTGCAGCCCAATACACGCGCAATTTCACGAGGACAGTTTTATATTTGGCCGCGTATTTTGATAATAATAGCAATTAAATGTATTTTAAGAAGGTTATGTATCTCAGTATCAGTGACTAGCGGTGGATATTTACCTCGCCGCTTCGCTTCGCGGCTCTGTCAATATCCACTACTAGTCACCTCCACTTCGGAAAATAATTGTTGACGCTAGTTTTAAGAACATCAAATTTCCAAGGGAAACAATCAGTCGATAGTTCCGAGACAAACACACTCTATTTGTCGCTATTGTTCATCACATAATTGTCTTGCGCTCTCAACTATGATAGTTTGCCTCCGCGGACGACAACTTTCACGTCACGTGATCGCATTTAGCCAATGAGCGCGCGTTAAAATTTTGTGGTGAACTATAACGCCTGATAGTTTGCATCCATAGACGACAACTATCACTTCATGTGATCGCTTTTAGCCAATAAGCGCGCGCCAAAATTTAGTGGTGAACTATAACGCCTGATAGTGCTCAGTGGAGGACGAACATTATCACGTCACGTGATCGATTTTGGCCAATAAGAGCGCGCCAAAATTGTGTGTTGAACTATAACGGCTGTTTGCGCGAGATAGGGGTATCACTTCCTTTAGATTTTAAGTTATATCTTTTACAATCGGTTTAGTGAATAAGGTTAGGATGAATCTTAATCGTTAATTTTATCGAGGTAGACTGATTACTAATCATGGTCAGGTACGTGTCTGATCTAGTGTTATAATATTAAAAATGCTATCCTTTAAACATACGTTATATACTTACCAAGATGTGTGACAATAAAATGGACTCTCTGCGGGAGGTATATTCTCGCATCAATTTTTGTAAGTTAGTTGTTCTTACAAAATATTATTTAACGGTACATATAAGCCACCATTGAATACTACATGTTATATGAATTAATTAATTTTATTTAGCAATTAGACTACGAGCTCGAAGTTTCGATCGGCAGATACTTAACGAGGAGCGTTGCTCCTAGTCAATATCAGCCATAGAAACTGAGAGCGAGTAGTCTAATTGTTTTATTAGAAACCAACTAGTTGTTCAGTTTTAAACTGAAACAAGTTAACATATTTGCTTCTGTTTTGACGAATTGGCCGCCGTAGAAAATCGTATTTTTTTCGATACTCACTATCTATCACAGAATAGATTGGGAGTAGCTTAGCCAATCAGATCAGAGTCATAACGAGGTATGTGGGATCAGGGATCAGGGATCACAGACCCGGGATCGGGAATCACAGGGCATGGAATCGGGGATCACAGGCATGGGTTCGGGATCAGTGTCCGAATGAGGGACACCGCACTGTTATTTTCAGGGAGTTATTTTTACTCTAGTAAGTGTGTTAAAATAACTAGAGTGTGGAGTAAAGGAGTTCATTTAACTCCCACATGGAAATTGAAATTTACTATACTCTCTATTGTAGTCAATTTAACTCCCTCATAAGAGTTATTGCAATGCTCGAACATTTAACTCCAAGTTAGGAGTTGTTTTTACTCTTGTGATTTCAGAGATAGAGTGGAAATCATTCCCAATTTGGAGTAAAATATAAGGAGTTGAAATCACTCAACCGAAGTAGTTGAACCTTGGAGTTAACTAAAAGCTCTTTGAAACCACATAAGCATGAAGTCAAGTGTTCTGAGCTGATTCCTATGCGGTAGACCACAACGAGTGGGTAAAACATAAAGCAGAGTCCGGAAATTTTCTCAGATACGGAGAACTATTTAAATAGTCTCTACTTTGTGAGGAAATTAGCATGTAAATTGCTTATACATTAATAAATGAAAAATATACTATAGTACAAAATAATTGCGTTCGAATTATTTTGTGTAGTCCAGAACACTGAAGCAATGTTTCAGTCTCCAAAGGGTTTTTTACTACAGGTAGCCAAAAACATTATGTCGAACGCACTTTCATAATCTATGATTACTTCTAGTATTATGAAATAGAAGAAAGCTGGACGAGAGGCGACAAAAGGGATGAAAAGGATGAACGGAGATAACTATATCCGAACGTGGACACGTCTCTTGTCAGTAAACCCTTTCATCCCTTTTGTCGCCTTTCGTCCCTCTTTTTTTCGTTTTGAAATAAAAAAAAGAGGGATAAAACGAAAAAGAGGGACGAAAGGCGACATAATAATTTTATTGATCTAGTACGCCGCATTTTAGTCATGAGCCCACCACTTCAACGAGAGCGCAACTTTAATTTATGCATACGCCGCAATTCTGATCAGGTACTTCGCAAAATGCGGCATACGCCGCAATTTAGTCATGACCCCAAGACAATAGGACTGTGACGTTATCCGAATTCATGAATAACGCAACACTTTAACGAGAGCTCACCATGCGCTCACCAAAAATTAACATAGCTCACCAAAAAAGGGCTAATTCGCCTCTCTTCCTACTACTTACGTCATGCGTACCAAGGAAAAACAACCACACCTTCACAACAAAGAAAGCACAATAGTGCGCAATTATGAGTCGTTAGTCCATCTATTCAAAGCCGAAAACAACATGACAAAACTAATTTATTCCCCAGATTACAGGAATTGAGCCGTCTGTACTTAGCGGCGGTTGGGAGGAAGATTTGCAGATTTTCTTTCCTTTGACGCAAAACAGAGTAAAATGAATTTTGGTATGGGTCTTTTCATGTTTAGATCTACTCATTGAGCTAAAGTTGATTTTAGGCTTCAGTTATCCTTTAACATTCGCAACCATTGATCCTCGTCGTTCACGCACCGTGAACACAAACAGTGGTTTACCCGGATCGAAATCTATCAATAGAAGCACACAATATTTGACCAATCGCATCGGACTAAAGGTTTTACCTATAGCATATAAAAAGGTATACTCTACGACTAGTTGGTCACATTCCAGCTCTCAACCCAACGAGCACACCACCACGCTTATAAAGCAACTGACGAAGGAAAACTCATTAGTTCTCCGAAACCGGTCTTACTACAAGCTTACAATAGTTCTCTTCGGAACTCTATGGCCGTACAAACAGCCAATCCGACAGCGAAATCGCTGCCATTCTAGCAGAGATGACAGACAGCTATGCAGATACTGCTGCGACCCATCTCACCTATTAAGTCCCCTACTAAGAGGCAACAACCTTCTGATACCAAAGATGAGATCCCCTCATCCCAGCCACCCTCTAAGCGTCTCAAAACCACAGAGGTTTTCCGTAATATCAGAAACAAGATTGCCAGCCTCGAAACCAGACGGGCTAAACAGAAAAAAATCCTCGGCTGCTAGTCCTGCGGGAACACACCAGCAAATCCACCTGTCCCTACGGTCTCCAGTACCGGCCACAGCCGCACATGAGGCAGGACATCGAGCTTCAAGCTGAAATGAAGTAGATCTGCCGCAAGGCCCAACTAAATCTTCTGCATCTTATGGTCAAACAACAAGATCGAAACATCAGCACAGATACCGAGACTTTAAACAGCCTCAACAGCCAGCTGAAAACACACTCTCCTAACCAGCCGAAGCTAATAGCTCATCAGCAGATACGATACGCCACCAACAGGGCGACCAAACCGAACTATGCCAGAAACACACCAGCCAATTCCATGACATTGGTACCATCCAAGCCAAGTTCAAAGAACTTGTTGAAATCATTCAACTCATCTAATGTATTTTCTAGAAACGAAAATAAAGCCAGAGTTGAAACTTACTCAAATGTCCCGTTCACTGACTCATCTTGCGCTAACACAGCGCCGGCTACTCCGAATCTTAAAAAGATTCTTATCAAACACTGGCATTTTATTGCTAACTATCACTGAAAACCATAACAGGATATTTTCAGATCCACCGATTGTATTTTACAAGAAGGAAAAATCACTTAATGACTTTTAAGTCAGAGCCTAACTTCCCTCTAATACCAGCACTCTAAAACGAGCCGTAGAAGGCGTGGCAGTGACAATATTTACAAACTGTGGAAAATTTGAGACAATTTTGATGAAGGATGGCAAAGATTCGAGTGGATGAAAAATACTGCTTTTAAGAGAAATTTAAAGCAACTTGAAATCGGGTCAATGTAACCGGAAATCAATTCGCATGATATTTCATTCACAATATATATATTTCTCTTCTATCTCAGGCTGTTATTTTTGTAGAAACTAATAAAGGCTAAATTCGAATGGAATAGATCCTTTAACTACAAAAAAAGTATCGAACAGTTTCAGTTAGGATCCAAACCCTGTATACAAGAAAACGACGAGAAGTCGGTTCTATCATGTTCTTGTGGACGGACCCTGAAAACGATCGTGGGGACCTTGAAGTACTTTCATTCCATTTTCAGTGAAACGAGAACGCCAACTTTTGAAAACGTACTGATGTGGAAAGAGCCTAAGACAATTGATATCCTAGTTCTCTTAGTTATAAACTCCGGCAGTTTATACGACAATAATTTTGGACACGGCACTCCTTATTTTGGTCGTGTAAATGGAAATGTGCCGGGTACGCGTGTCTGAAAATCTAGGTGTGCTGAGGTAGTCTGGAGTGTCGTGCCCAAAATGCGTGTCCTGTAAACCGGGAGATAGTTATATTGGATTAATTCATAAATCATCGTTGTAGTCACTGTCACAGAGTAACATTTTTATACTATTTTAGAAATAGCAAAGAGACTCCAGGAATAAAAGAAATAACGAGGAATAATTAAAGTGCACCTAACCCCTTTTTGCGATTTTTATACCAATGAATATTTGAAAGGTTTTGAGTACTTCTGCGAAGAAATTATTGACTTACAAAGAATATTCTATGTTCTAGACTTGTATGAAATGGTGAAAATTTGACCTTTCCTGACCTATGACCGTGTAAGAAAAAGCCTGGGTCGATTCTGGATCTTATGTCATCTAATTCATTCAACTTTGCAATAAGTTGAATAAATATTTAGCATTTTGTCTAAAATAACTGTTTTCTTTACTAACAACTCACAGACTGTATATATTCTCTATATATCGATGTTGTTGTGATAGAATGGCGCCATGGAGAATAATGCATTAATGGTGACGTAAGATCCAGAATCGACCCAGGCTATTTCTTACGCGGTCATGGGTCAGGAAAAGTCAAATTTTCACCATTTCAAACAAGCCTAGAACCTAGAATATTCTCTGTAAGCCAAACATTTATTCGCAGAAGTAGTCAAAACCTTTCAAAGATTCATATGTATAAAAATTGCAAAAGGGGTTAGGTGCACTTTAAATGTAGAAATGGAAGTTTAAAGTGCATATGAGCACAGTAGTAATCTATATATTGCCACTGTAGTCCTGCTTCACCATGGCCTGTGTACTCTGTGATAGAGTTATGGGAAATACGAGTCCAAGGGTCAAGGTAGCGAGGCCGCACACGGCCTATGAACAACGAGGGAGGGATAGGGAGGGGTAAAGGCGCAAATTCAAATCTCCCTAACGCAAACCCTGCCCAGCCTTCGCTGTGTCCCATGCAGATGCCGATGGTCAAACCTCTATCCTGCAGCGGCAGCAGCTTAACCGACTACCTTGTATCTCAATTGTTACGTCGATGACATACCCATAGTTACGCATGACTGCACTGGAATAGGTATTGCATGTCCTGGAGATTGTAGCCCTTGTGTTCACGTTGCCACACAAAGCCGTTTAAACATGAATGTGACTAAAGATTCCTAAACAATGGTTATTCAAATTGGACGCCATTTATGCAGTGGGCCTCAGTACTGACCACTTTAGGAACGAGTAGGGGGATGGGACGAGCTCGGTTTCGCAAAGGTGCTTGGGATCGTCACTGGGAACAGTTAATTGCGATATTTGCTATGTTTCATTGTATTGTGCAATTAGGATGTCAACAGTAACGATCCCAAGCACCTTTGCGAAACCGAACTCGCCCAATCCCCGTACTCGTTTCTAAAGTGGGCTACTGTGAAATTAGATTCCTCGCATTCTTGAATGTGAGAATTTGAGAGAATAATCCGGTAAGGAGAGCCCATCCCCGTATCAGTATTTGACGAACTTCCCATTAGTGTTTATTACCTCAGCCCATACAGATATAAATATGCCTTGACTTATTGCAAAGCGTGATCAAGACCCCGCATAATTCTTACTTGGATTTAAATGACTGTCATATTTATACGCTATGTTGTTCATACAGTTTAATTGAATAGATCAAGACCAGCATAGCGAAAACGACTCATGCTTGACACAATGCCGGTGCAGCTTTTCGACTTGCATAGCATGATGGAATCGAAATTTCATGGGAAACACGAGTTTTATCAAATAGCGTTGTTGCTGGGAAATCAGCCACATTAAAGGAAAAAAGTATTTAAAAAATATAATTTTATAATTTTATAATTTATTTTATTTCTCAGTGTTAGTGACGTCATACCATTAATTTATTATTATTTAAGACTCGTGTCGCACAGTGAATTGGCAGTCTCCAGTCCCAAATAAAGCATTCACTGGTCACGTGATCAAGAACGTCACCGTCAACAACCCAGGCTCCTGCGAGATTCAGTGCTACCTCGAACCTGAGTGCACGTCGTGTAACTTCAAACTTGATTCACTGAACTGCGAGCTGAGTTCTTCTAACGATGAAGTGCATCCAAGTGCTCTGGTGAATTGCACTGAATGTGTTTACCGTGCAATCGAGGTATTGTGGTATTCCATTTGTTTGAGATTAGGCCAAGCCTTATAAAATTCAAGTACACTAAAATAGACTTTTATCCTATTTGAAATATACTTTTTTCCAACTTTATTACTGCCTGCTATCCAAAAAGTACACGTTTATGCTACTTTGGTCATTTTATCAAGTTAGAGCTGGTTGCTAAATGTATACTTCTCTCATAACATTTATCGGAAGTGTACTTTTTACCAACATTTCAAAAAGTATACTTCAACCATCATATAAGAGCAGACTCGGGAACATGCAAGCAGAATCGTAAATATCAAAAAGTATATTAAAAGTATACTTTTCAAAATTGTAGGTGGGATAAAATCACGTTGAGAAAAAAAGTTTTTATTTGAAATTAGGTACTACATGTACTTAACATGTATGGAATAAAATATAGACAAGCTTGGAATCTGATGTTCTGATATTACGTTAGTGGATAGATGACTTAAAAAATAGTTGATATGGTAACTCCAATACGTAGATCTAGCTCTAGAACAAAAAATACGTTTTTCGTATGGAATTGCTGCTCCTTCAATTTAATATATACCTTTCTGCCAAAAAAATCTTATGAATTTTCGATATCAAGTACTGACAAAAATCTACCTTAAAACCCGTTCCATTCGCAGCCTGACAAAACCGGAAACTACATACAAGCAGACATTAGGGAAACACTATTATAAATGTGCTGTGCCCATTTTTTTTTGCATGAAAAACAATTTCACCCAAGTTTTTTTTCTAAATTGTTTTTACAGGATTTGTTTATTTTTGTACTCACACTGTGCTAGCCTAATTTAAGACTGGAACAAGAGCCCATCTGGGCTTTCACTCGGGTCACATGAGATTGAAGATGAAATACACTTTCATTTGAAATCCATTTAGTAATAACCGAAGGGAATAATAATAATAATAATAATAATAATAATATATATTTATATAGCGCATTCTCCATTGCATGCCCGAATGCGCTTTACATTGTTGTAAAAATAAAATAAAAATAGAAATCTAATGTACAATATCAAGGATAAATCTAGGTAACTCATTTACAGCTGAAACAACTTGTATGTAAAACACTTGTATGTATTAATAAAATGCTAATTTGAATAAATGTGTCTTTAGCTTATATTTAAAAGTCTGAATAGAGTCACTTCTCCTAATATCTACTGGAAGATTGTTCCATAATCTTGGAAGAATTATTAGCTGAATTTAGCAGTCTTTAGGAGTGGCCGGTAGCGCGGTGACATGCATTCCGGCTGCTCCCCTAGTATATATATTTCTGGTGTATGCAAATTAAAGAAGTTGACCTCTACTTATTCATGTACCGCACGCTTACAATTTAGTCTGCTGTTCTCCAGGTTCAGAGTACTAATAGATGAGTGTCTCAAATATATGTTTATATTTGTCCCATATTATAAGTTGTATCCTGTCCACCTATGATGGAGCTATCATATGATATATTTCTCTACTGTTCATTCTACCCTGCGGCTCTTTATCGCAGCTCGCGTCCATATCAGGTATTTATTAACTGAAATGCCTGTTGGTTATATACCCTCCTTCCCAAAACTGATCTGCTCATTATATTACAGAACTATAAAGGGAACTGTTGGAAGCCTTTAATTTCTCGAACCGAAACCTCGGCCGTGAGAGGATTCTTATTTAAGTTGACCTTGAGAGTCAGTTGAATATTGCTTCGCTCATCATAAATTATTCTGTGCGTGTGTTTATTTCTCCTGGGTATTTCTGACAGCCAAACACACGCTCAAAATTATTTTAGTGCATGTTGGCCTACAGATCACGGTGTTTGCGCTGGTATGTATTATGACCGAGAGGCATAAAACCTACGAAACGTACCTCAAACAAGAATACCGTCCGCGGATGGCAAAATCTATCAGCGCCACGAGGTCAACAAATCGACAAAGAAATGCAGATATAAACACGCAATGATTTCAACCTCACCGTACCTTAATTCATGACCTGACAAGACACTGTTCAGTTTCACTTTCACTCTCAGCTTTGCTCTTGAGTTTGAGTTCGGCTTTGTTAAATACTTCTTATTGAGTTGTATGGTATTGTGCAGTATATTTGAGTATACCAATCCACAGAGATTCAAATAACAAAGCCGTGGCGAAAGAGAAGCTTAAACGAGAAATATTTTGTCCTCCTAGAAAAACACAACATCTTGCCCTTTCTATCGAAGAAGCCTTGGTTTCAGCAGAAAGGAAAACGCTAAATTCCAATTCGATATGTGTGGATCTTTGAGTCCTTCAGGTCCGGCGTCGTGTCGTATATAAAATCACAGGCCATCTGGGTCAGAAAAAAACCCGGTCCTTCGGCTCCGACAAGAGCGCCAGTTGCAATATCCTGAGCCTGTTGGAAGGCTTTCGCACGAGTGAAGTTAAATAAAACATTAAACTGCTTACATTTGAGAGATGGGACTCGCGGATCCACCATTTTGATTTACTGTATTCAATTATGTAAATAAATTAACCTGGCGAGTGTTACGTGACCAGCACAGTGCGATCTGATTGGTGTGAATTTGACTTTTAACGAATGTGCAGAAATTTTGCGACAACCCAAAAAAAATAAAAAATAAAAAATAACGACTTGCATTTTAAGACTCGTTGCTGCCACAGGCAGCCCGAGTAACTAGTGTTATGTTGTGTGTGTGTGTGTTATCACCCCATCTAAGGTATACAAGTTAAGATCATGCAATCCATGAAAGCTGATCACTCAAAGGTCACGTCATGCCCATATCTCTATCATATCTGTATCAGTTTGAGAACCGAAGCAACGTACATTTAACCAAACGTAGCTTCTTCAACACCCAAGTCAAAGCCTGCATCATTTGCTGACAAAGGTAGGTTATTTCAGTTGTTGTATATATAGATAAACGTAAAACTTGTGTGAGGGTATATGTACGTAGCTAGCGGTTCCGGTGGAGGTGGGATATACCTATAATTGCATCCCGGAATCAAACTCAGAGGCTCTAATTTCAGTTTCATAATGGTTTTAATTATTCACTTTGAATGTACATGTTCGTTTGGAAGCGAAACTACAAATACCAGGGTACATAGATCCATTCGAAAAATGGCGTCCAATTTAATTAACTATTGTTTAGGACTGACTAGCCTCGCTTACACGTTCAAAAGCTTTTGTGTGGACTGACTAGCCTCGTGTTCACGTTACCAGGACAATAGCTTTTTAAATTGGACGCCATTTTTCGAATGGGTCTATAGTATTTTAATTACGAAGATAACGTAGACGTTATTTTTGGCGCTCAAATTTATGGCGGCAATATTTTTATCGACGTCATAAGCTTAACGGTGGCCATGTATTTACCCCGGGTATTTACGTACTTTCATGGTGATAGATTATTATCCTCGACTCGATCGTCAAATAAATATACAAAAACACAAATGAAATGAAAACTCAGTGAAGGTCTAACCATTTGCAGTTCGAGAACGAGATTGTTTCACAAAGACAGCAACTTCTAGTCAGTTATTTTAAGTCCTCAAGTGTTGGTCCGGCCAGAGGGTTTTGAATCTGCGAACCTCTCGCACGACAGACCGGCGGGGGTGGCGGTAAAATTTTAAAGAGTTCAGCTCCAATTTGACATACCATTGCAAGAGCTCCAATTTAACATGTATGTGATAATGAAAACGCAATATTTTTAAAGCGGTCTCCGAAGTAGAATATTTTGAAAACGTAACGCTATTGTTTTCTTATACGGTCAAATTTACTGAAAACGCAAACTTTTGAAAATGCTCAGTCCCAATCCACTTACAATTTTAAAAAATCTAAGAGAGAGGACAAGGACAGATGCCCGGTCCACATTAATGTTTTTTCAACTGTTTGCCCTTTCAACTACATGGTTGCCTTTTCAGATCTTGTTAGAAGAGGGTCTGAATGGGGGGGTCTACATGTCAGTTGTCAGTTAAAATTTTGGCCATTTGTCAGTTGTCAGTTACGCCTAGTTAATCATTACTAGAGAAAATTTACTATGTTTGACCCACAAAAACCAAATTTGTCAGTTGTCAGTTATGTTTCGGTTGTCAGTTGTCATTAAAAAATCGTCATTTGTCATTTGTCAGTTATTTTGAAGGCCGTTTGTCATTAGTCAGTTAACCCCATTCAGACCCTCTTAGAAAGTCAGAGTAGAAATTCAAATGAAAATTTTCAAATGAAAATTGTATCGCCTCGCTCAACAAAGGGTAATTGTGTGGAGCTGCACTGGACGAGAAAGCGACACATACTCCTTACAATTATGCTGCCAGCAAGTTTCTTAACTTTTCTCTGCCTTATATTTTACTGGGGCTTTTCCCTGTTTAACTTTCGTTACGGACTTTAATTTATGAATGCAATTTGAGTTTTCAGTATTTAAGCATTTATCCGCCTAGTAAACGGTGCACAGAAAGTGAATCTGTCCTACTGTTTTTTCTACTATTTTATTTTATTTTTGGAACATTTATACAACGCTTTACTTTCTGTAGGTTGCGTTTTCGTGCCGTTTAATTTGCCATGTTTCTTCTGTTTCGCTTGTATGGTTTTGCTTATATTTAACGAGCGAGCACCCTTTGTATGTGATAATTATACTGTTTTTTTTTAGAAATCCTGACTTGGGGCAATGCATGCATGCCAAAAAAATAAAATGTTCTTGACAGCAGTTTAGTCTGCTGTTAACTAATTTTACAATAAATATTATCAGCAGCTGACAAAATAATGCTTTTGAAGAAAAGGAGAGTGCTGGATGCGCTACTAATTGGAACCAACAGTGATTAGGCTTCAAAAAGATCTGGAAACTCTGAATAAAACATAGATACCATCACCTGGACAAAACCCAGTGGCTGACAAAAGAAGAAAACGATGAAAAAGATGCAGAAAGAAAACAAGACTTGGCCGAAAAAGAACGAAAAAGGAACTGAGGAAAAGGAATAAAAGAAAATAATAAATTAAACAGAAAAATACAGGAATTGCAGTAGAGGGACATAACGTTTATCGGAGAGTTTGGTTCATTTAGCTCTTTGCCTGGCACTGCTGATGCCAATTCACTTTGTACTCCTAGCTTACTGTGGTGACCTGCCCGGTGTTTTTTTTATATTCAAGTAAACTGACAAGCAACACAGCTTTTTTTTCATCAATTGTTAAGAATGTTGAATGTAGAGATAGAGATATTTAATAAATAATTTGTTAATTTGACAATTATGTTGGTTTAAATTTGCTTGAGTATGAAAATAACTGATGCCACTTGATCTCTTAGTTTAATACATTATTGATTGAAGTATACTTAGTAGTATAGAGGGTGGGGGCACCGGACCATTTCAATCTCTTCGAGATCAAAATGATCCGTTGTCGACCTCAAAGAAGGTCTCTCCCCACCCTCAATACTACTGCAGCTTCATTCTGCTATGTTTTCGTTGTTCGTGTTCTACTATCCTTGGAATTATTTAGGGCGTGGTCAGTTTAGGGCGTGGTCAATTTAGGGCGTGGTCGAATTCTTGAAATTCTTCATAACCGGTTTAACCAGTTCAATCTTTGGATGTCAAATTCTTGGAAATCTCCATAACCGGTTTCAATCTTTGGATGTCGAATTCTTGGATATCGAATTCTTCTCTTCATTCTTCTCTTACTATAGTATTCAACTTTTCATAGTTGCATTCTAGGCTATCCATTCTAATGGCTTCATTGCCTTGCCAGCTATCCGCTATTGCCATATATTGGCTTCTGCGAGTTTCTTCTATTTCATAGTGCATTCGAGGTATCTTGCATCTTCTCTATGTAATGGATGCTGGTGCATGGTACTCTATATTTAATATCTAATATAGTAGTATAGGATGAACTGCAATTCAGAAATCCATGATGAGATGAAAGACTTTGGAGAGTTGTGTCCTTTCTGCAATGAGCGATTGATAGATTACGTACGCAAGAAAGAGAGTGAGTCGTGTTGTGGCAATACAGAGATAATTAATGATAATGGTATGTATGTTTGCAAAAGCTGTGGTGTAGTTCATTCATATCGTTTGGTGAATGGATATATCGATTACTACGAAAATAGGTACCGAATGAGACGTAAGTCTATCTACCATAGGAAATACCATATTGACAATATATTCATTGCGAAATTTGATTTACGATATGGTGAGTGCATTGATATTCGTAGGATGTTCAATAAATTCGAAAGTGCTATTGATGTTATATTGAAACGGAAGAGGTATCCAATACTAGATTTCGTGTTCTATAAGTTGTTCGAAATGAAGTTTCGCGAATCTGGAATCGATAACTATCGCATCCATATGCAAAAGTGTACTAGGTACATATCGAAGATTACTGTTAAACGATATGTTAGGATATGGAAGAAGATCTGTGATATGAATGAATGGTTATACATAGAGACTCATAATGGCGTTTTTGCAAGAAGTGAAGATAATTGATATGGCAATGATCAACTAGTTGCGTACTTCTTGTTGTATCTCTCTCTGAATCTATCAACTAGTGGACATAGGTCACTAACTTGATCGTCCAACCAGTTCAACTCTAATGTAAATCTTTCGATGTCGAGTTCTTCTCCACGCAGATATGCCCTTATTTTATTCAAGATCTTCTGATATGATGTGTACGCAAATTTGCTCATTTCCGTCTTCCTATTGTAGTTTTTCATTTTTAGTAGTCCTTGAAGCAATAGTCCTGATCCCGATATTGTACCGAGAATGATTGGATTTAGTGTTATAGACCCAATGATTACGCCTGTACTTGTGAGACCAATTGACGATAAGTGTAGAATTGTATTAACCTTCTTGAATCGTTTGTATGCTTGCTTGTGGTAGAAGCATTTTTTGTGGTAGTGAGAATACAGGTTTTTTAGCATTTCGACATCTGCTTCACTCAAGTCCTTGTCTATATGATTGAAGTTGAATATGTCTACTTTCAACGTCTTTGCCATATAGCTATACGTTACATAAATTGTTGATACATCTGTTTGTATTCGTCGTCGTCAATCAAGCCATCGTTAGAAAGCTTATTGAGTATCTCGACGGCTTCGTTAGAAAGTTCGATACTATTATTTCCAGCGTTTTTCGATGCTATTATTAACTCTAGTCTTTCACATAGCTCATTCGGGTTGTTGTAGTACTTTATACGACTTTTGTTACAACCACCTGATTTTTTCGTTCCTAAGTCGATCTTACCACTTTTAGACGTATATGGAGAGATTCCCGAGAGCTTAATCAGCTTGTTGAATATCCTTTGAGCATCATCAGTGTACAGTCTTCTAGGATTGTAGCGTTTCGTTAGCAACTCCATAAATGAATTATCGACCTTATGGTTTAGTATCTTCTTACCACTACCATTGTAAGCCTCTAATCTCATCTCTAATAATTTAGCTGGATCGATATACAAATTTCCAAACGTATAATCGGACCCTATTTTTAGACCTGTGCCAGTCGTTTTCTTAGATGACTTTGGCGTTTCTATGACGTCCTCATCTGGTACGAATACGACTTCCTTCTCTGGTGTCTTTAGTTTTAGCACTTCCTTCAAGTACTTGCTTGCTGCTAATTTTTGATTGCCTAGTATCTTTATTGTCGTGGGTGATTTAGATGATTTGATTTGCTTGTTCAGTATCGTTATGGCATTCTGTATTAAGTATTCTGAAGGTATGTCTTTTAAGCTTGGATCGAACCCTAGTTTTTCTAGTCGTTTAGATTCTTGTGCTCCAAAAATTGGTTTTGTACCATCAATGGCTCCTTTGTCGTTCTCTTCGTCTTCATCTTCGTCTTCCTCGTAATGCGATGGCAGTTTACCAATCCACGATTCTAAGCCTTTAGTAGATCCTTGTGTTGAGATGGCTTCACTAAGTGTATCGATTGCTCCAGTGATGTTCTCTTGGTTTTCTTGTAGCTGTTCAATCATCTCATCTTGTTTCTTATCAGCCGATTTCTGCGCCTTTTCGACTGAAGCTGTTACGGGTTGGTATAGCTTTTCGCCAGCTTCTCGTAATGATTGATCACCTAGCTTTTTATTGAGTAATCGTTTCTTTAAGATTTGCCTATTTTTCAAGAATTCGTTAATTAAGCTTGCTCTTTCTTCTACTGTCTTAATAGTTCTGAACGACATACGTATACATATTAGTTACATAATTCGTTACTCTAAGTTAGCGTAACTTTTTGAAATCGTATGTAAATCACACGAAAACCCTCGAATTCTCATTCTCTAACTACGTATTATGCACGTATAAACCGTCGAAGTTCTTTCGATACATCTCGGGAATATGCTTAGAAGTCTTATCCAACACCATGAAATCGAATGGTTCTATCGTAGCTTCTCGATATATGTCTTCGAATTGTTTCCGACTGATGTTTTTACAGTTATCATCAGCAATGTGTCTGATGTCCTTGTTATCTAATCCGCCAAATAGAACGAAGCACATAGTATTGCGTCGAATGTATTTTGGCACATCGTAATAGCTTTGACACAAGTAAATGCAGTTACAGTTCTTATTTCTAGATAGCGAAAAGTATTCCTTAACGTTGTTCATATTTTTATTGTCGATCTTAATATCATCGAATACGATAACCTTATTAGCGTCATCATCTAAATCTTCAACTGGTATGATGTCTTCTGGATTGCATAATTCGACATTACACGCATCGTCGTCGTCATCTAATTCCTCGTTAATGATATCATGGAATTCTTTTATTAGACTGTACTTATCCTGATGAGGATTTAGAGTATGTATCTTACAAGAATCGTACTTCATCCATTTTAAAAGCATATTGGTAAGCAGATTCGTTTTACCTTGACCCGTACTACCAACTAGCATAAAATGGCAATCAGGAAGCAAGAAGTGATGTTTTGGTTTCTGACTTATTTTTTCAGTATCGTCAAAGTTGATTATATTCATCTACTATAATGTACGTATACAATATAGATGAGTTTTACGAAATTTGGAACGATTCGAACTGGAAGCCGCAATGAGTGCATGCATGAGCAAACACCAGTAAGAATAGTTAGTATTAATGCGAAAGAGATTTCACTCTTATGGCTTCAACGCGATACGGATTGGATGGATATACCCAATTACGAAATACAGCTAACACCAAAAGGTACGAATATGATGAGACTATCATGCCGCCTATACATCTCAAACAACACTGGAGGAGGTAATTTTTGGTTCCGATGGGTCCTATTAACGCCAACGCCAGTTCCAGGGCACCATTTACAAACGATTATTGGTGTAAGTAATTTACCAGATGCAGCAATTGGCTTGAGAACCAGATGTGCATTTGCGGCACAACCGCCAAGAGATCCAGAGACAGTCGTTTGTATTTCAGACGTCTCTTTTCATGAGAATTTCGGTAACGGCATCCTACACACGTATAAGCTGCAGTGTAAGATCACTGATACAGGAACGATGGTATTGAATAGACTGTATAATGGCGCTAATGCGGCATGGAATGGATACGTGAAATCATCAATAATGGTTGAGGAAATCACAGGGATTACTAAAAAAGTTGCTCAAAATGGAATCAACGAATACGCATCAAACTAATGTAATCATATAATATAAGAGATGAGTTACTCAATATTTGGAACGCTTTACAATGGTACGATAGAGCAAAAGGAAGGTAAGCGTGGACCAAAAGGCGATCAAGGAAGCCAAGGAAGCCAAGGGATTCGAGGAATGAAGGGCGATCAAGGAAGCCAAGGAATGAAAGGCGATCAAGGAGGCCAAGGGATTCGAGGAATGAAAGGCGATCAAGGAAGCCAAGGAATGAAAGGCGATCAAGGAGGCCAAGGGATTCGAGGAATGAAAGGCGATCAAGGAAGCCAAGGAATGAAAGGCGATCAAGGAGGCCAAGGGATTCGAGGAATGAAAGGTGATCAAGGAAGCCAAGGAATGAAAGGCGATCAAGGAGGCCAAGGGATTCGAGGAATGAAAGGCGATCAAGGAAGCCAAGGGATTCGAGGAATGAAAGGCGATCAAGGAAGCCAAGGAATGAAAGGCGATCAAGGAAGCCAAGGAATGAAAGGCGATCGAGGAAGCCAAGGGATTCGAGGGTCTGGGCCTGGGTCAAGTGTTATGCATAGTAGTCTAACATTCAATTGTGGCAATTTCCTTATGAAGTCTGGTAATTGGGCATCATCGAGCAGTGTAAGCTCATTTATGGTTGTATATGACGCATACTCTATGAATAACATCACTCCAGAACATCGAGGTTTTAGGATCCTAGAGACTTTTAAACCGAACTCAACAGAAACGTTGACTATGACTATACCAAAAAATGATAATACGACTTTAGGGTTAAAAGGCAACAGCACATACACAGTTCGGGTCGAAGCTCATGCAAACAACATTGGATCCATAATACTAAGCTCTTTATCAATTGAAGAGAATTTGACTTTCATATCAAACACGATAAAAAGTGGAAGGATAGGATCTACAAACACTGCTTTCCAAGAGCTAAGCATAACAACATCTGCCAATAGCACAGGTAAACTATCATTTACTTTGAGTCATAATCAGTCAACCAATCAGCTAATAACTATCTATGTTGCAATCATTGCTGGAGCATTAGATGCAAATACTTTTGTGAATCCTACTGTCTTCGATGATAATGAGTACATTATTGAACAAAGAGTGCAAGAAGTGGTTCCTATTAGGACAGTCGCTTATATAGCAAAGGAAATTTCGAATTTATGGAGTCATGCAGACATGGAGTGGGGAGACATACCACATTTCTCCATCACGATATCTCCCAAGGAAGCAACGAATTTAATTCGATTATCGTGTACGATTTACCTTGGATGTGACGCTGGAGGAGCTAATGTGTGGTTTCGATGGGTCGTAACTACAGGTCAAGGATTACTGGCTTATGTCAGTACGAATTCATTACCAAATAATATCCTTCAAACCCGTAACAGAGCTAGCTTTGGCTCGCAATTAGCCATCAATCCAGAAACTCTTGCCTGCGTGTCCCATACTGGGTTCCACGTCCCATTTAATAAAACCCCACATACATATAAATTACAGATAAAAGTGAAAGACACAGGAACCGTTACAATCAATAGAATATACAACAATGGAAACGCTAAGTGGAATAGTTACGTTACCTCAAGTATGATTTTAGAAGAAGTCTCAGGGATCGCGAGGAGTTTCGCTAGTAATGGGGATGTGATATGTTCATCAGAATAATCTAACCAAACTGTATAATGCAAACTACGTTATTCTTTGATAGTAAGAAAGGATCTGGTTCATCTGAAAACTTCACGACATACTTCAATCCTCCATTGGAGCTAGATATTACGAAAAACTATCAAATCTCGTTAATCAATGCATCTATGTGGTACTCTTGGTACAACATAACGAGTGCAAATAACAAGTTCAAATACTACAATGGTACAGCTTGGAAGACGATAACATTATCGCCAGGAGCATACAACGTAATTGACATAAACGACACTATGAAGCACCATATGAAGCAAAATAGCGATTGGGACGTTGCTAACAGTAAGTACTATGTCGATATTAAACCTAATTACAACACACTGAAGTCTATGATTGAGATACGAAATGGTTATAAAGTGGATTTCACTATTGACGAAAGTTTTAGGACGATACTTGGTTTCGAATCTAAGATAGTTCAAGGCAACGGCTTTCACGATAGCGATAAGATTGTGCAAATCACGGAGGTCGATACTATTCAAGTACACTGCGATCTAGTAACAGATTCTTACATAAATGGCAGTACAAGTTCGGTCATCTACTCATTCGTTCCATCGGTTCCTCCAGGTTACTTGATCAACATCCATCCTAACCAACGATTCGATATGAACATATCGAAAAGATCGATTAACAGTATATCGTTCTCGCTTAGAGATCAAAGTGGTAATTCGATAAGAATGAATAATGAGAGAGTTACGTATTACATCCATCTTAGTGAGATTGTGTAACCAATATGTATATGCTATTAACGAGAGAACGATATACCAAAAGGAAAGTCATTGGTGGAAACCTCATTGGGAACGTATTCGACAAAGCAAAGAGTACGCTTTCAACAGCTAGCAAGATAATAACGAGACCCATTAATGCTTTAAAAAATAGATTGCTAAAACCCGTTATTACTAAGGCTCTTCCATATGTTAAACAGAAAGCCATCAATGTTGGCACTAAAGCGATCCTTCAAAAAGTAAAGCAGGGCGTTAGAGACGTTTCGTCAAATCCAGAGGTTCGGAAAGTCTTGAATGACCGGTCGAGAGCTATCTTATCGAATCTTATTGCTGGAAGTGGCATGAAACGATTGTAGTGACTTTTGTATAATCATATAATATATGACTGAAGTAATTAGCCAATATTTTCAATTCGATGAATCGAACATTATCGATAACTCAACTACGAAATTCGAATATATCGAATACCTTCCAAGAGACTCTAATAACATGGATAAAGATGGCCAAAGGATCATCGAGACTCGAGATGAAGACGTATACCTGCTCCCACATAAGGCTATGTTGGAGGTGCGTGGTAAGCTGCAAACAGCTGCTAATGCTGATTATAATGCAACAGATATTGTATCGCTTGTGAATAATGCGTGGAGTCTATTTTCAAGTGCTCAATATCAGATTAACAACCAAATAGTAGAAAGTGTGAATGACTACCTACCAGAAGCAAGCACAATTCTAAACACAGTCATGTTTTCTGATGACTATAGCCGTAGTACTGCTAGTAATATGCTTTGGTTTAGAGATACATCAACGGGTACACCAACTTTAAAGTACACAACTGCAATTGCTGCAGTCGATGATGCTGCTAATGCAGCTACCGTTCGAACAGGAACGCAAGCCTTAGTTGTTGCATACATACAAGACCAAACAGCTAATCTAGGTTTCACTGCTCGACAGGCTATCACGACAGGAGCTAAACAAGTATCCCTGCTTCTACCACTATCGCAAGTTTTCGGATTCTGTAAGGATGTAGATACTGTGTTTCGGAGTGTCAAACATACGCTTATCCTAAACAGAGCAACAGCAAACCAGTATATCATGAAAGATAATGCTGCAGGCGTTGGTAAATTTAAGATTACTCACCTATCACTATGGATGCCTAAAGTCGTTCCTTCACTAGAAATTCAATCATACATTGATGCCAAACTAGTAAGTGGTTACATAAAGGACCTATACTTCGAGCAGGTACGTGTATACAGAACGATGTTCCAAGCCGTTGAAACGAACCCAACATGGAGAATTACAACACAGCCAGGTAGCGAACTTCCAAGACATGTCTTCATTGCATTACAGTCTAGTGATCGTCATCCAACAGCTAATGCACAGAATGTCAATAATATGATCTTCGATAATGGGAACCTAACGAGAATCAGTGTTCGAATCAATAGTGTACAACATCCAGAAAGAGAAGTAGAATGTAACTTCACTCCAGCTAATAGGAACTATAATAGATCGTACATGATGTTCATGGATGCCGTTAACAAATACCAAGATACCGATACAGGTAGTCAGCTTAGTGTTGAGGATTGGGCATCATTCCCTTGTGAAACAGGATTCAAGCTTTAGTCTGAATGCTAGAATATTCTAGAATATTCTGGGATTATTCTAGAATGTTCAAGAAATGAGCATCAAAGCAATTCAAGCTTTTTCATGTTCTAGACATTCCAGCTTTTTCCAGCTTTGTTTTTCTGGAAAAAGCTTGAATAACCTGGAATGGATATTACATTCTAGAAATTCCAGCTTTTTCCAGCTTTGGTAATCTTGGAAAAGCTTGAATAATCTGGAATCTGACAGGTTCTATTTAACATTCTAGAAATTCCAGCTTTTTCCAGCTTTGGTAATTCATGGAAAAGCTTGAATAACCTGGAATGGATATTACATTCTAGAAATTCCAGCTTTTTCCAGCTTTGGTAATCTTGGAAAAGCTTGAATAATCTGGAATCTGACAGGTTCTATTTAACATTCTAGAAATTCCAGCTTTTTCCAGCTTTGGTAATTCATGGAAAAGCTCGAATAACCTGGAATGGATATTACATTTAGAAATTCAAGCTTTTTCCAGCTTTGGTAATTCTTGGAAAAACTTGATTACTTTCACAAAAATGAACAGTCGTATCTATTTCCTATCCACATGCTTAAGTTGTCACAAATAATTGCACACATTTACTATAATTATTTTTACTATCTGAGCAGTTTATCGGATAGTTCACAGTTATACTTTCACTACCTTTTGGCTAATTAATAACTACACTGTATATGTTACAAAGATAGTTAATAGATAGGCTATCTAAAAACTATCAACACAAACCTATCCGAAAACTATCTGCATTTAATGTAGTAGAAAACTAGCCTATCTAAAAACTATCCGAAAATGATAAAAAATTTGGATAGTAAAAAACTAGCCAGGTTTGTGTTCTTGCAGTTAGGTTTCAGATTATCCGAAAACTATCTGCATGTATGATAGTACAATGTAGAAAACTAGGCTATCCAAATTAACTATCTGAAAATAATAATAAAATATGGATAGTAAAAAAACTAAGGAGCGTAAAGGATGGCTAAGGAGCGTAAAGGAGGGCTAAGGAGGGCTAAGGAGGGATGAGGAGGCCTAAGGAGCGCAAAGGAGGGCTAAGGAGCGTAAAGGAGGGCTAAGGAGCGCAAAGGAGGGACTTCGGCTACTAAGGAGATGCTTTCGAGACACTATGTGTCGGGACATTATGTGCAGCTACATGAAGTAGTTCCCATCGTGGGGACGTGTTAGACTATGGAGATGCGAACCTTGTTTATAAGTTACGAATTAACCTTTGACAATATCCGGGTATTATAATATACTTTCAACCAATCACGTCGCGGAGAATACCAGGTATCGTGTTCGGTAACCAATCCGATTCACGGGACGCACGCTTTCAATTAATTTGGCGCTCAAACTCAAAGTACGTACGTATAATATTACTCGTCAACCGTCTTCTACACGTGAAGTTGGACTGTTTGTTACAAATTCTCTGTCTACTGCTATGGTTTTTAGCATTATCAAACTCTTATTTCTTTAATAACAATCTTCAGGATTCCTCAAGAATCGAAGGTAAGTGCAGCATTGTCAATTTCGCTCAGAAAAGTACGTCGATTACGACGTTAGAACCGATTTCAGTATAACGTGCACCGCGCAAATTTAGCCACTTCTGAAGTCTCTCGAAGTCTGAAGTATTTGGAATACGAAAGAGCACCAAGTTATTTGATTCAGTACCTCAAAACCATGATAAACAAGTGAGAGCATGTATGTATCAAATAAGTGCGTCGAATGTATTCATATAAACATTGAAATCCGTTGTATTATTTGACCGCTTTTTACGGTCGATCTGCCAGGCAGTTTTAATATTTTCCAGTCGTTGTACACGTATATCGATCGCCCTTTCCCCATGGCTAAAGGCTCTTTGCTTTTAATAGGTTTTCTAATTATTTGGCAGTATGTATGTACATGTATAAAAGTGACTAATCGTGTATGTTGTTGTTTTCTTGTAGGGCAAACCAATATAGAGAAAGGGTTTCAGAGAATGGGCTAGAAAGCTAAAACTGGAGGGATAGGAGAACTAGTGCAGCTGAGTGAAAATTAAACCTTAATTTAGTTGGCCTGATTGCAGAATGACCTCAGTTCACTTGAAAGTGACTAAAGACATTAAAAGTGGTATTGTTTTTTGAAGGCAAGGGGTTCGAGCTAAAAAAACAGATGAGATTTTACAAGGGTTTGTTTGGTCCTAAATACTTCTACAAGAATGTTGGCTGAGTTCCTGGAACAAGATTAAGTTTAACATAATTTATAGGATTGCTGCATACATGTAGATCCATTGATATCCAAAGATTACACTACAACTGTAGGATTTATTTAATTTTAGAGGCCATGACCACAAATGGTTCCATTTTGTAAGTCTAGTGTGATCTAATAATTATTATAACATGCAACCAGAGGAGCCAGGGTGTTGCAGTGGTATTCACCTTTGTGACCCGGATGCAATTCTAGTTCGTGGGCACCACATGTGAGTTGAGTTTGTTGGTATTCACCCTTGCTCCAAGGGTTTTTATTCGGGTTATCCGGTAAATTCCAATTTGATCAGTGGTTTAGCATAGTCCTGGCTTTGATCACCCCCTATGGTAGTTGCAGGTCCCGTTAAAAAAATCAGGGATTTTTTACCCGAACAGTGGCTGTGAGGTGTATCACCAGATTGATTGGCCTATATAACTAGAGAAGAAGGGGAGGCATAATTATAATTTTATGGTATAAGGATTCAGGGTTCATTTAATGGGACACTTCGAAAATTAATTAGCTATATATATAAGTCTAGTGTCTGAGTATTCTGCAATCTCTGCTACCTATAGCTCCTTGTGTAGTATATTTGTACTGTCAATTGAAAGTTAGCAAATCCCATTGTAAATATTGCTTTTAAATGATCTAATTTGAGTTTCCAATTTTGTTCTTTTTAAAAATAAACAAGATTGAGCTATTATGAAATGTTATATTGTGTTTTCATCTTTTCTCCATGCAATACTATATATTATATACATGTAGCTTATATGCTGTTTCATACGTTCGGCATGTAGTAATTAATTTTATTATTTAAACTCGTAAGCTTAAAATATCTATAGATACAGTGTACATGTATTGTTTATACTTAATATATACTTACATGTATCACACAATGTTATGTTTGTGTGGCAGTTACTGTTTATAGTATATTATTACATATATGTATGCCTCATCAATTTAATGCTACATTGACATGTAATTAATCTGCTATCTACATGTATATTAATATAGCTAGCAATGTACAACATCAGTTGCGTTACCTGTTTGAAAATGCTGTTTTCCTTACCTCCATTATTGAATGCATGTCTACCTTTCTGCATTTTTGAAAATGGCTTGCCATACAGCATCCAAATGGGGTTAGGGTTCAATTCATTCATCAATGAATTAAGTAAGTATTTATAATACAGGTTAATATCATCGTATGGCTTGAATTAGTGTGAAAATGCTGGAATTAATGTAGTCCTTATTAAGTGCAACATGTATATATAAAAGCTTGAATAAGCTTGAAAAAGCTGGAATTCAGTATGTGCTAAAAGCTTGAAAAAGCTGGAATGCCATTGACAAAAGCTGGAATTTGCTTGAAAAAGCTGGAATATCACATGCCAAAAGCTGGAATTTGCTTGAAAAAGCTGGAATATCACATGCCAAAAGCTGGAATTTGCTTGAAAAAGCTGGAATAACAAATGCCAAAAGCTGGAATTTGCTTGAAAAAGCTGGAATATCACATGCCAAAAGCAGGAATTTGCTTGAAAAAGCTGGAATATCACATGCCAAAAGCTGGAATTTGCTTGAAAAAGCTGGAATATCAAATGCCAAAAGCAGGAATTTGCTTGAAAAAGCTGGAATATCACATGCCAATAGCTGGAATTTGCTTGAAAAAGCTGGAATATCAAATGCCAAAAAGCCTGAATAAGCTTGAATGATGTTAAACCAAAAGCTAGAATTATCTTGAAAAGCTTGAACATGCTGTTCCAGAAATTCCAGCTTAATCTTGCCTAATTTGCATAAAAACTTTAACAAACTGGAATATTCTAGAATATTCTAGAATTCAATTCTAGAATATTCTAGAAAAAGCTGGAACTTTATTCTAGAATATTTCTAAGCTTTTTCTAGAATATTCTAGAAAATTCAAGTTCTGTTTCACAAGGGTTGTATCCAATACATCATTTCGACGTTAGTAAGCATTCAGAGCAGCTGAAAACAAGCATGGCTGATATTGAAGTCCGATTTACCCTAGGTGGGAACTTCAGAAACATAGCTAACAATGATGATATACCTTATTATGTTTATGCCGTAATCCTATCCGATAGGCACTTACAACTACAAGGCTTGTCTGGTAGAATGAATGTAATCGTGTAAATTTTATCTAATTATACTACATATACGAAATGAGCTATATTAGAACAGGATTGAGTCTAAGCGAATCTCAAAAAGAATCAATTAAGAATGCTTACATCAATAAGAAAACAGTTAGCTTGAGATTGAACAACAATCAACTAACAGGAAGCGACTTTCTAGGACTGACTAAAGCGCAACGTAAGAAGGTGGTTGAAGCTAAAAGAGGAATGTCTGGAGTCCAACTAAAAATTAGTAAGACGCAAGTCTCAAAACAAGGCGGATTTTTAGGTGGATTGGGTAATTTAGTGAAAATGATTGCTCCTATGTTCTTGAAGAAAATCCTACCAGCTCTTGGAATGGCTGCTGCAACTGGAGCAATATCTGGTTCTGTCTCTAAGGCTGTACAAGGAAAAGGCATTAAGAAAAAGAGATGTAGACCAAAAAAGAAGGGCAAAGGCTTGATACTAGGACCAAATTCGCCTTTTAAGGGCATACCATTACTTGGAGCAATTCTCTAATCATATTCAAATTATTGTCTAACGATATCATATATAGAATGCCAACGAATTATGTAGAAACATCATTAAAGTTGTCTGAGGCACAGAAACGTAAGATAGCTTCAGCTGTTCAAAACAAGACATCGACTACCATTAGACTATCATCTAGCGACTATCAAGGTAGCGATAAGATTAAATTGACTAAGCAGCAAATCGATAGAATCCATAAAGCTAAATCGAAAAACGTCGGAGTAGATATTAAACTCAGTAAGACGCAGTTAAGTAAGCAAGGCGGGTTCATTGGGGCTTTGCTTGGTGGCTTAGCGGCAAGCCTGCTTCCCAATCTCTTAGGCGGTATCTTCGGTAAAGGAATCGCTCTACCAGGTACTAATCCAAAGTCAAGTGGAAGAGGATTCAATCTTTCAGCCCTACGACCACCACCGTTTATTGGATCTTGGAATTCTGATGGTACGATTGGTTATGGAGTAAAAAAAAAGATCTCAAGAAAGAAAACAGCCAAAGGCCTCGTGCTTCCAGGGACAATCCTAAAGCGTCCATATTACGGAACGCGCTAAGACCACTGAGCAACATCGATATCGATAGCATTATGAAAAAACTAAAGATCGCCAACTACATAGGTGCTTACAGTAAAGATATGCTACCTGATAGGATCAATAATGACGGGTGTGTAGTAATCAATATTCAAGACTATTTTAAAGGTGATGGTACTCACTGGGTTGCCGTATATAACAATCATGATAATAACTACATCGAACACTTCGATTCATTCGGCCTATTGCCAGCAGAAGAGGTAATAGAGCTTATGGAAACAAGCAACAAACAAATAGAGTACAATAGCTCGCAGATTCAAGATATGGATAGCATTATGTGTGGTTATTATTGCATATTCTACATTCTAGAACGCTCAAATGGTAGAAAACCTATCGACATCTTGTTAGACTTTCAGTTCAAACCATCTATGTTCAATGAATTGCTTATACAGCACTTCGCTTACGATATTATGTAACGATATTGTATACGAAATGACTAAGATATATTGTCTAAGACAAAAGAAACAAACTGAGACGAAAGACGAGCATATCGTAAAGACTCAAAATGGAAGGACTCGTCTGGTAGGTGCATGTGTAGAATGCGGAAGTCAAAAGTCGAAATTCGTGAAATCTACACAAGGCGGTAGTATGTTGCCAGGAGCACTAGCTATTTCAGCTGGAATACCACTTCTTGCTGGAGCCGCCGCATTATCAATGGTTCCAGGTAGTGGAAAGCTATTTTCGACACTTGCTAAGGGTGCTACACAGGCAATAGGTAAGAAGATAAGAAGCAAAGCTGCCGATTTCATCCAAAAAGAAGGTCGAACCATATTGAATCTAGCATCTAAGAAAGTTCGTGGTGGCCAGATACAACATCCAATGAGTATGTATACTGACGTAACAGATCCAGCATCCGAATTCTATGATGATCATATGAAAACTATGAAGAAAGGAGGTAAGTTAGACATCCATAAAGCAATATTAAAGGTTGCACCTAAAAAGGGATTCACGCTACCAGGTCATCATTATACAGGACCTGGGAATCCCTTAGAAAATCAATTGACTTATGATAAGACAGGTCGAATATTAGAGATTTACGATAAGCCAACTGGCAAAACTGATGCTGTGAGTATGCAACACGATGTCGATTATTCTATCTGTGATGATGACGTCAAATGCAAAAATGAAGCTGATCGAAAAATGGTCAAATCATTAGACGAAATTCCATGGAAGGATCGCCAATGGGGTCATGCCTTAGCAAGGAATGCTATCGCGACTAAAGCAAAGCTTGGAATGGGTGCTAAGAAGCCAAAAAACGGAAAAAGCCGTCGAGTGAAGAAAACTGGCAAGTAAAACTAGCAGATGAATTGCATAGACCAATAAGACGTAAATTTACTCGGCGGCGCGTTATAGCTAATCACATTGATGAAATATGGTGTTCTGATCTCGTTGAGATGCAACAGTTTAGCAAATGGAATAAGGGCTATCGATACCTTCTCATGGTTCTAGACGTCTTTAGCAAGTTTGGTTGGATCTTACCATTGAAAGATAAGAAAGGCGAAACAGTTATGAAAGCTTTTCAAACGATATTCAAGGAAGGTAGAGAGCCAAAATATCTATGGGTTGATAAGGGTAAGGAGTACTACAATAAGAATGTGAAAGAGCTATTGGACAAACATAGTATACAAATGTATTCAACTGAGAATGAAGAAAAGTCTTCTGTTTGCGAGAGATGGAATAGAACAATCAAAACTAAAATGTGGAAGCAATTCACTGTCCAAGGCAATACGCAGTATTTAGATATGCTGCCTAGAATATTGATACAGTACAATGGTACAAAACATTCAAGCATCAAAATGACTCCTATCGAAGCATCTAAGAAGAAGAACGAAGGAACTGTGTACTTCAATCTATATGGCAATATGGAGTCATTACAATCGAAACCAAAATTTAAGGTTGGCGATAAGGTTCGAATAAGTAAGTACAAGCGTAAAGTGTTTGACAAAGGCTATACTCCGAATTGGACTGAAGAAGTGTTTACAGTTGATAGAATCCAATATACGAACCCTATTACATACAAATTGAAGGACTCGAATGGTGAAGAAATACAAGGTTCTTTCTACGAACCTGAACTATCGAAAGCGACTCAAGAAATCTTCAGAATCGATAAAGTCATTAGAAGGAACTACAAGAAAAAACAAGCTCTAGTATCGTGGAAAGGGTATAGCGATGAATTCAATAGTTGGATACCATTTAAGAATCTAGATTCGATATAGATGCATGCTAAATTAATCAATTAACCACGTTTGAACGCACATATTAAATTGACAATAATTTATATATATAGTCGTTATATACATGAACGATAACAATACCATAGAACCAATCAAAAGACTAAGAGGTCGACCACGAATGTATGACGACATTGAAAGGAAGCATCGAAAAACTAAGTACATGCTAAGTAAATCATGGTTCTGCTTAACGTGCGAAATCTATAAAGACTACACGATGGCTGGTAAATCAAGTCATATTAAGACCAAGAAGCACAAACGCAGCCAAACGCACCTAGGTTTAAAAACATATTTTTTTATCTATAGTTAATATATAGGATGATGAACGAATCGAATCTCAATAAATTGTCTAAATCGAAACTTATCGAATTGATCTTGAAACAAAATACTATAAGACGTCCAAAAATTGATGAAAACATCCTCTTACCACCAGCTCAATTCAGAGACAACCGACCAGTTCCTACTCCACGAAGAAGCGTTAAGGACATGATCGAACGCTACGAGGAAAACATCATCCTACCACCAACTCGATTCAGAGATGACTACAAACCAATCCCAGCTCAGAGGACTATCAAAAGACCTGTTCCTGCTCCAAGAACTAAGATCATACAACTAGATAGAGCTATGAAAGGTTCAATCAGATCATTTGAAGTCGCCATTAAGAATCAAAAGGACCCACTAGTACAACTAACCACTACAAGAAGAGGCATTCAGAATCAATTCGAAAAGCTATTGATTGAGACCAAAGGTTACAAATTCGTTGAAACAATAAAGGTTACATTCGAAAAACAGCTAGACGAAGACAAGACAACAATCAAAACGGCTTATTTCAACAGCAATGCATTCACAGTAATCAATAAAACCAACATCGTGGAAGGACTACAATCATCCAAACAACAAATACTAAACAAAATAGCGCAATGGATCTCAGAGGGTTCAGGATGGACCATAGAGACAATTGACAAACACTACATCAACATAGTCAAGTATGAGCCTATGAAAGGAAGCAGCTACATCAAACTACCAGCAGAGCTTAGAAATTCGGCTAAAGGCTTGATCAACATGAAAAACATCGACGACGAATGCTTCAGATGGTGCCACGTAAGGCACTTGAATCCACAGGAAAAATATCCTCAGAGAATCAAGAAGAGCGATAGAAAATCTGCAAAGGACCTAGACTATTCAGGCATCGAATTTCCAGTAGCTACCAAACAGTACAATAAAATCGAAAAGCAAAACAACATTAGTATCAGTGTCTTTGGATATGAAGAAAGGAAGCCATATCCCATATTCGTATCGAAAGAAGAGTACGATGACCATATGGATCTTTTACTAATCACTGAAGGTACTAATAAGCACTACATTCTAATCAAGGACTTCAACAAGTTCATGTACAACCAAACGAAACACAAGGATAGAAAGCACTTCTGTAGACATTGCTTACAATGCTTTGGATCTGAAAGAGTGTTGGTCGCTCACAAAGAGAATTGCATCCAAGTAAATGGTACGCAAGCAATTAAGATGCCAACTAAGGAAAACAACATATTGAAATTCAAGAACTTCCATAAACAACTACCAACACCGTTCGTGATCTATGCCGACTTCGAAGCTATAACTGAGAAGATCGATGGCTGCAAACCTAATAACGATAAATCATATACTGAAGCCTACCAAAAGCATACAGACTGTGGTTATGGCTACAAAGTAGTATGCTGCTACAATGACAAATATAGTAAACCAGTGCAGATCTATAGAGGTGAGAAATCCGTCTACAAATTCATGGAAAGAATGCTTGAAGAGGTTAAATGGTGTCAAAATATAATAAAGAACGATTTCAATAAAGACATGGTTATGACCAAGAAAGATAAACTAGACTTCAAAGATGCTACCAAATGCCATATATGCGATATCGAATACCTAGTAAACGACATCAGAGTTCGAGATCACTGCCATATCACTGGAAAATACAGAGGATCAGCTCATCAAATATGCAATCTCAACTTCGACATAAAAGCTGAAGAAATTAAGATCCCAGTCTTCTTTCACAATCTTCGAGGATATGACTCTCATCTAATTATGCAACAGATCGGCAAAGTCATCAAGAATCATCCATACATAGACAAGAATGGTAATAAAAAACACCATAAGCTCAACGTAATCCCTAATAATATGGAGAAGTATATGGCATTCATGCTAGGCAATAACCTCACATTTCTCGACAGTTTCCAATTTATGGGTCAATCACTTAGCACATTAGCAACTAATCTTCCAGAAGACAAATTTATATACACTAAGAAAGACTTCGCAAACGATGGGCAATTCGAATTAGTAAAAAGGAAAGGAGTCTATCCATACGACTTCATGGATGACTTCGAAAAATTCAACTACGAATGCCTTCCTAAGAAAGAAGACTTCTATAGCATCATCAATGATGAGCACATATCGAATGCTGACTACGAGCATGCATTAAAAGTATACGATACCTTCGAAATGACTTCTATGGGCGATTACCATGACCTTTACCTAACAATCGACGTACTTCTCTTGACAGACGTCTTCGAAAATTTCAGATCTATGTCGATTTCGAATTACGGCCTCGACCCATGTCATTATTTTACGACTCCTGGTTTAAGTTTTGATGCGATGCTCAAAATGACTAAAGTCGAATTAGAGTTGATCACTGACATAGATATCTACCAGTTTATTGAGAAGGGCATGAGAGGTGGCACTAGTTACATAGCTCATAGATACGCTAAAGCAAATCATGAATATCTAAAAGATTACGATAAAGATGCTCCAAATAGTCATATAATCTACCTTGACGCTAATAACCTTTACGGCTACGCCATGAGCGAATACCTACCTAATGGTGGATTTCGATGGCTAACCATAAAAGAGATCGAAAATACAAATCTAGCTAAGTACGACGAGCATAGCAAAAAAGGACTCATAATCGAGGTCGATTTAGAATACCCTAAATCTATACATGACGATCATAACGATTATCCGTTAGCAGTAGAAAAGATGTGCATAGATAACGACATGCTATCAGACTATTGCAAAGACATCCAAAAGAAGCACAATATGTCAATTGGTACTACACGCAAGCTCGTTCCGAATCTAAACGACAAGACTAAATACGTGCTTCATTATAGAAATCTACGATTATACACCAGCCTAGGAATGAAAATCAAAAAAGTCCATCGAGTTTTAGAGTTCAACCAAAGTCCATGGCTAAGAGAATACATCAATTTCAACACTCAGAAGAGAACCATAGCTAAGAATCAATTCGAAAAAGACTACTATAAACTTCAAAATAACAGTATATTCGGTAAGACTATGGAAAACATTCGCAAACGATGTAACGTAAAACTAATAACCGACAAGAAGAAGCTATTGGAACTAGCTAGCAAACCAACATATGTGAGCAGTAAGATCTTCAATGAAGACCTAGTAGCTGTCCATCAAATCAAGAATACGATAACATTGGATAAACCGATATATGTTGGAATGTGCATACTAGACCTATCCAAAACGTTAATGTACGACTTCCACTACAATTACATTAAGAAGAAATACGCAAATCCTCAACTACTGTTTACAGACACAGACAGCCTAATGTATCAGATCGAAACTAAGAACATATATAGAGATTTCCAGATCGACAAAGATAGATTCGACAACAGCGACTATCCAGTCGATTGTCCATTCTACGATAAGAACAACAAGAAAGCAGTCGGTAAGTTCAAGAACGAATGCGCTAACGGCTTCAAACATGTAACCGAATTCGTAGGATTGAGATCAAAGATGTACAGCTACATGAAAGATGATGATTCGAATTCGAAAACGGCAAAGGGCATTAAGAAGAACACCATCAATAAACAAATCAAACATATCAATTATAGAGATGCGTTGCTAAATAGAACTAAGATGTCGCATACAATGAAGACGATTCGGAGCGTGAATCATCAATTGGGAAGCTACGAAATCAATAAGACGAGTCTATCATGCTACGACGATAAAAGATACATACTAGAAGATGGAATCGAGAGTTACGCATATGGACACTATAAAATACAATAAACTTACACTTCAACTAAAATCGATCTCCATCCTTCCTCCATTCATCGCTCTCTACTCTCACCATGCACCAGCATCCATTACACAGAGAAGACGCAGAAATCAATATATGGCAATAGCGGATATCAGGCAAGGCAATGAAGCCATTAGAATGAATAGCTTAGAATGCAACTATGAAAAGTTGAATACTATAGTAAGAGAAGAATGAAGAGAAGAATTCGACATCCAAAGATTGAAACCGGTTATGGAGATTTCCAAGAATTTGACATCCAAAGATTGAACTGGTTAAACCGGTTATGAAGAATTTCAAGAATTCGACCACGCCCTAAATTGACCACGCCCTAAACTGACCACGCCCTAAATAATTCCAAGGATAGTAGAACACGAACAACGAAAACATAGCAGAATGAAGCTGCAGTAGTATTGAGGGTGGGGAGAGACCTTCTTTGAGGTCGACAACGGATCATTTTGATCTCGAAGAGATTGAAATGGTCCGGTGCCCCCACCCTCTATACTACTATACTTCAAGTATACTTTTCCTTGGGAAAACCATTATTTAGACAATTATTAATGGCAGTATACTTTAAGTATACTTTTCGCTGAGAAGAAATCCATAACAAAACTATATCGATGGAAGTGTACTTAAAGTATACTTTTTCTGTGAAAAAGTATACTTTTTAATTGATGTGTTCCAACTTCTGGTGCAAAAAAGTATCATATAAGTACACTTTTTGTTTGTCGGGAAAGCACATTTTTTAGGTTAGGTCAAGTATACTTGTAGTATACTTGAATTTCATAAGGGCTAGCTAGCTAGTTTCTTAGATAGAGAGATATCACTTTATGAAAATAACGCCTTGTGCCTTAAAGAATTACGTGACTTCCTGACAAACAGCCTCTGTCAGCTATGATCTGTTATCTTTACACACCACGACACGAATTTTACAACCGAGAAATTAATAGCAAAAGACGAATAGATGTGAGTAGAGAACATTAATTCAGTGATAACATAGATAGTTTTCTATAGTGTCTATGTCATTACTTGTCATACATATAAGGGCCGAGTTGAAACGTGTAACGCCCATACTTCGCTTTAGTGTCATGCTCCGGATTATTCAGCGAATAAAAATGACCATATATGGAATCAAATGGCAGCCAGCATCTGTGTTTAGACTAGACTGTCACGCTAGACGAGACTGTATTTTCCAAATATGTTTTTTTTTCATTCGCTAAATAATCCAGAGGATGAGACCATCATTACACGTTTCAACTCCCTTATGTTTTTGTGATAATATTTATAACATAGACAATATTAGTTATACTGTTACTAGTTTCTGTGTTATCAGTATTATGTGACTAGTGGATGTAGACAATAATAGTTATACTGTAACTATAGGTTCTGTCACACTTGTCACACAGTAACATAGCTAATATTGTCTATGTCACACTTGTCATATAATAATGATAACACAGAACCTACAATAGTGTCACAGGATAAACAATATTCTATGACAAAATGGCTATATTTAGTATCCCAGCCCTTTTGACCAGGATTGTAGTCATAAGTATTGTGACAAGTGTGACAGACAATATTAGTTATACTGTCCTAGTTATCTATGTTATAATCAGTATTATGTGACAAGTGTGACAGACAATATTAGTTATACTGTCCTAGTTATCTATGTTATAATCAGTATTATGTGACAAGTGTGACAGACAATATTAGTTATACTGTCCTAGTTATCTATGTTATAATCAGTATTATGTGACAAGTGTAACATACAATATTAGTTATACTGTCCTAGTTATCTATGTTATAATCAGTATTATGTGACAAGTGTGACAGACAATATTAGTTATACTGTCCTAGTTATCTATGTTATAATCAGTATTATGTGACAGGTGTTATCTATGTTATCAGTATTATGTGACAAGTGTGACAGACAATATTAGTTATACTGTCCCAGTTATCTATGTTATAATCAGTATTATGTGACAAGTGTAACATACAATATTAGTTATACTGTCCTAGTTATCTATGTTATCAGTATTATGTGACAAGTGTGACAGACAATATTAGTTATACTGTCCTAGTTATCTATGTTATAATCAGTATTATGTGACAGGTGTTATCTATGTTATCAGTATTATGTGACAAGTGTGACAGACAATATTAGTTATACTGTCCTAGTTATCTATGTTATAATCAGTATTATGTGACAAGTGTAACATACAATATTAGTTATACTGTCCTAGTTATCTATGTTATAATCAGTATTATGTGACAAGTGTGATAGACAATATTAGTTATACTGTCCTAGTTATCTATGTTATAATCAGTATTATGTGAGAAGTGTAACATACAATATTAGTTATACTGTCCTAGTTATCTATGTTATCAGTATTATGTGACAAGTGTGACAGACAATATTAGTTATACTGTCCTAGTTATCTATGTTATAATCAGTATTATGTGACAGGTGTTATCTATGTTATCAGTATTATGTGACAAGAAAACAAATATGTAATGTAAATGGCCATCACTCCAGTGCAGGCTCTTTAACGTGTGGTGTACCCCAATCCATAATTGGCCCACTCTTCCTAATCTACATAAATCAGTGATTTGCCAAATTGTCTTATCAAGGGATCCCGAGAATGTATGCTGAAGACACAAGTATACGTTTCACCTCTCCATGCAAATCTGACCCTTCGATCGAATATTAATTACGAACTCGACAAAGTTAACGTATGGCTAAAGGCTAACAAACTCAGCCTCAATATAGCAAAAACAGAGTTCATGGTAATAGGCTCTAGAAAACTCCAAAACGACGAGCAAATTAATATTCTCATTGAAGGAAGGGAAATAAACAAAGTAGACCACACTAAATCCTTGGGCCTGCACATCGACGAAACCTTATCCTGGAAACGGCATATCAATGAAATTTCAAAAAACAATTTCACCTGGCATTGGAGCACTAAAAGAATCAGATCACTTGTTGATAGAAACACAGCAGAAGAAATATATAAAGCCCTAATCGAGCCCCATTTTGACTATCGCAGTTCAGTATGTGATGGGCTAGCTAGGGATACAGTTATCTGACAAACTTCAAAAACTTCAGAATCGCGCCGCCAGAGTAGTATCCTGTTCAGAATATGACATCAGAACTAACACGGTTTTTGATATGCTGGGATGGGATAAGCTTAACTCTCGCAGAGCCAAACACAAAGTGACAATGATGTTTAAAATTACCCATAATCTAGCACCTGGGTACCTTCAAGATATCTTTGCTCCACGGAAATCAAACTACAAAACTAGAAACTCGGAAAACACTTTGACTCTTCCGAAACTCCGTACCAATTACATGAACAAATTATTCGGTTACAGTAGGAAAAAGCGGACCTTTGATGTTCCTAGGGCCCGGACAAATCATTTTAAATGCACCTTCATCCCGTCCATGTGTAATTCCTAGAGCATTTTTTACCATTACGATACACTATATTTTTAACTTATGTAGATATTGATTGTGTTTATTTTACAGCTTGTAACACTAGTATAATTATTGTGAATTACGCAATTCAGCCGTGAGGCTGCAATGTGATTATTATTAAACTATCTATATATCTATCTATCTATGGAATAGCCTACCTAAAGAGCTAACAATGACTGACAGCTCTTCTAACTTTAAAAAAGGTATCCAAAGGCACTGATATTCCACATCAAACTCCTACACGGCAAACATGTAAAACAGTTTTTTAATATAGTACATTGTAAATATGTTTAATTGTCTAGTCCCTTAACGTAAATTGACTGATGTTTTTACCGTGTTTAAATAAATAAATCTGCCTGTCTGTCTTAGTACCACAGGGTTCCCACGTAGTACCATTTGCGATCCGATCTTCAAATGGTACTACCAGGGCTGAAAAAAATTGTATGAGCCAACAAAAGTCATTTTATTAGTATCATGCATTATCAAAATACAAGGCCAAATAAATTCTGGCTAAGTTTTTCCTCTTCAAAGTTTGTCCTTTTTACCGATATCTTTTTTTCGTATTGCTTGGGTGAGGTTCCATGAGTGCTTCAAACTTTTCAAAATTACTCACTGGCGACTCGTTGGTAGGATTTGCACCTGAATGGCTTCCCACGTCAGTACCAAGAAATCTGATTGGTCGAAATGGATAGGATGATGAAGTAAGAGCCGTTTGCAGCGGTTTTATATTTGGCGGCGTAATTTGATATGAAATGGCAATTAAATGACTTTAAAAAATAAGGTTGTAAAGCTTATCTAAGTCATCCCCTAGGTATATGACACAGTTATAATGAAATAACATAGCGTTTCTGTCGAGGGACTATATATACAATAACCTATTTGTGGCATCGAAATATCCCTTGATATTTCGTCCGCGGACATTATCTGATCCGAGAGAAGAGCTCCGAGGATCAGATAATGTCCAAGGACAAATATCAGGGCATATTTCGACGCCACAATGTAGGTTATTGTTGTTATCATCCTTCAAATATTTTCTTTGACGCGTGCTTATACGCTCGCAGGGGGTGTATTCGCTGATATTTCCCGCTCGCGGAGAGAAAATGTCGGGTCACGTGACTCATTCAACGAATCACGCGCGAGAGAAAATATTTGATGGGTTATAACGTCTGATAGTTACCCGCGGAAGTTTGATGTCAAGTAATGATTCGTAAATATTCGTAAAGTACGGCACACCGAATGGCATTCAGATGGAGAAAGGTGTTGATTTTGTATTGTGAAAATTCTTGATCTCATTGGTTAAAACTCCTGAAAATCGCACTAAAGGTTAGGAAGACGTTTAATTTTCTCCACGTTTTCAAACTATTAAAACTACGATTTGGACTGCGGTTCCAAATGTCGTTTATAAAGCAAATTGTATGTTCGGAACCTTATCAATCGTGCCTGTTTCGTAGCTATTGTTTTTGTCTGTTCCTATTGCTTGAAAAAGGGAAATGAAACTAAGACTTTTTACTACTTTTATTTCAGAATACTCATAATAATTATTATCACCCAGTGTTTTCGTAGTCTAAAACACAGTAATTGTGATGATAGAGGAGTCATCAGTCTCTCTCAAGTGGACTTTACTTCCCCTTGCCCAGCAATACTTGTACTTAAGCGAGAACTTTACTTTATTAGCTTCATAGAGAAGGTTCTGAACACGGGGAATCAGATGCTCGAAGATCTTAATATTCTCACAATTGTCATCAGCATCGAGTCCAAGATCCGTAGGATCCACCGTGCTGGCCCTAGCTCTAGCGCCTATCACTGCTTCACGAGCCAATCGCCGCACAAACTTGCACACAATCGGCTTTACTTTCTTGACGCCATTTTGACCTTCGTTCCGTGGGGCAACTCTCGGGTTCACTCTGTTAGCTATGTCGATGTCTGACAGCAAAATACGTACTCCCATTGCGTTAAACAACTTTACACAGGAATGTGTTGTCTCAAAGGCAGTTTCATCAGAGGATTCTGGCACTCCTAAGATCTTGATATTGTAAGCATAGCTGTATACTTCAAAATTCAAAATGGCCGCCTCTAGTTGACGAACTTGGGACGAAACTGACTCAAGCCTGGAACTCAGTTCTTGCAGCTCTTTATTTGCCACTCTTTGTGTCGATTGTAGGCTATCATATTCATCACTCATGAACTGCAGGGAGCGCTGCTCGGATGATTCTTGATTTTTTTCGGCAGCAAATCGTTCTCGCCACATGTTCATGTCTCTTGTCAACTCCTCGACCTTACTGCTAAGAGCTATATTACTTTCCTTCAACTTCTTCATTTCAGCCATAACAAATCACAATAATTAACGGTGGACTATTTTCAGCACAAATAGGTAACTTAGTACATATAAACAGCAGAAAATTTAGAGAAAAAATAACGGAGCGCGGTAGAAACGTAACACTCCCCGGCGCTCTATATTTTGCACTGAGCAATCGAATTAAAACTAAAACTTTAAAAAATACTACTTCGTTCTCGGGCTTATATTTGTTTTAAGAACATCAAATTTTCGCGGGCAACTATCAGCCGATAGTTCCTCGACGGACACAGTCTATTTGTATAATAGTTTGCAACCGCGGACGGCGACTACACGTCACGTGATCGCTTTTGGCCGTTGAGCGCGCGCCAAAATTGTGTGGTGAACTATAACGCCTGATAGTTTGCATCCGCGGACGACAACTATCGCGTCACGTGATCGCTTTTGACCAATGAGCGCGCACCAAAATTTTGTGGTGAACTATAACGGCTGATAGTTTACCTCCGCGGACGACAACTATCCCGTCATATGATCGCTTTTAGCCAATGAGCGCGCGCCAAAATTTTGTGGTGAACTATCATTGTTAATAGTTTGCACTATCACGTCACGTGATCGGTTTTGGCCTATGAGAGCGCGTCAAAAGTTTGTGGGGACTATATTGAATATATTGACTATATTGCCTATATTTGTGGGGACTTATATTGCCTTTAGATCTTCAGTTATATGTTTTTCAGTCTGCTTAGTGAATATACCTACTACAATAACTCTAACGCCTAATCATGATCAGTTTTTGATCTAGTATTATGGTATTATAAATGCTATCCTTTATTTATAAACATATACTGAGCAAATGCGGGACGAGATTGACTCTCCGTGGTAGTTATACTCAGCATAACTTTATGTAAGTTTGTTCTTACAAAATATTATATAACGGCACAAATCTGAATACTACATGTTATATGAATTACCTAATTAGCAATTGAAGTTTCTATCGGCTGTTAAATAGGGAACTTAAGCAGCCAGGACGGCGACGGCAGTGACGACGGGCGCAGAGAAGTGTTTCTGCCGAAATTCGATCGGTGTTTACTCTTTCCTCTGTTCGCCTTTAATTGTTTCTCACAACCAGATTTCCGAAAACTATGACGTGCATAGAGTTCCGTTCACACCGAACGAAAAGGATGGGGTGGGGTGGGGAAGACCCCTGGCATTTGCTAGCCGGGAACTGACAAATGCAGAGATAATCTATTGAACAACTAGACGCGCACTGTTGGCAATTATTGAGTCAAGCCGTTTAGGCATTATCTGCATGCTACACTACGCTTCGTGCTGAAATTAAAGAACCCAGAGGACAATTGGCAAGATGGATTGTCTTTCTTAGCCATTTTGATATGGAAATCGTATACCGAGAAGGAAGGCAACACGAAAATGATGATGCCATGTCGCGTAAGCCATGGTATGATCGATATAAATGGTGTAGGGGGTGGAGAGGCGTGGTTACCAAATATGTTGTAGTTAGCAACTGAAGAAGAAGGGTCGGGTGAGATAATGATGAAGTGCGAAATGGTGCAACACAGTGGAATTGGAACCATGTAGACCAACAACTATATTCGGGACCAACAACTAGCATACCCAAACCTCAACATTATGAAACAATCGAAAGAGTCCTGTAATACGGCTGAACTCAGCTGAACTTTGACCCGACGTACTGGAGGATGAAAATAAGGTTAAGGGCATTGCTTTCTCTGCTAATAAAAATGCAAAACATAATACACAGGTACAGATAAGTCGCAACACCTCAGTGGAGCTGAGCTGTGCGAACTTATAATTACGAATGATCTTGATGCCAGAAGAAGTTACTTTGTAATTGTATTTCCAACGAAGCCCGCTGGTCCCTTAGTGCAGCAAATTCCCGGGAAACTCACGTAGTAGCTCCTTTTGAACCACAAGTGTTCTCTAATGTAGACCTAGAGAAAGTAAAATGTGGACTGCCGAAGGATTATTTGTCGAGTCGCTTCGCCTCGCTGTCTGTTCTCTCTTCGGCATTCCTCTACTCGCCACTCTAGACCTAGTCTCCTTTGCAGCCGTTCTTAGTGTCGGTCCCATGAGGGAGTATGGGACCGACACTAAGAACGGCTGCAAAGGAGACTACTCTAGACCGGGATTCGGATAAATATTTGACTAAAGTTTCATTTTAAAAGGTATATATACAAAAGTTAAGATAAAAGAAAGTCAGTTAAGCATAATATATATCTATAAATAATTACACGATGGCCCAAACTAGAGATGGATTTCGAAAGAGTCGAGAGTCACATCATTGGCAGAAATTATGGACATCAGCGGAAAGGTACTGCTGGCGCCCTTTTAGCCGATTCAAAAATGGCGGCTTATAGTGAGTGAGACTGTAGGTTCTTTATAGACTTTCCAACGCAAAGAAAAGCGAAATTTTCTGTGATGAAATAAGAATAGAGAAGCGGAACGAGAGTTATATTAGCTTAAACGTAGCCATTGTGATTTAAAAAAAAGGCATTTTTTTGGATTTGTCATCTCTCCGGCGTCTGTCTGTCCAAGTCCAGCTGCTTGGCGGAAATTATTTAGAGGAGAAAGGCCTGAAACCCAGTTTATATCCCAGCAAACATTGCAGGATTTAGGTTAACAAAACAAGATGGCGGAGAGAAAGCAATATGGTGACGTTTCTCTCCTTTCTCGTCGAGTTTTCTTCGAAAATGTAATCCTATATGGCGTCCTGGCACTAACATTATTTCGACAAAACTCAGACGTCTTTGGAAGTACTTTGGAGGAGTGTTATTGTACGTTTTATTGGCGATATGGATGCATTGAACACTGCTTTATTTACATCGAGGCGAACTTATTTGCCTCACCGAAGACTTGGCGTACTATTGTACCTCAAACTGTGCATGGGTTCAGCCAGATTACAGACAACAACATTGAGAACGAGGAGCATTTGAAGGGAGAAATGGATTTTACGGGGAAGTACTTTGCCGACGATCTGAGGGATTGTTTGTGGCCTCAATACACATCTTTAATCCGTAAGTTATTGGTCTCGAGGCGAACAAATATGAAATCAAACTTAGAAGGTTTTCAAATTTGAAAAGTTTTATGTTTTTCATACATTTTCTTATACGAATCGACAGCCATTTTAGACACTGATGCGCATGTGCGCTGCCATCTTGTCTCATATTTCTGCCAATGGGTAATAACAATACCGATCTTTCTGATTTTCGTAGCCTACGAAAATGATTTGCGCGCGCAAAGCACCATGGGCTCGGACGCAGGGTCTTTAAAGGGATACCCGAGTGAAAAACACATTTGGGCTCAAAAGCATCTCTCAGATGTACTTTGTTCAGAAAATGTATTAAAATTTGATAAAACTTTTTCAGAGTTGAGAACGAGCCCCTCAAAGTTGGCCCCGCGAAGACCTGGGCGCCGCCATCTTGTTCACATTAATTCCTGTGACGTTTTTTACGTCACTTCGTCCCAGCGGAGTCTTGCGGTTAACTTGTAGCGACTTGTTTTCTTTGTATAATTTTCACACGCTCGGAATTAGAGTAGATTTTCATTGATATGGCAGAGCAATTTCGTACTAGAACAAAAATATGATGAAGACGATATTGTGAGAGAAGTTCAGAAGACTATAGCTAGCTGGGAGGACGAAGAAAAGCATGTAGAAGGCGAGAATATCAGACGAACAACAAAAGGCGAAAACGAGCGAGCTATTTTAATAAGTGCTATACTGGTGTTGTGCTATGATGTAAAGATTCGCTGTGTGTGTTTTTGAATGGAACTTGTCAGCCTTAAACGCAAGACTAAGGTAGCGTGATTATGACAATATTAATATTGGCATTGCTTTCGAAACTTATGATTTTTTGGAGCTATATAATTTGCGAGTTATCCGGTTCGATCTGCATATCTGTACTGACTGCATGGCTTTGTGCAACTGAAACGGAACACCTGAAAAGTTAAAACCTCCCTGTAAAAACCGATCATAACTAGCCTAACATAGCAGAATATCGGCAATGACACAAGAACGAGACACTCGGAGCAATTTTATTGCATAAATAATTCCATTCCCTTAATTGTGTGAAAGCACTGACGCGATCAAGCCCGGCATGTTTGTGGTGGAACTTGGCGCGCTCTGTTCACAACACATGCATCAGTTAGGTAAACGAAATTAAAAATGATGTGGCTTAATTGCTACACCCTGATCATCTCTCTGGGTCAAATTAAACAAGTTTCGATTGCTATACCGATATCAATATTGTCATAATCTACCTTTAATCTTGTGTTTATAGCCTGCGTTGCGGCTCTGGAGTATCGGAGCGCAGCGGGCGGAGATTAGGGGGATTGGGGCGAGAGAAAAAAGAGAGAGGGGAGGAGAGGAAGAGGTAGCCTGCCGCAAGCCATGGTTATTTTGGTATTCGCGCCAATCCCTTTCAATGCGAGTATAAATAAGAACACCACTAGCGAACAGGCGCAGTTCATGTCAGATGCGATTCAGCTAGCTACGCAGTCTGTTCTCTACGACCATGGCTCAATTACAAGTCCCACGTGCAGCCCAAGGCGGTGCAGTCGAAGAGCAGCGTCCTCTTTCGGATAGAGTCAGTGTTGCTGCACAAGAACTCCTGCCTCCGTCCCTCGTCCTGACCCTAATCCTCCCGACCAGCCGCCAGCTTAATCTTTATTTCGTATTTATTCCCTTATTTATCTTCGCTTTCCCCCTCGGTTCCCTGCCTTTTTCTACTTCCCTTTCCCTCACAGTTCGGTTTTAATTTGTATGCACGTTGGGCTGAGTAGCCAGGGCTGAGCAGCCAGTTACAGTTATTTTGTACGTGCTTGGCCTCACAAATACGGATTTGTGCAGTTGCTGGATAATTCCCTTTCTCTCCCTGTACGGTTTTGTATGCACGTTGGGCTGAGTAGCCAGGGCTGAGCAGCCATGCCAGTTATAGTTATGTTGTACGTGCTTGGCCTCACAAATACGGATTTGTGCAGTTGCTGGATAATTCCCTTTCCCTCCCAGTTCGGTTTTGTATGCACGTTGGGCTGAGTAGCCAGGGCTGAGCAGCCATGCCAGTTATAGTTATGTTGTACGTGCTTGGCCTCACAAATACGGATTTGTGCAGTTGCAGGATAATTCCCTTTCTCTCCCTGTACGGTTTTGTATGCACGTTGGGCTGAGTAGCCAGGGCTGAGCAGCCATGCCAGTTATAGTTATGTTGTACGTGCTTGGCCTCACAAATACGGATTTGTGCAGTTGCAGGATAATTCCCTTTCTCTCCCTGTACGGTTTTGTATGCACGTTGGGCTGAGTAGCCAGGGCTGAGCAGCCATGCCAGTTATAGTTATGTTGTACGTGCTTGGCCTCACAAATACGGATTTGTGCAGTTGCAGGATAATTCCCTTTCTCTCCCTGTACGGTTTTGTATGCACGTTGGGCTGAGTAGCCAGGGTTGAGCAGCCATAGTGTTAATTTGTACGTGCCTGGCCTCTCGAATACGGATTTAGTTGTGCTTGTATAGCCAGTTATAGTTGTTTTATATGCGTTTTGTTGCCTTCAGTGGATTGTTATGGGTTTCTATAACCAGACTGATTTCGTTCGTTCTACACGGGTCATCTAGTGCGTGTTTTGCCTGATTGAAAACACGGATTTGGGTAATGGCTTAATTATTTACCCGCGGTCGGTCCCGGTGCCTTGCTTATTGCGCGCTTCTATAGCCGTTTCTAGTTGATTGTTATTTGGTACTCTCAGTCTTATGCGTTTTATGCGAATTGATTCAGACGTGCCCTCCTTGTGGTTAGCACTAGGTTTTGGACTGGTATATATATATTTATATTTGGTTTCTGCACGGAATCTGCAAGTTTTTTAGTTGTTTATCGCACTTTCATGGTTTCACATTGTGCATTTGGGACTCGCATTTTATTCAGTTGTCATCTGGCGAAGGATACTTGTTTAGGCCATGGTTTGTTTGTTTTTTGAAGCATTTTCTGCCCTCATATTCCTTATTTGTTTATGTTATTTCATGCGTTATACGATTGCCTGGCTTTCAGTTATCGTTTTTAGTTGTTTAGCCCTTTTATTGCCATACCTGTCATATTTGTTTGCATGGTCTAATTATCTACTTCCCCTTGTCCGTTACGTTGGCTTTTAGCTCTTTCATTATTATAATAGTGATATTGTTTGCCTCAGTTGTTTACTCGGTCGGCTCCATTGTTCCTTTCTGCTCCGTTGCCCCTTTATTCTCCGCCCTATGGCAGCCTGAAAGGGATACTTATTCCCTAGTCGGATTACTGACGCTCAGCCGGCTGTCATCCCCTGGGTCCTCCCGCCCGTTTAGACGGTATAGCATTCATTTATTATATTTTCCATTCCCCTATAGCCTTTTCTGAGTTACTGGTTTGTTTCATTTCTGACCCACGGGATGGCAGCTCAGTTGCACAAGTATTTATACTTTTGTCTACTATTTCTATTTTATACTCTTGGTTTGGACATCTCTAATGGCTACCTGTTCCAGCCAACTGGAGGGAGGGTAGTCAACAGTCATCTCACGGGTTCCGCTATGCAATCTCGGTTGCGATTGTATTTGAAAGAAGCGGGAGTCGACGAATGGGGAACTTTGCACAGTTTAAGAGCTGGTGTAGCTATCACACTAACCTTATCAGGGAGTCAGCTAGCCGACACAATGAGTCATGTTGGTTGGTGCAACGCTCTGACTGCCTCTTAATATTAAACTCGCCCAAGTGCTGCGTCCTGGAGGCCCCTCTGAATTATCAATTGTCGGCTGATGATTCCTTCACTCGTTCGTCCACTTCCTGCTACTCAGACTTTAAACAATTTAAGGCACTTCCCTTCGCGACCCCCTCTTTAGTTAAGTTTGGGGGTTGTGTTTTAGACCCTATAACTTGCATTCCCTTGTCGCGGTCGCCTTTTCCCATTCTTATTTTATGAGCGTGAAAGGGAGTGTCGCGAATAGTATGCTATTCGCGCCAGTCCCTTTCAATGCGAGTATAAATAAGAACACCACTAGCGAACAGGCGCAGTTCAAGTCAGATGCGATTCAGCTTCCCGCAGTGGTAAACATGCCTCATAGCGGCCTTCCCCTTCACGCTATCTCTCTCTCTCTGCGGTAGTAGTAGTAGTACAACTTTATTTAGACACGCTTGCCCCGTCAACTGTTGTTGATTTCCACAAGGGGCGTGTAGATAAAAATTACAATCTTTAAAAAAGATAAAAAAAAACTTAATGTACTATAACATAATATTTTGCTATTTCTAATAAAAAAAAAAACCTATTATCAATGCAATTATGTATCAAGCTAATTTAAAAACATCAAGTTAATTTAAGGAATAGGAAAGATGTGAGTGGCAATTTTATACTTAAATGAAGGGAAAGACTCGCAATTGTGTAATGTTTCTGGAAGGGAATTCCATACTTTTGCCCCACTATATCAAAAACGTTTCTTAACTCCTTGTCGTCCGATCGTGTGTGAGCTCAATTGGTGAAATCCTGAGTGCTAACTCAACCCTCCCCCCTCAGTTCAAGTTTGGCTAGCCCGGGGTAGTTAAATACTGCTGACTTTTTAAGCTGAGGGCTCTAAACTTTCTCCACAATGCCATTCGGGTGAATTCTACGAACTGGTCGACGGTAGGTATTGCAACTTCTGTAGGGTTTCCAATGAAATGTGCTCTAATTTTGGAGAAAAATGACACTGTCAGAGAGCTTGAGGACATCATTAAGTCTGAGGACGGCTGAAAATTACTTGGTTTGCTTTTAGTAGGCCTTGTGAGGGGATTTCACAGGATTTTTCCGTTGTGTTTGTGCTTTCAGACACAGGAAAGAAATATTCACTGAAATCCTTGAACTCCTGCAGTTGGCAGTCTTTTACCCCTGCTCAACCTATTAGGATGTGTTTTTGTCACTTTAAAGCAACGGCTTGAGTCCAAATCACCGCTCTTGGCTGTAGGGGTAAAAGACTTATAAAAAAAACCTACCGGAGTCCCAGAGGGGGGGACCCCTTGTAATTTTGTGTCCATTACCCAGCATGCAATTGGAGGTGGGAGTAGGAAAATGTGGTCGAGTGAAATGCAGTGCAAACATCGGCGTGGTTCACCGTCGCTTGGTGTGTTTTGTGAAAACAAACCTGCTGGTTGGAAATACTAAACAAGGTACTGTAGCGAGTGAGTGGTTATTTTGTGTTTGCTCTTGATTTCAAGTGCGAATGGGAAGGTTTTTTTGAGCCGATTTTCAGCTCCTCGAAAATCGTGAAAATCGAAGAAACGAAACAATCTCCAAAACAAATGAGCTTTTCTCCATAGTGAAAGAGTCGAGCGATCCCTGTTATAGCTCTGTCTTTGAAGCCATACATCCCTTCGCATAATATCGCAACATCGTCTTTCCATCATGTCTAGACGTGATGCAATATTTTTTCAAGTAACGGACTCATGCGTCTCCTATTTACAGGCTCGGACGGTAAAGAAGTAAAGGGGCATGGTCACCTGGTAGTCATGCGGAGTAGGCGTGCAGAAAGTACTAATTAGCATATCAAAATCTTCCCGGTTGAGCGATCGGCAATAGCTCCATTTTCAAAACAAAAACAAACAACTGCAAAGCATCTAGGATGATTGTGGGGCTTGATATAACAGAGCTACGATGACACTATGTGAACTGTCGCTGATTACACTTAATTAGAATTTGATACACAACTTCACTGCTATACAGGAATGGCTCCGATCGACCTATGACCATATAAACTAACCAAAACCCGAACCATACCCTAACCTAGTCTCCTTCGCAGCCGTTATGGTTTCTGTCATAGCGTTGCGTGACAGAGACCATAACGGCTGTGAAGGAGACTAATCCTAACCAGTCGGTGAACATAAGTTCCCAGGTAAACAAGGTTTTAGGGCTAATTTGTGGCTGGGGTTCACAATATATTTAATATCAATAAAGCATAAGATATATTTTGTAAACCACCTTACTTCTGTTTTGCATGTTAAATCTTATAAAGTATGAAATAAATTAATGTATGTAAATAGCTGAATATACTTAATCTCTTGGTTTGCTTTTTTGTGTGATTCTCAGTTTATGAGAAGTGGGTGGAAGTTAGATAAAGCACTAACTACCACCAACATGTCTGAGGCTACTGGAGCAAGAGAAATAGGAATCTTGTGGTCAAATATATGCCAGTTTTTAATTCTTTCCATATGAACCCGTACGGCTGGCAATGGTTTTATTCAGTTCGGTCTGTTCTTTTGAAAATTGTTTGATCTTTTTCAAAAATGCTGGAATAACAAGAGAAGCCCCTACAGAGGCCAGCTCATCTTGGCAGTTGAAGCCTTTGTCAGCCATAACTTGGTCTCCAGGCTGGAGTTTAGTCAAAAACCCACTTAGCACAGTTATCTCTTTGTCTGAAGTGCTACCAGGAAAAAACTCGCTAACAAAACATAAAACCCCACTAGGGGTAATGCCTAGCAGTGACTTCATTGTAGCTCTCCCTTTATAAGAGGAATAGCAAGCAGACTGTGAGTCCAGGGATGATGGCCTCTCCATTTCTACCTCTGTACAGTCCACTATCACAGCTACCTTGGGAAACAAATTCTTGAACACATCCGGCATGTAAAATTGTATCACTTCCCTTGGAGGAATATTGATCAGTGGCTCAAATTCATGTCTTAAAAAGCGAAGCCATGCCCTTGTTACCTTTGAAACAGTCATAATTGAGACACCTGCAAATCGGTGTGCAAGGTCCCTTTCAAATAGTCCCAGTCGTAATCGTATCATAACAAGTGTGAATTCTTGGAATCTTGTAAGGACTCGAGGTCTTCCAAGCGGTTTTGGACTGTCACCTTCCATGTAAACCCTCTGATGCTCATAACTAATATTCTTTGAAGATTGTTCAACCAATTTGAAGCACAGATTCATTGCTGCATAGTCGGGGAATCCAGTATAAAAAGCAATATCCTGATCACTGTCTTTATATCTTTCGATATCAAACCTGATGTTCTCTGATGCATATTTAAGGCGCTCAGTATTTCCCGAGTTAAATGTTCTTTTTCAACCTTTAGTTGCTCTTTTTCGGCACGGATGTCTTCTAGTTCTCTCTGGACCTTCTCCAGTTCTTCTGCTGTTGTTATAGTTTGACACTCCTTGTGCACAAGTACTGTGTTAACCACCTCGCCATCGGCACCGTGACACTGTTGATCCTGTGCCTGTGATTCGAGTTCTTTGCTTGTTGACGATTGCTTGTTTTTCTTCTCGTTTCCTAATTTTGTTGTCTGATCAGGATTTAACCGCTTTACTGGTTCTCTTCTCTGAGGCTTGTCCTTGGTCCATGGAAAAAGCGAAGGCAAGTGGGTTCTGCTGAGCTTTTCACCACCTTCGAAGTGGACTGAACAAATTCTCGTATATGTGTAGAGTCTAATTTTCCATTTCTAAAGTTGTTCGTGCAGCCAGGAACACAGCAGTTGAAGTGATGCGGCATAGCTAGTAGTAGTAAATCTCTCGATGTCTTAATAAAAATGGCTGCCGTATCCTTCCAAACGATCCCAAGAGCCTGAGCAATCGCAATTCGTACCCAGTTTCCCACTCGATTAGTTACCGGCTAATTAGGGTGGAGGAAGAAGTTGAGTTGGATATGATAACATTTGGACAAATAGTTATGTTCTTAGAATGTTGAACATGCTTCATTTGGTTAATTTTGCATAAAATCTGAAATCGGCGAATTATGTCCAAACACTGCACGCAATCGAACAAAAAGTACATTAAAAATACTTTCTGATGCCAAACAAACCACAGGAACACAAAGAGCATAGTCTTCTGATCAATCAACATACATATGAAGCTGTAAAATAAGTTTCCAGTCCATAAAAGCCGATAGTTCGAACTAGTACAAACACGCTAGTATTTAAAGCTCAAAGGATTTTCTTCACAAGTAAACATTGTAGTGTCAAGCACTACACAATGCTTCCAAAACTGCAGGAAAACTCCCGTTTAAAAATTTCCTGATGCCCAAATAACCACAGCAGCTCACACAGGCTAGTCTTCTGAACAATCTACATTCATTTGAAGCTATCAAAATTGTTTTGGAGTCCATAAAAACCGATAGATCGAACTAGTACAAACAAGCTCGTTAGTTATAAACAGACTTCCGTTGCAAATAAACATTCTATGGTCGAGCGCGCTACAGTATGCTTCCAAAACTGTAGGCAAACTCCCGTTTAAAAAATTTCTGATGCCCAAATAACCACAGCAGCTCACACAGGCTAGTCTTCTGAGCAATCTACATTCATTTGAAACTATCAAAATTGTTTTAGAGTCCATAAAAACCGATAGATCGAACTAGTACAAACAAGCTCGTTAGTTATAAATGGGACATTCGATACACGCTAAGTTTGTGAAAAACATTACTAGTACTATTAAATGGAAAATGGGCGTTAAACTTTACTCGTAAAGAAGTACTTTATGAATATTACTAAACTGAATTGATACTAATAAATGGAAAATTTCGGGCGTGAAAGGCAAGTTGACTTTACGCCCAAAACATTTATCAGTATATTATTGAGTGAATTAATACTCATAAACGGACAATTTCGGGCGTGAAAGGCAAGTTGACTTTACGCCACGCCACGCTGACGTCGTTTTTTTTTTTACATTTTCTAGCTCATTTTCGCAAATCAAACAAAAAAAGGCTATATAACTAATAAATATATACATCTAAAATACTGTACGAAGTCTGGAGGACTGATGGCCCACACAAGCTGTTAAATTGGACCAGATTATACCACGCTCGCATTGATGGCGGATAAGTTGAATTTCCCGTGGCCCACGGAAAACTCAACTATCTCGTCTCTACTGCGCATGCGTATAAACCGATGACCATGCCCCTTTAAGGTTTTCTATTTTAGGGAGAGGTAACTGTTGTGAGGAAGTGAAACCCCTTAAATTATATTTGGTAACATCATGCTTTTTAGTGAAAAGATATGTAAGGCAATTTGGAGCCATGTTGTTAAGTACTTTAAACATGTGTTTGGCCTTTATTTTGGTTCTTCGAATTTCAAGAGTTTCCCAGCCTAAAGCGTTCAAAGCTTCTTGGTGGGGAATTTCGTTCAGTTATATGTGTAATTATTCTTGCAGATCTATTTTGTAATTTTTGCAGACGTTTTGATAGACCTTCACCGAGGGTGTCCCATACGTCACTACAGTAGTTGAAGTGGGGTTGCACTATGGCATTATATATGGAGACCAGTGTCTCTCTGTCCACGAAATCTCTTATTCTCCTGATGGCTCCAATACCGGATGTAATCTTTTTGGCTATACTTTCAATATGCTTGTCCCAAGACAAAAACTGATCAAGTTTGACACCAAGAACCTTACTATGGTAAACTTGTTATAAGGAGTTTTGATAAAAAAAATTGTTGGGCTGAGCAGCGAGGGTTCTTATGTTATAGTGGGAGCCAATTAGAAGAAATTCTGTTTTTGCCACATTAAAGACCCTGTGTCCGAGCCCATGGTGCTTTGCGCCAATGTTATGATTAGTTTGTTTATCATTCGGCCGCATAAATTAAAGGCCAGCTTTTAGGCGAACTAAAATGCTCTCGATTGTTTATAAGATTCATAAAAGAAGTAAACATACACTTTTGGATAACGAATTTCATAATTTCTAACGGATTAAAAACCCAATCGAGCCCACGAATTTCCCCCGGATGCTTCGAATATGATTTTAGCACTGAGTACTCTGCAGGAAGCCGGTTGTTCTGTCTTTAGATTCTAATTCGATTTACGAGTGCGACTTTTCACAACTCTACAAGCAAACACATACTCTTGTTACCTTGTTTTTATGTCTCCAGTATTACTAAGCTGTATTTGAAGATCTCTACTTTCCTTGAGAATGATATATTTTGAGTGCAAAATGAAATGTCGTACTCGCACTCGAGTCAAACTCACAGCGAAGTAACAGCTGAACTCGGCAGATTGGAGTTTGACCCGCGATCGTAGTTTTGGTAGCAAGACTTTCTGGACGTACTGGAGGATGAAAAAAAAAGGTTAAGGACATTGCTTTATCTGCTAATAAAAATGCAAAACATATACAGATACAGATAAGTCGTAACACCTCAGTGGAGCTTAGCCGTGCGAAAGTATAATTACGAATGTTCTTGATGCCAGAGCCCAGAAGTGGTTGCTTTGTATTTCCAACGAAGCCCGCCGGTCCCTTAGTGCAGCAAATCCCCGGGAAACTCACGTAGTAGTCCTTTTGAACCACAAGTGTTCTCTTGTAGACATAGAGAAAGTAAAATGTGGACTGCTGAAGGACTATTTGTCGAGTCACTTCGCCTCGCTGTCTCGGTCCTTTCTCCGGCATTCCTCTACTCGCCACTCTAGACCGGATTCGAACTAAAGTTTCATTTTAAAAAGTATATATACAAAAGTTAAGATAAAAGAAAGTTAGTTAAGCATATATACCTATGAATAATTACACGATGGCCCAAACTAGGGATGGATTTCGAAAGATTCGGGAGTCACATAACAACAACAACGATCTTTCTGATTTAGTAGCCTACGAAAATGACTTGCGCGCGCAAAGCACCATGGGCTCGGACACAGGGTCTTTAAGGCTCAATTTGTTTGCTAACAACCATTCCTTTACAAACTCAAGGTCCACATTCATGGCCCTCTCAACTTCCTCAATTGACTGACCAGATGCTGTTAAGTTAGTGTCATCAGCAAATAAGCGAGGGGTTGTTAGTTTTAAGCATTCTGGTAAATCATTTATGTACAAAAGGGCCAAGGGCCAAGGATAGACCCTTGAGGAATTCCGCAGCCAATATGGCTATCTGCAGACGTTACTCCATTAAGCTGGCACATCTGTTTGCGATTTGTTAGATAAGATTTTATAATGTTTAAGGCATTCCCAGTTATACCGTATATTTCCATTTTACGCAACAGTATTTCGTGGTTGACTGTATCGAATGCCTTTTTCATGTCCAGAAAAAACAACCAAATTAAACATCTTACGGTCCATGTTAATATACCAGCTATTTGTACTGTCCAGCAGTGCTGAAACAGTAGAGTGTAGTCGAATACCAAATTGGCGTTCACAGAGGAGATTGTTAGCTGAGAGGTATTCGTGTAGTTGATCATATAGGATGCGCTCCATTATTTTACTTATTGCTGGTAAAATAGAAATTGGCCTATAATTGTCAGGCAAATTGCGTGGACCCTTTTTGTGAGCATGAAGAGGCAAAACCCTGGCGACTTTCCAATCATCCGGGAAACAACAAGAAATAATAGCCTGATTAAAAATGTATGTAAGGGATGGAGAAACAGCCGATTCAGCAACTTTTAGTATTTTGCCAGAGATCTTATCAATGCCAGTGGTTTTGGATTTAGATAGCCCACATAGGAGTTTCTGAACTTTGGCATTGGTAACACCTCTGAAACGTGACATTTCCGAATGAGGTGGCTTTACGAAACTTTCAAATGAAACACTTGAATCGGCCATCGTATGGGCAAGGTTAGGCCCAATGTTGATGAAATAATTATTGAAGGCTTCAGCTATTTTTTCTGGAGAATTGATATTAACGTCATTTAGTTTCAATTCGTTTACAGCAGTGTTGTTGCACATTTTCCCAAGAATATTATTAATTGTTCTCCACGCATCTTTAGGATTATCCTTTTGGTGCGTAATTTTATCGCGATAATAATTTGTTTTAGCCTGCCGCAAGGCGATATTAACCTTATTTCGGTAAGACTTATAGTCCTGCCAATCTGTGTTCTGTTTAGTTATTATTGCCTTGCGTTTTAGCTTATGCCTGATATGTATTATCTGTTTTATCTCCTTGGTCAACCATGGGATGTTAAAAGATCTCGATCTCTTGTTTTGGACAAGAGCGTGTTTGTCTAATATTTCAAGAAACATCTCCTTCCAGCAAGACCATATCGAGCTAATATCCTTCTCTAAGACGATCAACTCCCAGGGCTGACCAAGGAGATCCAAAATAAACTGCTGTTGGTTGAATCTTTTCATGTTTCTGAATTCAGTTATTCTGGCATGCCCTCGTGTTTTTGTGACAGGGTTTATTTTTCTGATTGCATAAATTAGACTATGATCACTAATCCCGGTATGAACTACGCCTGACAATGCGACTTTTTCAATAGAATTTGTTGCATGATGATCAATGAGAGTAGTATGCTATCCACCCACTAATTAAAATGCATAAAATTAGTAAGTCATTCGATCGATTCATCCAATCATCATGCGGCGGAAGTGAAAACCATGTTTAATATCTGTCAAACTCACGCATGGAATCTCAAGGAATCTCAACTCGAGCGTAAAATTCAAAACAAAAAAATATATACGAACTTGGAGAATGTCAGCTGAAACTCCGAATAAACATGTGAAGAAACCCAAACCTGTAAATGTCAACGACTTTTGCAGGATAATGTTTCCACGGCGAGAATCTGTTCAAGCCTTCAAAAAAAAAGAGAGCCGAGGCTTAATCGGCTAGCTGGTGTCTGAAAAAGTATTGGTCTTCATATTCCGAAATCTGCTGCTCTATCAGAACATAGTTAATAGAGTGGAATGGTTAGGAAACCCGGCAAACTCCAAAGGGGCTAACAAAGGCGCTGCGATTTAGGTTGGAAGGGGTAAGACAAAAGATTGTGCACGGTTATAGTTCATTAGCGTCCCCTGAACGACTGAACTCACGCGTTTCTATTGGCTGAATGATTAACACATTGGAATTTCTATTGTCTTTTGTGCACGTTCAAGGTTGAAAAAAGCTAACAAAGACCTATAACAAAGAAGGTCGCTGGGTTTCCTAACCATTCCACTCTATTAACTATGATCAGAACGAGTCTGTCGTTCCTGTGGAAGGAAGATTCGAAATGCAGTATAGAACTACACCTTTGTTCTTTCTTTAAATTCATCGCTGAGGGAATTCTCGGTATGTTTGTCGCCATATTAATTGGTTTCTGCTCTTATACATGCATCAGGAGTTCCGGACTTCCGGTCTTCCGGTTGGATCACACTGCATTCTGGGTAGGTGGGCATCAACTTCTAGATCGGCCATATTGGATGTGAGTGCAGTCAATTTTTGCTCCTTTGCAAGTTCAAAAACTTACTACCTAATACACGGAATATCTTACCTTTACAGATTCTTCAGTTGGGAGTTCTAAGTCGATGTTTAAGCTTTAGAACGGGATTAATAAAGTTTCCAAGTTGACTGCGCTCAAATCCAATATGGCCGCTCTCAGGAAGTTGATGCCCACTTTTCTGAGCCCACCTACCCAGAATGTAGTGTGATCCAACCGGAAGTCCGGAACTCCTGATGCATGTATCGCATGCCATGCATGAATAGAATTTAATTATTTCTGTCAATCACGCATTTTAGCCAATAGCAATACGCGGCCTTCTGAGGCCGAGAGTTATCAAAATAACCATGGCTTTCCGGCAGGCTCTCTCTTCCTCTCCACCCCACCCCCTCCTCCCCTTTTTTCTCTCGCCCCAATCCCCCTAATCTCCGCTAGCTGCGCTCCTATGGCCTCGCGCACGGTGTTGGTGATCACTCGCGTAACAAAAACATCACAACGTACATCGTGCGTTATACATCGTGCATCGATCCTTCCTGAAATGCTCGATGCACGATGGCTGATTCACGATGCTCGAATATCGAGCCTGCATTCCTTTCATCGTGCATATGTCGTGCCTTCATGGAGCCTAGATCGAGCCTTGGATGATTTTGGATCGTGCCTTCATCGCGCCTGGTATCGTGCCTTCATCGCGCCTGGTATCGTGCCTTCATCGAGCCCGGCATGGATCGTGCCTTCATCGAGCCTGGCAGCAAGTCATTCGTTTTGCTGCAAGTTGTTTAGTTTCTTTTAAAATGTATGGGTTAGTATCGCTATTTGTTTACGAAGGGTTGTGAAGGAATTTGGAAAAGTTTGGTCAATATGGCGAAAATAGCGCTAAAAACACACTTTTGACGCGCCCGCCAGGAACCCACTTCGCGGTAAACTGAAGAGCGAATAGAAATTAAGCTAAAATTAGACCGAGACCCGACGAGTTTTACTTGAAGTTGAACCTCGTGGTGTTCACAACAGTTTTTATTTCGACATCAAAAATACTTTTTATGGATGAAAACAGACCTGTTCTTCACTTTAGATGCACTGAGTTTAGCAAGAACCCGAATGGCATTATCTGGAGACAAAAATGTGCATATTTGTGGAAGATTTGAAAGTTGAAAACTACACGTTGAAATCACTAGAGTTAATTGAGACTTGAGTGGCGATACGATAAGGACACTGAAAAACGTGACAAAACGAGCTGTAGTGTAGAAGAAAACGAACAAACTTGTAAGTACTAACTGGTAAATACTCTCGTCAGTCTCATATGCCAGTTACCAAATGTGAATGCTGAATTTCTCAACCCATATGTAATAAAATATCTGATTTCTTTGATGAAACTGTGTCCTAATTAGTAAATTACGCGTGTTGTCGGAATAATTTCTTTGTACCGCGATTTTAGCTGAAGTTTTCTTTGTGTTTTTGGAAGTCTGCATGTACAGCCATTTCAGCTTTTGTGTATTTAATTTGACAGCTACATGTATATAGTTATTTATCACTAATCCAGCTTCGAACGTTCAATTCATTCGTTTTTGCTGCAGTCATTTTCATCAAACTTGCGAGAGTCTGAAGCTTCTCTAAATCATGCTCTATAAAGTTGAATTTTAGCCGATAAACGGAAATTAGAAAGATACTTTAAATTAGTATTTGCCTTCATGTGACAAGTTGTTTATAGTTTCTTTCAAAATGTACGAAGAGTTGTGAAGCAATTTGGAAAATCTTGAGTGGTCAAGATGAAAACTTTTGCTCGCTGAACAAGATGACTCTGACTGCTGCAATCTGAATGGTTGCCCCCTCATGGAGCTGCCATATAATAAAGAGATAAGTTATTATACCATTTGAATGTCCTGATATGCCTGATATAGGATTGTAAAAATTAAGTGCATGGATCAGTTGAAAAAGGCGATTATTCTAGAAACTGAATTCGGTTACACAGAGTGAACCTATATTCTCTAAATCTCCCTTAAAAAAACAGTACATACACTCATTGCATCCACTCTTTGCCATCCTTCATCAAAATTTTCTCAAGTATATGGTGCATCGAAAATGAAGAAACTATATATATTTGTACATAAGAAATATATGCAAATAGGAACTAATTCCTTGGCTGATAGATACATGTACATGTAGTATGGTCAATCTGAGCAACATTTCTTTGAAACTATGTATACTCAAAGCTTACAGTTTTTAAAAGTATGGCTCGCAGTTTAAAGTGAACCACAGATATAGCCTGATTTTTCAGGCTAAACCACAGACTGAAAAGATTATTGCAAATACTACATGGTCCAGGCTCAATTTTCATCTCTTTCCTTTCATAGTGCTTCTAACGTGAGTAACGACATGACTGCATGTACAACATCTAAAACCTTGATCAGGCACTAAAAGTGCACGGACCCAATTTGTCAAAACCTGAAAACAGTTTCATTCAAAAGGAGAAAGAAGTGACAGAAGACTATACTGCTTCAACTTGAATTCTATTATGCATTTTGGGTGTTTTCCAGTATTTCTCTCACTTTAGAAAATCCTTCTTGTAGTCCCGCCTGAAATTCATAGCTTAACTCAAGTTGGTTTGTGCAGTGATTATGCAAATTTATGAGCCTGGCATCGTGCCTTCATCGAGCCTTTGCCTGAATATTATCGTGCCTTTATAGAGCCCTAATGGTGCCCTCATCGAGCCTAACATAAAAGGCACGATCTAGAACTTTGAAGGCTCGATAATCGTGCCTCGATGCTCGATCCGAACATCGAGCCCCGAGGGCACGATACGCGAATCTGGCAATTTTGTGCATTTAAAATGGCAGTCTAACGCTACAAAATGGATTGTGTTTGTAAAACCATCAACAAACCACAAAAAATACGAAGTGCAAATGAAAATATAGTTAATGTGCATCACAAATGTATAACTTTTTCCCAGATGTTGGGGCTCGTTTCGAAGGTGAGTGACTTCGAAGTGTTTCTATTGGGATGAAAAATAGGTCAAAAACAGCTAAAATTAAGTTGTATGCTTTAGAAAAAAAGTGATTTTAAAAATCGTTTCGAAACTTCAGAAAACGATTTTCACTTCTCTTGGTGCACACGAACTACATCACCTTCCTGTGAAAAATCAAGCTGCTTCATTAAAGCATGGTGAAATTATGACACTAAATCTAGCGTTAGACTGTAAAATGTGAAAAGGTGATCACCAACATCGTGCGCGAGGCCCTATACTCCAGAGCCGCAACGCAGGCTATGTGTTTTAGGCTGACAAATTCCATACAAAAACACACACAGCGAATCTTTATAGCACTAGATCGGTAGTTGCCTTTTGTTGTTCGTCTGATATTCTTGCCTTCCACATGCTCTTCGTCCTCCCAGTCTTCTGAACTTCTCTCATATCGATGAAAATCTACTCTAATTCCGAGCGTGTGAAAATTATACAAAGAAAACATGTCGCTACAAGTTAACCGCAAGACTCCGGTGGGACGAAGTGACGTAAAAAACGACACAGGAATTAAATAATGTAACAAGATGGCGGCGCCCAGGTCTTCGCGGGGCCAACTTTGAGGGGCTCGTTCTCAACTCTGAAAAAGTTTTATCAAATTTTAATACATTTTCTGTACAAAGTACATCTGAAAGATGCTTTTGAGCCCAAAAGTGTTTTTCACTCGGGTATCACCTTTAAGATACTTGTGCAAGCGGTTATTAACGGCTGAGCCAATAAAAAGACGATGGCTTAATATGAATTTCGTGCGTTTCGACACGCTGAAAAAGTATCCACGTGCTAATAATACCCGCAACGTTTTACATGCTGATATTTAATAATTTTAAAAGCCAGAATACCGGGCAAATAACCTTCTGTGGTACCTGGATCAGCGCGAAGGAGCGCGTCTGACTGGCACGCCCAGATTTTCCGAAGTGAACTTCGGAATAAAACCCTCCCTATCCTTACGTCTGAAAACCTGGCTAGTGCAAATACTTTTCTATCTAGAGGAAGGAACCGTGGATAACCCACCCCTTTAAGAATGTAATGAGGCGTGATGTTTTTTCGTAGAAGAGAAGTATAGCGGGTAGTATAGCGCTTGTTGTATAGCGCGGATTCGACTGACCCGTAGGCCCAAATTATTAAATACTGTTCTTAATTTTCCTAGAGTAGATTTCTTATGTGTGGGACAAACTACAGTATGTCTGTAGCGTCACCGTAACCGTACTGTAACAGTGCTGTATCGTATTTCTGTAATTTAATTGGATCACCTGGACAAAAAACAATATATAGGGAAACCATTTCAACGTCACGGCATGCCGTACGGTAACCGTGCTGTAGTCAGTGCTGTAGCCTACAGCACTGACTACAGCACGGTTACCGTACGGCATGCCGTGACGTTGAAATGGTTTCCCTATATATTGTTTTTTGTCCAGGTGATCCAATTAAATTACAGAAATACGATACAGCACTGTTACAGTACGGTTACGGTGACGCTACAGACATACTGTAGTTTGTCCCACACATAAGAAATCTACTCTAGGAAAATTAAGAACAGTATTTAATAATTTGGGCCTACGGGTCAGTCGAATCCGCGCTATACAACAAGCGCTATACTACCCGCTATACTTCTCTTCTACGAAAAAACATCACGCCTCATTACATTCTTAAGTTTGTCCCACTCATACGAAATCTGCTCTATAGAACAGTTGACATAGGCCGGAATCTTTGGAGCCTTTGTGTTTGAGCTCCATATCGGGTCATTGCACTTATGACCGTCAGTTTGGGAGCGAAACCCGGAGTATTGCTTTATCATGTAGCTGCATGGGGTTCTCCACACGGGCTTTTGCTTCATCTGATTGGACACAATGCTCTTGAATTATGCATGAGTCTTAGAACGTTCTTTTTGAAACCACATTGACTTCCAATTTCATGCAGAGGATGTCAGCATTGTTCATCAGTTCTTCGACGATGGGTGTTGCAAGGAAAATTGCTATTCTATGTGTTCTAGTTTCTTTGGAAATAAAAATCATTCTCGCCGATGAACAAGGTAAATTGTATATGTTAACATGCTTAACCTATTTCTAGCACGTGACTGTCAAGTTGAAACAAAATATAATAGCCAAAGATCTTAGTTATTTAAACGGTACTTAGTCCTTCAATTTAAGGAGCAGTTCCTCGCAAAATTATTTCGATTATTCTTACATCTCTGTTTCGAAATAAAAGCTTTCAACTTTTGTTATCATGCTCCGAAGTCTCTCTTTATAATCGCGAACTTTGAATGAAGCTAAATACAACTATTTCATCGATAATATCATGATCCGAAAAGGTTTGAAATCTAACATATCGATCAAAGTCGAGAGGCATCAAGAACAACACATTTGGGTCTAGTTTTTTTATTTGAAATAAGTCTCAGTGTCGAGATTCTGTTACTTTTACAACTTTTGCAGCTTCGAATGGTACGTGGCCAGCAAAAAAGTATGCACGCTCATGATTTGAATTTCTCTTTAATGTCATAGTTATATAATAGTCACTCTTGAAAGCATTTTGTCTTAGTTTTCACATCATCACAGTTTTTGTAACTTTGCTTTGCGCTTTTATGAAAATATTGTTTGTCTCGAAAACAGGAGGCGAGATCACTCCACACGAAGTGTTTGCGTCGCTTTGAATTGATTCGTACTTTGAAAGAGTTTTCAAATAAAAGCACGTTGATACAAGAAACAGGATACACCGCTCTATATGCATATAAGTCTCTTATATTGGTGCAGGAGAACATTCATCTCATGTTAATATATATATAAGCCCTTGTAAAATCAAACTTGATGCTCGATTTAGTTGCAGACTGGTCGTCAAAGAACTTAGCAAAAAACACGCTAATGTTCATTGAGAATTCAAGTTTCTTGTATAAACACTGACCTTAGTTAAGATTGAAGCAGTATTTGAACGGTTATACAACAGTAAAGAAACTTGGTCTTCCATAAGTTATCGAATAATCAGCAGGCAGCTGAACAAGATGATATACATTTTATGTTTACCTTTTATTTCTCCTGGTGTGCTATTTTGTTAAGAAAAGTTAATTAAAGACAGCAAAGTCAAGTGAACTGACCAAAATGGAACTCACACGAAAATTACTTTCTAAATAATTCAGTTAAAGTCCAGTCATCAAATTACCGTTTGTTTTGCGACTCTATTATAACATTTCATTCACTTCTTTGACAATGTTTTCCTTGGTGTTTTTTTAATTATCGCTTTTAATTAAGAGGCCAAAATAATATGAAAAGAAAAATAAACTCAGCAACTTTGCTCTTACTACTAGTTTTGGTTTAAAAATAGGGGATAATAATGCTAGTAAAAAGGAAAATAAAGCATACACCATCAAAACTAAGATTTCTACGAAAGACACCAATTCCGACAGTGAGTAAGCAGACTAGAACCTGAATCATATTCCCAGAGAAACGATAGGCATCGGAACCCGGCTTTGCCTTGATTTAAAGTTCACATAAGTCCTATTCAGTATTTATCATTGCTTTAAAGGTCGGACTGGAAAAGAAAATGACCGACATAGGAAAACATATATATTAACGTCTGCCATCTTGTAGCAATAATAGGGGCAGCAAAGACTCGCTCCCAGTTCCTACTATCCCAGTCGCTACTAACTTAGTAGAGACTGGGTACGAGTCTAGGGGCAGCAGTGAACCGCCTTAAAATCCAAGATGGCGGCGCCTGCGAAATTCACGAGCTTCGCTCACTTAATTTATTCATGAAATGACAATATTAACTAACTAAAATCCTACCTTGAAAAATAAAAAAAACCTAACCGTTCAGTAAACAAGATCTTACCCACCTAGAGCTAGGGTTCTCAAGAAAAACTTCTCAAGAAAATGGTGAGGTAAAAAAATTTGAGAGATTTTCTGGAACTCGAACCTCGCTGCCGCCTACTCGTAAGGCAAACGTCGCAACCACTACACTAAACAACCATCGTCGCTCAAATGCTGTCAAATTTGTACATTTTAAAACCACTGCTAATTTATGTCAGTTTATATGATCATTTCATGAATTAATTAAGTGAGCGATTCCTCTCCTCAGGAAATTCAAAGCCCAAAATGGCTCATATCGGTATCCAAGTTTTTCATCAACTAAAATATATTTTCCAATTTTACTCAACAAATTTTCAATTTAGACTATATTGCCAACAAATTAACGGCAATTTGTTCTAACAGTCGCGGTTTCCTATATTAAAATAAGGAAATAAATTTCAATGACGTCATTTAAGTCCTAAACCAATTATATTTCCTTTTGCTTTGTCTTTATGTAAGCCCCAGGTATTAAAATATATTTTCATATAAAGATTGCAAGGATCAAATGTCTGACGCCTGAAAACAACTGAAAAAGAATAAACACATTCTGCACTCTGTTGTGCATCCTGGATTGTCACATGCAGTCACTGCACTTTAATATACTTCATCTGGGAGCTGGCATTTTTGAGCGAGCCAAGCTGGAGCTTTGATTGTCCAGTTGCTGAAAAAATATACTGTATTTCCCAATGGTATGCGGTGACTTTTGTATAGAAACGAAAAAAAAACAATGGCTAAAATCTTATCTGACCTGATCTCCACCACGGCACGTACGTCACAGCCACATGGAATGAAGAAGAGATGAATTGGGCTCCAGTCAAATCCATCCCCACACCCTCCCATGAACACTGAAAGTACCATGTAAGTACTGAAGCAAATCGAGTAACATCCCCGACGCCCTGGAGCCACAAAATTCTGGCCAATTGCCATCAAATGTCCCACATATCCACACCTAGTCCCTCCCGGGGGTGTCGCTACTACAATTGATAAGTGCTTCAAAAACTCATGAATAATTAATGAGCAGTTTGTCCAATCAGATGAAGCATATCATTCACGTGCATGCTCTTTATACCTGATAAAATCTCATCATTCTAAAAAGCCCGCGGAGGGATTTGAATTCTGTCCCAGGGGGAAACGGGGTTTAACTGAATGAGACAATGGATAAGCACTTTGCAACTCTTGGAATTTCTATTGATGTTTCAGCTTTCTCATTGAATTGCTAATTAGGATGAACATTTTATATAAAGAATACTAATGAACATGAAATTTTATATAAAGTTTCATCCTAATTAAGAATTCACTGACAAAGACCCAAAGATAGAAAAAAGTACACGGAACATAAGGTACCTAGATAATAAATTTTGCACTAAATTTACTAATATCAGCAGACTACCGAGATACACAGATAATATTTTTTTAATGAAGTTACCAACTACCATTACTTGTTTACTGAGCCACTGTTTAGTTCAATTATTAAATCAAACTCAAATCCGTAAAATAAAAAAAACGTGCATTAAACTTAGTACATACATCCTCTTCATATTTTGTGACGAAGTCAAAAATTTAGAGTCTGCCGTCATTGTCAGTCACATCTATCGCTTCCAAGTCTTGAACTTTATCGATGTCAACCACGACACCAAATCCGTCAAGTGCAGCTTCTTGCCCTAGCTTGTTCTTTGCCACACTATGCTTTCAGCATTGCGAAACGCCGCTTCAAACAACATAGTTTGTTATTTTCGTCATATGTCATTCCCTTGAGATGTTCGTTATCGCAGGCGGTGATTACTCGAATATTTTGCATGGCGTTGTGAATACAAAGGTTCAATGGTTCATTAAGTAACCATTATAAGTTTTTGAAGCCGTTTAATAAACTCGCAGCACGTGTTTTATCAGGTCTAAAACTCTCGGGCTGCGCCCTCGAGTTTTAAACCCGATAAAACAATGCTGCTCGTTTATTAAACAGTACATAACATTGCAAGAATAAAATATGTGATTCCTGAAAAACAACTGAAAAAATAAACAAATTCAATGTCATGACTCAATTCATTTTCAACTTATTTCCATAACGTTTCTTAAATAACGTCATGTCAAGGATTTATAGTGCATTTTAAAACAAATTACGACCATAAATTGACCAGAAATTATTAAACAAGATTTAAAACACTTTACTACATCCAAATCAACGACTTCTGGCTAGGGCTTATAAGCAATTTAATGAACGACTGTTCTACTGAGTGACTCTTAACACTCTTCTTATGCAGAGCGTGCCGATTGTTCGCATCAACTAATCAATTAAGATCATTCATTGTTTTTCAGACGCGTGTCGTTCTGTGCAGTGGAAGACTCCAGTTCAAAATAAGACTTTTACTGGTCACGTGATCAAGAACGTCACCGTTAACAACGCAGGCGCGTGTGAAGTGCATTGTTTCCTAGAACCTGAATGTACGTCATGCAACTTCAAACGTGATTCACTGAAATGTGAGCTGAGTTCTTCTAACGATGAAGTGCATCGAAGTGCTTTGGTGGATTGTCAGCAATGTGTTTACCGTGCAATCAAGGTAAGACGCATTTTGTATGATGTAAATGTGTCATATTAAACGTCTAACACTTTAATATCAATATATTAAATAGGATAACTGCATTGGGGTCCAGTGTCCAGCCTCTAACATGACCTGTCAATCAGGTTATGGTGACGTTCATGGCTATCGCTGTGTCTTCTGTAACACAGGTAACCCAGTAACATCAATGTCGTAAAAAGTAGCATTCCATAGACCTTATTCATATGTGCATATTTCTGTTCCAATATTTTATTCACATTGCAAGCACTGACCGACTCGAATGCATTACGGCTACTTTGGTCATGCGCACTAATCACTTTTTTCTTTTGTTACTTACTATACCTATCTATTTGCTATAACTGGTCTTATATTGTCTCTTATCCCTGTATTCCTGAATCAGTGTAAAATAAAATGAAACTTAGAGCCGAAACATTATCATTACCATGTGACAGCGCATGTCGACGTTAGTGATCTTGTGAAATTAGTATAGACCTTATTTATAACTGTGTATTCCATTTCAATAGTGTATCCACATGTACAGAAAACATGAATGTACCCGTAAGACACGCGTAGGCCATAGTCAGTTCTGATACCACAACCATTTATTCACAATAACCTACGGCTCTAAAGGAAGGTAAAACTATGTTAATGCATATCCATCAACATAAAATGCGAACAGACTAGGCACAAAACAAACATAAATATATATTTTACTTTAACGGTGAACCTTCGACCATAAAAACATAACGCGTTGACTGAGTCCAATGACAAATGCAAATTCAGAACAGTTTACAGCCATAGAAATATATACACTAACTTGAGAAAATTAATATGTAACAGTGTACATGTCAACTTAAAGACACAAAAGAAACATAAACAGTAAGAGCCAGGGCTATGCACAAAAAAAAGACACGTAAATTAAGGTACAAAACATATTAAGAACTGGCTCGCAAACAGGAACGCAACGAACAATGCAAACTAACAAAGCAAGCAATCGAAGTTTCGCGCCTACAAGAAAATAAATAAATAAATATTTTATTTGTTAATTATAGCAGGCTGAGTATTACAGCTGGTGGGGTCCAGCTTTTACTCCTCACACACTCCCCACTACATTGACTGTTTTGGACCAACATATCCTCGTTCTAGAATTACCAATAATCAGTAATTGGGTTTTGCTCTTCAATTATCAATAATCGCTAATTCTGGAACACAAATTAAACAATGACATTCTTAAAACCAGTCAAGGATAAAGATAAACAATTGTCCAAATCCGAACGGCGGTAGACGCGCTTAGTGTAGTGGTCGTGACGCCTGCACTGCCAAGCACAACACGCAAACGATTACGAGTTCAAGCCCGAGTAGGAGCGCTCAAATAATTTTTTTCTCTCGTTTACCTTCTCTTCTTGTTTACCTGTGAACCCTAGCTCTAGGTGAGTGAGAACCCGTCGTTTACCCGCGAACTCGTCCGATGGTTAGGGTAAGGATTTGTCGTAGTATTTCCAATAATCGGTATTTCAAGCGTGTTTGCCATTTACTGATTATTGGTAACTGTAGAGCGAGGATGCGTTGTTTGGACACACTACACTCTCACGGTTGATTTTTACTGAGGGAGGAAAACCGGAGAACCCGGAGAAAAACCCTCGAATGCAGATAAGGAATCAACAACAAACGTAACTCACATACGGTGCCCGAGCCGGGAATCGAACCCGGGACCGCAGCGGTGAGAGGCGAGTGTTTTACCACTGCGCCAACCTGCATCCCCTACAATCGACATTAGTGATCTTGTGATATTAGTATGAGGGGGACGTGGGGGTTTGCGGATTTCAGCTAATATTCTTGCGGTTTTTCGGTAATGTTGATTTCAAAATGCGGTTTTGGAAAACACAGCGGTGTGCGGATCTAATGCTTTTTGACAAGCGGTATTCGGTGAAGGTTTTTAATTCTAGTTTGCGGTTTCTGATATTGTTGTGATCTGATGTCGCAATGTCTTTAATATTCAACTCTACGTGACGTAGTGGTGAATTTTGGTTTGCAATTCCAGTTAATATTTCACTTGATTGTCTGTTATCCAATGATAATGCTGTTTTCAAGTTCGTGAGTTGTAATCTGAACTAGCTTTGGACCCTTTGCGACCTCGTTGCCTCGGCCAGATATTGCAGAACCTACATTCATCACGTCGCGCCATGTCGCAAGGTCCGCAAGCGAGTCCCGAAGCTATAATTGACTGCGTTGCTCTTTATACGAAGAGTGAAAAGGTGGGGAAAACTACCTAAGGAAACACAAATTTAGATTTAAAGTTGGAAAGAAGAAGCGGGTGGTGAAGCTACGGGAAACGATTTGGTAAGTTGATAGACGGTCAAAGACCGATTATATTTATCACAAGCCACATTCATACGAACTGAATAGATTTGAATAGTGCAGCCATGCAGTTTACATTCATGAGTGTTGTTAGCCTGATAATGCCTACGAGACCAGACCGCCCGGGGGTTTCTTCCTATATTCGGCTGGTACGGGTGATCGTCGTAATTTTTAGGGTTTGAAATCGGCGATTTAGTATTTTTTAGGGGTTGTCCAAGGGAAATCCATTTTTAGGGTGATTTTTAGACCATGAGGTACATTTCAGTGTGGGACATTTTTCACGGTTTAGTATTTTTTAGGGTATTTTTCGAGGTTTTCAGACGGTCACCCCTACCCTTTTTACCTTGAAGAACCCCCCCCCCCCCGGGCCAGACCATTGCACCGGGCGAAAATCCCCTACTCGTACGAATAGCACAGCAGGATCTTTAACGTCCACCGTATACAGGGTTAAAAGTGAAGTTAGACGGGAGATGTCGGAAGATGTGGTCTAACCGTTTGCAGATGTCACTGAAGCAAATGCAGCGCCTTCTCCTCGATTATTTTAAGACCCTGAGTGTTGGCCTGGCCGGAATTTGAACCCACGACCTCCCGCACTGTGCTATAAACCAGGACTATTTTGCTAACAAACTATAGACAGTTGACATCAAACTCGGTGACTTGATATGAACTCTGGGATATATCACATCTATTACGACCATTACCCGGCATTAAACAACTGAGGTTGTGTGTCATTTTAAGAAAGAAAGCGCGGTTGAACTTATGTCCGAGTCCAAAGAACACTGTCACTGCATTGATCGTAGCAGAACCATCCTTTGTTATACATACGGTAAGTAAACTTCATTGACCTTCATTCCATGCGATATTTTGCAACTTTTGGTGACTTTGGTGCTTGTATCATTTTTGTTTAAAACAAAATAACCAACATCGTAATTCGTTACATTGAAAAAAAGAGAGCAAAAACGATATATTGAAAATAAAAGAGGAAAAATAAAAATAAACGGATTTTAATTAGAAACTAAATTTTCTGTTTCGGAATTTCGTTGATTTGTGATGCGGATTTTCGGTTTTTGACGATGTTTTTCGCGGTTTTACAGTTTTAGAAATCCCCCCATGTCCCCTCTAGTATAGACCTTATTAAAAATGTGTATTCCTGTTTCAATAGTTTATCCACATGTACAGAAAACATGAAGAGTAATGTGAAAGAGCATGTCCACATTTATTTAGTGATCTTGTGAAATTAGTGTAGACATAATATTCATATCCGCGTAATCCACATGTACGCCAGTATATAGATAACTAGTATACCACTGACTATCATGTCATAGATGCTGTAACTAGTATACCACTATCATGTCATAGATAACTAGTATACCACTGACTATCATGTCATAGATAACTAGTATACCACTATCATGTCATAGATAACTAGTATACCACTGACTATCATATAATAGATAAATAGTATACCACTATCATGTCATAGATAACTAGTATACCACTGACTATCATGTCATAGATAACTAGTATACCACTGACTATCATGTCATAGATAAATAGTATACCACTATCATGTCATAGATAACTAGTATACCACTATCATGTCATAGATAACTAGTATACCACTGACTATCATATAATAGATAAATAGTATACCACTATCATGTCATAGATAACTAGTATACCACTATCATGTCATAGATAACTAGTATGCCACTGACTATCATGTCATAGATAACTAGTATACCACTATCATGTCATAGATAACTAGTATACCACTGACTATCATGTCATAGATAACTAGTATTATACCACTATCATGTCATATATAACTAGTATACCACTGACTATCATGTCATAGATAACTAGTATACCACTATCATGTCATAGATAACTAGTATACCACTGACTATCATATAATAGATAAATAGTATACCACTGACTATCATGTAATAGATGACTAGTATACCACTATCACGTCATAGATAACTAGTATACCACTATCATGTCATAGATAACTAGTATACCACTGACTATCATATAATAGATAACTAGTATACCACTGACTATCATGTAATAGATGACTAGTATACCACTATCATGTCATAGATAACTAGTATACCACTATCATGTCATAGATAACTAGTATACCACTGACTATCATATAATAGATAACTAGTATACCACTGACTATCATGTAATAGATGACTAGTATACCACTATCACGTCATAGATAACTAGTATACCACTGACTATCATATAATAGATAAATAGTATACCACTATCATGTCATAGATAACTAGTATACCACTATCATGTCATAGATAACTAGTATACCACTGACTATCATATAATAGATAAATAGTATACCACTATCATGTCATAGATAACTAGTATACCACTATCATGTCATAGATAACTAGTATACCACTGACTATCATATAATAGATAACTAGTATACCACTGACTATCATGTCATAGATAACTAGTATACCACTATCATGTCATAGATAACTAGTATACCACTGACTATCATATAATAGATAAATAGTATACCACTATAATGTCATAGATAACTAGTATACCACTGACTATCATGTAATAGATGACTAGTATACCACTATCACGTCATAGATAACTAGTATACCACTGACTATCATATAATAGATAAATAGTATACCACTATCATGTCATAGATAACTAGTATACCACTATCATGTCATAGATAACTAGTATACCACTGACTATCATATAATAGATAAATAGTATACCACTATCATGTCATAGATAACTAGTATACCACTATCATGTCATAGATAACTAGTATACCACTGACTATCATATAATAGATAACTAGTATACCACTGACTATCATGTCATAGATAACTAGTATACCACTATCATGTCATAGATAACTAGTATACCACTGACTATCATATAATAGATAAATAGTATACCACTGACTATCATATAATAGATAAATAGTATACCACTGACTATCATATAATAGATAAATAGTATACCACTGACTATCATATAATAGATAACTAGTATACCACTATCATGTATTATAGTTCACCACAACTTTTTGGAGCGCGCTCATTGGCCAAAAGCGATCACGTGACGTGATAGTCGCCCTCCGCGGATGCAAACTATCAGGCGTTATAGTTCACCACAAAATTTTAGCACGCGCTCACTGGCCAAAAGCGATTACGTGACGTGATAGTTGTCGTCCGCGGATGCAAACTATCAGGCGATAGTGCCCGCTGATAGTTTCCCTTGGGAATTTGATGTTCTTAAAACTAGCATATAAGCCCTCGAACTTCGTTCTCGAGCTTATATTTGCTTTAAGAACATCAAATTTCCGCGGGCAACTATCAGCCGATAATTCTTCGATGGACACAGTCTATTTGTATAATAGTGCCCGCTGAGAGCGGAAGGCGATTTTGTGATGAACAATAACGACAAATAGACTGTGTTTGTCTCGGAACTATCGGCTGATAGTTTGTTTTAAGAACATCACATTTCCGCGGGCAACTTCACCCGATAGTTCCTCAACGAACACAGTCTATTTGTATAATAGTTCCTCGACGGACACAGTCTATTTGTATAATAGATAACTAGTATACCACTGACTATCATGTAATAGATAACTAGTATACCACTGACTATCATGTAATAGATGACTAGTATACCACTATCATGTCATAGATAACTATATAGTATACCACTGACTATCATGTCATAGATAACTAGTCTACCACTGCCTATCATGTCATAAATATAGTTTCCCTCTGCAGATTAATCCTCCAGAGTCTCGGTATTATGAATATAGACAATACTATGGTGCAACTTCTATTTACTTTTGTATTAAAAAGTACGTTTTAGAAGCTTAAAACTGAGGTCGAACGAAATGGAAATCAAATTGAAATGAAAATTACGAAATTTTATTTGCATGAATTAATGGCATAATAAGCAGGGGCGAATAAAAGATTGATCCACTAGCACTGGACACCCCACCCTCCCCACCCCCATCCAGTTTAACCAGTTTAAGCTGAATGAGAATCAACTGCATGACTTTGTTTCAATGTTTTCAATAGTGAGACCATTCTATTGCTTCACAAATACATTTTCCATCTTATGCTTATCAAAGATATCACGTTTATTCAATCTAAACTAAATCAATTTCATTAATTATGTCTTCATAGGAACCTTCGTCCTGCAGTTCCCACGTAGTTTACACTTGGATCACGTGTCATACGAGAAACGTATCGACATGACTGCCTTCACTGTGTCGTTATGGCTGCAAACCAATGAAGTATCGGGATCGACTGGACAGTCTGTAGTCAGTATCTCAACAGATATTAACCCCAACGCATTCCAAATAAGACTAAAGTCAAATAAAATCGTACTGTATGTTGGCCTCGTTAGAAGGTATTATAACCATATTGAATATAATTTTAAAATTGCACGGAAAAACAAAGTTTCGAGAGTGTTGCGTTGCATGATAGATGGTCGCCCAGACTGATTGCATTAAAATGTTAAACGCAATTACAAAATACTCTATTACAATACGGAATAACTGATTGCACTCAGATCTGGAACTAACTCTAAAACTCCTTCTAAAATCATACATTTTAATTAAGAGTGCTGAAACTCGCACCTGTGGTCACCTCCCCCCAGACTTGGTAACTATACACATTGGCCGTTTTCACACTAGAAGACGGACAAATCATCTGGACGGACAAGTCATCTTAGACGGACAAGTCGTCTGGTGTGAAAACGGGACGGACAAAATTTTGGAAGTACAAGTAAAATGAACAATTTTGCGACGAGAAAAGACAAAAATAACTATTCAGAAAGGCGTTGCCATGGATGCTGGACAGTAATCCTGTACCGCTCGAGACCTGTATTCTGATTGCACCCATTATACTGTACTGTAGCTCTATTGTTTTCGTATTGCACGTTCTAAAGGTTAGGGTGTTTTGTATTATTGGGAAAGCCAATGCTGTGGCTCGTTTCGAGCGGTACAGGATGGCCCATGCTGGATGGCAAGCCATCTTTAAAAATGCTGTTTTAGAAAGATCGACAATCGATTGGATCGGAGGTGAAAAATAGCATTTACAAATGAAGTCAGATATTTTGTTGCCATCCAGCACAATAACCTGAATGCCTAGCTGCAAAAGGCCCATTGGCCGGTAACTATAATCGAGCTGGAAACTGCGAAGGCTCCTGGGATCATTTGGAAGGACGCAAGAGAGCGTTACTTTGTGCTGTGTTCCTGGCTGCACAATAGTTCTACGAATGCTATACAAACCTAGAGTATTAATTACCGGATACTTGAGACTAGAAAGATATATGTCGTTTAAGTCCTACCTTGTAAAGTAAAGCTAAAATGTATAGAATAATTAAACACATATACGATGATTTATTCATGGTTGAAGGTTCTCTTCGAAGACTGACACACTTACCATGGAAAATAACCTCAAACGCGGTTAAATTCTTTACGGAAAACACTAAGCAGGAAACGACAATAAGAACAGTCAAGCGATCATGAACAAACAATCATGCTTTTAAGAACTCGAATCTCAATCATTCTACCAGGTTCAGAACAACGGCACCAAGTCGAGATTGGGGTAGACAAAAATACAGTAAATGTATAAAATGTATATTCCAATCTCCACTTGGTGCCATTGTTCGTTGGCACTGGAGCGGAATGCGGGAAAGGTCTATTCGAAGCGAAAGGAGAAAATCATTTTGTGTCGACTCTCGTCAGTTTATTTTCTAAGTAGGACTTAATATGAAGGGCACCCAACGAAGTTTTCGGTTAAAAAGCTGTTCGGGAGAGTAAGTTAGCCTTCGGATTTGAAAAAAATGTACCTAGAAAATTGTTTTCTGAAATACTGGCTAGAAAATTAGTTTTCAATCCCTAGAAAATTATAGAAGAAAAGGGAGACTAAAAGGTTTCCCCTAAAATATTCATGCGTATTCGTCTCATCAATAGAGTAAGAGCTTTCCCCTAAAATATTCGTACGTTTTCATCTGATCAATAGAGGCAGAACGATCAGGAAAAAAACTGGTTGGAATGGAAAAAAACACATATTATCACAAATCATTTAGTGAAGCGGCCACCTAAAGTTTTCGAGAACACATTTTCATTCTCTAAGAAATTCCGACATCTAAAATCCGAAAGAATAAACCTTTAGCAAATGGAAGTCACTTAAAAGAATTGCCTAAAGGAAAAAAGAACCCGTAAAAAAATTGTACCTCCACAAAACTTTGCAACATGAAGTTACTTGGGCTAGAAAATTCTTGTTATGTTCTAGACTACTAACAAATTCGTAGGCCGGGAATATTTTGCCATAGTATTTTCGGTTGACGCGATTTCCACCTAGAAAATCCGAACAGCTAATAGCTTTCTAGAATACGTCAAAAGACATAGTAGGCGCCTTAAAATGGCTAGATGAGCTGCATACAACTGGTTTGAAACGAATTTCAAAAAGTACTCGTTGCCGGTGCCCTTGTTAATATGTCTTCCCAGTAACCACAGGATCCTTAGGTATCCGGTGATACTGTAGGTTTGTAGCATTTCTAAACTTAAGCTGTTTCTGCAGCACTGCACGTTGTTGTGATGCGGAACAGCTACTAGGGAGCTTAAGCAACCAGGACGACGACGGCAATGACGACGAAACGTAGAAAAGGGTATTCTCCTGAGATTTGATGTTTATTATTTCCTTTAGTTGCCTTCAAGTGCCTTTTATATCCATATTTTCGGAAAATGTGATCAGGACAGAGTTCCGTTAAAGTGTTTATGAAACCAAATTTTGCATCTTTATTTTATTGCAGAATAATAAAGTTCATTCTTTTCTTATTATCAAAAGTATATTTATTTTTCAGTTCCGCCTTCGGAAAGGTCTCTTTTTCGCCATTCAAATCGACTACATTATGCTAAAAACTGTCCGGTTTGCCGCGCGTCCAAATGAGCTGCGTGACGTCACAGTGAGAACTCGTTGTTACAATTCAAACCACAGGTAGCCCAAGCTTGGGATCTGTATAACATTAACAGCATTTGTATGGGATTTTTTAGTTTTCCATGAACAACGTAAATCTTGAATAAAACTCGGCAAAAACCTATACAGTGTCTTCTTGAGTTCCTTAACTATCTCTGTGCCATGTTACAGCGAATTTTAGCAACATTTGGGTTTTAAGGGAAAATTTTGCTAAAATTCGCTGTAACATGGCACAGAGATAGTTGGAACTCAAGAAGACACTGTATAGGTTTTTGCCGAGTTTTATTCAAGATTTACGTTGTACATGGAAAACTAAAAAATCCCATACAAATGCTGTTAATGTTATACAGATCCCAAGCTTGGGCTACCTGCGTTCAAACATGGCGGACTCCAGCGGGAAAGTTTCAGAGAAAGCTAAAAATAAGCGAGGAGGTAGAATATATTGTGTGGCTATTGGTTTACGTCCCGTATTTAACTTTATCACACGCCAAAATACAATGGACATTGAAGTACTAATATCCAGTGTTACTCATTCACAGTTTGATACAACACAACTACAAGAAATAACTCGCCAAGAACTCGATGATAACTTTAATACTCCTATACTTTTATGCTGAAGCCAGAACAGTGAATGGCAAAGAATGTAACGTTCGCGTTCTCCTTTGAACGTAAAATTTGGTGTTTTCACGTTGTGTTTTTGCAGAGAACGGTCAAAATGTAGGCGAATGTGTGCATTTTCACGTGTAATTAAGGCTATTGTTTTAAGCCGTCGTCCTAGACCGCGTCGTCGTGGTTGCTTAAAGTGCATATAAGCCCTGAGTAGAGGCCATAGACAAAGGATTCGGGAATAAAAAGTTGATTTGATTGATTTGTTATGGTGTATTGACCGTTCAAAGTTGCCCAAAAACGTGCCTTGGGTTGCCTGTGGACGAAAATCAAGCACACGAGAGCGCTTTTCAAAATTGGCACTGGGTCTAGTTTTGACGTCATCAACAGAATACGTTCGATGCGCCATGGGATGTTATCGCAGTTCGGCCATATTGGGTGAAACAATAGTTTTGGCCCCGGTAGCCTCGCACTGGTTGGTTTCAGAACGAGTTTACCGGACGAAAACAAAGGTTTTTATTCTCCTGGGACTCAACTCAGGCTTGCCGAATAAAGCTCTCCTAAACGTTTAGCGCGATATTATCATCTTTCTCGGTTATCTATTCAATTATTTTGCAAATAAGCCAACGCTTTATAGCCGCGAAGGGACGAGTTCTGTTGATGACGTGACGTTTTATTCTCGTCCCAGTCTCGGAACGTGCGCGGAAATTATTCTACATTTGGAGGTTTAGTCGCTAAAAAAATATTGAAAACATTTTTATTTAAAAATTTTGGAATTCGTTCCCTACCTTTTAAGGTCTAATCTGTCAGAAAAAAGAATAACTGGCCAGGACTTATATGCACTTTAAGCTCCCTAATAAGTCTCTCCAGTGAGCACTCTATATAATTTACTCTTCTTAATATTTATGCGCATATCTAACTCACTACTCGAAAACGTGCAACCGAGTTCGAAAGGACAGTTAAATATTTTTCCTTTTGTCACCAACGCATAGAGGAACACAGCAATGTTCCGTCCGCGACGCCATTTTGCTTTTCAGCTAAGCAACGATGCGGGGTAGCCTCGTTTTCGAGTAGCTAATTATATGCGCATAAATATTAAGAAGAGTCAATACGGACCGAGACTCAGAAATGTGTCAGCAATACTTTGTGAAACTTTGTCACAATCCGGCTTGGTTGCTTGCGTGGCGCAGTGGTTAAGATATTCGCTGTCTATGCGAAGCGTCAAGGGTTCAAGTCCCAGTATAGCCTGCGTACAGCATCCCCTACTTGAGGGAGAACGGCGATTTCATCGTTTCCGTTTCTCCCCATGTAGGGTCTGCGACTCAGAGCCCAAAACCGTGTCCGTGACGTCACTTCCAAATTTCTGGTAATTAGCTATTTATGCATAACGAAGTCAAAACGAGATGGCGATTGAAATGAGATTTCGAAGTGTAAAGTCTGTCGCAGAGGAAATTTCTCTCGAATTTGGAATCTCCCATCTCTCCAATGTGAACAGCTTAATGCTTTATGTAACTTTATTCGTGGGAAAGATGTGTTCGTGAGCCTTCCAACATGCTCAGGAAGGTCACTGATATTTTCAACTGGCGGCCCCTTCAAACCAACTCGCGGCCAGGTTCGGGCTTTTTGAAGAAAAATGCATTTGTCATTGAAATCACTCCGCTTGTTGCCCTCATGAAGGATCAAGTGAAGCGCTTACTTGGTCATGGATTTAAGGTGAATATTTGAGCAGGAATTTTAATTGTCTGAACAGAGATAAATAAATGTAATTTACAGTTTCGCTCGGTACGAACCACTATTATATTCTTGGCAGGGAGATCGAGAGAAACATAGCAGAACTAAACAAATGCTTCATTACTTCGATCCCTGTAAAAAAAAAAAATCCCAACCTCCAAACAACATGTTAATAAAGACCTCCGTGTAAATCCTTAATGAGGGCAACAAGCGGAGTAACTTCAATGACAAATGCATTTTTCTTCAAAAAGCCCGAACCTGGCCGCGAGTTGGTTTGAAGGGGCCGCCAGTTGAAAATATCAGTGACCTTCCTGAGCATGTTGGAAGGCTCACGAACACATCTTTCCCACGAATAAAGTTACATAAAGCATTAAGCTGTTCACATTGGAGAGATGGGAGATTCCAAATTCGAGAGAAATTTCCTCTGCGACAGACTTTACACTTCGAAATCTCATTTCAATCGCCATCTCGTTTTGACTTCGTTATGCATAAATAGCTAATTACCAGAAATTTGGAAGTGACGTCACGGACACGGTTTTGGGCTCTGAGTCGCAGACCCTACATGGGGAGAAACGGAAACGATGAAATCGCCGTTCTCCCTCAAGTAGGGGATGCTGTACGCAGGCTAGTCCCAGTAGGACCGACAATATTTTTTTACCTCTAGTTTATCTTCTTTTCTTGTTTGCCTGTGAACTCTAACCACAAATTAGCCGTAAAACCTCGTTATTTACATGGGAACTTAAGGTTACTCAGACTGGCTAGGGTGTTTTTTAAATTATCGGGTAAGCTATTGTATTCTGATAAATAGGGAAAGACAGACGTATTTACCTATGAACTCCATAGCCACAAATTAGCCGTAAAACTTCGTCGTCTACCTGGGAATATGTTTTCGAAGTGGTTGTGTTTGTGTGTCAGTTACTGGTTTCTGAGCAGAATCTATCGCTGAAACATTTCTTGTCTCGGTCCGTGTTATGTGGTGCTCACCAACTCTCTCTCTCTCTCTCTCTCTCTCTAGATGTTTTGAAACTGGCGGCGGTGTCCTTCGTAACGATCCCAAGAGCCTTTGCAACCGTAACTCGCACCCAGTTCCCTGCTCGATTAGTTACCGGGCAATTCATTCTATTTCCCATATAGTTATATGAGAAATGCTTGATCAAATTAGCGAATCGTTAATTATATCGTTTAAAAACGTTAATTTGCAGTATATGCAAAATAACTTTTCTTTCTAGAAATATAATTATCCGATAGTGCATTTTGCCTTTGCTGTTGTGTGAAAAGTTTTTATTGTTAGTTATTTAGTTGTTTCGTTTCACTAGAACAATTAAAGAACCAATTATGGATGGGAAGTGGCACCACATCTGCGCGACCTGGGGGAAAACCGGTGGCAACCTGACATTCTATATCGATGGCTTAATAGCAGAAACGGGAACTGGATTCAGTGAAGGTTTCTCTTACATCCAAGGCGTTGTAGTGCTTGGTCAAGATCAGGATAAATACCCTGGAGGATACAACATGGTGCAAAGTTTTAACGGGAACCTGGCGAGTGTAAATATTTGGGATCGAGTCCTCTGGCATGAGACCATTTTGAAACTTGCCAATGAGTGCCCATCGGGGAGGGGGAGCGTCATGAATTGGGATGATGTGATTTCTGGAATTCATGGCGCAATCGAAGTGAAATGTCCTGCGAAATGCGGACATTGAATTGGAGTTTTTCTTTCAAAAATCTTTGGAATTATAATCTCACTAAAATTATTGAGTAGCTCAGGAAAAACTGTGTTAGCATGAGACAGACTGATATTATAAAGGGACTATCGATATGTTCATTTTGCAATAGCTTTTCGGCATTTAAATTTTCTGCTGTAATTGTTTTAAAATGAAACTGCCTTTAATTAGTTAGTCTTCATAAAATAGAAGATTAGAACAAGATTATTCATTGTAACCGATCCTCTATATTCAACACCTTCATTATACTTTGCTGTAATATTTATCATCTTTTCTGTCAATCAATTTATCAAAAAGGATCTCCACTCTAAGAGGGACCGCTCCTCACCTTCTCTCGCCTTTTGGGATTAAAGTCGAGTAAACAGGTTAGTAGCCCTCTCCTGTTAGAATTCTAAGTTGCCGAGCCTAAAATAAATATAAGCGACAAAAAGTAAACAGTAGGAAGTTACTTACTCGGTAATGACTGTCAACAGGGGCGGATTTAGGGGGCGAGGGGGCTGTGACCCCCCTTTCGTTGGCTGTGATACATGCCCCCGCACCCCCTAGCTATTAGGGACCTTAAAGTGCCAATAACCCCCAAAAAAATATTTTTGACGTCTATTCTGTATAGCGCCCTGACAAAGAATTCGAAAAAATAAAAGTGAAAAAACTAAACTTCGACGATTTTACTGGTGTCAAAGTCAGCGAAAACACCCGTTTTGGGCTTCCTGTTTCCAGTTGGAAGTCAGCGCGAGTCTTGGTGAGGGCCTGGAATTATGACGTCAATCGGGCGCATTTTACTACAACTACCAGAATCCTTTGCACGGTTTCTTTTGTTCCTTTAATTTAGACTATTGTCTTGGTATTCTCAAAGGAGTTGGAAAATCTGAATAAGAAAAAGAATTCAAAAAGGAAAAACGTCCTATTATAGTCTAATCAATAGGAAATAAACTCCATCACAAGAAAGAGCACAACGAAATTAGCAAATTTACCAAGTTTGGTGATATTTCATTGGATATTTATCATGTGGTGAGCTTGCAAGAGTCGCAGAAATAAGAGACGTTTGTATGGGATTGAACGAACGCCTGACTACATACACGTCACAGGCCACTGGTCTCCAGGCTCCCAAAGGGAATTGAAAACTGACGGCCACATGTTCTGGTTCTCAACTTTGAAACGCCGTAAAAAAAATACTGTTGAGTTTTAGCCTCCTATTTTTGCCTTAAGTTCTAAATAATGGTTTAAAGTTTCAATTCAAAAAAAATAATTTTTGGGGTTATAGGCACTTTAAGCAACCAGGACGGGGCGGCGGTGACGACGGGACGTAGACAAAAATTTCTCACGAAAGTTGGAGTTTATTATTTCCTTTGTTCGCCTTGAATTGTTTTTCACAACCAGATTTTCGAAAAATATAATGACTATAGAGTTCCGTTCACGCCGAACGAAAAATGATTTGATTTACTTTCCTACGTTCGCGTTGTCTTTAAAACGTACAATTTGGGGTTTTCACGTTGTGTTTTTGCAGAGAACGGTAACAATGTAGGAGACTGCGTGCATTTTCACGTGCAGTTATTGTATTTTCTAATTAAGGCTATTGTTTTATGCCGTCCTCCTAGACGTTGCCGTCGTGGTTGCTTAAGGTCCCTAATAATGGCGCCTATACGGCGCGAGGTTCGGCTTACGCCGCGGCCCCCTATTTCTGCATTTCCTGGATCCGCTCCTGTCAATGTAGTGTTTTACAACTGGTTACAAACAATTTAGTGTATTGTTTGACATTCAAGTGTTCAATTTGGAGTTCGCGCGATAACAAACGAAAGAATAGTCTTACGGAGCATCGCATTAGATGCAGAGCTTAATTGAACAGAAACATTCCAAGATCTAGCTGTTGTCGATGAGAAGTGGGATAATAACTGGAATCCGATGAAGATGGCGAACATTTTTCACTGATGGAATGCTGATTCGTAACTGTCAAGGCTGTTCACGTCATTAATCCACCGTACCGAAAAAGATGGCGGCTGTATATTTGACCACAATTCCTTGCGAACCTAACACAGTAACACACACACCTAGAATTCTTCTGTTTTTTTCAATGACAGTGTATTGGCAACAGCACTTGTACTGCCTTGTTTTTAAGATATAAAACCTCTCTATAGAGATTTAATAACGGCTTTAACGATTTTCGCGCGCAAAGGATTGTGGGTAAAGCACACGCCGCTATCGTTTTCGGTACGATGGATTGTGACCTGGTTACAAAGTTGGCTTCAACATTCAGCTTCAAGAAGTCTACCGATGCTTGTCTTAAAGTGTTTATGAAACCAATTTTTGCATCTTTATTTTATTGCAGAATAATAAAGTTCATTCGTTTCTGATTATCAAGAGTATATTTATTTTTCAGTTCCGCCTTCGGAAAGGTATCTTTTTCGCCATTCAAATTGACTACTTTATGCTAAAAACTGTCCGGTTTGCCACACCGCCAAATGAGCTGCGTGACGTTACTGTGAGGACTCGTTGTTACAAACATGGCGAGGACTCCAGCGAGAAAGTTTCAGAGAAAGCTAAAAATAAGCGAGGAGGTGGAAGATATTGTGTGGCTGGTGGCCTTGGTTTTCTTCCCATATTTAACTTTATCCTACGCCAAAATACAATGGACATTTAATAATAATTTATTACTTCTATAAATTAAGTTCTAATATACAGTGTTACTCATTCACTGTTTAATTTGATACAACACAACTACAAGAAATGACTCACCAAGAACTCGACGACGATAACTTTAATACTCCTGCACTTTTATGCAGAAGCCAGAACAGTGAATGGCAAAGAAGACAATATAGGGTTTCTTTGGTTTCCTGTAGCAACTCGTTTAAGAGGTCCTCAATGTTCGTGAATGAAAAACCGACGATAAAACTTGCAAAGAACCCAGAATTTCGGAAGCCGTATAGTCGAAGTGAGCCTCAAAAGCTACGCAACTCACTGCCATCAGAGCAACAGTTTAACACTGTTCCTTGTGATAATGAAAATATCCTTTTTCAGACCACAGAATAAATAGCCAGTGTCTGACAGTTGTTGTAGAAAATATAGTCGGGAACCTGAACTCACGTAACTCAGTCTCAGAATTCGCTATATTATAAATGCTTTCTCTATGAATGTTTTTCCATCACCATCAGGCATTTTCAGCACTATCACAATGTGCAGATTAATTTCTCCTGTGCTGGCCATACATTGTAAAAAGAAAGCACTTGTGTTTCCTGCAACAGTTTTGATCAGATGACAATTTTACAGCCCGTTTGCGGCCGGCTGTCTTGCAATTTCTGTCTTTCACTTTTACCAATCGACATGTTATTTTTATTACAGGTTATTTCATCCAATAAGAAACGAGCTTTTAGATCGTCAATGTCAAGCTGTCAGAATTGAACCAATCAGCGACGAGAAATGTTGTAAACAAGTCAAGTACAGTAAAATGGAGTATTCGCTGTAGTCAGTATATTTGCTTACTTAGATTTTTATGTGGGTTCTTAAAATTAGATAGCTTACTTTCCTTCGTATAGATTGCAGTTTATATTATAAAACAAATAAAAGATGGTTCTCCTTGTTCTATAACAAAATAATATACTTTCGAGGTCTTGAAATGCTGCTAAATGTACCCGCGTTCTGCTCGTTTTTCAAGACCTTGAGCGTGCAATATTTTTTTTATAGAACAAAGAGAACCATCTTTTATTTGTTAAATATTGTATTGCGTTCTACTGTATATCATTTTTTGTACTGAATTGTTTTGTGCTTTATTATATTGTATTTTTTTGTAGAAATGTTCATATTTAGGAATTGTCACTTGCGAGTCCTCTCAGTGACGTCATTGTAATGGTGGATTCGGTTCCAGGCCCCGGACAGGTTTTAGCATAAAGTAGTCAATTTGAATGGTGAAAAAGAGACCTTTCCGAAGGCAGAACTGAAAAATAAATATACTCTTGATAATCAGAAAATAATGAACTTTATTATTCTGCAATAAAATAAAGATGCAAAATTTGGTTTCATAAACACTTTAAAAACTGAGTGGTTGAAATATTTCCTATTATGACCGAAGCGACTCTTACAAAATTAGCAGATATTCTACAGATATCTGTAACAGATCTGTCTAGGATCTGTAACATAACTGTTACTCTAGGTTTAGTTTTAAATAATTAAATATTTGTTTTTAATCATGTAATATATTAGGTACGAAAATAAAGTTGTTGTTGTTGTTGATAAGGACGTTAGAACGTAGGTCCATCAGTGGACGAAGAGCCACCTCGTATACATGACACTAATTAAACCATTATTATTATGATTATTAAGATATCTGGATCCGGGTGAATTAAATCTTTTGAGACAGGAATCCCAAAATAACCCATTATTATACATGCATGTACGAGGCGAATGTAGAATAATGTTTGTCTGTGTTTGTCTTTTGACATTGAAATGTTTACATGTAGTTTACAAAATAGTACTTACTAATAATTTTAAAACTGACAACAATACAGTGGAAATGAGTAAAATGATATTAACAATATATAATATTATTTAGTACTGAACAATTTAATTGTATTTACAGTCTCGACTCAATCTTATACATGCGCATGTATGTACATTGTAAGGGACATCGAATTTGTATTAGTATAATTAAATGCCTTAGCTGTTTTCCTTGACATTCCATTTGATTTGGCATATTAACTGTTTCATAAATTGTCCTGTAACAATGTAAACAATGAATCAGAATTTACACTGAATGTACTATGCATTAAGTAGTGTTTACGACATTCGCGTGTTTGCGCGCACTCGAAATTGTAAAGGCTGATACAACATACACGCGAATGTTGTAAACTACATGTGAAATGAATAGCTATAACTAAAATCCATTGGGATGCTTTGAGGCTTTGCCACGCACAAAAACAAAACAATATAATGTTTTGCAATACACTCTATTTATATTAACTTTAAATGAATGAATTAATACATCTTTGCGGAATGGAATTTAAATTTCAGTTGTTGCTGCATGGTGTATATTATAGAGAAATTGGGGTAATGAATATGATAATTAGTTACAACCACTAGTGATTGTATACTATTCTGATACAACGACTAGTAGTTTGTAATGGGTTTACAGGGGTATATTCATGTGACCTGAACTGCGCATTTGGGATAAACTAGCACCTTATGAATTATTCATGAATTTATAAAACGTTTTGAGTGTCTCTTAAGAAATAAACTGTTTTTCTGCTTTATGGATAACCACTTGAAGTGAATATATACCAACCGTCATCCCTTGCGCGCTATGGCGGCCATTTTATCACAGTTGAAATGTCGGTTTTCAATGAGTTTTCTTCCAAAATTTTGAAAATCGTTACAGTCTGTTGTTTGTGTGATATTTTCTTGTGTAGTTTTCCTCTTTAGTTTGACAGTTTCACGAAGCAGATATAAACAAAACAAGAGACCGCTAAGCATCACGGTTGGGCCATGATTTTATTATTCTTTAAAGTGCCCCTAACTCTATTTTAGTTTTATTCATTTATAAAGTCTAGATGAAATTGAGGACGAAAGAAAAAGAAAACAGTTAAATCGGTTTAACCCCTAGTTTTTAAATTGTGATTAAAGTTCCGCGCAGTGTGTTTCAGGACCACGCAGCTTGAGGTCTTGGTCGAGTGACAAAAGATCAAGAAAAATGTAATTTCTGACGGCTGAGAGACGTACATGTAGGAACGACTGAATTAGTCAGAAATTGATATTCTGACGGCACGAGGTAGAGGCTCGTGTATAATTTAGGGATTGTTGATACTATTTAAGCATCTACGTTAGTCAGTCAGTTGATGAGTACTCGGTTACTATTCGTTTCGATTTAATATATCCGGTTTTAAGGACTGTTTACCTCGTCCCCAGAGGTCTGTGCCACTGCATTAGTCGGGGAATACGTTTCCACACATTTTTTTGGCCATATCTAAAGAGTGTTTTTTTGTTTTGTTTTTCGTATCTGGCGAGGCACATTTCGTGTATTGTATATGATGTACATAACTAGGGCGTGTATGACGCACTGTAATTATGGCGTGATATTCCTTAAATCTGACTACGTGTCACTCCTTAATAAACTATTCAATATGAGTGTCTCGGTGTAGTGTAGTCAGAATAGCCATTGTTCACCAGCACTTGTTGTAGGCTCTATTGTTATGGATTCTTTATCTTACGTCACACACAATGTACAATGTACTAGGCCCATGCTTCTAATTAGTGTACTGTGGCTCGGTCGTGAAAAGAGCCTGGTCGCTTTTTGCAAACTTCAACAGGTTGTTGACAATCAAGGATTCAATTGCAAGCAAACGCAATTTTTTTTTTAAGAGTTACTCTGACTAAATATTATACAAATGTATGTGAAGAAATATAACAAATTGTGATAGGGCACTTTAAATGTGTCATTTAAAACATTTTAAGAGGGCCTGAATGGGGTTAACTGACTACTGACAAACGGCCTTAAAAATAACTGACAACTGACAACTGACCATTTTTTTACTGACAACTGACAACCAAAAAATAACTGACAACTGACAAATTTGTTTTTTGTGGGTCAAACATTGTAAATTTTCTCTAGTAATGATTAATTAGGGCTAATTGACAACTGACAAATGGCCAAAATTTTAACTGACAACTGACATGTAGACCCCCCCCCCCCCCCCCCCACCCCCATTGAGATCCTCTTTTAACGATGCAGGGTCTAATTTTCAAACATCAGAATTAGACATAAGATTTGAAGTTCGTGTATCTGGTGTATATAAATTCTGAATATGTAGGTAGGTAATTATAATGAAGTGCATAAGCCCTTCCCCACACTGTATTAGGGGTACTGGGACACGTGAAAAGCAGCCAGTGAAACTTGGCAGACTGGCAGGTGAAGTGCTTGTTTTCAATCCTGAATGTTAGTCAGATTTCAGTCAATTTAGTACAATACATTTCACATGTGAAATATCGAAATAAATTTACATGTACATGCAGGCTGTGATGTCACAGGTCATGTTGAACAGTCATATTTTATGGTAATTTATGGCTTGGTGAAAATATATAGAATCAATATTACATACATGTACATTTACTTGGCCATGAGGAGATACATATTTTATCTTCGAGTGGTGTTTTTTTTATTTGTTAGTAGTATATATCATCATGCACGAGTAAGAGGAGCAATGGAGTGTTTTTCGACAAATTTATCACTATATATTAAAACACTATATCTCAATGCTGCTGTGTAATATGTTTAATTTATTTACCAAGCTATAAATTACTGGTTTTTACACATGACTTGAATGACTGTGTGATGTCACAGCCATGTAAATGTAATACTATATTAATATTTAAAATGTGAAATATCATTGATGTGCATAAAACCTCGTATATGTTATGGCTTTAATAGTGAATAATAAAAACAGAATATTACGTGGCAACTTGGAAATGTGGTTTTATCTCCTTGTAGACAAAAGTGAAATTCTTGCAATACATTTAAGAAATAAAACAGATATTCCGTGTTTGCACAGGCTCATGCAAAACCGCAGGTCGAGTGTTTATACCTGCTCGAGAATTCTCCCAAACTTACCGAAGTTTGCATTAGCCTGTGCAAACACGGAAAATCTGTTTCATTTCTTTTATAAAATAGTTATTTTTATAAAAGAAGCACTCACTGGTGCTTGTCTTACGGTGTGACGTCATTTCCATGTTTGCACAGGCTAATGAAAACATGACTATCAACCAATCAGAACGCGCTACTATCTAAATGATTTTATAAACCGTAATTTTCACTGCGCTCACTCGACGTTTATACCATTATAACTGCAGGCCTTGAAATGTTACAAAAATCCTTAGTTGTCGCCACATTTGCAATACCCTGGTTACCAGAGGTTTGTTACTTCTCTCTCTACACTAATATTTCCCAGTGACGAGCGAAGTAACGAGAAAGAAAATAATTATCTGGTGGCGGCGGTTGAGAATCTCACTTCCATGTTCAGGTACAAGATTTGTACCTTGTTGCCGATTGGTTCTCTATTTCACGTGATCTATCAGCGGCGAACACGATTGGTTTAACCATGTCACGTGAAATAGAGAACCAATCGGCAACAAGGTACAAATCTTGTGCCTGAACATGGAAGTGAGATTCTCAACCGCCGCCACCAGAGGTTATTTCCTTTCTCGCTGCTTCGCTCCTCGATGGAAAAATTAGTGTAGAGAGAGAAGTATAAATAAACCCCTGCCACCCATGAGGAAAGGCGATCTAATGGACATTTAAACTAGTAAGTTATTTCCCGATTGTCGTACTTTCTTATTTTCTACCATGTTGTCTGGTAGCTAGAGGACATACTCAAGGATAGATTTGGCCATGCAGAAGAGATTTGGTGTTTGTCTTCAAGTGGTGACGTCATACAGGGCTCGAAATTGCGTCCAAAATGGTTGCCAATGCACCTTAGTGGACTCATTAATTATTAGCTAGGTAGCCAGCTGGATAATCTACACTAAATGTACATTGTATTAAACACTGAATTTCACTGTCGTTTTCCAGTATTATTGCTCTTAGGGTAAGGGACAGTTTTTTCACAAGCGGCTCCCCAATTATTTGTTGGAAGATCTAGAGAAGCTGCAGAAGCGTGCTTTTCGTAGTAGGTTTCCTGATGTCTTACATCGCCCGAAATTCGAGACATTGAGTCCTAATAGTATATAGAAGGTAGACATGCCATGTGTGTTACATTGGGGCACTATCATGCATGATACATAAAGTACCAACCCGTAATTGAGTAACCCTGCATGCTAGCCGTTTAAACAATAGCTAAACCGGATGTAGAATATAAAAAAAATTGCATAATCCGACACAATTAAATGTTTTCATTATCTACTTAATTGATAGCCTTCGTTGCCCTAACCTATAGATGGTTTGCACTCAATCCCCAGAGATTCGAATGACAAAGGACATGGTGGCCATGTTGGTGTACAGAACAAAAGAAGCTAACGAAGAATCTATTGTTAACTGTACACCAACATGGCGGCTATGACGTCACGTGCAAAGGGTCCATTATATGACGTCGTAATGTGGCCATGAATGCAGGATGTTCAGTATTTTCGAATGCGTTTTGCAGTAATGTCTGAAATGTTACATAGATGACGTCATGAAGTTATGTCGTCACCGTTCCGTTTTTTTTAGGTGCACGGTCTCATCTGGACATCACAAGACTGTGGGAATATTTGTAATGAACTTGATACCTGCATCTTTCTATCATTTTTGTCTGTGACTTATTTTAACGAGTAACCACTTGTTGTGACGTCATAGTGACGTCACAATTTGCTCGAATTGTCAAACTAATAGATCCATTGGAAAGAACAGCAGACGTTCATCAAAAAAGTAACGAGTAACCATAGGTTTTAACGAAAATCTCAAAAGTTATCACGATCGAGTAACCAACATGGTAGTTAATAGATTACTATAAGTTTCTTTTTATATGATGGTTACTCGTGGTAACTTTTTAGATTTTCGTGAAAACCGGTTACTCGTGACTTTTTGATGAAATTTGGCAGCTCTCTCCAATGGTGCTATTTGTTTGTCGTTTTGAGCAATGTGTAACGTATGTTTAGCGTCATAACATGATGTCCTCTATGAGGTCGCTGAAATTCGGTATAAGACGAATGGGGCAACTTGGTGAATTATATTACTACCCTACATACTAAAACTCATGCTATTATATTGGAAATGTACGTATTACCATTTTCGTAAGGATAGTTCATAATGAATCATTAAAATCATGGAAACGGTTGGATTTATAGCAGTTATGAACTCTGAAACCCCTAAAGTATTTTATTGACCTGCGAACAGCATTTTAGTCATAATTTACAGTAATTCTGATCCAGCTGAAATAAAGACGTCAGCTATGACGTCATAAGCAAGAGCTATGATAACGTTTCCCAATTCTTAGAATAAAGCTTACTGATATCTTGAAATGTGATAGGTTAATTGCGCATTGGGTGTTAGCCTTTAATTGTAATCCAGTATTGTCAATACTTTCAATTCAGATAATCTTGGACAAAATTGTTGGCACATTTTCCATTTTGGTAAATTTTTGACGATTTTCTACCCACCCCTCCCTTCCCCCTCCCGATTCATTGTTGAAAAAGCACAATTTTCGTTCGGTTTACTGTGCATAACAAAATCCATCAACATTGAGCCGGGGGAAGGGGGTATAGAGATTAAAAGGTGATTTTATTCCGTTTCTAAGCTCACTATTATATTTATGTTGCGCCCAGAAAAGCTACTGTGTAATCACAGCCTCGATATGTGAAATGTGCTTTGTATGCCAGCGTCAAGTGCAGTTTGGTGAATGAAGACATCAACTACGCGACACCACCCAGCTTGGGATTAATTTGCCACGAGCGTGGCCATTTATTCAAGTATCGCGATAATCACTAATCCGTTTATCTCAATGATGTGTTGAGAGATAAATGTCATTCAACAAAGGTGGGAACAGACAACCATCATACAACCGAACAAACATTGAGATAAAGAGAAGGTTATTGTGTTCACACTAGAGGTTCGAGTCACTCACGACTAGCACTAATAGGGAGTCACTTACAATTAGCAAGCGTTCACATTAAACACGCACGTGAAATACGATGCACAAATATGTCAATTATACTTCCCGCTCATTCGCTCTTTCGATGTAAACAACAAAAGCGCGGGCTTGTTCAGTTGTGATTTGCTTTCGCTATCATCATGAATCGCATACGATTTCTTCGTTTTTTCGCCTCAGTTCATAAACCAATTACAAGAGCGTGTTAGAACTCAAGTGAACCGTGTAAGGAGCAGGCTGAGAACAACAACAACAACAACAACAATTTATTCGTGACCTCTTACATTTACATGCTAAGAATATTACTGCTAAGAATTTATACTCTAGAAGTGAGGAGCACAGCTACTTAGAAATAGCTAAAAGCTAGTCGAGCTAAGTAGCTAGGCCATGCAGCATTTAATCATGTTTGATATAGTAATTGAAAGAAAAAGAAAATGCAATATAATACAATACAAAGGACACAAAAAAAAATACAATAATACAAAATACAGAAAGGGCATAAAAAAAGAAAAGTGCATCAGATATCTAAATAGCTATTCAGGATAGAATCTATTATGAGTTTCTTGAATTGATTACGTCTCTTTGATTTAAAGTCTTCTTGGATTGAGTTCCATATTTTAGCGCCTAGAAAACGAATGTTAAATTTGCCATAATTGGTTCTTATTTTAAAAATGTAATATGATTTTTTGCAGGCTAGTCTAGTATTATATTGGTGTACCCTATTTAAGCATGTAAAAAAGTCATGAAAAACAGATGGTAAGGCATTTGCCTGGAAATCATGCATAAATAGAGCGTTATTTACGTAAATTATATCAATAAATTTGAGTAGACCCAGACGATGAAACAGTGGACTTGAGTGAGCTCTATAATCAGAGAAGGTTATTATTCTGACTGCCTTTTTTTGAAGGAACGCTACTTGTTTTGATGCGCCGTAGAATACGCAGACTTTTAATATTACGCCAGGCGTATTACGGCACGGGATTAATCAGCGAATTCAACTGAATCAACCCACTGGTCGACAAGCCAAGGCCACAGTTTTGGTTTAACCAACTGTTTTAAAAACAACCGTTTTGAGGACTCGATGTGGAAGCAGAACTTTCGTGTTTCGAGAGCGATTTTTGACTTTATTTGTGGAATTGTCGGTCCAGAACTCAGACGAAACCATACGAGATTGAGGAAGATTCCTATAGGAGTTGTGGTCTTCAGTTTGGTCTATCTAAAATCAACATCGTCACAAATAAAGCGCGAATTGTGTTCCATATTTAAAAGCGAAAATGTAGAAGATAATAGCTACGGGAAGGGAGAGTACGAAGAATCACGTTTCCAATTTAGGTACACATGTCAAATAAGCTTCCGGGATTAAAATATCTTTGAACGCTCATTGGCTATCATTGGCCAGAATATTTACATTGCTGTTTCTAACCCTCAAAATAGTTGACTTGGAAATCGCAGCTAAACACCTCCGAACTATCCTTCTATGGCGCCGTAACCAATGCCAACGGGTATTCCTTGAGTGAGTGTGAACGTCTGTTAATTGTGAGTGACTCCGAAACATCCTAATGTGAACACACTAGGTCACTCTTAAGGAGGTAAGACGGGGCTGGGGGAGGGATTTTAACTTTAGAAATGCTGAGATGTTCACGCTATGACGGCTAGCAGTTAGGAGAGGACTTCTACTGAGATATCTGCCTATTTATAACCCAGATAGGAATCTGATACTCTGAAACAGTATCCTATTGTCATCGAACCAGCCCAGTTTTATGAATGACCTTTTCTTGTCTCAACGTAAATACTAATTATTCGTGCCTCATAATTGGTGGTTTTATGTTGCGCCCAGAAAAGCTACTGTGTAATCACAGCCTCGATATATGAAATGTGCTTTGTATGCCAGCGTCAAGCTCAGTTTGGTGAATGAAGACATCAACTTCGCGACACCACCCAGCTTGGGATTAATTTGCCACGAGCGTGGCCATTTATTCAAGTATCGCGATAATCACTAATCCGTTTATCTCAATGATGTGTTGAGAGATAAATGTCATTCAACAAAGGTGGGAACAGACAACCGCCACAAGTCACACTTTGTGACAGCCCCATCCCGAAGACCAATTAATAAAACTATCAGAGGATTTTGATAGATCACAATCACTCCGCGAATATCTACTTCACTTCCAAAGGTAAATAGGTGAATATAGGTAATAAAATAGGTGTATAATAAATGGCTGGGATAATTAGGAGAAAGCCATGTTTCTTTCGGCAAGCCTCAAAGGAGAAGCAACGCTGACATATAGCGATACTTACTGTGACGTCACACAGGCCAGTCACGCCACATTTGTTGTATTCTGTGGTTGGCAGAAACGAAGAGTGAACCCAGTCAATTGCTTATAAAATATCACAGGTCGGTGCTTATTAATCGCCAAATTACTTTCTTGTTCTTCCAAAATGCAAGCAAGCCCTTTCATCGAAGCTCATATGCTCTTAACTTATAAGTCTTATAAAGGAATTAAGATTTGGAAGCAGAATTGAGACTTTAGATGTATTTTGTGAGGCCTAAATCGCTAGTTCCCATACAAGTCATACAAACACGCGGGGTTTTTTGCCAACCACATTATATATGCAAATATATAAATGACGTCAGTGTTTACAAACAGTAAGTATCGCTATAACAACAAGACCATTAGTACCAAGGCAGAATGTCAGGATGTGAGGTGAGTATCGTATAATCTGAATATTTTTTGTGTAATAGATACATACGAGTAGTCATGCCATATGAATACTTTTTATGTTTGATTGCAGTTCATTTGGATTCCAGCTGAGTTCCTCAGTGCTGTATAGAAACCTTTACAGGAAGTATGTTTACATGCACACGTCATTATTACTAGGACTCTGTTACGTCATCTGTTACATTATTCATGAGTATTTCTCGAAACAGAAACATTGTGTTCAACAGCACTTATGCGGGATACCTATAAATGTGATTTTGAGCCAAGCTTCCCTCGAAGCGATCTAAATCGCTTTGTCTTATCAATGTAATTAAAAAGTGAGTGTACGTTGCTTTAATGTTGTGATTTTGCGGAAGAAAAGAACTTCATGCTCATCGTCCACATTTTGCAGGACATTTTATTTCGATTGCTCCACGAATTTCAGTAACGAAATCAGCCCAGTTAATAACGTTGCCCTCCCCCGACGGATACTCACTAGCAAGCTTTAAAATGTCCTCAGTAAGGAGGACTCGGTCCCAAATATTCACACTCGTCAGGTTTCCGTTAAAACTTCGATTTACATCGAACTCCCCTGCAGGGTTAATATCCTGATCTTGACCAAGCACTACAACTCCTTGAGTGTAAAAGAACCCAGTACTGAATCCAGTTCCCTGATCTTCAATGATGCCGTCGATATTGATTTTCCAGTTTCCAGTGGTATTCACCCATGTCACGCAGATGTGGTGCCAAAGACCATCCACAACTAGTACGAAAATTGTCCTAGTAAATGAAACAATGACAAAAATGCGTAAAACAACAACGTTTTGGAAGTGGAAGTTTATTTCCTTCTGAAGCGAATGCATTTTATATATTACAGTATACATGTACGTCAAAATATATAAAGTATTATAAAGATATAACGGTTCGGTAAATTTATAAATCATTTCTCATACAACTAGAGCTCAGGGCCCAGTTGTTCCATGCAAGGGTTAGCGCTACCATATTCGTCACCTGCCAGCCAATCACAAACGTTCTTTCTAGATTTATTTCACAAGTTGCAGTGCCAGTGGTAGTACGAGCAACAAAACCAAATTTATTGCAAAAAGTACTTTTACTATCTGCAATATGTTACTGCAACTTGCAACATGGAAATTTGTTACGTGGCAAGTTGCTCTAGTGGGTGCAACATCGCGATTCACAAGAAATTGTTGCACGTATTAATTCACCTTTGATATTTACAATTTTAAGTTATTACATTAACTGTTTGGCTGCGATACCTGTAGTTAACGCCAACCCACAGACTGATTCGAGATTCTTTAACCCGTACGGCTAGAGCGCTCGCCTGGTGCTCATTGGCGTTGTGATACTGAAGGGGGACTACTATTTTGATCCCGTAATGAACTCTTAAATGTTGACGGGAAATACACAGAATTGCGCACTAGTAATGACGTATACAGTCTTACGAACAATTTTGGATCTCGTTAAATCTCCTGCACTCTCGTCAACATGAATCGATGAGAGTTTCGTTTGTTCAGTGACAGAGAGAGCGTGTCAGTGCTTCCGTGATTTTAGTTATCTCTCATGCTAGTTAGATCGAGCAATGATTACGTTTGAAGAGAGTTGAAGTCAAAACTCTCATGCCTCAACTTTTATCGACTTTTATCGGTGTGCATGAGCAGAACCTTATTCTGTGAAGCGGGCCGCTTCTCGACTAAGTTTAATGATTTTGTAGGTCGTCTCTTCATGGAATCCTGTTCATACACAAACGGAAAAGTTTAATAAAACATTCAAGTCATGAAATTGTGAAACCAGCAGAACATTTTGCCGTAAAGCAGGTGAAGCGGGCCGAGTCTCGACTAAGTTTATTTTCAGTAGTTCGTCTATTCATATAATCCGGTTCACACACAAACGGAAGAGTTTATTTGTTTTTGAAGCATAAATTAATTTTATTTAACGACTTATTTTGTTGGCAAATTGTTTATATGGATTCAGCATCAGGGGAGTGGGGGGCAATAAATAGTAATGAAAACATTAAGGGTGCGCGTTTACCAATTGTTTTGGGCCGTTGCTAAGTAGAATTTAAAACGCCATAAAACTCCAACAATCTGAGTAAAATAATTAATAAATCACCCAGGAACTCCTCGGAGACGAACTTTTATATTTTGATGACGTCATCAGATGATGTCATTATGACGTCATCTAGGCAGAAAAATTCAATCATTTCATGATTTATTTGGGATAGTGCTTTCATATTTGCATATATCATTGGTCTGAGTTAGGCACAAAAGGTGAAGCACCGTTTTACGATATACCGAAAATTGATAGTTTATTTTCCGCCATGAATTTTAACAGTTAGATGGTCATAACTTCAGTGTTTTTTTCGCTAAACCCATGCTTGGCTCTGTGCAAAGCGACTTCAGGACAATTTGTATGTGAAAAAAGATTGACTTTTCTTTGTTTCACAAACTCAGTTTCTTTTTTTGTGAAACCCGAGGTGTAATATTGTTACCAGGTCCCGCGCGGAAATTACAAAATATTCTCGTGTATCGATGGAATTTGCGAGGGCAAAGCTAAATCTTTGCATAGGTCAAGAAAATGAAATCAGTGAAATTGAAACAAAGCTGCATTATCAGACATCTAATTCCAGTGGTTTATTCACGCAAAAAAGTCGATTTGTGACCATCTGCACCATAATCAGTCACACGTATAACCGCCTCCCGGTTGTACTAAGCGCCAGTCTGTCGATCGGGAGGTCGCAGGTTAAAACCCCGGCCGGACCAACACTCAGAGTCTTAAAATAACTGAGTAGAAGGTGCTGCCTTTACATAATACAGTAAATGGTTAGACCTTCACGTATTCTCGGATAAGGACGAATAAAATTCGCAGGACTAGTGTCTCCAATTAGCTGCAAAGCTTAATACATTGACACTTAAATAAACTCACTTACTTTACTTACTTTAATACTTTACGTCGCGTCGAGGACAAACAACCCGATTCAACTTACGGTAAGCTTACATCAAAATCTGATTCAGTTTTCTATCCTATAGCAATCAAAACCACTGCTAAATATGTCAATTCCAGAGGAATATCTTGCTATAATGTGTAATATCATTCGCACATGTTCGTATAAATCCTTATAATATTCTCCATTGATCAAAAAATTAATAATTTTTAAAATCGGCAAGTAGGCCCCTTGGGCTTTGTTCGCCCTGAAAGAATTGCAATCATCGCAAGTTATTAGTTATTCGTTTCCGTATTTACGTTTGACTTCCGCATTTTCCACAGACATTTCCAGCCTTAGAAATAGTTGACGAATTGTTCAAGCAAGCAACCGTGAATGACAATCTACGTTCTACGTTGTATCGGTCTTTGCTTCTTAGTCGGGCTGCCTGTGGCAGCACCGAGTCTAAATCTGCAGGCCATTGTTATGTGCAGCAAAATTTCTGCGTTTGCGTTAAATTTCAAGTTCACCACCAATCAGATTGCACTGTGCTGGTCACGTAACAATCGCCAGGTTAATTTATTTACATAATTTAATACAGTAAAATCAAGATGGTGGACCCGCGAGGAAATTTCTCTCAAATTTGGAGTCCCATCTCTCAAATGTAAGCAGTTTAAAGGGATACCCGAGTGAAAAACACATTTGGGCTCAAAAGCATCTTTCAGATGTACTTTGTTCAGAAAATGTATTAAAATTTGATAAAACTTTTTCAGAGCTGAGAACGAGCCCCTCAAAGTTGGCCCCGCGAAGACCTGGGCGCCGCCATTTTGTTCACATTAATTCCTGTGACGTTTTTTTACGTCACTTCGTCCCACCGGAGTCTTGCCACTAACTTGTAGCGACTTGTTTTCTTTGCAGAATTTTCACACGCTCGGAATTAGAGTAGATTTTCATCAATATGGCAGAGTAATTTCGTACTAGAACAAAAATATGATGAAGACGATATTGTGAGGGAAGTTCAGAAGACTGGGAAGACGAGGAAAAGCGTGTGGAAGGCGAGAATATCAGACGAACAACAAAAGGCGACTACCGAGCTAGTGCAAAACTGGTGTTGTGCTATGAAGTAAAGATTCGCTGTGTTTTTGTATGGAACTTGTCAGCCTTAAGCGCAAGACTAAGGTAGATTATGACAATATTGATATTGGCATTGCTTTCGAAACTTATGCATTATTGGAGCTATATAATTTGCGAGTTATCCGGTTCGATCTGTACTGACTGCATGGCTTTGTGGAACTGAACGAAACACCTGAAAAGTTAAAACTTCCCTGTAAAAACCGATCATAACTAGCACAACATAGCAGAATATATGCAATGACACAAGAACGAGACACTCGGAGCAATTTTATTGCAAAAATAATTCCATTCCCTTATTAAATTGTGTGAAATCATTGGCGCGATCAAGCCCGGCATGTTTGTTCAATTGTGGTGGAACTTGGCGCGAGCCCGCTGTTTCACAACACATCACTAGCTCGCTAGTCGCCTTTTGTTGTTCGTTGATATTCTCGCCTTCCACATGCTTTTCTTCGTCCTCCCAGTCTTCTGAACTTCTCTCACAATATCGTCTTCATCATATTTTTGTTCTAGTACGAAATTACTCTGCCATATCGATGAAAATCTACTCTAATTCCGAGAGTGTGAAAATTCTGCAAAGAAAACAAGTCGCTACAAGTTAGCGGCAAGACTCCGGTGGGACGAAGTGACGTAAAAAACGTCACAGGAATTAATGTGAACAAAATGGCGGCGCCCAGGTCTTCGTGGGGCCAACTTTGAGGGGCTCGTTCTCAACTCTGAAAAAGTTTTATCAAATTTTAATACATTTTCTGAACAAAGTACATCTGAAAGATGCTTTTGAGCCCAAATGTGTTTTTCACTCGGGTACCCTTTAATGTTTTATTTAACTTCACTCGTGCGAAAGCCTTCCAACAGGCTCAGGATATTTCAACTGCCGCTCTTGTTTAGAGTTAGAAATAGTGTCTATGGTATCAGAACACTATGGTATCAGAATATGTGAATTGGTTTGGTCATTTTTTACCGATTACTTCCAGTCAAGTCCCTAGTATCGTGACGAGCCGTCGTAAAAATGGAGTTGATTTCTCTTTCGTACGCACTGCATTTTTCTTCGCTACTCAGCTTCTTCTTAAAGTGGCTCAAAACCAAACTCTTCGAAGACTCCTCTCACGTCTAGCTGCTCAATTGTAAGTACATTCTGGCTCCCCTCGTTATCAACAAGCTCCTTGGTTCCACTCGGCCATAACACATTGGAAAATATGATGAACAATATGTGCATCAAAGCCGGAATCAAGCCTCCATTTACAAACCACTGCGTCAGAGCGACGACTGTGAATGTTTTTTCTGCTATGAACATGAAAAACCGTCATATCAGGGCAGTCATTGGACATAAAAGCGACACAGTCAAGTCTTGAGTCTTACAATAGTCGGTCAACCGTACCTTGAAAGTTCGAGCAATTCAGAGACATGAGTTCAGCTCTAACTGAATTCGTAAATCCGAGCGCCATGTAGCACTCCGATCAGTGGAAAATCTGCCACTCCAAGAAAATGTTCAGTGTAATTCAAGAGCCATATCTTCTTTTGAAGCTGCCCAAGGAACTTCTTCAACCGTTCCCATTCATGAAAACTCCACTGCAACTAGCATTTCCAATGCACATGGTCTAATCTCTGGCGGATCATTTGCCAACTCAACTTTAAATGAACTTTGCTCGCTCTTTTTTTCTTGATGTAATTCCCATATTTGTTGATCAATGATTTTGAAGGACATAAAAACTTTGTTGAATACAGATTTTATGTTCTAAACGAGCGATCATCGATGAAACTGAATGTTTTAAGCAAGCTCCAGTGATTTTGGCCTGGGTCGAGTTTTATGTAAATTATTCTATGACGCACGCGTTACATTTGTCACACCTTCTATTTAAGAAATAAAACTGAAAAACACTATAATTCTCATTTTGTGTTGAGGTTCCCGTGTTGTATATAATGAGGCGAATAATTGTTAATTATTCGCAAGATACTACGCACTCTTCTTGGAAGTCAAATAGTTGACGATTAGACCCTTCTAACTGTGATGGCTAAAGTGGAGAAAATTCTGAATGACCGACCACTCACACAGGTCAGTGATGACCCGAACGACTTAAAGCCGTTAACGCCGAGTTAGCTCTTGCTAGTCCGCCATAACTCGTGTGTGGCTCCATGGGATTTCCCGAAATCAGAAGCAGATAACTACACCAGACGCTGGAGGCAAGCGCAATACCTAAGCAGCATATTCTGGAGAAGATGGGTCAAAGAGTACTTGCAGATACTCCAATAACGTCAGAAGTGATGCTCCGTGCCGCAATATCACCATCGGAGACATGGTACTGATTATGGATGAGCACATTCCCCTCGGAATGTGACCGATAAGTATTGTCAATGAAACCGTTACCGACCACTATGGAGCTGTCCGTCAAGCGAGCGACCATTAAGACAGGAAACTCGCTCTTATGTCGAGACATAAGAAAGATTTGTCTACTGGAGGCTATGACTGCCAAGCAAGAAGAGGGCTAGAAAGAGACGTGAAGACGTAGAGATATAGACGTCTATGTGACGTGAAGAAAGAGGACAGACTATATGTACTTTATTGGGTGTTCCTAATATAATCATTAACATAATCATTTCGCTTAGCTCCCAGGAAAGGCCGGGCTTCCGTACTCGTTTGCCTTTCGAGGCCGGCATGTAGGCGCGACACTTAGATGTTGTTTTATGTTTATTTGCAATGTTTGCTTTATTTCATGTTAGTTTGCATTGTTCGTTGCGTCCCAGTGTTTGCGTGCCAGTTCTTTTGTTTTGCACCTTTGCGCGTCTATTTTTGTGTCGGGTAAGACTTCATGTTATGGCACACCACGATTCCCATAGTTAAACTAGGCCACTTTAAAAGTACAAAATCTTCATTATTGTTCAGGTGTATTTAGAGTCGTTCTAAAACGATTTGAGATCGAAAATGGTAAGGGTTTTTTTTTATTTGGGGGTTAGGTTTGCAATGAATCGTGGTGTAGACATAACACGAAGTCTCTGCCTTTTTGTGCATAGCCCTGGCTCTTACTGTTTAGGATTCTTTTGTGTCATTAAGTTGACATCGGCCTGTATGTACACTGTTACGTAATTTTCTCAAGTTAGTGTATATATTTCTATGGTTGTAAACTGTTCGGAATTTGCATTTATCAAGAACAAGAACAAGAAGTTTATTTTACTCTAGATGATGGAATGTTACATGTTATCACATAGTTTACATAATTATTTACGTAAAAAGGATAGAAAAGAAATATGTAATAGGGTAGGAGTCATTGGAGTCAGTCAACGCGTTATGTTCTTATGGTCGAAGTTTCACCGTTAAAGTAAAATATATATTTCTGTTTGTTTTGTGTCTAGTTTGGATATGTATTAACGTAGTTTTACCTTTCTTTAGAATCGTAGGTTAAAGACCCTGTGTCCGAGCCCATGGTGCTTTGCGCGCGCAAATTATTTTCGTAGGCTACGAAAGTCAGAAAGATCAGTGTTGTTATTATGTGACTCTAAAATCTTTCGAAAACCATCCCTAGTTTGGGCCATCATGTAATTATTCATAGGTATATATGCTTAACTGACTTTCTTTTATCTTAACTTTTGTATATATACCTTTGTATATATCCCGGTCTAGAGTGGCGAGTAGAGGAATGTCGAAGAAAGGACAGACAGCGAGGCGAAGCGACTCGACAAATAATCCTTCAGCAGTCCACATTTTACTTTCTCTAGGTCTACAAGAGAACACTTGTGGTTCAAAAGGACTACTACGTCAGTTTCCCGGGGATTTGCTGCACTAAGGGACCGGCGGGCTTCGTTGGAAATACAAAGCACAAAGCAACCACTTCTGGCATCAAGATCATTCGTAATTATAATTTCGCACGGCTAAGCTCCACTGAGGTGTTACGACTTACTGTATTTGTATATGTTTTGCATCTTTATTAGAAGAGAAAGCAATGTCCTTAACCTTTTTTTCATCCTACAGTACGTCCAGAAAGTCTTGCTACCAAAACTACGACCGCGGGCCAAACTCCAATCTGCCGAGTGCATGGTTGTGGTATAAACTGACTATGGCCTACGCGTGTCTTACGGGTACATTCATGTTTTCTGTACATGTGGATAAACTATTGAAACGGGAATACACAGGTCTTTACTAATTTGACAATATCACTAACGTCGAGATGCACTGTCACATGATAACGATAATGTTTTCTCTAGTTTCAAGTTTGAAGTTTCATTTTATTATACACTGATTCAAGAATACAGGAATAAGAGACAATATAAGACCAGTTATAGGAGATAGATAGGTATATTAAGTAACAAAAGAAAAAAGTGATTAGTGCGCAGTGACCAAAGTAGCCGTAAAGCTTTCGAGTTGGTCAGTGCTTGCAATGTGAATAAAATATTGGAACAGAAATATGCACATATGAATAAAGTCTATGGAATGCTACTTTTTACTTCATTAATGTTACTGGGTTACCTGTGTTACAGAAGACACAGCGATAGCCATGAACGTCACCATAACCTGATTGACAGGTCATGTTAGAGGCTGGACACTGGACCCCAATGCAGTTATCCTATTTAACATATTGGTATTAAAGTGTTAGACGTTTAATATGACACATTTACATCATACAAAATGCGTCTTACCTTGATTGCACGATAAACACATCGCTGACAATCCACCAAAGCACTCGGATGTACTTCATCGTTTAAAGAACTCAATTCGCATTTCAGTGAATCACGTTTGAAGTTGCATGACGTACATTCAGGTTCTAGGAAACAATGCACCTCACACGCGCCTGCGTTGTTAACGGTGACGGTCTTGATTACGTGACCAGTGAAAATCTTATTTTGAACCGGAGTCTTCCATTCCACTGAACGACATGCGTCTTAAAAACAATGAAATGATCTTAATTGATTAGTTGATGCGAAAAATCAGCACGCTCTGCATAAGAAGTGTGTTTTAACTCTTAAAAGAGTCACTCAGTATAATAGTCCTTCGTTAAATTGCCCCTAGCCATAAATTCGTTGATGTGGATGCATAAAAGTGTTTTAAATCTTCTTTAATAATTTCTGGCCAATTTCTGTCCCCCCCCCCCCCCCCCGTACTAAGTGGGAATATGTGGGACATTTGATGGTAATTGGCCAGAATTTTGTGGCTCTAGGACGTCGGGGATTTTACACGATTTGCTTAACGTACATGGTACTTTCAGTGTTCGTGGGTCGTGGGAGGGGGGGGGGGGGATTTGACTGGAGCTCAATTCATCTCTTCTTCATTCCATGTGGCCATGTGGTGGAGGTGGAGATCAGGTCAGATAAGATTTTAGCCATTGTTTTTTTTTCCGTTTCTATACAAAAGTCACATACCATTGTGAATATAGTCTAAATTGAAAATTTGTTGAAAAAAAATGGAAAATATATTTTAGTGATGAAAAACCGGGATACCGATATGAGCCATTTATGCCGCTTTGGATTTCGCAGGCGCCGCCATCTTGAATTTTAAGACTGTTCACTGCTGCCCCCAGACTCGTACCCAGTCTCTACTAAGTTAGTAGCGACTGGGTTAGTATGAACTGGGAACGAATCTTGGCTGCCCCTATTATTGCTACACGATGGCATACGTTAATATAATTTTTCATATGTCGGTCATTTTATTTTCCAATCCGACCTTTAAATCAATGATAATACTGACTGGGACTTAATATGTAAACTTTAAATCAAGGCAAAGCCGGGTTCCGATATGTTTATCGTTTCTCTGGAAATATGATTCAGGTTCTAGTCTGCTTACTCACTGTCAGAGTTGGGGTGTTATTCATAGACTGATCTTAGTTTTGACGGTGCATGCTTTATTTTCCTTTTTACTAGCATGATTAGCCCCTATTTTTAAAACAAAACTAGTAGAGCAAAGTTGTTTGGTTTTCGTTTTCTTTTCATATTATTTTGGCCCCGTTAATTAAAAGCGATATAATAAAAAAACACCAAGGGGAACATTGCCAAAGAAGTGAATGAAGTGTTATGATTAAATCGCAAAACAAAACCGTAATTTAAGGCTCCATGACTGGACTTTAACCGAATTATTTAGAAGGTTGTTTTCGTGCGAGTTTACTTTGCTGTCTTTGATTAACTTTTCTTAACACAATAGCACACCAGACTGAGGAAATAAAAGGTAAACATAAAATGTCATCTTGCTCAGCTGTCTTCTGCCTATTCAATAACTACTGCTGACTATTCAATAATTTAAGGCCATTAGTTTCTTTACTGTTGTATTTATAAGCGTTCAAATCTTAGTACTGCTTCAATCTTGACCACGGTCAGTGTTGATACAGGCCAGAAAATTCTCATTGAACATAAGCCACTGATTTTACAGACGTTTGTATGGAAATTTTGATTGAGGGGCACGTTTGTGCCCCCCAATGAAAATGTCCATACAAACGTCTGTAAAATTTCCGAAATTTTCCGAGTTTGCGGTCCTATAACTTTGCTCCTATTCAAGATATAACTCTCAAATTTGGGATTTTGACTGACTTCGAGGTGCTCTTTTCAGCAATATCGACGGTTTTGCTGTTATACATATATATCAAAAGTTGAAAGAAACCGTGGAAGGGTCTATTAAGTGCCGCTATAAGAAAATGCATTCCTATGCGGTCTATCAATATCGAATCCAGTGCCGACGCACTTTTATTTAAGAAAGTAGACTAAAAAAGAAGAACCATTGCCGAGTAATCAACGATAGATAGTTTCAACTAAAATGTAAGAAGTAACGTAAGTTACAAAATCAGTGAGACATACACATACGATGCTCGTTCTCAGTGGGACAGACGTTTCTTCCCAGTCTGTAATAAGTCTTTGCAAATCTACTTACACCTACATAATTTGGAAGAAATACAAAGAAGCTCAAATATCTGCGGAGGGAAGAGATATTTGATTTTGTTTTCAAAGGATTCTTCGTGAGACACAGGTTTTTCACCTATCTGCAGGGATGGCAATACTAAAATATCCAGTTATCAATAATTGTACCTCCTGGTCCTAGTATCTTCTTACTCTACAGACACCAGTGATTTGGCAAAGACGCCAAATCCTTAAATTAATGTTACTAATGAAATGTTTTGTAGGTACAAAGTTAGGGGACATAACAATTATGAGCACTTTAGCTGAGAATCAGTGAAGCGCGCGTTTTTGCTAAATTATTTGACGACCAATCTGCAACTAAATCACCAAGTTTGATTTAACAAGGTTTATATATTATTAAGAAGAATTTTCACCTGCACCAATATAAGAGACTTATATGCATATAGAGCGGTGTATCCTGTTTCTTGTATCAACGTGTTTTTATTTGTAAATTCTTTCAAAGTACGAATTCAAAGCGACGCAAACACTTCGTGTGGAGTGATCTCGCCTCCTGTTTTCGAGACAAACAATATTTTCATAAAAGCGCAAAGCAAGGTTACAAAAACTGTGATGATGTGAAAAGTAAGACAAAATGCTTTCAAGAGTGACTATTATATAAGTGTGACATTAAAGAGAAATTCAAATCATGAGCGTGCATACTTTTTTGCTGGCCACGTACCATTCGAACTCAGCTCGACGAGAATTTGGAAGCTGCGAAAGTTGTAAAAGTAACAGAATCTCGACACTGAGACTAATTTCAAATAGAAAAACTAGACCCAAATTTGTTGTTCTTGATGCCTTTCGACTTTGATCGATATGTTAGATTTCAAAACTTTTCGGATCATGATATTATCAATGAAATAGTTGTATTTAGCTTCATTCAAAGTTCGCGATTATAAAGAGAGACAAAAGTTGAAAGCTTTTATTTCGAAACAGAGATGTAAGAATAATCGAAATAATTTTGAGAGGATCTGCTCCTTAAATTGAAGGACTAAGTACCTTTTAAATAACTAAGATCTTTGGCTATTATATTTAAATTTGTTTCAACTTGACAATCACGTGCTAGAAATAGGTTAAGCATGTCAACATACACAATTTACCTTGTTCATCGGCGAGAATGCTTTTTATTTCCAAAGAAACTAGAACGCATAGAATAGCAATTGTCCTTGCGACACCCATCGTCGAAGAACTGATGAACAATGCTGACATCCTCTGCATGAAATTGGAAGTCATGTGGTTTCAAAACGAACGTTCTAAAACTCATGCATAATTCATGAGCATTGTGTCCAATCAGATGAAGCAAATTAAGACCCGTGTGGAGAACCCCAGCTCCATGATAAGGCAAGACTCCGGGTTGTACTTCCAAGCTGACGGTCATAAGTGCAATGACCCGATATGGAGCTCAAACACAAACTAAGGCTCCAAAGATTCCTACGGTCAACTGTTCTATAGAGCAGATTTCGTACGAGTGGGACAAACTACAGCACTGACTACAGCACGGTTACCGTACGGCTTGCCGTGACATTGAAATGGTTTCCCTATTGTTTTTTGTCCAGCTGATCCAATTAAATTACAGAAATACGGTACAGCACGGTTACAGTACGGTGGCGGGGAAATCCCGCATAGTTTCCGCTTAGGTGTATAATTAACAATTAGACCCGCAGCCCGAATGGGTTAATTACGAGTCAATATCACTTTTCGCGCGCTCTGATTGGCTACCCAAACAGTGAATATGATTTCATATTCACCTCCGAGCAAAGCAGCGATCATCTCGCGCGAGGTTTTGTCCATTTGACAGAAAATAAAATAACTATTTGTTGCTGGCTATTCACCTGGAGTGTGGTATATACTAAGCGGCTCGGTAAATATCCACCACTATTCACCTCCACTTCGGTGAATAATTGTTAAATATACTTTATTCAGGGTAAGAAACACAATTACTGGTGACACAGTAGTTGACATTGCGGCCCATTATAAAAACTAAAACTAGATAAGAATTACAATATAGAAACCAGATAAGTAATATTAATTGTTAAAGATAATTTGCAATTTGTTCTAAAAGTAGACTAAATACTGAATTAAAATGTTCTTGTAATGTTAAAATGTTTATGTTGAATAAATGTTTCTTAAAATTACTTAGTTGGGAAATGTTTTTCGCATCGCTACTAATGGCATTACATAATGGAGTGCCGCTCGCATGAAATGTGTGTCAAACAGATTTAAACACCTGGGATGTTCACCAGAACAGCTATGATCGCTAGATATATAGGATGGCTTAGTTCTGACATGGCAGAGTATTACACATGCTCGTCAAATACATCCACCGTGCTCAGTCTTTTTGAAGAGTTGAGCTCTAACCTTCTCTCCCTAGCTCATCAGCATCGCTTAGATGTCTCAATAATTTTCATACAGATTTGTAAATCCTGCCTACGGGTGGCTTACCTACGGTGGTCCAGAAGGCTCAACGCAAAAATAACAGTTGACTTCCATATCAATAGATCCCCCCCCCCCGTTAATTATGTAACCAGGCGTACGACTGGTAGCGAAATACTTTTTGTTTGCATCACGTTTTTTGTTTACATCACAGGGCCTTTTGCATGCGATACAGTCCAGAAACTTGCTGAATATAACTACAAATGATTGAAATGTGCACTAATCCACAAGATTGTCAAAAATCAGCTACTGAAAATAACCTTACAAAGTCATTTTTTTTAACTTGATCAGCTATATATAATCATATCAAAGAAAGAGTACTGGGTCCAGATATTGAAATGGTGGATAACACTATCCACTGGATAAATCCATATCCAATGGATAACTATTAACAGGGGCTCCCAGCGGTAAAACGGTAAAAACGAATATTCTGACGTTTTATAACAGATTAGATGTTGTTACTCGATAACCTTCATTTCACTAAGATCCCAGTTAATTTCAATAGATATTGCTCATTAGATATTCAAGGGCTTTTATATGGAGGTATTTATATGATATAAATACCTTGAATGTCTAATGAGCTATGAAAGGTTCTTGAATACCTAATCAGGTCTTTCTATTCAAATTCACTGGCATGTTAGTGAAATAAAGGTTATCGAATAACAATGAAATAAGCCGGTTGAAATACCTCGAACCTCGGCATTCAGCCACAGCCACACGCGGCCTAGTCGGGTCCGAGGGATGTATATGACCGAATGCCGAGGTTCGAGGTATTTAACTTTTAATTTGTTCAGCTGGCAGACGAACAGCTATTCTGCAGTGCCAGCCAGCCAAAAGCTCGTGAAGATTTCTAAATTTCCCAGCTGAAAATGTTAAGTGAATGCAGTGGTAGAGAAAATGAGGCAAGATCAACATGAAGAAATCACAAACTATGTAGAGGGTAGGCCAACAATAATAGCTTGAAATATCTCAGATTTATTTATATAATTATATTATTGGTGTGTCAGCCAAATTTCGATACCCTGCATAACTCAATATTTTTGAAAAATTGAAAACAAAAGTGCAGAATTTGCCAGCCGAGTTGCCAAGACAGAGATATATTTTGCAGGACATTTCGTTGGATGTTCCTTAACCAAACTACCTTATTTTATCAACTGGACAGGGATTTATCCGGTAGATAGCGTTATCCATGCACCCTTTGAACAACCAGACCCTGATGTACAAAATCTCAAGTTTCTTGTTCAGCAAATATAAACAAGGGGCATGCATTGTTCTTCTTAATAGATATCTAAACATTTGCCTCCCTCTGGAAAATGTGGAGCATTTCACAATTCAGTCTTTCCTAGGGTGGGGCATTTGCCAGCAAAGAAAAGTTGGGGGGTGGAGAATTTGTCGCAAAAAATCCAAGATAGCGAATTTTACATCAATAATGCTAATAATTAAGAGATTTGCACTCGCTTCAAAGTGAGGCATTTTCGTACCTTAGCTGACACCACAGTGGGGCATTGGCAACGTACGTTGTTGCCATGCACCCAGTCACCAAAACGTTTAGGAAGTCTTCGACGTCTGACTGTAACTTGACGAGAGCAATCAGAGGCCCCATCTTTATCAACTACTTCTGCCTCATGCAATAGCGGGAACCTCCACAGGACTGGTGGTGTAATTCAACTTTTCAAAATCGGACCAAGATATGGCTTTAAAAGGTCAGCATGAATTACCTTAGGCCTGGCCTTTGTACTTTTCTGTATACAGGACTTATGTCACATCGGAAAGGGCAGATGTTAGAATCCGTACGGCCATTCTCAGGGATAATCAAACTTAGGGTTGCGTCCTTTTGTGTCTATAGAACTGTCATCATGTATAGCCAAACTTTCTCCAGTTTAGAATGGCTTACTTGTATACGGCCGTTTCTCGTAATTCCTCTGATGTCTTTCTGTGGCTCTTCCCAGCTGTTCATGTCGTCGTGCCACTTCATGAGCACTAGCTAGCCTCTTTTGTAATGCCTCGACATACTATGTACATGTGGCGAAAGGTGGCGCACCTGGAGTCGTCTCCGTAATGACATCTAAAGTAAATTCAACTTCTCGTTCCAGTATCAGCAGGTTCGGTGTGGATTCGTGTATCGAGATGCGGTATGCCATCATACAAGGTTGTAGCTGTAGGTCCTAGTCATCTTGGTTTTCTTCCAGTTTCCCTCTTATACTCAGCATGTCAACCAGAGTGCGGTTATGTCGTTCGATTTGACCATCAGATTGGGGGTGTAGCGGAGGTGTGCAAGTATTTTCTATGTCCAGCAAACTACAAACTTGTGACATGACTTTAGACTCAAAATTGCTCCCTCTAGTGTTGCGCAACCAAACCTGCACACAAATTCAGAAACCAGTTTCTCAGCATCTGTGGTGGCTACTTGATTAGATATTGGATAGATCTCCCTATACTTAGTGAATATTCCGACACTATCATGACTATCTCTTTCCTCGCGATGTCTGTGCCAGGGGGCCTAAGATAATTGTTATTGTCCATTGCCAGTCTTTCCATTGGGGCACCACGTATTATTGCACATGTCATCTTGGCACCGCAATCATGACAGCTTCTGACCCACTTGTGGCCTTGTGCGGTCTGCCCTAGCCAGTAATAGCGCAGTCGTAGTGCACCCGGTGTATTGTTTAAATCCCTATGACTAGCTGTTGTATGATTATGGTCTGCTCACTGCTGTTTCTTGCAAGGATTTGGGTAGTACAGTCTGCCATGTAGACTCGTGTGGATTCGTGACAGTCTGCCGGGACTGATAAACTTGAGGCCGACGTGGGAGTTTGAGTTTTCTTTATTTTACACTATTCATTTAATTATAATACAGTCGGTTCAGGTATCATTAAAATAATGGGAATAACTAGTTATTTTAAACATAATAATGTAGATGAAGGTGTGCGGTGGTTAAAGGAGCTTAGCTTTCGAGTTAACCACTGCCACAAGGAAAATAAATAAGGCTAAGATTAGGTCGGGTTTACATGTAGTATAGATGTAAGTCTAGGTCTGAATTATATGAAGTATATAATGTAAATATGTAAATATGTTGAAATAATTACTGTCAGTAATAAATTATCAGAATAAGACATTATAGTTGGGACTGGATAAGGTACTGTTTGATTTTTTTTAAATGAAAGAAATTTAAACTTTTGAATTTAGTAGGAATAGTTTGCCAAATTTTAGATAAAGAAAATTTAAATGTAGATAAGCCATAGTTAGTTCTTACATTGGGTCGATACAGATTTTTATTTTTTGCATACCTGGTATTGTAAGTATGTATTTCAGATACAGGTGCATGTAACATATTGGGTGAAAATACTTGGAACTCTTGATTTGTCAGTAATGATTTTGTGACCAAAGATTGCTATTCTTAATTGCGTGCGACGAAGGAGAACGCATACTAATCTTGCAGTGGATTCCCTGTGGTCATGTGTGGGCTACCTGTGCTTGCCCAGGCGAAATAAATCGAGATTGGTGTATGTGTGTATGTTTGTACTTTTTAGAATAAATTATCTCGGCCGGGAAACTGGTAACTACACAATACTCACTCGCTCGAAGTTGCTCGACATTCGGTGCATGGTTTTTTGTCTTATTTTCCCCATTCAAATGCACTGATGTTTAAAAAGTTCGCAAGTACGATTTATCAATACCCGAGGAAAGTGTGTACTACTTCTGGAGCATTGGCAAAGTCTGATTTCCAAACTGTATCAAGTCAACCATGGTCTGTTTTGTCGGCACGTGAAGACGTACATGTACTGATGCAGACGAAGTTGAACAGTCGAACCACTCGGCCATAATTTGTGCTGATCGCATGAACTGTCGACAAACCGAGTGAATCTCCGATCGAATATTCCATTGGCTTGCTCGCTGTATTGGATTGTGCTTTACACTGAACAGATACGAAAACTACAAACATCAAGATACTATAAATATATTCATACCTGAAGAGAAATATTTGACAGTTTCTTGTGAGAGTTGTGAAGATTTAGCTTTTTGAAAACTAAACGTGTGTGCACCTTGCCGTTATGCATATTAACACTGCATTTGGGCAAATTAAGAGTTGATCTATAATCACACTTGGAGATGGATAAGTCAAGGAACTTTTAAAAATATCAACACAAGGTGAGGGAAATTTAAAGTACTCTTTATTGCTGTGTACGTGCATGTACTCTAATCAATGGCAAAGATCATGTGTGCATGATACAGTGTATGTTGACATGCATATTTAAGCTTACAGGCACAGTCAATTAATCTACAAACATTGATCAGAAATTATTCTACAATAACAATGGCCACTCAATATTCTGTAGGCAGCCTTGACCTCACTTGAAGAATAATTTTAATGCTCTTAAGGAACTGGAGTGTAGTTTATACACACGGGTATATAGTTTAAGTTCTACACTGGAGTGTAATCACCAACATTAGTCAGTATTGTGGAGCCAGCCTTGATCATCTGAATGCTATACACTACATTGTTAAACTATCAATGTGCATTATATATACCTGTTGAATTTGTTAAAACTTTCCTCATGATCCACATTAATTTCCAGTCATTTGATTACCTATTTAACTGAACAGGTCCATCCCCTTGAATAACTTATAAGTCAAGACATTCAAAACTATTCACATTTATTTAAAGACAGACATTTTTGATCAGGATATTAATTGTTTATACACACAGTCCACACCACTGTGGCAATAAATAGTGTGTCGCCACAGGAAGCCCAGTCCTTTCTCATACAAAAATATATGTTGAACGCACTTTGATAATCTATGATTACTTCTAGTTTATAAATAATTATTTTCAAGGGTTACAATATCCAATAGGTTGAAATAGGGAATGACACTCTCTCTGCTGACGTGTGCAAAGAATATGCTACGTATGCATTTATTTTGTTTTGTCCTAATTTTAGTTAGTTTACTTTTGTAGGTATTCACCCAACTTATGATTCCATATTGTAAGTAAGGGTAAATCAATGTATAATATAGTTTTAGCATTTGATAATTTAGAAAATATCTGAGTTTATTAATAATTCCCAGGTTTTTTGAAACCTTATTGTTGATGTGTTTAATTTGGGGCTCCCAGTTAAGATTTTTGTCAATATATAATCCTAAATATTTAATGTAGTCCTTTTGCTCAATATTAGGTAATTAACGCATTCTAAAGTATGTTGTCATTTTCCAAACTATATTTTTCTGCTAAACGTTGATAATTATCATGTCTTTTAGGAGACTTTTTAAAAATTCTATGACAATTAATCTATTTTACTCGTTATGTCCATAATGTCTACGAAATATTGCAAATGTAATTGCAAAATGCATGGTTTGTCTGTTCTTACTATGAAAATAAGACGTTGGACATTGCAGAGTAAGTGGAAATCCCTGAATATGAGAAACAATGACACCAGGAATTGCATGATCTTTAAAATCTGGAGTGATCCACTTTATTTCAAATCAAAGTTTACACAGTTAGCTGGAAACAAATCATTAAACGATTCTACACGTACTTGTCTGCTTTGAAGTCCAGAGTACCCAACTTGCATGGCTGCTCTGAAATTCAGAGTATCCAACTTGCCTGCTCTGAAATTCAGAGTACCCAACTTGCATGCTCTGAAATTCAGAGTACCCAACTTGCCTGCTCTGAAATTCAGAGCATCCAACTAATGACTGCTGCTCTGAAATTCATAGTATCCAATGTTTTCCTAAACAGGTTTTATCTAGGCTGATCTCGAAGCTTTGTTTTACATTCAGGTGACTACATGTATACCTAGAAAGTGATCTTTCAAGCTGTCCGTTTACTTCAAATCCGCTCAACATTTTTTAGATTCTTAAGCTAAAATGACCGTTTTAGCTATACCTTTGAACTTCAAATTTTCTGTGTAATATAGGACTCTGATTATTTTACATATACTGCAGCGTGAACTCTTCGAAAGCTTAAATTTGCATGTCAGCTTGCTCTCGTATTCTCCTACTTCTCTGCTTTACATGATACAGCAACAATTCAAGCTTTCTGAAAAGAGAATATATACGTTTATACACTTTATACATGAATACTAGGCATTTAATCGAGCCAGAAATACGACAGAAACTGTAGTATACGCCTCCGACAGGAAACCAACGACAGCATTGACGTGAAACACCTCCCTAGTCGAAGGAATTAAATGTAAATTTTAAAAGCGTTTTCTATATGCTTGATAAAATAATTACTCACACAGGCCTATGCAATTATGTGATTATGTGATTTGCCTGGACAATAAACATATTTTCGGTGTTTAAAAGCTATCAGCGGTTCCTTTCATATGAGCATAAACATAAATGAGAACACGTTTACTTTTACTGTATTTCACTACCGAGTTAAATGTGTCCCAGAGATAACACACGAAAATGAACGTCCTGAAGTGACTTGAATAATAATTTTTTTGCTAAGGCATGAAACTCACTCTAAATTCAAACATTTTTGAACGCCGACAAAATTCCACACGTTTTTTGCTATGCCCTTGACCGCTGGAAGCGCGAGGTATTTCAGTGTTTTCTACAAATTCTCTCGATACTATATTATTCTAGTTGACTGCGGATCGCGGTAGCAGTGTTTTCTACAACCTAGCTGGAGTGGCGGGGTATTCCATTATACTCTAGCCGTGGTTAATAAATTTGACATTGAGACTCATAGTCATAGAATTACATTTGAACTTCTTCTCAGTTCACATCCCGATTGACTGCTATTTTGAGATACTATACGTACTCAGAATCGGGTACTCGAAATATATCGAGACTTTTGGTTTTGCTTTGGTTTAGTTTTTGAGATAACTATAAAACCGGTCAAGATTAGCTAATTAGCTAGCCTCCTGTAACGGCCGGCGTGTATACAATGGCACAGTGGAAGTAATCGTGATCTAAATTATACATGTATTCTTATAAGTAATTTGAAATGTGAATTATACAAATGATGTGTATATCACTGTCATACCTTCAACGAGCATGCAATTCTGAAGATTCCTACGACGAACAAGGCTTGTGTGAATTTTATAAATAAGGGCGCCAAAACGAAGCACAACACAAGTGAAATGTACCCCTAATTAGTCTAATTTCACGAATCACACATTAATATGATGGAGGGCAAATTATGATGCAGAAAAAATATTTTAGGTGTTAAATTATAAATTACGCGTGAAAGTTCAACGGTTAAAATTAGGAAGTTCCTAATTTGTCCTCTTTGGTATTATAAGCGTAACCGTGGAACTAACTTGAAACTTGATTTTCTACTCATATTTACAAAGTGCATAAAAGTGAACATTCTCTCAGTTTCAGAAAGCTCGAACTGTTCCTGTAAAACAGAGGATATAAATAATCACCGTCTTACGCAGAACAGAACAGGGTATTTTTTTATAGGTTAATCACCTTGAGAATATCAAACATCAACGGTATAGCTTGAAATGCCAATTTTTAACAGATTGAGTCATCCGAATCTCAAAAAAAATTAAGACTTAAGGTTCATGGCATAGCTGAAATGGTCATTTTGTTACACTGCGTACCCTTACGATAAGGTAACAGGAATAAAATACCTTTTTCGTAATAATTTGTCCAGTCTTCCTTAATTTATGATACATGATTTGAGGGCCAAAGTGAAAGTGTTAGTTTTGTAGCATTTAACAATAAAATGAAAATAGGATAATAGGTAGAATTTCACGAATCTAGAAAGTGTTGTTTTCGTGAAACTGCACAAAGTAGAGAAAACGATTAACCAGTCCAATTAAACATCAATTTTCCAGTGAGACAAATGAAACCTTGTTGCAAGTATCTTTAAAACAAGCCATTTAGTTCGTATTGTGGCTTAAAAGATGCCAAAGAAAGCGTTTCTTGCAGTTTCGATTGATAATTGTTACTTAGAAAAACCGCGAAATAATTTGGAATAGGTTGGAATTGGACAAGTTGTGTACTCTGAATTTCAGAGCAGGCAAGTTGGGTACTCTGAATTTCAGAGCATGCAAGTTGGGTACTCTGAATTTCAGAGCAGGCAAGTTGGATACTCTGAATTACAGAGCAGGCAAGTTGGGTATTCTGAATTTCAGAGAAGGCAAGTTGTACTCTGAATTTCAGAGTGGGCAAGTTGGGTACTCTGAATTTCAGAGCATGCAAGTTGGGTACTCTGAATTTCAGAGCAGGCAAGTTGGGTATTCTGAATTTCAGAGCAGGCAAGTTGGATACTCTGAATTTCAGAGCAGGCAAGTTGTGTACTCTGAATTTCAGAGTGGGCAAGTTGGTTACTCTGAATTTCAGAGCAGGCAATTTGGGTACTCTGAATTTCAGAGCAGGCAAGTTGGACACTCTGAATTTCAGAGCAGGCAAATTGGATACTCTGAATTTCAGAGCAGGAAAGTTGGGTATTAAAATAAAGTCTAAAAGGTTGTATTTTCCCTTCGCGTTGCATGTATAGCATTGCTTTACCTTTTTAACGACTCAAAACGATGCATATTGCAGAGCAGTTGAAAGTCCCCTCAAGTAAGTTCATTTTTTAATTGAATTTGCAGAGATAAAATAGTTTATAAAATGACAAATTAAAATAGTTTAGCGCGTTGTATGTTAATTTGATTTTTCCTGTGATGTGATTAAATAAGCATATAGTGTCTTTTTAAAATTAATGGATAATTTGTTAGCAGCACAATAATCTAACACATGTTTAAATTCTTCGTTCTAATTCTATAATTCTATAGCCCTTTTTCGAAATCACGTGACATTTTTGGTTACCGCGAGCCAAATGTAGCGAAGGCTCGTATTGGAAGGACTAATTTTTCAATATGGCGGAGGCGCTTTCAGCCGCGATGACGAGTAACTTTAAAATACATGTTTGTTTAACGGAAGACGATATTTCTGGGGCGAAACTACACAAGAATTCTCCCGAAGAATGCAACTGCAGTTGGATGTTAAGACGCTTGTTATAATGCAGAGGTGATCGAACAACTGGAAAAAAGGCAGTGATTGTTCAAAGGTAATGTTTAAGTTTGATAGCTGCATGATATAATATGCTTAAGTCTACGAGGTTATCTTTGCCCTTCTTGAGAACAATTTTAATCTTTTCATACACAACATTTTAGGGTTAAAGATTATATGAAGTTAAACCATAAAATGGTCGACCCAAACGGAGGAATAAATACAGCAAAGAAGAAAGCCCGCCTTGGATTCTGCGATGACATCAGCCTAGAATCTTTGAATGGAGTTCCCACAGAAAGGTATATACAGATGACCTTTCCGACGTCCCAAACATAGACTATATAACATAATATGGAAGTTTATGGTCCTAACTGTTGCAGGAAAAGGAACCTCTAAAGGCTATAATTTCTTTAAATCCGGTCATGTTGTTAAGTTGGAGAAAAATGATAACCTTAGTGAAGATCAAGATGGATTGATTCACATCAGGGGGAGAATATTGCCATCAATGAAAATATCTACTGTGTACACTGCTTTCATTACCTTGAGGGATGGTAAAATACTACGTGCAAAGTGTGGATGTCCAGCTGGTATTAAGGGGCACTGTAATCATGTGTGTGCTATGCTGTTCTTCCTGGAAGACTGTTGTGAACAGAATGCAACCATAAAATTTTACTATCCCATCTTACCTTTGTAGTTTTCTAACCTTCCAGGTGTTTTGAAGGCCTATTATGCAGATTTTAAAAGAGATCGCACATCTAACGGCTTTTTTGAACGACTGCGCCAAGAGGTCTCTGAAACCGCCCGCACGATTCAGGTCAGCGGTATTTAAAAAAAGCAGTGCATCATGGGATCGATTCATGGCGGCCATATTTGTTTGTAGGGTGAAGGCAGGGTTGTCTTAGTCTAATAGTAATGGAATTAAGGATTGGAAAATGGTCCAGATGGCTATGTCTCTGAGGAATCTAATATGCTAATGACCTGGTTTACTTACTCCTCTGCCTGGGAAAGCAAGAAAAACCCGAGGCTGGGTGGGTTGCGTATTTAAAACTACAAGTACAACCAGAATCCAGCTTTCAGAAGTCAACTGTTTTAGAAACATTTCTACGTAACTGTCGTAAGCTTACATGTAATTATAAGCTTATTAGTTATTTCTTCTAGATAAAATGGTCACTTTAGAAATGTATTCCTCAAGTATTAATGCGTAATTAAATGCATTAGTTGTCAAATATTTAATGCGTTTAACTAGCATCAGCGGCCTATTTTGCAATTGGAGAGGCATGAATCATATTCGTCAGCCAATGGATGTGTGAACTCAATGATTGTTCTGATTCTATTCTGGTTATTATATCCTACTTTCCAAATATTGTTGAACATAACTTATAGCTGTTTCATGGGATCAGGCAAGCTACTTAAATTTTTACATGTGATTTTACTTAATATGAGTACATTGTTTTAACTGCATGTAGCCTACACATGTAGCTTTCTTGGTCTCTACATGTACATTCGACTTTTCTTTATTTGAACAGATTTATTCAATGCAATTTCCCAAGAGCTGTAGTCAGGCTCACCAAAGGGGCTCTTGTAAAATAGCTAAATAAAATGGTGATAAAATCTAGAGGGAATTAACAATAGAAATGTAGCTAGATACATTAAAACAATTAACTATAAAAGAATAGAAAATTAATTATTAAGTGTATGTACTCATGATCATGATATTGCACTTGTGCATGATCACAGTTTGTTATTGTGATCACGTTATTTTTGTGATCACATATTACTCAGTGTGACCACACCCGTGATCACACTTTAGTTGCAGATCACACCATGACTCAGATGTGATAACAATTATGTGTGATTACACCCAAAACCGTGATCACAATGTGATCACAGAATATTTTTACTGGAGAAGGCAGATGGGATTATTGCATGCTGAAGAGGATGGATTTCGAGACAGTATTGCACAAGTAGATGCAATTATTTCGCCACCAAAAGTCCATCCAATAAGCATTGATGAACTGAAAGAGCGTTGCAGTAGAATAAAACAAAAACTATCTTTCAGCGAAGATTAAATCAAGTTGACCGAAAGGGAAACAAGAGACCAATCAACAACAGCAAAGAGTAAATTGAAGTGGAATGGTGCTCGTAAAGTGAGGATTACCGCATCAAACTGTAAGCGAGTTGCAACTATGAGAGAAACAACATATCCGAACTATTGCACTACAAGAGATCTTACGTACACTACAAACAGCCACTTCAAACACGCTTGGCACAAATGACCCTAAAATCTATCACTTTGCTATATTTTCATAAGTTTCCAACATAGAAGATTGAATTTTTGTGGAATGATGAAGACCGACGACCTAAACAAAATACGATGATTTGATCTACCGTAGACATCTTGATGACGTCACAGTTACGTCATGTATCATTTATAATAGGTTTCTCGATGTTTTCAATTACCTTCAACATCAGTAAATTTTATATTTTCGATTTCCCATCATGTCGACAACAAAGAAACCGAAAACCCGAGTTCGATTGGTTAAGAGGGAGAAAAGTTATTAAATTTGGCGGGAAATATTCAATACAGAACCATTTACAAAATAACTTCTTCATTCATCTTTTAGAGTTTAAAATATTTGTTTACGACAATCTAGCAATCAAAAGAGTAAATCGGTACCCACAACCGTATGTTTTTAGAATGTTCGATTTTTGAGAGGAAATACATTAAAATTCCCAGTGAAAAAGAGGAAACGTTATCATGACGTCATATATTTTTGAAAACGTCTTTTAAAAATAACTATTCAAGTATTTTTCGGGTTTTAAAGAGGAACTGTACTTACTGTACACTGAATAGCCGCAATATGGTCTTTTTTATGTTTATTCAATTTAGAAAGCATGACTGATGTCAGACCCATGACGTCAGAAAATGTGACGTCACAGGAAACTTCAGTTCTTAATAACTCAGCAAATATTTATCGTAGAGACTTTAAAATTGCGGCAATCAAAAACACATATTTATGTTGTTGTGATAACATGCTTTATTTCAAACGTATAGGTAACGCAGAATTTGACTTTAAAAGGAGTCGTTCGTTATGACGTCACACCAACGTCAATATACAAACGTGTTTGATCCTAAAGACGTAATTTCATTTTAATATTAACATACGAAAATTTCGTTAAATTTGACAGCGAATTAAACAAGATGTGCTGGTTTATATATTTTTGGCTCGCTTTTAGTGATCGATTTTGAGGTAACTTATGCCAGGCGTGAACTGATTTGATGAGGGAGTGTGGCTGCCCCAATGGCGACCACTCCAAGTTTGGTGGCTTGCTCGCACAATAAACACTTTCAACGCGTAGGTGTAGCTGTTCGCTGGTACACATGACCAGCTGATAAGCATGCAAAATTCTTACAATTATAAGCTCCCAAGACTTCGTAAGTTCCCAATGTCTAAAATTGAATACCATTAAAAGTTATGCTTAGTTCCTGGGGTAAAACACCTTGTCCTAATCTCGTCTAGTCACCTTTTTCAGATTCTAACAGAAGACAGAGCTTTGTGATAGGTCGCTCCAGCGTGCTCGTCTTGGTCTTTACTTTCACACGGCGCACGAACCCGTTCCTATCCGGCATGGTGACCGTCACCCTGCCCATCTGCCATGAGCTTCTAGGTGCTGCGTCATCCACAAGAAGAACGATATCTCCTTCAGACAGATTCCTCCTAGGTCTGACCCACTTCTGTCTCCCCTGGAGCTGGGTAAGGTACTCTCTTGTCTCCATCTGCGTCGAACGTACATATCCTTGCGATCGAAGACGCACGGAGGTAGACTGGGCTTGGTCTTTAACAGCAATAAGCAATTAGGCGTCAAGGCTTCTAAGTCATTAGGATCGCTGGAGACTGGAGTAATAGGACGATCATTAATCGTTGCTTCTACCTCACAAAGTAAGGTGTGGAGTCCCTCATCATCGAGTGTCTGTTCCTTCAGTATGGCGGCCAGGATCTTCCTAACAGTCCTTATCTGGCGTTCCCATACGCCACCGTGGTGAGATCCTGTTGGCGGATTGAATTTCCAGTCGATACTTCTTGGTAGCATTGCCTCACGAATTGAAGACTCGTCTAACTCGCTGATAGACTCCCTGAGTTCGCGTTCTGTTGCCTTCAAGTTAGTTCCGTTGTCCGAGATCATCTCTCTGACTTCACCTCTTCTACTAATGAAGCGACGTAGTGCATTAACGCACGAATCAGTGTCTACGGTATGAGCTACTTCAATATGGACAGGCCTTATAGCTAAGCATGCGAAGAGTACGCCATATCTCTTTACTATGCTGCGGCCGCGTTTCACTTCTATGGGGCCAAAGTAGTCGATACCCACTCTTGTGAAGGGTGGTTCATCTGGTATTAGGCGCTCCGGTGGAAGGTCTGACATCATCTGTTCTCCCACCTTTGCTCTCTGTTTTTGGCATTTTAAGCACCCCTTGATTATCTTCCTCGAGGCGGAATTTGCGTTTATAATCCAAAACTTCTCACGTAGACGAGATAGCATGTGGTTTCGCCCTTCGTGGTTTACGTCTTGATGGATTTGACGCAATATTAGCTTCGATACATGGGTTATGTACGATAATGGGGTGCTTGCACTCTTCGGGCATGTCCCCTTGACTTAGTCTGCCTTCAACTCTAAGAAGGCCGCCAACTAGCAATGGTGCTAACTTGGCGATGTGGCTCGATTTCTTAACTTGGGCTTTATTGGCTTGCTCTTCTCCTTTCACTTCTTTCTTGGTTAAGCCGTCTATCTCTTCCTTGTATATCTGCCGCTGAATGAAGAAGAGGATTTGTTTCTCTGCATCTCTTATGTCTTCCACGGTCAAGTAGGGCTTCCCCTGGACACCTGGGTTTCTTGGCCCTTCCAGTAGATGCCACGCCTTTGCAGGCGCTCACTTGCTTCTTCTGCATGGTACTTCTCTGCAGGAGCACAGCGCGTACCTTGAGGATCCAAGCTATGCACCTCTTGAGCTTCGTCCAGCTGGAAAAGTGAGTGATGAACCGGTTCACCGTGTTCACATCATCTACATTTATTGCATTTACCACAGCGATTTCCTTTACCTCTGGATCCTCTGCTGTCAGCTTCAATGTATCGTCAAGTCTCGGCCAATCTTTCTCTTCCTTGAGAATGAACTCGGGTCCGTGAGTCCACCGATAACTGCTTAGGAGTATTTCTGCAGCCAATCCCCTAGACGCTTCGTCGGCTGGGTTCAAAGCTGACTCTACGTATCTCCATTGCTTTGGTTGCGAACCTTCACGGATAACCGAAACTCGATTGGCGACGAAGGTATGGAATCTGGTCGTTTCATTCTGGATGTACTTTAGTACCGACGTGCTATCGGTCGAGAACACGCTCCTATGAATGGGTATCTCTAATTCCTTTCTCATCATCTTATCGATTCGAACGAGGACTGTTGCGGCGGTGAGCTCCAATCTTTGAATTGTTACTTGTTTTAGCGGCGCTACACGGGACTTCCCCATGACCAAGGCAACGTGTACTTTGCCAGTCTCACTCATCATTCTGATGTATGATGCAGTGCCGTAGCCAGACTCGCTAGCGTCAGCAAAGTGATGTAGCTCGGCCGACTTAATTTCGCCGAATCCTGCTGGTTTCAAGCACCTATCAACCTTAAACTCCTCAATCCTCTGGAGGTCCGACATCCAATTTCGCCACTGCGCGAGGTACTTATCTGGGATAGGATCGTCCCAGCCTATCTTAAGACGACACAAATGTTGTAGAATTATTCTGGCTGGTAGGATGAACGGAGCAAGCAAACTCAAAGGGTCATAAACAGAGCTGGTAATGGACAGGATACCTCTTCTGGTAGCAGGACGCCCTTGAACTGCTATTTCAAATTCAAACTTATCTGACTCGACGCTCCATTGCATTCCTAATGCTCTTTCGATGGGAAGCGAGTCTTGATCAAGGTCGAGGTCCTTGACTTCCTTTGCTCGTCTTTCTTCCGGGATCGACGACAAGACCGTGCGATCGTTACAGATCCATTTAGTCAGGTTGAATTCTCCCTTGGCGCAAGCTGCTTGGAGATCGCTTGCTAGGGATACAGCTTGACCTTCAGTTGGGACTGACTTTAGTAGGTCGTCTACGTAAAAATTGCTTAAGATGGTATTTGCGACGTCCGATCCGAACTCGTCTCTGCAGTCTTCAGCAGTCTGCCTAAGTGCCAGGTTTGCGCAGCTTGGGGATGATACCGAGCCAAACAAGTTCTGTAATCTGTAATCCTGGATGTCCTGGGTGAGATCCCCCTCTGGCCACCAGAGGAAACGAAGCAGATCACAATCCTCAGACGGCACCTTTACTTGATAGAACATCGACTCAATGTCGGCCATCATAGCAACTTGCTCCTGGCGAAATTTGGTCAGCACTCCTATAAGAGAATTCGTCATGTTTGGACCTTGGAGAAGGCATCCGTTTAGCGAGGAGCCCTGGTAACTGGCTGCACAGTCGAAGACGACTCTTGTCATTCCTTTGTGTGGAGACAGTATTGCACAAGTAGATGCAATTATTTCGCCACCAAAAGTCCATCCAATAAGCATTGATGAACTGAAAGAGCGTTGCAGTAGAATAAAACAAAAACTATCTTTCAGCGAAGATTAAATCAAGTTGACCGAAAGGGAAACAAGAGACCAATCAACAACAGCAAAGAGTAAATTGAAGTGGAATGGTGCTCGTAAAGTGAGGATTACCGCATCAAACTGTAAGCGAGTTGCAACTATGAGAGAAACAACATATCCGAACTATTGCACTACAAGATATCTTACGTACACTACAAACAGCCACTTCAAACACGCTTGGCACAAATGACCCTAAAATCTATCACTTTGCTATATTTTCAAAAGTTTCCAACATAGAAGATTGAATTTTTGTGGAATGATGAAGACCGACGACCTAAACAAAATACGATGATTTGATCTACCGTAGACATCTTGATGACGTCACAGTTACGTCATGTATCATTTATAATAGGTTTCTCGATGTTTTCAATTACCTTCAACATCAGTAAATTTTATATTTTCGATTTCCCATCATGTCGACAACAAAGAAACCGAAAACCCGAGTTCGATTGGTTAAGAGGGAGAAAAGTTATTAAATTTGGCGGGAAATATTCAATACAGAACCATTTACAAAATAACTTCTTCATTCATCTTTTAGAGTTTAAAATATTTGTTTACGACAATCTAGCAATCAAAAGAGTAAATCGGTACCCACAACCGTATGTTTTTAGAATGTTCGATTTTTGAGAGGAAATACATTAAAATTCCCAGTGAAAAAGAGGAAACGTTATCATGACGTCATATATTTTTGAAAACGTCTTTTAAAAATAACTATTCAAGTATTTTTCGGGTTTTAAAGAGGAACTGTACTTACTGTACACTGAATAGCCGCAATATGGTCTTTTTTATGTTTATTCAATTTAGAAAGCATGACTGATGTCAGACCCATGACGTCAGAAAATGTGACGTCACAGGAAACTTCAGTTCTTAATAACTCAGCAAATATTTATCGTAGAGACTTTAAAATTGCGGCAATCAAAAACACATATTTATGTTGTTGTGATAACATGCTTTATTTCAAACGTATAGGTAACGCAGAATTTGACTTTAAAAGGAGTCGTTCGTTATGACGTCACACCAACGTCAATATACAAACGTGTTTGATCCTAAAGACGTTATTTCATTTTAATATTAACATACGAAAATTTCGTTAAATTTGACAGCGAATTAAACAAGATGTGCTGGTTTATATATTTTTGGCTCGCTTTTAGTGATCGATTTTGAGGTAACTTATGCCAGGCGTGAACTAATTTGATGAGGGAGTGTGGCTGCCCCAATGGCGACCACTCCAAGTTTGGTGGCTTGCTCGCACAATAAACACTTTCAACGCGTAGGTGTAGCTGTTCGCTGGTACACATGACCAGCTGATAAGCATGCAAAATTCTTACAATTATAAGCTCCCAAGACTTCGTAAGTTCCCAATGTCTAAAATTGAATATCATTAAAAGTTATGCTTAGTTCCTGGGGTAAAACACCTTGTCCTAATCTCGTCTAGTCACCTTTTTCAGATTCTAACAGAAGACAGAGCTTTGTGATAGGTCGCTCCAGCGTGCTCGTCTTGGTCTTTACTTTCACACGGCGCACGAACCCGTTCCTATCCGGCATGGTGACCGTCACCCTGCCCATCTGCCATGAGCTTCTAGGTGCTGCGTCATCCACAAGAAGAACGATATCTCCTTCAGACAGATTCCTCCTAGGTCTGACCCACTTCTGTCTCCCCTGGAGCTGGGTAAGGTACTCTCTTGTCTCCATCTGCGTCGAACGTACATATCCTTGCGATCGAAGACGCACGGAGGTAGACTGGGCTTGGTCTTTAACAGCAATAAGCAATTAGGCGTCAAGGCTTCTAAGTCATTAGGATCGCTGGAGACTGGAGTAATAGGACGATCATTAATCGTTGCTTCTACCTCACAAAGTAAGGTGTGGAGTCCCTCATCATCGAGTGTCTGTTCCTTCAGTATGGCGGCCAGGATCTTCCTAACAGTCCTTATCTGGCGTTCCCATACGCCACCGTGGTGAGATCCTGTTGGCGGATTGAATTTCCAGTCGATACTTCTTGGTAGCATTGCCTCACGAATTGAAGACTCGTCTAACTCGCTGATAGACTCCCTGAGTTCGCGTTCTGTTGCCTTCAAGTTAGTTCCGTTGTCCGAGATCATCTCTCTGACTTCACCTCTTCTACTAATGAAGCGACGTAGTGCATTAACGCACGAATCAGTGTCTACGGTATGAGCTACTTCAATATGGACAGGCCTTATAGCTAAGCATGCGAAGAGTACGCCATATCTCTTTACTATGCTGCGGCCGCGTTTCACTTCTATGGGGCCAAAGTAGTCGATACCCACTCTTGTGAAGGGTGGTTCATCTGGTATTAGGCGCTCCGGTGGAAGGTCTGACATCATCTGTTCTCCCACCTTTGCTCTCTGTTTTTGGCATTTTAAGCACCCCTTGATTATCTTCCTCGAGGCGGAATTTGCGTTTATAATCCAAAACTTCTCACGTAGACGAGATAGCATGTGGTTTCGCCCTTCGTGGTTTACGTCTTGATGGATTTGACGCAATATTAGCTTCGATACATGGGTTATGTACGATAATGGGGTGCTTGCACTCTTCGGGCATGTCCCCTTGACTTAGTCTGCCTTCAACTCTAAGAAGGCCGCCAACTAGCAATGGTGCTAACTTGGCGATGTGGCTCGATTTCTTAACTTGGGCTTTATTGGCTTGCTCTTCTCCTTTCACTTCTTTCTTGGTTAAGCCGTCTATCTCTTCCTTGTATATCTGCCGCTGAATGAAGAAGAGGATTTGTTTCTCTGCATCTCTTATGTCTTCCACGGTCAAGTAGGGCTTCCCCTGGACACCTGGGTTTCTTGGCCCTTCCAGTAGATGCCACGCCTTTGCAGGCGCTCACTTGCTTCTTCTGCATGGTACTTCTCTGCAGGAGCACAGCGCGTACCTTGAGGATCCAAGCTATGCACCTCTTGAGCTTCGTCCAGCTGGAAAAGTGAGTGATGAACCGGTTCACCGTGTTCACATCATCTACATTTATTGCATTTACCACAGCGATTTCCTTTACCTCTGGATCCTCTGCTGTCAGCTTCAATGTATCGTCAAGTCTCGGCCAATCTTTCTCTTCCTTGAGAATGAACTCGGGTCCGTGAGTCCACCGATAACTGCTTAGGAGTATTTCTGCAGCCAATCCCCTAGACGCTTCGTCGGCTGGGTTCAAAGCTGACTCTACGTATCTCCATTGCTTTGGTTGCGAACCTTCACGGATAACCGAAACTCGATTGGCGACGAAGGTATGGAATCTGGTCGTTTCATTCTGGATGTACTTTAGTACCGACGTGCTATCGGTCGAGAACACGCTCCTATGAATGGGTATCTCTAATTCCTTTCTCATCATCTTATCGATTCGAACGAGGACTGTTGCGGCGGTGAGCTCCAATCTTTGAATTGTTACTTGTTTTAGCGGCGCTACACGGGACTTCCCCATGACCAAGGCAACGTGTACTTTGCCAGTCTCACTCATCATTCTGATGTATGATGCAGTGCCGTAGCCAGACTCGCTAGCGTCAGCAAAGTGATGTAGCTCGGCCGACTTAATTTCGCCGAATCCTGCTGGTTTCAAGCACCTATCAACCTTAAACTCCTCAATCCTCTGGAGGTCCGACATCCAATTTCGCCACTGCGCGAGGTACTTATCTGGGATAGGATCGTCCCAGCCTATCTTAAGACGACACAAATGTTGTAGAATTATTCTGGCTGGTAGGATGAACGGAGCAAGCAAACTCAAAGGGTCATAAACAGAGCTGGTAATGGACAGGATACCTCTTCTGGTAGCAGGACGCCCTTGAACTGCTATTTCAAATTCAAACTTATCTGACTCGACGCTCCATTGCATTCCTAATGCTCTTTCGATGGGAAGCGAGTCTTGATCAAGGTCGAGGTCCTTGACTTCCTTTGCTCGTCTTTCTTCCGGGATCGACGACAAGACCGTGCGATCGTTACAGATCCATTTAGTCAGGTTGAATTCTCCCTTGGCGCAAGCTGATTGGAGATCGCTTGCTAGGGATACAGCTTGACCTTCAGTTGGGACTGACTTTAGTAGGTCGTCTACGTAAAAATTGCTTAAGATGGTATTTGCGACGTCCGATCCGAACTCGTCTCTGCAGTCTTCAGCAGTCTGCCTAAGTGCCAGGTTTGCGCAGCTTGGGGATGATACCGAGCCAAACAAGTTCTGTAATCTGTAATCCTGGATGTCCTGGGTGAGATCCCCCTCTGGCCACCAGAGGAAACGAAGCAGATCACAATCCTCAGACGGCACCTTTACTTGATAGAACATCGACTCAATGTCGGCCATCATAGCAACTTGCTCCTGGCGAAATTTGGTCAGCACTCCTATAAGAGAATTCGTCATGTTTGGACCTTGGAGAAGGCATCCGTTTAGCGAGGAGCCCTGGTAACTGGCTGCACAGTCGAAGACGACTCTTGTCATTCCTTTGTGTGGAGACAGTATTGCACAAGTAGATGCAATTATTTCGCCACCAAAAGTCCATCCAATAAGCATTGATGAACTGAAAGAGCGTTGCAGTAGAATAAAACAAAAACTATCTTTCAGCGAAGATTAAATCAAGTTGACCGAAAGGGAAACAAGAGACCAATCAACAACAGCAAAGAGTAAATTGAAGTGGAATGGTGCTCGTAAAGTGAGGATTACCGCATCAAACTGTAAGCGAGTTGCAACTATGAGAGAAACAACATATCCGAACTATTGCACTACAAGATATCTTACGTACACTACAAACAGCCACTTCAAACACGCTTGGCACAAATGACCCTAAAATCTATCACTTTGCTATATTTTCAAAAGTTTCCAACATAGAAGATTGAATTTTTGTGGAATGATGAAGACCGACGACCTAAACAAAATACGATGATTTGATCTACCGTAGACATCTTGATGACGTCACAGTTACGTCATGTATCATTTATAATAGGTTTCTCGATGTTTTCAATTACCTTCAACATCAGTAAATTTTATATTTTCGATTTCCCATCATGTCGACAACAAAGAAACCGAAAACCCGAGTTCGATTGGTTAAGAGGGAGAAAAGTTATTAAATTTGGCGGGAAATATTCAATACAGAACCATTTACAAAATAACTTCTTCATTCATCTTTTAGAGTTTAAAATATTTGTTTACGACAATCTAGCAATCAAAAGAGTAAATCGGTACCCACAACCGTATGTTTTTAGAATGTTCGATTTTTGAGAGGAAATACATTAAAATTCCCAGTGAAAAAGAGGAAACGTTATCATGACGTCATATATTTTTGAAAACGTCTTTTAAAAATAACTATTCAAGTATTTTTCGGGTTTTAAAGAGGAACTGTACTTACTGTACACTGAATAGCCGCAATATGGTCTTTTTTATGTTTATTCAATTTAGAAAGCATGACTGATGTCAGACCCATGACGTCAGAAAATGTGACGTCACAGGAAACTTCAGTTCTTAATAACTCAGCAAATATTTATCGTAGAGACTTTAAAATTGCGGCAATCAAAAACACATATTTATGTTGTTGTGATAACATGCTTTATTTCAAACGTATAGGTAACGCAGAATTTGACTTTAAAAGGAGTCGTTCGTTATGACGTCACACCAACGTCAATATACAAACGTGTTTGATCCTAAAGACGTTATTTCATTTTAATATTAACATACGAAAATTTCGTTAAATTTGACAGCGAATTAAACAAGATGTGCTGGTTTATATATTTTTGGCTCGCTTTTAGTGATCGATTTTGAGGTAACTTATGCCAGGCGTGAACTAATTTGATGAGGGAGTGTGGCTGCCCCAATGGCGACCACTCCAAGTTTGGTGGCTTGCTCGCACAATAAACACTTTCAACGCGTAGGTGTAGCTGTTCGCTGGTACACATGACCAGCTGATAAGCATGCAAAATTCTTACAATTATAAGCTCCCAAGACTTCGTAAGTTCCCAATGTCTAAAATTGAATATCATTAAAAGTTATGCTTAGTTCCTGGGGTAAAACACCTTGTCCTAATCTCGTCTAGTCACCTTTTTCAGATTCTAACAGAAGACAGAGCTTTGTGATAGGTCGCTCCAGCGTGCTCGTCTTGGTCTTTACTTTCACACGGCGCACGAACCCGTTCCTATCCGGCATGGTGACCGTCACCCTGCCCATCTGCCATGAGCTTCTAGGTGCTGCGTCATCCACAAGAAGAACGATATCTCCTTCAGACAGATTCCTCCTAGGTCTGACCCACTTCTGTCTCCCCTGGAGCTGGGTAAGGTACTCTCTTGTCTCCATCTGCGTCGAACGTACATATCCTTGCGATCGAAGACGCACGGAGGTAGACTGGGCTTGGTCTTTAACAGCAATAAGCAATTAGGCGTCAAGGCTTCTAAGTCATTAGGATCGCTGGAGACTGGAGTAATAGGACGATCATTAATCGTTGCTTCTACCTCACAAAGTAAGGTGTGGAGTCCCTCATCATCGAGTGTCTGTTCCTTCAGTATGGCGGCCAGGATCTTCCTAACAGTCCTTATCTGGCGTTCCCATACGCCACCGTGGTGAGATCCTGTTGGCGGATTGAATTTCCAGTCGATACTTCTTGGTAGCATTGCCTCACGAATTGAAGACTCGTCTAACTCGCTGATAGACTCCCTGAGTTCGCGTTCTGTTGCCTTCAAGTTAGTTCCGTTGTCCGAGATCATCTCTCTGACTTCACCTCTTCTACTAATGAAGCGACGTAGTGCATTAACGCACGAATCAGTGTCTACGGTATGAGCTACTTCAATATGGACAGGCCTTATAGCTAAGCATGCGAAGAGTACGCCATATCTCTTTACTATGCTGCGGCCGCGTTTCACTTCTATGGGGCCAAAGTAGTCGATACCCACTCTTGTGAAGGGTGGTTCATCTGGTATTAGGCGCTCCGGTGGAAGGTCTGACATCATCTGTTCTCCCACCTTTGCTCTCTGTTTTTGGCATTTTAAGCACCCCTTGATTATCTTCCTCGAGGCGGAATTTGCGTTTATAATCCAAAACTTCTCACGTAGACGAGATAGCATGTGGTTTCGCCCTTCGTGGTTTACGTCTTGATGGATTTGACGCAATATTAGCTTCGATACATGGGTTATGTACGATAATGGGGTGCTTGCACTCTTCGGGCATGTCCCCTTGACTTAGTCTGCCTTCAACTCTAAGAAGGCCGCCAACTAGCAATGGTGCTAACTTGGCGATGTGGCTCGATTTCTTAACTTGGGCTTTATTGGCTTGCTCTTCTCCTTTCACTTCTTTCTTGGTTAAGCCGTCTATCTCTTCCTTGTATATCTGCCGCTGAATGAAGAAGAGGATTTGTTTCTCTGCATCTCTTATGTCTTCCACGGTCAAGTAGGGCTTCCCCTGGACACCTGGGTTTCTTGGCCCTTCCAGTAGATGCCACGCCTTTGCAGGCGCTCACTTGCTTCTTCTGCATGGTACTTCTCTGCAGGAGCACAGCGCGTACCTTGAGGATCCAAGCTATGCACCTCTTGAGCTTCGTCCAGCTGGAAAAGTGAGTGATGAACCGGTTCACCGTGTTCACATCATCTACATTTATTGCATTTACCACAGCGATTTCCTTTACCTCTGGATCCTCTGCTGTCAGCTTCAATGTATCGTCAAGTCTCGGCCAATCTTTCTCTTCCTTGAGAATGAACTCGGGTCCGTGAGTCCACCGATAACTGCTTAGGAGTATTTCTGCAGCCAATCCCCTAGACGCTTCGTCGGCTGGGTTCAAAGCTGACTCTACGTATCTCCATTGCTTTGGTTGCGAACCTTCACGGATAACCGAAACTCGATTGGCGACGAAGGTATGGAATCTGGTCGTTTCATTCTGGATGTACTTTAGTACCGACGTGCTATCGGTCGAGAACACGCTCCTATGAATGGGTATCTCTAATTCCTTTCTCATCATCTTATCGATTCGAACGAGGACTGTTGCGGCGGTGAGCTCCAATCTTTGAATTGTTACTTGTTTTAGCGGCGCTACACGGGACTTCCCCATGACCAAGGCAACGTGTACTTTGCCAGTCTCACTCATCATTCTGATGTATGATGCAGTGCCGTAGCCAGACTCGCTAGCGTCAGCAAAGTGATGTAGCTCGGCCGACTTAATTTCGCCGAATCCTGCTGGTTTCAAGCACCTATCAACCTTAAACTCCTCAATCCTCTGGAGGTCCGACATCCAATTTCGCCACTGCGCGAGGTACTTATCTGGGATAGGATCGTCCCAGCCTATCTTAAGACGACACAAATGTTGTAGAATTATTCTGGCTGGTAGGATGAACGGAGCAAGCAAACTCAAAGGGTCATAAACAGAGCTGGTAATGGACAGGATACCTCTTCTGGTAGCAGGACGCCCTTGAACTGCTATTTCAAATTCAAACTTATCTGACTCGACGCTCCATTGCATTCCTAATGCTCTTTCGATGGGAAGCGAGTCTTGATCAAGGTCGAGGTCCTTGACTTCCTTTGCTCGTCTTTCTTCCGGGATCGACGACAAGACCGTGCGATCGTTACAGATCCATTTAGTCAGGTTGAATTCTCCCTTGGCGCAAGCTGATTGGAGATCGCTTGCTAGGGATACAGCTTGACCTTCAGTTGGGACTGACTTTAGTAGGTCGTCTACGTAAAAATTGCTTAAGATGGTATTTGCGACGTCCGATCCGAACTCGTCTCTGCAGTCTTCAGCAGTCTGCCTAAGTGCCAGGTTTGCGCAGCTTGGGGATGATACCGAGCCAAACAAGTTCTGTAATCTGTAATCCTGGATGTCCTGGGTGAGATCCCCCTCTGGCCACCAGAGGAAACGAAGCAGATCACAATCCTCAGACGGCACCTTTACTTGATAGAACATCGACTCAATGTCGGCCATCATAGCAACTTGCTCCTGGCGAAATTTGGTCAGCACTCCTATAAGAGAATTCGTCATGTTTGGACCTTGGAGAAGGCATCCGTTTAGCGAGGAGCCCTGGTAACTGGCTGCACAGTCGAAGACGACTCTTGTCATTCCTTTGTGTGGGTGGTATACACCATGGTGGGGTATGTACCACCGTCATCTCTCATCAACTCGTCTTGGGGGACCCGTTCGGCGCACCCTTTCTCGATTACGTTGCTCATAAAGGTTAGGTATTCCTCGTAGAACTTCGCGTCCTTCTCGAACTTACGCTTCAAGTGGATCACAAGCTGTTCCGCCATTGCACGGTTATCCGGCATTGGCACTTCCCTGTTTCTCAGTGGCAGCCCTAGGCTGTAGTGTCCGTCTTTCAGGGTAAGAGTTTCGTTTGCATATTCTATAAACTGATGGTCCTCTCTTGACCGTTCTGGTTCGTCGTCTATCGCGCGCTCACTGAACTCGTGATTGAACTGGTTCGTCAGTTGTTGCTCGAGAGTGGTGTTGCTCGTCCTGTATGAGTGTACGTGATAACTTTCGGAACACCTGAGCGGCCCATTTATAGCCCATCCAAGTATGGTCTTTACCGCGTATGGTCGGCCGTCCTTGCTGGTTATTATCTCCCATGGCTCCATTGCCTTCGGTGCATTCGGGCCAATCAGGAGCTCTATACTCGGTACGTGAAGCTTGCTTAAGTGTGGCCACTTATCCAGGTCAGGTTGTGTAGGAATGTTCTCTTGCGAGGCTGGTATCGCAGGCTGCGTATAGACTTCTGGAAGCTCCACTACCTCGGTAGCATCTAAGCTGCTTACTTCCATGTCGGAAATCACAGAAGTTTCGACGTGTTTTTCTTGACTCGTTGTATGCAGTAGTATCCTTTTCCTTCTTCCGTTAGCATTAAGGCGTCGGGCCAGGTTCTTAGTGCAAAACGTTGCGCAGCTTCCGTTGTCTAGGAAGGCGTATGTTTATATGAACTTATCGCTGTTCTTGAGCTTCACCCTAACTGGGACTATACTTAAGGCGTTGTCATGGTCTCCGGCCCCAGTACTAGCACACGCAGTCGGACGTACGACTTCGTGCCCGGCACTTCCGTTTGTGTTAGTTTGACTCGACGCTTCATTACTAGATCTTTCTTTCCTTTCGTTATCTTCTTGGCGCTTAAAGTGGAGTACCGTTGGGTGAGAGAGCGAGCACGCTTCACACTTGAGTTGCTGGGTGCATTCGCGTGAAGTATGACCACGTTTCAGACAACCAAAACAAAGACCTTTAGATTTTAGAAAATTAAGCTTCTCGATGTTCTTCTTGCCTTTAAGGCGCCGACATTCTTCCATCGTATGGTCTCCTGAACAGTAAGCGCATGGTTTCGCGAATGCATTGCACCGATCCTTTCCTGACGCATCACGCTTCGAAGGCCGACTAGCCAGCTTTGCGTCAGCTGCGTCAGAAACCTTTGAGGCGTTGACATTGGTAACAGAATTATCTCGCTTGTTATTACCTTTATTAGATTGGCGCGGGAATTTCTCGTTGCGCTCACCGTCTGATATCGATTCAAACACCGGATCTGCTGTTATCTTAGCCTGTCTATTCACGAAGTGAGTCAGATCACTGACATTAGCTCTGCACTGTTGCCTATCCTGAATTTCATACGCTAGGGTTCGCCACTTCTCCCTCAATTTATATGGAAGCCTGGAAAGGATGATCTGCAAGTTTTTGGGATGGTCAAGTTGCTCCATAAGCTTAATATCGCTCAACGCATTACAGCATTCGAGTAGAAAAAGCGAGTAGCTAGAGAGCGCGGCGGCGTCTTCAGATTTAATCACGGGCCAATTCAACGCCTTGTCCACCTGACCAGTTGCAATTTTGTATTCGTTGCCAAACTCCCTCTTGAGTAACCTTCGTGCAGTTTCGTAGCCCTTTCTGGGTTCCATATACATACAGCTTCTAACAATACCCTGTGCCTCCCCCTAGTGTATTGCTCCAAGTAATAAAGTTTGTCCTTGAAGCTGTCAGTTTTATCTACAATAACGTGCTCAAAGGCGCGCTCAAATAACTTGTATTCCAATGGATTCCCACTAAAGACAGGTACTTCACTTTTTGGAAGTACAGATTTTACATGCTGCTTAACTAGCATTTCAGTTATGTCATTTTGACGCCGTATAAGGTCATTAAAGCCTCCCTCGCTGGCTGATGGGAGCTGTACATTTGTATCGTACGTGGTATTTGCCTTATTGTGCTCTGTAAGTGGGCTTTCCATATAAGGTCCATGCTTGCTTGTAACATGCGAAGGCTGCTGCGCTTGCGATACACTTATTGTGGGAGGGGATAGCAGTGTAGGAGGAGTTGGCTTAACTGGGACTTGTTGCTCTTTATTATCACGGGAGCAAATTAATACCTTCAACGATTTGTTGAATCGGAGACGGGGTGTATTCCTGGGCAAATGTGTTTAGGTATTTTTGTGCAGGGGCACTGGGTGTGGAGTATGCTTGCGACATCTCAGGTTTTGCAAGGCTTTGCACACCTAGCTGTTCATGCCTTGGCTGCTGCTAATTCAGTTTTAATTTTAAGTGCCCTTTGTTTCATTAGCATTTGAACTTTAAGCGCCTTTTCTCTGGCTTCGAGCCCTAACTTCTAAATTTCCAACCCTTCAGTTTGGTATAAAGCAGCTACACGAGCGCCGAGTTCCGCTAGTTTGAGCTCTTCTTTCAGCCTGGCAAACACAACAGACACATTCGAATGGTGCCGACTAGCGACAGACGACAATCATGGCTTTCCAATAGAAAGGCAACTAAGTCCGATTTGCGAGACGCTATCGCTCGGGTCTACTATAATTTCTTCGGCATTCTGCTCTTCTATAATTATTTGGGCCCTTTGCCCCTCTTCGACGGCATTAATACTGCTTTGAGCCTTATCAGATGCCATTTTGATTCAAACAGACATAAATAGCTTGCGACAACAACAGTTGACAATCAATGTTTATAAGCAACGACTTATCTGGTACTTCTTCGAGGTTCTGGGCTTGTAAAATTCCTTCTTTGTCTTCCAGGATAACTTCTAGGGTCTTCTGGTTGGTTGTGAACTTCCTTCCAATTAGGAGTTGAGATTTTTCAACTAAAATGTGGCTGCCCCAATGGCAACCACTCCAACCTTAGTGGCTTACTCGCACAATAAACACTTTCAACGCTCGGTAATCACTCGATAAGTTTACTAGAAGCTCCAATAGCTTAACGACCACTGTAAACTTGTACATACAAGCGAAATCCTGTTTGTTACCAATAAATAAATTTAACGAACCAATAACGATATAAAGAGAGAGAGGTTGAAAAATCGTTTGTTGCCCAGTTGGTGCAGAGCGAGCGAAACTGGAATTTTACCATACCTCGTGTCCGCACCGAACCAAGGCACATGCGTGACGTAATGGGAAGTAAAAAATGTGACCTGAACCGGAAATGAATAAACACAAGCGATTCGTCCGTTACAGGAAGGGTCTTGAATAGGAGCCAGAGATCATCAGTGAATACATAACTGAGATCGATGAATAGAATTGGTCATCAAGTAACTGTGACTAAAAGTGGATTTTTTGTTAATGCAACCCATGGATTTTTGGGATCAAGTCCAGATGGTTTGGTCAATGACCCTTTGGAATCTCCTGCAGCTGGGCTAATTGAAGTAAAACACATATCACTTCAAAGTGGAGAAACACTGAAAGATGCTTTACTTAGAAAGGGGATCTGCAAATTCGTTGGGGTTCAGGAGTTGACTATCAATAGAAATCATCAGTCTTTCTTCCAAGTACAGCAGCACCTGTTAAAGGTGGTGCTGACATATACAAAGAGAGGGTATATGTTGACAACATTTTCTAGAGTTAGAATACTTTCTTAGAACGTTTTTTTGATAACATATAAATGTTACCTGAGCTTGCATATCCTACGGTTAAGTATGGACTGGCTTGCTTTGATCTCAGGAGTGTCTGATGTGTAATGGTAGTGGCAGGGTGGAGTGCTCTATTTACATGTAGTATCCAAAACATTTTGCAGTACCTCCACTGTCCTCCCATCATACTGTAGTTTTTTTCTATTAGCCCCATAGGTGTACATGTATGAATGACTGTCAAAGATTATATATCCTAGGCTGTCTTTATTTTTCTTGTTCTCATACGTCATTGCAAAATGTTGTATACATACACATGTATACATTAGGGGCATACATACAGTCTAAATGATCAACTGGTATACAAATCCACATTTACTCATTAACAATATTGTTCATATTCCTGAAAATCTACTGGCTTCTAACTTAATTAATGGTGCACTGGGCAAGACTGCAAAGCACAATATTATTATAATTAAGTTTACAGCTGACTATGATTGGAATGAAAGTAAATATTAATTATTGATATAGTTATCTCGAGGACCAGAATATAAACCATGCTAGGAGATTAAAATACTATTTTGCATTTGGCTCAGTGAATGTTCTGCAGTTACATGAATGCAGTCTTTTTTATGCAGGCCTGAATCGTGGTTCTGGGTGGGGTTTGAGGGGGTAAGAGGGGGGGGGGGGGAGAGGGGGAAATAATTTTCACTGAAAAAGTGGAAAGCCATTGTTTACATTTAAATTATTATGCCTTTATAAGATAATGCAAAGAAAAAAATCACACAAGCCTGGCCGAACAGAGAAATTTATTATGTCTTGCTAATACTGGAAAAATCTAGCCATTTCCATAGTATGGTAAAACCATGTAAATTTGAATAGAAAGACTATGCATGGAAATCCAAAGTTTCCATGCTTTTTCCATACTATGGAAATGGCTAGATTTTTCCAGTGTAAGTTTAAAGAGCAAGGATCTGAGATTGTCACTCGGCATAATGTACAGACAAATGATAATCGAGTTGATGTCCCAATATAAACCTGGACACTACTAATTAAACTAATTCACACACTATCAGACCGACTAGGCAGTGTTAGTGCCCAACTCATGCAGATTTATTGGGATGACTACATGTATTGAACTGCATTTTTGACACATTTTCTATTTTTATTCGTTAAGCTTTATTTCACCAAGATCAGGCACCAGGAGACTCCAGAGCCAAGGTGCCAAATAGCTTTCTGTTGTATTTTTCATAGCTCATATTCTTGGTATTTTCGGCAACCAACTCAAAGCAGATAATAAGTGTATCATAGTTGGGAAATCCAGTATAGAAAGAAATACTGTCATCATCATTTCTAAACCGTTCGATCGAAAACTCCCGGCTTTGCATCTCAGTCTTGAGACCACTTATTTCTTCTGTGAGCTGACGCTTATAAGCTCTTCCTCTGTATCTTAAATTGAGCTCCACTATCACATGTTTGAGATCCTTCCGACTCGGTACAACTGATTACATTGCCATTTAAGAACGAACGTTCACAGACTCGAGCGCTGCAGACTCATCAGTCTCGTCTACTACTACTTCCACCGCTCCAATTTCTCCTTCTGACTCAACTTTGGCACTGGGGTCAGGAATCGAGGAAACATCCATAAGATCCATCCTCCTCCTTGCAGGCGGTTTTAATTTCTCGATTTAGGGTGTGTATTCCATGGAAATATAGACGGTAAATGCAAGCGAGGCTTCTTCTTACCTCCTTCAAAATGGTGAGAGCAAATTCGAGTGTGAGAGGATTTCAGTCTTAATATTTTATTCCTGATTAACCTCGCGTATTCCTTACGAATATGTTTATCCTTAGGTATTGGATAATACGACAATTCTGATTCTTTTCTGGGGTGATTCGTATACAGTGGAACGCAGCAGTTGTAGTGCGAAGGCATGATATATTGAAAATGTAGTCCTTCCAATGCGAGCCTTCACTACATTTGGCCCGCGGTAACCAAATTGTCACGTGATTTTGAAAAAAAGGCTATTGGATTATCACAACAGATTAGTGTCATCTGCAAACATTCTGAAAGAAATCTTATTTGAACAATTTGGCATGTCGTTCACATATAAAAGAAAAAGTAATGGACCAAGTGTTGATCAGTAAGGGACTCCACATTTGATGTTGAACATGTTGGACTTTACATCATCAATTTGCACATATTGTGCTCTGTTTTGAAGATAACTATAAAACCAGTTAAATGGGTTCCACGAATTCCATATCTATATAGCATATTTAATAAAATATCATGGTTAACAGTATCAAATGCTTTAATTTTTGATAGATCAAGGAACATTCCACATGTTATTTTTTGTTATCAATATTCATTTTAAGTTGATTAGTGAGTTCCAGAATTGCTTGTTGGGTTGAGTGGCCTTTTCTAAATCCAAACTGATATTTAAATAATATATTATGCTTTTCTAATTTTTCTAAAAAGAATATTAACTGGTTATACAGTAGTCTTTCCAGAGTTTTTGCAAAGGGTGAAAGTGTAGTTGCATTACAGTACCATTGTTATATATTGGAGTAACTCTAAATACCTTAAGTAGAGATAGACTGGTTATAAATGTAAGTAAGAGAAATCGAGAGGGGTTGACTAGCCATACTAATTAATTTGTTAGGGATGTAAATTGATGTTTTGTTACTATTTAGGCCAGATAGCAGTGTATAAACCTCACTACAAGCAACAGGTGACATATAGAAACTTGATGTTGGTGTTCCAGTTATAAATTGTGTGGGGCTCATACTATTTTCATTGATTTATTTTGCCAAATTTGGACCCACGTTAATGAAATATCCATTGAACTGCTCGGCTATAGCTTGCTCATTATTAAATGTTTTATTATTACATAAGTCTTGTAGGGTGGGTCTGGCTTTTTTGTCTTTCGCTTAATATTAGGGTACCAATCAATCTCCATGTAGACTTTAAATTATGCTTATTCATTTCAAATTGTTGTGTATAATATTTTAATTTGCAATGTATTTTAGATGGTTAAGTGTATTACTAACAGTATTCTTTATATTGTTGCATTTTGATGGTCTCGAGCTCATTACTAAGAAAATGTGAACAGTACATTTTCTGCTTAGTTTTTATTGATTTTAAAATACCATTAGTTAGCCAGGGTTTATGGACTATTTGTTTCATTTTACTTCTGGGGACCTGTTTTAATGGGGCATGTTTATTTACTATTATCTTTATTTATTTATTTCATGAATTTATTAGTTTTATGATGTTGATGTTCACTTACATCAAAAACCTTTCCACAGTCAATTGAGTAAATATCATTCAAATATAAATCTTTATCAAAGTGACTATAATCTCAATAATATCTTTTCGCCTTTTGTTTCTCGACGTTTATGTCGATAATACAAAAAAACAGGTAAGTGATCTGAAATGTCCATAGTTGCAATCACAGGTATGATTCATTGAGTTGAAATATTTGTATATATATATATGGTCAATTAATGTAGATGTGTGAGAAGTTAATCTTGTAGGTTTTGTAATAATTGGGAGGAAATTATTTGTGTATAACATATCTAGATAAATATCGGTTTTTGAATGTACATTATATTTCAAGAAGTCAGTATTCATATCGCCTAGTATAAAAACCTGATAGTTTGACTGATTCTGTTTCAACATTTGAATTAATTGTTGTAGTTCATTTGTTATTTTTTCTAGATTTTCTGAAGGGTGTCTATATATACACATCCAACCATTATATGAGCTTTCGCATAACCTGAATCAATTTCTACCCAGCAGGTTTCTACTAATTCTATATTTAATTTCAAGTCAGGACGAGGAATTGCATTCAAATGATTCGATGTGTATATAGCTCCCCCCCCCCCCCCAGCCATTGTTGGGGAGTCAGTGTGGTAAAGTTTATAATTTGTTTGGTCAATATTGGCAATTGAATTCTCATGAATTCTTGTTTCTGTTACTGCAACTATATTAGATCGAGGCCTGTTATTGGCCCAGAACCCGCTGAATCCCGCCCAAACTCGCCAAATCCCGTGCCACCATTTTATGCAATTCCGCCAAATCCCGCTTGATCCCTCTATGCGCTACGTTCTGGTTGCTCTAGGAGATAGGTCACCAGTGGCAAAACTGGCAGGATTAATAATTTTCTAACGTACAAATATCAGTGACTGTAATTTGCATATGCGTAGTTATATTTATTGAGAGTAATATTTATAGTGTGCTGACACCCTTGTAATTTAGCGGCATGCTACACAAAAGGGTAAATAAACCAATTATTATTATTATTTAAACGTAAACTTGTAGCAGAAAAAACTTTCACGAAAACAATATTAGTGACATCGCCGCATTAGGGTCTCTTTCCAATAACAACTGAACAATCTCCTTGGAATAACAAAAACAACAGCAATTTGCTTCACAGTTCAGTATTATTAGCTCGAAAGTAATGCACAAGTTAACAGATCAATCACATTTTCACTTTATTGATTCTTTATCACTTTATTTAATCAGGTTTTGAATAAAACCATAACAGTATAGCTTGGACTGAAGAAAAGCTCTAATAACTATACTCTCGTTATCAGATAACGAGTTAGAATTTGTTCTCAGTTTAATATTTTGTTTTATTATTTCATATTAACAGTTTCTTTGACAATGTGGTTTGTCTTGAAGGAACTAAATGAGATCTCAAATGAGATCTCACACTCGCATCTTATTTCGTAACTCAAAAATTGAAAGCCAATTAAAGGGGCTGTGTCACGGTAAGACTTTATATTCGTTTTTCCGGACCGGAAAGAGCTATTTCCACCGATTTTGATATGAACTAACGAAACTCTCGGCCATGTGGGATGCTTACAATGAAAGAAAATATGCAAAAACGACTAACAAACAGTTTATATATAAACAGTCTCCAAGGAAAATATTGAAAATCCTTTCAATCAATCATTGAGGGAGGGAAGTTTAACTGTTTGTATCCAATTAACAGCCACTAAACGAGCGATTACTCGATACTTTCGCAGTACCATGACAATATTAGCCCCTTTAACAATAAGACCATTAAGACACTGTCTTATGCCAATAGGTCACTTTTAATGTAAATTAACTCACTTTTATAACATTAATTATTTTTAAAACATAATTCCCCGAAGTGTGACTGCCATACAGACTATATCGCAACCCTGCCGTTGCAGTGCACTCTGGGATGGATATATCAGTTGCATTGTTAAAGCCAAGATGGCTGTCCAACAACATCAATGGAAAACTGAGATATCCATCTCAGAATGCACTGCGACGGCGGGGTTGCGATGTAGTCTATGTACCCTTGGACTTTTCGCGCCCACTTTGTCGTGCCCGTGCTCCCTTGCACCCCATCGTTCTCCTTTCCACCAAAATCGGTGGTGGAAATTTCATTTATCAAAGACAAAGCACGTTTTCCCTTATTCCTGAGTAATCAGGTTTATTTTGATTGAACGCAGTAAACATGCGATATTAACGGCTTGCTTGCAATGTAATACTCTTTTAAACTAATTATTCATCTAACTGTATGTATTAGAAAATCAAATTAATGTTACTCACATTGTTGATTAAAAATGAGATATATGAAATTAACCCAGGAGTCGTTTATCGTGATCAGCTTCTAGCTTCACATAAACTCAGATGAGAAAGCAGTCAAAAGCAACGAATAAATCACTGTAATAAATATTTATTTTAGTTTTAAATTTTAGCCGTGTGACTCAATCATATTCATTCTGATTGCTGAGCAACGTTAGCCTTTAGTTGTAGATGTTTGCAAACCAAATGAGAGTTGCACAAATAGGCATTTTGCAGGAAACAGTCATGCACATCCTAAGATATAACTTGAATAACCAATAAATTACACTCGTGATGCCATGGTAAAGTCTTTGTACTGGATGGCAAGCGAACTTCGAAACATTGACAACTTTTAGCACTCCTTTTGCTAAGATTTTATTTTCTTTGGATTCGATGGGAAAAACAGAAGGGAAGAATGGGATAATACCTAACAGTTAATTGTATATGGGCTAATTAAAATGCAAGGTAAGATAAAATAAATGAAAGCAAAATTACGAGGAATTATATTTCCCCTATAGCTATTTCCTATTATATTTGAGACGTCATCATAGAAACCAAATTATAAAATAAACCAAAGAAAACGCGCGCTCTGATTGGTTGAAAGCCGTGTTTGCATGAGGCTATGTAAACATGGAATGACGTCATATATTGTAGTTTTTGCTTTTTTTCTGCAAAAAATGGCGAAAATAACTGACTAACTTAAAAACACATGTAACTAGTTTTCTAAAGGAAGGTTGTTCAGAAGAACCTACGGAGAAAAAAAGCTTAAAAGGGACAGAATTTTCGGAGTCAGTCGGAGCTCAACTGCCTCATTAGCAAACTCGGTGAAATACGCACAAAATACACTACTTCTGTTAACGTTTAAGTTTAAATATTTACTTCAGATACTATAGAAAAACAATTATAATAAAATACATGTACTTGAAACATTCAGAAAATGTACAAAGTGCTAATAATCAAGTACACAAAGTCAGAGTGGGAAGGTCAATTGTTGTTTATTCAAGTACGTTTTTTTCAAACGCCGGTGACAAAAACTACAGACACTGCAACTTTATCAGATATCATATATCACATTGAATCAGTCTATGAAATCTTTTTTTCATTCAGAGTGGGATGCTGGCAAGAAAATGTGACTAAAAAGAAATACACAAGCGAGAAGCTACAGAACTCTGAAGCTCTAATCTCGCACGGCTGCTAGCTAGCATCCCGTAGACTCGAAAGTACTCTTTTTGGATTCAAAAATTGCATTGAAAGATACCCAAACAGCCATCTCCACATCAAAGTAATATAGATTATAAGCTCTAATCCGACATTCTCTGGCTTTCAAATAGTCGAGTATGATGCCTGACGATGGGAAATAAAGATCTGAAACAATACAAAGGCACAAACCTGCTAATCGAAGTTGTCAGTTCGAGCCGAGCAATTCCAAGCCATGAACTACAAGTACTGGCTCCAAATATCCAGCAAGAGATTCCTCAGTCCCAGAATATCATGGCCGAAACAGGAACACTTTTTCCAGGCAGGACAAATTATCTTTTCTGTAATGCTTAATGCTTTTCGGCTGTCCAGTTCGTCTTTGAATTCGCAGCAGTTTTGTTTAAAGTGGTTTTCGTGTCGATTTTCGTAATCCAGGACGATTTTCGTTGCATGTCTAGCCCGATATGGATCAATGCTTTGAAGTTTTCCTATTATTTTGCATTTTTGTACTTTAAAAAGCTAGTTTTGGGAGCATAAAATCACACTAGTACTTTCTCTCGCCTCTTGTTCCATGCCGATTCGTACGCAGAGCAAATACGGCCAACTTCACAAGCGAATATGATTGACATTTTACAATGTATGGAGAATTTCGCGTTTGACATTTGCGAAAAAGTTTTTAAAAATCGTTTCGCGCTCGATCTTGCGTGTATTTTATAAAAGAAATAGAAAACGTTCGGTCTCGGGTTTACACAACAACTTGAGAATTCTCCCAAACTTCCCCTCATGTTTGCATCAGGCTATGTAAACACGGTAAACGTTTTCTATTTCTTAATTATAAAATAACCCAAAGAAAACGCGCGCTCTGATTGGTTGAAAGCCGTGTTTGCATGAGGCTATGTAAACATGGATGACGTCACATATTGTAGTTTTTGCTTTTTTTCTGCAGAAAATGGCGAAAATAACTGAAAATTACCCTAACTTAAAAACACATGTAGCTAGTTTTCAAAAGGAAGGTTGTTGAGAAGAACCTATAGGAAGAAAAAGAGCCAAACTGGACAGAATTTTCACAAGATTGAGCAAAGTCGGAGCTCAAGCAAACTCGATAAAATACGCAACAAAATACACGTTTAAGTTTAAATATTTAGTTCAGATTATTTAGTACAACATGTAATAAACTACATGTACTAGAACCATTCAGAAAATGTACAAAGTGCTAATAATCATATCACGTGATCAGTAACGGCATCGTTAACTTGGATTAATCTTTTTCATTCATGTTCACGTACAATTAAGAATGAAAAGTCCGAAGACTACAGCAAAGCTGATATACAACGTAAAATTCTAACACAAAGCACTACGGTTAGCTAGGCCTGACACGAAAAGCGCTCGGACTGGATTGCAGCCATGGACAGCTTTTCGTGTCAGGCCTAGCTAACCGTAGTGCTTTGTGTTAGAATTTTACGTTGTATATCAGCTTTGCTGTAGTCTTCGGACTTTTCATTCGTAATTGTTTATATTTTGGCTGCATAGGGCCTCACTTCGGATCCAACGTATTTTTTGCAGGATTTTTGTTCACGGTATTTGCTTATATATTTTCTATACACTATTTACTAAATTAAAGAACTGCAGATGTTAACTTGTTTATTTTGTTTTGTACTTTCCGTGTTGTCGTATCTTCTGTTTCAGTTCTTTAACAATGCTTGGTGTTAGGGTGCTTTGCATTCTCGGTACTCAAATTTATTTGAGTTTACAAATCATTATCGCCGAAAAAGCAGGTATGGACATAAATGTAACATTCCTTTACGATAATATTGCCATGTTAAGAAAAAAAATGTTATATACTTTCGTGCAGTACTTCTTCATGCAACTGAGTTGGCTAAAGTACGAGAACGAAAACTTTTCATCTCGATGTATATTCTTTAAGAACTCATACTCTATTGTATTGTTTTGAATGAAGCCGGACAATTTTCCTAAAGCTTGCGAGCATTTCATGCCGAATAATTGCCCCAATGTTTAAGTGATAGGACGTAGGATATGGCAAAGTGGAAATACAGGGTAGATTTAAGCGATTATGTTTCTTTAAAAATTGTAAATACGTATATAACGTACCATCATAACTTTAAAACTATTTCTTAAATATCTTGTCGAGCTGTTTTTATGCAAACTATCAATTGGAAGAACTTAATAAATTAGGCCTGATTTTCGAACTGAACAAAAACTCTTCTAAATACACTCCTCTCCTTGGCCGCCATACATTTTGTCACAGTTGAAAAGTCAATTTTGTTCGAGTTGTCTTCTGATCCAATCTTTTGAAAATCGTTACAGTCCTGTTGTTTTGTATGATCATTTCAATTTGATTTTGGATAGTTTCTTATATAGCTTCCCTGTTTAGTTTGATAGTATCACGAAGTGCAAATAAAAAAAAGACCGCTAAGCATCACGCTCTCTAATGCATCCTGGGAGACTCATCACTAACGGCCCCTGGGTCTTCGAGGATGTCTCTAATGCGATGTCATTGATGATTATACTTCCAATTCGTGAGTTTTCACTGTCATATAATTTTACGTTTAAAAGGGATCGAGGTACATCGTTTTCGTACATAGTGCAAGTACGAAGGCTGGTCTAACATTAATATTGTATTACTAGTTCTGTCAATACAATTTGGGATGTCCTTATGCAGCGCCATTCGTAAAAAAATACGAGTTCATTTTGGTTCGAAATGTTTTCAAAAAGTATGTTCTTTGTTCTCGGCTTGAACAAAGATTGTATTTGCAATTTCAACTTTCAACTTACTTCTTTCTTTACACTTTCGACATAAATTTTGAAATATCCGGCTTAGAGTAAACTCCTTGTTTAATTTGTGGATGGTATTGAACATTACGGAGTTGACTACAGATTCGAGTTGGTGTTCAAGTGGATATCGAAGCTCTACACTTTAATTGACGTCAATCTCCTTGAAATAACAAAACCAACAGCTGCAACAGCAGTTTACTTCATCCAGCTCCATGCAGTTCAGTATTATTAGCTCGAGCACTGCATTATTTAATGTAGGAATTTGTTCCCAATTCGCGATCAAAGGATACCAAGTAGAAATGTCAGTAGTACTCATTAACAATCAAGCGATGAGTCTATAACTGAGAGAAAGTAATCCACAAGTTACGAGATTGAGCAACCTAGAGAGGTTTAATCAGCTTTTGAATATTGTTTAAGCCAAAGCAATAGCCTGGACTGAATAAAAACTCTAATAACTACTCTATTTATCAGCTTACGAATTGTGTGCAAGAGAAGAATTGAAAATAGCGAGCTGCAATAAATAATTAAATAATTTGGAATCTGTTACTTCATATTAACTTTTCTTTCAAGTTTCTCTTGTCATGAAGGAGCCAAATGAGATCTCAACGAGGGTGAATACCCCCCACAATCGTATTGTATTTGAGTTGAGTTGAAAGCCAATAAGCAATGAAAGCAATTAAGACACTTTCTTTATGTCAATAGATAACTTTTGATTTGCACTAACTCACTTTTGTAACATAATTTATATTGGACGAGGTCACACTGGAATTAACTAATGTAAACCAGCCAAACTGGTTAAGAATTTTTACTATAGTTAAAACAGTTGACAGTTAAACATCAAAAGTGATGAAAAGCTGTCAACTAAATCAAGAGGTCGGCTAAGTATACTTAACTTTCCTTTCTTCTTGCCGCCGTTACCGGAGCAACTAACCACAGTTGAGTTTACTTTAGCAAACTGTAAAATGCAGGTCACGTACACTGAGGTGCCGTTAACAATAGTTAAATCCGCTTCACTATAGTAAACGTCGTCTAGTGTCCTCAGCCAATAATCCGTCCATTCTTAATTCCATTTTGTTCCTTTTCTTCCATTCAAATTTCATTTATCAGAGACTATGTTCTCATTTATTTCATATTTAAAGACCCTGTGTCCGAGCCCATGAATCATTGCGCGCACTGTTTACATCGGTTTGTTTATCAACTCAACGGCAGCATACTGTAGCTAGAAGGCAGCTTTTAGTCTAACTCAAATGCTCTTGAATGTTTATTAGTTTCATGAAAAACGTAGAATGGGGTAGCGAATTTCATACTGAATTTGTAGCGGACGAAAGGCCAGCGGTAGAGGCATTAACATCGAATGCTTCGAATCTTGTACAGTTAGTACTTAGTAGGAAGTTGCTTCAGATTCGACCATGAGTGCAACGTTTCACAATCGAGGAGCAGACAATTACTGTTGGTCGCTTGTTCTGATGCGTCAGGCATTGTGTGGCAACATTTGAATATCTCTACTTTTCTTGCTAATGAAATATTGTGACTTCAAATATTTCGCTCGTATTTTTGGACGCAGGACTTCCTGGAGATAAAAATGTTACAATACTGAGTAATTTGTAAACACATTCAAACTCATAAAATTGCAAATTTGAAATTTCACACATAATTATAAAGTGGGGGAAATATAACACTGGCTTCTGGGCCGCGTGCATGCGAAAGTATAAATATTCGCCTTGGTTGCTTTGTCTTTCCTACGAAGCCGGTCGTCGGTGCAACAAGGAAAACTCGCATAGTATTTCTTTAGAACCACAAGTGCGAAAATTACAGAAAGTTACGTTTTAAAAGGTATATGCACAACAATCTAAGATAAAAGAAAGCTAGTTAAACATATATATGTGGAAGTAATTGCACGATGGCCCAAAATGGAGATGGTTCTCGAAACATTCGAGTCAAACAACAACAACGCTGATCTTTCTGATTTTCGTGGATGACGTGATATGATGGGCGCGCGCATGGGCAATGATTGAATGGGCTCGGACAATAGATATAAATGGGCCTTTTGCAGGAATGCAATCACGTGGTTGTACTGGATGGCAAACAAATCTGACACAGTTGAACGAGATCGATTGTTCTATTAGCAAAACTTGATTGTAAATGTTATTTACACTCGGTTGTCGATCTTTTTAAAACAGCGTTTTAAAGTTTGTTTGCCATCCAGTAAAGCTTTTCCATGGGATCACGAGCTGAATTCATTGGTTATAAAAGTAATACAGCAGCATGTGACTGTTTCCTGCAAACGGCCTATTAATTCAGATAAGATAGCCGTCGATCATTCATTTCATCTTTAGTTTACACAAACCACGTACTTAGATATACACACACATAAAAATACAAAAGGAATAATAAATTACATTTAAATATAGTGGAAGACAACCTAAATGGCAGCCGAAGACCTATTACTGTAAGTTGCTTTTTTTAAGCGTGAGCTAAGCTAACAGTGTAATACTGAATAATAGTAAGTTAAGAGAAATGCTGTAACTGACCCTATTAATATATTTAAATTATCAGTCTGCAAATAGTGTTATCTAACTTAATAGATTAGCCGCATGGTTATTTTCAGATGACCTGAACTTAATTGTGTTACTTTCCATCTTTCTATAACATTTGATCCCTCCTATGTAAATATGTAACCTAAGTACGAAATAAACTTGTTGTTGTTGTTGTTGTTGTTGAGAAAGATGATTGGGAAGAAAAGGAGAGGAAGGGAGCAAACTTAAGAAGAACAGACATATAGATAAGTTAATTAACTAAAGATGATGATTGATTATATTCAGTAAGTAGGATTTCAAATTGTATTTGAAGCTGGTGAGAGGTTCTATTTGTCAATTCATTAGGGATAGGCCTTCGTAGGCTATTGAAAATTTTCTTACATTTGTTGTGGAGAATGTTGGTCTATAATCATTAGCTATCCTTGTGTTATATGAATGAATACTGTCATTATATAGTAGAAAAAAATATTCGAATATTTCTCGAAGAATTTTCGTATCATAGGAAAACATGAAGAGGCCCACCTGGTGTTTACGTATATTATATAAATTAAAAAGATTGTGGTCCTTGATTAAGGGAGCCGTGTGTGCATCATAATCTGATTTGGAGATGATTCTAATTGATATTTTCTGTAGCGTAACGATTTGTTTAAGCTGAGGCATAAGTAGTGCCACATCAAATTATATTACCATAATATATATATATGGATTAATAAGAGTAAAATAAAGATTATTGTGCAGTGATGCTTGGGAGAGGAAAAATGTCGATTTAGAGATTATACCAATGGTTTTGATATTTTACTAGCATGGTTTCAATATGCTGCTTCCAGTTCAGGTTCTCATTAACAAAAAACTCCAAGAAACTTAGTAAAGTGTTTAAGTTCAATATAGGTCCACCCTTAACCTTAACTTCAAAATTATTAAGCGATAATTTATTTTGTCTTGGTCCAAAAATTATGTAGTTTTATATATATATATATTTACTGAAAGTGTATTCGCAATAAGCCAGTTAGATACATTTTCGAGTTCATTGTTAAGTGTATGGTAAAGCTTATTGATATTTTTATCTGAGAGGAACACATTAGTATCATCTGCAAATCCTATAAATTTTAATAAATTGGAGGAATGTTGGATGTCATTTATATATAAAATAAAGAGAAGGAGGCCAAGAATGAAACCTGAGGAATACCACATCTGAATGTTTGGTATTCTGAACACTCGCCTTTAAATTCAACAAACTGTTTGCGGATATTCAAGTAGTCACGAATGCAGTTGAATGAAAGCCCTCGGTGATACCATAGTGTCGCAGTTTGTCCAATAGGATTTTATGATTAACGGTATCAAATAGAGGTAATCGGCTAACGCTTTTGCCACCCAATTCAGATCATGTGATGTAAACAGATGCTACTCTGGGGAATTATTCCCTTTTCATTCTAATCATAATGCAGTTATGCCTATCTGAATAAAATTAATTTTCAAAGAGTCTATTCTCCAGAGTAATGTGTTCTTACATCACATGATCTGAATTGGGTGAAAACAGCGTTAGCCGATCACCTCCATGCTTTGGATAAATCTAAGAAGACTCCTGCACATAACTGCTTATTATCAATCGAAGAAGAGAATGATTTGATCAACCAAATATAAAAGTGCCAGTGCAGTAGAGTGCTGAGATCTAAAGCCATACTGATGATCATAAAGAATGTGCTGTTTATTTACAAAATCTATGAAGCGATTGAAGATGACTTTCTCAAAGAATTTGGATTTTTTTTACGCAGGAAATATCGAAATTGGTCTATATTTGCTAAAATAAGCCGGATTTTCGTCTTAACGTATACATGTACCGAATTAAAAAATGGCTGTTTTTATTAATGTTTCTTACCAAAAGTCTTCCTATAGAAAAACTAGAATATCGATATCGCTATGAGATCAATATAGTTTTGGAAGGATTGGATGATATACCAAGACAGGCTTTAAAGATATCGCAGCTTAAAATTAGACTCAGTTTACATGGTATATAGGCAATAATGCCTAATAACCCCCGCAATGAACCAATCACTGGAGCAAGTACAAACGCAACCCATTGGGGGGGGGGGGGGGGGGGGTGTATTCCCATATATAAGCCATATAGGTAGGTGCCGTTGGGTAGGGTATGGTTTTCGAGATGCCGGACCCTAAATAGGGTATCATATATTGTTATTCTATTTCAATTGCGTCGTTACTTTTGCTTTGTTTTCATGATCAAGACACTTGTCGTACAGTGTATTGGAAGTCCTCAGTTTCAAATAAGGTATTCACTGGTCACGTGATCAAGAACCTTACAATAGCCACCCAATCAGTGTGTGAGATTCAGTGCTATCTCGAACCTGAATGTACGTCATGCAACTTCAAACGTGATTCACTGAAATGTGAGCTGAGTTCTTCTAACGATGAAGTGCATCCAAGTGCTTTGGTGGATTGTCAGCAATGTGTTTACCGTGCAATCGAGGTAAGACGCAATTTATATAATGCGTAAATGCGTCATATTATTTAAACGTCTAACCTTTAATACCAATATATTAAATAGGATAACTGCATTGGGATCCAGTGTCCAGCCTCTAACATGACTTGTCAATCAGGCTATGGTGACGTCGATGGCTATCGCTGTGTCTGCCCAAAGTGCTATAAAGGCGACTTCTGTAACACAGGTAATCCAATGAGAAAACAAGTAGCATCACGGTTGAGGGGTCTGTAATTTGATTTATTTGAATACGTTTTATTTGAATGCAGACTATCTTATATAATTGTTAATTTTAATACTTTCGTGTGTTAAGTTGTTCCGTATTGGCGGGTCTTCTCCCACCTTTGCTGAAACAGTTGTTTATTGTATAGGGCATTATTGTCGTTGACATATGTTGAAATAAAACCGTTACAGTAGTGGCCAGATTTATTCCAAACTGAGACTGGATATAATTCGCTTTGTTCAATATTTCAGCAAACTAGTGCAACGCCATGCAGAGCTCTCGATCTCTTTATAACTAGCAAATGACGCGGCATAAAATATATATTTGCAATGCAATGTTTTTGAAAACGGGTGAATATATATACAGTATATCTATTTATATTATAGATACGATAGTACGCGCGCTCTGATTGGCTAAGAAGCCATGTTTTATCAGAGTATATAACATGGTTAGCCGTGTTATATAGTTTTCAACTGGCGGTTTCCTTTCATCGCGCGCGTAAATCTATATTATAAAACATATAAAGAAGCCTTAAATCCATGTTTTATACTATCATAAAACACTCTGGTCATTTGAGAACACAATAGAAATGTTGAAAGCACGCGCCTTCGGCTTGTGCTTTAACATTTCTCTCATGTTCTCAAATGCCCATCGTGTTTTATGATAGTATAAAACATGGCTAAGGCTTCTTTATTTGTTATATGTTACAGCGTGCAATCACGCGTGGTTGTACTGGAGGGCAACAAAAACCGGCTTCATTTATTTCCATTATTTCCTTTCTTTGATTCTTCCGAATCTCCTGAACATTGTAAGCACCTCCCATTTATAACACGTGTGATTCAAACGCTTAACTTAATGATTCGTTTAAACGCTGTGATCCTCATCGGGTTTGGTCAGACTGACTACAAAATATACTTACTCGAGCCTGAGAATCGACCCGCAACAAGGTGAAAGGTTCTGCTCCTTTCACCCATTGATGTGTTGTCTGTTTTATTAAACGCGTAACTCTTCCGTTTGTGTGTGAATTCTATGAGCAGACTAACTACAAAATAAACTGTCGAGAATCGGACCGCTTCACCGCAAAATGTTCTGCTCGTTTCACGTTTTGACGAGTTGTCTGTTTTATTAAACTCCGCTATTTGTGTGAATCAGGATTCTATGAACAGACTAACTGCAAAATAAAGTTCCTGAAGAATCGACCCGAAATCAGTTTTTTTTTATTAAACACCATTAATGTTGTAAACCTACATAATTTTTGTCAGCACCATAGATCGTATATGACTTTTTCCCCGTCAGCACCGATTCACAGGCGGACAGACCTAGCTGACTAATTACGCCAACTTAGGAATCACTAGGTTTAAAGGATCCCAAAGGTTCAGGCTTATTTAATAAAGACATATATACAGTATAAAGAAGAAAGCCATCTCTATAATTATATAAATAATCAGAATAAAGGTGAAAGAGAAAATATGTGCCCTGAGTGGGATTTAATTATGTCCGCCTGTGAATCAGTATGATCCTTAGGTTGAAAGCTAGTTTCAAGTTATAGGCTTTCACATCTCGACCCAGAAAGAGAAAATGCCGTGAGTACCCACGGTTACGTTCCACAATGACACCATCAACTGGCTGCGTTGCCAGCGTGGTTGGTCCTGACGGCTTTATTTACATGTATTTCCGTCAAGTATTCTCAGCTTTAGCCAGCGCGCTTGTCACGAACCGCGACAGTAATTATCTAATCTACGCGCTCATAACTGCAGAGATTATTGCCGGATGATGCTTTTAAAAATAAATACGACATTTAAAAGCTGTTTAGTACTGGGAAAATTTCGTTTAGTTACTACATCCAAAACGCTTAGTTGGACATTAACAGTACGTATACGACTAGCCATTGTCGCGTCGGTCTCTGTGCGGGACAGTAACGGGAAATCGTTACTTCAATCGGATATGTTGATATGTTGGACACCTCATAATTTTTGCAATATATATATATACACTCGTTTTCAAAAACATTGCTTTTGATTTATATATATATACCTTTTGTTCTCCATTGTTCTAGCTGTCAAATTTGACACGAATACAAAGGGTATATATATATTTGCAGTGCAATGTTTTTGAAAACGAGTGTATATATATAGACTTGAATAATGATTGTAAGATGAAGACAGAGAACTTCTTACTAATCCTTTTATTAAAACGTACGAGCGGAGCACCATACATATAGGGGGATAAGAGAAATAAACGTCGTGCGGCGACGTGCCTCAAAATGTTTTCGATTAGGTTTGAGCAAAATGGCCGTCTTGTAACGGTTCTTGATGATATTTCATGTTTCAAAGACGACAGTTATGAGCTCCTTCCTTTACTTCAAATTGATCAAAAAATCACTTAAGCACCGTTTCAAGTAAAACCTTTTTCAAACCGGCCAGTCACAGTATTTTCAGAATACTTGCCAGTTGACGGCCGGTAACACGCGCCTTTTCACAATGTACGTCAGATAAAGAAAATACAAAAGGAGGATTCCAACAAATATTATTAAAATACCCATATAATAAACATGTTATTAACCGAGCCTAATCTGTACGGGGAAATGTTGACCTCAGTCATACAGACCTCGCTGCGCGGTAACAACGTTCCGACCACGATCACGATTCTCACATACAGACCTCCCTCTAGATTAATAAGAACTAAATATAAAAGAGGGTGGTAAAGGGTATTTTCGAGAAGCGTGTTTAGTCTATTTATTTCGTTAATTGTGAAACGTTGTTTCGTTACCCGTGAATCGTGATTTGTTTAATTTCCGTGACCCGTGAATTGCCTTTTTTTGTGTTCGTGAAATGAGAATTGAGTAATTAATTTACCGTTAATCGTGATTGCCTTTATTCTTTGTTTTCAAATAACGCTGAACCACAACAGTAACAATTGTATTATGCGACCATTTTCTGATCCGGGAATCGTGAAATGGGCATCTTGATTTAATTTTCTGTAAAACGTGATCAAACGCCCCACCCCCTTACCACCCTCTGAAAACAATGTACTTTCTGACCTCGATCAAGATTCTCCCGTACAGTACGTTCCGCTCGTTTAAGTTATAACAATTAAATATTATCAAAGAGATCAAAGAGGTTATGCAATCTAAACTGAAACAATTGCAATTACGTTCTTCATAGGAACCTTCGTCCTGCAGTTCCCACGTAGTTTACACTTGGATCACGTGTCGTACGAGAAACGTATTGACATGGCTGCCTTCACTGTGTCGTTATGGCTGCAAACCAATGAAGTATCAGGATCGAGTGGACAGTCTGTAGTCAGTATCTCAACAGATATTAACCCCAACGCATTCCAAATAAGACAAAAGTCAAATAAAATCATACTGTATGTTGGCGTCGTTAGCAGGTATTGACCATATTGAATATAATTTTAAAATTGCACGGAAAAACAAAGTTTCGAGAGTGTTGCGGTTGCATGATAGATGGTCGCTCAGACTGATTGCATTAAAATTTTAAACTCAATTACAAAATACTCTATTACAATACGGAATAACTGATTGCATTCAGATCTAGAACTAACTCTAAAACTCCTTCTAAAATCATACATTTTAATTAATAGTGCTGAAACTCGCACCTGTGTTCACTTGCCCTCCCCCCAGACTTGGTAACTATACACATTGGCCGTCTTTACAGTAGAAGACGGACAAATCATCTGGACGGACAAGTCGTCTGGTATGAAAACGGGACGGACAAAATTTTGGACTTACAAGTCGTTTGATTTTGTCCGTCGATTCGTTCGTCTATAAAGACCATTTTTGGAAGTCGATTTGTTCGTCTAGACGGAAAAGTCGCCCAAAGTCCGACATAAATTCACACCAGACGAACAAATGGTTGCATTTTGTTTGCGGTACACACTCTGGGGAATGGAACTAGCAAAGGGAGTGATGGCGGGAGGTGAGAGAAAGACGAATACGAACAAGCGGAAAAACAAGTCATGGTCTGAACCTGAACTACCATTTTTCCACGCCTAACACTAGAAAGGTAACCACGCTAGTGTAGTGGCCGTGTTAGTTCCAGGTCTCTTGCGTTCAAAATCGTCTGTTTGTCCGTCAAGATATGAATTTACGATGGCCAACACAAGGTGGGTTGTCCGTCTAAAATTCACATTAGACGAACAAGTCGTCAGATGACTTGTCCGTCCAGACGATTTGTCCGTCTTCTAGTGTGAAAACGGCCATTTGTGGTTTCTGGGTACTCTTCAGCACTCTTAAACAAGAAACACACTTCCCCATTTTGCCTGCCTCAGTTACTTTGGCTCCCTCTTTTACTGCATGCATGAAAATTGTTAGCCTTTGCACTACCACTACCTCCTTCTGATTAACACCAGTCCGTTACAATACACTTACTAATAGGTCTTTTGCAGGAAACAGTCACGTGCTAATTAATATATCACTTCAATAACGAATGATTGAGCTCGTGATCTCATGGGAAAGGCTTTACTGGATGGCAAATACGCACTTCAAAAACGCAGTTTTAGAAAGATCGACAATCGAATGGAGGTAGAAAATAGCATTTACAAACAGGTTTTGATAATACTACTAATAATATACATGAACAAATTTCTCGATTCTGATTGGCTAAGAGCAGTGCAGTTCAAATGTAATTGAGTGCAAAAAGTGTAATTCAGTGCAAAAAAGTGTAATACCAGCAGTGCAAATTACTAATTTTATCTATTCTGATTGGCTAGTGAAACAATACAAAATCAAGGACAGCCAATCAGATCAGATTTTTAACAATAGACATTTTTTGCTTAAAATTTGTTGGTAAACAAGCAAAAAAATGGCTGCCATTTTTGAAAATCAAAGATTTGCTTAACCAAAACCAGGCAGGGCGGACTTTCCGCAAAAACAAGGGATTTCCAGCCGAGAATGTTTTTTTAATTGGTGGAAGTAGATGTCCGGTTGCTCTGTTCAAAGAGTTTGTAAGCCGAAGACCAGTTCAGTTACGGAACACTGGGCCATTTTACCTCTCGGTAAAACACAACAGGAAAGCGAACGACGTGGTTTGGTACATTAAGTCCAGCCGATGGGAGTGAATAAAATAAACTCCATGATGAAGAACATAGTAGAAGGAACGGCCCTCGAGACAAGCAAAAAGAGGTTTATTAAACAAAGGGCCAGGAAGACTGTGGTTAGTAAGCTGAACAGTGCAAACTTCGAGCGAGCAGGATGGGACACCGAAACGTGCAGTCGCTCGACGATTATGATGAAGCCAACAAACAGGAACAGTGCGTATTTTCTATGGCCATTTCCCGACGTAACAACAGTTCAAGTGAACTAGTTCCTCTCCAAGGCAACCATAACTTCACACAGAACGCCATCCCGCCGTTGCAAAGCCACCCTGGCCTGGGCCTGGGATGCCTGCCCTCGGCACAACAATTTCGTAGTTTCTAACAGTAACAGCAATGCGACCTCACACACGGCCCTTTCCATGAATCCAATGATGATGGGATCTCTGGCTCAGAACACTTTCAATAACTGCAAAGTAGCGTTCAACTAAGTTCAACAACAAGTCCTCGCCAGGTTCAATTCCTCCTTGCAAACGACGCTATCACATCCATGAAAGCGATAAACAACTTGAAGTGAACTTAAACTGAACAACTTAGCCTAATTACGGCTGAAATATCTGTTTAAAGCAAAATTTTAGCTTCAAAACGTGCATTTTCTACCGAAGAACTGATGAATGAACTTTGTTTTCGTGTCATTGACTTTGCAGACTGTGGTATTATGGGTTGCTATTTGACTAATTTGTGTAAGAGCCAATCAGTTGGAATAAAACACTCACGTGAGGTCACGCGCCCTTGAACAACAAATTGAATTAGTGTCGTCACTTCCTTTGTCAGAAATTTGTTCATGTATATTATTAATAAGTAATCATACGATTTCTCGTGCAATTTAGGATTAATTCACACTCGTGTGTTTTTCAAAGAGCTCAAATTGCACTCGCCCTGCGGGCTCATGCAATTTTGATACTCTTTGAAAAACCCACTCGTGCGAATTAATCCCAAATTGCACTCGAAACCGTATGATTACCTATACTTATCTCATGCAAGTTCCTTTAAATAAATGAAACGGCCATATATGTTTCCCACCCGGTACAATCACGTGATTGTATCCTGCAAAAGGTCTATTGTTCTTATAAAATAAATCTAAATCTAAACTCAAGTTAATTTATATAAGGATTCGTGGAGGGAATTTCTGATCACTTTTTTCCAACTTCACCTTTTCCTAACGCTAGATTAGCTATACTCTAATCAGTATGTATACTTTTGCACAAAGAGATGGTGTAGTGTGCTGATGCACCACTATATAAGCAAAAATGTCGAAATAGTTTGTTAAACATTTTTGGTCTAAATCACACCATGTAATTTTTGCTATAGAAAAACTTTGAGGTCACACACCTTCGAAAGGTACGAGCCCCTAGTCATCCGGCTAAATTTAGTTATTCACAATGTGTTGTGGCTTGTTGATGGTGTCCCATCCACAATCCATTTTATGGCGTTAGACTGTCATTTTAGTTGTACAGAATTGCCAATTCAGTTGCCGTCGATCTTCAGATCGAGCAACGAGGCATTATTATTGCGCCTTCTGAAGTTCTAGATCGAGCCCTTTTCTGATTAAACGGGGGAATCAAATTTGAAACAAGGCAGGAAGAGTTTAGGGAGATATAAAGGAGATATAAACATTCAAATAAAACAAAACAATATCAATATTGCTCTAGTTTCTTCACTGGGATTCGAAACGGCAGCTCTAGATCTTAAATCACTTAAACTGGCGAGACATTCTTTAAGAAAAAAATTCCACCGAAATCTTGTTTCCTAGCTATATAATTTTATATGGCATTGTGCCGCTTTCGTGGGACTTCGAAAGTCTCGATGAAGGCACGAACCTGTCATGACTCGATGAACTACGACACGATACAAGGCTCGATGAAGGCACGAGCAAAGACTCGATGATTCAAGGCTCGATGAAGTCATGATTTAAAATCATTTAAGGCTCGATCTATCGGCTCCATAAAGGCACGATCGATGCACGATGAAAGGAATGCAGGCTCGATACATGATGCTCGATGTATGGTACATTGTGTTCGATTATCGTGCATCGATCAGCGGGATGGCTCGAGGCACGATGCACTTTTCAATTGTTTTGTTACGTTAGTGATGACCAACACCGTGCGCGAGGCCAAAACTAAGGTAAAAAGTTCCGTCAGAAAGAACTAGGGCCAATTGGACAGCGGTTTCGGCCTCTTAAAGGGGCACTGTAAACCCTCCAATTTTGCGACGAGAAAAGACAAAAATAACTACTCAGAAAGGCGTTGCCATGCATGGATGCTGGACAGTAACCTGTACTGCTCGAGACCGGTATTCTGATTGCACCCATTATACTGTACTGTAGCTCTATTGTTTTCGTATTGCACGTTCTAAAGGTTAGGGTGTTTTGTATTATTGGGAAAGCCAATGCTGTGGCTCGTTTCGAGCGGTACAGGATGGCCCATGCTGGATGGCAGGCCATCTTTTAAAACGCTGTTTTAGAAAGATCGACAATCGATTGGATCGGAGGTAAAAAATAGCATTTACAAACAGTTTTTTTTCCCATCCAATTCAATCACGTGAATGCCTAGCTGCAAAAGGCCCATTGGCCGGTAACTATAATCGAGCTGGAAACTGCGAAGGCTCTTGGGATCATTTGGAAGGACGCAAGAGAGCGTTTGTGCTGTGTTCCTGGCTGCACAACAGCCCTACGAATGCTACAAACCTAGAGTATTAATTACCGAATACTTGAGATTAGAGAGATATATATCGTTTAAGTCCTACCTAGAAAAGTAAAGCTAAAATGTATAGAATAATTAAACACATATACGATGATTTATTCACGGTTGAGGTTCTCTTCGAAGACTGACACACTTACCACGGAAAATAACCACAAACAAGAGAACTAAATGCGGTTAAATTCTTTACGGAAATTACTAAGCAGGAAACGACAATAAGAACAAGCGATCATGAACAAACAATCACGCTTTTAAGAACTCGAATCTCAATCCTTCTACCAGGTTCAGAACAACGGCACCAAGTCATGATTGGGGTAGACAAAAATACAGTAAATGTCTACTCCAATCTCGGCTTGGTGCCATTGTTCGTTGGCACTGGAGCGGAATGCGGGAAAGGTCTATTCGAAGCGAACGGAGCAAATCATTTTGTGTCGACCCTCGTCAGTTTATTTTCTAAGTAGGACTTAATATCAAGGGCACCCAACGAAGTTTTCGGTTAAAAAGCTGTTCGGGAGAGTAAGTTAGCCTAAAACTTTCGGATTTGAAAAAAATTACCTAGAAAAATGTTTTCTGAAATACTGGCTAGAAATTTTTTCAATCCCTAGAAAATTATAGAAGAAAAGGGAGACTAAAAGGTTTCCCCTAAAATATTCATGCGTATTCGTCTGATCAATAGAGTAAGAGCTTTCCCCTAAAATATTCGTACGTTTTCATCTGAACAATAGAGTCAGAACGATCAGGAAAAAAACTGGTTGGAATGAAAACAAAAACACATATTATCACAAATCATTTAGTGAAGCGGCCAACTAAAGTTTTCGAGAACACATTTTCATTCTCTAAGAAATTCCGACATCTAAAATCCGAAAGAATAAACCTTTAGCAAATGGAGGTCACCTAAAAGAATTACCTAAAGGAAAAAAGAACCCCTAACAAATTCAGTTGTACCTCCACAAAACTTTGCAACATTAAGTTACTTGGGCTAGAAAATTCATGTTAATGTTCTAGGCTACTAACAAATTCGTAGGCCGGGAATATTTTGCCATAGTATTTTCGGTTGACGCGATTTCCACCTAGAAAATCCGAACAGCTAATAGCTTTCTAGAATACGTCAAAAGATATAGTAGGCGCCTTAAAATGGCTAGATGAGCTGCATACAACTGGTTTCAAACGAATTTCAAAAAGTACTCGTTGGGTGCCCTTGTTAATATGTCTTCCCAGTAACCACAGGATCCTTAGGTATCCGGTGATACTGTTAGTAGGTTTGTATCATTTCTAAAGCTGTTTCTGCAGCACTGCACGTTGTGATGCGGAACAGCTACTAGGGAGCTTAAGCAACCAGGACGACGACGGCAATGACGACGAAACGTATATAAAAGGGTATTCTCCTGAGATTTGATGTTTATTATTTCCTTTAGTTGCCTTCAAGTGCCTTTTATAGCCATATTTTCGGAAAATGTGATCAGGACAGAGTTCCGTTAAAGTGTTTATGAAACCAAATTTTGCATCTTTATTTTATTGCAGAATAATAAAGTTCATTATTTTCTTATTATCAAAAGTATATTTATTTGTCAGTTCCGCCTTCGGAAAGATCATTTTTTCGCCATTCAAATTGACTACTTTATGCTAAAAACTGTTCGGTTTGCCGCGCGGCCAAATGAGCTGCGAGACGTCACTGCGAGGACTCGTTGTTACAATTCAAACATGGCGGACTCCAGCGAGAAAGTTTCAGAGAAAGCTAAAAATAAGCGAGGAGGTAGAAGATATTGTGTGGCCTTGGATTTCGTCCCGTATTTAACTTTATCATACGCCAAAATACAATGGACATTGAAGTACTAATATCCAGTGTTACTCATTCACAGTTTGATACAACACAACTACAAGAAATGACTCGCCAAGAACTCGATGATAACTTTAATACTCCTATACTTTTATGCTGAAGCCAGAACAGTGAATGGCAAAGAATGTAACGTTCGCGTTCTCCTTTGAACGTAAAATTTGGTGTTTTCACGTTGCGTTTTTGCAGAGAACGGTCAAAATGTAGGCAGCTGTGTGCATTTTCACGTGCTTTTATTGTATTCTGTAATTAAGGCTATTGTTTTAAGCCGTCGTCCTAGACCGCGTCGTCGTGGTTGCTTTAAGTGCATATAAGCCCTGGCTAATTATATTTCTTACGAAGAGACTAGAGGCCATAGACAAAGGATTCCGGAATAAAAAGTTGATTTGATTGATTTGTTGTGGTGTCAGTTGACCGTTCAAAGTTGCCCAAAAACGTGCCTTGGGTTGCCTGTGGACGAAAATCAAGCACACGAGAGCGCTTTTCAAAATTGGCACTGGGTCTAGTTTTGACGTCATCAACAGAATACGTTCGATGCGCCATGGGATGTTATCGCAGTTCGACCATATTGGGTGAAACAATTGTTTTGGCCCCGGTAGCCTCGCACTGGTTGGTTTCAGAACGAGTTTACCGGACGAAAACAAAGGTTTTTATTCTCATGGGACTCAACTCAGGCTTTCCGAATAAAGCTCTCCTAAACGTTTAGCGCGATATTATCATCTTTCTCAGTTATCTATTCAATTATTTTGCAAATAAGCCAACGCTTTATAGCCGCGAAAGGACGAGTTCTGTTGATGACGTGCGTTTTATTCTCGTCACAGTCTCCGAACGTGCGCGGAAATTATTCTACATTTGGAGGTTTAGTCGCTAAAAAAATAATGAAAACATTTTTATTTTAAAATTTTGGAGTTCTTTCCCTACCTTTTAATGTCTAAGCTGTCAAAAAAAAGAATAACTGGCCAGGACTTATATGCACTTTAAGCTCCCTAATATCTCTCTCCGGTGAGCACTCTATATAATTCACTCTTCTTAATATTTATGCCCATATCTAACTCACTACTCGAAAACGAGGCTATCCCCGCATCGTGGATGCCGCAACGTGCATCCGAGTTCGAAAGGACAATTCAAGTTTTTTCCTTTTGTCACCAACGCATAAAGGAACACAGCAATGTTCCGTCCGCGACGCCATTTTGCTTTTCAGCTAAGCAACGATGCGGGGATAGCCTCGTTTTCGAGTAGCTAATTATATGCACATAAATATTAAGAAGAGTCAATACGGACCGAGACTCAGAAATGTGTCAGCAATACTTTGTGAAACTTTGTCACAATCCGGCTTGGTTGCTTGCGTGGCGCAGTGGTTAAGATATTCGATTTCTATGCGAAGCGTCAAGGGTTCAAGTCCCAGTAGGACCGACAATATTTTTTTACCTCTAGTTTATCTTCTTTTCTTGTTTGCCTGTGAACTCTAACCACAAACTAGCCGTAAAACCTCGTTATTTACCTGGGAACTTAAGGTTACTCAGACCGGTTAGGGTGTTTTTTTTAATTATCGGGTAAGCTATTGTATTCTGATAAATAATGACAGACACACGTATTTACCTGTGAACTCCATAGCCACAAATTAGACCTAAAACCTCGTCGTTTACTTGGGAATATGTTTTCGAAGTGGTTGTGTTAGTGTGTCAGTTACTGGTTTCTGAGCAGAATCTATCGCTGAAACATTTCTGGTCTCGGTCCGTGTTATATAGTGCTCACCAACTCTCTCTCTCTCTCTCTCTAGATGTTTTGAAACTGGCGGCGGTGTCCTTCGTAACGTCGCAAGAGCCTTTGCGACCGGAACTCGCACCCATTTCCCTGTTTGATTAGTTACCGGCCAATTCATGCTATTTCCCATATAGTTATATGAGAAATCCTTGATTAAATTAGCGAATCGTTAATTACATCGTTTAAAAACGTTAATTTGCAGTATATGCAAAATAACTTTTCTTTCCAGAAATATATCGATAGTCAGGTTAGGGTGCATTTTGCCTTTGCTGTTGGGTGAAAAGTTATTATTGTTGTTTATTTAGTTGTTTCGTTTCACTAGAACAATTAAAGAACCAATTATGGATGGGAAGTGGCACCACATCTGCGCGACCTGGGAGAAAACCGCTGGCAACTGGACATTCTATATCGATGGCTTAATAGCAGAAACGGGAACTGGATTCAGTGAAGGTTTCTCTTACATCCAAGGCATTTTAGTGCTTGGTCAAGATCAGAATAAATATCCTGGAGGATACAGCAGGGTGCAAAGTTTTAACGGGAACCTGGCGAGTGTAAATATTTGGGATCGAGTCCTCTGGCATGAGACCATTTTGAAACTTGCCAATGAGTGCCCATCGGGGAGGGGGAGCGTCATGAATTGGGATGATGTGATTTCTGGAATTCATGGCGCAATCGAAGTGAAATGTCCTGGGAAATGCGGACATTGAATTGGAATTTTTTCTTCCAAAAATCTTTGGAATTATAATCTCACTAAAATTATTGAGTAGCTCAGGAAAAACTGTGTTCGCATGAGACAGACTGATATTATAAAGGGACTATCGATATGTTCATTTTGCAATAGCTTTTCGGCATTTAAATTTTCTGCTGTAATTGTTTTAAAATGAAACTGCCTTTAATTAGTTAGTCTTCATAAAATAGAAGATTAGAACAAGATTATTCATTGTAACCGATCCTCTATATTCAACACCTTCATTATACTTTGCTGTAATATTTATCATCTTTTCTGTCAATCAATTTATCAACAAGGACCTGCACTCTAAGAGGGATCGCTCCTCACCTTCTCTCGCCTTTTGGGATTAAAGTCGAGTTAACAAGTTAGTAGCCCTCTCCTGTTAGAATTCTAAGTTGCCGAACCTAAAATAAATCAGTAAGCGACAAAAAGTAAACAGTAGGAAGTTACTTACTCGGTAATGACTGTCAACAGGGGCGGATTTAGTGGGGCGATGGGGCTGTGACCCCCCTTTCGTTGGCTGTGATATATGCCCCCGCACCCCCTAACTAATCGCGCCTATTCGGCGCGAGGTTCGACGTACGCCGCGGCCCCCTATTTCTGCATTTCCTGGATCCGCTCTTGTCAATGTAGTATTTTACAACTGGTTACAAACAATTTAGTGTATTGTTTGACATTCAAGTTTTCAATTTGGAGTTCGCGCGATAACAAACGAAAGAATATTCTTACGGAGCATCGCATTAGTTGCAGAGCTTAATTGAACAGAAATATTCCAAGATCTAGCTGTTGTCGATGAGAAGTGGGATAATAACTGGAAGCCGATGAAGATGGCGAACATTTTTAACTGATGGGTGCTGATTCGTAACTGTCAAGGCTTTTCACGTCATTAATCCACCGTACCGAAAAAGATGGCGGCTGTATTATTTGACCACAATTCCTTGCGAACCTAACACAGTAACACACACACCTAGAATTCTTCTGTTTTTTTTTCAATGACAGTGTATTGGCAACAGCACTTGTACTGCCTTGTTTTTAAGATATAAAACCTCTCTATAGAGATTTAATAACGGCTTTAACGATTTTCTCGCGCAAAGGATTGTGGGTAAAGTACAAGCCGCCATCTTTTTCGGTACGATGGATTGTGACCTGGTTACAAAGTTGGCTTCAACATTCAGCTTCAAGAAGTCTACCGATGCTTGTCTTACAGTGTTTATGAAACCAATTTTTGCATCTTTATTTTATTGCAGAATACTAAAGTTCATTCTTTTCTGATTATCAAGAGTATATTTATTTTTCAGTTCCGCCTTCGGAAAGGTATCTTTTTCGCCATTCAAATTGACTACTTTATGCTAAAAACTGTCCGGTTTGCCACACCGCCAAATGAGCTGCGTGACGTTACTGTGAGGACTCGTTGTTACAAACATGGCGAGGACTCCAGCGAGAAAGTTTCAGAGAAAGCTAAAAAATAAGCGAGGAGGTGGAAGATATTGTGTGGCTGGTGGCCTTGGTATCCTTCCCATGTTTAACTTTATCCTACGCCAAAATACAATGGACATTTAATAATAATGTATTACTTCTATAAATTAAGTTATAATATACAGTGTTACTCATTCACAGTTTAATTTGATACAACACAGTCAACTACAAGAAATGACTCACCAAGAACTCGACGACGATAACTTTAATACTCCTACACTTTTATGCAGAAACCAGAACAGTGAATGGCAAAGAATACAATATAGTGTTTCTCTGGTTTCCTGTAGAAATTCGTTTAAAGTGCCTATCACCCTTTTGCAATTTTGATAGCTTATGAACCTCCGAAAAGTTTTGAGTACTTCTGTGAAGAAAGTTTTGGTTTGCAGAGAATATATATACGCGCGCGCTGTAAATTCAAAAGAGCTGTTTCGGCCCAAAAAGCCAAATCAGCCCCAAAGGCACTAGGGCTGATTTGGCCTTTATAAGGGTCGTTTTGAAAAATGAGGCCAAATCAGCCCCAATAAAAACCAAATTGACCCCATAGATTTTTAATTTGGCCCCTTTATATCATTTTAGTGCTACAATAAGAGCCAATTTAGCTTTTAAGCAAGGGTCATATTGACCCCATTATTTCTAATTTAGCCCTTAGACCATATTAGTCCTACAATAAGGGTCAATTTAGCTTTTTGGCAAGGGTCATATTGACCCCATTATATCTAATTTGGCCCTTAGGCCATTTTAGTCCTACAATAAAGGTCAATTTAGCTTTTTAGCATGGGTCGTATTGACCCCATTATTTCTAATTTGGTCCTTAGGCCATTTTAGTCCTACAATAAGGGTCAATTTAGCTTTTTAGCATGGGTCGTATTGATCCTATTATTTCTAATTTGGTCCTTAGGAACATTTTAGTCATACAATAAGGGTCAGAGATAGAGATAACTCCCACTGAGTAATAATTCAAGGAGTTAAAATCACTCAACCGAAGGAGTAAATAACTCTACCTTGAAGTTAACTGAGAGCTCTTTGAAACCACATAGGCATAAAGTCTAAGCTGGTGTCATGGGCTGATTCCTATACCGTAGACCGCAGCGAGTGGATATAACATAAGGCCGCAGAGTCCGGAAATTTTCTCAGATGCGAATAACTATTTAAACACTTTCTACTTTGTGAGGAAGTTAGAATGTCCATGTATATTGCTTATGCATTAATAAATGAAAAATAATTCAAAAGTACGAAATAATATCATCAAAATAGTCCAGAAGAGTCCGCAGTTGTTCCTCGAGTACAACCGTGTCTCCTGGTGCACAAGTAGAGACTGGTAACTACAGTACCGCAAATTTGTCAGCGGCAACGCTCATGAGTATATCAGGTTACCGGCCAACGGTCACGATCAACGAAGCAGTTTCTGGTTTTGAGCGGTCTTTTCCTACAACTTCAATGGATTTACAGAAGGTTAGCTAGTTTAAGAGTTTTGGAACCAAGCTAAGAACTTATCAAGACGTCGTTTGGACCGTGAATGGCTATTTATGGGCTGGTATCCTTGGAGGAAAACGAAACACTAAAGACAGTTCGAAGATGATAGATGGTAAGCCTTGCATCAGTTTTAAAGTAATTCCTAATTTACCTACAAGTAGATATGTTGATCAGTAGGTCCCTTAATAATACTAACAAAAAGTAAAAGAGTATTTCATGGACGAACTAACTGTGCAAAAACAGGATGAGCCGGGTGGTTAAGCGCTTTTCCTCTCACCTCTGGCTCTGTGGGAAATGGCAAGATGTTGAGTTTTTTTTAGCAATCTAGCATCACCAAAGCGGCGCTATACTGTATGTGAGTTGAGTTTGTTGGTATTTTATATATTACCCTTGCTTCGAGGGTTTTTCTCCGGGTTATCAGGTTTTCCTACCTCTATAAAAACCAACACGCTAAATTCAAATTCAATCTGTAATTTAGCCTGCCGTGATGGCTAAGATCAGCCCCGTGGTGCCATTGCAAATTCAAGGTTATTTTTTATCTGTCAACATGCACCTCTGTAGGTTTTCGCATGGTCTTTTTTTTTTGGATGAACAGGTACAGTAAATGTTGAAGACCTAATTTTGTAGGCAGGACTCCTTTGAGGACTTAAGTTGGGAAGCATTGATTACAAAATAATATTCTTGGCTTCATGTTCAGTCCTGATATGTAATAGCTACATATTGTACAGTATATACATGTAGTGTGTGTTAATATTACCCGCTTGTTTACATTTGTCAATAGGTTGTTTGTCAGTAATTCTTTATTTATTTAGAAAAAAAGTTTATCATTTTCATGACTAAGAAACCAGAGAGTAATCCTTACAATTTAGATTTTTGGGCTAGATTGCAGATTGCCCTCCCCCCCACTGAAGTACATTAGGTTTTGATGCCAACGTGTCAATGCATTGACATCATACATGTTGATTCGTTCTACTTTCTACTACTGTGAACAGAGAGACTCACTCACATCCAGATATACATTGTATCTCTCCAACGCGTTGACGTATTAACATCATACACATTGCTTCGTTCAGACATATCTCTCAAGAGAGAGAACCATATATGGACTAACGCATTGACATGTTGTCGTCTCCACCTAACCTACTTGAGCGGGGGGTATTCTGCCATTGCTTCGATTTTAGTTTTAATTTCTTAATTAAAATAACATTAGATACTTTTATTGTTAGTGGGGCTTCTAATGGACACACAAACAACTTGAAAATCAAAAACAATGACTTTAATTCCCCAAATAATGTAAATTAAGTGGCTAGAACACTGCAAACAGTAATGTTGTACATGTACTCTTCCTTTTTTTTCAGCAAACGTGTATCATTGCCAGAAAAGCAAATATACAATGTACTGTAGAACAGGACTGGCAGGCATACATGTACAATATGGAAAGCAACAAGACTGCTGGTTGGCTGAATACACGTGGGAGAAGACCACAGATAAGACTTATAAAAGCATAAACTAGGCCATTTTAGGATAATTCATGTTTAAAAAATACCTGAGTGTCCGGTTACGGTATTTCTCAAAATTATGCTTACAACATTTTCTGGAATATTTTCCCCCTCTATTTTTTTTGGGTTTAAACTCATCATTTGCCTATACATCCTAGCCTTAGGCCAGTGACAACTCGTTGTTTACCTGTGAACCCTAGCTCTATGTGGGTGAGACCTCGTCGTTTACCTGGGAACTTATTTATTGACAGTTAGAGTTAGGTTTATGTTACGGGTTTAGTGTTAGTGCGTGTGAACTCTACTTAGTTTGTGAGGCTGAAACTTTCAAATTGGCTGATTAAACGAGTGGGACTCGAAAAGATTCATGGCTGCTTTCCTACAACATTTTGTAAAACTCACGGTCACTTTGGCCATGCCCGAGTAATAAGTGACAGAAGTGAGTTTCTTGAAGAGTAAAAATTGTGCCTTGTGCTCATGTTGTTTGACAATCAACACTAACCCAGTTTTCCCATGTGATAGAATGCACATAACAATTTATTTCACTATTGTCAAAAATGTTTGCCCTCTGTGTTATTAACAAGTAATCGCATGGGTCCTCGTAAAATAAATTAGGGAAGCTTAGCTGAAAACAATGTTTGTTCTCAAGTGTTCTCCCAACACGTATAGTTGGGGGAGAGAAAAAAATAGTATCTTGGGGGAATTTATTTCAAATCCAGACTTCTACTGTTAAGAGTGGTAAGTAAAAAGAAAACTTGTAGCTGATGTGGTCAAGTAGAGTACACTGAGAAAATCGCCGGTCGCCTAGATGCTTTGGGAGAACTCTATACAATGTAGATGTCATTTATGCACCGATTTTCCTGACAGTACCACTCATTTGAATTTTCTGTGCATCGGCATCTTGGATCACATGGTATCACAGTGTTGTCCCTGTTGTTACACAACAAAAGTGCTATTGTTTTCTGACAATAAGGCAACACTGTGATGTCATGAGATCCAAGATGGTGGCACATAGGAAATTCAAATGAGCCCTATCGATTGGAAAATTGGTGCATAAATTACATCTAGTGTACAATTTACTGGAGACAAATGCAGAAACAGACTTAGGCATGCATGTAATAATCATTTGAGAGCAAGCATTGTTCACTTTTTATGATCAGATTTGTAAAAAAATGGAGTTATTAAGGGATAACTAGCAAAATAATACTGGGATAAGGTTATAACAAACCAGAATTCAAAACAGTAGGGATAAGGGATAACCAAAGTCCATTGGGATAAGAGATAATCAAAAACAGCCATCTGCATCTCAGGGATAAGGGATAACTATCCTGAAAAACAGGGATAAACCACACTACCTCCCCTAACCGGGCCTCTAAATTGAATTATGTATATAAGCCTCTGTTATTTACTGTATTTAAATTGTTCTATTGACAATTTCATACCTTAAGAAATACATTAGACTCTGTTCTATTGACAATTTATAATTGCATACTGTTCTGTTATTTATTTGAATATTATATTGATAATTTCAAATGTAAAAGAAGTTATTGATACAATTAAATATGAATAATTACAAAGCTTACCAACTTTGTTATCTTAATTTGTAAATATCAGTCTGGGTGGCATACAACTGACACTGATGTGAATCATTTCTGAATTCAGAAAAGTGCATTAAATGCATTTAATATATCCATTTTGTTTGGGTCCAATCAGCCCTTATGATATGCTAGGTCAAATAGCTCCTCAAATGGGTACCAAAATAGCTAATTTGTGAGGCTATTTCAGCCCCCTGAATAATCAAATTGACCCAATTTTTGTTTCCAAATCAGTACTTAGGGTGGGTCTATTTGACACCTAATTAAGGGCCATATCAACCCCTAATGTAGGGCTAAAATACCTCCTGAATTGGGTACCAAAACAGCCAATTTCTAGGGCTATTTCAGCCCCCTGAAAAATCAAATCGACCCCAGTTTTTTCCAAATCAGCACTTCAGGGGGACGATTCAACCCCTAACAAAGGATCAATTCAGCCCTGAATAAGAGTCAATTCAGCCCCTAATTTTAGGGCTAAATTAGCACCATCAAAATGGGGCCAAAACAGCTCTAACGTATGTGCCAAATTTTACTCACCGTTTTGGCCCCATTTTTGGGGTCAAATCAGCTCTTTTGAATTTACAGTCTACTCAATGTTCTACGCTTGTTTGAAATCGTGTAAATGTGACCTTTCCTGACCCATGACCGCGTAAGTAAAAGCCTGGGTTGAAACCTGGGTAGACGTCATCTTGACGTCATATAATTAATTCGGCTTTGCAATCATTTGAAGAAATACTTAACATGTTGACTAAAATATTTTGTTTCTTTACTAACAACTCAAAACCTGTGTATATTTTCTATGCATCGATGTTGTTGTGATAAAAAGGCGCCATGGAGAATAATGCATTAATGAGATGACGTCTACCCAGGTTTCGACCCAGGCTTTTACTTACACGGTGATGGGTCAGGAAAGGTCACATTTACACGATTTCAAACAAGCGTAGGACATAAAGTATTCACTTTAAACCAAAAATTTCTTCACAGAATTACTCAAAACTTTTCGGAGGTTCATAAGCTATCAAAATTGCAAAAGGGTGATAGGCACTTTAACTCTTTCGGGTCCGATCGTGTGTGAGCTCAATTGGTGAAATCCTGAGTGCTAACTCAACCCTCGCCCCTCAGTTCAAGTTTGGCTTGCCCGGGGTAGTTAAATACTGCTGACTTTTTAAGCCGAGGGCTCAAGATTTCTCCACAATGCCATTCGGGTGAATTCTACGAACTGGTCGACGGTAGGTATTGCAACTTCTGTAGGGTTTCCAATGAAATGTGCTCTAATTTTGGAGAAAACTGCCACTGTCAGAGAGCTTGAGGACATCATTAAGACTGAGGACGGCTGAAAATTACTTGGTTTGCTTTTAGTAGGCCTTGTGAGGGGATTTCACAGGGTTTTTCCGTTGTGTTTGTGCTTTCAGACACAGGAAAAAATTCTTCACTGAAATCCTTGGAATCCTGCAGTTGGCAGTCTTTTACCCCTGCTCAACCTATTAGGATGTGTTTTTGTCACTTTAAAGCAACGGCTTGAGTCCAAATCACCGCTCTTGGCCATTACCCAGCATGCAATTGGAGGTGGGAGCAGGACAATGTGGTCGAGTGAAATGCAGTGCAAACATCGGCGTGGTTCACCGTCGCTTGGTGTGTTTTGTGAAACAAACCTGCTGGTTGGAAAGATGAAACAAGGTACCGTAACGACTGAGTGGTTATTTTGTGTTTGCTCTTGATTTCAAGTGCGAACGGGAAGGTTTTTTTGAGCCGATTTTCAGCTCCTCGAAATTCGTGAAAATCGAAGAAACGAAACAATCGCCAAAACAAATGAGCTTTTCTCCATAGTGAAAGAGTCGAGCGATCCCTGTTATAGCTCTGACTTTGAAGCCATACATCCCTTCGCATAATATCGCAACATCGTCTTTCCAGCATGTCTAGATGTGATGCAATATTTTTTTCTCATATCAGTCTTGTACGACTGATATTTACAGGCTCGGACCCGAAAGAGTTAAGAGGATCCTGAATGTTCGTGAATGAAAAACCGACGATAAAACTTGCAAAGAACCCAGAATTTCGGAAGCCGTATAGTCGAAGTGAGCCTCAAAAGCTACGCAACTCACTGCCATCAGAGCAGCAGTTTAACACTGTTCCTTGTGATAATGAAAATATCCTTTTTCAGACAACAGAATAAATAGCCAGTGTCTGACAACGCTGCAGTTGTTGTAGAAAATATAGTCGGGAACCTGAACTCACGTAACTCAGTCTCAGAATTCGCTATATTAGAAATGCTTTCTCTATGAATGTTTTTCCATCACCATCAGGCATTTTCAGCACTATCACAATGTGCAGATAAATTTCTTCTGTGCTGACCATACATTGTAAAAAGAAAGCACTTGTTTTTCCTGCAACAGTTTTGATCAGATGACAATTTTACAGCCCGTTTGCAGCCGGCTGTCTTGCAATTTCTGTCTTTCACTTTTATCAATCGACATGTTCTTTTTATTGCAGGTTATTTCATCCAATAAGAAACGAGCTTTCAGATCGTCAATGTCAAGCTGTCAGAATTGAACCAATCAGCGACGAGAAATGTTGTAAACAAGTCAAGTACAGTAAAATGGAGTTTTCGCTGTAGTCAGTATATTTGCTTACTTAGATTTTTATGTGGGTTCTTAAAATTAGATAGCTTACTTTCCTTCGTCTAGATTGAAGTTTATATTATAAAACAAATAAAAGATGGTTCTCCTTGTTCTATAACAAAATAATATACTTTCGAGGTCTTGAAATGCTGCTAAATGTACCCGCGTTCTGCTCGTTTTTCAAGACCTTGAGCGTGCAATATATTTTTTTATTGAACAAGGAAAACCATCTTTTATTTGTTATATTAAGTATTGTGTTGCGTTCTACTGTATTTCATTTTTTGTACTGAATTGTATTGTGCTTTATTATATTGTATTTTTTTGTAGAAATGCGTGTCGTCCTACATAATAATATTTAGGAATTGTCACTTGCGAGTCCTCTCAGTGACGTCATTGTAATGGTGGATTAGGTTCCATGCCCCGGACAGGTTTTAGCATAAACTAGTCAATTTGAATGGTGAAAAAGAGACCTTTCCGAAGGCAGAACTGAAAAATAAATATACTCTTGATAATCAGAAAATAATGAACTTTATTATTCTGCAATAAAATAAAGATGCAAAATTTGGTTTCATAAACACTTTAAAAACTGAGTGGTTGAAATATTTCCTATTATGACCGAAGCGACTCTTACAAAATTAGCAGATATTCTACAGATATCTGTAACAGATCTGTCTAGGATCTGTAACATAACTGTTACTCTAGGTTTAGTTTTAAATAATTAAATATTTGTTTTTAATCATGTAATATATTAGGTACGAAAATAAAGTTGTTGCTGTTGTTGATAAGGACGTTAGAACGTAGGTCCATCAGTGGATGAAGAGCCACCTCGTATATATGACACTAATTACATTGTGATTAAACCATTATTCTGATTCTGATTCTGATTCTGATTCTGATTCTGATTCTGATTCTGATTCTGATTCTGATTCTGATTCTGATTCTGATTCTGATTAAGATCTCTGGATCCGGGTGAATTAAATCTTTTGAGACAGGAATCCCAAAATAACCCATTACACATACATGTACGAGGCGAATGTAGAATATTGTTTGTCTGTGTTTGTCTTTTGACATTGAAATGTTTACATGTAGTTTACAAAATAGTACTTACTAATAACTTTAAAACTGACAACAATACAGTGTAAATGAGTAAAATAATATTAACAATATATAATATTTAGTACTAAACAATTGTATTTACAGTCTCGACTCAATCTTATACATGCGCATGTTTGTACATTGTAAGGGACATCGAATTTGTATTAGTATAATTAAATGCCTTAGCTGTTTTCCTTGACCTTCCATTTGATTTGGCATATTAACTGTTTCATAAATTGTCCTGTAACAATGTAAACAATGAATCAGAATGTAGACTGAATGTACTATGCATTAAGTAGTGTTTACGACATTCGCGTGTTTGCGCGCACTCGAAATTGTAAAGGCTGATACAACACACACGCGAATGTTGTAAACTACATGTGAAATGAATAGCTATAACTAAAATCCATTGGGATGCTTTGAGGCTTTGCATCGCACAAAAGCAAAACAATATAATGTTTTGCGATACACTCTATTTATATTAACTTTAAATGAATGAATTAATACATCTTTGCGGAATGGAATTTAAATTTCAGTTGTTGCTGGTGTATATTATTGCATGTTTGTTCTAACTTTAGAGAAATTGGGGTAATGAATATGATAATTAGTTACAACCACTAGTGATTGTATACTATTCTGATACAACGACTAGTAGTTTGTAATGGGTTTACAGGGGTATATTCATGTGACCTGAACTGCGCATTAGGATAAACTAGCACCCTTATGAATTATTCATGAATTTATAAAACGTTTTGAGTGTCTACTAAGAAATAAACTGTTTTTCTGCTTTATGGATAACCACTTGAAGTGAATATATACCAACCGTCATCCCTTGCGCGCTATGGCGGCCATTTTATCACAGTTGAAATGTCGGTTTTCTATGAGTTTTCTTCCAAAATTTTGAAAATCGTTACAGTCTGTTGTTTGTGTGATATTTTCTTGTGTAGTTTTCCTCTTTAGTTTGACAGTTTCACGAAGCAGATATAAACAAAACAAGAGACCGCTAAGCATCACGGTTGGGCCATGATTTTATTATTCTTTAAAGTGCCCCTAACTCTATTTTAGTTTTATTCATTTATAAAGTCTAGATGAAATTGAGGACGAAAGAAAAAGAAAACAGTTAAATCGGTTTAACCCCTAGTTTTTAAATTGTGATTAAAGTTCCGCGCAGTGTGTTTCAGGACCACGTAGCTTGAGGTCTTGGTCGAGTGACACAAGATCAAGAAAAATGTAATTTCTGACGGCTGAGAGACGTACATGTAGGAACGACTGAATTAGTCAGAAATTGATATTCTGACGGCACGAGGTAGAGGCTCGGGTATAATTTAGGGATTGTTGATACTATTTAAGCATCTACGTTAGTCAGTCAGTTGATGAGTACTCGGTTACTATTCGTTTCGATTTAATATATCGTTTTAAGGACTGTTTACCTCGTCTCCATGCAGAGGTCTGTGCCACTGCATTAGTCGGGGAATACGTTTCCACACATTTTTTTGGCCATATCTAAAGAGTGTTTTGTTTTTTTGTTTTTCGTATCTGGCGTGGCACATTTCATGTATTGTATATGATGTACATAAGTAGGGCGTGTATGACGCACTGTAATTATGGCGTGATATTCCTTAAATCTGACTACGTGTCACTCCTTAATAAACTATTCAATATGAGTGTCTCGGTGTAGTGTAGTCAGAATAGCCATTGTTCACCAGCACTTGTTGTAGGCTCTATTGTTATGGATTCTTGATCTTACGTCACACACAATGCACAATGTACTAGGCCCATGCTTCTAATTAGTGTACTGTGGCTCGGTCGTGAAAAGAGCCTGGTCGCTTTTTGCAAACTTCAACAGGTTGTTGACAATCAAGGATTCAAAGCAAACGCTAAATATTATACAAATGTATGTGAAGAAATATAACAAATTGTGATAGGGCACTTTAAATGTGTCATTTAAAACATTTTAAGAGGGCCTGAATGGGGTTAACTGACTACTGACAAACGGCCTTAAAAATAACTGACAACTGACAAATGACCATTTTTTTACTGACAACTGACAACCAAAAAATAACTGACAACTGACAAATTTGGTTTTTGTGGGTCAAACATTGTAAATTTTCTCTAGTAATGATTAATTAGGGCTAACTGACAACTGACAAATGGCCAAAATTTTAACTGACAACTGACATGTAGAGCTGCTCGAGAATTCTCCCAAACTTACCGAGGTTTGCATTAGCCTGTGCAAACACGGAAAATCTGTTTCATTTCTTTTATAAAATAGTTATTTTTATAAAAGAAGCACTTACTGGTGCTTGTCTTACGGTGTGACGTCATTTCCATGTTTGCACAGGCTAATGAAAACAGGACTATCAACCAATCAGAACGCGCTAGCTACTATCTAAATGATTTTATAAACTGTAATTTTCACTGCGCTTACTCGACGTTTATACCATTATAACTGCAGGCCTTGAAATGTTACAAAAATCCTTAGTTGTCGCCACATTTGCAATACCCTGGTTACCAGAGGTTTGTTACTTCTCTCTCTACACTAATATTTCCCAGTGACGAGCGAAGTAACGAGAAAGAAAATAATTATCTGGTGGCGGCGGTTGAGAATCTCACTTCCATGTTCAGGTACAAGATTTGTACCTTGTTGCCGATTGGTTCTCTATTTCACGTGATCTATCAGCGGCTAGCACGATTGGTTTAACCATGTCACATGAAATAGAGAACCAATCGGCAACAAGGTACAAATCTTGTGCCTGAAATAGGAAGTGAGATTCTCTATCGCCGCCACCAGAGGTTATTTCCTTTCTCGCTGCTTAGCTCCTCGATGGGAAAATTAGTGTAGAGAGAGAAGTATAAATAAACCCCTGCCACCCATGAGGAAAGGCGATCTAATGGACATTTAAACTAGTAAGTTATTTCCCGATTGTCGTACTTTCTTATTTTCTACCATGTTGTCTGGTAGCTAGAGGACATACTCAAGGATAGATTTGGCCATGCAGAAGAGATTTGGTGTTTGTCTTCAAGTGGTGACGTCATACAGGGCTCGAAATTGCGTCCAAAATGGTTGCCAATGCACCTTAGTGGACTCATTAATTATTAGCTAGGCAGCCAGCTGGATAATCTACACTAAATGTACATTGTATTAAACACTGAATTTCACTGTCGTTTTCCAGTATTATTGCTCTTAGGGTAAGGGACAGTTTTTTCACAAGCGGCTCCCCAATTATTTGTCGGAAGATCTAGAGAAGCTGCAGAAGCGTGCTTTTCGTAGTAGGTTTCCTGATGTCTTACATCGCCTGAAATTCGAGACATTGAGTCCTAATAGTATATAGAAGGTAGACATGCCATGTGTGTTACATTGGGGCACTATCATGCATGATACATAAAGTACCAACCCGTAATTGAGTAACCCTGCTAGCCGTTTAAACAATAGCTAAACCGGATGTAGAATATAAAAAAAATTGCATAATCCGACACAATTAAATGTTTTCATTATCTACTTAATTGATAGCCTTCGTTGCCCTAACCTATAGATGGTTTGCACTCAATCCCCAGAGATTCAAATGACAAAGGACATGGTGGCCATGTTGGTGTACAGAACAAAAGAAGCTAACGAAGAATCTGTTGTTAACTGTACACCAACATGGCGGCTATGACGTCACGTGCAAAGGGTCCATTATATGACGTCGTAATGCGGCCATGAATGCAGGATGTTCAGTATTTTTGAATGCGTTTTGCAGTAATGTCTGAAATGTTACATAGATGATGTCATGAATATGAGTTATGTCGTCACCGTTCCGTTTTTTTTAGGTGCACGGTCTCATCTGGACATCACAAGACTGTGGAAATATTTGTAATGAACTTGATACCTGCATCTTTCTATCATTTTTGTCTGTGACTTATTTTAACGAGTAACCACTTGTTGTGACGTCATAGTGACGTCACAATTTGCTCGAATTGTCAAACTAATAGAACCATTGGAAAGAACAGCAGACGTTCATCAAAAAAGTCACGAGTAACCATAGGTTTTAACGAAAATCTCAAAAGTTACCACGATCGAGTAACCAACATGGTAGTTAATAGATTACTATAAGTTTCTTTTTATATGATGGTTACTCGTGGTAACTTTTTAGATTTTCGTGAAAACCGGTTACTCGTGACTTTTTGATGAAATTTGGCAGCTCTCTCCAATGGTGCTATTTGTTTGTCATTTTGAGCAATGTGTAACGTATGTTTAGCGTCATAACATGATGTCCTCTATGAGGTCGCTGAAATTCGGTATAAGACGAATGGGGCAACTTGGTGAATTATATTACTACCCTACATACTAAAACTCATGCTATTATATTGGAAATGTACGTATTACCATTTTCGTAAGGATAGTTCATAATGAATCATTAAAATCATGGAAACGGTTGGATTTATAGCAGTTATGAACTCTGAAACCCCTAAAGTATTTTATTGACCTGCGAACAGCATTTTAGTCATAATTTACAGTAATTCTGATCCAGCTGAAATAAAGACGTCAGCTATGACGTCATAAGCAAGAGCTATGATAACGTTTCCCAATTCTTAGAATAAAGCTTACTGATATCTTGAAATGTGATAGGTTAATTGCGCATTGGGTGTTAGCCTTTAATTGTAATCCAGTATTGTCAATACTTTCAATTCAGATAATCTTGGACAAAATTGTTGACACATTTTCCATTTTGGTCAATTTTTGACGATTTTCTACCCACCCCTCCCTTCCCCCTCCCGATTCATTGTTGAAAAAGCACAATTTTCGTTCGGTTTACTGTGCATAACAAAATCCATCAACATTGAGCCGGGGGAAGGGGGTATAGAGATTAAAAGGTGATTTTCTTCCGTTTCTAATCTCACTATTATATTATATAAGCTCTCCCGAAGACCAATTAATAAAACTATCAGAGGATTTTGATAGATCACAATCACTCCGCGAATATCTACTTCACTTCCAAAGGTAAATAGGTGAATATAGGTAATAAAATAGGTGTATAATAAATGGCTGGGATAATTAGGAGAAAGCCATGTTTCTTTCGGCAAGCCTCAAAGGAGAAGCAACGCTGACATATAACAACAAGACCATTAGTGCCAAGGCAGAATGTCAGGATGTGAGGTGAGTATCGTATAATCTGAATATTTTTTGTGTAATACTGAGATACATACGAGTAGTCATGCCATCTGAATACTTTTTATGTTTGATTACAGTTCATTTGGATTCCAGCTGAGTTCCTCAGTGCATGCTGTATAGAAACCTTTACAGGAAGTATGTTTACATGCATGCACACGTCATTATTACTAGGACTCTGTTACGTCATCTGTTACATTACTCATGAATATATCTCGAAACAGAAACATTGTGTTCAACAGCACTTATGCGGGATACCTATAAATGTGATTTTGAGCCAAGCTTCCCTCGAAGCGATCTAAATCGCTTTGTCTTATCAATGTAATTAAAAAGTGAGTGTACGTTGCTTTAATGTTGTGATTTTGCGGAAGAAAAGAACTTCATGCTCATCGTCCACATTTTGCAGGACATTTTATTTCGATTGCTCCACGAATTTCAGTAATGAAATCAGCCCAGTTAATAACGTTGCCCTCCCCCGACGGATACTCACTAGCAAGCTTTAAAATGTCCTCAGTAGGGAGGACTCGGTCCCAAATATTCACACTCGTCAGGTTTCCGTTAAAACTTCGATTTACATCGAACCCTGATCTTGACCAAGCACTACAACTCCTTGAGTGTAAAAGAACCCAGTACTGAATCCAGTTCCTTGATCTTCAATGATGCCGTCGATATAGATTTTCCAGTTTCCAGTGGTATTCACCCATGTCACGCAGATGTGGTGCCACTGTCCATCCACAACTAGTACAAAAAGTGTCCTAGTGAATGAAACAATGACAAAAATGCGTAAAACAACATTTTGGAAGTGGAAGTTTATTTGCTTCTGAAGCGAATGCATTTTATATTTTACAGTATACATGTACGTCAAAATATATAAAGTATTATAAAGATATAACGGTTCGGTAAATTTATAAATCATTTCTCATACAACTAGAGCTCAGGGCCCAGTTGTTCCATGCAAGGGTTAGCGCTACCATATTCGTCACCTGCCAGCCAATCACAAACGTTCTTTCTAGATTTATTTCACAAGTTGCAGTGCCAGTGGTAGTACGAGCAACAAAACCAAATTTATTGCAAAAAGTACTTTTACTATCTGCAATATGTTGCTGCAACTTGCAACATGGAAATTTGTTACGTGGCAAGTTGCTCTAGTGGGTGCAACATCGCGATTCACAAGAAATTGTTGCACGTATTAAGAGCGGCCGTCTGTAAATAACGCCTAAAGCGTTTAGGATGAGAAAAAATGAAATTACTCAAACTTTCTCAGAATAATGGCCTGGGTGAGTGATTCATATAAATATAACTTTTAGTTGAATCTGATTTTTATTTTAGCCAAACGGCGACAAAATCGGTTTTACGGCTCTCAGACCGGTTTTTAGGAGCTCGATACCACACATCGTTAATGGCTCCCCTAAAAATGACAATAGAAATTCATAGCAATACTGTGCAGCTAAGTACAAAGAAAAGATAATGATTTCTCTTTTCATGCGTTGTTTATTTAATTTGGTTACAAATTAAATATTTTAGCGATTTTTCATTATTTTGTTAATTTTAGAAATGTTTGGTACGCAAAATAATGACCAAATTGAGAAGCCAAAATCTCCAATTATACATGACCTGGCTATATTAGAGTATAACCTAGCGAAAGAGCAATGGTTCTTCTTCAAATACATGCAATAAAATTTTTGGGCAATTAAAACTACGAATTTTCAGGGCACCAAACGCAAGTGACACCGACGTAAGAATACTCTCTTTTCTCAAAGCGTTCGAATGCACAGAATCTGAGATGAACAGAGGAATAAAAAAAATATATCAACTTCTATCGGGTTAAATTTAATACTAAAGAAGCCTGGGTACTTTCAGATAGATTATATATCGGTTTCTACCAATTATGTAGAAAATCGGTGGCTTTTAGCGGTATTTTTGCGATGACATATTGTTGAATCTTTACTCATGCCGGAGCGCCGACAACTTTCAATTGATAGACCCGGGTGATAGACTACCTTTATGAGACTTCTAAGTCAATCCGAATGATCTACAGTTGAACTATTCACTGTTAGGAATGTTAAAAAGTAATTATAATGGCTTAATATGTACCTTTCATGTGGTTTCGTAGAGAATTGGTAGCTTTATAAACAGGTCTGCTGTAGTTCAACTGTCAACAGTTGAGATTGCGTTACACACAGGAAGCCCGCTTTTTCGGAACAAATGAACAACAGTGTTTACGCAGAACTCCATAACTGTGGATTTCTGATTTACATCAGTTCCGATCCGGGGAACTAGTTATATTCGATATAGGATCTCAGTGTAACTGGATTAGGCTTTTATTTTTGTCTTTGAGTTTCAAACTGTATATTGGACGGCAATCGACATGTTACCTTGAGCGGCGTCGGCCAGGTGTGCAGAAAATAGATATAAAACTGTCAGAACTATTTTACCAAAATGTCGAAGAAAAAGAGTGCCGGAAGTCACAAGTATCTACCTCTCATTATCTGAGTACGATTATGGAGAATGAAATGGAAAAGTCAAAAAATATATAACCCTACCCGGACAATAAGTATGAAATATTTTGCCCCTCCCTCTACAGCCAACCCTTTTTCAGTTGCCCATTGTTTACGACCCTCTATTTTGGGGGGTTTGAAAAAGTATGACACTCCCCATGCTAAATTATATCCCATATGCCCGTTTCTCCGATCGCAGCGACCGCTGAAAAAAGTACTTGTCAATCGTAGCGATTATATATTGCTATCAAATGGAACTGAACCGAGCTATCGGGTACAACAATAAATTATATCCTGGCGATCATAATCGCTAATACCGCTTGAGAGTAGATTCCATGTTACCACTACGATCGCTATAAAGGACCGGACATTATTTAGCGGTGGGGGAGGGGGACTACTAGATTTGTAGGGGGGAGGGGGTCACGATTTTTTATGCTCCCATTTAAGGGGGGGTCAAATTGTTATATGCTTCTCTTTTATAGGTTAAATATATTTATAGGCTTATCTAAGAGGAGGGTCATTATTTTGTGAGACCAGAGAACTACCGCTAAATAATGTCCGGTCCCTAAAGCGGACTCACTTTTACAAAATACAGTGATCGCAGCGAACAACCAAATGAAAACCAGCCTACATTCGCGATGAAAGCAAACAATACGTGCAAATTAATAGTGTCATACTAGAGAACTATACTTACAATATGTAACCGGTTTCATATGGTATTTCTATGATAATTTTTCTTGTCTGAGTAGCATACATTGAAATATGTATTTAGCTATTCGTTTCTGAGTGATATCCAGTAGTAAGGGGGAACCCACTCCCTGGATCCGCCACTGTATGTCATCTCTCATTTACCAATCATAAATGCGACATCTGTTTAAGTGTAGTTCTTTGGTATCTTACCTACAATGTAAGTCAATATTCTTGAAAGTTTCCATCAATATTGAGTATTTTGGGTTCGCGAGAGATTATCAAATACAGCAAGTTTATTATCAATCAGCTGTTTTAATACCAGGCATGGAAATATCCCGGATGGGGGAAGGGTAGCACTTGCAAAATTAATTAAATGGTAGAGGTGTGTGAAAAACGTAGCTATGTTGGCTAGAAATAACTGACACCATAACTGTACGGTATACGCGTTGGTATAGAGCATGGGAGTCCGTTATGTGGCCATGGCTGACCATTTTTATTGAATTATAATTAAAATAATTTAAGGGGACAACATAAGAATGAAGTTGACCACAATAGTAATTCGTGTAAGGCTCAGAAGACTGAGAATAATAGGCTCAGAAGAATGTCTGTAGACATCGGACGATTTAGCCTTTGCTGCTATCTATACCATTTTGGCAGAGTCTAAACATAAATAAGCGTCCCTTTTTAAAATAGCAAAGTAATGTATCTACTATTTATGAAGAATAACTAGTCGGGTACGAACTCAGGGGTTGTCACAACTTGATTCATTCAGTATGTTTTATGCTCAGTTTAGTGCTCTCGAATCAGATGTGTTTAATTTTAGAGACATTTTGTATGATGGCATCGACAACGACTAGACCTTCGATCTTCATGCATGCAATATGGTGGCTCAACTGGCCATGGTATAAAATTCGAAATCCGGTCACTATGCTAAACTGATAAATCAGTGATATGTGAACAAGATATTCGTCGCAATATGGGTACGTACGTATGTGCCGCCATGGGATCCAGACCCGGTTTTCAGAGAAAGTATAGTTCCAAAACCCGATTTTCCAAGTTATTGTGAAAACGAACCCGGATTTGTTTTATTATTCCGAGTCGTCCATAACCTGTCTTTTTGTGAAAAACTCGTACCCGGAAATCATAACCGCCACACAGTCCTCCTCCCACGGGCTTCATGGATTGTACAATCAGCAGGATAGAACTATAGATCGGTTTCCATATGTAGATCGTTACGATCGCTATCTATGATCGCTGCGGTCACTGCGATCGTAACGAGCCTATGGTAAACCGGGCTTTATAAAGTATGACTCGTTATGTCTCTAGCAATTCCAAACCTGCCTACTCCCCCCCCCCCCTCCATTTGTGGAGCATTTGACTTTTTGGAATCAGAGCGTTGCAAATACCTAACCGTGGGGCTTAAGGAACGAGTGCAAATCTCTAATAAATACGCAACCTTGACTCTCTTTCACCAATACACCACTTTCAATATATGCTCCACTCGTCACACACAAAGGTTTCAGCATGATGATGCTCCAGGGTAATTAAATTAATTTTATTCTTTGTTCAAATAATATAATATATTTAATTTACCCCGGAGACACATGTGGAAACCTTTGTGCGTGACTATTCACCACCCCAACTATTATTTGCTGGTAAAATGCCCCACCCTGGGACAGACTGCGCGGCCAAATGCTACACGTATGCTGGGGGGCAGATTTGGAATTGATAGATACATTAACTTCTCTTGTTTGGTCAACCTACATGGCCATGGCTGCAACACCATCTAATCATAAAATTATGCTTGTGATAGGCAAGCGAAAACTAAACTCACGGAAACCGCACCATATAAGCGGTCATATTGGATCCAATGCGAGGTTTTGCTTGGCTAAACTCGTTCTAATATCCCTCAGTGAGAGGTTATAGCGTTCCTAAAAACAAAACAAAACTTTGAATCCAAGATGGCCACTGGGTGAAAAGATTGAATATACGTAATTGCCGTTTTAGAACTCCCGAGAGATTATTATGCGGCCGGCGTCAGCTCCAGAACCTGACCACGTGTGCGGAAAGTAGCTATAAAACACTTTTTTTCGGAACCGTACTTGGGTTGTGAATTATAATAATAGGTCGGGCTCGCCAACTGGTCATACCTAAAGAGAATAACATAAGTACCCCCGTTTCCCCCTGAGGGTGATAAGGTTACGTGTAGCTTTGATTTCAATTGGTGACCAAACTCAAAGACAAAAATTAAAAACAAATCCAGTGATACTGAGATCCTATATAAAATATAACTAGTTCCCCGGATCGGAACGTTAACCAGAAGTCCATATATAGTTATATTACGCGTTCATATTTCCTGATAAAGCGGGCTTCCTGTGTGTAACGCAATCTCAGCTGAACTCTGTTGAACTACGGCAGTCCTGTTTATACTACCGATTCTCTACTAAACCACATGAAAGGTACATATTAATCCATTACAATTACTTTTTAACATTCCTATCAGTGAATAGTTCAACTGTAGATCATTCGGATTGACTTAGAAGTCTCATAAAGGTAGTCTATCAATTGAAAGTTGTCGGCGCTCCGGCATGAGTAAAGATTCAACAATATGTCATCGCAAAAATACCGCTAAAAGCCACTGATTTTCTACATAATTGGTAGAAACCGATATATAATCTATCTGAAAGTACTCAGGCTTCTTTAGTATTAAATTTAACCTGATAGAAGTTGATATAATACTTTTTTAATATGTTCATCTTAGATTCTGTGCATTCGAACGCTGTGAGAAAAGAGAGTATTCTTACGTCGGTGTCACTTGCGTTTGGTGCCCTGAAAATTCGTAGTTTTAATTGCCCAAAAAAATTATTGTATATATGTGAAGAAGAAACATTGCTCTTTCGCTAGGTTATACTCTAATATAGCCATGTCATGTATCATTGGAGATTTTGGCTTGTGAATTTGGTCATTATTTTGCGTACCAAAAATGTCTAAAATTAACAAAATAATGAAATTGCTAAAATATTTAAAGTGCCACTACGACGAAATTTGACCATTTCTTTTGCCACTTTTTTGTATTCCATAAGAACAAACAGTGGCAGAAATATCCAAATCAGTGAAAAAAGTTTGCAAAGGGGCCAATTAGACCACACATTTTAGAGAGAGTTTACCGTCAAAATCACGTCCGCCATTACGCGAATCCGTTCCCGTGGGCGAGGAATGCCTAGTCATTTTTGTGCGTATGTGACGTCATACACTTAACGCATCGTTCTCAAGTTGCTTGGAACCCATACATTTCTTCTTATATTGGCTACAAACTCACACTGCGAATTTTGCTGTGGTTTAGTAAATAACGACCTAAAATCTGCATCAGATTCTTCAGAACATAGTAATGTGTCTTTCTGTTTAAATTTATTGCCGGATGTAGATGATTTAGGGGGAAATAGAGCCGCTGGCGACCGAGTTGAAAGCTGGACGAATGAATAGTCGCTAAAATCGCAGGGTATTTTCCCTGATTCGGCTTTCAGGTTTGTGCTGTTACTGGATCCGGGCTACAGGGAGAATTCAGCGGAGAAATCACTAAGGTAATGATCAGTTTATAAGTCATCAGTTTATAAGTCCTAAGTTTGTTCATTGTTTATAGTGAAACCCGGATTGCTAGTTCGTAAATGAGAGATGGAGAATTATCTGTGTCCCGGCAATAGATTTTCCGGCGAATTACAATGTAATTGCTATAAAATTAAATCGCTCTCTTGTCTAACATGAAATCGTGAATGATAAGAATTTACTAGAGACTAAAAAAAAATATTGAAACTGACTGATCGTGGCTATCACAGAACCAAACTTCGCATGCGCCCGTTTCTATTTGACACACAAACAACAGAAACAAGGTACTTCGTGAAATATTATTGGTGGTTTCTTCTGTGGTTTATTGTCTTGAAAATAAAATTAGCAGTAAATTAAAAGGCATACTACATCGATAGGTTTATCTGTTTATAGGAAACAGCAATATGAGTTATTTATGACAAGCTATGTTCTCAGCAAACGTAGCCGCTTATTTTTCCGTCAATCTATACTAGTACTACCCTGGATACCAGAGGCTCGAATCCTCAACGGTCGTCACGCAAAACAAAACTCCTTCGGGGAATCAAAACTCTTTCGATCGCGGCACATTACAGTATATTCGTACCTGAGCCCCGCTGGAACCAGGGTATACTAGTAGTAGTCTGAGTAGTACATTCTGTCAGTTGGTTCGGCTGTTTTGGCCTTCTTCTGAACTGTTATACTGGACTCTGATACGATCTTACCGGCTATTCCATGTGATACAAACTATTATGGAGAAGCTTCTGTCCTCAAAACGTACACAAACCATCCTTGCATGAGGCTTGAAGATAATTACAAACCGTATTCTTGGTACTCAACTAGAAGGCTTGAATGTAGCGAAATGCCAGCTTTGTGGTTCGCTAAATTGCTACAGTCTTGTACAATGCACAAACTTGAAGGATTATTTCTATTCAAAACGTTTTGTTTGCTTTTCAAAGCGAGAAAATGGTACACTTTCTTGCTATATATGTTAGTTCGCGTGAAGGTTTGTATGGGAAAAGTAGCCACACGTGTTGTTGTGGGAAGATTTCCCAGTCACTGGTGTTTGATTGCTGTGAAAGAGGCGGGCGCCAGAACGTCTAAAACTTTTCAGAGCGTTTTCTTGACTTTCTATTTTCGTTCTAAACATAGTTTGAAAAAAGCTCCAACTCGACGGGAATTTGTGCGAATTACTTCAAATTTTCACAGATTGTTCGCAATTATATCAGCTAAAAAATGTGTTGGCGATTTTTTTAATTTTTAAAAGAGAGGCGCTGAGAGCGATTCCCGCATCTATACTTGGATTGCGCGTTAGCAGTTTCACGAAGACCGAAATATCTTCATAACGGCTTCGAATTTCCACAATCGCCGTCACAGTTTCGTAAACAAGGTCTGTGGGAGTCCAGAAAAGCAAACAGATCTTAAATTCATTAAATTGCCGTGGAGTTCGAGCTCTTGGAAACCAACTCGCTTGTTCGGAAAAGAGGTTTATTTAAAATCGCACTTTTATCAAAATTACAAACCTTAGGTATATTGTTGTAGCCAATTTTATAAGCTTTAAAATGAGGTATAATTTATCTAAATACGACAAATATTCGAGACGCTACTTAATTTTATCCGGAACAGTACCCTGAAGGTATACGATAACCTTAAGTGTATGACGTCACGTACGCTAAAAAAGTGACCAGGCGTTCCTCGCCCACAGGCACGGGTTCGCGTAATGGCGGACGTAAAATTCAAGATTCGGAGTCCAAAAAATAAGAATTCCCGTCGTCGTATCGAAAAACGGTTTGAACTGGTAATAATATAGCCACTATACTTTACGAATATGAGAAAAAATTGATATGTCAAAATTTGATCGTAGGGGCACTTTAATTTGTAATCAAATTAAATAAACAACCCATGAAAAGAGAAATAATTATTTTTTCTTTGTATTTAGCTGCACAGTATTGCTATAAATTTCTATTCTTGGGTTGCAACCAATCCCCAGAGATTCAAATGACAAAGCCGTGGCGGCCATGTTGGTGGAACTAACAAGAGAAGCTAATGAGGAATCTTTTGTTAACGTCCACCAACATGGCCGCCATGACGTCACGTGCAACCCAGCATTTTTCATTTTTAGGCGAGCCGTTAACGATGTGTGGTATCGATCTCCTAAAAACCGGTCTGAGAGCCGTAAAACCGATTTTGTCGCCGTTTGGCTAAAATAAAAATCAGATTCAACTAAAAGTTATATTTATATGCCTCACTCACCCAGGCCATTATTCTGAGAAAGTTTGAGGAATTTAATTTTTTCTCATCCTAAACGCTTTAGGCGATATTTACAGACGGCCGCTCTTAATTCACCTTTGATATTTACAATTTTAAGTTATTACATTAACTGTTTGGCTGCGATACCTGTAGTTAACGCCAACCCACAGACTGATTCGAGATTCTTTAACCCGTACGGCTAGAGCGCTGGTGCTCATTGGCGTTGTGATACTGAAGGGGGACTGGTATTTTGATCCCGTAATGAACTCTCAAATGTTGACGGGAAATACACAGAATTGCGCACTAGTAATGACGTATACAGTCTTACGAACAATTTTGGATCTCGTTAAATCTCCTGCACTCTCGTCAACATGAATCGATGAGAGTTTCCCTTGTTCAGTGACAGAGAGAGCGTGAGTTCTTCCGTGATTTTCATTAACTCTCATGCTAGTTAGATCGAGCAATGATTGCGTTTGAAGAGAGTTGAAGTCAAAACTCTCATGCCTCAACTTTTATCGACTTTTATCGGTGTGCATGAGCAGAACCTTATTCTGTGAAGCGGGCCGCTTCTCGACTAAGGTTAATGATTTTGTAGGTCGTCTCTTCATGGAATCCTGTTCATACACAAACGGAAAAGTTTAATAAAACATTCAAGTCATGAAAATGTGAAACCAGCAGAACATTTTGCCGTAAAGCAGGTGAAGCGGGCCGAGTCTCGACTATGTTTATTTTCAGTAGTTCGTCTGTTCATATAATCCGGTTCACACACAAACGGAAGAGTTTATTTGTTTTTGAAGCATAAATTAATTTTATTTAACGACTTATTTTGTTGGCAAATTGTTTATATGGATTCAGCATCAGGGGAGTGGGGGGCAATAAATAGTAATGAAAACATTAAGGGTGCGCGTTTACCAATTGTTTTGGGCCGTTGCTAAGTAGAATTTAAAACGCCATAAAACTCCAACAATCTGAGTAAAATAATTAATAAATCACCCAGGAACTCCTGGGAGACGAACTTTTATATTTTGATGACGTCATCAGATGATGTCATTATGACGTCATCTAGGCAGAAAAATTCAATCATTTCATGATTTATTTGGGATAGTGCTTTCATATTTGCATATATCATTGGTCTGAGTTAGACACAAAAGGTGAAGCACCGTTACGTTTTACGATATACCGAAAATTGATAGTTTATTTCCCCCCATGAATTTTAACAGTTAGATGGTCATAACTTCAGTGTTTTTTTCGCTAAACCCATGCTTAGCTCTGTGCAAAGCGACTTCATAGACAACAAAATTGCCACGTTAATGGTAAGTTCTCTAGTACCAAAGCCGTAACATGTGGCGTCCCCCAGAGTTCTATCTTGGGACCACTATTGTTTTTAATTTATATTAACGATTTGCCTAAATGCTTACCCAATGCAACTACTCGAATGTACGCTGACGACACGATCCTCACCACCACCGGAACCGAACATGACCAGATCCAACACTCAGTTATTGAAAATCTTGAAGAGGTGAGCAAATGGCTTGGTGCCAATAAGCTTACACTGAACACATCTAAGACAGAGATCATGCTTATAGGCTCCAAGCAAAAGCTACAAGGTCTTCCTTCGGATATGGTGTTTTCTGTTGGGGATGGGGATATCAAAAGGGTGTCGTCGGTCAAGTATCTCGGAATACACCTTGACGATTCGCTGTCTTGGAACACTCATATAGAAAAGCTTACAAAAAAAATATCGTCTGGCCTTGGTGCCCTTAAACGCCTAAGACCGTTCATTCCATACTCGGCACTGATGAGTGTATACAAATCCCTAGTTCAATCTCATTTTGACTACTGTAGTTGCGTCTGGGGTAACTTAAACAAAAGGTTGGCAGACAAACTTCAGAAACTACAAAATCGTGCAGCCCGCATACTGACAAATCTCCCATTCCAAACTCATATCGATGATCTCTTGGAAACCCTCAGTTGGAAAAGGCTCGACAGTCAGAGAGCCACCCAAAAGGCTATCCTAATGTACAAAGCCCTGCACGGTCTGGCTCCCACATATCTAACTAAAAAGTTTGAAAGACGAAACTCGGCCCTAAAATATGATCTGAGAGGTGCGAGTTCCAAAATATCTATGCCACAACCCCGGACTAACTTTGGCAAAAAACGAATTTGCTACAACGGGGCTGAACTTTGGAATTCATTGCCTGAGGATATCAGATTATCTGATACAATTAATATTTTTAGAACTAAACTACGTAAACATACACTATTGTAATTACAATCTTATAAGACACGTCAAACATGTAAAGCAGTAGGCATTCTTTTTACGATTTTAAAATTTTACTTTTAATGTTATGCTATTACTGATGGTTTCTTACGTGTATAAATAAAGTATGTATGTATAGGACAATTTGTATGTGAAAAAAGATTGACTTTTCTTTGTTTCACAAACTCAGTTTCTTTTTTTGTGAAACCCGAGGTGTAATATTGTTACCAGGTCCCGCGCGGAAATTACAAAGAATTCTCGTGTATCGATGGAATTTGCGAGGGCAAAGCTAAATCTTTGCATAGGTCAAGAAAATGAAATCAGTGAAATTGAAACAAAGCTGCATTATCAGACATCTAATTCCAGTGGTTTATTCACGCAAAAAAGCCACACGTATAACCGCCTCCCGGTTGTAATAAGCGCCAGTCTGTCGATCGGGAGGTCGCAGGTTAAAACTCCGGCCGGACCAACACTCAGAGTCTTAAAATAACTGAGTAGAAAGTACTGCCTTTACATAATACAGTAAATGGTTAGACCTTCACGTATTCTCGGATAAGGACGTATATAAATCGCAGGACTAGTGTCTCCAATTAGCTGCAAAGCTAAATACATTGACACTTTAATAAAGTCACTTACTTTACTTACTTTAATACTTTACGTCGCGTCGAGGACAAACAACCCGATTCAACTTACGGTAAGCTTACATCAAAATCTGATTCAGTTTTCTATCCTATAGCAATCAAAACCACTGCTAAATATGTCAATTCCAGAGGAATATCTTGCTATAATGTGTAATATCATTCGCACATGTTCGTATAAATCCTTATAATATTCTCCATTGATCAAAAAATAAATAATTTTTAAAATCGGCAAGTAGGCCTTGGGCTTTGTTCGCCCTGAAAGAATTGCAATCATCGCAAGTTATTAGTTATTCGTTTCCGTATTTACGTTTGACTTCCGCATTTTCCACAGACATTTCCAGCCTTAGAAATAGTTGACGAATTGTTCAAGCAAGCAACCGTGAATGACAATCTACGTTCTACGTTGTATCGGTCTTTGCTTCTTAATCTAAATTTGCAGGCCGTTGTTATGTGCAGCAAAATTTCTGCGTATGCGTTAAATTTCAAGTTCACCACCAATCAGATTGCACTGTGCTGGTCACGTAACAATCGCCAGGTTAATTTATTTACATAATTTAATACAGTAAAATCAAGATGGTGGGCCCGTGAGGAAATTTCTCTCAAATTTGGAGTCCCATCTCTCAAATGTAAGCAGTTTAAAGGGATACCCGAGTGAAAAACACATTTGGGCTCAAAAGCATCTTTCAGTTGTACTTTGTTCAGAAAATGTATTAAAATTTGATAAAACTTTTTCAGAGCTGAGAACGAGCCCCTCAAAGTTGGCCCCGCGAAGACCTGGGCGCCGCCATTTTGTTCACGTTAATTCCTGTGACGTTTTTTACGTCACTTCGTCCCACCGGAGTCTTGCGACTAACTTGTAGCGACTTGTTTTCTTTGCAGAATTTTCACACGCTTGGAATTAGAGTAGATTTTCATCAATATGGCAGAGTAATTTCGTACTAGAACAAAAATATGATGAAGGCGATATTGTGAGGGAAGTTCAGAAGACTGGGAAGACGAGGAAAAGCATGTGGAAGGCGAGAATATCAGAAGAACAACAAAAGGCGACTACCGAGCTAGTGCAAAACTGGTGTTGTGCTATGATGTAAAGATTCGCTGTGTTTTTGTATGGAACTTGTCAGCCTTAAACGCAAGACTAAGGTAGATTATGACAATATTGATATTGGCATTGCTTTCGAAACTTATGCATTATTGGAGCTATATAATTTCCGAGTTATCCGGTTCGATCTGTACTGACTGCATGGCTTTGTGGAACTGAAACGAAACACCTGAAAAGTTAAAACTTCCCTGTAAAAACCGATCATAACTAGCACAACATAGCAGAATATATGCAATGACACAAGAACGAGACACTCGGAGCAATTTTATTGCAAAAATAATTCCATTCCCTTATTAAATTGTGTGAAATCATTGGCGCGATCAAGCCCGGCATGTTTGTTCAATTGTGGTGGAACTTGGCGCCCGCCCGCTGTTTCACAACACATCACTAGCTCGGTAGTCGCCTTTTGTTGTTCGTTGATATTCTCGCCTTCCACATGCTTTTCTTCGTCCTCCCAGTCTTCTGAACTTCTCTCACAATATCGTCTTCATCATATTTTTGTTCTAGTACGAAATTACTCTGCCATATCGATGAAAATCTACTCTAATTCCGAGCGTGTGAAAATTCTGCAAAGAATACAAGTCGCTACAAGTTAGCGGCAAGACTCCGGTGGGACGAAGTGACGTAAAAAACGTCACAGGAATTAATGTGAACAAAATGGCGGCGCCCAGGTCTTCGTGGGGCCAACTTTGAGGGGCTCGTTCTCAACTCTGAAAAAGTTTTATCAAATTTTAATACATTTTCTGAACAAAGTACATCTGAAAGATGCTTTTGAGCCCAAATGTGTTTTTCACTCGGGTACCCTTTAATGTTTTATTTAACTTCACTCGTGCGAAAGCCTTCCAACAGGCTAGGATATTTCAACTGCCGCTCTTGTTTAGAGTTAGAAATAGTGTCTATGGTATCAGAACACTCTGGTATCAGAATATGTGAATTGGTTTGGTCATTTTTCACCGATTACTTCCAGTCAAGTCCCTAGTATCGTGACGAGCCGTCGTAAAAATGGAGTTGATTTCTCTTTCGTACGCACTGCATTTTTCTTCGCTACTCAGCTTCTTCTTAAAGTGGCTCAAAACCAAAATCTTCGAAGACTCCTCTCACCTCTAGCTGCTCACTTGTAAGTACATTCTGGCTCCCCTCGTTATCAACAAGCTCCTTGGTTCCACTCGGCCATAACACATTGGAAAATATGATGAACAATATGTGCATCAAAGCCGGAATCAAGCCTCCATTTACAAACCACTGCGTCAGAGCGACGACTGTGAATGTTCTTTCTGCTATGAACATGAAAAACCGTCATATCAGGGCAGTCATTGGACATATAAGCGACACAGTCAAGTCTTGAGTCTTACAATAGTCGGTCAACCTTGAAAGTTCGAGCAATTCAGAGACATGAGTTCAGCCCTAACTGAATTCGTAAATCCGAGCGCCATGTAGCACTCCGATCAGTGGAAAATCTGCCACTCCAAGAAAATGTTCAGTCTAATTCAAGAGCCATATCTTCTTTTGAAGCTGCCCAAGGAACTTCTTCAACCGTTTCCATTCATGAAAACTCCACTGCAACTAGCATTTCCAATGCACATGGTCTAATCTCTGGCGGATCATTTGCCAACTGCACATTCAACTTCAACTTTAAATGAACTTTGCTCGCTCTTTTTTTCTTGATGTAATTCCCATATTTGTCAGTTGATCAATGATTTTGAAGGACATAAAAACTTTGTTGAATACAGATTTTATGTTCTAAACGAGCGATCATCGATGAAACTGAATGTTTTAAGTAAGCTCCAGTGATTTTGGCCTGGGTCGAGTTTTATGTAAATTATTCTATGACGCACGCGTTACATTTGTCACACCTTCTATTTAAGAAATAAAACTGAAAAACACTATAATTCTCATTTTGTGTTGAGGTTCCCGTGTTGTATATACTGAGGCGAATAATTGTTAAATATTCGCAAGATACTTAACGCGCTCTTCTTGGAAGTCAAATAGTTGACGATTAGACCCTTCTAACTGTGATGGCTGAAGTGGAGAAAATTCTGAATGACCGGCCACTCACACAGGTCAGTGATGACCCGAACGACTTAAAGCCGTTGACGCCGAGTTAGCTCTTGCTAGTCCGCCATAACTCGTGTGTGGCTCCATGGGATTTCCCGAAATCAGCAGCAGATAACTACACCAGACGCTGGAGGCAAGCGCAATACCTAAGCAGCATATTCTGGAGAAGATGGGTCAAAGAGTACTTGCAGATACTCCAATAACGTCAGAAGTGATGCTCCGTGCCGCAATATCACCATCGGAGACATGGTACTGATTATGGATGAGCACATTCCCCTCGGAATGTGACCGATAAGTATTGTCAATGAAACCGTTACCGACCACTATGGAGCTGTCCGTCAAGCGAGCGACCATTAAGACAGGAAACTCGCTCTTATGTCGAGACATAAGAAAGATTTGTCTACTGGAGGCTATGACTGCCAAGCAATAAGAGGGCTCGAAAGAGACGTGAAGACGTAGAGATATAGACGTCTATGTGACGTAAAGAAAGAGGACAGACTATATGTACTTTATTGGGTGTTCCTAATATAATCATTAACATAATCATTTCGCTTAGCTCCCAGGAAAGGCCGGGCTTCCGTATTCGTTTGCCTTTCGAGGCCGGCATGTAGGCGCGAAACTTAGATGTTGTTTTATGTTTATTTGCATTGTTTGCTTTATTTCATGTTAGTTTGCATTGTTCGTTGCGTCCCAGTGTTTGCGTGCCAGTTCTTTTGTTTTGCACCTTTGCGCGTCTATTTTTGTGTCGGGTAAGACTTCATGTTATGGCACACCACGATTCCCATAGTTAAACTAGGCCACTTTAAAAGTACAAAATCTTCATTATAGTTCAGGTGTATTTAGAGTCGTTCTAAAACGATTTGAGATCGAAAATGGTAAGGTTTTTTTTTATTTGGGGGTTAGGTTTGCAATGAATCGTGGTGTAGACATAACATGAAGTCTCTGCCTTTTTGTGCATAGCCCTGGCTCTTACTGTTTAGGATTCTTTTGTGTCATTAAGTTGACATCGGCCGGTATGTACACTGTTACGTAATTTTCTCAAGTTAGTGTATATATTTCTATGGTTGTAAACTGTTCGGAATTTGCATTTATCAAGAACAAGAACAAGAAGTTTATTTTACTCTAGATGATGGAATGTTACATGTTATCACATAGTTTACATAATTATTTACGTAAAAAGGATAGAAAAGAAATATGTAATAGAGTAGGAGTCATTGGAGTCAGTCAACGCGTTATGTTCTTATGGTCGAAGGTTCACCGTTAAAGTAAAATATATATTTCTGTTTGTTTTGTGTCTAGTTTGGATATGTATTAACGTAGTTTTACCTTCTTTTAGAATCGTAGGTTAAAGACCCTGTGTCCGAGCCCATGGTGCTTTGTGCGCGCAAATTATTTTCGTAGGCTACGAAAGTCAGAAAGATCAGTGTTGTTATTATGTGACTCTAAAATCTTTCGAAAACCATCCCTAGTTTGGGCCATCATGTAATTATTCATAGGTATATATGCTTAACTGACTTTCTTTTATCTTAACTTTTGTATATATACCTTTTAAAATGAAACTTTAGTCGAATATTTCTTCGAATCCCGGTCTAGAGTGGCGAGTAGAGGAATGTCGAAGAAAGGACAGACAGCGAGGCGAAGCGACTCGACAAATAATCCTTCAGCAGTCCACATTTTACTTTCTCTAGGTCTACAATAGAACACTTGTGGTTCAAAAGGACTACTACGTCAGTTTCCCGGGGATTTGCTGCACTAAGGGACCGGCGGGCTTCGTTGGAAATACAAAGCACAAAGCAACCACTTCTGGCATCAAGATCATTCGTAATTATAATTTCGCACGGCTAAGCTCCACTGAGGTGTTACGACTTAACTGTATTTGTATATGTTTTGCATCTTTATTAGAAGAGAAAGCAATGTCCTTAACCTTTTTTTTCATCCTACAGTACGTCCAGAAAGTCTTGCTACCAAACCTACGACCGCGGGCCAAACTCCAATCTGCCGAGTGCATGGTTGTGGTATAAACTGACTATGGCCTACGCGTGTCTTACGGATACATTCATGTTTTCTGTACATGTGGATAAACTATTGAAACGGTAATACACAGTTATGAATAAGGTCTTTACTAATTTGACAATATCACTAACGTCGACATGCACTGTCACATGATAACGATAATGTTTTCTCTAGTTTCAAGTTTGGAGTTTCATTTTATTATACACTGATTCAAGAATACAGGGATAAGAGACAATATAAGACCAGTTATAGGAGATAGATAGGTATATTAAGTAACAAAAGAAAAAAGTGATTAGTGCGCAGTGACCAAAGTAGCCGTAAAGCTTTCGAGTTGGTCAGTGCTTGCAATGTGAATAAAATATTGGAACAGAAATATGCACATATGAATAAAGTCTATGGAATGCTACTTTTTACTTCATTGATGTTACTGGGTTACCTGTGTTACAGAAGACACAGCGATAGCCATGAACGTCACCATAACCTGATTGACAGGTCATGTTAGAGGCTGGACACTGGACCCCAATGCAGTTATCCTATTTAACATATTGGTATTAAAGTGTTAGACGTTTAATATGACACATTTACATCATACAAAATGCGTCTTACCTTCATTGCACGATAAACACATCGCTGACAATCCACCAAAGCACTCGGATGTACTTCATCGTTTGAAGAACTCAATTCGCATTTCAGTGAATCACGTTTGAAGTTGCATGACGTACATTCAGGTTCTAGGAAACAATGCACCTCACACGCGCCTGCGTTGTTAACGGTGACGGTCTTGATTACGTGACCAGTGAAAATCTTATTTTGAACTGGAGTCTTCCATTCCACTGAACGACATGCGTCTTAAAAACAATGAAATGATCTTAATTGATTAGTTGATGCGAAAAATCAGCACGCTCTGCATAAGAAGTGTGTTTTAACTCTTAAAAGAGTCACTCAGTACAACAGTCCTTCGTTAAATTGCCCCTAGCCATAAATTCGTTGATGTGGATGCATTAAAGTGTTTTAAATCTTCTTTAATAATTTCTGGCCAATTTCTGCCCCCCCCCCCCGGACTAAGTGGGAATATGTGGGACATTTGATGGTAATTGGCCAGAATTTTGTGGCTCTAGGACGTCGGGGATTTTACACGATTTGCTTAACGTACATGGTACTTTCAGTGTTCGTGGGTCGTGGGAGGGGGGGGGGGATTTGACTGGAGCTCAATTCATCTCTTCTTCATTCCATGTGGCCATGTGGTGGAGGTGGTGATCAGGTCAGATAAGATTTTAGCCATTGTTTTTTTTCCGTTTTTAACAAAAGTCACATACCCATTATGAATATAGTCTAAATTGAAAATTTGTTGATAAAAAATGGAAAATATATTTTAGTGATGAAAAACCTGGATACCGATATGAACCATTTATGCCGCTTTGGATTTCGCAGGCGCCGCCATCTTGAATTTTAAGACTGTTCACTGCTGCCCCCAGACTCGTACCCAGTCTCTACTAAGTTAGTAGCGACTGGGTTAGTATGAACTGGGAACGAGTCTTTGCTGCCCCTATTATTGCTACACGATGGCAGACGTTAATATAATTTTTCATATGTCGGTCATTTTATTTTCCAATCCGACCTTTAAATCAATGATAATACTGACTGGGACTTAATATGTAAACTTTAAATCAAGGCAAAGCCGGGTTCCGATATGTTTATCGTTTCTCTGGAAATACGATCCAGGTTCTAGTCTGCTTACTCACTGTCAGAGTTGGGGTGTTATTCATAGACTGATCTTAGTTTTGACGGTGCATGCTTTATTTTCCTTTTTACTAGCATGATTAGCCCCTATTTTTAAAACAAAACTAGTAGAGCAAATTTGTTTGGTTTTCTTTTTCTTTTCATATTATTTTGGCCCCGTTAATTAAAAGCGATATAATAAAAAAACACCAAGGGGAACATTGCCAAAGAAGTGAATGAAGTGTTATGATTAAATCGCAAAACAAAACCGTAATTTAAGGCTCCATGACTGGACTTTAACCGAATTATTTAGAAGGTTGTTTTCGTGCGAGTTGACTTTGCTGTCTTTGATTAACTTTTCTTAACACAATAGCACACCAGACTGAGGAAATAAAAGGTAAACATAAAATGTCATCTTGTTCAGCTGTCTTCTGCCTATTCAATAACTACTGCTGACTATTCAATAATTTAAGGCCATTAGTTTCTTTACTGTTGTATTTATAAGCGTTCAAATCTTAGTACTGCTTCAATCTTGACCAGTCGGTCAGTGTTGATACAGGCCAGAAAATTCTCATTGAACATAAGCCACTGATTTTACAGACGTTTGTATGGAAATTTTGATTGAGGGGCAAGTTTATGCCCCGGCCCCAATGAAAATGTCCATACAAACGTCTGTAAAATTTCCGAAATTTTCCGAGTTTGCGGTCCTATACCTTTGCTCCTATTCAAGATATAACTCTCAAATTTGGGATTTTGACTGACTTCGAGGTGCTCTTTTCAGCAATATCGACGGTTTTGCTGTTATACATATATATCAAAAGTTGAAAGAAACCGTGGAAGGGTCTATTAAGTGCAGCTAAGAAAATGCATTCCTATGCGGTCTATCAATATCGAATCCAGTGCCGACGCACTTTTATTTAAGAAAGTAGACTAAAAAAGAAGCAGTGTGGTCTTTGTGAGAACCATTGCCGAGTAATCAACGATAGATAGTTTCAACTAAAATGTAAGAAGTAACGTAAGTTACAAAATCAGTGAGACATACACATACGATGCTCGTTCTCAGTGGGACAGACGTTTCTTCCCAGTCTGTAAGTCTTTGCAAATCTACTTACACCTACATAATTTGGAAGAAATACAAAGAAGCTCAAATATCTGCGGAGGGAAGATATATTTGATTTTGTTTTCAAAGGTTTCTTCGTGAGACACAGGTTTTTCACCTATCTGCAGGGTTGGCAATACTAAAATATCCAGTTATCAATAATTGTACCTCCTGGTCCTAGTATTTTCTTACTCCGGACAGACACCAGTGATTTGGCAAAGACGCCAAATCCTTAAATTAATGTTCCTAATGAAATGTTTTGTAGGTACAAAGTTAGGGGACATAACAATTATGAGCACTTTAGCTGAGAATCAGTGAAGCGCGCGTTTTTGCTAAATTATTTGACGACCAGTCTGCAACTAAATCGAACATCAAGTTTGATTTAACAAGGTTTATATATTATTAAGAAGAATTTTCACCTGCACCAATATAAGAGACTTATATGCATATAGTGCGGTGTATCCTGTTTCTTGTATCAACGTGTTTTTATTTGTAAACTCTTTCAAAGTACGAATTCAAAGCGACGCAAACACTTCGTGTGGAGTGATCTCGCCTCCTGTTTTTGAGACAAACAATATTTTCATAAAAGCGCAAAGCAAGGTTACAAAAACTGTGATGATGTGAAAAGTAAGACAAAATGCTTTCAAGAGTGACTATTATATAAGTGTGACATTAAAGAGAAATTCAAATCATGAGCGTGCATACTTTTTTGCTGGCCACGTACCATTCGAACTCAGCTCGACGAGAATTTGGGAAGCTGCAAAAGTTGTAAAAGTAACAGAATCTCGACACTGAGACTAATTTCAAATAGAAAAACTAGACCCAAATTTGTTGTTCTTGATGCCTTTCGACTTTGATCGATATGTTAGATTTCAAAACTTTTCGGATCATGATATTATCGATGAAATAGTTGTATTTAGCTTCATTCAAAGTTCGCGATTATAAAGAGAGACTTCGGAGCATGATAACAAAAGTTGAAAGCTTTTATTTCGAAACAATGATGTAAGAATAATCGCAATAATTTTGAGAGGATCTGCTCCTTAAATTGAAGGATTAAGTACCTTTTAAATAACTAAGATATTTGGCTATTATATTTAAATTTGTTTCAACTTGACAATCACGTGCTAGAAATAGGTTAAGCATGTCAACATACACAATTTACCTAGTTCATCGGCGAGAATGCTTTTTATTTCCAAAGAAACTAGAACGCATAGAATAGCAATTGTCCTTGCGACAGCCATCGTCGAAGAACTGATGAACAATGCTGACATCCTCTGCATGAAATTGGAAGTCATGTGGTTTCAAAACGAACGTTCTAAAACTCATGCATAATTCATGAGCACTGTGTCCAATCAGATGAAGCAAATTAAGACCCGTGTGGAGAACCCCAGCTCCATGATAAGGCAAGGCTCCGGGTTGTACTTCCAAGCTGACGGTCATAAGTGCAATGACCCGATATGGAGCTCAAACACAAACTAAGGCTAATGGTTTCCCTATTGTTTTTTGTCCAGGTGATCCAATTACATTACGGAAATACGGTACAGCACGGTTACAGTACGGCGGCGGGGAAATCCCGTATATTTTCCGCTTAGGTGTTGTAATTAACAATTAGATCCGCAGCCCGAAAGGGCTACGAGTCAATATCACTTTTCGCGCGCTCTGATTGGCTACTCAAACAGTGAATATGATTTCATATTCACCTCCGAGCAAAGCAGCGATCATCTCGCGCGAGGTTTTGTCCATTTGACAGAAAATAAAATAACTATTTGTTGCTGGCTATTCACCTGGAGTGTGGTATATACTAAGCGGCTCGGTAAATATCCACCACTATTCACCTCCACTTCGGTGAATAATTGTTAAATATACTTTATTCAGGGTAAGTAACACAATTACTGCTGACACTGTAGTTGACATTGCGGCCCATTATAAAAACTAAGACTAGATAAGAATTACAATATAGAAACCAGATAAGTAATATTAATTGTTAAAGATAATTTGCAATTTGTTCTAAAAGTAGACTAAATACTGAATTAAAATGTTCTTGTAATGTTAAAATGTTTATGTTGAATAAATGTTTCTTAAAATTACTTAGTTGGGAAATGTTTTTCGCATCGCTACTAATGGCATTACATAATCGAGTGCCACTCGCATGAAATGTGTGTCAAACAGACTTAAACACCTGGGATGTTCACCAGAACAGATCGCTAGATATATAGGATGTCGTAGTACTAATATGGCAGAGTATTACAGATGTTTCGTCGGAGCGTGCTGCTGCTAGCGATAAACTGTATTTTTTGTAACTTTAGGTCAGACCAGTGGCACCCAGATGTTTCGTCGGAGCTTGCTGCTGCTAGCGATAAACTGTATTTTTGTAACTTTAGGTCAGACCAGTGGCACCCAGATGTTTCGTCGGAGCGTGCTGCTGCTAGCGATAAACTGTATTTTTTGTAACTTTAGGTCAGACCAGTGGCACCCAGATGTTTCGTCGGAGCGTGCTGCTGCTAGCGATAAACTGTATTTTTTGTAACTTTAGGTCAGACCAGTGGCACCCAGATGTTTCGTCGGAGCGTGCTGCTGCTAGCGATAAACTGTATTTTTTGTAACTTTAGGTCAGACCAGTGGCACCCAGATGTTTCGTCGGAGCGTGCTGCTGCTAGCGATAAACTGTATTTTTTGTAACTTTAGGTCAGACCAGTGGCACCCAGATGTTTCGTCGGAGCGTGCTGCTGCTAGCGATAAACTGTATTTTTTGTAACTTTAGGTCAGACCAGTGGCACCCAGATGTTTCGTCGGAGGGTGCTGCTGCTAGCGATAAACTGTATTTTTTGTATGTAAACATTATAAATGCGTACGGAGTAACTTTAGGTCAGATCAGTGGCACCCAGATGTTTCGTCGGAGCGTGCTACTGCTAGCGATAAACTGTATTTTTTGTAATTTTAGGTCAGACCAGTGGCACCCAGATGTTTCGTCGGAGCGTGCTACTGCTAGCGATAAACCCTATTTTTTGTAACTTTATTGTGAATATAGTCTAAATTGAAAATTTGTTGACAAAAATGGAAAATATATTTTAGTGATGAAAAACCTGGAGACCGATATGAGCCATATATGCCGCTTTGGATTTCGCAGGCGCCGCCATCTTGAATTTTAAGACTGTTCACTGCTGCCCCCAGACTCGTACCCAGTCTCTACTAAGTTAGTAGCGACTGGGTGAGTATGAACTGGGAACGAGTCTTTGCTGCCCCTATTATTGCTACACGATGGCAGACGTTAATATATTTTTTCATATGTCGGTCATCTTATTTTCCAGTCCGACCTTTAAATCAATGATAATACTGACTAGGACTTAATATGTAAACTTTAAATCAAGGCAAAGCCGGGTTCCGATATGTTTATCGTTTCTCTGGAAATATGATTCAGGTTCTAGTCTGCTTACTCACTGTCGGAGTTGGGGTGTTATTCATAGACTGATCTTAGTTTTGACGGTGCATGCTTTATTTTCCTTTTTACTAGCATTATTAGCCCCTATTTAAAAAAAAAAACTAGTAGAGCAAAGTTGTTTGGTTTTCGTTTTCTTTTCATATTATTTTGGCCCCGTTAATTAAAAGCGATATAATAAAAAAAACACCAAGGGGAACATTGCCAAAGAAGTGAATGAAGTGTTATGATAAATCGCAAAACCAAACCGTAATTTAAGTCTCCATGACTGGACTTTAACCGAATTATTTAGAAGGTTGTTTTCGTGTGAGTTCCATTTTGGTTAGTTGACTTTGCTGTCTTTGAATAACTTTTCTTAACACAATAGCACACCAGACTGAGGAAATAAAAGGTAAACATAAAATGTCATCTTGTTCAGCTGCCTGCTGCCTATTCAATAACTACTGCTGACTATTCGATAACTTAAGGCCATTAGTTTCTTTACGTACTGTTGTATTTATAAGCGTTCAAATCTTAGTACTGCTTCAATCTTGACCACAGTCAGTGTTGATACAGGCCAGAAAATTCTCATTGAACATAAGCCACTGATTTTACAGACGTTTGTATGGAAATTTTGATTGAGGGGCAAGTGTGTGCCCCCCAATGAAAATGTCCATACAAACGTCTGTAAAATTTCCGAAATTTTCCGAGTTTGCCGTCCTATAACTTTGCTCCTATTCAAGATATAACTCTCAAATTTGGGATTTTGACTAACTTCGAGGTGCTCTTTTCAGCAATATCGACGGTTTTGCTGTTATATACGTATATATCAAAAGTTGAAAGAAACCGTGGAAGGGTCTATTAAGTGCAGCTAAGAAAATGCATTCCTATGCGGTCTATAAATATCGAATCCAGTGCCGACGCACTTTTATTTAAGAAAGTAGACTAAAAAAGAAGCAGTGTGGTCTTTGTGAGAACCATTGCCGAGTAATCAACGATAGATAGTTTTAACTAAAATGTAAGAAGTAACGTAAGTTACAAAATCAGTGAGACATACACATACGATGCTCGTTCTCAGTGGGACAGACGTTTCTTCCCAGTCTGTAAGTCTTTGCAAATCTACTTACACCTACATAATTTGGAAGAAATACAAAGAAGCGCAAATATCTGCGGAGGGAAGAGATATTTGATTTTGTTTTCAAAGGATTCTTCGTGAGACACAGGTTTTTCACCTATCTGCAGGGATGGCAATACTAAAATATCCAGTTATCAATAATTGTACCTCCTGGTCCTAGTATCTTCTTACTCTACAGACACCAGTGATTTGGCAAAGACGCCCAATCCTTAAATTAATGTTACTAATGAAATGTTTTGTAGGTACAAAGTTAGGGGACATAACAATTATGAGCACTTTAGCTGAGAATCAGTGAAGCGCGCGTTTTTGCTAAATTAGTTGACGACCAGTCTGCAACTAAATCGAACATCAAGTTTGATTTAACAAGGTTTATATATTATTAAGAAGAATTTTCACCTGCACCAATATAAGAGATTTATATTTGTATCCTGTTTCTTGTATCAACGTGTTTTTATTTGTAAACTCTTTCAAAGTACGAATTCAAAGCGACGCAAACACTTCGTGTGGAGTGATCTCGCCTCCTGTTTTCGAGACAAACAATATTTTCATAAAAGCGCAAAGCAAGGTTACAAAAACTGTGATGATGTGAAAAGTAAGACAAAATGCTTTCAAGAGTGACTATTATATAAGTGTGACATTAAAGAGAAATTCAAATCATGAGCGTGCATACTTTTTTGCTGGCCACGTACCATTCGAACTCAGCTCGACGAGAATTTGGGAAGCTGCAAAAGTTGTAAAAGTAACAGAATCTCGACACTGAGACTAATTTCAAATAGAAAAACTAGACCTAAATTTGTTGTTCTTGATGCCTTTCGACTTTGATCGATATGTTAGATTTCAAAACTTTTCGGATCATGATATTATCAATGAAATAGTTGTATTTAGCTTCAGGCCTCGCGCACGGTGTTAGTGATCACTCGCGTAACAAAAACATCACAACGTACATCGTGCGTTATACATCGTGCATCGAGCCTTCCTGGAACGCTCGATGCACGATGGCTGATGCACGATGCTCGAATATCGAGCCTGCATTCCTTTCATCGTGCATCTGTCGTGCCTTCATGGAGCCTAGATCGAGCCTGGAATGATTTTGGATCGTGCCTTCATCGAGCCTGGCATCGTGCCTGGCATCGTGCCTGCATCGAGCTTTGGATCGTGCCTACATCGAAATTCATTCGTTTTTGCTACAAGTTGTTTAGTTTCTTTCAAAATGTATGGGTTTTATCGAATTTGGAAAAGCTTGGTTAATAAGGTTTTTATTATATGGCGTAAATAGTGCTAAAAACACACTTTTTGACGCGCCGGCCAGGAACCCACTTCGCGGTAAACTGAACAGCGAATAGAAATTAAGCTAAAATTAGACCGAGTCCCGACGAGTTTTACTTGAAGTTGAACTCGTGGTGTTCACAACAGTTTTTTTTTTCGACATCAAAAACACTTTTTATGGATGAAAACTGAGCTGTACTTCACTTCAGATGCACTGAGTTTCAATGACAACTTTACCAAGAACCCGAATGGCATTATCTGGAGACAAACATGTGCATATTTGTGGAAGATTTGAAAGTTGAAAACAGGCACGTTGAAATCACTAGAGTTGAGTGGCGATACGATAAGCTGAAAAACTTGACAAAATGAGCTGTAGAAGAATACGAACAAACTTGTAAGTACTAACTAGTAAACACTCTCGTGTTATATGCCAGTTACCAAATGTGAATGCTGAATTTCTCAAACCAAATGTAATAAAACAATCTGATTTCTTTGATGAAACTGTGTGCTAATTATAAGTTAGTTTACGCGTGTTGCCGGAATAATTTGTTTGTACTGCGATTTTAGAAGCGTTGAAGTAGCTGAACTTTTCATTGTGTTTTTGGAAGTCTGCATGTACAGCAATTTCAGCTTTTGTGTATTTAATTTGACAGCTACATATAAAAAGTTATTTATCCACTAAACGAGCTTCTAACGTTCTATTCATTCGGTTTTGCTGCAGTCATTTTCATCGAACTTGCGAGAGTCGGAAAGCTTCTTTAGTTTGCTCTATAAAGTTGAATTTTAGCCGAAAACCGGAAATTAGAAATATGCTTTAAATTAGTATTTGCCTTCATGTGACAAGTTGTTTAGTTTCGTTTTTTCTTTGAAAATGTATGGGTTTTATCGCCATTTGTTTACGAATGGTTGTGAAGGAATTAGGAAAATCTTGAGCGGTCAAGATGAAAAATTTTGCCCGCTGAGCAACCATTCAGATTGCAGCATTCAGAGTCCTCTTGGAGTCTTGCCTGCCCACGAAGCTGCCATATAATAAAGGGATAATTTATTATACCATTTCAATGTCCTGATATAGGATTGTAAAGATTAAGTGGATCAGTTGAAAAAAAACCGATTATTCTAGAAACTGATTTCGGTTACACAGAGTGAATTATTCTCTTAAAACCAATACATTGCACCACTCGAATCTTTGCCATATTTTACTTCATCAAAAATTTCTCAAGTATACTTGTCAAATGGTGCATCCAAAATAAAGAAACTATATATTTGTACATAAGAAAGAAATGAAAATAGGAACTAATTCCTTGGCTGATAGATAGGCTTTAGCACATTCTGCCGGCAGAATTTCGAGCATAATAGGGCCTCAGGAGCAGAAAACGTAATTGGAGCATAATCCGGGCAGAATAGGCCATTTTGCATATTTTGGGGCCTGGGAACAAGGAAAAGTGGGGACGAGAGGGAGCTGGGTACGAGCAAAACAAAAATGGCGGCGGAACAAACAGAAATCATTGACCAGTTGGTTACCAATGCTTTAACTTATCTTAACTTTATTGCAGGCTCCGAAAAAGTCCAACCTATAGCTCGTAAACGTAAAATTAGTACTAATCTATGAAAAACATGGAATAATCGGCTTGTACACGCTAAAACTGCAACTGCCCCAAATTTTCAGAAGCATAAATTCGAGCATAATAGTACTTTTGGAGCATAATTTCGAGCAGAATAGTCTTTTTTTTCGGGCATTTCTTTCGAGCAGAATAGCCTTTTTTTCGAGCAGAATGTGCTAAAGCCTACTGATAGATGTACATGTACGTATGGTCACTGATCTGAGCAACATTTCTTTCTTCGAAACTATATAGTCAAAGCTTACAGTTTTTAATAGTATGGCTCGCAGTTTAAAACCTGACTGCTTCAACTTGAGTTCTATTATGCATTTTGGGTGTTTTTAGGTATTTCTCTCACTTTAGAAAAGCCATTCTTGTAGTCTCGCCTGAAAATCATAGCTTAAATTAAGTTGAGCCGAGTTGGTATGTGCAATGAACTCAGTGTAGTGACTACCCTGGATTCCAGAAGTTAAATGTTTTGCCTTTTGTCGGTAAATTCGGTGAGCGCACGGAAGGCGCTCACCGATTTTACCAACAAAAGGCAAAACATTTAACCTCTGGAACCCAGGGTATGTAGTGACATTATGCAAAATGTTATGAGCCTGGCATCGTGCCTTCATCGAGCTTTGGATCGTGCCTTCATCGAGCCTTTGCCTGAATATTATCGTGCCTTTATAGAGCCCTAATGGTGCCCTCATCGAGCCTAACGTAAAAGGCCCGATCTAGAACTTTGAAGGCTCGATAATCGTGCCTCTATGCTCGATCCGAACATCGAGCCCCGAGGGCACGATACGCGAATCTGGCAATTTTGTGCATTTAAAATGGCAGTCTAACGCTATAAAATGGATTGTGTATGTAAAACCATCAACAAACCACAAAAAACACGAAGTGCAAATGAAACTATAGTTAATGTGCATCACAAATGTATAACCTTTTGCCGGATGTTGGGGCTCGTTTCGAAGGTGAGTGACTTCTAAGTTTTTCTATCGGCATGAAAAATAGGTCAAAAACAGCTAAAATTAAGTGGTATGCTATAGAGAAAAAGTGATTTTTAAAATCGTTTCGAAACTTCAGAAAACGATTTTCACTCCTCTTGGTGCACATGAACTACATCATCTTCCTGTGAAAAATCAAGCTTCAACATTAAAGCATAGTGAAATTATGACACTAAATCTAGCGTTAGACTGTAAAATGTGAAAAGGTGATCACCAACATCGTGCGCGAGGCCTTCATTCAAAGTTCGCGATTATAAAGAGAGACTTCGGAGCATGATAACAAAAGTTGAAAGCTTTTATTTCGAAACAATGATGTAAGAATAATCGCAATAATTTTGAGAGGATCTGCTCCTTACATTGAAGGACTAAGTACCCTTTTAAATAACTAAGATCTTTGGCTATTATATTTAAATTTGTTTCAACTTGACAATCACGTGCTAGAAATAGGTTAAGCATGTCAACATACACAATTTACCTTGTTCATCGGCGAGAATGCTTTTTATTTCCAAAGAAACTAGAACGCATAGAATAGCAATTGTCCTTGCGACAGCCATCGTCGAAGAACTGATGAACAATGCTGACATCCTCTGCATGAAATTGGAAGTCATGTGGTTTCAAAACGAACGTTCTAAAACTCATGCATAATTCATGAGCACTGTGTCCAATCAGATGAAGCAAATTAAGACCCGTGTGGAGAACCCCAGCTCCATGATAAGGCAAGGCTCCGGGTTGTACTTCCAAGCTGACGGTCATAAGTGCAATGACCCGATATGGAGCTCAAACACAAACTAAGGCTCCAAAGATTCCTACGGTCAACTGTTCTATAGAGCAGATTTCGTACGAGTGGGACAAACTACAGCACTGACTACAGCATGGTTACCGTACGGCTTGCCGTCACATTGAAATGGTTTCCCATTGTTTTTGTCCAGGTGATCCAATTAAATTACAGAAATACGGTACAGCACGGCTACAGTACGGCGGCGGGGAAATCCCGCATATTTTCCGTTTAGGTGTTGTAATTAACAATTAGACCCGCAGCCCGAAAGGGCTACGAGTCAATATCACTTTTCGCGCGCTCTGATTGGCTACTCAAACGGTGAATATGATTTCATATTCACCTCCGAGCAAAGCAGCGATCATCTCGCGCGAGGTTTTGTCCATTTGACAGAAAATAAAATAACTATTTGTTGCTGGCTATTCACCTGGAGTGTGGTATATACTAAGCGGCTCGGTAAATATCCACCACTATTCACCTCCACTTCGGTGAATAATTGTTAAATATACTTTATTCAGGGTAAGAAACACAATTACTGGTGACACTGTAGTTGACATTGCGGCCCATTATAAAAACTAAAACTAGATAAGAATTACAATATAGAAACCAGATAAGTAATATTAATTGTTAAAGATAATTTGCAATTTGTTCTAAAAGTAGACTAAATACTGAATTAAAATGTTCTTGTAATGTTAAAATGTTTATGTTGAATAAATGTTTCTTAAAATTACTTAGTTGGGAAATGTTTTTCGCATCGCTACTAATGGCATTACATAATCGAGTGCCACTCGCATGAAATGTGTGTCAAACAGACTTAAACACCTGGGATGTTCACCAGAACAGATCGCTAGATATATAGGATGTCGTAGTACTGACATGGCAGAGTATTACACATGCTCGTCAAATACATCCACCGTGCTCAGTCTTTTTGAAGAGTTGAGCTCTAACCTTCTCTCCCTCGCTCATCAGCATCGCTTAGATGTCTCAATAATTTTCAGACAGATTTGTAAATCCTGCCTACGGATGGCTTACCTACGGTGGTCCAGAAGGCTCAACGCAAAAATAACAGTTGACTTACATATCAATAGATTCTCCCCTCCACCGTTAATTATGTAACCAGGCGTACTAGCCGACACAAGGACTGGTATCGAAATACTTTTTGTTTGCATCACGTTTTTTGTTTATATTACAGGGCCTTCTGCATGCGATACAGTCCAGAAACTTGCTGAATATAACTACAAATGATTGAAATGTGCACTAGTCCACAATATTGGCAAAAATCAGCTACTTAAAATGAAGTTACAGAGTCATTTTTTTGGAACTTGCTCAGCTATATATAATCATATCAAAGAAAGAGTACTGGGTCCAGATTTCAAATGGTGGATAACACTATCCACTGGATAAATCCAATTATCCAATGGATAACTATTAACAGGGGCTCCCAGCGGTAAAACGGTAAAAACGAATATTCTGACGTTTTATAACAGATTAAATGTATTTAAACATATTTTATATCATTTTTGACACATTTTCTATTGTTACTCGATAACCTTCATTTCACTAAGATCCCAGTTAATTTCAATTATATACCTAATCAGGTCTTTCTATTCAAATTCACTGGAATGTTAGTGAAATAAAGGTTATCGAATAACAATGAAATAAGCCGGTTTAAATACCTCGAACCTCGGCATTCAGCCACAGCCACATGCGGCCTAGTCGGCCCGAGGGATGTATATGACCGAATGCCGAGGTTCGAGGTATTTAACTTTTTGTTCAGCTGGCAGACGAACAGCTATTGAAGAATTTCAGCCAAAAGCTCGTGAAGAATTTCTCAATTTACCAGCTGAACATTTTAAGTGAATGCAGTGGTAGAGAAAATGAGTCAAGATCAACATGAAGAAATCACAAACTATGTAGAGGGCAGCCTAGGCCAACAATAATAGCTTGAAATATCTCAAATTTATTTATATAATTATGTTATTGATGTGTCAGCCAAATTTCGATACCCTGCATAACATAATATTTTTGAAAAATTGAAAACAAAAAGTGCAGAATTTGCCAGCTGAGAAATATCAGACTGCAGAATTTGCCAGCCGAGTTGCCAAGACAGAGATATATTTTGCAGGACAGTTCGTTGGATGTTCCTTAACCAAACTACCTTATTTTATCAACTGGACAGGGATTTACCCGGTAGATAGCGTTATCCACCCTTTGAACAACCAGACCCTGATGTACAAAATCTCACGTTTCTTGTTCAGCAAATATAAACAAGGGGCATGCATTGTTCTTCTTAATAGATATCTAAACATTTGCCCCCCTCTGGAAAATGTGGAGCATTTCACAACTCAGTCTTTCCTAGGGTGGGGCATTTGCCAGCAAAGAAAAGTTGGGGGTGGAGAATTTGTCGCACAAAAACCAAGATAGCGAATTTGACATCAATAATGCTAATAAGAGATTTGCACTCGCTTCAAAGTGAGGCATTTTCATACCTTAGCTGACACCACAGTGGGGCATTGGCAACGTACGTTGTTGCCATGCACCCAGTCACCAAAACGTTTAGGAAGTTTTCGACTTCTGACTGTAACTTGACGAGAGCTATCAGAGGCCCCATCTTTATCAACTACTTCTGCCTCATGCAATAGCGGGAACCTCCACAGGACTGGTGGTGTAATTCAACTTTTCAAAATCGGACCAAGATATGGCTTTAAACGGTCAGCATGAATTACCTTAGGCTTGGCCTTCGTACTTTTCTGTATACAGGACTTATGTCACATCAGAAAGGGCAGATGTTAGAATCCGTACGGCCCTTCCCAGGGACAATCCAACTTAGGTTTGCGTCCTTTACGTCTACAGAACTGTCATTATGTATAGCCAAATGCTTCTCCAGTCTAGAATGGCTTACTTGTATACGGCCGTTTCTCGTAATTCCTCTGTCTTTCTGTGGCTCCTTCCAGCTGTTCATGTCATCGTGCCACTTCATGAGCACTAGCTAGCCTCTTTTGTAATGCCTCGACATACTTTGTACATGTGGCGAAAGGTGGCGCATCTGGAGTCGTCTCCGTAATGACATCTAAAGTAAATTCAACTTCTCGTCCCAGCATCAGCAGATTCGGTGTGGATTCGTGTATCGAGATACGGTATGCCATCATACAGGGTTGTAGCTGTAGGTCCCAGTCATCTTGGTTTTCTTCCAGTTTCCCTCTTTTACTCAGCATGTCAACCAGAGTGGGGTTATGTCGTTCGATTTGACCATCAGATTGGGGGTGTAGCGGAGGTGTGCAAGTCTTTTCTATGTCCAGCAAACTACAAACTTGTGACATGACTTTAGACTCAACATTGGTCCCTCTAGTGTTGCGCAACCAAACCTGCACACAAATTCAGAAACCAGTTTCTCAGCATCTGTGGTGGATACTTGATTAGAGATTGGATAGCTCTCCCTATACTTAGTGAATATTCCGACACTATCATGACTATCTATTTCCTCGCGATGTCTGTGCCAGGGGGCCTAAGATAATTTTTATTGTCCATTGCCAGTCTTTCCGGAAATTAGAAATATGCTTTAAATTAGTATTTGCCTTCATGTGACAAGTTGTTTAGTTTCGTTTTTTCTTTGAAAATGTATGGGTTTTATCGCCATTTGTTTACGAATGGTTGTGAAGGAATTAGGAAAATCTTGAGCGGTCAAGATGAAAAATTTTGCCCGCTGAGCAACCATTCAGATTGCAGCATTCAGAGTCCTCTTGGAGTCTTGCCTGCCCACGAAGCTGCCATATAATAAAGGGATAATTTATTATACCATTTCAATGTCCTGATATAGGATTGTAAAGATTAAGTGGATCAGTTGAAAAAAAACCGATTATTCTAGAAACTGATTTCGGTTACACAGAGTGAATTATTCTCTTAAAACCAATACATTGCACCACTCGAATCTTTGCCATATTTTACTTCATCAAAAATTTCTCAAGTATACTTGTCAAATGGTGCATCCAAAATAAAGAAACTATATATTTGTACATAAGAAAGAAATGAAAATAGGAACTAATTCCTTGGCTGATAGATAGGCTTTAGCACATTCTGCCGGCAGAATTTCGAGCATAATAGGGCCTCAGGAGCAGAAAACGTAATTGGAGCATAATCCGGGCAGAATAGGCCATTTTGCATATTTTGGGGCCTGGGAACAAGGAAAAGTGGGGACGAGAGGGAGCTGGGTACGAGCAAAACAAAAATGGCGGCGGAACAAACAGAAATCATTGACCATGACGAAGAAGGACAAGAAAGGCAGTTGGTTACCAATGCTTTAACTTATCTTAACTTTATTGCAGGCTCCGAAAAAGTCCAACCTATAGCTCGTAAACGTAAAATTAGTACTAATCTATGAAAAACATGGAATAATCGGCTTGTACACGCTAAAACTGCAACTGCCCCAAATTTTCAGAAGCATAAATTCGAGCATAATAGTACTTTTGGAGCATAATTTCGAGCAGAATAGTCTTTTTTTTCGGGCATTTCTTTCGAGCAGAATAGCCTTTTTTTCGAGCAGAATGTGCTAAAGCCTACTGATAGATGTACATGTACGTATGGTCACTGATCTGAGCAACATTTCTTTCTTCGAAACTATATAGTCAAAGCTTACAGTTTTTAATAGTATGGCTCGCAGTTTAAAACCTGACTGCTTCAACTTGAGTTCTATTATGCATTTTGGGTGTTTTTTGGTATTTCTCTCACTTTAGAAAAGCCATTCTTGTAGTCTCGCCTGAAAATCATAGCTTAAATTAAGTTGAGCCGAGTTGGTATGTGCAATGAACTCAGTGTAGTGACTACCCTGGATTCCAGAAGTTAAATGTTTTGCCTTTTGTCGGTAAATTCGGTGAGCGCACGGAAGGCGCTCACCGATTTTACCAACAAAAGGCAAAACATTTAACCTCTGGAACCCAGGGTATGTAGTGACATTATGCAAAATGTTATGAGCCTGGCATCGTGCCTTCATCGAGCTTTGGATCGTGCCTTCATCGAGCCTTTGCCTGAATATTATCGTGCCTTTATAGAGCCCTAATGGTGCCCTCATCGAGCCTAACGTAAAAGGCCCGATCTAGAACTTTGAAGGCTCGATAATCGTGCCTCTATGCGTCTACAGAACTGTCATTATGTATAGCCAAATGCTTCTCCAGTCTAGAATGGCTTACTTGTATACGGCCGTTTCTCGTAATTCCTCTGTCTTTCTGTGGCTCCTTCCAGCTGTTCATGTCATCGTGCCACTTCATGAGCACTAGCTAGCCTCTTTTGTAATGCCTCGACATACTTTGTACATGTGGCGAAAGGTGGCGCATCTGGAGTCGTCTCCGTAATGACATCTAAAGTAAATTCAACTTCTCGTCCCAGCATCAGCAGATTCGGTGTGGATTCGTGTATCGAGATACGGTATGCCATCATACAGGGTTGTAGCTGTAGGTCCCAGTCATCTTGGTTTTCTTCCAGTTTCCCTCTTTTACTCAGCATGTCAACCAGAGTGGGGTTATGTCGTTCGATTTGACCATCAGATTGGGGGTGTAGCGGAGGTGTGCAAGTCTTTTCTATGTCCAGCAAACTACAAACTTGTGACATGACTTTAGACTCAACATTGGTCCCTCTAGTGTTGCGCAACCAAACCTGCACACAAATTCAGAAACCAGTTTCTCAGCATCTGTGGTGGATACTTGATTAGAGATTGGATAGCTCTCCCTATACTTAGTGAATATTCCGACACTATCATGACTATCTATTTCCTCGCGATGTCTGTGCCAGGGGGCCTAAGATATTTTTTATTGTCCATTGCCAGTCTTTCCATTGTGGCACCACGTATTATTGCACATGTCATCTTGGCACCGCAATCATGACAGCTTCTGACCCACTTGTGGACTTGTGCGGTCTGCCCTGGCCAGTAATAGCGCAGTCGTAGTGCACCCGGTGTATTGTTTATATCCCTATGACTAGCTGTTGCATGATTATGGTCTGCTCACTGCTGTTTCTTGCAAGGATTTGGGTAGTACAGTCTGCCATGTGGACTCGTGTGGATTCGTGACAGTCTGCCGAGACTGATAAACTTGAGGCCGACGTGGGAGTTTGAGTTTGAGTTTTCTTTATTTTACACTATTCATTTAATTATAATACAGTCGGTCCAGGTATCATTAAAATAATGGGAATAACTAGTTATTTTAAACATAATAATGTAGATGAAGGTGTGCGGTGGTTAAAGGAGCTTAGCTTTCGAGTTAATCACTGCCACAAGGAAAATAAATAAGGCTAAGATTTTATTAGGTCGGGTTTACATGTAGTATAGACGTAAGTCTAGGTCTGAATTATATGTAGTATAAAATGTAAAATATGCAACATGTTGAAATAATTACTGTAATAAATTATCAGAATAAGATATTATAGTTGGGACTGGATAAGGTATATAATTACAATCTGTGAATACGGCTAACACCCGAACAGTGTGGCGTTTCCTGCAAATTATTTTGATTGATTCTCATTGGATGTTACACAATACAGCTGTCAATTCAATGTCTGGAGACTGTGACATGCGCAGTACCGTGACACTACCCCTTTAAGGTTACTAAAAAAATCTGGAAATTTTGACCGGTTTCCGTAAACCGGTGTAAACCGGTCTGGTTCCGCGCCTGCCATTCACTGCAAGACGAGAAACTTGCTGTACGTGTTTTATCAGCTTCAGTGGACTGACGGCAACATAATGTGACGATCTTTATTTCTCCCGTTGTTCGGTTTCCAGAACTGTGAGAAGATCTTTTGAGTGGGAAACAACTTGTATGAAATTCCCGCCGGCAACACTCCGAGGACGTCCTTTCTTTCGATCGAGAAGCAAGCCTTCGAGACAAAGTTTTTGAGCAGCTTTAATTCAATATTTGGTAAGAACTGTAAAGCGCTTCTAACTGCTTTTATGAAATCCATTTCATTCGTTATTACAAGAGATATTTCAGATACCAAATCGTTGTTCGCTAGTGCAGATTTCACATCCGGTTTTAAGTCTTTTGTTTTTTATCCAATCAGCGCTACATCCAGATTCTGGATGTTGAACACGAGTCAATGAATTGATTTGTGTCAGGCACTTTTCTTTCTCTTCCTCTTCCCCTCTCCCCATTCTCCCTCTCCTCCCCTCCCGGCCCCCCCCCCCAAAAAAAAGGTTAGAAGCACCTGGAATATTTCGGGGATTTCGCAATGAAGAAAGGACAAAGTTAAGAGCCCATAGTAAAAGCCGATTTACACGACAAGCATTTGGGGCACGGCAGTCCTAAATGTTATTCACGCGTAGCAACACTTTTCGGCACGACACCACAGATGTTTGTCGTGTAAATGGAAATGTTCCGGGTACGCATGCCCCAAAATCTAGGGGTGCTGAGGTGTCTCGCCCTAGTCTCCTCCGCAGGCACCTCTAATTTTCGAAGAAATCAGATTATGGGCTCTCTGTTTCAACGCGTCATCTCTCTTAGATTGACTATTATCATCAATTGTCAAAATCGCTAGAATTGATTATAATCATCATTCTAAGACAAACCCTAACCCGAACTACAAACCAAACCCTAACCATCGGACGAGTTCACGGGTAAACGACGGGTTCTCACTCACCTAGAGCTAGGGTTCACAGGTAAACAAGAAAGGAAGGTAAACGAGAGAAAAAATTGTTTTGAGCGCTCCTACTCGGGCTCGAACTCGTAGCCGTTTGTGTGTAGTGCTTGGTAGTACAGACGTCATGACCACTACACTAAGCGCGTCTACCGCCGTTCGGAATTCGACAATTGTTTATCTTTATACTTGACTGGTTTTAACCTCGAGGTTAAATTGAGGATTATAATCAATTCTAGCGATTTTGACAATTGATGATAATAGTCAATCCAAGGGAGATACCGTGTTGTCTGTGTCGGGTGAACCCTCCCCAGTCCTCCTCCTCTCTCCCGGAGTCACAGGTAACCGAATTCACGATTTTTCCGCGTTTTCTGATACTTAGAGATGGTTGCGGAGTAGGCTAGTCTCGGCTCGCCTGTTAGGGGTGTACCGTGCCCACGTTAGTAGTGTCGTGCCCAAAACGCTTGTCGGTTAAACCGATTATGACTCCTCTGTGCAGGAGGTTCACTAAAAAGCACAGAATCGACATCGAACTTCATTTCCTTCTTCACTGCAAGAGGGACTTCTTTTATCCTTTGCCTTTTATGTGCTGTTTTTACATGTATAAAGAATGTCTCATTTTTGTCTCTGTATATAAATCACCTTGGTTTAAGGACCTGTGTCACGGTGAGGGCCTGCATTTCTGTTGCGGAATATTTTTAGTGATGTTCATATAAACTGACGACCCTAGTACACATGTGGGATGGTTGAAATCAAAAGAACAAATGGCTAACACACTGTGCGTATGTCTAGTCTTCAAGGAAAATATTGCATATCATTTCAATCAAGCATTAAGGGAGGGGGCTTTTAAAACTGTTTGAACAATTAACATATACTAATTAATCGAACATTGACTCCAGAAATGCGTATTACCATGACGCAGCCCTTTAAATACAATTTCCCGTCACAAAAAAATCGCATTTACCGCCCAAGCCGTTGTCGTTTCCAGTTTAAGTTCGATCAAAACGACGAAACAGATTCATGTGTAATATTCAAAATGACTGCTTCTTTTGCAAAGCTAAGAACGTAAATTATAGCCGGGATACGTCATAGGATACGCTAGTGGCAGACCAAAATTCCGCCTAGGGACATAATGTTTAACTAAATCAGAATTATACGGCGGAACCAAGCTATGCAAAGACTTAAATGTAAGTAAAAGGATCTTTAAAATATACGCTCTTCTACAGGCAGCGAATGTCGTTTATATAAGACCGGTGTAATGTTCGCACTTCAGTGTCAGCGTGAGAACTCTGGCTGCTGCATTCTGGGTAGCTACCGATCTGGTGTGTTTAAATGAATGAAGTCAGATATTTTTTTGCACCCCAGTACACCCACGTGATTATATACGGCTAATTACTCTCCGAAGTACACGAGAGAATGTGATTATGGTAATATTTAAAATAAAAACGCTGCAAAGTTACCGTCCATGCATGTTCTACGTTTCTTGTATAGTACGTCCTTTCCTTACGCGGGATCCTTTCCTTTCCGATCTTAAGCGATGTATTTCATGTGGTTTTCATTCTAAATGATTGCATGAGTTGGTATAAAAGCCGTCATTCTTCTCTTGCTGCTGACCTGGCTAAACATGGATTTCATGGTCCTTGTTTTGAGACAGTGTTCAGTTCCGTGCATGGAAAACTGATATATAAACAGGACATGTATGTGCAATATTTCATGTTGCGGTATTTTTGTCGAAAGAGCAAGTGCCGAATTAGTAGACCTATCCTTTTGCGGTCGTAACAATAGGAGGTCTCCATTCACTTAAATCCACGAAGAGTGAGACATCGTTTTGTTCTCAACCATTTCACCAGCTTTAGAGCCTTTTCGACTACTGCGCCAACTCTGTGGAATTCTCTACCACAAGCTTAAGACATCAGAAACCTCAGCATACATTGTATAATAAACGATTTTAAAAGTAAGTTGAAAACGTATCTTTTTAGGAAGGTGTCTTCGGATTAGGTTAATTTTATTTTTCTTTATGATAATTACTGTATCTTTTTAGACAATTTCTATTTTTATTAGTCTTTAAAATAATTAACATTGTAATATTCCATTAGTGACAGACTTCAAATGAACTGTAAAGCGCCATTGGACAGAAATGGCGCTATATCAACGCTTATTATTATTGTTGTTAGTAGTAGTAGTAGTAGCAAAACCTGTTTGTAAATGCTATTTTCCACCTGTAATCGATTGTCGGTCTTTCTGAAAATGCGTTTTGGAAGATTGTTTGCCGTCCAATAAAGCCTTTCCCATGGGATCACGTGCTCAATTCATTCGTTATTGAAGTGATATCGATATACATCTATTTCAAAAGAGAGTTTTCCCGGACAAACGGCAAGCGACAAACGACAAACAACATTCCCAGACCGAAATGGTTGGGGCTATGCGAAATGGCTCAGTAAAAGTGCAATTCGACAATCGATTCCCATAGAGACAATTAATATTTGTCTTAAAGTTTGTTGTGACCCAAAAACAAACGAATTCACCAGACTTTCAGCTACAACCACAATGCATTTCGGTCTGAGAATGTCGCTTGTTGTTTGTCGTTGAATTTGTTCGGGACTACCATTTCTGCAATAGGCGTATCGGCATATGACTATTTCCTGCAAAATACTATTTTGACTAAGTCCAAGCCGCTAGTACGCATGCTTGCGGGTTCCATATTTCTGGGTATGAGTTATTTTATATTATTACATATTATTACATATTATTACACAATAGTCAGTGGTGTACCGGCTGTTAGCAAAATCGTACATATGATATCACGCTGCCTCCAGTGGGGATATCATTTATATTAACACGTGTGGAATATCACCTCACAGACCAAAACTTTGTCTGATTTGCTCTTTACTTTTTACCACGTAATGTTAACAAAATGTGAGACTCGGTTCACACCATATTGCGCCAATTTGACTTGGTTTGACAGGCTTGTGAATAAATTATGCTGATCTGCAAAATTAGAAATGAAAATGCTCACCAATTGCAACTGGTTTTCATGTAATAAAAAGTAAATTACATGGTTGCTTGGAGGTACAAAATATATCGTGAGTAGTTATCATGCTAAACGCTATCGTATCCCGTATCTTACGGAACCACGACGGTAACGTCTAGGATGACGGCATAAAACAAAAGTCTTAATTGTAAAATATAATAGCTGCACGTCAAAACCCCGAATTTCACGTTTAAAAGAGAACGCGAATGCAAGAAGTTCAACACTTTGGTATTCGTTCAGCGTGAACGGAACTCTATGCTTTCATATTTTTCAAACATCTCAGTGCTCGAACTTGACTTTTTGCTGTGGTGGTCAATGGGACCAGTGAGCTAAAAATGTACTGGTCCAAAATGAAACGTCACTGGTACCAATTTATTATTATGTGTTCCTTTCCGTACAACATTGGTATGTTGTCGCTACGAACACAAATTACGAACACGACGCCATATTGTTTTCCATGATTCAATTCATAATCCTCATATCCTCAAATCCTCACAATCCTCATATCCTCATAATCCTCATAATCCTCATATCCTCATAATCCTCATATCCTCAAATCCTCATAATCATCATATCCTCAAATCCTCATAATCCTCATATCCTCAAATCCTCACAATCCTCATATCCTCATATCCTCATAATCTGCATATTCCTCATAATCCTCATATACTCATATACTCATAATCCTCATATCCTCATAATCCTCATATACTCATATCCTCATAATCCTCATAATCATAATATCCTCATAATCCTGATATTCCTCATAATCCTCATATACTCATATCCTCATAATCCTCATATCCTTATAATCCTCATATACTCATATCCTCATAATCCTCATAATCCTAATATCCTCATAATCCTCATATTCCTCATAATCCTCATATACTCATATCCTCATATACTCATATCCTCATAATCCTCATAATCCTCATAATCCTAATATACTCATATCCTCATAATCCTCATATCCTTATAATCCTCATATACTCATATCCTCATAATCCTCATAATCCTAATATCCTCATAATCCTCATATTCCTCATAATCCTCATATACTCATATAGGTCGAACCCAGACCTCTAGTTGCCAAAATCTAGCAAAGCCTGGTGTTTTTTATTTGCTTACGTTCGTGTTGGCGATCGCAGGTAAATCATCACTGTTTTCATCGTTAGTGCCATTTTCTGGTTCTGAATCAAAATTATATTTAGAGAACAAATAAATCTCCTCGTTTTTCTTGATTTTTACTCGTTTTGGACGAGTGGACGACCGTTAAGTTCGAGCACTGCATCTGGATGTGAAAAGTGATAACAGGCGAATAAAGAAACGATAAACATGTAATTTTGCGAGAAAACACTTTTTACGTCCCGTGGTCACCGCCGTCGCCGTCCTCGGTTCCTAAGGTCCCTCTTCTCCTCATATCCTCATATCCTCATATTCCTCATAATCCTCATATCCTCATATTTCTCATATCCTCATAATCCTCATAATCCTCATAATCTTCATATCCTCATATCCTTATAATCCTCATATCCTCATAATCCTCATATCCTCAAATCCTCATAATCATCATATCCTCAAATCCTCATAATCCTCATATCCTCAAATCCTCACAATCCTCATATCCTCATAATCCTCATAATCCTCATATCCTCATAATCCTCATATCCTCAAATCCTCATAATCATCATATCCTCAAATCCTCATAATCCTCATATCCTCAAATCCTCACAATCCTCATATCCTCATATCCTCATAATCTGCATATTCCTCATAATCCTCATATACTCATATACTCATAATCCTCATATCCTCATAATCCTCATATACTCATATCCTCATAATCCTCATAATCATAATATCCTCATAATCCTGATATTCCTCATAATCCTCATATACTCATATCCTCATAATACTCATATCCTCATAATCCTCATATCCTTATAATCCTCATATACTCATATCCTCATAATCCTCATAATCCTAATATCCTCATAATCCTCATATTCCTCATAATCCTCATATACTCATATCCTCATATACTCATATCCTCATAATCCTCATAATCCTCATAATCCTAATATACTCATATCCTCATAATCCTCATATCCTTATAATCCTCATATACTCATATCCTCATAATCCTCATAATCCTAATATCCTCATAATCCTCATATTCCTCATAATCCTCATATACTCATATCCTCATATACTCATATCCTCATAATCCTCATATTCCTCATAATCCTCATATTCCTCATAATCCTCATATCCTCATAATCCTCATATACTCATATCCTCATAATCCTCATATCCTCATAATCCTCATATTCCTCATAATCCTCATATCCTCAAATCCTCATATCCTCATAATCCTCATAATCCTCATAATCCTCATATCCTCATAATCCTCATATCCTCATAATCCTCATATCCTCAAATCCTCATATCCTCATAACCCTCATAATCCTCATAATCCTCATATCCTCATATCCTCATAATCCTCATAATCCTCATAATCCTCATATCATCCTCATAATCCTCATATCATCTAGCCCTTCGTCACATCCACTTGTAACAAACGTGCATTCCTTTCACGCTTCAGAAGATATTTTAAAGTGCCTATAATTAGATATGAACCTTATTTTCTTTATTATAAATATCAATTCTACATCAAGCGCATAGTAAAATGGCACGCTATTTCTGTGTTTGTATCTCGTCAATGAGTTATAGAGGTTTTAATATCCAAAATGCTAATTACATGACGTCAGGGTAGGTATCAGTTTCATAGGCACTTTAAGGTAACCGTTTACATTTATTGTTACTCATACACGGTCTCTTTATTAAGTCAAGTTTTGAACTATTCAAAAGAGTCTTGGTGTAGTTCATTATTTGTGTGATGTTTAGACCAAAAAATCTTATTACAATTTAATGAGTTATCACTTAAAGTGACAAAATAGCTACGAGCCGAAACGAAGAAACTTTCCGACTACGTACACGTTGTTACGTCGGAAAGCATCTATTAGCGGCTACTGTTGTTGTTGATTGAATGTCGAGGGAACGTTTCCTTCAACAGCAGCAAGCCAGAGCATCTGCATGAATCTGACCAGCTGAGGGCTGAATGCCTTTATTCAGTGCACTCTTACCAAAATTGCAGATGTTTAACAGTATAAATTCTGTGAGAGACAACTGTCACATATATGCCGCATCTCCAACATATACGCTACGATATACATAACTGTGACAGATATCGGAATTTGAGAATCAGATACAGTTAAGTTATATTATATGACATATAGGCCGCGTCAGGCAAAAAGGGTCCGGACGACATAATATGTAAATGTATTTTGAAATTGTACCATGTTTTTTATACTTATGGTGCGATTACAATATGCATCGCGAGCGCCACATTGTGCTACTAACAAGTACTGTTGATTTCATGAAATTGACCCGTGAAATCGAAGACGAAATTTACGATATTTTTACACGAGGGTGTGATCATAATTTTAGCAGGCGCAAATGATTCCTTATCATCAGACGATTGTTTCAAGGTGTAACTTGTACTATTGCTAAAATCATATTATGAGCTACGGGGAGCAGTAGAATGACTGTAGAAAATATTTGTTTTGGCCAAAAAGTGATTATCTTGTTCATCTTACTTAATATTTTTTATCTTTAATGCCAGCAGGTATAAATGAATGTCATACATCAAAATCATCCCATCTGACAGGATTCCTAATTTTAGTGGTCATATTTGTAATCGGGCCCTTGCATCAAAATCACGTAAATTTCACCCCTGATTTTTGTTGACAATTTCTTGAAACTGACATTTATTGATAGGAATGAAATGTAGCGCTTCCCGTCAAGAATACAATACAATCTTCAACCTGTTAGTTATTAGGAACACCGTTGTAGGAATTATTTAATTTGAATGTCGCCCTTTTTGCCTGACGCGGCCATATATGCAGACATAAATGTGACATGGAATATTCAACATATATTTCAAGGACGTAGCCAGGAGCTCCGTAAAGGGCGGTTCCGAGGGGGGTTTCCGACTCTGGCGATCCAACATCTTACATAGCTTTTTTCCCTTTGGAAATCGCGAAGGGGGGGGGGGGGGGGGGGGTGGGTGGGTTCCGGAACCCCTGGAACCTCCCCTTGGCTACGCCCCTGCATTTAACAATGATCCTAAACGATCGGGCGGAATATCGCCAGGCACTTAGCCGACGAGGGCCGATAGGCCCGATTTGGCTAAAATCAGGCGATATTCCGTAAGATCGAGCAGGATAATTGTTTATTATTCAACACATCCATAATAAAAATTTTTTTTACCAAAGCATACGCAAGAAATACATCTTTATTTCATCAAATGATTTTGGCGGAATTTAGTTTGTGCACAAATTTGGCGCCTTTTGCCGACTTTGAGCGAAGTAAACATTTTCAAACTCAGAGTGAGTTGATGGTTAAAAAACAGTTGAAAAAAGCCTGAAATGCTATATAAGTATTTTTCAGTTCATAAGACTCTTAGTGAAATGTTAAAAACACAAGCACAAAGGGAATTCAGTTGCTGCTAGTTATTCTCATGAAGATTCACATGAAGTGCTGGTATACTTCTGTCTTGAGTCGTTTGCAGCTGAACTTAACTTTCTCCACTTGAACAACAACTGAACAACAACCTTTATTTTACCCCAAATTTAACATACTTTTAGATGATTTACAGAATAGTACGATAAAAATCAAATCAAATCAAAACAATTAGGAATACTGGCAACCCAAAATAATCTTAGAGGGCTAAAAATGCCAGGCAGTCAGCTAGTTTACTAGAATTGAATATATATATTTAAATGTTTTGGTCGGGACTGACCTATACACAAAGCACATACATACATTAATCTACCAATAATCCACTAATAATTAATATTAAGCTATGTATAAACAATAATAGTAATAAATCTTAAATTAAATATAAAGGATAATATTAATATATTAATAATAATAATAATATATTAATATATTAATAATACCAATAATCCACTAATAATTAATATTAAGCTATGTATAAACAATAATAGTAATAAATCTTAAATTAAATATAAAGGATAATATTAATATATTAATATATATAATATATTAATATATTATAAATAAAATAATAAGGAAGATGTTGCAACACAGATTTGTCATCTTAGAAGCAATGAAGTAAAAAAATTGCACTAGTAATAATCTTCAATAAAATTATGTTTCATTTTATCTTTAAATTATGAAATTGGGGAAAGTTTTATATTTTCATCAATGGCATTCCATACTGTAGGCCCTTGAAATCTGATATTAAAAATTCCATAGTTGATTTTGCTTTTGGAAGATAATAAGACTGTTTTGCGGCAAGCCTTGTATTGTAGTTATGAATTTTATCAACCTTAATAAAGAATGAATGAAAAACAGAAGGTAAGCGAGATTGTGAAGCCGAACACAGTTTACCAGGATTGCTTCTTTGCCTTCGAGAAACGATGAAAACATGCATATGTTGGACATTTGCTGGTACTGTTAAAGACATGGCCATAGACGGTGAGTATCTCGATCAGGACTGAAATTCGTCGATTCACGAATTCCCTTCAACTTTTCGAAGTCGTTGTCGAAAACAATCGACTTTGGGATTCAGATAATAGTACAGCTTCTAAGCACATGGAACGTTCACATTTAGATAAAAGTATCAAATTTGGTACATATGTGCTATGACCGGTGCTAAATAGGATAAGAGGTGGACTCCAACGAAATTTTCCTTTTAAGGGGGCGTGGCACCATATTTTAAAAATGGCCGCCATGAAATGTCAAAATACATTTCTTTGGGCATATTTTCACTTCTAATTAACATTTTTGGGTGATTTTAAATGCTTGACTATGGTTTTGAGACACGAGGAATCAATTAAGATAAAATTTAATGTAATGAAATGATTACCTCACTTGCGTATATGCAAAATAGCGGTCATTTTGTTTAAAAAAATTAAACAAGTTCGATTATTAGCAATCCATAAAGAAACACCAGATTTTATGCTCCTATTACCCTCTGTACAATACATGTGCTTAAAAGTGATGTACAGTCTACCATTAATGTGACAATGTTTTGCAGATTGTCCAGTTATTTAGAAACTCACAATGCATTTACAAACTTGTATCACGACAGTTGAGTGAAATAAATCCCATTTGCTCAGTTAAAAGAAAACATTGTTCACAGTCATGTTCATTTATGGTATGACAATATACGTAGTCAGCTATCAAATTGTTCAGCGTGCTAATTCTGTTCCATTCTTTATCATCTCCTATGTATCAGTCACATATTCCACTTAATGTTTCTTTATTGTGCACAGCCTCCTTGACACACACACAGCTCAGTGCAGTTGAGGTTGTTGCTCTTGCATTTGCAGCGAGTCCTGCATGCTTTCTTACACCCGCAGTGAATGAGCTCACAACAAGCCTTTGATGCCTCTGGCAGTGCTGTCCAGTACGGGTGCCACCCATGTTCTGTTAACTTCCATCCCATTCCTGTGGACTAGGAAGCACAGGGTTGAGCGTCAGTGTCTGCCCCATATGTGATCACCTTGATATGTGGCTCGTTTACAGTGTTCCAACAGTGATGACGCCGTCGGAGGGATGTTTTCCATGGATCTTGAACCCTGTGAGAACAGATGTTCCGGGCTTCATTCACAGTCTCCAGTCCACATGTTCTGCTGTACAGCATTACTGTGAATCTCTGGATTGTTTGCATATCAGCTGATTGGAGCTTGCCCAATTGTTTGTACTGTTTTCAGTGTCTGAACTACTGAGCTGTCCATCACTACCTTTGTGTCAAGGGTGACACGATCTTCTCCGTCATCAAGGAATGAGTTGCCCAGGTCACGTACAATTCCAGTGAGCTCACACACATTTTTCTTGAACTCTCCATGTACACCTACCGACTGTTCATGATGTTTTCCACACTGCTTGTAACTGTGTTCATCAAACTCATTTACTAGTCTTGCAATTTCTGCACCTGCAATCATCCACCTGAGAAGAGCCGCTGGATTTTCGGTCAACCCCACGGCCCCTCCATCTCCCTTTATGACCTCATTCAACTGTTCGTGATTTTGAATCCAGGGCCATTGATGAGAAGGTATGTGTTGTCTTTTGCACCGTGAAGTGACCTTGTGTGAACTGACGGTAAACACTTGGATGTGTGTCCTTCAGCTGGACCATATCTCTGATATGGACTGGCAGCCACCTTGAGTAATGTGTACGATCCATGGCAAAGAACCAGGCGGGTAGCTTTGTGAGGGTCTCTACATACAGCTGGAAGTTGCCTTCTCTCAGAGATCTCACAAACTGCATGACCAGGACCTCAAGAGAGATTGTCATACTCCAGTACAGGAACTGTGGGTGCGTTTCTGACTGTATTTTGCACCGTTCACCAAATGTAGACATGACATCATCAGCAGGATGCATGTCAAGATACTGTTGGTACGCATCTCTCTGTAGGACACTGAGACTAGCAGCCATTACTTGGTGTGCCCATCTTGTCCTTGTTACATGGCCACCTTCTAGCATGGAGTTTTCCCGACCTGATGTTGTGTTGACCACCCACTCCCCTCAAGCCAGTCATCTATTACATGAAACGAGGCCATCTCGATGTGCAAGCCTCCTAGTACAACGATGAATCGGTCCTCTCCATACATATCGGGCCACCGCCACTGTGTCTGTTTGGCGAGTGCATACAGAGGTTGATCTACAGTGAAAACCGGAATCTGGCCTGGGTTGAGATGTTGTATGCCCTGCTCCATCAGAGTCATGGAATGGCACATCATGGCGACAGTATGTGCCTGCTCACGGAACAGGGGTAGTAAGGCAATGATGCATTTTGGACGGACAGGCGTTGTTATTGCGGCTGCATGATAACCTGCCCATGATATGTATTCATTCGAGGTCATCTGCTCTTGGTCGTGTAGAGTCTGTACATTCTCTAACCATTTCTTTTCTTCATCCAATGCAGCAATGACTGAGTCAGTGCCGGGAAACACCTCTCCATGTGCTTTTGGTACCGTATACTCTTTGACATCCACACCAGCTGGTGGGACTTCTGAATATATTGCTGGTAAGGGACGTATATTCGTAGCACTGGTAGTGTTGTCATATGTGGCTGTCAAACCTCTCTCCATCCCATGAACAGTCATCGTTGGAAGTTGTGTCAGAGATATGGCCGTCCCATGGAAACTGTCTGTTGCTGATCCGGAGCTCGGATTGTGGTCAATGTTATCCATTGCCCCCGTCGTGAAGAGCCCTGACTTGAGGTGTGGAGGACATAACACATTTTGTTCGTGGTAGAAGTTGCTGACCCTATTGCCCAGTTCAGATGATATAGTTAGGAGTCTCTTGTATCCTATGCACACTATGCACATGCCATACGAATGCAGATTGTCAATTAGTGCCCTACTCCGTGTCTGTGCATGGATCACAAGGCTTAGGTAAATGGGAAATGGTGTCTCCCTATTTCTCTCATGACGAGTGTCCGGTCGAGTGTCCATGATAACACCCATTTGTGTCAGCCTGTTTGTATACATTGTTACCAAATCAGCCAGGCGGAATACTGGACACACATCAGGATCTCTAGCCTCTTCTATGTAAGTCACCAACTGAGCTAGGGTAAGTGCTTTCATTTCTGACTCATGGTCTGTTTCGCTTGTGGAGGTTTCGAGTGATTTTCTTTCACGGTTGTAGAGATTAGTCAAACATTTTGCGTGGTACTGAGCATCTTGTGCTACCAAGTTGGTTGTTCCTAATTTGGCCAACAGTGCCCTGTCCCGAAGGGTTGTTGCTGCTCTTCTAACCCTAGTATCAATGTTCTTTGTAGATGCAACATGGAGACTACTGTCTTTCCCCCCTGTTCTCCACAAAAAACACATTCATTTCAGGCACATTTACATTTCCAATGCTGGTTCTCGTCTTAACTGGACTACACCCATCTGACTGTTCATTTGATTTCCGTTTTCGTGCCCTGGTCAAATGATAGGAATCAAATATGTTGTAACATGTTTTGTGCCACCATACCCTGTGGTTCTTTAATGTCTGTAAGATACCTTCACCATCATCAAGACGTTTGGGATCTACGCCTAGGGGTATTTCACCAAGCTTTTCAAATTCCAATAAGTTGGAAACAAATGTTTCATAGCCAGAAACACATGATCAAGTGGGCTTTGCTGGACATCTGACAGATTGTTCTTCTGTATCCATCTGACAAATAATGCACTTATTCCAATCAGAGGGAGTCGTTGAAGTGTCCCTTGTTAGTGCCTCTGCACTGCCAGTCACTACCACCATCTTTTTAGACATATTGGTAGGTCTGGCAGATTATCACAATATTGCTGGGCTTCTATAATTATACTAAAGCGGTGTTCTACAACAACATTCTACTGTGATAGCTACATTCAATGGTGAAGTTACATTAAACGGTGGCTTGACTTCTATACAGCTACATAATGCGGCAACCTTCAACCCTGCACTTCCCGGTCAGTTGTCTGCAAGTAAAAAAAAAACAATGTAAAAATGCACCTGTCATAGCACATATGTAATAAATTTGATGCTTTTATCTAAATGTGAACGATGCGAATCAACTTGTATTTCTAGCATTGAATATGCATGCCTTGTGTATATAAGGGCAGAATCTCTTATTGTCTGCCTCTCGCTTGTTGGACAGCACATAGTAATCCAAACTTAAGTTGCTTTTCTTTTGGGTTTAGCCCTCGGAGCCTTGTATACGATTGCATTCGGTCAAGGAGTACGTTTCCAGAAGTTTTTTTCACGTAGGAAGACGTGGTTTTATGATGGTTTTTCGTACCGGGCAACGTACACAATTTTCTTTAGACGTTGTTGTTGTATTACTTTTGAGATTTTCTGTATTTGATTTTAGCATGAGAACTTCTTATTCTCAGGTGATTATGTCATTGGTTGTTCAACCATCCTTTTAGGATGTATATATGCTTTTTGGAATGTTTACTGCATTCCTTCATGCCATGTTAAATATTGTTATGATTTTGTATTATTAGTATAATTTAATGATTAGTATTTAACGAAGTTAATTAAAGAAACCGTTTGCTGCTGTCCACCAGGCATCCGGCGCTGTCACACTCCACGGAGTCTTTGCTGTTTTACATATATTATGTGTTTTACATTTTTTGTATATTTTGAGTATAGAAATGAAGGGTTAAAACCGCAAGATCTACTGGTGTTCAAATCCGGTTGGTTATCTCGCCAAAACATCTCTTCTTCCAACGACATTCTTGATTATTAAAATTTGCTTAGGTTTAAGCTTGTCGACCACCATCTTGTTTCTAATGAAGTCTTGCAGACTTTTTTTCACAGCGCATGACAGGACTCGACAGGACGCCGAACCTGCGGCTAATCAGAGCGAGCCTCAAAATCCACGCTGGAACCTTCTTTCGTTCTCCTTCCCCTTTTTCTTCCTATACTCGGGTGTCCGAGGTTGGCATTGAGCAAAATATAATTATGCGAACTACTTCCTTCAATTCAAGCCCTTTAAAATGATATATAGTACGCCTGGCTTTAATTGGAATGCCGTGAGAGCCTTTTCCGAAATTAAATGACACCTCGAACCTTTATCGAGACCTTGAAGTAAAATACCAGTTTACTATGAGAACCAGGACTCAATCCAGGACTTTGACCATTTGAGGCTAAATTAACTTATAATTTTTATACTTACAACAAACACTAAATGTTAATTACAGGCGCGTTAATACATCTATTAACGACGGTCTATGGCACCACATCTGCGTGACATGGAATAATACCACTGGCAACTGGACATTCTATATCGACGCAGCCATTGCAGATAACGGCACTGGATACAGTACTGGGTTCGTTTACAAACAAGGCGATGTAGTACTTGGTCAAGACTCGGATAAGTACCCTGCAGGGGGATTCAATAAAGTTCAAAGTTTTATCGGAAACCTGACGAGTGTGAATATTTGGGACCATGTCCTGCCTGCTGGGGATATTTCGAATCTTGCTAAGGAATGCCCATCTGGAGAGGGGAACGTTATGAATTGGGCTGATTTGATTACCGAAATTCATGGCGCAATCGAAGTGAAATGTCCTGCAAAATGTGGACGTTGAATTGTAAAAATCTATTTTTGCTTAAAAATTACAGAAAATTAGATTTACGAAGAGACCAACATCACGAAAACGTCTAAGTATCTATCGGTTTTATAGATAACCTAGTTTAAAAGATCTTCTGAAATCTGAAAGGAAAGCACCTATATATGATGCTTTTAAACTCTCGTTTTTTTATAAGCTTTTTTACATTTATTTGATGATTCAATAATCAATAAGGGGCAAAAGCCATGATACCAAGTTTAGGTTTACACTGTCCTCCAGGCCTCAATAAATTTAAAAGCTTCAAAAAGCCTTCACTTCTGAGTATTTTTTGCTATGCTCCTCCGTGAGCACTGTATGGCTGAGTAAATAATATGAGCCCTTAATAATACAGGTCAGTTGAAATTTCCAACAATGACTACAGTTATTGGGAGGGGGGCTCTTTAGCTAAAAATCAGTTTCAAAAACTCAGGGCTTACATGTTAAATATACTGACCATTATCCGGGGAGAGCGAGACTGCCATATAAAAGTGACGGGATGCTCGTCGGAATTTTTTAAAGGATCCTCTAAAAGATATCAGAATGTCGTACTGTGGTGTGGTCGTGGCTCAAAATATTATGTTTTGTACCACTAAGAGGTACTAGTCTCAAAACACAAAATTTAATGACATTTGATCCAAGTGCAATTGACTGTAAAAATACCAAGACGCGAAGCCTGGCCAAGAGATGGTATTTCCCCGGAGGGTCAGTTTACTTACCTGACGGGGAGATGTAGTTCTCCGAACTCTTCCGTAGACTGATATGAGCAATACTAGTGCAATTCCGGACCCGCGCGGCCTGGGTACCACATTATAAAGAAACTTCGGCGCATGCGCAGCTCCTCTGAGTGAGTGGAGAGCTGAGCTATCATACTACTGGCAGTAGTAGGGAGGGGAGGAATAGATTCTAATTCCCACTGGCAGGGGACCAGATCTTTAGAAACAACCACAAGAGTAATCAGATAAGCAAGAAATCGTTACTTTAAAAATGCACTGTGACCGGCCCATTTTGAGATGAAATTTCCAGATTTTATAATCACGTGGCTGGTCACGTGATAGACCTTTTGTAAAAAAATATGTTCAAACGACTTAGAATGCTGAGATAAGTAATAACCGCTATTTTCGTAGAATTCGGGCAAACATTAAGCCACTCTATTCAATAAAATAGCTTTAGCCTCGATTTCATGCTCAAACCATGCCTTAACATGCTTGAGAATGGGGAATTCACCAACCTGTCTAGAACCAACGAGGTCATGGACCTGAGATATAGCTGACCTATAGACCCCAATAGTTCTGTATTTTTTGTCGCTTACAAGTGTGCCTAGGAATTCAAGCACATCTTCTACAGGAGCTGATAAGGGACAGGTCTTCCGTTGAGCACACCAGTGTGTCCAAGATTTCTAGGGACCAGAGTAGCGTTATCAACTGGAAGGTTGCTCTGTCCAGAGTCCATTCTGTCTTGGAGTTGAATGTCCTTGAGGCCTTGTCTGCCTGTAAATTCTGTATGGCTGGGATGTGTTGCGCAGTGATCCACATTCGCCTCACCAGGATTAACGACCACAACTCCAGAGCCTGTGCTGTGAGGGCTGGAGACCGGGTCCCTCCCCTTTTGTTCAAATACGCCACTGCCGTCGTATTGTTCATCCGAAGATGGATGTGATGCAGACCTGGTTGTTCTATCAGGAAGGCTCTCAGACCCAGAAATGCTGCCTTTAACTCCAGAACATTTATGTGGTTCTTTGACTCCTCCAGTGTCCACTGACCTCCTGTCGATTGCCCCTGGTAGTGTGCCCCCATCCTGTCTTCGACGCATCTGTCAGGATTACGGCGTCGAACGGAGACAGTTGCAGGTGCTGACTGTTTGCTGTGTTGCATTCCGGTAACATCCACCACTCCAGTGCCATTAAGGCAGCTGGTGTCAGATGAACTACTGTTTTACTGATCTGCCATGCCGTATAACTTCCTTCAGGTGAACTCTCTGTAATGCTCTGTAGTGCAGTGGTGCCTGCCATATCCCTGTTTGAGCAGCATGACTCATCCGGCCCAGTAGAGTGGATAGGCTCTGAATTGTACAGCTCTGCTGTGCCCATAGTAACTTGCAAATATCTACAATGGCAGATAATTTTTCCTGTGGAAGGGCTATTATGTCATTAGTTGAGAGTCCAGTCTGGCACCCAGGAATACTATTTGCTGGGTGGGGGCTTCTGAGCACTTCTCCCTTTTTATTAGGAACCCAAGGCCCGACAGGAGGCTTACAACCTTGTGAAATATTGTCTCCAGGACTTTGCATCGTTGATGTAAAAGGAGTATGTCGTCTATATACACTACGGCCCTGATTCCGAGGGAGCGAATCACTGACATTACAGGTTTTAGCACCTTCGTAAATGTACGGGGGGCTGAGGCTAACCAAAGGGGAGGCATTGGAATTCGTAAGTTATCTCTTGATAGCAAAATCGAAGGTATTTCCTGTGATTTGGGTGGTTCGGGATAGCATAGTAAGCATCTTTTAAATCCAATTTCATCATAAAATCCAATGGACAAATCAGGGACCGCACCACAGGAAGACCCTCCATTCTGAAGGTGTCTTTTCCTAAGAACCTAAGGGCCCTTAAGTTTATTATGGGACGGTCCTCTTCATTTCCTTTTTTTATTAGGAAAACGGCTGATGTGAACTGACCTTCCACTTACGAGACCTCTCTCAAGGCTCTCTTTTCCCTCAAACTCTTGATGGCGACCATCAAGCGTTTGTGGTCGTTTGTGTTCTTTGTTTGAGTCCTCCGGACCCTCCATTGTCTGGGGGTTTGAACAAAGGGAATTTTGCAGCCTGTTATAGTCTGCAGCACCCAAGGGTTATGGGTAATACCTTTCCAATTTTTGGCAAAGTTCTCTAAGCGGCATGCTGAGGTTTGAGGAGGGTTCAAAATGGGATCCAAACACGGGACAGGGTACTCAGTTGGTGCTAGTCCCAGTTCTAGATTGCGTGGAACTACTGGCGCTATTATCCCTGCAACGTAACGTAAGGCGTATTTAGCTCCCCTGTTAGCATAGGTCCATTTTCGTTTACCTCCTGCACGGCCTCTGGTGGTAGAATATTCTCTGCCACGAAATGGCCGAGACCCTTTAAAGGATCCATATGTAGGCTTATGAGGCTTGTTAGGGGTGCTAATCAGCTTACTGTTGGTGACACTATGATCATGCTCACTTCCCCGGGAATAAGTGCTTGTCAGCAGGGATAGCCTCTTGTAAGGTACGCTTCCCAACCTCAGGCAAGTATTCAGTGAACCTTTTCTGTCTCCAGGCATTGAGCCTGAAATTAGCATTCCCTATTAGTACCAGGGCATCTTCCAGCATGTCCTTAATGGATTCTGGGTCAGGGTCTCCCTCCTCATCCTCCCCCCCAGTCTTATCTAGGCTCGATAGGGCTGCGAGGATGGGGCGAGCGTCATGAAGGAAGGGCCCTTGGCGTTCCGCCAGGCCATCATCAAAACTGAAAACGTCTTTGGTTTTACTATAACCATGTCGTTTTTTAATATCTTCCTTCATACCTGCCTCCATCCAGGGGCCAATTAGGACAGATTCTAGCCCTTCAATAGGAGGGTAAGAAGTACTTAGTTCCCTCCATTTCTCTTTAGTGAGTGCCTGTGAAAATACCTGTGTTGTAAGCTCTAGAAGCTCTGCTGATAAGGATACAGAGCCTTCTTGCAAGTAGAAGCGGTCGCCTAGATTTGAGAGGGCCTCAGCACCATCCTGTTGTGTTGGTGGTGGATGTTCTGGGACAGAAGTGGGCTTTTGTAGCGCCTCCGCCGTTGCTGTCGTCATGAGGCTTGCTAGCACTTGAGGGACAGCCTTAGCAACCGCCTCGGTAATAAGGTCCTGTAGACTCTTACTATCCGCGGGTTCCACGCTGCTCGCCGTAGGTTGGTTCGAGCAGGGGACCACATTGTCTGCCTAAGACAAGACAAAAGAGCACGAAGGCGGTCAATGACTCGTACCTTCAAGGGGCAAAACCCCGGCTAAAACATCGAAATCAATGAAACATATCAACAAATACAAGTACAATGTACTTACTTCACTTGAACTTTTGCTGTTCATGTCGGGTAGATTAAAACAGTGTACGATTGTAATAAAAGCTATTTTATACGCCAAAACTCGAAGCGTGGTGAGGCGCAGCGAGCCATGACACGAAGAGAAAGCTGCGTATGCGCCGAAGTTTCTTTATAATGTGGTACCCAGGCCGCGCGCGTCCGCAATTGCACTTGTATTGTGAATATCAGTCGAAGGAGGAGTGAAGGAGAAATCATTAATACCCTAAAAGGTTGCCTCTATAACAACAACTGTAGACGTTTCAAATTGGCCACACTAAGTGGTTATGTAGCAAATTAAGCATTTTAACCCGTAAAAGGTACGACACGCATCCCCGTCAGTACCATATAGGGAGTCCCCCACCCCCCTCCAACCAAGATATGCGACGATATAGCGTAGAAGTCATACTCTCGCATAAGTGTTTGTAAGTTTGTGATTACAAAACAATATATAACTTCTAACGACACATGTTCATTGACTACTACATGTCATAGTGTAAAACGTGTGATACGATTATTATGAAGCTGATTTCGCATGAAAATAAAATAAAAAGTACGGACCATGTTTTGTACGATGCGGCTATTCTTGGCCATGTTGGTTGAACTAACAAGAGAAGCTAACGACGAATCTTCTGTTTACGTCAACCAAGATGACGTCCATGTTGGTTGAACTAACAAGAGAAGCTAACGAGGAAGCTTTTGTTTACGTCAACCAAGATGGCGGCCATGTTGAATTGGTTGAACTAACAAGAGAAGCTAACGAGGAATCTTTTGTTTACGTCAACCAAGATGGCGTCCATGTTGGTTGAACTTACAAGAGAAGCTAACGAGGAATCTTTTGTTTACGTCAACCAAGATGGCGTCCATGTTGGTTGAACTTACAAGAGAAGCTAACGAGGAAGCTTTTGTTTACGTCAACTAAGATGGCGGCCATGTTGGTTGAACTAACAAGAGAAGATAACGAGGAATCTTTAGTTAACGTTAACTAAGATGACGGCCAATTTGGTTGATCTAACAAGAGAAGCTAGCGAGAAATCTTTTGTTTACGTCAACCAATATGGCGGCCATATTGGATGAACTAACAAGAGAGTAAGCTAACGAGGAATCTTTTTTGTTTACGTCAACCAAGATGGCGGCGATGTTGGTTGAATTAATAAGAGAAGCCAATATTGTAAAATGTAACACATGCCACCTGATTAGATAAGTCAAGCGGTGGTTATATTTCAGGTTGTATGTATTTTATTTCAATTGTACATAGAGATTATTGTCCAAGTTCGTTCGGTCCGGATGGGGAATATTGGTCGAGTTAAGGGTGAGGTCCATACCCACACAAAAAAGAACTCGACTATTGAAATTCATTCATAAGTCCTATAAGATCACGCCTTTAAAGTTCTGCCTTGCTCCCCTAACCGAAGTCCATCATGGCTATAATTTACGTTCAAGTGATAATTATGTATAAATGTAATACAGTGGTTAGTAGGACCAATAGATATAATGACTTTGTGACTTTTAGATTTAAATAGTTTAATATAGTTTAATATAGGGGTGTCGACTCCCGGGTGTCGACTCCCGAATGTTCTTATGTGTCTGCTGAATACCACTGTAATTCAGTCCTTGACTGCGAATGTGGTGAAATAAACTATTATTATTATTATTATCCCCAATCCGGACCAAGCAAGCTTGGTCAATAAATGTTTTATTATATGGACTTCTGTCAATCCGCTCTCTCCTGGGACTGGTTTTGCTGTGAAAAAGCTTTCGTTTTTGTTCAAAAATACCATTGCAGCTAAAGAAGCACTCTCTCTAATTGGTCAGCTGAATGAGATGTGATATCTGATTGGCTGAATGTGAGATAGTTTCGAGAGGAAACAGCGTGGCTGAGCTGTCCAGCCGCCGGATTGCAGGATTCTAACTGCTTAGGATGGACCGGTGTCGTGTATAATATTGTTTATTATATCACAGGCCGCCCAAGTTCTGACTGTATAACAAGGTTTGTATGGGAGTTCTTCCGATAACTCAGAATAATAACATAAATTTAGTTACAGATCTTCTGTAATACAAGGTAAATAAAGGAAGAAGGCTTACTTGAAGTTGTTTTGTTGTCCTATGTGTGTTTCAAGTCGCTAGAACGGTGTTTTATGAAATTCTTGAGTCATACGCTCCACCCCTCCACCATTTTCTCAGGGGGGGGGGGGGGGGGGGGATCAGAAATCAGAAACTTCGCAAATATCTTTCAAAAGGGGTTTTAGCCTTGCAAATAGTTCTGATTATACAATAAACTGATTTAAAGTTAAAAGTATATTATTTCTATCTCGACTATTGTCATTAATGGACCTTAATGAGGTATGGAAGTGCAATACTATGGGAAGGGTTTCGGGACTGAGGAGAAGGGGAATGTCGACTCATTCCTGAGAGATAAGAGTATAAATATATGTGAATAAACCTCGCCAGAATCACTACCCATAGGAGGGAAAACGACATCAACTCCGGCATGAAGAGGGTGGGGTGTGTGGGACGCCAATATGTGACTTTGGGTTTCTTGCTAATGACACGTTGGAAGCATGCATTTCACTTTAAATTTATACATTAATGAACATTAATGTATTATATATATTTTAAAATGAACTTCTCTCGGCAGTACTCGGCAAAAAGCATGCGCATCTATTATGTTCGTATACTGTAATTCGGGATATGAGTATATGAGTATATGAGTATATGAGTATATGAGTATATGAGTATATGAGTATATGAGTATATGAGGATTAGAGGATACGAGGATACGAGGATACGAGGATATGAGGATATGAGGATACGAGGATACGAGGATAAGAGGATATGAGAATAAGGGGATTATGAGGATACGAGGATACGAGGATAAGGGGATACGAGGATAAGAGGATATGAGGATATGAGGATACGAGGATATGAGGATAAGAGGATATGAGAATAAGGGGATTATGAGGATACGAGGATAAGGGGATACGAGGATAAGAGGATATGAGGATAAGAGGATATGAGGATAAGAGGATAGGAGGATAAGGGGATAGGAGTATATGAGGATAAGAGGATATGAGGATAAGAGGATATGAGAATTATGAGGATAAGAGGATATGAGGATAAGAGGATATGACTATATGAGGATTATGAGGATATGAGGATATGAGGATAAGGGGATAGGAGGAAAAGAGGATAAGGGGATAGGAGGATAATAGGATATGAGGATTATGAGGATATGAGGATAATAGGATATGAGGATAAGAGGATAATCAAATAGGGAGAACATTGCGGGATCGTTTTAACAATAACTTGGAAATCTGGATTTTGGAGCTATATTTTCTCGTGAAACCGGTTCTGGACCCCATGTCACATACCTACCCTCCCCACCTCCCCCCATGGGTGTAAACTAAAGCTTTTTATTTGCTTTGTATTTCGCTTAAGAGCTACACCTGCATTTTTGTCTTAATAGGTCATGAGTATTCAATTAAAATGAAAGTGATACTATTATATTTTCCTCTTGCTTACTAAACAATTCTAAATAAACTGTGCGTTTATATATTGTCATTCCAAACTCTGAAACAACAATTTTACCTTGTTTGCAACGCAGACAAGTTAAGAACGATTAATAATGTAGTAATAATAGTGAAGGTTATTTCGCTTTCCCTGGCCAAGAATGCTTCACGTTCTTGGGTGTCGTTTCATGCCTCGTGTTTATAATTGATGTAGAAGTACGTACATTTTAATTGTGTTGTTCTCAAATAGGTAAAAACATTGTCGTGCCTTGACGGAAGACTACCGTCTTTGTGCACACTGTCACGAAATGCCCATTTAGCAATTAATTCACGAATTAGATGTCATTCGTGAGCTCATAAGCCAGCGACATTCGCCTGATGTAAAATAACTTGTTAACATGATAATTTGTTGCCTAGCTGTTCAGACATTTAATAAAACATGTATAAAAGTACAAAAATATTAATTATAATAAGAATTTAGCTAAGAATGCTAGTACCATTGCCAATATTAACTGACACATGTAACGTCATCTATATTTTCACTAGAGTGTTGTAGAAACTTTTGTTCACTCGGACACATGTTGACTTGTAAAGTTGTACTTCCAGCACTCGCAAATCAGCCATTTCCAGCGAGCGATTATGCAAATGTTCGCCACAAAACTATATATCTTCTGTCACACAGGCAACAGAGTTCAATCCTGCCATTACCTTTCTAGTAATTGTCTGCATTTTCACTGTTTAATATGCAATTGTACTGATGAGGTTTTCCAAGTCGTCCAAACACGTAACTAAGCGAAGGACTAGGTCTCCCTTTCCCTAGGTAAGAGAGGGTCTGGGTCGAGTGCTGTGGTCACCAATAATGCACGCTCATTAGCCAATCACATGCTTGGATTTTGTACAATGCACGAAATTTGAACATTAATAGGTACTAATATAAAATACCATACCCAGAAATATGGAACCCGCATGTGTACTAGCGGTTTTGACTTAAGGCTGATTCACATAGCTGCTTTCGCATTTCGGTCTGGGAATATCGTGTGTCGCTTGTTGTTTGTCAGGGAAAACCTTGTTTGAAATAGGGGTATATCACATCAATAACGAATGAATTAAGCACGTGATCCCGTGGCGGTAAATGCGTATTTTTTTGTGTGGCGGGAACATTTATTGAAAGGCTGTGTCATGGTGTTGCGCATTTCTGGAGTCAGTGTTCGATTAACTGATTAGTATATGTTAATTGATACAAACAGTTTTAAAAGCACCCTCCCTTAATTCTTGATTGAAATGATATGCAATATTTTCCTTGAAGACTAGACATACGCACAGTGTGTTAGCCATTTGTTCTTTTGATTTCAACCATCCCACATGTGTGCTAGGGTCGTCAGTTTATATGAAATTCACTGAAAATATTCTGCAACAGAAATGCAGGCCCTCACCGTGACCGGCACAGCTCCTTAAACCAAGGTGATTTATATACAGAGACAAAAACGGAGACATATGATTGTTTATACATGTAACAGCAGGACATAAACTGAGACAAAGGATAAAAGAATTCCATCCTGCAATGAAGCAGAAAATGAAGTTCGATGTCGATTCTGTGCTCTTTAGTGAACTTTCTCCACAGATGAGCCAGAATGCTGATATTGATACATTTCTATTTCGAATAATGTACTCTTAAAGCCCGGTTTACATGACAGACTTCTTGGCCACGGCACTCCTAACTTGGGCACGGCACTCCTAACTTGGGCACGGCACTCCTACCTTGGGCACGGCACTCCTAACTTGCGCACGGCACTCCTAACTTGGGCACGGTACTCCAAACAGGCGGACTGAGACTACCTTGTCACAGTACCTCAGCACCCCTAGATTTCGGCCACGCGTACCGGAACATTTCCATTTACACGACAAAAATAAGAGGTGCCGAAAAGTTTTTCAACGCGTTCATAACATTTATGAGTGCTGTGCCCCAAATGCTTGTCGTGTAAATCGGCTTTAACTGTGGGCTCTTTAACTATGTCCTTTTATGAATGCGAAATCCCCGAAATTAATTATACTCGAATAAAAGCCCTTTTCTATCCATTTTGCTATACCTTAAAATCCCGGTTATAAGTCCTTGGCTTATACTCATTTGTAAGGGTTATAACCGGGGTGGCTTAATTATATCTGGGGGTGGGGGGGGGGGGGGGGGGGGGGGGGGGGGGGTGGCTTATAACCCCCAGGAAAAAAGTGTTTGGGATTCAGAGGAGATGATTTTATAAAAAAAAATATTTAATTTATCGCTTTATTTTACCAACCAATGATAGTAAATAAATACGAAACAACAAAAACTTCAGCTCAAAAGATTGGATACCGTATATCTTATAATCAAACTTGAAAAGCAAGTAACCACGTTGTCTGGTTTTTAGCAATGTATTTTATGTCTAATGAAATATATAAACATGGGGTCATAAACGGCATAAACATGAGATGGGCTTATCACCGGTGGGGCTTATATCCAGAACGACATTTACGTTGGTAGACAGGTGGGCTTATAACCGGGGTGGGGGGCTTATAACCAGGATTTCACGGTATTGGTTTTTGCTAATCAGCACTGAATGAAAGCAGCACGTGCACAGTCTAGGAACTTGGCTTGATTGACAGGTAATGGTTGGCGGATAATCCCGCCTACTTCTGGACGTGTCCAGTTTATCATTATGTTTTAAATTTATTAAGAAAATATGGGAAAAGATACACGTAGAACAGTTTACGTGTTTCTATGTAATTTAAGGCACTCAGCCAACACACAACGATATACATGTCAGTAGAGCGACAGTTTTTGCTGTGTGGTGGTTTGTAAATAATTTTAATATATTTATTCCTTTTTGACTTCCTTGCAGAAAAGTGGAAAACACACGTCTTTACACGTTTAAATGTTTAATGAGTTGTATTGCGAAAAGATGAATAAAATGACCTTATTTGGTCTTTCTGCTCATATGAAACTAATACTCGATCTTAAATTATGTGTATTAACGATCTTCAAGCTGCGTTGTTTTGAATAGAAGAACTTGTGTCTTGGGGTTTTTCTAAAAACAAAATTGAAAGATGGTAAATGATATTGGAGCTGCGTTGTAAAAATACACGTATATAAACATATGGTAATTTTTATTCCCATTTATGTCATTTAGGACTGGGACTCTAGGGCAAGAAAATATCCTGTTCTAAAATGCCACAAGTGAAACATCTTAAGCTGTTCTTTCAGGTGTCTCTGAGTTCCTGGACAACCAGGGAGCAGTCTGTTCTACAGTTAAATACTATCCAATTGGAAAGAAGAGTGTGTCAACAACAACATGCAGCTAGATTCCTGGGTTTTGAATCTAGTTTGCTTTTCAAGTCAGACGATCCTATCGGTTTATACTTTTCCAAATATTTCATATCTGTTGGGAACAGTTTTTAACTAAACATAAAAACTAGAGTTAAAGGAGAGTTTCCGTGATCAGCTTTGTAACCTATAGATGAATACGTAGACACTGTATGAGATCAAGCTATTGTAGTTACGCGCGATAAGTACAACTAGCTAGTTGTACTTATCGCGAATAACTTAAACATATAACATTGAACATTTATTAATTCATATAAGATAACAGTACTATTTAGGCCATCCCAATAAAATGTTTCGTTTACCATCGCCCGAATGGCCTTTTTTTTTTTTTTGAAACGCAAAAGAAAAGAGAAGGTTTGAGGCCGACCCATTTTTTTGGAAAAAGGCGGTAAAAAAAAGATTTAATAATTAAAAAAAAAAATACACATCTTTTCCGAGCTCTCGACGTATTAGTTTCTTGTCTTTCTCATGCTAATTGTCAATCCACAACTAGTTGAGGAAAAAGTAGTCGAGGAATACTGACATGAACATTTTCACGCGAGTCTTCAAGCCGACGTTCCAGATCCCCGTTCTCTTTTTAACCGACCGACCGCCGACCATCACGAGCCAGAGCGCGATGGTAAACGAATCATTTTATTGGGATGGCCTTAGTTATAAATAAGTAGAGTTTAATAAACAAGGAGAACAACATAAATTAAACCTCAAATAATGCTCAATGTTCAGAGTGAAGTAACTATAAATCAATAACTAACAAAGAAGTCTTATTGCTATAGCACCAATCTTCAATGAATATAAAATTTAAAGTTTGTATTGTCATTAAAGGGGAACACGTGAAGATTTCCCCAAAAATGTTAGGAGAAATAGTTTAATTTTTAAGATTATACATATTAGATGTTGGTAAAAGCTGGCATGTTAAAGTGCAGGTACTAAGAATGGAAACATATAGATGTGACAATGTTTTATTATAACCCACCCAGTGCGAGAAGCGTTATATAACTAAATTAACAGTCATGCTGTGTTAACGTTCCCGTGAAGTAGGTTTTCTTGTTTTTTTTCCATTGCTAATTTTACAAGGCATTTTGAATTGAATAATTTAAGAGAATTTGAGAAAGTAAGAACCCTTTCATTATCCTATCCTGTCCTTTATCAATATTTGATTAATATCTCATGTTTATTCCATCAACCCATGCAGTTATAAATATCCCTTGCAACTCATGAGACCATTTGAAAAACAAAACGCCAGTAACGAAATTTTTTTTTTTCATAACTGAGTAAGTTGCTTTCAAAAGGATGTGTTACTACGCCTCACATGAAATTCCAGTACCTGTACTGAGTAGATCAATACCATGCAGATTAGGGACCAGTCGTTAATTATAGGGGGAAGGGCTAGAGAAAAATGGTGGAGGTTCACCTGATTTTCATGCAGCAAATTAGAGGTGGGTGAGTGGAGCCATAGTAAGCTAGAGGGGGAATGGGGAGAAGTGGTCATCAAAAATTAAGCATGGTGTTTTTCATTTGTACCAGCCCCCCTCTAATTAAGGACCTGAGTACCTTTGCAAAAACGACCCACGCTTGATAAACGCTGACAACCATTGAGTAGACACTGGAAGTATTTTAAATAGAATCGCTAATAGATTTGCATGAGATAATTAATTAATGAACAGTATATTTTGGTGTCTTAAAACGGTTGCTCACAGCTTTTCTGTTGGATCCTTAATTCTCTGCAGAAAACCTCTCGCTTTTAAGTCAGATATGTTGTTGCCAGCCAGTATGTTTAATTCCCTTTCCTAGAATTCCTTTTCAGAGTTATTCTGCGCGTGAGGAAATACTTTTTAAAGCAACTGGCAGCAGTGAGAATTCAGCTATTTTTTCTACGTCGTGTGGCGCGTACGACATAAACAAACACGTCATACAGACGATGACGTCCCTTACTGGGTCAGGGTTCGAAGGTAATTTCGATTTCCGGGTCCGTGTTAAAAAATAAAGGTCGAATTCCGGGTTATAGACGATTCAGAATAATCAGAGTGGGAGATAATTCGTAAATCCGGGTTTGGAGCTATTTTTCTTGTAAAACCGGTCCGGTTCTCGACCTCATGACTTCCCATACCTACCCATTTATCATACGAGTACCTCTCCCCCCGGGGGTTTACGGCACATGAAATTGAGTTAATAATTAAAGAACAGAAGACGGTATGACTAGCTGTAAACTTTATAGTTCGTTTACCATCCTGTTGTTACAGCTCTTCAACAATGTTTGTCCTTCAGTTTTTCCTCATCCTTGCTCAAATAGCTTCTGGTTTCGAGTTAACTTTCGCCGACGAAGAAGGTATGCGAATGTTTTTTTTTTTTATTTAAACATATTTATTCGTTGCATTTATCCTAAGAGTAGCAGAATCACTCATTCATGCGAATGCTCAGCTTTATCGATTAATTTTATCTTTCGTATCAAGTTCTAAAATGTGGTTGCTAAGTTAATGCTTTTCGACTTGCATCAGTAGCAGTGATAGGAAACAAAATTCCATGGTAAACATCCAGTTTTACTAAATAGCAGTTGTTGCTGGAAAATAGCAACATTCAGTAAATGCCGCCATATTTAGTCCGGTGTACACGACGAGCATCTTGTGCACGGCACTCCTAACTTGGGCACGGCACTCCTATAACTTGGGTACGGCCGGCTCTCCTAACTTGGGCACGGAACTCCACTGAACCAGGCAGGCAAGGCTACTTTTTCACAAGGTCTCAGAACCTTAGGTTTTCGGGAATGCGTACACGGAACATTCCATTTTTACGATAAAAACAAGGGTCCCGTGCCTAAAAGTGTTGGCACGCGTATCCAAAATTTATTTTATAAGAGTGTCGTGCCCAAATTGCTCGTCGTAGAACAATAACAAGACGGCTGTTTTTCGGTATTCACTCCACATAATGATAGAACGGCTTGACTCCCTTCACAATTCTTCTCAGTTGATAAACAACTATATATACCTTGTTTTCAAAAACCTGCTGTAGACTGGTTATAGAACCTATTTGTTTCCCTGTCTTGAGAAATAATGACAAAGAAAGGGTAATCATAGATGTTGAATGCCATTATGGCATTCCATGAAAATAGTCCAATACGTTTGCTCACCAAGGTATAAGATATGAAAGCTCCTGTGAAGGCTTTAGCTTGAGTTCCTTTCGGGGTTCTAAGGAGCAGTCGTATAAAGGCACAATTTAACAAGAACTATTGAAAACGAATCAGTCTACCTCTGCGTCATATGAATGATCTCTCAACTGAAGTAAAATATTCTAAATTATGCAAAATATAATAATATTGGTTAGTAAATAATGATTGTACACGATTTCACAGTATTGGTCCCAATTTTGTTTTTTTACATTTTTTTTGAAAGAAATAGAACACAAAATGTAACGTTTCTATCCGTGACGTCATATCGTCACATTTCGTGACACCGACGCGATGACAGCTAATTGACATATCAGTATTTCCCGTAAGGGATGGCTGCAGGCCCTTCTTCTCCTCTCTCGTGCCAGTCTCCTTTTTTCCATTTTCGCGTCGCTGAGATTTTTTTAAAACATATTTAACAAATAAAAGATGGTTCTCCTTGTTCTATAACAAAATAATGTGCAAATTTCGTGCATTCTACAAAATCAAAGCATGTAATTGGCTAACGACCATGCATTATAGGAGAACAAAGCACTCGACCCAGATCCTCTCTTACCTACGGGAAGGTAGACCTGATACATGTGAGCATGTGAGCCAGCCTTCGCTTAGTTACGGGTTTGGACGGCTGGAAAAACCGCATTCCAATCGCATATTTAACAGTGAAAATGCAGACAATTACTAGAAACGTAACGGCAGGATTAAACTCTATCTCCTGTGTGACAGAATATATATATATATTTTAAGGCGGACATTTGCATAATCGATAAATAGAGAAGTAGCACTTCTCTGCGCCTTGTGTATTTGCATGGAATTAAACTTGGGCAGTATATCATTATGGATGTGCCCGGGGGTGGGGCATTTTTCTTACTTTTTTGGCTCCACTGTGGGGCATTTGAACATCTTGCTTGGAGAATTTGAAACAAAACACGTAAATGACTAATGCCCTGGGGTTGACCGGGGGGGGGGGGAGGGGGGGGATGGGCATTGCTGGAATTGACTACTGCCTTAGAGACTTTGTAGTTGTGCTTTATCGTCAAATATAGTCACTTACTGACTGTATGATGAACTCATAATTTCTTCATATTAACAGTATTCGCTGCGCTCACTCGTGAAATGTTAACATTTTGAATAGACCAGTTTACAGTTCTTGCGCAGTTGTACAAATCCTTTGTTTATTTGGCGGGTAGGCATATGTCAGACAATCGCCCGGGGGGGGGGGGGGGGGGGAAGAGGGGGGGGGGGGGGGAGGGTGGGGTGGGGGGGGGGGGGGTACTGCCTACAATGGAATATACGGGGAGACTCCGCCCGAAAGGGGTACCTTTTCAGGCTGGAGGTATATAAAAGTGTTGGGATTTCACGAGTTGATGAAGTATAGATAAGGGTAGGGTAAACTGTCAGTTAGGTATTTCAAAATATCTCGAACAGACGCACCTAACGGCTGATTCATCCAAGTATTTTAAAGGGTTACTCAAGTGAAAAGTTTAGTAAAAGGTATATGAAAGGGTTACCTTTCCTTGGAAGGGGGGGGGGTGGGGGACAATCGTGGTCCGCTGGTTGAAACTAAAGACTTGAATACCAGCGCATGAACCGTAAACTTGTCTATATGCCTTAATATACTTTAATTTGGACCATTGTCTTGGTATTCTCAGAGGTGGTGATCACAAAAGCATGATATCATCATGTTTAAAGTTGAGAATTTGAGATAATAAGCCGGTAAGGAGAGTCCACCTCCTATCAACAGTTGATTAACTGCCATTAGTGTTTATTCCCTCAGTCCATACAGTTATAAATATACCTTGACTTATTGCAAAGCGTGAGACCCATTTGAAAAACAAAACGTTCTATTATAATTTTAATTGTTCACGAGTTGCGTTGCAAACAGATCAGTAAAAAAGCCATTTGGTGTTACTGCTCATCAGCCTATTTTATCTGAGTGGGTTAATGGGTTCCCTGTGGTTTGCACTGGCGTGTGACGTCACCACTCACTGTTACCAGAAGGAAGCTGGGCCCAAAATTCGCAAAAATGGGCCCAAGATGGTGACCACTCTTGATGACAAGGGGGAAGATAGTTCAAAGACTTGCATGCATCGGTGATAAGAAAATCACATTAAGTTTTCTTATTCTAAAATGTTTGACGTTTGTGTCATTTCAAATGGTAAAACCTGGCAAAATGTAGTCGGAGAATTTAAATTTAAATTATCGAATATCGTTTATTTTTTTAAATCACTCGTGAAGTGTACTTTTTTCACCTTTATTCAGCAAAATACCTGGCACTTCGCTTCCAAGCCGTTCATCTTACAGGTTTGGATTCGCTGCCCGATATTAGCAGAGAAGAGAGACAGCCATCTTCAATTTTTACCAGTGGAATGAACTCATTCAGTGTGCTTCGTCAAACCGCGATATTCATCAAGAGCGGGTTCCTTCTAAGCCAAATCAGGCAAAGCGCTTTTCAAATCCCAGAAAAACTCTCTTAAACGGAATTAAACATTTGCTCAAGCTCTTCACGAGCAATTGCAAATACATGTATACCGAATCTGTGGCCGCCATGTTGGATCGATTTCTGCTAGGCCTTCTGGTAACAGTGAGCGGTGACGTCACAAGCCAGTACAAACCACAGGGATCCCATTAACCCACTGAGACTAAATACCAGCCAGAAGGCCTTGGGACAAGGCTGACTGCTCATATAAAATTCTTACTTGGCTTAAAAGGATTATGATCTTTCGACGGTGTTGTTTCAACAGTATTGAAGAGATTAAAACAACTGAGTTAGGGGATGATTCACGTGTGATAACGATGCGGAAAACATTGAGTAGACACTGTTAGTGTCTACTCAATCCCTTTACAAATTGAAGTTAGGTTTTTCATGTGTCTGTCCTAATATCGACGATCATTTTCGTCATATTATTGTCAAAATTGTGGGGCGTCTTCGGCGAGTGGGTCGATCCACAGCTATTTTTAATTTGGCCATGTGTTGACGAAAGTCATCGTCAATATTAGGATTGAGGCACACAAAACTATCTTCATTTTTTTTACGACAACAGACAATGGAAAATGTTGGCGACTTTGGCTTTTCACAACAAAGCGCGTGCCACGTCAGCATTATGGTCTGTCTTCTTATTGCCTATAAAAGTTAGCCAATCAGAGGGCAAAACAATTTTGGAAAAAATGATTTGCATGAGATAATTAATCAAAGAAAAGTATTTCGGCGTCTTAATTTAACACGGTTCTCACAGTTTTTCTGTTGGAGACTTAATTCTCAGCAGAAACCGTGAGAAATGTTTCTAGTTTATGTTCTTTTTGCTTTTCAATTCATATTTTCCTGTCCTTCGGTATTTTTCCTCTCCAAGAGTTGCTTTTCAGAGTTGTCTACGCGTGAGGAAACACTTTTTAAAGCAACTGGCAGCACTGAGTGAAACTTTAGCCATTTCGCCCGTCACCTTGTGGCGTGCACGACATAAACAAACAAACAAACAACAAATGAAAAGTATTTTGGTGTTTTAAAACCTTTTTCCCGGTGGACGCACGTACCATTCTAAATTTTATTGTTTTCTTTTTATTATATTTCCAACAAGATGATTACCAACCGGTAAGCACCCCCGATTTAATTCATGCAAAACTCTGTACGGTCCAATTGACTTCTTTAGGGGGTCGAATTAGTGCAATAGCTCAGTTTTTTAATTTGCTGTCTAAATTTCTAAAGTCGACTGAATGATGTTTACAACCTCTCTCTGAATGGCTTATGAAAATTGCTAATTATACCGCCACTTTGAATTGAAGAACTTGTAGGAAATTTGAGAAAACAAACTATAAGCCTTTTAATGTTGTCCGATCTTATGTAAATATTTAATATACCATAGTTATTCATACAGCCACGCATATATGCATGCATATATGCATTCATAAGTGACACTCTTAAAACATATCTGTTAAAACCCGAATTCTTAATATAAAGCCCTGAGGTTTCGGAGTCATATTTCTAAATTGCTTTTCAATTCAGATATTGCTGGTAGTGTTTATCATTTTCCTAGAATTTGCTTCGTGCCTTCGTCGATTCGCGAGGAAGCAAGCACTTTCAAAAACAAAAGCGGCAGCTGCAATGTCGGTCGCCTGACGTCGCTCATCCTTCTCTAGTGCCGGCAGTGGCGCACAAGACCAAAAACAAATATCACTAAACAGGTATTAGCGTCACGTAAAATAAACATACAATCCTTTAAATTAAGAACTCAAGATAATCGGTTACCAGCCATCGTTTTTTGTTTAACTTTCCGCTTTTTGAAAATATTCGTGGTCAAGTTAATCCTCATCCTTGCTCAACTATCTTTTGGTTTTCAATCAATCTTCGCTGACGAAGAAGGTATGACAATGAATTGTATCTCTTAGCTTAAAGAAAAGACTTCTTTAGCATAATTACTACTATTTTAATGCGCAACAATGAAAAGAGAAGGCAAACTGATAGCTGGCAATCATTACAACAATTGCAAAGAGCCTATAAATTTGAGTATTAAGCACGTCGGGGTTTGAAACAAGTCAGCCTACAGATAAATTCTCTTTTTAAGATCAATATTTTGGACTCATAGATTCTATTTAGGCGGACAATAACTGCAGTATGAGTCTGTTTGATATTGCATTTGATTATTAATGACAACGTCCATGTAAGCCAAAGCTAGCCAACCACCAAATGATATTAAACTTTCTCACGGCGAAAGTGACAAAAATAACTACTCGATTATGCTTTCAAGGCATACTGTGGTTTGTCGATATTGTCACTGCCTCGCCTTCTACGGCTCGTTTTAGAGTGCTGGTATTAGAGGGAAGTTAGGATCTGACTTAAAAGTCATTAAGTTATTTTTCCTTCATGTAAGATACAATCGGTGGATCTTAAAATATCCTGTTAAGGTTTTGATAGTTAGCAATAAAATGCCGGTGTTTGATAAGAATCTTTTTTAAGATTCGGAGTAGCCGGCGCTGTGTTAGCGTAAGATGAGTCAGTGAACGGGACATTTGAGTAAGTTTCAACTCTGGCTCTATTTTCGTTTCTAGAAAATACATTGGATGAGTTGAATGATTTCAACATAGACTCTAGTTCTTTGAACTTGGCTTGGATGGTACCAATGTCATTGGCTGGTGTGTTTCTGGCATAGTTCGGTTTGGTCGCCCTGTGGTTAGATCTGTTGGTGGCGTATCGTATCTGCTGATGAGCTATTAGCTTCGGCTGGTCAGGAGAGTGTGTTTTCAGCTGGCTGTTCAGGCTGTTTAAAGTCTCGGTATCTGTGCTGATGTTTCGATCTTGTTGTTTGACCATAAGATGCAGAAGATTTTTTTGGGCCTTGCGGCAGATCTTGTTCATTTCAGCTTGAAACTCGCTGTCCTGTCTCATGTGCGGCTGTGGCCGGTACTGGAAACCGTAGGGACAGGTGGATTTGCTGGTGTGTTCTCGCATGACTAGCATGGATTTTTCTGTTTAGCCCGTCTGGTTTCGAGGTTGGCAATCTTATTTCTGATATTACGGAAAACCTCTGTGGTCCTGAGACGCTTAGAGGGTGGCTGGGATGAGGGGATCTCATCTTCGGTATCACTGAGAAGGTTGTTGCCTCTTAGTAGGGAACTTGATATGTGAGATGGATCGCAGCAGTATCTGCAAGGCTGTCTGTCATCTCGGATTGGCTGTTGGTACGGGCCATAGAGTTCCGAAGAGAACTATTGTAAGCTTATAGCAAGACCGGTTTCGGAGAACTAATGAGTTTTCCTTTGTCAGTTGCTTTATAAGCGTGGTGGTGTGCTCGTTGTGCACATGCCCCCGTGCTTTCTCTACGCTCATACTAGGCTAACGGACTTTTTCTTCCTAGTCCACAACGCCCGTTCTCTGCTGGTTCACAATAATTAATCCAATACATTTTTGCTTCTAAGCGAAAACGATCCTACGACCACCGGTCTAATTAATTCGACCTCATTAACTCTTTGTCGTCCGATCGTGTGTGAGCTCAATTGGAGAAATCCTGAGTGCTAACTCAACCCTCCCCCCTCGGTTCATGTTTGGCTAGCCCGGGGCAGTTAAATACTGCTGACCTTTTAAGCCGAGGCCTCAAACTTTCTCCACAATGCCATTCGGGTGAATTCTACGAACTGGTTGACGGTAGGTATTGCAACTTCTGTAGGGTTTCCAATGAAATGTGCTCTAATTTTGGAGGAAAATGCCACTGTCAGAGAGCTTGAGGACATCATTAAGTCTGAGGATGGCTGAAAAGTACTTGGTTTGCTTTTAGTAGGCCTTGTGAGGGGATTTCACAGGGTTTTTCCGTTGTGTTTGTGCTTTCAGACACAGGAAAAAATTATTCAATGAAATCCTTGAAATCCTGCAGTTGGCAGTCTTTTCCCCCTGCTCAACCTATTAGGATGTGTTTTTGTCACTTTAAAGCAACGGCTTGAGTCCAAATCACCGCTCTTGGTTGTAGGGGTAAAAGACTTCTAAAAAAAAAACCTACCGGAGTCCCAGAGTGGGGGACCCCTTGTGGAATTTCTGTCCATTACCCAGCATGCAATTGGAGGTGGGAGCAGGAAAATGTGGTCGAGTGAAATGCAGTGCAAACATCGACGTGGTTCACCGTCGCTTGGTGTGTTTTGTGAAAACAAACCTGCTGGTTGGAAAGATTAAACAAGGTACTGTAACGACTGAGTGGTTATTTTGTGTTTGCTCTTGATTTTCAGCTCCTCGAAATTCGTGAAAATCGAAGAAACCAAACAATCGCTAAAACAAATGAGCTTTTCTCCTAAATCAATCCGACGACTATACAAACCTTTTTTTCAAGAGAAATACGTTCTGCTATTTTTTTTCTTTGTGGTTAACGTCTAAAAAGAGGAAATACGTTTTGAAGGTCGAGAAATAGCCAATTCTCCGCTGATAAACCTCGTTTGTGTGGCGGCTCAATTCAGTGCTTTTTTTCCCCGTATCGTACCTCAGTAGTAGAAGAGAGGCGAATTAGCCCTTTTTTTGGTGAGCTATGTTAATTTTTGGTGAGCGCATGGTGAACTCTCATTAAAGTGTTGCGTTATTCATGAATTCGGATGACGTCACAGTTCTATTGTCTTGGGCTCATGACTAAAATGCAGCGTACGCCGCATTTTGCGAAGTACCTGATTATAATTGCAGCGTATGCATAAATTAAAGTTGCGCTCTCGTTGAAGTGGTGGGCTCATGACTAAAATGCGGCGTACTAGATCAATAAAATTATTATTTCTGTGAATGAGGTCATCGATCTATTCGGGCATGTTTGGGCAAAGCTTGAGCGGCTATAAAACCAGAACCTGTTTCTCTGAGTGAGTACAACCCAAAGTGTAAAACCAGAACCTGTGTCTCCGAGTCAGTACAACCCAAAGTGAAAAACCAGAAAACTCCAACCACAAGATGGCAAGGAAACCTATATCAGAAGACACTATTTGCATCGATGAAGTTGAAGTTGTCGAAAGAAACAGAGCATTTCACACGATATCAAGTACAATACATTTGGTGTATGCTGCACTCTGTGAAAAACCAATCTATGCCGAGAAAGAAAGACAATGTGAAACAGATCACCCAAATAAAAAAAAAACACGATTGCTTGATGTTATCCGAAGAGGAATCGTGGAATTTTTCTACGATAATACAAAATAAAAAGTCAAACCAGACAAAGTGTGGGAGATTGTGAACGTTGTTTGCTACATGTTGAACATACGAATAAAAACAAACCACCAGATAAATTAAACAAAGTTTATTCAATCTCAAAAACACCAATTTACAGTTCGTTTTCCTTATAGTCGCGGAGTTGATAACTTTCTTATTTCTCAGTTCTTGGGTTGATATGATGTACCGTGTTACCAGATTACACTGATTTATGTTTCATTGATTTTTTTCTTGTTGACAAATGCTGCTTACTGATTGCTTATATTAAAACGATGACAAGAGGACGAATATTTTTAAAGACATTTATTAATAGAAATCGACTTAATAAAACTTATTTCTAAAAGGTACAAATGTATTGTTCATCCCTTACGGGAACACTCTGTTGTTTTTGGAATTGTTTATTCAATAAGAAAAAGCGGGACGAGAGGCGACAAAAGGGATGAAAAGGATGAACGGAGATAGCTATATCCGATCGTGGACACGTCTCTTGTCAGTAAACCCTTTCATCCCTTTTGTCGACTTTCGTCCCTCTTTTTTTCGTTTTGAAATAAAAAAAAGAGGGATAAAAAAAGAAAAAACCGGGACGAGAGGCGACAAAAGGGATGAAAAGGATGAACGGAGATAACTATATCCGAACGTGGACACGTCTCTTGTCAGTAAACCCTTTCATCCCTTTTGTCGCCTTTCGTCCCTCTTTTTTTCGTTTTGAAATAAAAAAAGAGGGATAAAACGAAAAAAAGAGGGACGAAAGGCGACATAATAATTTTATTGATCTAGTACGCCGCATTTTAGTCATGAGCCCACCACTTCAACGAGAGCGCAACTTTAATTTATGCATACGCCGTAATTCTGATCAGGTACTTCGCAAAATGCGGCGTATGCCGCATTTTAGTCATGAGCCCAAGACAATAGGACTGTGACGTCATCCGAATTCATGAATAACGCAACACTTTAATGAGAGTTCACCATGCGCTCACCAAATATTAACATAGCTCACCAAAAAAAGGGCTAATTCGCATCTCTTCCTACTACTTACGTCATGCATACCAAGGGAAAACAACCACACCTTCAGCACAAAGAAAGCACAATAGTGCGCAATTATGAGTCGTTACTCCATCTATTCAAAGCCGAAAACAACATGACAAAACTAATTTATTCTCAAGATTACAGGAATTGAGCCGTCTGTACTTAGCGGCGATTGGGAGGAAGATTTGCAGATTTTCTTTCCTTTGACGCAAAACACAGTAAATGAATTTTGGTATGGGTCTTTTCATGTTTAGATCTACTCATTGAGCTAACGTTGATTTTAGGCTTCAGTTATCCTTTAACATTCGCAACCATTGATCCTCGTCGTTCACGCACCGTGAACACAAACAGTGGTTTACCCGGATCGAAATCTACCAATAGAAGCACACAATATTTGACCAATCGCATCGGACTTAAGGTGTTACCTATAGCATATAAAAAGGGATACTCTACGACTAGTTGGTCACATTCCAGCTCTCAACCCCACGAGCACACCACCACGCTTATAAAGCAACTGACGAAGGAAAACTCATTAGTTCTCCGAAACCGGTGTTACTACAAGCTTACAATAGTTCTCTTCGGAACTCTATGGCCGTACCAACAGCCAATCCGACAGCGAAATCGCTGCCATTCTAGCAGAGATGACAGACAGCTTTGCAGATACTGCTGCGATCCATCTCACCTATCAAGTCCCCTACTAAGAGGCAACAACCCTCTGATACCGAAGATGAGATCCCCTCATCCCAGCCACCCTCTAAGCGTCTCAAGACCACAGAGGTTTTCCGTAATATCAGAAACAAGATTGCCAGCCTCGAAACCAGACGGGCTAAACAGAAAAATCCCTCGGCTGCTAGTCCTGCGGGAACACACAAGCAAATCCACCTGTCCCTACGGTCTGCAGTACCGGCCACAGCCGCACATGAGGCAGGACATCGAGCTTCAAGCTGAAATGAAGTAGATCTGCCGCAAGGCCCAACAAAATCTTCTGCATCTTATGGTCAAACAACAAGATCGAAACATCAGCACAGATACCGAGACTTTAAACAGCCTCAACAGCCAGCTGAAAACACACTCTCCTGACTAGTCGAAGCTAATAGCTCATCAGCAGATAGGATACGCCACCAACAGGGCGACCAAACCGAACTATGCCAGAAACACACCAGCCAATTCCATGACATTGGTACCATCCAAGCCAAGTTCAAAGAACTTGTTGAAATCATTCAACTCATCCAATGTATTTTCTAGAAACGAAAATAAAGCCAGAGTTGAAACTTACTCAAATGTCCCGTTCACTGACTCATCTTGCACTAACACAGCGCCGGCTACTCCGAATCTTAAAAATATTCTTATCAAACACTGACATTTTATTGCTAACAATCAAAACCATAACAGGATATTTTCAGATCCACCGATTGTATCTTACAAGAAGGAAAAATCACTTAATGACTTTTAAGTCAGAGCCTAACTTCCCTCTAATACCAGCACTCTAAAACGAGCCGTAGAAGGCGTGGCAGTGACAATATTTACAAACTGTGGGAAATTTGAGACAATTTTGATGAAGGATGGCAAAGATTGGAGTGGATGAAAAATACTGCTTTTAAGAGAAATTTTAAGCAACTTGAAATCGGGTCACTGTAACCGGAAATCAATTCGCATGATATTTCATTCACAATATATATATTTCTCTTCTATCTCAGGCTGTTATTTTTGTAGAAACTAATAAAGGCTAAATTCGATTGGAATAGACCCTTTAACTATAAAAAAAGTATCGAACAGTTTCAGTTAGGATCCAAACCCTGTATACAAGAAAACGACGAGAAGTCGGTTCTATCATGTTCTTGTGGACGGACCCTGAAAACGATCGTGGGGACCTTGAAGTACTTTCCGTTCCATTTTCAGTGAAACGAAAATACCAACTTTTGAAAACGTACTGATGTGGAAAGAGCCTAAGACAATTGATATCCTAGTTCTCCTAGTTATAAACTCTGGCAGTTTATACGACAATAATTTTGGACACGCGGCACTCCTAAATTTGGTCCGCGGGCCAATGTTTTTCGGCACAGCACCCTTATTTGGGTCGTGTAAATGGAAATGTGCCGGGTACGCGTGTCTGAGAATCTAGAGGTGCTGAGGTAGTCTGGAGTGTCGTGCCCAAAATGCGTGTCCTGTAAACCTGGAGATAATTATCTTGGATTAATTCATAAATCATCGTTGTAGTCACTGTCACAGAGTAACATTTTTATACTATTTTAGAAATAGCAAAGAGACTCCAGGAATAAAAGAAATAACGAGGAATAATTAAAGTGCACCTAACCCCTTTTGCGATTTTTATACCAATGAATCTTTGAACGGTTTTGAGTATTTCTGCGAGGAATTATTGACTTACAAAGAATATTCTATGTTCTAGACTTGTATGAAATGGTGAAAATTTGACCTTTCTTGACCCATGACCGTGTAAGAAAAAGCCTGGGTCGATTCTGGATCTTATGTCATCTAATTCATTCAACTTTGCAATAAGTTGAATAAATATTTAGCATTTGTCTAAAATAACTACTAACAACTCACAGACTGTATATATTCTCTATATATCGATGTTGTTGTGATAGAATGGCGCCATGGAGAATAATTCATTAATGGAGTGACGTAAGATCCAGAATCGACCCAGGCTATTTCTTACGCGGTCATGGGTCAGGATAGGTCAAATAATTTTCACCATTTCAAACAAGCCTAGAACCTAGAATATTCTCTGTAAGCCAAAAAAGTATTCGCAGAAGTACTCAAAACGTTTCAAAGATTCATATGTATAAAAATTGCAAAAGGGGTTAGGTGCACTTTAAATATAGAAATGGAAGTTTAAAGTGCATATGAGCACAATAGTAATCTATATATTGCCACTGTAGTCTTGCTTCACCATGGCCTGTGGACTCTGTGATAGAGTTATGTGAAATGCGAGTCCAAGTGTCAAGGTAGCGAGGCCTCACACGGCCGATGAACAACGAGGGAGAGATAGGGAGGGGTAAAGGCGCAAATACAAATCTCCCTAACGCAAAACCTGCCCAGCCTTCGCTGTGGCCCATGCAGATGCCGATGGTCAAACTCCTGCAGCGCCAGCAGCTTAACCGACTACCTTGTATTTCAATTGTTACGTCGATGACATACCCATAGTTACGCATGACTGCACTGGGAATAGGTGTTGCATGTCCTGGAGATTGTAGCCCTTGTGTTCACGTTGCCACACCAAGCCGTTTTCACACGAATGTGACTAAAGATTCCTAAACAATGGTTATTCAAACTGGACGCCATTTATGCAGTGGGCCTCAGTACTGACCACTTTAGGAACGAGTAGGGGGATGGGGCGAGCTCGGTTTCGCAAAGGTGCTTGGGATCGTCACTGGGAACAGTTAATTGCGATATTTGTCATGTTTCTTTGTATTCTGCAATTAGGGTGTCCCCAGTAACGATCCCAAGCACTTTGAAAAACCGAACTCGCGCCATCCCTCTACTCGTTTCTAAAGTGGGCTACTGTGAAATTAGATTCCTTGCATTCTTGAATGTGAGAATTTGAGAGAATAATCCGGTAAGGAGAGCCCATCCTCGTATCAGTATTTGACGAACTTCCCATTAGTGTTTATTACCTCAGCCCATACAGATATAAATATGCCTTGACTTATTGCAAAGCGTAAGACCCCGCATAAATTTACTTTGTCATGAGTTGCTTTGCAAAAAGGAAAAATATGCTATTTCGTATTACTGTTCAAATTAAATTCTTACTTGGGTTAAAATGACTATGATGTTTACGCTATGTTGTTTATACAGTTTAATTGAATAGATCAAGACCAGCATAGCCGGTGCAGCTTTCCGACTTGCATAGCATGATGGGAATCGCAATTTCATGGGAAACATACCGAGTTTTATCAAATTATAGCGTTGTTGCTGGGAAATCAACCACATTAAAGGAAAAATATGGATTTGTAATATTTAATTTTATCATTTTAATCGTTCATTTTATTTCTGTCAGTGACGTCATACCATTAATTTATTATCATTTAAGACTCGTGTCGCACAGTGAATTGGCAGTCTCCAGTCCCAAATAAGGCATTCACTGGTCATGTTATCAAGACCCTCACCGTTAACAACCCAGGCTCCTGCGAGATTCAGTGCTACCTCGAACCTGAGTGCACGTCGTGTAACTTTAAACATGATTCACTGAACTGCGAGCTGAGTTCTTCTAACGATGAAGTGCATCCAAGTGCTCTGGTGAATTGCACTGACTGTGTTTACCGTGCAATCGAGGTATTGTGTTATTCCATTTGTTTGACTGGGATTAGGCCAAGGTTTCTTAGATAGCGAGATATCACTTTATGTAAATAACGTGTGCCTAAGAATTACGTGACTTCTTGAAAACAGCCTCAGCTATGCTCTGTTCTCTTTTACAACCCGACACGAATTATACACCTGAGAAAAACTCGAGAAATTAAAAGCAAAAGTCGAATATGTGTGAGTGGAGAAATATAACGCAGATAGTTGTCTAATTCATTGTCACACTTGTCACATAATACTGATAACATAGAAACCTAGTACAGTATAACTAATATACAATTATCTATGTTTATTTGCGTTTACGTTTACGTTTACATTTACATCATTATCATCTACATATACAATGTACATGTACTTATTAAATATTTTTCTGATATTTATTTTAAATGGGTTGTAACTAACAGGACTATAGCTTATTTGGACTTCAAGTCTTTGTCTCTGCCTATAAAGCTATTAAATAAAAAAAACAAAAAATAAAATGCCACACTTGTCATATAATACCAGAAACATATAAGAAACGCGTAACGCCCATACTTCGCTTTAGTGCCATGCTCTGGATTATTCAACTAAGAAAAATGACCATATATGGAATAAAATGTCACGCTTGTCACCTAATACTGATAACATAGATATCTATTGTAATATAACTGTCGCGCTTTTCTCGTGACGTCATGACAATTAAAAGATCAGCGTCATGTAACGGGCTTTAGCGGTTTTTGACACTTGTCACAACTTTCCCTCAGTACACCGTTATGAGATATGTCACACATGCCTTTGTATTCTAGGATCTCTGTATCGGAGCCAAGTGCCCATCCCGTAACATGACCTGTCATTCAGGATTCGGTGGCGTTAAAGGCTATCGTTGTGTCTGTCAGAAGTGTTACAAAGGCGACACCTGTAACATAGGTAACACAACGGTGCTATTTTATTAATTCGTGGATGCGCGCAAGCGCAGAAACGAGTTATTGGGATAGGTGAAATCGTGTCACTCACTAAACTATAGCTCGCTCACTCATTCACTCACTAAGGTGTTAGCACGCCAGAGAGCCTGAAAGGGGCTTGATTATTGCAAAGTGATATTCGAGTTATTAAATATTTGCATATTCATCAATCAATGTTTGAATTCACGTGCCTAAAATGTTCGATTCCAGGTCTCCATCGCCGGTTTCCCCTTCATTATTGTCTAGTTCGCTTCTGTTTATATATACATATATACCTAGATCGCATCCTTCTTATCCATGTGGGAGATGTTGCATTTGTATTTATTCACTGCTGATACTGACGTAAAAGTCCGATTACACCACGCTAAATAAACGGGTTGTTGGGTCACCGATGGTCTTTTCCGTTAAGATCGATTTGCATCTTTGTGAAAAGCTTGTATCTTCTTTCTTGATACCTACCGGCTGAATTAAAAGATTGATTGGGTGTTTTTTTTGCAATTTGGGAGCCTTTTAAAAAAGTTAATTATGCGGCGAACTTTAGGGCTGTTGGCGAGCTTCGCCTTACTAATCCATGAAGATGAAACCGGATATGATTGGGTCAAATAATAAGCAGGGAAGTTTCCGGCTTGGGTTAAATTGCATTCCCCTGATTCGATCCATTTCTTCGATATCCTTTTAAACGAATGCCTTGCTCGCAGGGTATTAAAAGGGAAATACGTGTGGTAACTATCTACAAAGTATATCGGGACCGTCGGGAATGAAGAACCATTAAACCAGCAAGGTGGACGGCTGGAAAATCATACGACTATTTTATTTGATCTGTCGACAACATGAGTATACACTTTGGTGACCCAAGGTTGCTTAGTTTACATTAATAATTTACTTCTGTTCGAGGCTCTTCACTCAGATAATTGCCAAATACGACTTCTAAAACCCGATCTGAATATTCCGTGTTTTTCATCTGAAGAAACTAGTAATATAATCTCGCATGACTCATGGCCAAGTTGAACCATTAACGTATTTTAAAAGCGATAAGTAACCTGGTCGCGGTTCTGAATATTATCAGTGGCCTATAATAGTAGTAAAGATAATCTCTGTCTGTTTTCCAGGGTTAACGCTCTTGTTCTAATTGACTTATGATTTATTTTAAACTGAAGCAATTGAATCCAGCCTTTACTTAAAGAAGGGCTAACTGAATGAAATGTGTGTGCATGTATTTATTGTGATCACATAAAAAACACGAATTCTCCCAAACATAACAACTGATTAACAATTAGACTACGAGCTCGAAGTTTCTGTCGGCTGATAGTCTAATTCTTTTAGTATAAACATACTGTTCACAAACAAATAACTTTTCAGCTTTAAAGAGGTCAAGTTGAAGATTGTTTCAGATACATTTTTGTTGCATGTAAAACTTCCCATCTTCAGTTTCACCACATGGCCAAGAACTGCTCACAGAAAGCGAGATTGAAAAGATTTCGCTGTTAATTTTGCTTGTTTGTGCTCCATTGGCATAAGCGAATATATTTTCTGTCTGATCTTGATAAAGTCAATGCTTATCTCACTTGCCTCCACTCGCTGATAAATTTTCTTACATTGGCAATGTTGAATTTTTAGTAACCTCGTTCCCGTGTAACCTCGTTTCCGTTCAGGACGAACCTATCGTCGCTCCTGTTTTGGTCAAAATCGGGAAACTGCAGATATAACAAACATTGTCATTGGACATTCGCTACTCATTGTCCTATCACATTCGCTACTCACTGTCTATCACAGATTATAGTTCACCACAAAATTTTGCCGCGCGCTCATTGGCCAGGAGCGATCACGTGACGTGATAGTTGTCGTCCTCGGAGGCAAACTATCAGTCGAAAGTGCCCGCTGAGCACGAAAGACAATTTTGTGTTGAACAATAACGACAAATAGACTGTGTTTGTCTCGGAACTATCGGCTGATAGTTTCCCTTGGAAATTTGATGTTCTTAAAAATAGCTTATAAGCCTCGAACTTCGTTCTCGGGCTTATATTTGTTTTAAGAACCTCAAATTTCCGCGGGCAACTATCAGCCGAAAGTTCCGATGGCCACACTCTATTTGTATAATAGGTTATGAGTAGAGGAGCCAATCAGATCGCTGGATTTGCAATAGAATACTGATTTATTACTCTCAGTGACCAGCTATAACCAGAGCTGTACCACAAGTGTTCATTTAACTCGGATTGCCAAATAATAAAAAATATCGACCCGGATTGCGAAATAGTTTTGCACATCCTCAGTACCGTCATAAACATCCGGGGTCTCCATCCCGGGGAACGAAGTCCAATTATAAGTATATACGTCTGCACTAATCGTATACTGAGATAGTATGCGAAAACGGACGCCTTTATCATGAGAACGAGGTTAGTCAGTCCACAGTTGGCTTATTTTGTAAAACCCGGTGGGGCCGAACATCCCCCTATTCGATAATTTGTAGGTGGGTAAATAATATTGGGTAAAACTCTTGTCACCATTCTTCATAAAATTTCGCATATAACATGGGAGCATTGTGAAAACAATTTTACTGGCAATTCCGTGAGAAAAAAATATGGGGGAAAATATTTTTGTGACGTCATAATCGATGGCGTTTCCTTTACGTAGGGGATTTGATAGACCTATATGGGAAGGCTTCAATACTGAAAACCGTTTGTCGCTACGACATAAATTAGCTGATATATGTTTTTTTTAAAGGGTGATCGATTGAGGTAAAACCTGCTTTAAGCAAGAGATGAATAAAAAAATAAAAATATGTTCATGTTTGTTGCTCATATCAAAATCATTGCACACAGAAGAGGACATTTGGTATTGATCATCGCTTTGAATTAAATGCAATTTTATTTGAGAGAGATAACAACTTCAGTCGCATTACAAGTTTATAATGTGGCTTATACCTGTTGATGCCGGAACTTTCGTTTGAACGCTCCAAATTATCTCCTACTGCAGCTCTCGCCATACCATAGGTCACATAAGAAAAATAATACGAAATCATGACGAAATGGAACTTTAACAGTGGTTTGTACCACTCTAAACTTGAGAAACCTCAATGTTTTATTTGAGAGAGATAACAATTTCAGTCGCATTACAAGTTTATAATGTGGCTTACCTGTTGATACTGGAACTATACGAAGAAGAATTCTCTGCTTTCGTTTTGACCGCTCCCGCCATACTAGCCTGCGAATACAGCCGTCTCGCAACGGGAACCACAATCAAAACGTGGCCCCCGAGAGAGACGTCTGCGTCTTGAGACAGAAAATTCCATACTGATGACGTTATGCGGCCAGGATCTGGTCGCGTTATTCGATTGGTTCGTATATATGATAATTAGGCATACCATCCATGACATCCAATGAAACACTAGTTCCAAACGCATAGCACAGGGAGTTCTAACTTAATACACATACCGTTATACATGCCGTCCTTTTTAACAGAGAAGTTTCAGAAACCTCATCTCCCGGCCGAACGAATCTGAACTGACTGTGTAACCACCCCTAATCTCGGGCTTAGACTCCGCGCGGGCAGAGGAACTCGGACTCAGACTCCTCACGGTAGCTAGTTAGAAAATAGCAAAGGAGGAAACTAAAGTCGCGTGATAATTTGAGTAAGAAATAACCCGGTGCCGTTTCAACAACAAAAAAAATGTTTTGCTACCAACATCTTTTCCTTTTCAGAAGAGGGGTGCTAGCCAATGTTTTGGTGAAATTATTCATTTCAAAACACTAAAGCAAGAGTACAAGATTTTTCGACAAATGGCTCGATGCTCACCGCACGATACATGGAACGGAAGTAATTTCGCACAAATGACTGACAACCTTGAACAATCGATTAGTGACGTCAGTAGGGTTGGATTACCAGAATTTCGATAATTCCCTGGGAGAAGCGACAAAAGCGAAACTGTATTATATTTACTGTATTTTCGGAAGCCGAATTCCAATTATTGTACTGTTGTGTATAGACTGATCAGATCTGTGCCTCTGCTAGTGGAATCTCGGAGTGATTTGGGAAACTTTAATGTGATTTTCAAGTCTTCAAGAGTCCAGTTGACTGGCGACGAGGAAATTTTGAATCAGCGAATTCAAACGGAACCGAAAATTCACATTCATCTCGCTCATACAGCTGCCCAGGAATAGCTTGATTATACAAGGACAAAAAACTTGTAAAGTAAGTTTACTTTTGAATGTTCTTTTAATTGTCTTGTTTACGAACTCTTGACAAGAAATCCTTGCAAACTCACCAGTATGAGCCGTTGGCGTGCGAAATCGTGTTCAAAGTTGCCTGAAGAATTATTGCTAATATACTAATTTGAATGCTTCTAGAAATGGAATTTGATTTTCAGCTTTTATTCGTCGAGATCAAGAGACCATCACCTAGGTGATGGTCTCTTGTTGAGATGTATAAAGGCTTTTATAAAACGGCAAAGTCATGACAACTGTTTTCTATACATATTAAAATCCGAGTCAACGAAACAAACACATAGATATCGCTATAACCAATATTCTAACCATAACCGAAGCGAAAAAGTTCTAATTCTGTAATCGTGGAATTGAATTCTGTACTTCTGTTTCTGATTTCCATGTTTTCGATTTTCTGTAATTTTACTTCTGTTCCATGTATCGTGCGGTGATCATCAGGCCATCACGTGACCTTAGTTTCCTCCCTTAATTTCTCATATTAGAACTGGTTAGTGCTGTTGGGGCCGCTAGCCCGTGAGGGGTCTGAGTCCGAGTTCCTCTGCCCGCGCGGAGTCTAAGCCCGAGATTAGGGGTGGTTACACTGTTCAGATTCGTTCGGGTTTCTGAAGCTTCTCTGTTAAAAAGGACGGCATATATAACGGTACGCGTATTAAGTTAGAACTCCCTGTGCGCATTGCGATTAATGCAATAGGACTTTTGCAGGAAACAGTCACGTGCTAATATAATACTTCATTAACGAACGAATTGACCTTGTGTTCCCCATGGGAAAGGCGCTGCCATGGATGCTGGATGGCAAGCTATCTTTAAAAACGCTATTTTAGAAATATCGACAATCGATTGGAGGTGAAACTGATAGCAGTTACAAACAGGTTTTGCTAATAATACTACCGATCTCGTACAAGCGCCTTTAAATACATGAATCAGTTAAGATTTGTTTGCCCTCCAGTACAACCACGTGATTGCATTCCTGTAAAAGGCCCATTTCCAACCCTTAGACTAAATATTTCTTAATCATCATATTCATGAACTACTAACTACTTACATACTGACAAACTACATGTAACAAGTGACTAAAGAAACGACATAGAACGAAAAAAGTGTACCTCCACTGGAATTCGAACCTAGACTCTTTCGACTGCTTGTATTCTAACTCTTGACCACTACACTACTGGTACGCTAGTTGAAATCAATGTCAGCAAAAAAGAATAATAAGCCATCTATAGAATAATTATTACAACAATCAAACGGTAAGCAATAGCCCACTTCTGCGATATGCTCTACTTGTCACGCACAAAGGTTTCAATACGAGGCCCCGTGCTAAATTAAATTTATTCTTCTCCCCTCGTCTGAACTAGGAAAAATATTGTCGCGGAGACAAAATTTTGTCCCCGGGACTTGTCCCTTCAAATCAAACTGGTTTGAATTTAGGGGACAAGTCCCGGGGACAAACTAACAAGATTTTTCCTAGTTCACACGAGGGGACTTGTCCCTGGAACTTGTCCCTTCGTGTGTGCCGACCTTACAAGTTGGGCTATTTTTAGATTATTTCCCCCGCCAATTAATGGTTGCACCGTGGCGGAACAAAAGATGCCTCATTAGCTACTTTTGTTATACCAAACAACATGGCTGCTACGCTTTTGTGATTTGATTCCCTTAGGAATAATTGCAACTCAGCTCAACAATAGCGGGAAACCGTTCTAAAAATAACCTAACTTGTGAAAACGCTGTTACATAGGCCTAGTATGTGGGATGGACGCTCCTAGTTATGGGCTCCTGATTACACAGGGGTGTTTCTGTGCCCTTGTGTTGGCCCCTAACACAGTATATGGTGTCTATTTAGAGTCGCGAAGTTCTGGTATGCGATTACGTTGTCTTTTGTTCTCTTGCGCTTTAGTATTTCTTCACGCGGGAAATTATATGCTAAAAATAACTCTATACCGTCTACAGTGTCGTGTGACAATAAAATGTGGGAAGAGGAACACTCCTCAGTAATATACTCCTGACAATACTTGCTAATGATGTTTGAAAAGAAGTGTATGTAAATGTTCGGTTTAGCCATTCGGATGAGAAGACATTTCAAACACTCATTGTTCGTCTTTCATCATGGTTCCAAATATCTCGAAAACAATAAATAGTTTCCGCAATATTTGGAACCTCTGATAAAACATTCCAATTCGTGTTGAAATAGTTCTTCAAATTAGTCTGCAGGGCTAGTAGTTTTTTCTTTTTTCAAACATTTCGTAAGCTAAGGTCTCGATAAACTTTTTTTTAAGGTTCGACTTGTCATTTCGGAAAAAAAACGCTCTTGCAACGTCGAAATTAAAGCCACATAGCGGTACTATATACCATTTTAAAGGTCTTGAATTGAATAAAAGCTAAAAGCGTAGATGTTGTATATATTTCTACGCGAAATGACTCCGTCCGCCAGAAGGAGTTCAGCCCTTCAGGCTTTGAAACAATTTTTTTTCTTAATTAGCCCTTTCGAATCCCTACTAAATTGACTCAAATACTGTGTGTCGGTCATTTTTGATATATATTGCGTATTAGATTTTATCCCTTTTCAAAGTTGAAAAAATAGTTTTTCATCCCATTTTGATACAAACCAGGTCATAAAAATCAAAATTCCCCGACAAAATATTTGAGGCTCCAGCTATTTTCTACGACTCGTGAAAAATTTAGGAAAATTGGACAAAACTCTAAAAGGCTGGACTTCAACAAAGTTATGTTTTTGGACGAAAAAAAGAGCTGAGAAACAGCCCTATAAAGGTTTTCGATTCATTTCACGGCCCGCCTCCAAGGGTAATCTCGTTAACATTAGCCAATCAGAGCGATTCATGTTGTGTTCAGTCTCGGCCGATTACAAAGTTCAGACGAGCCGCAGAACAGAGAAAGCTATGCTCGATACTTCTACAGAAACCGGTGAGGATATGTGACATGGCTTGCGGAACGACTTGCGGAATGACTTATGGCTCTAAAAAAAATTCGCGGTATCTTTTTTCGCGCCATTTTTAAGGTTTACCGCAGTTTGTGATATCGTAGGCTCAGTATTTTTATCGGCGGCCATCTTGGATTGAAGCAAGGTTTTGGGGATTTAGATATGGAATTTTGAGGATACAGATGGGTAATTACCACTACTACGATCCGAATTGTACAAATAATAGCCAGAAAAGAAGATTTAGATATTATTTTCACAGCTTCCATTCCACTAAGATCCAATAAACCGCAGCGTGCGATTTTGAAAGTACGAGGATTCACTATAAAAAAAACTGCACTGGTCAGACAGGTAAAATAAGGAGACCTCACTCGATTCCAGTACATGTGTATCTAATATAAATGTATACTGCATAAATGTGGCAGTGTACTTTCTTTATTGATCTTTATTTTTTCTTGTTTATCTTGGTGATTACGAAGGAGACTGTTGTGTATTTTTCACACCTCAAACAGTCTTCATGTTTTGCATGGATAATATATGTTCCTCCGCCAATTCAATTTACGAATGAAAATGATTTGATGAATTGTGTGAAAATATCTCTTCTAAGTAAAGATTAATTAACAAGATATACATGTAGCCAACTCAATCTATTTGTGAATTTCACAAATCACACATAAAAACCAAACTGATGAAATACCTGAAACAAAACAAAAACACTCACAGAAGACTCTGGTCGCAAGCTGGCCCTGTTTACTGAGGTGACGGCTTTGGCTGTCTGACCCACCTTGACTGTGAAACACAACACAAATTAACTCTGTCCAGTTTGCTGGGCTGGCCCACCTCGTGCAATCGCAATCACTGGGCTAGGCTGGCTTGCGGAGCAATCGAAGGGCTGCGTGCAAGAAGGGTATAAGTGACTCCTGATCATGTTCTAAATTCTCCTATAGCAAATAAAGAGTTTTAAGGAGAATTTAGAATGTGAACAGGAGTCACTTATGCCCTTCTTGCACATAGCCCTTCAATTATAATTATCCCATGCATTGTTCTTGTGGCAGCCATTTTGTTAAAGGTCTTCCCACCAAAAACGGTCGCACCAAGGCTGGCTCTCTCCATGTAATACTGCCGAGCTGAAACACAGCTTGGCAAACTGGTCCAGCCCGCCTCATGTAATCAAGCCCTTAGATCCTAGTAGTAATATTAAGTGCCTGTCATAATGATAGATTTCTGTTTTCAACTTCCCAAAAAATCCTGATAAATCAACCTTTGTAGTAGGAGTTGGATATATTACATTGTCAGGCAGAGATACTGACAGCATTTATCTTTAGAGTGCAACTCACAAGTGAGTTATCTCCCAGTTACACGAAAACCACCTTACCTTTTCATTTCTAATTTAATTTGAAACAAATTTGCTCAACATAGTATTGTTTCACATTTTAGATACATTCAAAAGTAAAATGAGCTCAACTCAGTCAGATTTTGCTGGGTCTGTGGAGTGATATCCCACATGTGTTGATGACAATATCCCCACCGAAGTGTGAAATCATTAAGATTTTGCTATCACCCAGTATACCACTGTCTAAAGGTCGTGTAAAAACCGATATTTTCAGAACACCCACATGAACCCAAACACCCATTCCCTGCTCACATAGGCCTACTTCTAACTTCAAAAAAGGATAAAATAAAGAACTTTTATTTTTTACACATTTTTCTTATTGCACACATATTATATATATATATATATGCCAGCAATGTTCACATAAACTAATACAGTGATCTAACCAGAATTTTGTAGATTGTCTCTGAAATTGTGGGACATTTCAGAGACACAAATATGGGTTATTACAGGATTTCACAACTTTTATATGAATATTGACAGTTCTGTTAATATAAATCTAGACCAGGAAATGATTGGACATGCTTTGAGTACAAGGAAGTCATACCTTAACATGACCTAGCCCTAAAGCCATTTAACTATGGCCACATAGGACCTAAGGCAGGAAAACAACAAGATGCACTGACCAATCAGGCTTGGACAGAGTAGGGACACACCTTGTAGTAAGATTTAGTATAACATGTGCACAATAACTATTGAGCCACAATAGGAAGCATTTAAATATGACACAAAAATAAGAGTTCTGTATGGTTTGGGGGAATGCCGTCCCCACAAATTTTCAAACACTTCCTTTATTCAATTGACGTTATTTATTCAAATATCTTCAAACTCGGTAAACATAATTTCCATGTGGTCTTTCTTATGGTGGGAAATATTTTTTTCAAATTAGTTTTGAATGTGTTTAAATTTGCATCCTCGGTTCCAGTTCTTTTGTAGTTCATGAAATGGCTAATAGCGTTTCATTTGCCCATCTACCGGCCCTCAACAACAACTTTATTTACCCTATTACTTACATATAGTATTTACAGTGAAAAAAGAAATTGGAATATTTAAAGGTACTGGCACCCTGAAATAACTAGAAAGCTAAAAATGCCAGGGAGCCAGTTTACATGGCTGAATTAAATTACTAGGTCGGAGAAATAAAAAACAAACATATATAGATACACACAGAAAATTCTACCTATTTAGTCTATTATACCATAAACATTATAGATACATATATTTATAGAGAGAGAAGGAAACCAGTCTTGTTATCTTAAAAATCAGTAGTTGCTATTAATATTTAAAATGTCTGAACTCAGCTAATATTTGCTTAGAAATTCGTTTTTTAGTTTTTGCTTAAACTGTCGAATTGAGGAAGACTTAATATGTTCTTCAATTGAATTCCAAACTTTTGGTCCTTGAAATCTGATATTAAATAATCCGTAATTGGTTCTAGCTTTAGGAAGATAATAAGACTGTTTTGCTGCAGATCGTGTATTATAACTGTGGACACTTTTGACTGAAGTGAAAAAAGTATTGAAATCAGAGGGTAGAAGTTGATTGTGAAACTTGAACATAAAAACTGCAACTTTCCATGGGGCAGTGATTTTTGTGTATGTAACTATACTGTAATTTATGTAGGGTTTAGGCTTCATTATCATATTTTATCAATTCCAATCTTTAACATCTCTTTGTAAGGTATTTCTATTATCAATATCCCAAACTGTCAGATTTCTGGTTTAGCATTCTTTTGAATTTTGAACTAATATTATAACAGCTTGTTTTTTTCTGCTTTGTGCCCTCAAGTATATTTATGTAATTTTCAGGTATTACAGGGTATGAAAACTGAAACAATATATATGGAGTAATAAGTAGTAGTGTACATATGACTTGAGGTGATTATATACTATGCTTCTATTAATGTTCACTGATTGCATTTAACGATCGAGTCATGATAAAAGAGGCACAGTTTTATATTGCACTTTTAATAAATTGATTTCTAGTCTTAGATTTCTTCATTCTATCAGGAATATCAATCCAAAGATTTGTACCTTTTGATCTTACAGAGAATTGCCCATAATTTGTCCTATTGTGCTTCTTATGTATGTCTTTTGATTTCCTAGTATTATAAGCATGCACATTTGCATTTAAAGTAAAATAATTTTGGAAAACATTAGGCAATCTGTTTTCTTTAAAATCATATGTGACTAAACTTGTGACTAAAGTATTGATTTGATAAATGTTGAGTAGTTTGAGGTTCTGACGTATTGATGCAGATGTGGCATTGTAAGGTGAGAACGTTATTACTCTTGCTACGTAATTATTGGCCCAAACAATGTTACCACATAGTATAAATAGGTGTATATTAGTGAATATTTTAAAGGGTTATAAGTAGCTCTCTTTTTAAGAAGTGGCATGCAGAATTTACATAAATACCTATTGTCTTAGATATTTTATTACCAATGTAATCTATGTGATATGTTTCCACTTCATTACATGAGTGTAATTCATAACATAAATATCAGCCATTAATACTTATGTACAAAATTACCACATGTACATAATTAACTAGAAATTATTTTCAGATTGTTCATGATTTTAGAAATCACAAAATATATGTACCCATATAAAGTAATACCATAATCGCAGTAACCTGAATTTCATAGCATCGTTGACATTATGATAATTCATTTTCGCATAATTCATCAAATGAGTGATATAATGGAATTGACCGATTTATACATTTGTTGTCCCAATTCAGATAATATAACAGCTATCCAGAGGATTCAGATTTCAGTGCTTTGTTTTCCAATTTATAGAGAAATTCATACATGACAACAAATATACAAGCTAAATCGGTCAATATCTGGTAGTGCTTTGGAGGAACATATATTATTCATGCATAACATGAACAGCGACCTTAATTTATTGAATTCTTCCACCCAGTGACTGACTGTTTGAGATGTGCAAAATACACAACAGTCAACAGTCTCCTTCGTAATCACCAAGATAAACAAGAAAAAATAAAGATCAATAAAGAAAGTTCACTGCCACATTTATGCAGTGTACATTTATATTAGATATACTGGAATCGAGTAACAGTACAATATTCCCTGGTAGGTAAGGTCTCCTTATTTTACCTGTCTGACCTACTTTTTCTTTACTTTAATAGTTTTACAGTACTGCATGTATACATGTAAATGAGAAAAGTAAATAAATATTACAGATACTGAGGGAACCCCTAAACAGGAACTACTTCCCTAAATATTAAGGGCTACCCGATAAAAAGTAATAAATACATGAGAAATTAAAAATCAATTGTCAATCTACTAATTATTAAGTTATATATTACATATATATCAGCTATGAAACCTACCTACATTGTATATACATATAAGTATCAATTAACCTATCATATGGTTAAAGTCAGTAATACTCATTGCTCGATTTAGTATGTTACATTAGCATCAGTTCTAAGCAAATGAGATTTCAGTTCTTTCTTAAATTCGTGAGAGATTTAGATTTTCTTAAAGTTAAAGGTAATTCATTCCAGGTTTTAGCTACTCTATGGAAATATGAAAATTTTAAGACATTCGTTCGTGAGTACTATATCTGATCTTAAATGAGTAATCTGTGTGTCTGAGATTGTATGTGGAACTTTCTGCAGTTTCCAGGTATTCTGTCAAGTTAATGTCGTATTAACCTAACAATTTACACTTTAAGAGAAAAATGAAATCAATGAAGGTCCTCCTTGAGGCTAAAGAAAGTAAGTTCAGGTCATGCAGTCTTTCATTATAAGATTTGTTCTTGATGATCAGTCTAGCGGCTCTTCGTTGCACTCTTTCAATCATGTCTTCCAAGAATGTTTGTTTAGGTGACCACACCTCACATGCATATTCAATATGAGGCCTGACCAGGTGGACGTATAGTTTCAGTATAACTTTAGGTTGGGTACAATTGCCGCAGGCCCTCTTGATTAATCGTAATACCTTATTTGCAGTGTTTACCTTGGCCAAGACATGATTGTGCCAGGATAGTTTGTGTTTTATTATTACTCCCAAATATTTGTCTTCCTTTGTCAATTGGGTTTCTTTTCTTTGATATGCAGAGATATTTACATTTGTTAGTGTTAAATTCCATGCCTCAGACTTCACTCCATTGGTATATGGTAGATAGGTCTTCTTGTAATGTATGACAGTCATTTTGGTCATGAATTACTCTACAGCATTTGGCATCATCAGCATAAAGTGGTAATGAAGTATCAACAGATAACTGAGATCTAATATCATTAATGTAAATTAAGAACAAAATGGGACCAATTATAGCGCTGGGGGACACCAGAGGAAACAAATTTCCAGTCTGAGGAGACTACCTTCGATAGTCACTCTGTGATGTCTATCAGTAAGGTAGTCACTTATCCAGCGTAGTAAAGGATTACGAAGTCTATCAGTAAGGTAGTCACTTATCCAGCGTAGTAAAGGATTACGAAAACCTAAAAACTCCAATTTGTATAGCAGCTTTTGATGTGGTACTCGGTCAAATGCCTTTGCCATATCTAAGTAGATGTTGTCAATTTATCCTCCGGCATCTAATGTTGTTGCTAGTTTGTGTACATACTGCAGGAGCTGAGTGACACATGATCTGTACTTTCTAAAGCCATGCTGGGATGAGTTTAGAAAGGGTTCAGCCTGGTGGTAAATTCTGGAATGAACACTACTTTCGAGCACTTAATCGATAAGACAGATAAAAGTGCGATGCCTCTATAGTTCACAACTACTTCTTTTTGGCCTAACTTAAAATCTGGTGTGAGGTCCGAATCCTTCCATTTTACAGGGAACACAGCTGTGCAGTTTTTATAGTGAATCCTCGTACTTTCAAAAATTGCCTTCGAGTTGCTGTTTATTGGAACGGAAGCTCTGAAAATAATCGCTAAATCGTCTTTTCTGGCTATTATTTGTACAATTCGGATCATAGTAGTGGTAATTACCATCTTTGCTCTCAAAATTCCATTTCTAAACACGAAGCCGAAATCTCAGAAACCGGTAGTATCGTCGTGTACCGTTTAACCAACTGCGTCATAAAATTCCCTTTGTTACCCACGTTCGCTATGAATAATTTGAGACTCAGAAATTTTAAACGGACATCCTAATCAACACTGACTTAGAAAACGTTATCCTCAGTATAAAAAAAAACTGCCTGAACCGGGATTCGAACTCGGGCCGGTTATGAATCAATGCCGGCAATGGCTTACCTACCACCAATACAAATCCTAACCATTAGACCACGAGAGAATTCGCTGATTGCAGTCGTTTTTTTACCAGATTTATATCAACTGTCATTAGCATGTTCATAAAATATTCGTTCTATTGTATGATATATACTATAATAGTGGTACGACAACCCTCCGAGCGCGCGAGGTGTGATTCCCCACGGATCTCAACGGTACACGACGGTACTACCCCGAAACCTCATTGCTTTCAATCCAAGATGGCCGCCGATAAAAATACTGAGCCTACGATATCACAAACTGCGGTAAACCTTAAAAATGGCGCGAAAAAATATACCGCAATTTTTTTCGCGCCATAAGTCATTCCGCAAGCCATGCCACATGCCATTCTGCAAAGGCATTCCGCCTTTTACCCTCACCGTACAGAAACTAGTTAGCTATTGGAGGGTTTTCATCGTCATGACACGCGATCGCAAAATTGGTTTGCATTCAGTAAAATCAAATAAAACATCTTGGTCCTTGTAGAACTACCAAAAATACACTTATAAACCAAATATAGGAACATTAGCTTATTTTTCAACGGAGCTGTGGGTCAATGAAAGTACGACAATTTTACAGTACTTTGTATGCGACCGCCATCTTGGTGTCCATCTCTGGGGCACCAACATGGTGGCCATAAAACGAAAATACATATAAAGCTTAATTTCCCATCAAAATCATTGAGTTTCACTTCAAAACTCTTTGAATGCAACTTTTAAAGATTTATAGAGTTAAAAAAAAGAAATTGACTCAATTACATGGATTTTTATGCCTTACGGAAAACACACTGGGTTGTTCTGTTATAAAATTCAAAATTTATTTACTCCGGAACAATACACCCTATCGACGTGAAATTTTCTGTGTAGGCTTTTATTATCGATGTCTAGAATATATACAATGAACAGCTTTGTAGGACTTATAGTTTAAATTTTAGTTTTTTGATGACGTCACATGAAAACCAAGAATAGTGTCGATTCCAGATTAATTTCAAGAAGAAACACTCTTTTAGGAGTACAGAAAAAAGCAAACAATTAATATCATGCAGGGAAAACCACTGAAGCGCAGCTCGTTCCACACCATGTACACGGTAGACTGTTTAAGCCATTCTAAAAAAATTCATCGCGCTGAAACAAAACCGGCAAACCTTAGCTTCCTGCATTGAGTTATCTTTAAATTTTTGGCCGATTGAAGATAACAAAACTTAATTGCTTCATTCTTTGTGGACTTTCAGTCTTCGATGATTCTAATTTCTTGGAACTTGAGTATAACCCTCCAGCCATTGTTTGTCCTAAGAACTTTACACCCGCTTCCAAATTTTAATACTCACAAACTAAATTATTACAAATGAAATTGTGCTGTATTTTCTTCTTCTTCTTCTTCTTCTTTTGAATACGGCACCAAGAAAGATCTACTTTTACACTTTTGGGCATTGCATTATATACATAGGAATTTTTTACGAACGAAAAGTAGCGCAGAAAATCACAGGATAGCGAGAATGAAATAACATGCCCAGTGAATGACAGCAGCTGTCAATCATTCAGTTTCGTGCCTTTTTTAGCGGGAAATCAGAAAGTCGCATTTCCAAGGCTTTTGATAATTTTTTTGAGTTTGAGTTTTTTTGTGATGCTAGATTATGGCTTTTAGATTTAGAATTTGCGAAAAAAAAGCATTTTCGAAACTTTTCCATTTTGAACCTTTATCGAGACCTTAATATGAAAGAGGACTACATTCTATTTTTAGGAAATCGCCATTTTTGCAAAAGATTTATACAGCGGAAATGTTTAAATGCAAGAGCAGTCGAACGATTGGTTAATTGGAAGCTTAAATTCGGTAAATGAACACTAGCATTTTCCGTTGGTAATTCTTCCGAACGGGTGCTTTATTTATTTCAAAAGTTATTGTTAAACTTTATTTTGTCTTGCAATCTGATAATCACCAGTTGATTTCTTATATTATTAAATATGTGTTCTTCTATCTACAGGGAACTTCGTCCTACAGTTCCCACGTAGTTTACACTTGGATTACGTGTATTATAACAAGTCTCTCAACATGATTGCCTTCACTGTGTCGTTTTGGCTGCAAACGGCGTACACAAATGGATCCGCATCCCAGTCTCCTATCAGCATCTCAACAGAAAGTACCGGAGATCGCAATGCATTCTTGGTAGAGTTAGAAGCCAAACAAATCAACCTAATGGTTGGCAAGAAGGAAGGGTAAATGCACAAAATCCTCTAATCTTGATATGCGATTTGTTTAATACGTCATTGGTTACGTTTTGCTCCGCGGTATATTTGAATAATTATTATAATTCATTCAATAAAAACATCATTACTGGAGAAAGCATATCAGGAAGTATCAAGAGACTGAGACTTTTATTTAATAATACCTTCAGTAAAATAAAAAAATTACAATATTTTACTGCTATCAGCGGGAGCGCTAAGAGATAACATAGCCGATTAATTAGGAAAACTAATTTGATAAATAACTAGTTCAGCTACGAATATAAGAAACTATATACTTAAATCATTGTATTCTAAGTTAAGGACTTTTAAAATATAATTATATAAGCACTAACTAAATATATTTACACTCTTAAATCACTCTATGAATCGAGTATAAAACGTTTTACTAACTTAACTACATTAGCACAATACACAGCTTCAGGAGCGTATATACGTATAATGAGTGTCATGCATCAACATATTTAGATCTAAGATACCAGTCCCTGAGAAGTCTATCTATCATACTAATAGAGTTCCTAGGGATTATCTCAACAACAGTAGTAGTGTCATCAATATATTTAGATCTAAGATACCAGTCCCTGAGAAGTCTATCTATCATACCAATATAGAGTTCCTAGGGATTATCTCAACAACAGTAGTGTCATCAACATATTTAGATCTAATATACCATGCAGTCCCTGAGAAGTCTATCTATCATACCATAGTGATCATACTAATAGAGCTCCTAGGGATTAACTCAACAACAGTAGTAGTGTCATCAATAAATTTAGATCTAAGGACTGCCAGTACCTGAGAAGTCTATCTATCATACTAATAGAGTTCCTAGGGATTATATCATTCAACAACAGTAGTAGTGTTATCAACATTCCGTACCGTTATAAATTATATCAATAAATTTAGATCTATATAAGGACTGCCAGTACCTGAGAAGTCTATCTATCATACTAATAGAGTTCCTAGGGATTATATCATTCAACAACAGTAGTAGTGGTATCAACATTCCGTACCGTTATAAAATATATTAATAAACTACAGAAATCTACGTATTAAAATTTAAAACTAGTCAAGCTATGAGTCAATTATAATAAAAAGATCCTTTAGGAACTAATCTGTTCTAACTTTTGGAATGTGTAGTTTGTTTCTATGTCTATTCGTCCGGGGGACTATGTCGCTATTAAAAATAAATAGTTTCTTAAAAGCTTAGGGCACCGTTCATTAATAATTTCTTTACAAGATTAAAAACATGGCAATCACATACAAAATCACTTGCGTTCGTTTAACTTTTTGGCTGATTAGAATTCTAATTAGAACGTCACCTCTAAGGTAAACAATATCATCATTCACAGGGAAAAACATCTCGGTGTTAAGCATGTTAAATACTCAGCTTAGAAAACCGTATACAAAGCTGTAAATTTACAGAGATTTATGTGGGTAGATGGAAAGAGGCGATGAGGATCCTGTAGGCCCAGTATTCCAATAATTGGATGCTGTAAATTGCATAATGTCAAAATGCTTAGGATATTAGAGCGGATCGAATTCGTATGAGTGGGCAAGTTACGGTAATGACTTACGGCAACGGTTACTCTATTCATTTTGTCTTTCTGATCCAATCTAATTCAGTACATATAGTTACGGTTACAGTAAGTTACAGTCGCGTAATTACGGTAAGGCCATGGAGGTGCATGCTGTATTTTGTCCCACCCATACGAAATCGGCTCTAGGTGAAGTAAATGTCACCTGTATTAAAGCATGCTATAGTAAGTAATACTGAACAATTTGAGAGTTTGGTCTTTCACTTAACTGCAAAGTTATTGACATTTAAATACAGCAAAAAATACGAAAACGAGGCTGGTTAGGCATAACTGGCTCAAACCCATAAAAAACTTTATATATTAAAATCTCAATCACCCCTAACATTCAGAGTATTGCTAATCTTGGCATACTCTTTAACATGGTAGCATTCAGACAACTGTTATTTACTGCTCTCTATACTATATTGAAATCTCAATAACTTAGTACAATTGTATACTATCATGCACCCCTAACATTCAGAGTATTGCTAATCTTGGCATACTCTTTAACATGGTAGCATTCAGACAACTGTTATTTACTGCTCTCTATACTATATTGAAATCTCAATAACTTAGTACCATTTTATGCTATCGCCCCTAACATTCAGAGTATTGCTAATCTTGGCATACTCTTTAACATGGTAGCATTCAGACATATTGAAATCTCAATAACTTAGTACCATTTTATACTATCACCCCTAACATTCAGAGTATTGCTAATCTTGGCATACTCTTTAACATGGTAGCATTCAAAAGTTATTGATAAACGCTAATCGAAATTTGAACATTTGAGGCCAGATCCCAGATCATTAGACACTTACAACAAATACTAAATGTTACACAGGTATGAAATAATTTACAATGGAGTTCTCGATGGGCAGTGGCACCACATCTGCGTGACATGGGAAAATACCGCTGGCAGCTGGAAATTCTATATCGACGACACCAAGAAAAAGTACGGGACTGGACTCGGTATTGGATTCGTTTACAAGCAAGGCGATATAGTACTTGGTCAAGACTCGGATAAGTACCCTGCAGGGGGATTTAATAAAGTACAAAGTTTTAACGGAAACCTGACGAGTGTGAATATTTGGGATCATGTCCTCCCTGATAAGAATATTTCGAATCTTGCTAAGGAATGCCCGTCAGGAGAGGGGAACGTCATGAACTGGGCTGATTTTACTGCAATTCGTGGAGCAATCGAAGTGAAATGTCCTGCAAAATGTAGACGTTCATGAATTACAAAAGTTGCTTTTTGTTCTAAAATCACAGGAATAAGAATTACTCAAAGACTTTATTGAGTAGTATAAGACTTGTGTATCTATCAGTTTTCAAGTTTTAAAAGTCTTCTGAAACAAGAAAGGAAAGCACGTTTTTCCTGCAAGCAAAGTAATTTAATGTTTGTTTTGTAGCTAGTTTTCGAAATATTTATTTAATGAGTCAATCATCAATAAAATGCAAGAGTCCATGATACAAAGTTTATTTTATTCACTAAGAATGAGCTCGAGGACAGACCCAGGATTGTTTCAGGACATTTCATTACGACTGTCATTTCATTCATTCATTTATTTCTTTTTTATCGTGGAGGGCATTCCCAGGCTTGCCAGCGAGTGATATGATTTCACTTTGAATACTCGTGAAGCAGTTCAAATGGAATGATAACTTACAAACTGACATTGTTTGTACTGCTAATAGGGCAGGAATAGAACCGAAACCCTAGAAATTAAGCATTTTGGTTTCTATTTACGTTGGAAAATAGCAATTTCGAAGATCTAGTGCAATAGAGGTAATCGGCTAACTCTGTTGCCACCCAATTCAGATCATGTGATGTAAACAGATGCTACTCTGGGGAATTATTCCTTTTTCGTTCTAATCATAATGCAGTCATCGGCCTATCTGAATAAAATTAATTTTCAAAGAGTCAATTATCCAGAGTAATGTGTGTTTACGTCACATGATCTCCGCAAAAACCAACACGCTAAATTCCAATTCGATCTGTGGATTAGCCGGGACCTGGCTTTGATCAGCCCCCATGGTTGTTTCAGGTCTCGTTAGAAATTCAGTGTTTTATAGTCCAGTTTCGTATTCGAAAATTACCGCTGAACGTAATGACTACACATTGACTACAGACGCATGTTCGCAGGGTTAGCCTAATTTTGAAGTTAAACATTCTTAAATACCAGCGAGAAGGTGCAAAACGCGAAACTACAACAATACAGTGTTGTGAATAGCCCACCTTCTCGCTGGTATTTATGAATGTTTAACTTCAGAATGAGGCTAACCCTGCGTACATGCTTCTGTAGTCATTGCTTTCAGCGTTAATTTTCGAATACGAAACTGGACTATTGGGTGGCAACAGAGTTAGCGGATTACTTCTATCTGGAGGATTTTCGATTTCAAAACTATTTTCACAATTTTTTATGTGTAGAAGTGTTATAATTGGTACCCTTACCAAACTCTTCCCCATTCCTCCATCCCACGGCCAAAGCCTACACGGCATTCAAATGGCGAATTTCGCTTCCGTTGACCTCATCTGTAGCGTTTCGCATTTAATATAAATTGTTCGTGTAACACCCCTTGTCAAGCCAAGGAATCGTTCCTAGAAGATAACTCCAATCATCTACATGTATGTTTAAAGCGAGTACCACAATGCATTTACATGATTTGCATTGAAAATATAAATAATAAAAGTAGTGTAGGTAAAATTATGTATAAAATGTTATGTGGTTGGTCCTGATGGTGTAGTGGTAACACAGCGGACTAGTATGCCGAGGCCGTGGGTTCAAATCTCACTCAGGGCACATATTTTCTTTTTCACCTTTATTCTGATTATTTATATATAGAGATGGGTTTCTTCTTTACACTGTATATATATATATATATAATGTAAAATTAATGAACAAAAAATGTAAAAAAAAAATGAATTTTGGCAAAATCATTAAAAGTCACATCTTTATGTACAATGGCAAAAAAACATGTACAAAGCCCGGTAAAGTAAATAAGGGAATAACATGACTTTTAGAGGGCATCAGCAGCGACAAACGTTATGTTATTAGTATTATTATCGAAATACAAGGCAATTTAAATTCTGGCAATTTTTTTATCTTCAAAGTTTGCCATTTTCACCGATCAGGGGCGTAGCCAGAGTTTGAAGTAGGGGACGGGGGTGGGGGGTTGCTAACCGCAAGCGCCATAGGGACGTGACGAGCGCTACGAGCGCAAACTTAGTGGTATATAGTGTGGTCGGGGGGCATGCTCCCTCGAGAAAGTTTGAAAATCTAAGATCTCTTAAATGGCATTTCCTGCTTTTTGAGAATGAGAAACACGCTAAGTCAAAATATCTGCAAATAGGAAATTAAACGTCACGGATGTTTTCTTGCAAATATCATGATGATGATGCAGCGTTTTACCCAGGATGCACAGTTTTAAAAAGACGCCGATTGTAACAACTTGACAAATATCAAGGTATGAAATGGACAAGGCTATTTCGCTCGTTCCTTTTCTATTTTCTTCTCTTTATATAATTTTTCGTCTGCCTTCGAAAAAGGAGGGGTAATGGTTGTATCCTTAGGGAAAGAGGGGTTTCCGGAACCCCAGGATTTAAACCTCCCCCCTGGCTACGCCCCTGCCGATATCGTTTCTTTTTTGCGTATTGCTTTGGGTGAGGTTCCGTGAGTGCTTCATATTTTTTTAAATTACTCACTGGCGACTTGTTTGCTGGATTTGCAATTGAATGGCTTCCCGCATCAGCGCCAAAATCTGATTGGTCTAAATGAATATGATGAAGAAGCAAGAGCCAATAAGATACAGGGCTGTAAATGCAGCCCACAAGAGGTCGTTTGCAGCCCAATACACGCACAATTTCACGAGGAGAGTTTTATATTTGGCCGCGTATTTTGATAATAATAGCAATTAAATGTATTTTAAGGTTATGTATCTCAGTTTCAGTGACCAGCGGTGGATATTTACCTCGCCGCTTCGCTTCGCGGCTCTGTCAATATCCACTACTAGTCACCTCCACATCGGAAAATAATTGTTCACGCTAGTTTTAAGAACATCAAATTTCCATGTGAAACAATCAGTCGATAGCTCCGAGACAAACATTCTATTTGTCGTTATTGTTCATCACAGAATTGTCTTCCGCTCCCAGCGGACACTATTATAATACAAATAGAGTGTGTCCATCGAGGAACTATGGGATGATAGTTGCCCGCGGAAATTTGATCTTCTAAGAACATCAAATTTCCAAGGGAAACAATCAGTCGATAGCTCCGAGACAAACATTCTATTTTTCGTTATTGTTCATCACAGAATTGTCTTCCGCTCTCAGCGGGCACTATCGCCTGATAGTTTGCCTCCGCGGACGACAACTTTCACGTCACGTGATCGCATTTAGCCAATGAGCGCGCGTTAAAATTTTGTGGTGAACTATAACGCCTGATAGTTTGCATCCGTAGACGACAACTATCACTTCGCGTGATCGCTTTTAACCAATAAGCGCGTGCCAAAATTTAGTGGTGAACTATAACGCCTGTTATAGTTCCCCACAAATTTTTGGCGCGCGCTCATTGGCTAAAGCCGATCACGTGACGTGATAGTTGTCGTCCGCGGAGGCAAACTATCAGGCGATAGTGCCCGCTGAGAGCGGAAGACAATTTTGTGATGAACAATAACGACAAATAGACTGTGTTTGTCTCGGAACTATTATACAAATAGACTGTGTCCGTCGAGGAACTATCGGCTGATAGTTGCCCGCGGAAATTTGATGTTCTTAAAACAAATATAAGCCCGAGAACGAAGTTCGAGGGCTTATATGCTAGTTTTAAGAACATCAAATTTCCAAGGGAAACTATAAGCCGATATTTCCGAGACAAACACAGTCTATTTGTCGTTATTGTTCATCACAAAATTGTCTTCCGCTCTCAGCGGGCACTATCGCCTGATAGTTTGCATCCGCGGACGGCGACTATCACATCACGTGATCGCTTTTGGCCAATGAGCGCGCGCCAAAATTTTGTGGTGAACTATAACGGCTGATAGTTTCCCTTGGAAATTTGATTTTCTTAAAACTAGCATATAAGCCCTCGAACTTCGTTCTCGGGCTTATATTTGTTTTAAGAACATCAAATTTCCGTGGGCAACTATCAGGCGATAGTTCCTCAACGGACACAGTCTATTTGTATAATAGTGCTCAGTGGAGGACGAACATTATTACGTCACGTGATCGCTTTTGGCCAATAAGAGCGCGCCAAAATTGTGTGTTGAACTATAACGGCTGTTTGCGCCAGATAGGGGTATCACTTCCTTTAGATTTTTAGTTATATCTTTTACAATCGGTTTAGTGAATAAGGTTAGGATGAATCTTAATCGTTAATTTTATCGAGGTAGACTGATTTCTAATCATGGTCAGGTACGTGTCTGATCTAGTGTTATAATCATAGTATTAGAAATGCTGTCCTTTAAACATACGTTATATACTTACCAAGATGTGTGACAATAAAATGGACTCTCTGCGGGAGGTATATTCTCGCATCAATTTTTGTAAGTTTTTTCTTACCAAATATTATTTAACGGTACATATAAGCCACCATTGAATACTACAGGTTATATGAATTAATTAATTTTATTTAGCAATTAGACTACGAGCTCGAAGTTTCGAGGAGAGTATCTCCGAGTCAATATCAGCTATAGAAACTGAGAGCGAGTAGTCTAATTGTTTTAGTAGAAACCAACCGGTTGTTCAGTTTTAAACTGAAACAAGTTAACATATTTGCTTCTGTTTTGACGAATTGGCCGCCGTTGAAAATCGTATTTTTTTCGCTACTCAATATTAGCCAATCAGATCAGAGTCATAACGAGGTATGTGGGATCAGGGATCACAGACTCGGGATCGGGGATCACTGGACATGGGATCGGGGATCACAGGCATGGGATCGGGATCAGAGTGTCCGAATAAGGGACACCGTATATTTTATGGGATTGGCACAAAAGTTTCGAGTGACCAGCTTAGATGGCCTTGTTTCCTTTCCCATTGGTTGCTTTTTCAGATCCAGCAAGGGAGGGTCAGAAATAATTAAGCAGTACGATGGCAAGACTCAGATATTAGTAGAGACTGTCTTTTAAATTCATCGAACTGTATTGTGTACTGTGACAAATGCGATGAAGATGGTTCTGTACGTTGGCCAGGACGTTGGCTATGATACAACTGAACCAATACTTCGAAAATGCAGATCCTGTCGGCATTTCGATTTGACTTGCTCACGCATGCATGAAATATCTTGGGTATCCGATTCCGAAGCATCCCAGAGAGCACACATGACCTGTCTTCAAGATCAGGAGTGTAGTCCCTATTCCTGACCGTCCTCATGATTTAAAACTGGCGAGAAGTGGATTGTTCAATTATTGGACAGTTTGAGTGACAGCTATCTCATTAGCCTGAAATTGTTGAGTTGTGGCCGTGAAGATGTTAATGAAGAACTTTCAAAGCCAATAGCACGGGAACTCCCACGCAGCTGTTTGCGTAATAAGTATCAGATGAACATGACAACAGCAGTTGCTATCATTCCTGATGATCCAGTGGTCGCTACTCTCATACCACAACTGGATAGATTTTGGCGGCAGAACCCTGCTTATAAGTACGATCAAGTTTCCGACAGCAGTTGCTTTCTCTCCCAAGTATAGCCTCCTGTTTACCTCTGATAAAAGGAAGTCCACCATTTTTATGGCAAACTTCCACAACCCTGTGTGCACAATTCCTGTTGCTGGTCCAAAAGAGGGAATTCGTAACCCTAACGGGATCGTAATCAAGCATAATCAGCTTATCGTACTAACTTCTGTAAGAAGCGTTGCTCTCAAGGTCATTAGTTTTGTCATTGATATATCCCCACTCCTCAACAAGAGCCGTGCCTTGTTGCAACTTGAGGACGAAGATGATGCAGATCATCCAAATGTGGGTCGGCGCAACCAGTCAACAAAGTCAAGACATATTATGTCTTTCTCTGGTCCACAGTAGATGTGCTAGAACTTGGCCGTCTTGTTTCTGTTACGGGTAAGATTACTTTATGTGGTGAAATTTATTACCAATCTGAAATTTCGTTACGTTCCCTATTGCGTTACTTTGTTTTAAGAGAATTAAGAACACGTACATGTAGGCATCAGAGTGGTAACAAAAAACTTCGATCAACTACGACAGCCTTACTTCACTTCATGGCACCAACGAATTATTACAGGCTATGGATAATAAGAAAGTTTCGATAATGGTTCTACTCAGTGACATGTCGAGATCCTTTGACAGTATTCGACATGACATCTTACTGTTAAAACTGCAAAATCTTGAGTTTCTGCACCTACGCTTGATTAGTTCAAAAACTTCTCTTTGATCGATATCAGAGATTACGTGTGGAGGATGCAGTTTCTGAACAACTTCCACTAAAATATGGTGTCCCACATGCTCCATACTAGGCCCTGTCGTGTTTACAATATACTATGTGAACGACCTTTACACAGTTTGTTATGTTATATTAGGGACCGTACGCAACCAGGACGGCGGCGACAGTGACGACGGGAGGTAGAAAGGTGTTTTCTCCCGAAATCTGGTGTTTACAAGTTCTTTTATTCGCTTTTAATTACGTCTTCGAAAAATATGATAAGCATAAAGTTTTGCTCACGCCGAATGAAAAACAGAGTGATTTACTTTCTTATGTTTGCGTTCTCTCGTAAACGTAAACTTTGGGTCATGTTTAAGATAAAAAATGGCTGTGAGCCATCCTGTCTTACGGAATTGTTCACAACAGTTGAAAACACAATGCGCTATAATTTGAGGGGAGCTAGCACGAAATTACACATCCCTCGCCCCAATACAGAATTCATGAAAAAAAAGCTTCGGCTATGACGGGGCAAAATTATGGAACAAGCTTCCTACCAAATTGCATCAGGCAGAGAATCTTGTTTCTTTTAAAAAACATAATTATTTTTATAAATTAATACATCTTAGACAATAATACTTAATATTAGATCTTTCAATGTATTGATTTTTTTTAAAGTTCACTTATAATTAGTTTATACTTCTATTAATTATATTGTATTCTAACACGACCTTTACGTAAATCAGTGTCATACTGTTAAAGATTCCGTGTATAAATAATAATAAAGTAATCCTCTAGAAATGAAAAATGTATCCTGGAGAGAAATGCTACTGGTTGACGGCGTAAAGTGGTGTGTTTGTGCTAAGGTGTGGATTTTATAGAGTGACAAGAGAGCCACAAAGGAATACGACAATAAGGGCTAATGACTAAAAGAAAAACGTTTATTTTAGGAAATAAATTCGTATTTTTACTCGGGCCAGCAGTAGGCTGGGCCCGAGTCAGAAAACGCAAGTGTTTTTCTATTTAAAAAAAAAATCCTTATCGCATATTTCACCGTCAACCAATCAGTTCCCTTAGGACGATTTTTATGGCATTGCCATCGTTACTTCAATACGTCTTTTGTAGGAAACAGTCACGTGCTTATATAATACTTCGTTAACGAAGACATTCCACGCATACCTCAGTTCTCTATAAACGAAACCTTCGCTCTGATTGGTCAAAATGAAAACAATGGCTGGAACAGGATTTCTGCCAAAGTCCATCAGACGGGGAGGTGGAGGAGGAGGAGTGAGAGCGGACGACCTCGTTAACCGTCTGAAAATCAGGCTATAGCTATAGGTACAAAAGCACGGACACAATGAGACTAGCTGAAGGTATATTGTAACGGATTAGATTATTATTCAATAATCCGGCAGTTTTACAGCAAGGTTCTCCGCTATGTGAGTCTTTATCATTTGTGCAGCGCCTTTAAAAATGTCATCCTCTAAAATTCAAAGGCGTGGAAGACGAGAGTACATGGATGGAGTTGCACCAAAGACTCATTTCCATGCCTTTCGATATTCGGAGTTATTTTGTGCTGCTCTTAGAGAATTCGTAAAGAACGCGGTGCATCAACGAGTTCCGAAGGCGACTTTTCTGTTTTTTTTTTGGCTACATCAGTCATCACATGCAGCGTCCGTGGTTGGAAATAACAGCTGGTATTTTAAAATCAGAATTAATTTAATATTTAGAAATGGGTCATTTCAGATATTTTCCAAAGTTATTGCTAGCAAGACCCATGATGTATGATGCATTGATCATTTACAAAATGAAACTGGTTCAATATATAATAACTTAGTCACTGTGCCTACCCGACGAGGGGACAGATTGATTTTAGGGTTTTTAAGTTTAAGTTTGGATCAGTTCACAGGAACACAGTTAAGAAGTATTATATTTCTGTGTTGTTTAGTGATTAAGTCCTAAACAACCCTAAATTACTCCCTTATATGGGCTGTACGGGTATGTGCCGCCCCAAAGGGTATGGTTTTCTAGCTGCCGAGGCCTAGGTCTGGGATAGGGTATCCTTTTTACGGTTTTGGCATGGGAAAGAGTATGGATTTTTATTTACTTGTCGTTAACGCCATGCTTAGCGCTCTATCGACCACGCTACAGCTTAAAATACCATATTAAAACAAAACAACGGCTTTCGTAGTGTATGAATCTATGGTTTGGGTCTGGGATAGGTATAGATTTTTTGCTTCAAGTGAGGAATAGGGTTTAGATTTTTTGCTTCAAGTCTGGGATAGGGTATGGTAAACGGCATTTTTAGGCACACTCCTACCCAAAATCTTCTGAGTACCCCCACCCCCGGGGGGCATGCACCCATTGTTGACGGTTAGGTTTTTTTAATGAAGGTAAGGGTTTGGATTAATTCACAGAAACATTTAAGAAGCATTATATTTCTGTGTTTAGTGATTACCCCTAAAGAACCCTAAATTAGTGAGCACCCGTTGTTGACGGTTAGGGTTTGTTTTAATACAGGGTAAAGGTTTAGATTGATTCACAGAAACATTTAAGAAGCATTATATTTCTGTGTTGTCATGTAGCCACGTAGCCTTGTTGTCAAGCACGTAGCCATATGTAGCCACATAGCCAAGTCGAAAATACGCTTACATGAAGAATTGCAAGCTCCATACCTCAATGCCTTTCATAGGTAATCCCGGCCATTTGCCACGGCGGATTCTTGTATTTAATAGAAGAGCCGGGCGCCAGTAGCTGGTAACCGAAAATCCAGGCCTTTAGATTTGCAATTTATCTTTATTATGAAACTTCATCGCTGTGTAAGCGAGCTTCCAGTTGAAGAATCCACGTCCACAAAGTTCCATCGAAATTCCTTCAAAATGAAGCAAATTCGCCTGTTTTTGGTACCAATGTCTTCCTCGATTAACCCTCTATGTATTCCCGCATAGAGTTCTGGGATAGCTATTAAACGGTCCATTCGGTCAGCAGTTAAAGCTATGAAATAATTTACTTCCGGTAAAATTTTCGCGCGAAAACCAAAACAAATCACAATTTCCATCTCACTCGGGAGAATATATACGCTCTTTTTCCAAATGTCCAATGTACCTAATATTTACAACTGTGAAATATTTTTAAGTATCGTATGAATATTCTCAGTGCCAAAAGCCTTCGGTATGTGAAAAAATAAGTGTATTCACAGGAAAAACCGCTGACGTACCGCAGACTCGTCATGACCGGAATAGTTGGCGATGAAATCTACTGGCATGTGAAAACATGTGGTGTATAATTACATACGCTTTGCCGCATACAGGAATTGAAGTACTAAAACCGGATGTAGGTTATTATGAGGGGAAGGGCGATGCGGAAAAGACCTTCGAAAGTGCATAGGAGCCAGAATATTTTATCATTAAAATCAATTCTACATCAAATAAATAGTTGAATTGTAAAATATTTCTTAATTGGAGTGTTGCATCTATGAGGTATAGAGATTTATATTGCGATTATGCTAATGACGGACGTGACGTCAAACAGGAAATTTACTGTCATTTCATTCTCCCTGTGAATGAAATTTACTTCTCATTAAGACAAAATATTTGGTAAATCAGTGATATAGGCTTCAAATACAACATATATGTTTATGAAAGGTCATTTATCTCTAACTGAGCAGGTTTTTGTATTATGAATTATTCCCTGTTTGACGCCACGTCATTAACCTTTTCGAAATATAAACCTGTATAACACTCGAATTACCATTCAACTACTTAGCCGATGTAGAATCGATTTTAATGATCAAAAAAATGGGTTCATATGCACTTTATCAACAGTAAAATACTTCAGTTAAAACTAGATCAGTGCAGTTCCGAAAAACATTAGCGCCGCAATGACGAACTCGTGGATGGAAGTGCATTTTTATTATGCTCTCAATGGTAAATATATGGCTCCCTTTTCACGCGCAAAGGTTTCAGCATGGGGATCCGACGTGAAATTTACTATATTTGGTGTGAAAACATTAAATTAAATTTATCCCAATTAATTAGTCTTTTCCTATTGGTATAAAACAGATATTTACAAATAGAAGTATGATAGGTAACGAAGCTGTCTGCAAGATTTTGTTTGGTGATTTCTGATTTTGTTAACCCAGTGTAGACGAGGTTGAAGGGCCCGAAGTCTTGATTTTTGAAAACGGACGAAATTTGAAATCTCAAAGTCTCGGGCTCGGATTTTCAAACCGCTTTAAAGTCTTGGCGTCTCGAAAAGTCTCGGATTTACCATTCGCCACTCCTACAGGTGTCCTGGACATATGCTTTGTAAACACTTTGAAACCGAAACTGTTTGATAAACCCAAACAGCTCTCAAATATTGGAAACCGTGACCACTATGCAGTTTTAAGTGAGCCTGCGTCGAACCTAAAGCCAAAACCAATTATGCAAACACCAGTCCCCTACAAGCGTAAGATTTGTGTCAATCATCACCATTGTGAGGTTTGGTAACTGTGAGTATGACCGACGTCATTTCCTGTTGACTACCTCAGTGCGCGTTCCTTCGAACCGGTCAGTCATACTCAATCACGCGGTGAACCAGTTTACGCCTTGTAGCTCTGTGACAAATTGTTTCATACTCTCCGTTCAGCCATGTCTCATAATTCCAACTCCAGTAAGAGAGTCACCCGCTCTAAAACCGCTAAAATCGAACCAGATTTTCTCACTACAATCTTTCCGAGCATCTCGAGGATCTCGATCTACAGCAATCTTCATCAAACTTTCGGTCTTTTCCCGTGGGACGTTCGCCGAATCCAGCGCCTCCAAGCGTGCCCACGAGTCCCTCTACGCCCGCCGCCTCCTACCAGCAACAATTTAGGCTGGTCCAGCTGCAGTTGAAAAAACGTCAGCTAGAGTTGGAGGTTCTGCGCCTGCAGAAGTCCACTGACGCGCCACTATCGTCGGACACCATCCGCCAAGCTAAACAACCGATCGAAGGCCGCAAAAAGACACCATACATTGGCCGCACAAATTCGCGCCAGGTACGTCTACTGCTGTCAACTACGACAAGCTTGACTTTAGTGAATTTGTGGCCAGTAAAACTACTGAAACTACTGAAACTACTGAAACTACTGAAACTACAGAAACTACTGAAACTACTGAAACTACTGAAACTACTGAAACTACAGAAACTACAGAAACTACTGAAACTACTGAAACTACTGAAACTACTGAAACTACTGAAACTACTGAAACTACTGAAACTACTGAAACTACTGAAACTACTGAAACTACTGAAACTACTGAAACTACTGAAACTACTGAAACTACTGAAACTACTGAAACTACTGATAAAACTGATAAAACTGATAAACTAATAAAAACAATAAAACTAATAGAAAGTCTTACTAAAATGATATGTTTAAGACATGTATGGATGCCGCATGTTGATGCCGACGTCGATAAAAATACGTTTTTTTCTTCCGTAAACGTGTTTCAAACCGAATCAATCTGATGGAGAAAATGATTGTAGTTGATGCAACCAAAATTAGGTTTATATAATTAGTTTTCAAAAGTTGCTTTAATTCTTGCTTTGTGAAGACAAACACAACGATTTCAATAGTAACGATACGACCGGACATGCATAGTTAAGCTAAATTTCGCGCGTACGTGTAACGTATAGATCCGCGCTGTCTTCCTATATTTTATACTTGCGCGTTGCGCAGCTTATAATTTTACAAAGAGTGTTCAGAACATTTCTTCAATACGAGATATAAGCACGATGAAATAAAGCCGCAAACGAGTTCTCTTTTTAACTAAAAGGCATATTAACACTAAGGAGCTGACTTGATCGCATCTGATATGCTTACACCTCTGCTACGGAGTAAAATACTGTAATTTGGATTTTTTAGTGATATTTATAAATGAGTGGCCATGTGATATGTTTAGATCATCCGATATAACACGGACACGAATTTTATAAATGACACCCTAAAAAATAATAATTAAATTAAAAGATAATAATTTTCATAGATTTTCTGAAATTACTTGTTTAAGCTATGTTGTGCATCACGGAACAATAACATTGTCCCCCCCCCCCCCCCCCCTATTTGTGACGTATTATGCATGTGCCACGGGGGTGGGTCAGGGTTTTGAGTCTTGCCTTATTGAGCAGAGATTCTCCACACGGATCTTTGCTTCATCTGATTGGTCACAATGTATGCTCATGAATTATGCATGAGTTTTAGAACGCTCTTTTTGAAACCACATGACCTCCAATTTCATGCAGAGAATGTCAGCATTGTTCATCAGTTCTTCGACGATGGTTGTCGCAAGGAAAATTACTATTCTATGTGTTCTAGTTTCTTTGGAAATAAAAAGCATTCTCGCCGATGAACAAGGTAAATTGTGTATGTTGACATGCTTAAACCTGTCTCTTGCACGTGATTGTCAAGTTGAAACAAAATATAATAGCCAAAGATCTTAGTTCTTTAAAGTGCTTAGTTCTTCAATTTATGGAGCAAAATCTCTCAAAATTATTTCGATTATTCTTACATCTCTGTTTCGAAATAAAAGCTTTCAACTTTTGTTATTATGCTCCGGTCTCTCTTCAAGGGCACCCAACGAGTACTTTTTGAAATTCGTTTGAAACCAGTTGTCTGCAGCTTATCTAGCCATTTTAAGGCGCCTACTATGTCTTTTGACGTATTCTAGAAAGCTATTAGCTGTTCGGATTTTTTAGGTGGAAATCGCGTCAACCGAAAATACTATGGCAAAATATTCCCGGCCTACGAATTTGTTAGTAGTCTAGAACAGAAACAATAATTTTCTAGCCCAGGTAACTTAATGTTGCAAAGTTTTGTGGAGGTACGATTTTTTTAGGGATTCTTTTTTCCTTTAGGCAATTCTTAGGGAATGAAAATGTGTTGTTCTGACTTTATTGATCAGACGAATTGGGACGTACGAATATTTTAGGGGGAACCTTTTAGTCTCCCTTTTCTTCTATAATTTTCTAGGGATTGAAAACAATTTTTCCAACCAGTATTTCAGAAAACAATTTTCTAGGGACAATTTGTTCGAATCCGAACGTTTTAGGCTAACTTACTCTCCCGAACAGCGTTTTAACCGAAAACTTCGTTGGGTGCCCTTGTCTCTTTCTAATCGCGAACTTTGAATGAAGCTAAATACAACTATTTCATCGATAATATCGTGATCCGAAAACGTTTGAAATCTAACATATCGATCAAAGTCGAAAGGCATCAAGAACAACAAGTTTGGGTCTAGTTTGTTTTATTTGAAATAAGTCTCAGTGTCTAGATTCTGTTACTTTTACAACTTTTGCTGCTTCCAAAATTCTCGTCGAGCTGAGTTCGAATGGTGCGGCGGCCAGCAAGAAAGTATGCACGCTCATGATTTGAAAATCTCTTTAATGTCGCGCTTAGTCACTCTTGAAAGCGTTTTTTCTTAGTTTTCACATCATAACAGAGTTTCTGTAACTTATCTTTGCGCGTTTATGAAAATATTGTTTGTCTCGAAAACAGGAGGCGAGATCGCTCCACACGAAGTGTTTGCGTCGCTTTGAATTCGTACTTTGAAAGAGTTAAAAACACGTTGATACAAGAAACAGGATACACCGCTCTATGTGCATAATTAATTATCTTATATTGGTGCAGGCGAACATTCATCTTAATAATATAGAAACCCTTGTGAAATCAAACGGCTTGATGCTCGATTTAGTTGCAGACGACTGGTCGTCAAATAATTTAGCAAAAACACACGCTTATGTTCATTGAGAATTCAAATTTCTGGCCTGTATCAATACTGACCGTGGTGAAGATTGAAGCAGTATTTGAACGCTTATAAATACAACAGTAAAGAAACTTGGCCTTAAGTTATTGAATATTCAACAGTAGTTATTGAATAGGCAGCAGGCAGCTGAACAAGATGACATTTTATGTTTACCTTTTATTTCCTCAGTCTGGTGTGCTATTATGTTAAAAAAAGTTAATTAAAGACAGCAAAGTCAACTCGCACGAAAACAACCTTCTAAATAATTCGGTTAAAGTCCAGTCATGGAGACTAAATTACCGTTTTGTTTTGCGATTTAATCATAACACTTCATTCACTTTTTTGGCAATGTTCCCCTTGGTGTTTTTATTATTATTATCGCTTTTAATTAACGGGGCCAAAATAATAATATGAAAAGAAAACGAAAACCAAACAACTTTGCTCTACTAGATTTGTTTTAAAAATAGAAGCTAATAATGCTAGTAAAAAGGAAAATAAAGCATGCACCGTCAAAACTAAGATCAGTCTATGAATAACACCCCAACTCTGACAGTGAGTAAGCAGACTAGAACCTGAATCATATTCCCAGAGAAACGATAAACATATCGGAACCCTCAAGCATGTTAAGGCCTGGTTCAGGGATCAAATTCGGGTAAAAACTGTTTTCCATATCAAAGTCATTGCGTACAAACGCCTACATATCGATAACCGGTGACTCACTTCCGGTATCGGCCCCAGTCATTTCACTCAAAAATGCATGGCTTTGGGAGCTATTTTGCCTTATAAAACATATAAAATGATATATTACTTCCACTTACCTTCAAATCAAAGTTAAGTAACATCTATAATCTGCAACAGGTAACTGTTTGGAGTGATTATATTAAGATTTGGCCGTACAAATTTGAATTTGCTTTCGCGAGTAAAGTGATTTTTTTTTAATTTACACATATATATTCTTTGTCAGTGTGTTTGCTCCATGCAGGAGCAGGAGCTCAACTAGGGAGCTTACACAACATTTATTTACAAATAATTACTTGAAACGAATAAGGAGGAACTAAGCTACATACATACATGATCATTAGGGAGTGTTCATTATTTATGTTGAAGGTGTGGGGTGGGGGGGGGGGGGGGGGGGGGGGGGTCGGTATTTCATCTGTTTCTCTTGTTAAAACTTTTATGACCCCCCCTATGAATGAATTAAAACTTAGATGACCCCCCCCTATAAAATTGCTCAAAACTTTATTGCACCAACCACCCCCCCCCCCCCCAACAAAAAAGATGGATGTGCAAGAAAGAATGCAAATTGCATATACATGTAGTCTATTAAATTTACTATTAATGTTTCTAGATTTATGGTATTTTCCATGATACATTACCTTTGTTTGGTATATAAAAACACATATATACATGTATTCTTCTGAAAATCTCTACCTCACCATCCTTCCCGGATGGGTACTTGAAATTATACCATTAATTTGTGCATTATATTGCATTCTAGTGCATCATATTGCATTGTTCCGTAGTCTAAAATAAATAAATGAAAAAGAGCTCAGCACTGGCATTAAACTAATCTCCTGAACACCAATGCATTATCTCGCCTATGGGGATGTGCCTTTTATCATGAGCTTAGAGAATACGATCCTGCACATAAAGTAAACAAAGCAGAATACGTTTTTAAAATTTAATTTTTGAGATTTTACTGTTCTCTAAAACACTGGTTTACTGTGTTCTGGAGACTAAACACTGGCTTAGCATTACAATAGCAATTTCATTTTACATGACAGGTATGTCAAAACTTTGATGACCCCCCAAGGAGTAGGTAAAATATTTGATGATCCCCCTAAAAAAGCACTTAAAACTTTTGTTGCCCCCACCATGATTTAATCGACCCCCCCCAAGCCATAAATAACGAACACTCCCTTACAAGACTTTAAATTGAAACAACACAAAAAGATTAATAAGCTAGAAAATGAACAGAAGGCGAGTTGCAAGGACAAATCAGAAAAAAACGATTTGACTCCATTAGAAAGATTTGGACTTGTGAATTTTTACAAGACGTTACTGGTTTAGGAACTACCAAGCAGAGGAAAACTGGGTTTAGCTTGAATACGCATGTCTGAACTGACTACTTACCGCTGAATTCAGATAGAAGAATAAATTTGCAGTATTCTGTTGTATAGGTGTATAGAACATTGAGGTTTCTCAAGTTTAGAGTGGTACAAACCACTGTTAAAGTTCCATTTCGTCATGATTTCGTATTATTTTTCTTATGTGACCTATGGTATCATAATGGCGAGAGCTGCAGTAGGAGATAATTTGGAGCGTTCAAACGAAAGTTCCGGCATCAACAGGTATAAGCCACATTATAAACTTGTAATGCGACTGAAGTTGTTATCTCTCTCAAATAAAATCGCATTTACTTCAAAGCGATGACCAATAGCAAATGTCCTCTTCTGTGTGCAATGAATTTGATATGTTATTTCAGCACAGCCGACTATGGTAAGTACGCCAAGTTTCTCACGATTATAGGTATCGCCATTCTTGACTACCACGAGTGGTTTGTGTGTAGTAAAACGTGTCATGCGGTCTGTCACGTGACTTAGAAAATGAAATCAGTAAATCAAAAATGCGGCTCCGAGTTTTGAAACAGCTAGGATGATGAGTGGATATGTTTAATTAAGGTTGAAGCCTTTTACCTAAATCAGCTTAGAAAAGATGACTACAATGTTTCGTTAACGAGTAATTAAGGCGATAATATACTAAATAGGTCAGGAGCCCATTACCAGGAGCGTCCATCTTCCCCACTGTGTCTGTACCCCAGCACAGAGGTAGATGAGGCTATTTTTAGCATTGCGTTTCGCGCGAAAAAGAACAAAGGTAGGCTATTCTTAGCCAATCAGATATAGCTAACGTCACTTCTCATTATTATTCATTATCATTCTTCTCACTTTCAACGCGGGAATTCGAATTGCTGGTTTTCACTCAATCCCCAGAGATTCAAATGTTGGTGCCCCAACAAAAGAAGCTAACGAGGAATCTATTGTTTAAGGGCACCAACATGGCGACAACCTCTTTTCGCGGGAATTTCGAATCTAAAAATAGCCTCATCTACTCCTGTGCTGGGGACCCAACCCATAACAGAGGAACGCTCCTGGTAATGGGCTCCTGATAGGTCACGTGACTTTTGGTAATCTTAATATCTCCTTATCTTTACATGATAGTCATGTTTTCTAAGTTTGGTATGAAACACTGCAGGAGGAGTAATGGTTTAGCAGGGTTTCTTTTTATTCATATGTTATCGTCGTAGCCGAATTTCACTTAAGCGATTTTATATAATTATGACGTCATCGATCACGTGATACAACAACCACCCACTTATAAAATTTAAGGAAGTTGATATTAGTATTATCAGGAGCCCATTACCAGGAGCGTCCATCTTCCCCACTGTGTCTGTACCCCAGCACAGAGGTAGATGAGGCTATTTTCGCGTGAAAAAGAACAAAGGTAGGCTTTTCTTAGCCAATCAGATAGCTAACGTCACTTCTCATTATCATTCTTCTCACTTTCAACGCGGGAATTCGAATTACTGGTTTTCACTCAATCCCCAGAGATTCAAATGTTGGTGCCCCAACAAAAGAAGCTAACGAGGAATCTATTGTTTAAGGGCACCAACATGGCGGCAACCTCTTTTCGCGGGAATTTCGAATCTAAAAATAGCCTCATCTACTCCTGTGCTGGGGACCCAACCCATAACAGAGGAACGCTCCTGGTAATGGGCTCCTGGTATTATAGTGTCATTACATTTAGTTTAAGTAATGGTCCAAATAAGAACTGTAGTGTCTACGGCAAGGAATGTTAAAAGGTGTTAATTTTCTATTATTCTTTCTCTTAATTTCATTGGTTGATACTTATAAATTCAATAGAAACCCATCGAAATAATACATTATCGTTCGATATTTTTTTGTGGTTGAATTTATTTTTGATCGAACTAACTATGGTTTAATGTCGAAGAATATCGTATGTGGGGAAAGTTCTCAAATTCGCGATTTAAAAATCCTTTGTTTTCTCTACATCCGATTGGCTGGATGGTGGCTTCTCTGCGTTTTCACATAAAAAAATTCCAATTGCATAACAAATACTTTATTTTCGAGATGTAGTTTGGATTGTAGATACCTCCTAAAGCACTTAAGGCATATTCAAGCAAAATCGTATGTGGGGGAGGCTCATTGCCGCAGAACAATGGATTCTACTACAGTTCTTATCTGGACCATTACTTAAACTGTTATTTCTGTCTGAAATTATTTTTAACGTAAATCCCATCGCGCAGAATTCTATTGTTCTCGGCGACATGTACTTACGGCCGAGAGGTTAAAGTGAGGACGGAATAATTATAACATTGCTAATTAATTCTGCGGGAGAGCGATTGTGATTGGCTTTTGAGAAATCGGTTTGGGAATACTCTACTCCCACATCACATGAAGCACATGTCAATTACTGTCAACTGCTCGCTTCATGGGAATACTGGACTCCCAAAGCTCGTTAAAGAAGGTCATCACACTAACTAATGTTGTTATATCAGAAGCCTATTTGTCATTACCGCCCCTGAAGTTCAAAAGCAAAGCCTTTCGTCTGTTCGATCTTGTTATTTCCTTGGTGGGCCAATTACACAGATTCAGACTTAAAAGGCTTATCAATTCAAAGTTTAAGATACCTTGCCTTTGTTAACGTTTTGGGTTAAAACCATGATTCGAATCGCCGCTTAGTTTATCTCTGAGAAATTAAAGAATCGTGTTGGTTTACTTTTTTTTCTATGAATCGTATAAAACGGAGAAAGTTATAACTTTGAGATCGCTGGTGCGATGTTTTGAGCTTTTAAATACTTCTAGAGCACGTACGTACATGAGCAACGTCTCAATCTGAAGTTTGAATTATTCTGAATACAACGTTTTGACGCGCTAAGTTTATAGTTTTTATTTAATGCTCTCAAAGATTTATTTTGTCGCGTTTGCCTTTACTCAGCTTTAGATTGAATGGACTTTGCCGCCAACTCCGCCGGGGAGATTGTTTTAGCGTTTAAGTACTTGTAGAATACGTACGAACATGAGCATCATCTCAATTCGAAGCTTGAATTATTCTGAATACAACGTTATGATTTACTTTTGACGCACTAAGTTTATAGATTTTATTTAATGCTCACTAAGATTTGTTTTGTCGCGGTTGCCTTTTACTCAGCTTTAGTTTGACAGTACTCTGCCGCCAACTCGGCTGGGCGATGTTTTTGAACTTTTAAATACTTCTAGAGCACGTACGAACATGAGCAACGTCTCAATTTGAAGCTTGACATATATTGAATACAACGTTATGATTTGCTTTTGACGCGCTAGATGAATGACCAGTCAGTTGCAAATGCATCAGTGATATATTAACATATCGTCTTTAGGAGGCGGAGCCTTACAACTGAAGGAGGCGGAGGCAGATTAACGGAAGCCACGAGCCCATTACCAGGAGCGTCCATCTTCCCCACTGTGTCTGTAACCCAGCACAGAGGTAGATGAGGCTATTTTTAGCATTGCGTTTCGCGCGAAAAAGAACAAAGGTAGGCTATTCTTAGCCAATCAGATAGCTAACGTCACTTCTCATTATCATTCTTCTCACTTTCAACGCGGGAATTCGAATTGCTAGTTTTCACTCAATCCCCAGAGATTCAAATGTTGGTGCCCCAACAAAATAACGAGGGATCTATTGTTTAAGGGCACCAACATGGCGGCAACCTCTTTTCGCGGGAATTTCTAATCTAAAAATAGCCTCATCTACCTCTGTGCTGGGGACCCAACCCATAACAGTGGAACGCTCCTGGTAATGGGCTCCTGCGGAAGCGTAGAAGCGCGCATATTCAAATGAGGATTTCAGCAGCCATATTTGAGAGATTTCATGAAGGTGAAATTAAACCTTCAAAACATATTACTAATCATGGTCGGTTGGCGCTGAAACTTGGCAGTAAAGGCCTTCAGGATATGTGCATGATTTTGTGCCCTTTTGGTTTTTAGAAGAAGTTTTTATTTGTTCGTAAATCGCTCTCGCATATCACTAGTAGTAAATTTCCCCTTTAATACACACGAAAAACCCTGAGGTTCCGTGTCATTTTCATACTCATAAAATATGTGTTAGGCAAAATATTTTAGCGGGATGGTGAAGTTTATCATCTTATCTACATTTTGCGCCCTTTTGATTTTTTGTAGCGATTTTCTTTCCTGTTGAAAAGAAAACAAACCTTAAGCCACTATCGCCATTTTGTACTGTTTCCTTTGTAAATTGGCCGTCCTGTTCAAATTAATTTTCGAATTTAGCGGCGTACTGTAATTTTTAAGACCCGGATGTGTCGCGCCATTCTGCCCGATGCATTTTCCTTTAATTGAACCAGGCCTTAACATCCTTGAGCCCGGCTTTGCATTGATTTAAAGTTTACATAAGCCCTATTCAGTATTATCATTGATTTAAAGGTCGGACTGGAAAATAAAATGACCGACATATGAACAAATATATTAAGGTCTGCCTTCGTGTAGCAATAATAGGGGCAGCAAAGACTCGTTCCCAGTTCCTACTAACCCAGTCGCTACTAACTTAGTAGAGACTGGGTACGAGTCTGGTCTTAAAATCCAAGATGGCGGCGCCTGCGAAATCCAAAGCGGCATATATGGCTCATATCGGTATCCAAGTTTTTTATCAACTAAAATATATTTTCCATTTTTTTAAACAAATTTTCAATTTAGACTATTAATATTGCCAACAAATTAACAGTCGCGGTTTCCTATATTAAAATAAGGAAATAAATTTCAATGACGTCATTTAAGTCATAAACCAATTCTATTTCCTTTTGCTCTGCCTTGATGTAAGCCCCAGGTATTATAAACTAATTGAGATTTTGAGACGCGATACCGAATTATATTGCCGGCCAGTTGGGAGAAAATATATTCCGTATTGGGCGGAGTCGCGCAGCGACGAAGCCCAATACGAAGAATATATTTTCTTCCAACGCCGGCAATATAATTCGGTATCGCGTCTCAAAATCTCAATTAGTTTTGTATCGCGATTCAACAGTTAAGTCGGGAATTGTTAAAAGAAAGAAGAGAATGAAGCACCAAACTTATTCTGATCGTAATTTCAATTCTCAAAAGGCGCCTAGTATATCTATGGCAACGGTTTCACGGCTTGAGTGGCGAAAACTTTCGCGACGTGTTTTGAAATCTCTTCAAAAATTATGAAAATTGTACTTTTAGCGAATAAGAGTGTTAGATTTCTGACGGAAACTACAATGCCAACCTTACCTTTAGGATTGAATGATGCTTATCTTGTAATTTACAGTGTTTTGAAGGTGAAATTGTAGAAATCTTGCTGTTGAACAAACGACTTTTGACCTTGACCTGGAACCCATGTAACTGCAAGGGCTCGCGCAAGAGCCAATCAGAGGCTGGTATTCTGAGACGCAATACCATGTTATATTGGCGTCTCAAAAGTAAACAAAGTGATCAGTGAATCGTGATACTAAAATATATTTTCATATAAAGATTGCAAGGATCAAATGACTGACGCTTGGAAGCAGCTAAAAAAAACACGAATTCTGCACTCTATTTTGCATCCTGGATTGTCACATGCAGTCACTGCACTTTAATATACTTCATCTGGGAGCTGGCATTTTTGAGCGAGCCAAGCTGGAGCTTCAGATGGTCCAGTTGCTGAATAAAATATACTGTATTTCCCAATGGTATGTGACTTTTGTATAGAAACGAAACAAAATATAATGGGCAATTGGCTAAAATCTGACCTGATCTCCACCACCGCACGTACGTCACGGCCACATGGAATGAAGAAGAGATGAATTGGGCTCCAGTCAAATATGATTCCTGGAAAACTCAATTCATTTTCAACTTATTTCCATAACGTTTCTTATATGACGTCATGGCAGGAGCCCATTACCAGGAGCGTTCCTCTGTTATGGGTTGGGTCCCCAGCACAGGAGTAGATGAGGCTATTTTTAGGTTGCCGCCATGTTGGTGCCCTTAAACAATAGATTCCTCGTTAGCTTCTTTTGTTGGGGCACCAACATTTGAATCTCTGGGGATTGAGTGAAAACCAGCAATTCGAATTCCCGCGTTGAAAGTGAGAAGAATGATAATGAATAATAATGAGAAGTGACGTTAGCTATATCTGATTGGCTAAGAATAGCCTACCTTTGTTCTTTTTCGCGCGAAACGCAATGCTAAAAATAGCCTCATCTACCTCTGTGCTGGGGTACAGACACAGTGGGGAAGATGGACGCTCCTGGTAATGGGCTCCTGGACGTCATGTCAAGGATTTATAGTGCATTTTAAAACAATAGTATGACCATAAATTGGCCAGAAATTATTCAACAAGATTTCTAGAACACTTTACTGCATCAAAATCAACGAATTCTGGCTAGGACTTATAAGCAATTTAATGAAGGACTGTTATACTGAGTGACTCTTAACACTCTTCTTGTGCAGAGCGTGCTTACTGTTCGCATCACCTAATCAAGATCATTCATTTTTTTTAAGATGCATGTCGTTCAGTGCAATGGAAAACTCCAGTTCAAAATAAGACTTTCACTGGTCACGTGATCAAGAACGTCACCGTCTACAACGCAGGCGCGTGTGAAGTGCATTGTTTCCTAGAACCTGAATGTACGTCATGCAACTTCAAACGTGATTCACTGAACTGCGAGCTGAGTTCTTCTAACGATGAAGTGCATCCAAGTGCTTTGGTGGATTGCCACCAATGTGTTTACCGTGCAATCAAGGTAAGACGCATTTTATATAATGTGTAAATGCGTCATATTAAACGTCTAACACTTTGAAATTAATATTTTTTAATAGGATAACTGCGTTGGGATCCAGTGCTCAACCTCTAACATGACCTGTCAATCAGGTTATGGTGACGTTCATGGCTATCGCTGTGTCTGCCCAAAGTGCTATAAAGGCGACTACTGTAACACAGGTAACCCAGTAACATCAATGAAGTAAAAAGTAGCATTCCATAGACCTTATTCATATGTGCATATTTCTGTTCCGATATTTTATTCACATTGCAAGCAGTGACCAACTCGAAAGCTTTACGGCTATTTTGGTCATGCGCACTAATCACTTTTTTCTTTTGTTACATACTTTACCTATCTATTTGCTATAACTGGTCTTATATTGTCTCTTATTCCTGTATTCTTGAATCAGTGTAAAATAAAATGAATGTGATATAAAGTGGTAAGCTGTAGTGCTAAGTGTGCACGCCCTACGAGGGAAAGAGAAAAAATATCTGACCCAAGTGGGACTCGAACCCAACGACCTCCAGGTTTCATGTCTGGCACTCTACCAACTGAGCTATCAAGTCAGATGAGAGCAATCGTGGTATTGGTACTTGAAACTAGAGAAAACATTATCGTTATCATGTGACAGTGCATGTCGACGTTGGTGATCTTGTGATATTAGTATAGACCTTATTCATAACTGTGTATTCCCGTTTCAATAGTTTATCCACATGTACAGAAAACATGAATGTACCCGTAAGACACGCGTAGGCCATAGTCAGTTTATACCACAACCATTTATTCACAATCATTAACCTACGGTTCTAAAGGAAGGTAAAACTATCTTAATACATACCCATGAACATAAAATGCGAACAGACTAGACACAAAAAAAACATAAATATATATTTTACTTTAACGGTGAACCTTCGACCATAAAAACATAACGCGTTGATTGACTCCAATGACAAATGCAAATTCAGAACAGTTTACAGCCATAGAAATATACACTAACTAACTTGTGAAAATAAATACGTAACAGTATACACACCGGATGTCAACTTAAAGACGCAAAAGAATCCTAAACAGTAAGAGCCAGGATTATACACAAAAAAGGCACGTAAATTAAGGTACAAAACATAATAAGAACTGGCTCGCAAACAGGGACAATGCAAACAATGCAAACTAAAATGAAATAAAGCAAACAATCGAAGTTTCGCGCCTACAAAAGTAAAATAAATAAATAAATATTTTATTTGTTATAACAGGCTGAGTATTACAGCTTACAGCTGGTGCGGTCCTGCTTTTACTCCTCACATACTCCCCACTACATTGACTGTTTTGGACACACTACACTCAACTCACGGTTGATTTTTACAGAGGGAGGAAAACCGCGGAGAACCCGGAGAAAAACCCTCGAATGCAGATAAGGAATCAGCAACAAACCTCACATACGGTGCCCGAGCCGGGAATCGAACCCGGGACCGCAGCTGTGAGAGGCGAGTGTTTTACCACTGCGCCACTGGCTGCATCCCTTACAATTATTACCCATTAAACAATTGAGGTCGTGTGTCAAAGTAAGAAAGCGCAGTTGAACGTATGTCCGAGTCCAAAGAACACTGTCACTGCATTGATCGTAGCAGAACCATCCTTTGTTATACATACGGTAAGTAAACTTCATTGACCTTCATTCCATGAGATCTTTTGCAACTTTTGGTGACTTTGGTGCTTGTATCATGATTTTGGTTTAAAACAAAATGACCAACATCGTAATTCGTTACATTGAAAAAAAAGAGGAAAAACGATATATTGAAAATAAAAGAGGAAAAAAGAAAAAGAAACGGATTTTAATTTGAAACTAAATTCATTATGAACGTTTTGGAATTTCGTTGATTTGTGATGCGAATTTTCGGTTTTTGACGATTTTTTTCGCGGTTTTACAGTTTTAGAAATCCACCCATGTTCCCATCTAGTATAGACCTTATTAAAAATGTGTATTCCTGTTTAATTTCAATAGTTTATCCACATGTACAGAAAACATGAACATTACCATGTGAAAGTACATGTCCACATTTATTTAGTGATCTTGTGAAATTAGTGTAGACCTAATATTCATATATGCGTCAACCCGTTTCAATAGTTTATCCACATGTACGCCAGTACTAGTATATATAGATAACTAGTATACCACTATCATGCCATAGATAACTAGTATACCACTGACTATCATGTAATAGATAACTATAGTATACCACTGACTATCATGTAATAGATAACTATCATGTATTATAGTTCACCACAATTTTTTGGCACACGCTCATTGGCCAAAAGCGATCACGTGACGTGATAGTCGCCCTCCGCGGATGCAAACTATCAGGCGTTTATAGTTCACCACAAAATTTTGGCGCGCGCTCATTGGCTAAAATCGATGTCGTCCGCGGAGGCAAACTATCACGACAGGCGATAGTGCCCGCTGAGAGTGGAATACAATTTTAATTTGTGATGAAAAATAACGACAAATAGAGTGGTTTGTCTCGGAACTATCGACTGATAGTTTCCCTTGGAAATTTGATGTTCTTAAAACTAGTAAACTATCAGGCGTTATAGTTCACCACAAAATTTTGTATAATAGTTGCTCGACGAACACAGTCTATTTGTATAATAGATAACTAGTATACCACTGACTATCATGTAATAGATAACTTGTATACCACTGACTATTATATAAATAGACTGTGTCCGTCGAGGAACTATGGGCTGATAGTTGCCCGCGGAAATTTGATGTTCTTAAAACAAATATAAGCCCGAGAACGCAGTTCTAGGGCTTATATGCTAGTTTTAAGAACATCAAATTTCCAAGGGAAACTATCAGTCGATAGGTCTGAAACAGACAGAGTCTATTTGCGTTATTGTTCAACACAAAATTGTCTTTCGTGCTCAGCTGGCACTATCGCCTGATAGTTTGCCTCCGCGGACGACAACGATCACGTCACGTGATCGCTTTTAGCCAATGAGCGCGCGCCAACATGTTGTGCTGAACTATAACATGTAATAGATAACTAGTATACCACTCATTATCATGTAATAGATGACTAGTATACAACTGACTATCATGTAATAGATAACTATATAGTATACCACTGACTATCATGTAATAGATAACTATATAGTATACCACTGACTATCATGTAATAGATAACTAATTTATATAGTATACCACTGACTATCATGTAATAGATAACTAGCATACCACTCGTCTGATTATCATGTCATATATAACTAGTATACCACTGACTATCATGTAATAGATAACTATAAAGTATACCACTGACTATCATGTAATAGATGACTAGTATACAACTAACTATCATGTAATAGATAACTATATAGTATACCACTGACTATCATGTAATAGATAACTATATAGTATACCACTGACTATCATGTAATAGATAACTAATTTATATAGTATACCACTGACTATCATGTAATAGATAACTAGCATACCACTCGTCTGATTATCATGTCATATATAACTAGTATTCCACTGACTATCATGTAATAGATAACTATAAAGTATACCACTGACTATCATGTAATAGATGACTAGTATACAACTAACTATCATGTAATAGATAACTATATAGTATACCACTGACTATCATGTAATATATAACTAATTTATATAGTATACCACTGACTATCATGTAATATATAACTAATTTATATAGTATACCACTGACTATCATGTAATAGATAACTAGCATACCACTCGTCTGATTATCATGTCATATATAACTAGTATACCACTGACTATCATGTAATAGATAACTATAAAGTATACCACTGACTATCATGTCATAAATATAGTTTCCCTCTGCAGATTGATCCTCCAGAGTCTCGGAATTATGAATATAGACAATACTATTGTGCAATTTTATTTACTTTTGTATTAAAAAGTACGTTTTAGAAAGTTAAAACTGAGGTCGAACGAAATGGAAATCAAATTGAAATGAAAATTACGAAAGTCCATTCCTTTCAATTTTATTTGCATGCATTAATAGCATAATAAACAGGCGCGGATCAAGGAGTGACCCACCGGACACCCCAACCTCCCCACCCTCATCCAGTTTATCCAGTTTAAGCTGAATGAGAATCAACTGCATGTTTCAATGTTTTTAATAGTGAGACCATTCTATTGCTTCACAAATACATTTCCATCTTATGCTTATCAAAGAGATCACGTTTATTCAATCTAAACTAAATCAATTTCATTAATTATGTCTTCATAGGAACCTTCGTCCTACAGTTCCCACGTAGTTTACACTTGGATCACGTGTCGTACGAGAAACGTATTGACATGACTGCCTTCACTGTGTCGTTATGGCTGCAAACCAATGAAGTATCGGGATCGAGTGGACAGTCTGTAGTCAGTATCTCAACAGATATTAACCCCAACGCATTCCAAATAAGACTAAAGTCAAATAGTATCAAACTGTATGTTGGCGTCGTTAGCAGGTATTATAACCATATTATTGAATATAATTTTTAAATTGCACGGCAAAACAAAGTTTCGAGAGTGTTGCGGTTGCATGATAGATGTTCTCCCAGACTGATTGCATTAAAATTTTAAACTCGATTACAAAATACTCTATTACAATACGGAATAACTGATTGCGCTCAGATCTAGAACTAACTCTAAAACTCCTTCTAAAATCATACATTTTAATTAAGAGCGCTAAAACTCGCACCTGTGTTCACTTGCCCTCCTCCCAGACTTGGTAACTATACACATTGGCCGTTTTCACACTAGAAGACGGACAAATTATCTGGACTGACAAGTCATCTTAGACGGACAAGTCGTCTGGTGTGAAAACGGGACGGACAAATTTTTGGACGTACAAGTCATCTGATTTTGTCCGTCGATTCGTTCGTCTATAAAGACGATTTTTGGAGGTCGATTTGTTCGACTAGACGGAAAAGTCGTCCAAAGTCCGACTTAAATTCACCCCAGACGAACAAATGGTTGCATTTTGTTTGCGGTACACTCTCGGGGGAATTGAACTAGCAAAGGGAGTGACGGATTATTGGTAATAATCAAGATGGCGGGAGGTAAGAGAAAGACGAATACGAACAAGCGGAAAAACAAGTCATGGTCTGAACCTGAACTGCCATTTTTCCACGCCAAGCACTAGAAAGGTAACCACGCTAGTGTAGTGGACGTGTTAGTGCCAGGCCTCTTGCGTTCAAAATCGTCTGTTTGTCCGTCAATATATGAATTTACGATGACCCGCAACACAAGGTGAGTTGTCCGTATAGAATTCACATTAGACGAACAAGTCGTCAGTTGACGATTTGTCCGTCTTCTAGTGTGAAAACAGCTGGGTACTCTTCAACACTCTTAAACAAGAAACACACTTCCCCATTTTACCTGCCTCAGTTATACTTTGGCCCCCTCTTTTACTGCATGAAAATTGTTAGCCTTAAAATTTGCACTACCACTACCTCCTTCTGTTTTTTTTAATTTTATTTAAACATATATATTCTTTACATTTGTCCTAAGAGCAGAAGCTCATCGAGAGGACTTATGTAACATAATAAACAGGGAACGAGAAAAACATTAAATGCAGAAGAATAACACACTTAAAATAGATTAAATAAAATAAAAAAATCAATAATTAAGACGGGGAACCTGGCTTTTTAGTATTAGATACATGGTTATTATTTAGGACTGAATCTCCCAGAATCTAGAATAAATTTTTGAATTTCAATAAACAGTCGGGCATTATCCTGAAATTCTAGATCGGGCGATCCATGAAGCAGTATTTGAACACGGAAACGTTCAGTACTATTAAGCCAGGTATTTCCAAAAAAGGCTGCAATTGAGGTGAGGAGCTTTGTTCGAAGAGCATTGTAAATTGGGCAATTTAAGAAATAATGAGCTATTGTTTCATTTCGGAATCCTTCTGATTAAGACTAGACTTGCTCCAAGTCGAACTCGCTGAGTCACTGGGTAAGCGATTACTGGGTCAAAAATCGAGCACGAGAATCGAAGGGAGAGGCGAGTTCGACTTGTTTCACTTGCAGGAAATTGAATCGGGGGATTATGTTCTGGCGCGAAAACACGTTTCAGGGGCGGAGCTTACATTTCGCGCCTTTGAAAAACTCTTTCTGAGAACAATCAAATTGTAAATACCACATCCACGGTCGACTGACTTGACATGTAAGCATACAATGCCTGAAGAATTGCACGCTTTGTGATTGGGCAAATCTTTGTACGTCATAAGTCACGCCTCCGGTTGAATAATCAACCGGTAAATTTGGCGCGCTGCAAGTGGGAAAAGTCCTTCGTACGGGCGCTAAGAAGGACTTTGATAAAGTCTAGATTAACACCAGTCCGTTACAATACACTTACTAATAGGCCTTTTGCAGGAAACAGTCACGTGCTAATATATCACTTCAATAACGAATGATTGAGCTCGTGATCTCATGGAAAAGGCTTTACTGGATGGCAAATACGCAAATACGGCCATATATGTTTCCCACCCAGTACATGCAATCACGTGATCGTATCCTGCAAAAAGGTCTATTGTTCTTATAAAATAAAGTAATTTTTGCTATAGAAAAACTTTGAGGTCATATACCTTCGAAAGTTACGAGCCCCTACATCCGGCCAAATTTAGCCATTCGCAATGTGTTGTGGTTTGTTGATGGTGTTCCATCCACAATCCATTTTATAGCGTTATACTGTTATTTTAGTTGATCGATCTTCAGATCGATCAACAAGGCATGATTATTGCGCCTTCTGAAGCTCTAGATCGAGCCCTTTTCTGATTACACGGGTGAATAAAATTTGAAACAAGACAGTAATAGTTCAGGGAGATATAAAGAAATAAACATTCAAATAAAACAAAACAATAATAATATTGCTCTTAAGTTTCTTCACTGGGATTCGAAACGGCAGCTCTAGATCTAATCACGAAACTGGTGAGACATTCTTTTAAATAAAATTCCACCGAAATCTTGTTTCCTCGCCATATAATTTTATATGGCATTGTGCCGATTTCGTGGGACTTCGAAAGACTCGATGAAGGCACGAACCTGTCATGACTCGATGAACTACGACACGATACATGGCTCGATGAAGCCATGATTTAAAATCATTTAAGGCTCGATCTATATAGCCTCCATAAAGGCACGGTCGATGCACGATGAAAGGAATGCAACAACAACAACAATACAACAATAATATTTATTTCACTCAAGCTATTACAAAATGTAACTTAGTCTATTGATTGATGAGTCGGAAGACCCGAACAAAACCATACAGCTATCTAGCCGGGACTACCATAATACAAAACTAGAGTTAACATTAATTAAAGTAATTAACATGAAATACAAGAATGCCTAAAACAGAATTACTTGACAGTTATAAAAAAATGTATGGTAATATATTAGCTGGAAGTATATAATATTAATGAATAAATAAATAAATAATAAAATATGGTAATAAGGTAATATGGTAATATGCAGGCTCAATACATGATGCTCGTCGTGCATCAGCGGGAAGGCTCGATGCAGTCGATGCACGATGCACTTTTCAATTGTTTTGTTACGCTAGCGGATGACCAACACCGTGCGCGAGGCCAAAACTAAGGTAAAAAGTTCCGTCAGAAATAACTGGGGTCAATTGGACAGCGGTTTCAGCGGTTTCGGAGTACTGTAAACCCTCAAATGACAAATTTTGCGACGAGAAAAGACAAAAATAACTACTCAGAAAGGCGTTGGATGGATGCTGGACAGTAATCCTGTACGGCTCGAGACCTGTATTCTGATTGCTTCATTATACTGTACTGTAGCTCTATTGTTTTCGTTTTGCTTTTTTCCTATTGTTTTCGTATTTTCGTAGAGCTAAAGGTTAGGGTGTTTTGTATTGTTGGGAAAGCCAATGCAGTGGCTCGTTTTGAGCGGTACAGGATGGCCCATGCTGGATGACAAGCCATCTTTAAAAACGCTGTTTTAGAAAGATCGACAATCGATTGGATCGGAGGTGAAAAATAGCATTTACAAATGAAGTCAGATATTTTTTTGCCATCCAGTACAATCACGTGAATGCAAAAGGTCCATTGACCGGTAACTATAATCGAGCTTGAAACTGCGAAGGCTCTTGGGATCATTTGGAAGGACGCAAGAGAGCGTTTGTGCTGTGTTCCTGGCTGTACAACAGCTCTGCGAATGCTACAAACCTAGAATATTAATTACCGGATATGGGATACTTGAGATTAGAAATATATATATATCGTTTAAGTCCTACCTAGAAAAGTAAAGCCAAAATATATATATAGATTAATTAAACCATATACGATGATTTATTCACGGTTGAAGGTTCTCTTCGAAGACTGACATACTTACCACGCGGAAAATAACCTCAAACAAGAGAACTAAATGCGGTTAAATTCTTTACGGAAATAACAATAACAATAACAAGAACAAGAACAAGCGATCATGAACAAACATTCATGCTTTTAAGAACTCGAATCTCAATCCTTCTACCAGGTTCAGGGTCAGAACAACGGCACCAAGTCGAGATTGGGGTAGACAAAAATACAGTAAATGTGTAAAATGTGTACTCCAATCTCAACTTGGTGCCATTGTTCTTGGGCATTGGAGCGGAATACGGGAAAGGTCTATTCGAAGCGAACGGAGCAAATCATTTTGTGTCGACTCTCGTCAGTTTATTTTCTAAGTAGGACTTAATATGTCTTCCCAGTAACCACAGGATCCTTAGGTATCCTGTGATATTGTAGGTTTGTAGCATTTCTAAAGCTGTTTCTGCAGCACTGCACGTTGTGATGCGGAACAGCTACTAGGGAGCTTAAGCAACCAGGACGACGACGGCAATGACGACGAAACGTAGAAAAGGGTATTCTCCTGAGATTTGATGTTTATTATTTCCTTTAGTTGCCTTCAAGTGCCTTTTATAGCCATATTTTTGGAAAATGTGACCTGGACAGAGTTCTGTTAAAGTGTTTATGAAACCAAATTTTGCATCTTTATTTTATTGCAGAATAATAAATAATTAACTTTATCAAGAGTATATTTATTTTTCAGCTCCGCCTTCGGAAAGGTCTCTTTTTCGCCATTCAAATTGATACTTTATGCTAAAAACTGTCAGGTTTGCCGCGCGGCCAAATGAGCTGCGTGACGTCACTGCGAGGACTGGTTGTTACAAACATGGCGGACTCCAGCGAGAAAGTTTCAAAGAAAGCTAAAAATAAGCGAGGAGGTGGAAGATATTGTGTGGCTGGTGGCCTTGGTTTTCTTCCCGTATTTAACTTTATCCTACGCCAAATTACAATGGACATTGAAGTACTAATATCCAGTGTTACTCATTCACAGTTTGATACAACACAACTACAAGAAATGATTCACCAAGAACTCGACGATAACTTTAATACTCCTATACTTTTATGCTGAAGCCAGAACAGTGAATGGCAAAGAATGCAACGTTCGCGTTCTCCTTTGAACGTAAAATGTGGTGTTTTCACGTTGTGTTTTGCAGAGGACGGTCAAAATGTAGACAGCTGTGTGTATTTTCACGTGCTTTTATTGTATTCTGTAATTAAGGCTATTGATTTAAGCCGTCGTCCTAGACCGCGTCGTCGTGGTTGCTTAAAGTGCATATAAGCCCTGGCTAATTATATTTCTTACGAAGAGACTAAAGGACATAGACAAAGGATTCCGGAATAAAAAGTTGATTTGATTGATTTGTTATGGTGTATAGGCCATTTTGACGATGTTGCGCGCGCATTGAGAACAATATACATGCAATCAAGAAAACAAAAGATTGTCATGCAACATTGAGTTTTGGCGGGCCACATTCTGGTTTTTGGCGGGCCACATGCTTTTGTTTTCAATGCGTGCGCAACATCGTCAAAATGGCCTATTGGCCGTTCAAAGTTGGTTGGTTTCAGAACGAGTTTACCGGACGAAAACATAGGTTTTTATTCTCCTGGGACTCAACATGGCCGCCGTGCGATAAAAGCCCGTTGCATTAAAGGCTTGCCGAATAAAGCGCTCCTAAACGTTTAGCGCGATATTATCATCTCTCTCGGTTATCTATTCAATTATTTTGCAAATAAGCCAACGCTTTATAGCCGCAAAGGGACGATTTCTGTTGATGACGTCACGTTTTATTCGTCCCAGTCTCCGAACGTGCGCGGAAATTATTCTACATTTGGAAGTTTAGTCGCTAAATATATAATGAAAACATTTTTATTTTAACATTTTTTGGATTTTTTTCCCTACCTTTTAAGGTCTAAGCTGTCAAAAAAAAGAATAACTGGCCTGGACTTATATGCACTTTAAGCTCTCTAATATCTCTCTCCGGTGAGCACTCTATATAATTCACTTTTCTTAATATTTATGCGCATATCTAATTCACTACTCGAAAACGAGGCTATCCCCGCATCGCGGATGCCGCAACGTGCATCCGAGTTCGAAAGGACAATTCAAGACAGCAATGTTCCGTCCGCGACGCCATTTTGCTTTTCAGCTAAGCAACTATGCGGGGATAGCCTCGTTTTCGAGTAGCTAATTATATGCGCATAAATATTAAAAAGAGTCAATACGGAAATGTGTCAGCAATACTTTGTGAAACTTTGTCACAATTCGGCTTGGTTACTTGCGTGGCGCAGTGGTTAAGATATTCGCTTTCTATGCGAAGTGTCAAGGGTTCAAGTCCCAATAGGACCGACAATGTTTTTTTTACCTCTAGTTTATATTCTTTTCTTGTTTGCCTGTGAACTCCATAGCCACAAATTAGCCCTAAGACCTCGTCGTTTACCTGGGAATATGTTTTCGAAGTGGTTGTGTTAGTGTGTCAGTTACTGGTTTCTGAGCAGAATCTATCGCTGAAACATTTCTGGTCTCGGTCCGTGTTATGTGGTGCTCACCAACTCTCTCTCTCTCTCTCTAGGTATTTTGAAACTGGCGGCGGTGTCCTTCGTAACGATCCCAATAGTCTTTGCAACCGGAACTCGCACCCAGTTCCCTGCTCGATTAGTTACCGGCCAATTCATGCTATTCCCCAGATAGTTGTATGAGAAATGCTTGATCAAATTAGCGAATCGTTAATTATATCGTTTAAAAACGTTAATTTGCAGTATATGCAAAATATCTTTTCTTTCCAGAAATATATCGATAGTCAGGTTAGGGTGCATTTTGCCTTTGCTGTTGTGTGAAAAGTTATTATTGTTGTTTATTTAGTTGTTTCGTTTCACTAGGACAATTAAAGAACCAATTATGGATGGGAAGTGGCACCACATCTGCGCGACCTGGGGGAAAACCGGTGGCAACCTGACATTCTATATCGATGGCTTAATAGCAGAAACGGGAACTGGATTCAGTGAAGGTTTCTCTTACATCCAAGGCGTTGTAGTGCTTGGTCAAGATCAGGATCAATACCCTGGAGGATACAGCAGGGTGCAAAGTTTTAACGGGAACTTGGCGAGTGTAAATATTTGGGATCGAGTCCTCTGGCATGAGACCATTTTAAAACTTGCCAATGAGTGCCCATCGGGGAGGGGGAGCGTAATGAATTGGGATGATGTGATTTCTGGAATTCATGGCGCAATCGAAGTGAAATGTCCTGCGAAATGCGGACATTGAATTGGAATTTTTTTTCTAAAAATCTTTGGAATTATAATCTCACTAAAATTATTGAGTAGCTCAGGAAAAACTGTGTTCGCATGAGACAAACTGATATTATAAATGGACTATCGATATGTTCATTTTGCAATCGCTTTTCGGCATTTAAATTTTCTGCTGTAATTGTTTTAAAATGTAACTGCCTTTAATTAGTTAGTCTTCATAAAATAGAAGATTAGGACAAGATTATTCATTGTAACCGATCCTCTATATTCAACACCTTCATTATACTTTGTTGTAACATTTATCATCTTTTCTGTCAATCAATTTATCAACAAGGACCTGCACTCTAAGAGGGATCGCTCATCACCTTCTCTCGCCTTTTGGGATTAAAGTCGAGTAAACAAGTTAGTAGCCCTCTCCTCTTAGAATTCTAAGTTGCCGAGACTAAAATAAATATAAGCGACAAAAAGTAAACAGCAGGAAGTTACTTACTCGGTAATGACTGTCAACAGGGGCGGATTAGGGGGCGTGGCCCCCCTTAGCTTTCGTTGGCTGGGATACATGCCCTCATACCCCCTAGCTAATGGCGCCTATACGGCGTGAGGTTCGGCTTACGCCGCGGCCCCCTCTTTCTGCATTTCCTGGATCCGCCCCTGGTCAATGTAGTGTTTTACAACTGGTTACAAACAATTTAGTGTATTGTTTGACGTTCAAGTGTTCAATTTGGAGTTCGCGTGATAACAAATGAAATAATATTCTTACGGAGCATCGCATTAGTTGCAGTGCTTAATTGAACAGAAAAATTCCAAGATCTAGCTGTTGTCGATGAGAAGTGGGATAATAACTGGAAGCCGTGCCACCGATGAAGATGGCGAACATTTTTCTCTGATGTTTGAGGGATGCTGATTCATAACTGTCAAGGCTGTTCACGTCATTAATCCACCGGACCGAAAAAGATGGCGGCTGTATATTTGACCACAATCCCTTGCGAACCTAACACAGTAACACACACACGTAGTAATCCTCTGTTTTTTCAATGACAGTGTATTGGCAACAGCACTTGTACTGCCTTGTTTTTAAGATATAAAACCTCTCTATAGAGATTTAATAACGGATTTAAAGATTTTCGCGCGCAAAGGATTGTGGGTAAAGTACACGCCGCCATCTTTTTCGGAACGGTGGATTGTGACCTGGTTACAAAGTTGTCTTCGTCATTCAGCTTCAGGAAGTCTACCGATGCTTGTCTTAAAAAAATAGAGTGGTTGAAAAAGTTTATATTATGACCGAAGCGACTCTTACAAAACAAGAGGCCCTGGGTGGCCTTAACTCGGGCCACCTAGGAATAGGTGAATGTGGTTCTAGCATATTTTGTATCATACATGGTTTGTGCTAGGGCAGCTGGATAATTATTGATTCACTACTGATGCTTGTGATAATTGAAGGGTTGTGTGCAAAAATGGTGTAAGTGACTCTTGATCACATTCTAAATTCTCCATCAATTTCTTTGTTTTCTGAGGGAGAATTTAGAATGTGATCAATAATCACTTATGCCCTTTTTGCACACAGCCCTTCAATTTATAAATAATGGATGACCTTATGCAGTAATTCAATCACATGGTTGTACTAGATGCAAACAAAATCTTAATTCATATATTTAAAGGCACTTGTATATGAGATCGGTAATGTTATTTGCAAAACCTGTTTGTAAATTTCTAAAACAGCATTTTTAAGGATAGCTTGCCATCCAGCATCCATGGCAGCATCTTTCCAATGGAGATCACACGCTCAATTCATTCGTTAACAAAATATTATACCAGCACATTACCTTTTCCTGTAAAAGGCCAGTATTACAACTGCTCCCAGTAATTATGATAAATCGATCAACTTCACATAACATTGTCTCTGAACTTATTAATACATGCTCAAAAATATTACAATATTAATTGATATGTTTTTTTTGTATTTTAGAAAACTATTCGTTTTAGCAGGGTTACCAACCCATACTTTTCAACATTTGTAGCTTTTCAGTAGGATTCGTGGACTAATAATATTATTTCTAACTTCACCGTCCAAGCACAGGTTGTAGCATACATGTAACGTTTCCTTTAGTTAATAGTAATAGCTTATTTGAGATTAAATATCCCTTGTGAATATTTAAGGTGTGTCATTCTAAATGTGAAATAAAGCTGCATGCAAGTTTTATTTCGAGTAGAGTGGTGACTTCAAATATTAGTTCTCGTGTTCATTTTCTACATCTTGAAGGAGACTGGAATTTATAACGAAACGTGATTTTGTCTCGTTTTTTTTTTCGATCACTGGGTCTGGGGTTGCCTTTCCTGGACATCTCATCAGACTTATTATAACTTCTAAGATTGGTGTTATTAATAAATCCCGTCAATTCATCTCTTGTGATACTCTCCGCATTCTGTATAAATTCTCTTGTATTACCTTATCTACAATATGGAAACCTTATATGGACATCAACTTATCCTACACACATTCACCCTATTTTTCTCTTACAGATAAAGGTAGTCAGAATTATTACCCATTCATCCTCACATGCCCACACAACACTTTAAGCTTAAGAATAATGGTTGTGACTGTTTCAAATATCTACAAGTTTCAGATCTCATGTTTCATTTTCTCCCATATTAATAAACTATTACCTGTTCAATTGTCCTCCTTATACAAATTCAATCAGGATTACCATCAACACTTTACAAGACACCAGTCTGACATGCATCACCACTTTCACAAATACAAATACTAATTAATACTATTAGATCCCAAGGATCCAACATATGGAATAAGATTCCCTTATCCCTTCATGAATCTCTACAACCATACAACTATATGAAATTAAAGATCTAGACATACTTCCTTTCTCATTGATTTAATTTATGTATTACCTTTTCCTTAAGTTACCTAGTAATGTATTTACAATCTCACTCGATTATTGTTACTCCCTATTTTTGAACGGTTTAGATTATTTATGTAGTATTTATGTTAGTTGTGTGCATGTAATTTAGGTTAGCTGTGTAATTTAGTTTAGCCTGATATAACTCCTGTTTATACATTCTTCTCTCGTATGTATGTTTTTGTCTTCTCAGTCTGCAGTGTAAGAACATTTGATCTAGCCAACACACTTTATTATTGTAATTGTATGATTTAATTATAATGACCCTTGTCAAATATGCCACTGGCTTCGACTTTACATTTATCTATTGTAAACAAAAAATGCGTTGCTCAATAAATGTTCAAATCCCGAATTCTTACTCGACATGTCATTTAGTGACCGAGTAAATAAACGCGGTCCTTCGGCTCCGACAAGAGCGTCAGTTGAAATATCCTGAGCCTGTTGGAAGGCTTTCCCACGAGTGAAGTTAAATAAAACACTAAACTGCTTACATTTGAGAGAATTTTTGGGACTCCAAGTTTGAGAGAAATTTCCTTGCAGGCCCGCTATCTTGATTTTACTGTGTTAAGTTGTGTGAATAAATTAAGTAACACATGGCCTGGCGATTGTTCACGTGACCAGCACAGAACAATCTGATTGGTGGTGAACTTGAAAGAAGGTGCAATCTGATTGGTTGCCGGCGCAAACCAGCGACACAAAACATTAAAATAAACACTTGCGATTTCTGACTCGTGCCTCGGCCGAAGGCCTGGCCCGAGTAATTAGCAGATATTCTACAGATATCTGTAACAGATCTGCCTAGGATCTGTAACATAACTGTTACTCTAGGTTTAGTTTTAAATAATTAAATATTTGTTTTTAATCATGTAATATATTAGGTACGAAAATAAAGTTGTTGTTGTTGTTGATAAGGACGTTAGAACGTAGGTCCATCAGTGGACGAAGAGCCACCTCGTATACATGACACTGATTAAACCATTATTATTATGATTATTAAGATCTCTGGATCCGGGTGAATCTTTTGAGACAGGAATCCCAAAATTACTCATTATACATGCATGTACGAGGCGAATGTAGAATAATGTTTGTCTGTGTTTGTCTTTTGACATTGAAATGTTTACATGTAGTTTACAAAATAGTACTTACTAATAACTTTAAAACTGACAACAATACAGTGTAAATGAGTAAAATAATATTAACAATATATAATATTTAGTACTGAACAATTGTATTTACAGTCTCGACTCAATCTTATACATGCGCATGTTTGTACATTGTAAGGGACATCGAATTTGTATTAGTATAATTAAATGCCTTAGCTGTTTTCCTTGACCTTCCATTTGATTTGGCATATTAACTGTTTCATAAATTGTTCTGTAACAATGAAAACAATGAATCAGAATGTACACTGAATGTACTATGCATTAAGTAGTGTTTACGACATTCGCGTGTTTGCGCGCACTCGAAATTGTAAAGGCTGATACAACACACACGCGAATGTTGTAAACTACATGTGAAATGAATAGCTATAACTAAAATCCATTGGGATGCTTTGAGGCTTTGCATCGCACAAAAGCAAAACAATATAATGTTTTGCGATACACTCTATTTATATTAACTTCAAATGAATGAATTAATACATCTTTGCGGAATGGAATTTAAATTTCAGTTGTTGCTGGTGTATATTATTGCATGTTTGTTCTAACTTTAGAGAAATTGGGGTAATGAATATGATAATTAGTTACAACCACTAGTGATTGTATACTATTCTGATACAACGACTAGTAGTTTGTAATGGGTTTACAGGGGTATATTCATGTAACCTGAACTGCGCATTTGGATAAACTAGCACCCTTATGAATTATTCATGAATTTATAAAACGTTTTGAGTGTCTACTAAGAAATAAACTGTTTTTCTGCTTTATGGATAACCACTTGAAGTGAATATATACCAACCGTCATCCCTTGCGCGCTATGGCGGCCATTTTATCACAGTTGAAATACCGGTTTTCTATGAGTTTTCTTCCAAAATTTTGAAAATCACTACAGTCTGTTGTTTGTGTGATATTTTCTTGTGTAGTTTTCCTCTTTAGTTTGACAGTTTCACGAAGCAGATATAAACAAAACAAAAGACCGCTAAGCATCACGGTTGGGCCATTATTTTATTATTCTTTAAAGTGCCCCTAACTCATTTTCAAAGTCTAGATGAAATTGAGGACGAAAGAAAAAGAAAACCGTTAAATCGGTATAACCCCTAGTTTTTAAATTGTGATTAAAGTTCCGCGCAGTGTGTTTCAGGACCACGCAGCTTGAGGTCTTGGTCGAGTGACACAAGATCAAGAAAAATGAAATTTCTGACGGCTGAGAGACGCCGTACATGTAGGAACGACTGAATTAGTCAGAAATTGATATTCTGACGGCACGAGGTAGAGGCTCGGGTATAATTTAGGGATTGTTGATACTATTTAAGCGTCTACGTTAGTCAGTCAGTTGATGAGTACTCGGTCACTATTCGTTTCGATTTAATATATCGTTTTAAGGACTGTTTACCTCGTCCCCAGAGGTCTGTGCCACTGCATTAGTCGGGGAATACGTTTCCACATTTTTTTGGCCATATCTAAAGAGTGTTTTTTGTTTTGTTTTTCGTATCTGGCGAGGCACATTTCATGTTTTGTACATGATGTACATAAGTAGGGCGTGTATGACGCACTGTAATTATGGCGTGATATTCCGTAAATCTGACTACGTGTCACTCCTTAATAAACTATTCAATATGAACGTTTCGGTGTAGTGTAGTCAGAATAGCCATTGTTCACCAGCACTTGTTGTAGGTTCTATTGTTATGGATTCTTGATCTTACGTCACACACAATGCACAATGTACTAGGCCCATGCTTCTAATTAGTGTACTGTGGCTCGGTCGTGAAAAGAGCCTGGTCGCTTTTTGCAAACTTCAACAGGTTGTTGACAATCAAGGATTCATGACCAATTGCAAGGAAACACAATTTTTTTTTGCAGAATTACTCTGACTAATAATATTATACAAATGTATGTGAAGAAATATAAAAAAATTGTGATAGGGTATTTTAATGATGCAGGGTCTAATTTTCAAACATCAGAATTGGACATAAGATTTGAAGTTCGTGTATCTGGTGTATATAAATTCTGAATATGTAGGTAGGTAATTATAATGAAGTGCATAAGCCCTTCCCCTACACTGTATTAGGGGTACTGGGACACGTGAAAAGCAGCCAGTGAAACTTGGCAGACTGGCAGTTGAAGTGCTTGTTTTCAATCCTGAATGTTAGTCAGATTTCAGTCAATTTAGTACAAGACATTTCACATGTGAAATATCGAAATACATTTACATGTACATGCAGGCTGTGATGTCACAGGTCATGTTGAACAGTCATATTTTATGGTAATTTATGGCTTGGTGAAAATATATAGAATCAATATTACATACATGTACATTTACTTGGCCATGAGGAGATACAGATTTTATCTTCGAGTGGTGTTTTTTTTATTTGTTAGTAGTATATATCATCATGCACGAGTAAGAGGAGCAATGGAGTGTTTTTCGACAAATTTATCACAATATATTAAAAACTATATCTCAATGCTGCTGTGTAATATGTTTAATTTATTTACCAAGCTATAAATTACTGGTTTTTACACATGACTTGAATGACTGTGTGATATGTCACAGCCATGTAAATGTAATACTATATTAATATTTAAAATGTGAAATATCATTGATGTGCATAAAACCTGGTATATTTTATGGCTTTAATAGTGAATAATAAAAACAGAATATTACGTGGCAACTTGGAAATGTGGTTTTATCTCCTTGTAGACAAAAGTGAAATTCTTGTAATACATTTAAGAAATAAAACAGATATTCCGTGTTTGCACAGGCTCATGCAAAACCGCTCGAGAATTCTCCCAAACTTACCGAGGTTTGCATTAGCCTGTGCAAACACGGAAAATCTGTTTCATTTCTTTTATAAAGTAATTATTTTTATAAAAGAAGCACTTACTGGTGCTTGTCTTACGGTGTGACGTCATTTCCATGTTTGCACAGGCTAATGAAAACATGACTATCAGCCAATCAGAACGCGCTACTATCTAAATGATTTTATAAACTGTAATTTTCACTGCGCTCACTCGACGTTTATACCATTATAACAGGCCTTGAAATTTTACAAAAATCCTTAGTTGTTGCCACATTTACAATACCCTTGTTACCAGAGGTTTGTTACTTCTCTCTCTACACTAATATTTTCCAGTGAGGAGCGAAGTAACGAGAAAGGAAATAATTATCTGGTAGCGGCGGTTGAGAATCTCACTTCCATGTTCAGGTACAAGATTTGTACCTTGTTGCCGATTGGTTCTCTATTTCACGTGATCTATCAGCGGCGAACACGATTGGTTTAACCATGTCACGTGAAATAGAGAACCAATCGGCAACAAGGTACAAATTTTGTGCCTGAACATGGAAGTGAGATTCTCTACCGCCGCCACCAGAGGTTATTTCCTTTCTCGCTGCTTCGCTCCTCGATGGGAAAATTAGTGTAGAGAGAGAAGTATAAATAAACCCCTGCTACCCATGAGGAAAGGCGATCTAATGGACATTTAAACTAGTAAGTTATTTCCCGATTGTCGTACTTTCTTATTTTCTACCATGTTTTCTGGTAGCTAGAGAACATACTCAAGGATAGATTTGGCCATGCAGAAGAGATTTGGTGTTTGTCTTCAAGTGGTGACGTCATACAGGGCTCGAAATTGCGTCCAAAATGGTTGCCAATGCACCTTAGTGGACTCATTAATTATTAGCTAGGCAGCCAGCTGGATAATCTACACTAAATGTACATTGTATTAAACACTGAATTTCACTGTCGTTTTCCAGTATTATTGCCCTTAGGGTAAGGGACAGTTTTTTCACACTGAGCGGCTCCCCAATTATTTGTCGGAAGATCTAGAGAAGCTGCAGAAGCGTGCTTTTCGTAGTAGGTTTCCTGATGTCTTACATCGCCCGAAATTCGAGACATTGAGTTCTAATAGTATATAGAAGGTAGACATGCCATGTGTGGTACATTGGGGCACTATCATGCATGATACATAAAGTACCAACCCGTAATCGAGTAACCCTGCTAGCCGTTTAAACAATAGCTAAACCGGATGTAGAATAACAAAAAAATAGCATAATCCGACACAATTAGTAGTATAGTCGGCGTCAGTTAAATACCACTTTTTCTTGTACAACAAAACTCAAAAGGTTGTGAATGTTATGGACGCCTTGTTTTCTTGCACAAGGGGCGTTATGAAGTGAATTCAGAAATCCACTTCATAACGCCCCTTGTGCAAGAAAAAAGGCGTCCATAACATTCACAACCTTTTGAGTTTTGTTGCACAAGAAAAAGTTGTATTTAACTGACGCCGACTATACTACTATGGGGTAACTAAGGGTCATTCAAAGTGTCACTAGACATTCTTGTACGTAAAATCCAACTTGATAATCCTATTAGAGATATAATTACATATAGTTATATCGATCTCTTCCACTATGGATTATATATCGTGCCTCCCTCTAGAAATTCTGACTAAGATCGTAGAGCATGCAGATCCTTGGTCATTCGCAAGCCTCTCAAGGACATCGAAACGCCTAAACGATGCCGCATCTCTTGCGCGCTACAAAAACGTAGACCAAGTGTTCCGTAAACTAGCACTATGCTTTGGTTTGAGGTCTACTCATAGTGACGACGATCGAGACGAATTGGCTCGAACTTTCGGTATTTCCGCAAGCCCCATCGACGATAGCTTTTCTCTTCTCTACGCCAGCGAATATGGTGATCTTAATGCTGTTAAGTGGCTCATCAAGCACTTACGTTTCGATATGATGGATAGACACGCCAATCACGTTCTACGCGCTGCCCTTGAGCATGGTCATCTTGGTATCGCTAAGCGGCTCATTAAGCACTTCCAGTTCACCAAAGAGGATAAGGCCGTCAGTTTTGCTATATTAGGTGCCAGTAGGAATGGTCATCTTAATAACGTTAAGTGGCTCATGCGACGTTTTCAGATAACCCTAGAGTATGAATGCATTGATCTTGCTATAGAATACGCCTGTAACAATGGTCATCTTGATACCGCTAAATGGTTCGTTAAGTGGCAGTACTCCCAGCTCACAGAGGACGAAAGGGTTGTACTACGCAACTACATGGATGCTCATTCTGCCACGTAGGAAGTCAAAGTGTCACTAGATATTCGCGCACCTAAGAAATCCAAACTTGAAGTATATGTTAAAGGAATGATTATTATACTGTATATTACCACTAAATGGTATTAGTATATATTCTTTATTCCACAATACTAGCTTACGTTGTTATCTTAGTACGCATTAACACCATACAGATCGAACATGTCGAAGAAGAACTCAAATGTAGACGCCGCAATAACTTGTGATTGGTTGATGAGAGGGAAGGACTCAAAATGTCCAAAGAAGATTTCGAAGACAACGAAGTTCTGTTCCCAGCATAACTACCAAATCTCAAAAGGCTGTGCCCCATACGTACCATGCTCGAAGTGCGGTAAAGGATGTCGTACTGATTACGAGCTTTGCTCAGGATGTGACCGTCTCACCATCAAGGTGAAGTCTTCCGGTGTCTATATAAGACGCGCTAAGAAGTCCAGCAAGAAGCTAGAGGATCCAAGAAAGGAGGAGCCAAACATGGTGGAACCGGAGGTAGCATTGCCCGCTGAATCAAGAGTGCTGGAACCAGTGGAAGGTCTTGGAGAGTCTCTCAACCATGCGCTCAACGAGGTGTGGCTGCCTTGAGGAACGAGAAGGACGCTTAGGAATAGCCACGAAAAAAGAAAAAAGGAAGAATGAAGAAGGTCGTTGCGTGGCCCTCTTCATTCCTCTTCTTTTTTTTTTTTTCTATTGAACGTACGACATCTATAGTTGTATCATGGACGAGCTAGTCAGATTGTTTGGTCCTGGAATTTGTAGAAGCCTGAATATCAAACCACAAGTGGAACGTATTAACACCAGTGAAACATGTTCTGATTGTCTCTGTCCCTTGGAAGTACAAGGAACGGAATTCGTGTGTCCCACATGTGGTCTTGTTTCCGAGGTTGAACCATGTACAGAAACTAAGATCGACATTATTACTACTCGACTGCATATAGTAGGTCCGGACGGGTTTCAGTATCAAAGTGATCTAGACCGCGCAAAACCAAAGCAAAGCGATGATGACATAGAACTGAAACGACGAACGCTACTACAAGAACTACGAGCATACGACACTATTTACAAACAAAGTTATGATTTATCGTTCCCTATGAACGCGTTAGAAATCGTAGCCGACGCATTCACCCAAGTAATGAAAGTTTGTCTCAAGCGTAGTGATGCTAAGAAAAATATTTTAGCTGCTCTACTCTACCATGCATGCATACAATGTGGATTCGTCCGATCTAAAGGTGAGGTCGCTCGCTTCATGCAACTAAGAAACGAAGGCATCCATAATGGAGAGGTCTTCATACGTTCTCTGTGTGACGACGATAAGATTGATGTAGACTTGGATGCTGAGCGCATAGTTCCTCACATTGCGACGACTTTCCTACAACTAGATCTTGTAGGAGTACCTAGGGACGTTCAACAAATAGTCCACGAGGTCGTTACTAAGGCAATGGAAAACAATATAGGCCCCAAATCAATGCTTAAGACGAAAGTCGTTGGAGCAAGTTACGAGGTGCTACGTCGCTCCGGATCGTCTATGTCTTTTAAGGATGTCGTTAAGCGATGTGGCATATTTGGAAATGCGGTCAAGCGTTTTGTCAAGGAGTTGTCTTCTTACCATTCCCACTTCGAACCAATCTACACTAGACATAGGCTAACTAGCAGTAGGACTTGGCAAAGTGAAAGTGAGAACCATGTTCGTTCCTTTCATAGGAAACGTTGATTCTTACATTCCAAGTTTTTCTCGCATTTCCTTTTGCACTTCTTGCTTGAGTTCGGCTCGAACCCGATCCGTGCTTTTTTCACCTATGGAAGCCTTGCGACGAATTTCAGATCTCATGATCTCATACTTATTCGCTTCGTTCAGGATGAGACTGTATTCAGAGTCGGATATGTTTTCATCGCGTAAGGCCTTCGATACTAGATCGCGAATCGTATTGATTTTCGCCTTTGCCAACATAGTTGTCCTTTCATGCTTAGAAACCTTCATTCCTAACTTCTTAGCTCCAAGGGTTGTAGATGCTGAAATTAATCCACATAGTCCACCAATGACTCCAAGTGGTAGACCAATCACTATTCCAACCCCAGTCAACGCTGCGCCCAATCCAGATCCAGATAAGATCACAGATAGACCTCCAGTTGCCACTGCGATTCCATGAACTATTCCTTGAGAACGTGCATATTTCTTGCGCACACCTTCGTAGTGCCTTTCTTGAACTTCTATGTCCGAAAGCGTGTCTCGGATCGTTTGCAGTCTAAAGTTCTTTCCAGTGTCACTAGCAATCTGTGGATAGATACTTGGTGCTGATGGAAACGGTTGAATCGAATCGCCTTCCATTGTAACGCGTTATACATATAGCTTACTCAAGCTTCAACACGTATCGTATCGGTCGACCACGGAAGTCTACCACGTTGCCTTTCTCATCACGAATTGTCAGACGAAGACTGCTTTGCATTGTCCCAAGAGCTCGAGTGGTTGTTGGTAGTAGAGAGGCGTATGTCGATTTTGCGAATCTTCCACCACGGATCGTAATGCTAGCGAGAACTGTCGAGTGCTTTCCATCTAGAATTGAAAAGCTGGAATCTACGACATCGCAGTGTACGTATGCTGTGTGGATATCGTCGAACCTCAGATCGTGACTTCTCCTTTTGAGCGTCTTACTATCTTGCCCATAGTCATCTCCGTTAACGCCCAACAGTGTGCAAAGATTTTTACTGAACCGGATTGGTTTAATAACCCTTAGAATGAAAGCCTTACTAGGCTCAAATTTGATAATGCCAGCATCAATTGCGGGTTTTAAATCTTGTTGAATGCTCATTATATCATGGTGCCCTTTAACGATAGCGTGTGGAAACATAACGCCCTCTTCTATAGCCCAATGGAACGAAGCCTTCTTCGCTAGATTCCACCAACTATTCTCAAAAGTGACCTCAACTAGTGAAATGTTGTTGATAAGAATTGGATCGTCGAAGTAGGCAGTATGGTCAGCCGATGTTGTGGTGATATATAAGAGAACCATCTTATATGTTGAAGGTATAACTATATATATGTATAGCTTCAACATGAGGAGGTCTGGAGGTCTTTTCAGTTACCATTACGGAGGGAAAGACGAAGAGGAAGAGGTCCCAACACCGAATGCTAACATAAGGTCAAAGGCTGAGAATCAAGCTAGGAGAGAGAATCAAGCTCGGATAGATAGAAAAGATGTGGAAAGTAGAGAGGTTGCAACCTTGAATGCCAATCTGTTGGTGAAGTTCAAGAAAAGATATCCACATGCAGATCTTCACAAGTTCTATGTCTCTACGGAAGTGAACGGTCCAGGCAAATATTCGACGAGTATTTGGTTTCGAGATGGAGATTCTAGCTATGTCATTTACGGCAATGATGTCTCAAAGTTACCTGCAGTCACTCAAAGACGCATCGATGACGCATTGTGGGATGTGCATAAAGGTTTCCCATCTACGTTGACCCTAGATAGAAGTGCGAAATATCCTATTACAGCAGTTCCTCCTACTGGACCGGCACAAGATATCGATCTCACTAATCTATGGATATATGCCACCTCAAAGAATAGGTTCAAAGCAGGCGTTCGAAACATATTCAAGGAGACCGTCGTAAAGCATATGACAGCAAATGAGTCCTACCATTGGTTACATGGTCCGGATTTCAAATATTGGCCTCAACAATTGAATTTCGCAACGTGGTGTGCGACTTCTGGATGTGGAGTGTCATTGTTTGATCCTATTTTCAAAACGTATCCACCAGTCGTTCAGGGGTTCCTACGATTTCACGTTTATTTCACAATACGAAGAATTCTGCATGAACTTGGTGGTGCCAATGGAGTTCCTTTACCTGGTAACTCTCATTTCAAGCAAATGGATAACCTCTATAACAAAGCAGCTCTTGAGAAATTGTGCATTGAATTTGGTATATCTCGAACACCAGATTTCCCACCAGACTTCCGATGGCACGGAGGTAGGAATCACGGATTAGGAGACGTATTCCTTTTGTATGGTGATGGCTACAAGAACGTCCACGTAATCCGAAGCTACGACAAGGAAGCAGACACATGGCCCAACCACAATAACTTATTTGCAGACGAGAAAGGCAGTGTGGACAAGGGCGATCTAGTATCCTTTATTCGGAACGACGAACACGAAGGAAAGCAATACAATTGGTTTACGCCACCAATCGGAAAGGGTTTGACAGATGCTGGATTGGGTAGGTTGAATAGATCTGTCGAGGCTTTTGGACATTGCATGCTTGGTGCTCAAGCCGACTTGAACGGATCCATCATAGATAGCCATAACGTCAAAGAAAAGTTTAAGAGCTTAGTCGAAGACGCTATTCTCGAAAACGACTTAGTGGTGAGCTACAAAAACTATCTTACCGCTATAAAATCAACGCATAAGAGGCTCGATCTAGCAATAGCTGTAGGCGTGCGATTATTGCCAAGCGATCTAGTGTACTATCTTGGTAAGAAAGATGGCTATAAGAATCCAATCCCGAAAGCTACGAAAGATATGGTGCTAGGCACTAACGACATCAATGCAGAAGGCAAAGGACATTCACCTCTTCCTATGAAAGGCCCACCAGATAAGAAATTGGTGCAGCCTCTCGAGACGCACAAGAAACAAGTTCCTGTACCAAAGGCAAAGGCAAAGGCAAAGGCTGGCTCACAACATGAGATTAATCTCGCAGTGACATCCATTGCCGCAGCTGGAATTGCATGGATGTTGTTTCGTTAACGTCGTTTGTATTGCTCTATCGTGATCACCACTATTGCTACGATGAATAACCAAACGTTCTGTGCTAGTACTCCCAGAGCTTTACCAGCCATAGTAAATATGAAACTCGCAATCGATCCAATCATTCCAGGTAGGATCTGTCCAAGTTTCTTTCCCATTTCTTTCCACAACCCCCCAGTCGTTTGCAATCCCTTCTTTACTGCATCTGCTGCTTTATCAATACCAGTCTTTATTGGTTTCGGTACGGATTTCGACAACAGGGAAACTATCGTACTAACGATAGCGCCAATAGAAGTTACTACTGCAAGAACGGTCATTCCATGCTTTCTGAAAATGTATTTGATCCTTTCACGTAGCGACATACGTTCTAGTATGGCTTCTTCTTGACGTTCGAGTAATTCTATTTCGTTATGGATGTGTACTTTCTCTTCCTTAGCCGCTTCCTTCTGATCCTCAGTTGACGTTGAGTCTAGAAGTATGCTATCTTCTACTTTGAGATGTTCGGCGGCCTTTTCTTGACCTTGGATGACTTGTTCTTCTCTTTCTACATCCGTAGGGCCTAGGGCAAATTTGAGATCTTTACCCATACTTTGATATCTTTCACCCTTCACTGTGGTCAAAGGTATGGGCTTCTCTTTACTTCCAAGTACGTGAAGATAGATTCTACCCAGTTCCTTATTGGCCTCCCATTTTCCAGTTATCTCAAGGAATCCTCCACGAGTCCCTACATCCGCATAATGTTTCCATACAGTATCAAATAGCATTTGTTTCAGTTCATCCGATGTGCCTGCTTTGAAGACTACACGGCGATCGCTAAATTTCGGATGTTTGATTCTATCCTCATCCTCCGCAATGAGTTCGTCAAGGTAATCATTATCTTCTTTAGAAAACGAGGTTTCCCGATTCTTTGGTCGAGCACCTTCCTTGGAGAAGTCTCGTCTAGTTTTCAGGTTGAGTGATTCACTCGGATCCACATTCGTAGAGTCTGACGCCAATTTCCGTGCTTCTTCATTGACAGTATCATCGTTGTCGTAGTCTCTTCCTCTTTCAGCTTCATCAGTTCTTTCATCATACCTACCCTCAGAGGCCATGTTAAACATATTTATATATATAGTTATATTCAACATGATCTCATCAAAGTTGGATCCCACACAAGTACGAAGAGAGCCTCATGCACTCAAGGCTCCACGAGACTTGTATAGGAAAACTTTCACTCGATCATCTGCCAATCCAGGTGAGACTCTATACGTAGAAGTTCCAAAGCTAGCAGAAGATGTAGTACTAGTACCTGGCAGCTTAGCGCTATTGGGCGACATCGTACTATCTGGTGGACATGCGAATAACAGAGTCGTTTCGAACGTTGGACGCTGCTTGGTCATGCGTAGAATCTGTAGGATGGGAGCTGAAACAGTAGAAGACCTTGTCAGGCCAGACCTTCTACAAACATACTCCGATGTATACCTATCTACGCAGGAGAGAGAGTCTAGAATACAACAAGGCATTCAATCAGAGAACTTGAATAAGCTACGATCGAAAGCTGGTGACGCAAGTACTTCGTCTGCTGCAGACAACGCGCTCCTAACTGCATGTGGTTCAAAGTATAGGATTCCATTAGATGTTGACATTCTGACACAACATGGAGTTCTATATCCACATGCCTTAGAAAGTACGATTACATTCGAGTTGACTCTAGCGTCTGCCAACGAGGTTGTAATTGGATCGGATACGACGAAGATAGGTACGTACCAACTTACCAACATCCAACTAGAATACGAAGCAATCAGGAACGAAACGCTGGCTAGTAGTGCACTTCACAAATATGAAATAGGTACTGCATTCCTATACAACTACGCTGTTCACTTCAAAACAGTAGATATCGCTAAAACGTCCGATACTTTGATATCTCAAAACATCAATGTTCCACGACGATCCTTTGCTGGACTGCTTCTACTATTCATAGATCCACCTACCATTGGCACGCGAGATAGTGAAGCATTCTCGAATCCAGATATCTTGAAGGTAGAAGTAGATGTCAATGGGATTCCCAACAGACTCTTTCCAAGCGGCATGCTTCCCCTAGATTTCTGGGAGGCTGCAAGAAGCTGGTTTGGCACACCCAATACTTCCATGACTCCAAAGAAGTTCTTTGAAAATAGATTCTCTATCCTAATCGATTGTCGCACAGCAAAAGATTCCACCGTTCATGGTGATGGATTGGCACAAACCGGCAGTGGAAAGGACATCGACATTCGCATACATAGAACTGCTAAGGGAAGTGGAAATGTGAAAATGCACATCTATGTCCTTGCGGATGCTCAGGTCACGATATTGAACAGATCTCTGCAGAGTATATTATACTGATGGATTCTCTCGTAGAGCACATACCTTTCAACGCACTCATAGTCGGTCCAACGAATTGTGGGAAGACTGCGTTTCTCATAGAACAACTTCGTGGAGCATTTCGTGGTAAGTTCGATTACATAGTACTGATTTGTCCTACGTATGCCCACAACAAAACTTATCGTGGATTTGCAAATCGAGATCCTCGTTTCTTCGTCATATCACCACCGCAGGATGCCATCGATGCTACTTTGAGTATTTGCGCAACATTTTGGTCAGGTACCAATACTCTATTGATTCTCGATGATTGCGCCGCATCGAAGGACGTCAAGAAACGAACTGACAAGCTAGTGGACTTAGCCTTTTCTGCACGACATATAGGGATTTCCGTTTGGGTGCTGTCCCAACAATTAACGAGCATATGTAAGCCCTTCCGTGAGAACGTAGCTATCGTAGTAGCATTCCATACAGCATCGGCCGTAGATGGTAAAAAGATATTTGAGGATTATGGAGGCTCACAAGAATGTAAAGAGTTACGAACGATACTTGGATCCCATAAGTTCGCTCGCATGTGCTTCTGTCTACGCCATCCTTTCGAGGTAGTGTTAGAGCTCCCAGCACCTACAACATATTATCATGGATAAAGAAATACTCGAGATATTCGGTGAGGATGTAACAGGCCCACCAACCAACCTAGACGTCACATCAGACAATCGTGAATCACTTTCGATCTTAGCCGCAACAGGCGTAACGAAAGAATACTTAGGTAAGAACTTTTCTCTAGGAGACATCTCTAGACTTCCTGAGAAAGAAGTAGACAAGTTGCATAGGAGGTATCAGGCCGTTCTAGCTAAGCAAGTAACGAAAGGCTTAGTCGACGGTGTGACACGTCTAGCTACCCGCCTAGTTGCCTACCTAGTACCAATAGATTCTCAAGAAGCCCTGATCAAGGACCTACAAGAAGACCCTCTAGTCCGCAACGAAATCAGTGCTGCGACTGGCCTACTATCGCTCAAAGCCGGTCGCCTTGTAGCTCTAGCTAGCGTCCTATTCCACATATCTGGTCACGTAGTCATTCCTGGTACAACTGTTGAACCTTCACATATACCTACTATATCGAAGCAAGATGGAAGGACAGACGGATCAGATAACTGCGAATCCTCCGACGACTGCACCAACTAAGATAAAAAACCCAAAGCGCGTCGCAGCTGGAAAAGCACTAGCGTTAAGCAACAAACTCGCTAAAGAAGCTCAAAAGAGAGAGTTGATGCGCGAAAGCGAATCATGTAAAGAAGTCGACGTAGAGAAAGGTCGGTTCGAAAGCCTGACTATCCTCGCAGTCATTGGTACTGGCGCTACATTGTTTGGCACGTACTTTGCGTACAAGAAGTATGTAGATGGTAATAAGCGTGTTGCCACCGTTAGCACGACACAACCTGCAGCTCCGGCAAAGCCAACGGCACTAGACATGGAGTAACACTTAAAGACTCGAGATCATAGTAGTATATATCTAGATGGAGAAGGAATTGACGAAGACGGCAACCGATGCAGTCAAAATCGTTGGACTCGCTGCTGGTATTGGGTGGATCGTAAAAAAGACTACCAAGGAATCTATGCTTAGCGATCCTTCTTCTTCCCTAGCGAATTACGCAAAGTGGACTGCCGTGATACTTGGTAGCTTATACGCAAAGGAATATCTTGAGAAACAACTTGAGAAAGAAAGAAAAGCCCAAACCTAAATCTTGAGAAACAAAAGATCATACCATAATGGCGGCAGCAATTGGAATGGCCCTCCTCGGGGCTATATTGAATGCAACGGCATTTACTGGTGGTGGCATACTAGCTAGAATGCTTGGAAAAGATGGTGATGTAGATGCAGAACGAGAGAGACACGATAGGGCCACCGAAAAACTAGAACGTGAAATGAAAGCGTATAGAATCAAACGTCAAAGCTTATATGACTATGCACAAGAGCAGGAAGGTCTTGAACGCAAAGCACACAACGATCAAAGAGATACCAACGAAGCCTTAGTGCGATCCGATAAGTTACGTAAGGCGCTTAAACATCTCAAAGAGATGAAAGAACCCCGCTTATCTGACTACTACAAACCCTCAAACAATCAGAAGACTGGTGAGTTGCTCTACGTTGGGGGTGGAATGCTAGGCGTTGGATACACTATTAGTAAATGGATATAGATACTACTAAGCTACTAGTAAGTTACCTAAGCTACTAGTAAGTTACCCTAAGCTACTGGTGAGTTGCCCTAAGCTACTAGTAAGCTACTAGTAAGTTACCTAAGCTACTAGTAAGCTACTTAAGCTACTACTAAGCTACTACTAAAAAAAAAAAAAAAAAAGGAAGAATGAAGAGGGTCACGCAACGACTTTCTTTATTCTTCCTTTTTTTTCATCTGTTGAAGGTTAGAATGTATAGATGTATGATGGATTCTAAACTTGCGAATATCTTCTATGGGCCTATGGGCTATTGGAAAGGTCACACTGCAATTGGCAAGCTATCGGTAGCAGCGAAAGCATCAGAAGACGTGGCTAGGAGTTGGTTGGAAAAGCAATCTATGTGGCAAATATATCTACCACCACCAAAACACATTCCACGACCACATTGGACTGTATCGAAACCAAATGAAGTCCACCAAGCTGATTTGATATTTCTACCACACGATCGACCTGGGCGTGGACGGAAGCTATACAAGTACGCATTGGTAGTAATCGACGTAGCTTCTCGATACAAAGAAGCCGAACCTTTGGCATCTAAAGATAGTGGTGAAGTTGCTGCGGCATTCGAACGAATCTATAAACGTAGTCCACTAGAATGGCCAAAGACTTTGCAAGTAGATCCTGGTAGAGAATTCATGGGACGTATGTCTGAAACGCTAGAACTACATGGTACGAAAGTTCAACGAGGTGAGGCTGGTAATCATAGAGCGCAAAGTTTTGTTGAAAGAGCAAATAGGACTCTAGCTGAGAGATTGTTTGGATATCAATATGCACAAGAGATGGTGCTTACTTCGGAAGGATCAGATGAGCGTAGTAGAGAATGGGTAATTCGTTTACCAATGGTTATCAAAGCCATGAACAGTGAGGTGACTCGTTTGACTGGTAAAGAGCCTTCTAATTCTGTAATGGCGCAACAAGTAGATCTGAAGACTCCTACATATTCGCGCACGGTTGGATTGAGAGAAGAGCGTCTACCATTCGACGTTCTAGTTCGATATCTTTATGCACCAGGAGAATTGGAAGGAGGTGAAAAACGTAGAGCTACTGATCCTGTGTGGAGTTTGCAAATATACACCATTTCACGAAGTGTAGTATCTTCGGGACAGCCTGTGCTGTACTACCTTGCGAAGGAGAAGGATGCACCCAAACGTGGATTCGTTCGTGAAGAGCTACAAGTTGTTCCTAGGGATACAGAACTACCACCAAAAGGAATTCTGTTTGTACCTAGACGCTAAACAGCGTACTCTATTGGCTCGGTGTGGATTCCATCGGGAAGAACGCGTCTTTTGTCGTAGTAAGCCGATAGCCCAAGCTTCCGTTGTTCGTAGGTTGCTATGCCTTCTGGCGATAGTCGGAAGCCTCGGTTTTCCGCCATGTCGATACTACCCTGGAGGGCTGCTTTGAATCGTTCCCACGAAATGTCGTTGTGCCGTCTAGACATACCTTTAGCGGAATACTTCTTGCTGCCACCTGTATCGACGTAGTAGGCTTTCGAGCATAGGGCAATGGCGCGCTGTCCTTCGAATTCGAGTTTGAAGAGTCCTGGTGTACGACTGCTCCATTCGTCCCAAGCTAGCCATTCATTCCTTTCGGCTTCGAAATCTTCTCGCAGTTCCGGTCTTACAACCTCATCGAGGCTATTTCCCGAGATGGCAATGTAGGCACTGTCTGTGTCCATCTGTATATATTCGAAATCATTGCGATCAATGTACTTGTCGATGAAGTCATAGTAGAACTCAAGCATACGCAGCTTTGCGAGCTGGTACACAGCGATACCTACTTGGAAAGGGCGTTTGATTTGGATCTGGTCCTTTCGGCTCTCGAGTTCATATGCATCACCAATCTCTTCCAGGTCTTCGAACCAAACACTTCGCAATGCTTTGTCCACAACCTTCTCATCTTTTGTATAGGTGACCTTTGTTTGGCGTCCCAAGTCTTCGAGCAACTTTCCATAGGCGCTGTTTCCTAGCAGCTTGAACACATCTGCCAGCAAAGCCTCACCTTTATCTTCATCTCCCATACGACGTGCCTCAGTGACTTGGTCCACGAACCATCCGAAGATTTCTTTGGGTTCGTAGTCTATCGTGCGGTAGACAGCAGTGATCACTGCGCCATGATCTACATACCAAAGTAGAAGAGGAGCATAGAGTAGCAACTTCTTTCCAGAGAGACTCCCAACTAGCTTCTTTTCCTCGCTGAGCTTTCTACCTGTCTTTGTGAGGTAGGCCAACATTTCTGGAGGGATTGCTTCTTTGGGGATTTTCTTGTTGTAGAAGAAGGGTGGCATCTCCTCAAATTCCTTCCACAATTTCTTTGGTATCTCGATGTCTACTTCTGCATATCCAAACCACGTTCCACCAAGTAGACATTCAACGAATCCTTCGGTGGCTGGACCTGGATCGTCATAGTGCACAACCTTTTCTTTTCCACAAGGCATTTCGAATTCCATGGTAGAAAGATATAGGGCGTTGGCATCGTATCCAAGAATCTTACGACAAGTCTTAGTTCCTCCCTGATGACTACGAATCTTAGTCACTCCTGCTTCGTGGAGTCTGGTGAACACTATGCTTGGACCTCCCACGACAGCGTCTTTCAGCATGCGGTAGGCTTCCTTACTTGGAGCGTACATCTCAGCTCCCCTTTCTACACTACCTCGAAGTAGGAACTGTAGTGAGACTCCTGGAATGGACACTGCGTCTTTCAGCATGTCTACTCCTTTCTCGTGATAGAAATCTCGCATCTTTTCGAGTGCCTCTAGGAATGGAACTACATCTAGGTCGTTGTAGTATCGTAGCCAGTCTGCAAAGGTTTCCATTCCTTTGTCGAGAAAGGTGCACTCACAGTCTTCGAACTCTGACATAGATAGTAGATGTTCTCTTTTCAACTTCGAACCCCACTCTGGATAGTCTGGTAATCCAATGTGATCCAACTTGTCTGGAGAATCGAACCACTCATATGGGAAGAAACTCTTTTGCGATTCGCATCCATATGCCTTGATCCAACGTTCATAAGAAGTTCCAGGTCCAAGGTAGTTGATCACATCAAGGAAACGGAAATCTGGGGTCAATAGGAACATAGTGGAATTGGCTTTCTTTGCTACCAGGATCTTTGAACAGGTGTCGGCAATGATTCCTACGAAGTGCTCCCTGATCAGATTAAGATCGTACCTGCCAGAGTTGAATCCCACTACTGGAACTTGGCGGATCCATTCGTCGATCTTCGCTTGTTGTTTCTTTGGTAGGGTGTCAAAAGAGAATTCAGGTGTCTTGGGGCAGAACTGTTCTGCAATGACTTCTTGGATCGCTTTCGCTCTTCGCTGGAGTTCTTCGACGAAGGCTTCGATGAGTTCTTTTGGATTGCGTCGACAGATGTGGGTTGACTTTCGATTGTATGTGTCGGCAATTGATACTGATATTGGGACATGGACGTTTTCGATGGTCAGGTGGTCTGTTGGTTGTCTTCCTTTCGTTGTATCGAGATAGGCTTCGAAATCGTAAACTATGAAGTGTGGGTAGACAGTTTGTGTTGGTGTGGGGACCGGTTTGTTTTTCTTCTTTGTAGAGCAACCCCAAGCTTCCACTACTGTATAACCAGCTCCTTGTAGCTTTGCCGTTCTTTCACAGGTCTTGAGATAGAGCCTCCTTTCCCTAGGGAAGCATTTCGGGCAGCCATGGAAATAGCATCCATGAAATTGAAAGATGGTTTTCGAAATAGGTTCGTAGCCGTCGACCGGCGCTCCTTCGATCCAATGCTCTCCACCATGCCCACAAGCTGCATGATGAATGTGTTGTCCAATCCTTTTGGTTTCGCGTTCCAACCAGCATAAAGCGACTTTGCTGGCTGTGCTCTCTGGCCAGAAGGCTTTTTCGTATGCCGACTGGGGTACTGTGATTACTTTTCCGGGGCAAACGATCTTTGTTTCGCCACGCCTGCAACGATCTGCATGACGGTGAAGGTCTGAGGCTTTCGTGAACCGTTGCTTACAATCGTTACATACGTAGATGTGCCCTAGCTTGTTGATGTTCTTGATGTAGAAGGCATGTCCGTCGTATATCCCAATCGTCATCGTATGCTTGTAGTGAGCTGCATGTCGCGTCAGATGCCAAGCGCCGTCCTCCGTGGGTTCATACACCCGAATACCGATTCCAAAGTGTAACTCGACTTCCTCCAGCTGGTCTAAGGAAGTTCTGGGAACGTCTTGTGTGGGTGCTGTCAGGCGATAGAAGTTCTGGGCAAGTTTTCGAGCTTTGACGCAACACCTATCTACTCTTGCTCCTTCATGCATGGCAAGGCAGCGCCAAAGACATAGGTTGTCGCCATATCGATCAAGGGCAAGCATTCCTTTCTTAAGGCGAAGCCATTGGGGCAGTGGACCTGTTCCCAACAAAAGCTGACGATCGATCACGACTTTGACATCTACGTAGATCCAACGAACGAAGGCCCATTGGGTATTTGGTCGAGTGATGTTGTCGGGATTCAATCGAGCTGTCTCCTTGCTATTGATCCACTCTTCTGCATCTTCTAGGATGTTCACCCATGGAGAGCCTGGGACAGTCTTGGAGAATAGAATCACGCGTCCGTCATTGACATTGCGAATGCGATAGGTGTAGCTATAGCGTAGGTAGAAGCTGGTGGTTACCTTTGCAACTAACTTTTCCATGATCCTAGGAGTCAAGTCTCCTGCCACACCTTGGAAGAAGCGCCATCGGATAGTACGGCGACCTATCTCCATCCCCTCGAGCATTCCATCTCTCTCCTCTAGAATGGCACCTGCCTCTCGAGCTAGACTCCGTGGAAGTGGTTCACTACGTGGTCTCACCATTCTCCCTTCGATATAACTATGTGTTAGGATAGCTTTAACAGGTACTCGAATTTGGATTTTATGTGTAAGGACGTTGCAGCGATATAATTATATGTAATTATATCTCTAATAGGATTATCAAGTTGGATTTTATGTACAAGCAATCGATGTCGATATAACTATATGTAATTATATCTCTAATAGGATTATCAAGTTGGATTTTACGTACAAGAATGTCTAGTGACACTTTGAATGACCCTTAGTTACCCCATAGTAGTATAGTCGGCGTCAGTTAAATACAACTTTTTCTTGTGCAACAAAACTCAAAAGGTTGTGAATGTTATGGACGCCTTTTTTCTTGCACAAGGGGCGTTATGAAGTGGATTTCTGAATTCACTTCATAACGCCCCTTGTGCAAGAAAACAAGGCGTCCATAACATTCACAACCTTTTGAGTTTTGTTGTACAAGAAAAAGTGGTATTTAACTGACGCCGACTATACTACTCAATTAAATGTTTTCATTATCTACTTAATTGATAGCCTTCGTTGCCCTAACCTATAGATGGTTTGCACTCAATCCCCAGAGATTCAAATGACAAAGGACATGGTGGCCATGTTGGTGTACAGAACAAAAGAAGCTAACGAAGAATCTATTGTTAACTGTACACCAACATGGCGGCTATGACGTCACGTGCAAAGGGTCCATTATATGACGTCGTAATGCGGCCATGAATGCAGGATGTTCAGTATTTTCGAATGCGTTTTGCAGTAATGTCTGAAATGTTACATAGATGACGTCATGAATATGAGTTATGTCGTCACCGTTCCGTTTTTTTTAGGTGCACGGTCTCATCCGGACATCACAAGACTGTGGAAATATTTTGTAATGAACTTGATACCTGCATCTTTCTATCATTTTTGTCTGTGACTTATTTTAACGAGTAACCACTTGTTGTGACGTCATAGTGACGTCACAATTTGCTCGAATTGTCATACTAATAGAACCATTGGAAAGAACAGCAGACGTTCATCAAAAAAGTCACGAGTAAATAGGTTTTAACGAAAATCTCAAAAGTTACCACGATCGAGTAACCAGCATGGTAGTTAATAGATTACTATAAGTTTCTTTTTATATCATGGTTACTCGTGGTAACTTTTTAGATTTTCGTGAAAACCGGTTACTCGTGACTTTTTGATGAAATTTGGCAGCTCTCTCCAATGGTGCTATTTGTTTGTCGTTTTGAGCAATGACCTTACAGAGTCATTTTTTTGGAACTTGCTCAGCTATATATAATCATATCAAAGAAAGAGTACTGGGTCCAGATATTCAAATGGTGGATAACACTATCCACTGGATAAATCCATATCCAATGGATAACTATTAACAGGGGCTCCCAGCGGTAAAACGGTAAAAACGAATATTCTGACGTTTTATAACAGATTAAATGTATTTAAACATATTTATTTCATTTTTGACACATTTTCTATTGTTACTCGATAACCTTCATTTCACTAAGATCCCAGTTAATTTCAATTATATACCTAATCAGGTCTTTCTATTCAAATTCACTGGAATGTTAGTGAAATAAAGGTTATCGAAAAACAATGAAATAAGCCAGTTTAAATACCTCGAACCTCGGCCGCATTCAGCCACAGCCACATGCGGCCTAGTCGGCCCGAGGGATGTATATGACCGAATGCCGAGGTTCGAGGTATTTAACTTTTTGTTCAGCTGGCAGACGAACAGCTATTCTGCAGTGCCAGCCAGCCAAAAGCTCGTGAAGAATTTCTCAATTTACCAGCTGAAAATTTTAAGTGAATGCAGTAGTAGAGAAAATGAGTCAAGATCAACATGAAGAAATCACAAACTATGTAGAGGGCAGGCCAACAATAATAGCTTGAAATATCTCAGATTTATTTATATAATTATATTATTGGTGTGTCAGCCAAATTTCGATACCCTGCATAACTCAATAGTTTTGAAAAATTGAAAACAAAAGGTGCAGAATTTGCCAGCTGAGAAATATCAGACTGCAGAATTTGCCAGCGAAGTTGCCAAGACAGAGAGATGTTTTGCAGGACAGTTCGTTGGATGTTCCTTAACCAAACTACCTTATTTTATCAACTGGACAGGGATTTATCCGGTAGATAGCGTTATCCACCCTTTGAACAACCAGACCCTGATGTACAAAATCTCAAGTTTCTTCTTCAGCAAATATAAACAAGGGCCATGCATTGTTCTTCTTAATAGATATCTAAACATTTGCCCCCCTCTGGAAAATGTGGAGCATTTCACAATTCAGTCTTTCCTAGGGTGGGGCATTGGCCAGCAAAGAAAAGTTGTGGGTGGATAATTTGTCGCAAAAAATCCAAGATAGCGAATTTTACATCAATAATGCTAATAACAGATTTGCACTCGCTTCAAAGTGAGGCATTTTCATACCTTAGCTGACATCACAGTGGGGCATTGGCAACGTACGTTGTTGCCATACACCCAGTCACCAAAACGTTTAGGAAGTCTTCGACGTCTGACTGTAACTTGACGAGAGCAATCAGAGGCCCCATCTTTATCAACTACTTCTGCCTCATGCAATAGCGGGAACCTCCACAGGACTGGTGGTGTAATTCAACTTTTCAAAATCGGACCAAGATATGGCTTTAAACGGTCAGCATGAATTACCTTTGGCTTGGCCTTTGTACTTTTCTGTATACAGGACTTAAGTCACATCGGAAAGGGCAGATGTTAGAATCCGTACGGCCATTCTCAGGGACAATCCAACTTAGGGTTGCGTCCTTTACGTCTACAGAACTGTCATCATGTATAGCCAAATGCTTCTCCAGTCTAGAATGGTTTACTTGTATACGGCCGTTTCTCGTAATTCCTCTGATGTCTTTCTGTGGCTCTTCCCAGCTGTTCATGTCGTCGTGCCACTTCATGAGCACTAGCTAGCCTCTTTTGTAATGCCTCGACATACTATGTACATGTGGCGAAAGGTGGTGCATCTGGAGTCGTCTCCGTAATGACATCTAAAGTAAATTCAACTTCTCGTCCCAGCATCAGCAGGTTCGGTGTGGATTCGTGTATCGAGATGCGGTATGCCATCATACAGGGTTGTAGCTGTAGGTCCTAGTCATCTTGGTTTTCTTCCAGTTTCCCTCTTATACTCGGCATGTCAACCAGAGTGGGGTTATGTCGTTCGATTTGACCATCAGATTAGGGGTGTAGCGGAGGTGTGCAAGTCTTTTCTATGTCCAGCAAACTACAAACTTGTGACATGACTTTAGACTCAAAATTGCTCCCTCTAGTGTTGCGCAACCAAACCTGCACACAAATTCAGAAACCAGTTTCTCAGCATCTGTGGTGGCTATTTGATTAGAGATTGGATAGCTCTCCCTATACTTAGTGAATATTTCGACACTATCATGACTATCTATATCCTCGCGATGTCTGTGCCAGGGGGCCTAAGATACTTTTTATTGTCCATTGCCAGTCTTTCCATTGGGGCACCACGTATTATTGCACATGTCATCTTGGCACCGCAATCATGACAGCTTCTGACCCACTTGTGGACTTGTGCGGTCTGCCCTGGCCAGTAATAACGCAGTCGTAGTTCACCCGGTGTATTGTTTATATCCCTATGACTAGCTGTTGTATGATTATGGTCTGCTCACTGCTGTTTCTTGCAAGGATTTGGGTAGTACAGTCTGCCATGTGGACTCGTGTGGATTCGTGACAGTCTGCCGAGACTGATAAACTTGAGGCCGACGTGGGAGTTTGAGTTTTCTTTATTTTACACTATTCATTTAATTATAATACAGTCGGTTCAGGTATCATTAAAATAATGGGAATAACTAGTTATTTTAAACATAATAATGTAGATGAAGGTGTGCGGTGGTTAAAGGAGCTTAGCTTTCGAGTTAACCACTGCCACAAGGAAAATAAATAAGGCTAAGATTAGGTCGGGTTTACATGTAGTATAGATGTAAGTCTAGGTCTGAATTATATGTAGTATATAAAGTAAATATGCAACATGTTGAAATAATTACTGTGAGTAATAAATTATCAGAATAAGACATTATAGTTGGGACTACATGTACATGGATAAGGTACTGTTTGGTTTTTTTTAAATGAAAGAGATTTAAACTTTTGAATTTAGTAGGAATAGTTTGCCAAATTTTAGATAAAGAAAATTTAAATGTAGATAAGCCATAGTTAGTTCTTACATTGGGTCGATACAGATTTTTTTATTTTTTGCATACCTGGTATTGTAAGTATATATGTATTTCAGATACAGGTGTAACATATTGGGTGAAAATACTTGGAACTCTTGATTTGTCAGTAATGATTTTGTGACCAAAGATTGCTATTCTTAATTGCGTGCAACGAAGGAGAACGCATACTAATCTTGCAGTGGATTCCCTGTGGTCATGTGTGGGCTACCTGTGCTTGCCCGGGCTTGGTGTATGTGTGTATGTTTGTACTTTTTAGAATAAATTATCTCGGCCGGGAAACTGGGAACTACGCAACACTCACTCGCTCGAAGTTGCTCGACATTCGGTGCATGGTTTTTTGTCTTATTTTCCCCATTCAAATGCACTGATGTTTAAAAAGTTCGCAAGTACGATTTATCAATACCCGAGGAAAGTGTGTACTACTTCTGGAGCATTGGCAAAGTCTGATTTCCAAACTGTATCAAGTCAACCATGGTCTGTTTTGTCGGCACGTGAAGACGTACATGTACTGATGCAGACGAAGTTGAACAGTCGAACCACTCGGCCATAATTTGTGCTGAACTGTCGACAAACCGAGTGAATATCCGATCGAATATTCCATTGGCTTGCTCGCTGTATTGGATTGTGCTTTACACTGAACAGATACGAAAACTACAAACATCAAGATACTGTAAATATATTCATACCTGAAGAGAAATATTTGACAGTTTCTTTTGAGAGTTGTGAAGATTTAGCTTTTTGAAAACTAAACGTGTGTGCACCTTGCCGTTATGCATATTAACACTGCATTTGGGCAAATTAAGAGTTGATATATAATCACACTTGGAGATGGATAAGTCAAGGAACTTTTAAAATTATCAACACAAGGTGAGGGAAATTTAAAGTACTCTTTATTGCTGTGTACGTGCATGTACTCTAATCAATGGCAAATACCATGTGTGCATGATACAGTGTATGTTGACAGGCATATTTAAGCTTACAGGCACAGTCAATTAATCTACAAACATTGATCAAAAATTATTCTACAATAACAATAGCCATTCAATATTCTGTAGGCAGCCTTGACCTCACTTGAAGAATAATTTTAATGCTCTTAAGGAACTGGAGTGTAGTTTATACACATGGGTATATAGTTTAAGTTATACACTGAAGTGTAATCACCAACATTAGTCAGTATTGTGGAGCCAGCCTTGATCATCTGAATGCTATACACCACATGGTTAAACTATCAATGTGCATTATATATATAATAACTGTTGAATTTGTTAAAACTTTCCTCATGGTCCACATTAATTTCCAGTCATTTGATTACCTATTTAACTGAACAGGTCCATCCCCTTGAATAACTTATAAGTCAAGACATTCAAAACTATTCACATTTATTTAAAGACAGAAATTTTTGATCAGGATATTAATTGTTTATATACACCGTCCACACCACTGTGGCAATAAAGAGTGTGTCACCACAGGAAGCCCAGTCCTTTCTCATACAAAAATATATGTCGAACGCACTTTGATAATCTATGATTACTTCTAGTTTATAAATAATTATTTTCAAGGGTTACAATCTCCAATAGGTTGAAATAGGGAATGACACTCTCTCTGCTGTGTGCAAAGAATATGCTACGTATGCATTTATTTAGGTTTGTCCTAATTTTAGTTAGTTTACTTTTGTAGGTATTTCCCCAACTTATGATTCCATATTGTAAGTAAGGGTAAATCAATGTATAATATAGTCACTTGTTTTAGCATTTGATAATTTAGAAAATATCTGAGTTTATGAATAATTCCCAGGTGTTTTTGAAACCTTATTGTTGATGTGTTTAATTTGGGGTTCCCAGTCAATATATATTCCTAAATATTTAATGTAGTCCTTTTGCTCAATGTTAGGTACGTTAATTTCAGTTTTCCTACGATGTGATTAAATAAGCATATAGTGTGTCTTTTTAAAATTAATGGTTAATTTGTTAGCAGCACAATAATCTAACACATGTTTAAATTCTTCGTTCTAATTCTATAATTCTATAGCCCTTTTTCAAAATCACGTGACATTTTTGGTCACCACGAGCCAAACGTAGCGAAGGCTCGTATTGGAAGGACTAAATTTTCAATATGGCGGAGGCGCTTTCAGCCGCGAAGACGAGTAACTTTAAGTTACATGTTTGCTTAACGGAAGACGATATTTCTGGGGCGAAACTACCCGGCAAGAATTCTCCCGAAGAATGCAACTGAAGTTGGATGTTAAGACGCTTGTTATAATGCAGAGGTGGTCGAACAACTTGAAAAAGGCAGTGATTGTTCAAAGGTAATGTTCAAGTTTGATAGCTGCATGATAATATGCTTAAGTCTACGAGGTTATCTTTGCCCTTCTTGAGAACAATTTTAATCTTTTCATACACAACATTTTAGGGTTAAAGATTATATGAAGTTAAAACATAAACTGGTCGACCCAGACGGAGGAATAAATACAGCAAAGAAGAACACCCGCCTTGGATTCTGCGATGACATCAGCCGAGGATCTTTGAAGGGATTTCCCACAGAAGGGTATATACAGATGACCTTTCCGACGTCCCAAACATAATATGGAAGTTTATGGTCCTAACTGTTGCAGGAAAAGTAACCTCTAAAGGCTATAATTTCTTTAAATCCGGTCATGTTGTTAAGTTGGAAAAAAATTATAACCTTAGGGAAGATCGAGATGGATTGATTCACATCAGGAGGAGAATCTTGCCATCATTGAAAAGATCTACTGTGTACACTGCTTTCATTATCTTGAGGGATGGTAAAATACTACGTGCAAAGTGTGGATGTCCAGTTGGTATTAAGGGGCACTGTAATCATGTGTGTGCTATGCTGTTCTTCCTGGAAGACTGTTGTGAACAGAATGCAAAGAATAGGGCTTGTACTTTCCAGCCATGTACTTGGAACAAACTGAGCAGGAAAAGGAAAGTAGATAACCTGCCTATTCATCAGGTGAAGTTAATGAAACATCGACGTGGAAAAAAAGAAAACGTTATGGAGGGTGTACGTCCAAGAAAAGATGCAAGGGCCCCGCATAAGAGAAATTGAAATACAAATGAACTCTATAATTTCAGATGTAAACTTAAGAGCCTCCCTTATAATACTAGATGTCCTTACATGGTACTTGATCTAGACTTGAATGCTACTTGATTTGTCTTGAAGTATACTTGTTATTGTTACGCATGTATTTGCACTGTATTTGAATATACTTGACTGATCTTCAAACCTTTCTATCGTCACCTACCCCTACATCCGCACTTGTATCCTGTTACGAGCGAGCCCATTGGCCCCTACAAACAACGCATCCATTTAGGACTGAAACATTCGTCGCAACCGTTCGTGAGCAGTCTTTTATACTTCGGTCCTGGTCTTCTGTTCGTTGTCTTGCCTTTTTGTCTCCCCCTTTCTACGCAAATAATCAGGTAAGATAATTATTTTGCTCGCCATAACCTTTAACTTATCGTTGCCATCTCAATAACGAATGGATGCACAGCGTGGACCTGGGTATGTAGGGTCAACTCATGGCGCCTTTGGGTTTGAAACATATGGTTGTTCAGTAACTAAATTCAACCTCAGTTTAATTTCGGCCCTCATTTCATTTTAACATTGTCAAAATCATCATCTTTTGGCCACTAAACAACCCTGTTTAACTTTTGACCCCTGACGAGAAGGGTTAAACAGCCAGTCTTTGACGTATTCTCCACTCGTTATTAAAATTCCAAATGAGCTCATTTGATTACCCCACTTAGTCATACTATAGCTTTACACAATTAAGCGCCCTTTACCGGTTGTTTCTGAAGTTACGAAGTTAGATGTTTCATTCAAAATTATTATGATAGATTCAAATCGGCCTATGTTCGTCTTTGGTGCACGCTGTTTCCTGTTTCACAGCATGTTAGGAATTTTGCAAAAAGTCATTGTCTAGTATTAACTCTCAGTCTAAACTAAACACAAATGGCTTTAAATTTTAACCCGACTTGGTTCATAACCTAATAAAGACTTTGTAGATGGCCGTAATGTTATTTGTCATTTTTGGATACATGTCGCGTTTAATACGCCATACCATTCCGGTTTCTTGTATTATATATGTTCAACATATTGACTTTGTAGATGACTGTATAATTGTCATTTTTATTTAACATGTCATGTTATACGCCATACCATATTTGCAAAAAGTCATTGTCTAGTATTAACTCTCAGTCTAAACTAAACACAAATGGCTTTAAATTTTAACCCGACTTGGTTCATAACCTAATAAAGACTTTGTAGATGGCCGTAATGTTATTTGTCATTTTTGGATACATGTCGCGTTTAATACGCCATACCATTCCGGTTTCTTGTATTATATATGTTCAACATATTGACTTTGTAGATGACTGTATAATTGTCATTTTTATTTAACATGTCATGTTATACGCCATACCATGCTTATTTTCATAAGAGCTTCCAAGTAAAGGGCAAGTCATTAATCATGACTATGATTACTGTAAATTCTCCAGTGATCGACCCTGTAAAATCTGATGTTTCTACTGAGGCATCAAGGCAGATGGGATTATTGCATGCTGAAGAGGATGGATTTCGAGACAGTATTGCACAAGTAGATGCAATTATTTCGCCACCAGAAGTCCATCCAATAAGCATTGATGAACTGAAAGAGCGTTGCAGTAGAATAAAACAAAATCTATCTTTCAGCGATGATCAAATCAAGTTGACCGAAAGGGAAACAAGAGACCAATCAACAACAGCAAAGAGTAAATTGAAGTGGAATGGTGCTCGTAAAGTGAGGATTACCGCATCAAAATGTAAGCGAGTTGCAACTAAAAATTGAGAGAAACACCATCACCAACTATTGTACTACAAGAGATCTTACGTACACTACAAACAGCCACTTCAAACTAATTTGATGAGGGAGTGTGGCTGCCCCAATGGCGACCACTCCAAGTTTGGTGGCTTTCTCGCACAATAAACACTTTCAACGCGTAGGTGTAGTTGTTCGCTGGTACACATGACCAGCTGATAAGCATGCAAAATTCTTACAATTATAAGTTCCCAAGACTTCGTAAGTTCCCAGTGTCTAAAATTGAATAGCATTACAAGTTATGCTTATTTCCTGGAGTAAAACACCTTGTCCTAATCTCGTATAGTCACCTTTTTCAGATTCTAACAGAAGACAGAGCTTTGTGATAGGTCGCTCTAGCGTGCTCGTCTTGGTCTTTACTTTCACATGGCGCACGAACCCGTTCATATCCGGCATGGTAACCGTCACCCTGCCCATCTGCCATGAGTTTCTAGGTGCTGCGTCATCCACAAGAAGAACGATATTTCCTTCAGACAGATTCCTCCTAGGTCTGACCCACTTCTGTCTCTCCTGGAGCTGGGTAAGGTACTCTCTTGTCTCCATCTGCGTCGAACGTACATATCCTTGCGATCGAAGACGCCCGGAGGTAGACTGGGCTTGGTCTTTAACAGCAATAAGCAATTAGGCGTCAAGGCTTCTAAGTCATTAGGATCGCTGGAGACTGGAGTAATAGGACGATCATTAATCGTTGCTTTTACCTCACAAAGTAAGGTGTGGAGTCCCGCATCATCGAGTGTCTGTTCCTTCAGTATGGCGGCCAGGATCTTCCTAACAGTCCCTATCTGGCGTTCCCATACGCCACCGTGGTGAGATCCTGTTGGCGGATTGAATTTCCAGTCGATACTTCTTGGTAGCATTGCCTCACGAATTGAAGACTCGTCTAACTCGCTGATAGACTCCCTGAGTTCGCGTTCTGTTGCCTTCAAGTTAGTTCCGTTGTCCGAGATCATCTCTCTGACTTCACCACTTCTACTAATGAAGCGACGTAGTGCATTAACGCACGAATCAGTGTCTAGGGTATGAGCTACTTCAATATGGACAGCCCTTATAGCTAAGCATGAGAAGAGTACGCCATATCTCTTTACTATGCTGCGGCCGCGTTTCACTTCTATGGGGCCAAAGTAGTCGATACGCACTCTTGTGAAGGGTGGTTCATCTGGTATGAGGCGCTCCGGTGGAAGGTCTGCCATCATCTGTTCTCCCACCTTTGCTCTCTGTTTTATGGCATTTTAAGCACCCCTTGATTATCTTCCTCGAGGCGGAATTTGCGTTTACAATCCAAAACTTCTCACGTAGACGAGATAGCATGTGGTTTCGCCCTTCGTGGTTTACGTCTTGATGGATTTGACGCAATATTTATTTAGCTTCGATACATGGGTGCCTTAATATTGCTCATCGCATTACAGCATTCGATTAGAAAAAGCGAGTAGCTAGAGAGCGCGGCGGTGTCTTCAGATTTAATCACGGGCCAATTCAGCGCCTTGTCCACCTGAGCAGTTGCAATTTTGTATTCGTTGCCAAACTCCCTCTTGAGTAACCTTCGTGCAGTTTCGTAGCCCTTTCTGGGTTCCATTTACATACAGCGTCTAACAATACCCTGTGCCTCCCCCTAGTGTATTGCTCCAAGTAATAAAGTTTGTCCTTGAAGCTGTCAGTTTTATCCACAATTACGTGCTCAAAGGCGCACTCAAATAACTTGTATTCCAATGGACTCCCACTAAAGACAGGTAATTCACCCTTTGGAAGTGCAGATTTTACATGCTGCTTAACTAGCATTTCAGTTATGTCATTTTGGCGCCGTATAAGGTCATCAAAGCCTCCCTCGCTGGCTGATGGGCGCTGTACATTTGTATCGTACGTGGTATTTGCCTTATTGTGCTCTGTAAGTGAGCTTTCCATATAAGGTCCATGCTTGCTTGTAACATGCGAAGGCTGCTGCTAATTCAGTTTTAATTTTAAGTGCCCTTTGTTTCATTAGCATTTGAACTTTAAGCGCCTTTTCTCTGGCTTCGAGCTCTTTACCTCTCAATTTCCAACGCTTCAGTTTGGTATAAAGCAGCTACACGAGCGCCGAGTTCAGCTAGTTAGAGCTCTTCTTTCAGCCTGGCAGACACAACAGACACATTCGAATGGTGCCGACTAGCGACAGACGACGATGGATTTCCAATAGAAAGGCAACTAAGTCCGATTTGCGAGACGCTATCGCTCGGTTCTACTATAATTTCTTCAGCATTCTGCTCTTCTATAATTATTTGGGTCCTTTGCCTCTCTTCGACGGCATTAATACTACTTTAAGCCTGATCAGATGCCATTTTGATTCAAACAGACAGAAATAGCTCGCGACAACAACAGTAGATTCGTTGCTTATAAACATTGATTGTGGTACTTCTTCGAGGTTCTGGGCTTGTAAAATTCCTTCTTTGTCTTCCAGGATAACTTCTAGGGTCTTCTGGTTGGTTGTGAACTTCCTTACAATTAGGAGTTGAGATTTTTCAACTAAAATGTGGCTGCCCCAATGACGACCACTCCAACTTTGGTGGCTTGCTCGCACAATAAACACTTGCAACGCTCGGTAATCACTCGATAAGTTTACTAGAAGCTCCTATATAGCTTAACGACCACTGTAAACTTGTATATACAAGCGAAATACTGTTTGTTACCTATAAATAAACGAACCAATAACGATATAAAGAGAGAGAGAGGTTGAAAAATCGTTTGTTCCCCAGTTGGTGCAGAGCGAGCGAAACTGGAATTTTACCATACCTTGTGTCCGCACCGAACCGAGGCACATGCGTGATGTAACAGGGAGAGGGGGTTATAATTTTCACTGAAAAAGTTAAAAGCCATTGTTTACATTTAAATTAGTATGCCTTTATAAGATAATGCAAAGAAGAAAATCACACAAGCCTGGCCGAACAGAGAAATTTATTATGTCTTGCTAATACTGAAAAAATATATCCATTTCCATAGTATGGTAAAACCATGTAAATTTGAATGGAAAGACATGCATGGAAATCCAAAGTTTCCATGCTTTTTCCATACTATGGAAATGATAGATTTTTCCAGTGTAATTTTAAGTTTAAAGAGCAAGGATCTGAGATTGTCACTCAGCATAATGTACAGACAAATGATAATCTAGTTGCTGTCCCAATATAAACCTGCATGGACACTACTAATTAAACTAATTCGCACACTTTCAGACCGACTAGGCAGTGTTAGTGCCCAGCTCATGCAGATTTATTGGGATGACTACATGTATTGAACTGCATTTTTGACACATTTTCTATTTTTATTCGTTAAGCTTTATTTCACCAAGATCCCAGTGAACTTCAATATATTGCTCAATATATATTCAAGGGTGGCCTTTTATATGGAGGTATTTATATGATATAAAGACCTTGAATATCTTAAATGAGCTATACAAAGGCTCTTGAATACCTAATCAGGTCTTTATATTGAAATTCACTGGAATGTTAGTGAAATAAAGGTTATCGAATAACAATGAAATATTAAGTCAGTTAAATACCTTGAATTTCAGCATTCAGCCATATACATCCCTCTGGCTTAAGCTAGGCCTTTGGGATGTATATGGCTGAATGCCTTGGTTCTCGTTATTAAACTCTTACATTTTCTGTTAATCATGCAAACAGTATATTCACTTTATTAGGGGGGGAGAAAGTTAATTAAAGCACAAACAATAACAAAAATGTCACTTGCACTTTCTGCCATGGTCATAGGAAATGGCCTATCAAAAATGTTTTTAATCGTCTCCATAAATCTTTCGACATGGATGCGTAGGTTTGCAATGGATCAAGTGTCATCAAGTTCCTCCTCCGAGAATTGAGCTTTATGTTTCAAAAAAGCAGGTATGACAAGATGTGCTTATTTGGCAGCTAACTCATCTTGAATTAAAAATCCTTTGTCTGCCATGACTCCATCTCCTGCTGAAAGCTTATCAAGGAAACCAGACTTCAGTACAATTTCTCGGTCAGATATTGATCCAGTGTACAGCTCGCTGACAAATGAACACACCCCTGATGGTGTTATCCCTACAAGGCCTTTCATAGTTGGATTTGACTTGTAGTATGAATAGCAAGCAGATTGATTATCTAAAGCAGAAGGTGATTACATCTTTATTTCGGTACAATCGAAAATCACCACAACATCAGGGTATTTTGCCTTGAATATAGCCGGCATGTGATGCAATATCTGCCCATTTGAAGGCCAATTAATGAGAGGTTCCAATGCCATTCTTAAAAGTCGTATCCAACTAATACAAATTCGTGATACAGTGCTATTAGAAACTCCACATCTGTCGGCGAAGTCCTTTTCTTAGAGTCCAAGTCTTATTCGTATAAGGACAAGAAAAGAAACTCATCAAGCAATGATAATTACCTACATGGAGGCACCAGGAGACTCCAGAGCCAAGGGGCCAAATAGCTTTCTGTTGTATTTTCCATAGCTCATATTCTTGGTATTTTCGGCAACCAACTCAAAGCATATAATAAGTGTATCATAGTTGGGAAATCCAGTATAGAAAGAAATACTGTCATCATCATTTCTAAACCGTTCGATCGAAAACTCCCGGCTTTGCATCTCAGTCCACTAGCTTGAGACCACTTATTTCTTCTGTGAGCTGACGCTTATAAGCTCTTCCTCTGTATCTTAAATTGAGCTCCACTATCACATGTTTGAGATCCTTCCGACTCGGTACAAGTGATTACATTGCCATTAGAACGAACGTTGACAGACTCAAGCGCTGCAGACTCAACAGTCTCGTCTACTACTACTTCCACCGCTCCAATTTCTCCTTCTGACTCAACTCTTGGCACTGCCGGGGTCAGGAATCGAGGAAACATCCATAAGATCCATCCTCCTCCTTGCAGGCGGTTTTAATTTCTCGATTTAGGGTGTGTATTCCATGGAAATATAGACGGTAAATGCAAGCGAGGCTTCTTCTTACCTCCTTCAAAATGGTGAGAGCAAATTCGAGTGTGAGAGGATTTCAGTCTTAATATTTTATTCCTGATTAACCTCGCGTATTCCTTACCAATATGTTTATGCTTAGGTATTGGATAATACGACAATTCTGATTCTTTCCTGGGGTGATTCGTATACAGTGGAACGCAGCAGTTGTAGTGCGAAGACATGATGAAACTAGGCCGCCATATTGAAAATGTTGTCCTTCCAAGACGAGCCTTCACTACATTTGGCCCGCGGTAACCAAATTGTCACGTGAATTTGAAAAAGGGATATTGGATTATCACAACAGATTACAACAGATTAGTGTCACCTGCAAACATTCTGAAAGAAATCTTATTTGAACAATTTGGCATGTCGTTCACATATAAAAGAAAAAGTAATGGACCAAGTGTTGATCCAAGATTTAATCCACATTTGATGTTGAGCATGTTGGACTTTACATCATCAATTTGCACATATTGTGCTCTGTTTTGAAGATAATTATAAAATCAGTTAAATGGGGTTCCACGAATTCCATATCTATATAGCTTATTTAATAAAATATCATGGGTAACAGTATCAAATGCTTTTGATAGATCAAGGAACATTCCACATGTTATATTGTTTTATCAATATTCATTTTAAGTTGATTAGTGAGTTCCAGAATTGCTTGTTCGGTTGAGTGGCCTTTTCTAAATCCAAACTGATATTTAAGTAATATATTATGCTTTTCTAATTTTTATAAAGAGAATATTAACTGGTTATAGAGTAGTCTTTCCAGATTTTTTTGCAAAGGGTGAAAGTGTTGCATTACAGTACCTTAATGTTATAGATTGGAGTAACTCTAAATAGCTTAAGTAGAGATAGACTGGTTATAAATGTAAGTAAGAGGGGTCGAGAGGGGTTAACTAGCCATACTAATTAATTTGTTAGGGATGTAAATTGATGTTTTGTTACTATTTAGGACAGATAGCAGTGTATAAACCTCACTACAAGTAACAGGTGACATATAGAAACTTGATGTTGGTGTTCCAGTTATAAATTGTATGGGGCTCATACTATTTTCATTGATTTATTTTGCCAAATTTGGACCCACGTTAATGAAATATCCATTGAACTGCTCGGCTATAGCTTGCTCATTATTAAATGTTTTATTATTACACATAAGTCTTGTAGGGTGGGTCTGGCTTTTTTGTCTTTCGCTTAATAAGGGTACCAATCAATATCCATGTAGACTTTAAATTATGCTTATTCATTTCAAATTGTTGTGTATAATATTTTAATTTGCATTGTATTTTAGATGGTTAAGTGTATTACTAACAGTATTCTTTATATTGTTGCATTTTGATGGTCTCATTACTAAGAAAATGTGAACAGTACATTTTCTGCTTAATTTTTATTGATTGTAAAATACCATTAGTTAGCCAGGGATTATGGACTATTTGTTTCATTTTACTTCTGGGGACCTGTTTTAATGGGTCATGTTTATTTACTATTATCTTTATTTCATTCATGAATTTATTAGTTTTATCATGTTGATGTTCACTTACATCAAAAACCTTTCCACAGTCAATTGAGTAAATATCATTCAAATATAAATCTTTATCAAAGTGACTATAATCTCAATAATATCTTTTCGCCTTTTGTTTCTCGACGTTTATGTCAATAATACAAAAAACAGGTAAGTGATCTGAAATGTCCATAGTTGCAATCACAGGTATGATTCATTGAGTGGAAATATTTGTATATATATATGGTCAATTAATGTAGATGTGTAAGAAGTTAATCTTGTAGGTTTTGTAATAATTGGGAGGAAATTATTTGTGTATAACATATCTAGATAAATATCGGTTTTTGAATGTACATTATATTTCAAAAATCAGTATTCATATCCCCTAGTATAAAAACCTGATAGTTTGACTGATTCTGTTTCAACATTTGAATTAATTGTTGTAGTTCATTTGTATTTTTTTCTAGATTTTCTGAAGGGTGTCTATATATACACATCCAACCATTATATGAGCTTTCGCATAACCTGAATCAATTTCTACCCAGCAGGTTTCTACTAATTCTATATTTAATTTCAAGTCAGGACGAGGAATTGCATTCAAATGATTCGATGTGTATATAGCTTCTCCCCCAGCCATTGTTGGGGAGTCAGTGTGGTAAAGTTTATAATTTGTTTGGTCAATATTGACAATTGAATTCTCATGAATTCTTGTTTCTGTTACTGCAACTATATTAGATCGAGGCCTGTTATTGGCCCAGAACCCGCTGAATCCCGCCCAAACCCGCCAAATCCCGTGCCACCATTTTATGCAATCCCGCCAAATCCCGCTAAATCCCGCTTGACCCCTCTATGCCCTACGTTCTGGTTGCTCTAGGAGATAGGTCACCAGTGGCAAAACTGGCAGGATTAATAATTTTCTAACGTACAAATATCAGTGACTGTAATTTGCATATGTGTTGTTATATTTATTGAGAGTACTATTTATAGTGTGCTGACACCCTTGTAATTTAGCGGCATGCTACACAAAAGGGTAAATAAACCAATTATTATTATTATTTAAACGTAAACTTGTAGCAGAAAAAACTTTCACGAAAACAATATTAGTGCCATCGCCGCATTAGGGTCTCTTTCCAATAACAACTGAACAATCTCCTTGGAATAACAAAAACAACAGCAGTTTGCTTCACACGGCCCTATGCAGTTCAGTATTATAAGCTCGAAAGTAATGCACACTATTAATACTCTCGTTATCAGATAACGAGTTAGAATTTGTTCTCAGTTTAATATTTTGTTTTATTATTTCATATTAACAGTTTCTTTGACAATGTGGTTTGTCTTGAAGGAACTAAATGAGATCTCAAATTAGCCTGCGTAGCAAGCGTTTCCGTAGGTTTTTTTGAAGCGGAGGAAGACTTTTTCGCTATTTGGCCGCGCGAAAAATGGGGCGAGACCAAAAAATGTATTAGAAAATCAAATTAATGTTACTCACATTGTTGATTAAAAATGAGATATATGAAATTAACCCAGGAGTCGTTTATCGTGATCAGCTTCTAGCTTCACATAAACTCAGATGAGAAAGCAGTCAAAAGCAACGAATAAATCACTGTAATAAATATTTATTTTAGTTTTAAATTTTAGCCGTGTGACTCAATCATATTCATTCTGATTGCTGAGCAACGTTAGCCTTTAGTTGTAGATGTTTGCAAACCAAATGAGAGTTGCACAAATAGGCATTTTGCAGGAAACAGTCATGCACATCCTAAGATATAACTTGAATAACCAATGAATTACACTCGTGATGCCATGGTAAAGTCTTTACTGGATGGCAAGCGAACTTCGAAACATTGACAACTTTTAGCACTCCTTTTGCTAAGATTTTCTTTTCTTTGGATTCGACGGGAAAAACAGAAGGGAAGAATGGGATAATACCTAACAGCTAATTGATATATGGGCTAATTAAAATGCAAGGGAAGATAAAATAAATGAAAGCAAAATTACGGGGAATTATATTTCCCCTATAGCTATTGCCTATTATATTTGAGACGTCATCATAGAAACCAAATTATAAAATAACCCAAAGAAAACGCGCTCTCTGATTGGTTGAAAGCCGTGTTTGCATGAGGCTATGTAAACATGGAAATGACGTCATACATTGTAGTTTTTCCTTTTTTTCTGCAAAAAATGGCGAAAATAACTGACTAACTTAAAAACACATGTAACTAGTTTTCTAAAGGAAGGTTGTTCAGAAGAACCTACGGAGAAAAAAAGCTAAATTGGACAGAATTTTCACAAGATTGAGACAGTCGGAGCTCAAGTAGCCTGCTATGCAGACGTATTTTTTCACTCGCATAAATTCGAAGAAAAAAGTAACGTCTGCTTACCCGAGCGCTTAATTAGTTTCCAATGTGCAAGCACGACATCAGCACGTTGTTTTATTTTTTTGCCCAATCAAAGCCATTGTTAGAATTTTAGTAAATTGGCGCGCCAGTGAACACTCTCCTATGATTGGTCAATGGCAAATGTATTGTCTGAATTCCTTTTAAATGCAACATTACGTCACTTTCCAGGATATGGAAGGTAAAATCTGATTGGTCCATAACACAATGAGGTGTGCATATTGGAAACTAATTAAGCGCTCAGGTAAGCAGACGTTACTTTTTTCTTCGAATTTATGAGAGTGAAAAAATACGTCTGCATAGAGCTCAAGTGCCTCATTAGCAAACTCGATGAAATACGCACAAAATACACTACTTCTGTTAACGTTTAAGTTTAAATATTTACTTCAGATACTATAGAAAAACAATTAAAATAAAATACATGTACTAGAAACATTAAAAAAATGTACAAAGTGCTAATAATCAAGTACACAAAGTCAGAGTGGGAAGGTCAATTGTTGTTTATTCAAGTACGTTTTTTTCAAACGCCGGTGACAAAAACTACAGACAGTGCAACTTTATCAGATATCATATATCACATTGAATCAGTAGAAATAAAAAAAAAATAGCCGTTTTGGTTCGATTCAGTCTATGAAATCTTTTTTTCATTCAGAGTGGGATGCTGGCAAGAAAAATAATGTGACAAAAAAGAAATACACAAGCGAGAAGCTACAGAACTCTGAAGCTCTAATCTCGCATGGCTGCTAGCTAGCATCCCGTAGACTCGAAAGTACTCTTTTTGGATTCAAAAATTGCATTGAAAGATACCCAAACAGCCATCTCCACATCAAAGTAATATAGATTATAAGCTCTAATCCGACATTCTCTGGCTTTCAAATAGTCGAGTATGATGCCTGACGATGGGAAATAAAGATCTGAAACAATACAAAGGCACAAACCTGCTAATCGAAGTTGTCAGTTCGAGACGAGCAATAGGCCTTTTGCATCAATTGATCACGTGACGATTTTCCCATAGCAACGCCTTGTGTGGAGGGCAAGCCATTATAACTTTCCTTGACAACAGAGAGAGCGTGGGAGACGCGAACGTGAAACCTCAATACTAAAAGTTCTGCCGGTTCCTTTGTTATTCGTTTTCAGCTCAAATTTATCATAACTATTTAGCTTTAAATCTTAAAGTTCAGTGTTAGAGGATTTTAAGAGCCGTAAGACGATCAGAAATAGCTTTCTGAAGCCAAAACCGAACCGGACTCTGCGAGATACTCGCAACATGAGACAACAGCTGGCGCCGGTAAGAAGCTGACTTCGATCGGGAATGTACTTTTCTTCCACGCTTTAAATCGTCTTTTTGTTCTAGAAAAATTATCTGATGACAGGAGATGTATTTTAATACTCTACCATAGCCGAGGAGATGCTAGGAGACGCTGGTGTTGTATAAACTGGAACGCGCTACCACTGTTGTGTGCCACAAATATGCAGTGGTGATTCACGCTATAACGATGGACTTTCCTTTCATCGCAAAAATTCCCCGGTAAAGACATGGGATTAAGGTCTCAGTGGATCACCAAAATACGAAGTAACGAGGGGCTTTATTTCAAGATTACAGACTCTAGTGTTGCTGGTGATTTGAAAAAAAGAGAGAACTTGTCACATAGGAAAACCAGCTACTCAACAACCTATAATATCAGGTTGTTATTCGTACATCAGTTTATAATATCTCTGTAGCCTGTAACGCGTTCAGATACATCATTCTCCTGTCATCACATAATTTTTCTAGAACAAAAAGACGATTTAAAGAGTGGAAGAAAAGTACATTCCCGAAGTCAGCTTCTTACCGGCGCCAGCTGTTGTCTCGTGTTGCGAGTATCTCGCAGAGTCCGGTTCGGTTTTGGCTTCAGAAAGCTATTTCTGATCGTCTTACGGCTCTTAAAATCCTCTAACACTGAACTTTAAGATTTAAAGCTAAATAGTTATGATAAATTTGAGCTGAAAACGAATAATAAAGGAACCGGCAGAACTTTTAGTATTGAGGTTTCACGTTCGCGTCTCCCACGCTCTCTCTGTTGTCAAGGAATGTTAGAATGGCTTGCCCTCCACACAAGGCGTTGCTATGGGGAAATCGTCACGTGATCAATTGATGCAAAAGGCTTATTCCAAGCCATGAACTACAAGTACTGGCTCCAAATATCCAGCAAGAGATTCCTCAGTCCCAGAATATCATGGCCGAAACAGGAACGCTTTTTCCAGGCAGGGCAAATTATCTTTTCTGTAATGCTTAATGCTTTTCGGCTGTCCAGTTCGTCTTTGAATTCGCAGCAGTTTTGTTTAAAGTGGTTTTCGTGTCGATTTTCGTAATCCAGTACGATTTTCGTTGCATGTCTAGCCCGATATGGAGCAATACTTTGAGGTTTTCCTATTATTTTGCATTTTTGTATTTTAAAAAGCTAGTTTTGGGAGCATAAAATCACACTACTACTTTCTCTCGCCTCTTGTTCCGCCGATTCGTACGCAGAGCAAACACGGCCAACTTCACAAGCGAATATGATTGACATTTTACAATGTATGGAGAATTTCGCGTTTGACATTTACGAAAATGTTTTTAAAAATCGTTTCGCGCTCGATCTTGCGTGTATTTTATAAAAGAAATAGAAAACGTTCGGTCTCGGGTTTACACAACAGCTTGAGAATTCTCCCAAACTTCCCCTCGTGTTTGCATCAGGCTATGTAAACACGGTAAACGTTTTCTATTTCTTAATTATAAAATAACCCAAAGAAAACGCGCGCTCTGATTGGTTGAAAGCCGTGTTTGCATGAGGCTATGTAAACATGGAAATGACGTCATACATTGTAGTTTTTGCTTTTTTTCTGCAGAAAATGGCGAAAATAACTGAAAATTACCCTAGCTTAAAAACACATGTAACTCGTTTTCTAAAGGAAGGTTGTTGAGAAGAACCTATAGGAAGAAAAAGAGCCAAACTGGACAGAATTTTCAAAAGATTGAGCAAAGTCGGAGCTCAAGCAAACTCGATAAAATACGCAACAAAATACACGTTTAAGTTTAAATATTTAGTTCAGATTATTTAGTACAACATGTAATAAACTACATGTACTAGAACCATTCAGAAAATGTACAAAGTGCTAATAATCATATCACGTGATCAGTAACGGCATCGTTAACTTGGATTAATCTTTTTCATTCATGTTCACGTACAATTAAGAATGAAAAGTCCGAAGACTACAGCAAAGCTGATATACAACGTAAAATTCTAACACAAAGCACTACGTTTAGCTAGGCCTGACACGAAAAGCGCTCGGACTGGATTGCAGCCATAGACAGCTTTTCGTGTCAGGCCTAGCTAACCGTAGTGCTAGCTTTGTGTTAGAATTTTACGTTGTATATATCAGCTTTGCTGTAGTCTTCGGACTTTTCATTCGTAATTGTTTATATTTTGGCTGCATAGGGCCTCACTTCGGATCCAACGTATTTTTGCAGGATTTTTGTTCACGTACGCCACGGGGGTTGGAGGTTGGCATGAGTAGTATTACATGTTTTGTTATGCAGTACTAAAACAAACTAATATACCATCAAAACAATTCCAAGCTAACAAAACACTATTTACTAAATTAAAGTACTGCAGATGTTAACTTGTTTATTTTGTTTTGTACTTTCCGTGTTGTCGTATCTTCTGTTTCAGTTCTTTAACAATGCTTGATGTTAGGGTGCTTTGCATTCTCGGTACTCAAATTTATTTGAGTTTACAAATCATTCTCGCCGAAAAAGCAGGTATGGACATAAATGTAACATTCCTTTACGATAATATTGCCATGTTAAGAAAAAAAATGTTATATACTTTCGTGCAGTGCTTCTTCGTGCAACTGAGTTGGCTAAAGTACGAGAACGAAAACTTTTCATCTCGATGTATATTCTTTAAGAACTCATACTCTAAAATATTGTATTGTTTTGAATGGAGCCGGACAATTTTCCTAAAGCTTGCGAGCATTTCATGCCGAATAGTTGCCCCAATGTTTAAGTGATAGGACGTCGGATATGGCAAAGTAGAAATACAGGGTATATTTAAGCGATTATGTTTCTTTAAAAATTGTAAATACGTATATAACGTACCATCATAACTTTAAAACTATTTCTTAAATATCTTGTCGAGCTGTTTTTATGAAAACTATCAATTGGAAGAACTTAATAAATTAGGCCTGATTTTCGAACTGAACAAAAACTCTTCTAAATACACTCCTCTCCTTGGCCGCCATACATTTTGTCACAGTTGAAAACTCAATTTTGTTCGAGTTGTCTTCTGATCCAATCTTTTGAAAATCGCTACAGTCCTGTTGTTTTGTGTGATCATTTCAATTTGATTTTGGAAAGTTTCTTATATAGCTTCCCTATTTAGTTTGATAGTATCACGAAGCAGAAATAAACAAAAAGACCGCTAAGCATCACGGTTGTGCTATATTCTTTGTAAATCAATATCTCGCTCTCTAATGCATCCTGGGAGACTCATCACTAACGGCCCCTGGGTCTCCGAGGATGTCTCTAATGCGATGTCATTGATGATTATATACTTCCAATTCGTGAGTTTTCACTGCCATATAATTTTACGTTTAATAGGGAGGTACATCGTTTTCGTACATAGTGCAAGTACGAAGGCTGGTCTAACATTATTATTGTATTACTAGTTCTGTCAATACAATTTGGGATGTTCTTATGCAGCGCCATTCGTAAAAAAAGTACGAGTTCATTTTGGTTCGAAATGTTTTCAAAAAGTATTATGATTTGGAACTGCTCCGTATGTTCTTTGTTCTCGGCTTGATCAAAGATTGTATTTGCAATTTTAACTTTCAACTTACTTCTTTCTTTACACTTTCGACAAAAAATTTGAAATATCCGGCTTAGATTAAACCCCTTGTTTGTGGATGGTATTGAACATTACGGATTTGACTACAGATTCGAGTTGGTGTTCAAGTGGATATCGAAGCGATATCGAAGCTCTACACTTGACGTCAATCTCCTTGAAATAACAAAACCAACAGCAGTTTACTTCATCCAGCTCCATGCAGTTCAGTATTATTAGCTCAAGTACTGCATTATTTAATGTAGGAATTTGTTCCCAATTCGCGATCAAAGGATTCCAAGTAGAAATGTCAGTAGTACTCATTAACAATCAAGCGATGAGTCTATAACTTAAAGAAAGTAATCCACAAGTTACGAGATTGAGCAACCTATAGAGAAGTTTTAATCAGGTTTTGAATATTGTTTAAGCCACAGCAATAGCCTGGACTGAATAACAACTCTAATAGCTACTCTCTTTATCAGCTTACGAATTGTGTATAAGAGAAGAATTGAAAATAGCGAGTTGCAATAAATAATTAAATAATTTGGAATATGTTATTTCATATTAACTTTTCTTTCAGTTCTGGGCCGGGTTGTTCGAAGCAAGATTAACTTTAACCCTAGGTTAGCGCTAAATCTGTAATTGCAATCTGTACAGTTTAACCCAGGGTTAACGATTTAACCCTGGGTTAGCGCTTAACCTTGCTTCGAACAACCGGGCCCTGTTTGACAAAGTTTCTCTTGTCATGAAGGAGCCAAATGAGATCTCAACGAGAGTGAATACCCCCCACAATCGTATTGTATTTGAGTTGAGTTGAAAGCCAATAAGCAATGAAAGCAATTAAGACACTTTCTTTATGTCAATAGATAACTTTTGATCTACACTAACTCACTTTTGTAACATAATTTATATTGGATGAGGTCACACTGGAATTAACTATTGTAAACCAGCCAAACTGGTCAAGAATTTTTACTATAGTTAAAACAGTTGACAGTTAAACATCAAAGTGATGACAAGCTGTCAACTAAATCAAGAGGTCGGCTAAGTATATAGCAAACTGTAAAATGCAGGTCACGTACACTGAGGATGCCGTTAACAATAGTTAAATCCGCTTCACTGTAGCTAGAAGGCAGCTTTTAGTCTAACTCAAATGCTCTTGAATGTTTATTAGTTTCATGAAAAACGTAGAAATTGGCATGGGGTAGCGAATTTCATACTGAATTTGTAGCGGACGAAAGGCCAGCGGTAGAGGCATTAACATCGAATGCTTCTAATCTTGTACAGTTAGTACTTAGTAGTAAGTGGCTTCAGATTCGACCATGAGTGCAACTTTTCACAATCGAGGAGCAGACAATTACAGACTGTTGGTCGCTTGTTCTGATGCGTCAAGCATTGTTTGGCAACATTTGAATATCTCTACTTTTCTTGCTAATGAAATATTGTGACTTCAAATATTTCGCTCGTATTTTTGGACGCAGGACTTTCTGGAGATAAAAATGTTACAATACTGAGTAATTTGTAAACACATTCAAACTCATAAAATTGCAAATTTGAAATTAAATTTCACACATAATTATAAAGTGGGGGAAATATAACACTGGCTTCTGGGCCGCGTGCATGCGAAAGTATAAATATTCGCCATGGTTGCTTTATCTTTCCTACGAAGCCGGTCGTCGGTGCAACAAGGAAAACTCGCATAGTATTTCTTTAGAACCGCAAGTGCGAAAATTACAGAAAGTTACGTTTTAAAAGGTATATGCACAAAAAAACTAAGATAAAAGAAAGCTAGTTAAACATATATATGTGGAAGTAATTGCACGATGGCACAAAATGGAGATGGTTCTCGAAACATTCGAGTCACACAACAATAACGCTGATCTTTCTGATTTTCGTGGATCACGTGATATGATGGGCGCGCGCAATGATTGAATGGGCTCGGACACAGGGCCTTTTTCAGGAATGCAATCACGTGGTTGTACTGGATGGCAAACAAATATGACGCACTTGAACGAGATCGATTGTGCTACACTCGGTTGTCGATCTTTTTAAAACAGCAATTTAAAGTTTGTTTGCCATCCAGTAAAGCTTTTCCATGGGATCACGAGCTAAATTCATTGGTTATAAACGTAATATAGCAGCATGTGACTGTTTCCTGCAAAAGACCTATTAATTCAGATAATATAGCTGTTAATTATTCATTTCATCTTTATTTTACACAAACCACGTACTTAGATATACACACACATAAAAACACAAAAGGAATAATAAATTACATTTAAATATAGTGGAAGACAACCTAAATGGCAGCCGAAGACTTATTACTGCAAGTTGCTTTTTTTAAGCGTGAGCTTAGCTAACAGTGTAATACTGAATAATAGTAAGTTAAGAGAAAGGTGATTGGGAAGAAAAGGAGAGGAAGGGAGCAAACTTAAGAAGAACAGACATATAGATAAATTAATTAACTAAAGATGATGATTGATTCAGTAAGTAGGATTTCAAATTGTATTTGAAGCTGGTGAGAGGTTCTATTTTTCAATACATCAGGGATGGGCCTTCGTAGGCTTTTGAAAATCTTCTTACATTTGTTGTGGAGAATGCTGGTCTATAATCATTAGCTATCCTTGTGTTATATGAATGAATATACTGTCATTATATAGTAGAAAAAAATATTCGAATATTTCTGGAAGAATTTTCGTATCATAGGAAAACATGAAGAGGCCCACCTGGTGTTTACGTATATTATATAAATTAAAAGCTTGTGGTCCTTGATTAAGGGAGCCGTATCTGATTTGGAGATGATTCTAATTGATATTTTCTGTAGCGTAACGATTTTTTTTAAGTTGAGGCATAAGTTCCACCCCAAATTATATTACCATAATATAGATATGGGTAAATAAGAGCAAAATAAAGTTTGTGCAGTGATGCTTGGGAGAGGAAAAAAATCGATTTAGAGATTATACCAATGGATTTTGATATTTTACTAGCATGGTTGTAATGTGCTGCTTCCAGTTCAGGTTATCATATTCAACAAAAACTCCAAGAAACTTAGTAAAGTGTTTAAGTTCAATAAGTCCACCATTAACCTTAACTTCAAAATTATTAAGCGATAATTTATTTTGTCTTAGTCTAAAAATAATGTATTTTTTTATATATATTTACTGAAAGTGTATATTTGCAATAAGCCAGTTACTTGCAATAAGCCAGATACTTTTTCGAGTTCATTGTTAAGTGTATGGTAAAGCTTATTAATATTTTTATCTGAGAGGAACACATTAGTATCGTCTGCAAATCAAATTAATTTTAATAAATTGGAGGAATGTCGAATGCCATTTATATATAAAATAAAGAGAAGGAGGCCAAGAATGGAAGCTGAGGAACACCACATCTGAATGTTCGGTATTCTGAACACTCGCCTTTAAATTCAACAACTGTTTGCGGTTATTCAAGTAATCACGAATGCAGTTGAATGCAAGCCCTCTAATACCATAGTGTCGCAGTTTGTTCAATAGGATATTATGATTAACGGTATCAAATAGAGGTATTCGGCTATGCTTTTGCCATCCAATTCAGATCATGTGATGTAAACAGATGCTACTCTGGGGAATTATTCCTTTTTCATGCTAATAAAAATGCAGTTATGCCTATCTCAATAAAATTAATTTTCAAAGAGTCAATTCTCCAGAGTAATGTGTTCTTACATCACATGATCTGAATTGGGTGAAAACAGCGTTAGCCGATCACCTCTATGCTTTGGATAAATCTAAGAAGACTTCTGCACATAACTGCTTATTATCAATCGAAGAAGAGAATGATTTGATCAACCAAATGTAATAGTGCCAGTGCGCAGTAGAGTGCTGAGATCTAAAGCCATACTGATGATCATAAAGAATGTGCTGTTTATTTACAAAAATCCATGAAGCGATTGAAGGTGACTTTCTCAAAGAATTTGGAAATTTATTTACGCAGGTAGTATCGAAATTGGTCTATATTTGCTAAAATAAGCCGGATTTTCGTCTTAACGAAAATGTATACATGTACCGAATTTAAATATGGCGGTTTTTATTAATGTTTCTTACCAAAAGTCTTCCTTTATAAAAACTAGAATATCCATATCGCTATGAAATCAATACAGTTTTGGAAGGATTGGATGATATACCAGGACAGGCTTTAAAGATATCGCAGCTTAAAATTATACTCAGTTTACATGGTATATAGGCAATAATACCTAATAACCTCGCAATGAACCAATCACTGGAGCAAGTACAAACGCAACCCATGTTGGTGGTGGTGGGGTGTACTCCCATACTAAGCCATATAGGTAGGTGCCGTTAGGTAGGGTATGGTTTTCGAGGTGCCGGTATCATATATTATGTAAGTTATTATATTTAAATTGCGTCGTTACTTTTGCTTTGTTTTCATGATCAAGACACTTGTCGTACAGTGTATTGGAAGCCCTCAGTTTCAAATAAGACATTCACTGGTCACGTGATCAAGAACCTTACAGTAGCCACCCAATCAGTGTGTGAGATTCAGTGCTATCTCGAACCTGACTGTACGTCATGCAACTTCAAACGTGATTCACTGAAATGTGAGCTGAGTTCTTCTAACGATGAAGTGCATCCAAGTGCTTTGGTGGATTGTCAGCGATGTGTTTACCGTGCAATCGAGGTAAGACGCATTTTATATAATGCGTAAATGCGTCATATTATTTAAACGTCTAACCTTTAATACCAATATATTAAATAGGATAACTGCATTGGGATCCAGTGTCCAGCCTCTAGCATGACCTGTCAATCAGGCTATGGTGACGTTGATGGCTATCGCTGTGTCTGCCCAAAGTGCTATAAAGGCGACTTCTGTAACACAGGTAATCCAATGAGAAAACATTCAAGTAGTATTACGGTTGAGGGGTCTGTAATTTGAATACGTTTTAACAAGTTAAAAGAGCCAGTCAGCTCTAATTAGTGTCTAGCCAAATGGGAGAGAAAAATCGGGTAATTTACAGTGTAAAGTGGATTTTTAAGCATTAGAATAAAACCGTCACAGTAGTGGCCAGCTGATTTATTCCAAACTGACTACTGGATATAATTATCTTTGTTCAATGTTTCAGCAAACTAGTGCGACGCCATGCAGAGCTCTCGATCTCTTTATAACTAGCAAATGACGCGGCATAAAAATAAGCATTACGATAAAATAGTAATGTGATTTTATGTCAAGGAAGTGTCACATGATAGTATACAGTATAGGGTAGGGATAGCTATTGTAATTATGTGACCAATCAGAGGAAGGGGGCGTTCTCATCTATAGGTTGTTAAGAGCATGTTCTGCCATACAGGCGGCCCTTCCTACTCTGACCAGCTTTGCGGCAACATCATTTCTAGATACCTAAGGCGAAAATATTCCCACCACCTCCCCTGCACCTGCCTGCAGGCTATCTTATATAATTGTTAATTTTAATACTTTCGTGTGTTAAGTTGTTCCGTATTGGCGGGTCTTCTCTCACCTTTGCTGAAACAGTTGTTTATTGTATAGGACATTATTGTCGTTGACATATGTTGAAATAAAACCATTACAGTAGTGGCAAGAGTTATTCCAAACTGAGACTGGATATAATTATCTTTGTTCAATGTTTCAGCAAACTAGTGCGACGCCATGCAGAGCTCTCGATCTCTTTATAACTAGCTAATGACGCGGCATAAAATATATATTTGGCAATGCAATGTTTTTGAAAACGGGTGAATATATATACAGTATATCTATATAGAGCGGTTTTCAGTTGAGTGTAGTAAAACCAAACGCAAATTACCCACAGCCAGCCAATCATAGGAGCGAGTAATCACAAGTAACTCATAAATGGCTTCCCTGTGAGCCAATGACAAACCAAAGCAAAGCCAAAACCAATTTGCGTTTGGTTTTACTTTGGATTCTGATTGGTTGGTTTACTTTCTCAGCCAATAGGAGAGCTTAGTAAACGCAAAACCAAAAAACTTCCGACACTCAATTGGAATCCGCTCTATGTTACAGTGTGAAATCACGTGGTTGTACTGGAGGGCAACAAAAACAGGCTTCATTTATTCCCATTATTTCCTTTCTTTGATTCTTCCGAATATCCTGAACATTGTAAGCACCTCCCATTTATAACACGTGTGATTCAAACGCTTAACTTAATGATTCGTTTAAACGTTGTGATCCTCATCTGGTTTGGTCAGACTGACTACAAAATATACTTACTCGAGCCTGAGAATCGACCCGCAAAATGCAACAAGGTGAAAGGTTCTGCTCCTTTCACCCTTTGATGTGTTGTCTGTTTTATTAAACGCGTAACTCTTTCGTTTGTGTGTGAATTCTATGAGCAGACTAACTACAAAATAAACTGTCGAGAATCGGACCGCTTCACCGCAAAATGTTCTGCTCGTTTCACGTTTTGACGAGTTGTCTGTTTTATTATAAAACTCCGCTATTTGTGTGAATCAGGATTCTATGAACAGACTAACTGCAAAATAAAGTTCCTGAAGAATCGACCCGAAATCAGTTTTTTTTATTAAACACCATTAATGTTGTAAACCTACATAATTGTTGTCAGCACCATAGATCGTATATGACTTTTTTCCCGTCAGCACCGATTCACAGGCGGACAGACAAAGCTGACTTACGCGCCAACTTAGGAATCACTAGGTTTAAAGGATCCCGAAGGTTCAGGCTTATTTAATAAACACATATATACAGTATAAAGAAGAAAGCCATCTCTATAATTATATAAATAATCAGAATAAAGGTGAAAGAGAAAATATGTGCCCTGAGTGGGATTTAATTCTGTCCGACTGTGAATCAGTATGATCCTTAGGTTGAAAGCTAGTTTAACGTTATAGGCTTTCCCATCTCGACCCAGAAAGAGAAAACTGATGCCGTGAGTACCCACGGTTACGTTCCACAATGACACCATCAACTGGCTGCGTTGCCAGCGTGGTTGGTCCTGACGGCTTTATTTACATGTATTTCCGTCAAGTATTCTCAGCTTTAGCCAGCGCGCTAGTCACGAACCGCGACAATAATTAGCTAATCTACGCGCTCATAACTGCAGAGATTATTGCCGGATGATGCTTTTAAAAATAAATACGACATTTAAAAGCTGTTTAGTACTGGGAAAATTTCGTTTAGTTACTACATCCAAAACGCTTAGTTGGACATTAACAGTACGTATACGACTAGCCATTGTCGCGTCGGTCTCTGTGCGGGACAGTAACGGGAAATCGTTACTTCAATCGGATATGTTGATATGTTGGACACCTCATAATTTTTGCAATTCGCTGTATATATATATATACACTCGTTTTCAAAAACATTGCTTTTGATTTATATATATATACCTTTTGTTGTCCATTGTTTTAGCTGTCAAATTTGACAAGAATACAAAAGGTATATATATATTTGCAGTGCAATGTTTTTGAAAACAGGTGTATATATATATATATACACTCGTTTTCAAAAACTTTGCTTTTGATTCATATATATATACCTTTTGTTCTCCATTGTTCTAGCTGTCAAATTTGACACGAATACATAGGGTATATATATATTTGCAGTGCAATGTTTTTGAAAACGAGTGTATATATATATATAGACTTGAATAATGATTGTAAGATGAAGACAGAGAACTTCTTACTAATCCTTTTATTAAAACGTACGAGCGGAGCACCATACATATAGGGGGATAAGAGAAATAAACGTCGTGCGGCGACGTGCCTCAAAATGTTTTCGATTAGGTTTGAGCAAAATGGCCGTCTTGTAACGGTTCTTGATGATATTTCATGTTTCAAAGACGACAGTTATGAGCTCCTTCCTTTACTTCAAGTTGATCAAAAAATCACTTAAGCACCGTTTCAAGTAAAACCTTTTTCAAACCTGCCAGTCACAGCATTTTCAGAATACTTACCAGTTGACGGCCGGTAACACGCGCCTTTTCATAATGTACGTCAGATAAAGAAAATAAAAAAGTAGGATTCCAACAAATATTATTAAAATATCCATATAATAAACATGTTATTAACCGAGCCTAATCTGTACGGGAAAATGTTGACCTCGGTCATACAGACCTCGCTGCGTGGTAACAACTTTCCGACCACGATCACGATTCTCACATACAGACCTCCCTCTAGATTAATAAGAACTACATAGAAAAGAGGGTGGTAAAGGGTATTCTCGAGAAGCGTGTTTAGCCTATTTATTTCGTTAATTGTGAAACGTGAATTGTGACCCGTGAATTGCCTATTTTGTGTTCGTGAAATGAGAATTGAGTAATTAATTTACCGTTAATCGTGATTGCATTTTTTCTTTGTTATCAGATAACGCTGAACCACAACAGTAACAATTGTATTATACGGCCATTTTCTTATCCGAGAAGGCCTCGCGCACGATGTTGGTGATCACCTTTTCACATTTTACAGTCTAACGCTAGATTTAGTGTCATAATTTCACCATGCTTTAATGTAGAAGCTAGATTTTTCACAGGAAGATGATGTAGTTCGTGTGCACCAAGAGGAGCGAAAATCGTTTTCTGAAGTTTAGAAACGATTTTTAAAATCACTTTTTTTCTATAGCACACCACTTAATTTTAGCTGTTTTTGACCTATTTTTCATCCCGATAGAAAAACTTAGAAGTCACTCACCTTCGATACGAGCCCCAACATCCGGCAAAAGGTTAACATTTGTGATGCACATTAACTATAGTTTCATTTGCACTTCGTATTTTTTGTGGTTTGCTGATGGTTTTACAAACACAATCCATTTTATAGCGTTAGACTGTCATTTTAATTGCACAAAATTGCCAGATTCGCGTATCGTGCCCTCGGGGCTCGATGTTCGGATCGAGCATCGAGGCACGATTATCGAGCCTTCAAAGTTCTAGATCGTGCCTTTTATGTTAGGCTCGATGAGGGCACCATTAGGGCTCTATAAAGGCACGATAATATTCAGGCAAAGGCTCGATGAAGGCACGATCCAAGGATCGATGAAGGCACGATGCCAGGGGCATAACATTTGCATAATCACTGCACAAACCAACTTGAGTCTAAAGTGAGAGAAATACCGAAAAACACCCAAAATGCATAATAGAATTGAAGTTGAAGCAGTAGACTTCTGTCACTTCTTTCTCCTTGTGAATGAAACTGTTTTCAGGTTTTGACAAATTGGGTCCATGCACTTTTAGTGCCTGATCAAGGTTTTAGATGTTATATGTGCAGTCATGTCGTTACTCAAGTCAGAAGCACTATGAAAGAAAAGAGATGAAAATTAAGACTGGACCATGTAGTATTTGCAATAATCTTTTCAGTCTGTGGTTTAGCCTGAAAAATCTGGCTATCTGTGGTTCATGATCAGTTTAAACTGCGAGCCATACTATTAAAAACTGTAAGCTTTATTTGAGTAAACATAGTTTCAAAGAAATGTTGCTCAGATTGACCATATAGTCCATACTACATGTACATCTATCAGCCAAGGAATTAATTCCTATTTGCATATCTTTCTTATGTACAAATATATAGTTTCTTCATTTTGGATGCACCATATACTTGAGAAAATTTTGATGAAGGATCGCAAAGAGTGGATGCAATGTACGTACTGTTTTTTTAAGAGAGTCGAGAGATTTAGAGAATTATCGGTTCACTCTGTGTAACCGAATTCAGTTTCTAGAATAATCGCCTTTTTCAACTGATTCACTTAATCTTTACAATCCTATATCAGGCATATATCAGGACATTCAAATGGTATAATAACTTATCTCTTTATTATATGGCAGCTCCGTGAGGGGGCAACCATTCAGATTGCAGCACAGGCAGCCCAAGCTCTAAATATCTAGCTAATATACTTACAGCGTTTGTATGGGAATTTTAACGAGCTAGAAATACGAAAGAATTAATGAATAAAATGTCTTACCTTGCTTCCATAGTGTATTACTTGCTGTCTGTGTGGTAACAGGGGTGATATGAAGCGATTTTAGCGAGTTTTCATTTTCTCTGCTCCCCTTACTAAGAGAAAGACAAGGCTAGTTTCGCGAGGGCCCGCCACTTCAACCGAAATATTTCAGTTCAAAATATTGTGGCCGCCACAATTCCTCCATAGAATCCCAGCAGAAAGGTTGCTCTTTCTTTTGAATGCGATTTCCACGCAATTCCAGCCTTGCGACGAGCACAAAGAAGCATTTTGTTTCTCCAAAGTGACGCTTATAAATTGGTAGAGAGCCCTGAACCAGCTGGGGTCGCCTGCCCGGCCGTCAAAGGCTGCTGGGTAACCGTCGAAACGCTCCTGTGGTAACCAAGCCTTCAACCTAAAATTAAGCCGCGCGGGGTACCTGACCGGCGATTGTCGACAACAACAACATTTATTACCAGGGTCCCCACGAAGTGCATGTTCAGAGCGAATCAAGATGGCCGCCGAGCGGGAGTTTTCAGGATTTATACTTTAGTGAGTTACTTCACACCATGGACTGATATTCTTTCGTGACTTCTCCGAGCCCAAGTAACACATATCCAGTTCACAGAAAGAACGCTCTAAACTTCGACAGAAAACCAAGCAGTTGATGGTTTACCATATATTCGATTTTCAAGCCAAGCAATTTACAGTACTCAGTATAGTGACTTGACTGTGTTACAGTAGTAGAAATGCTGGCAATCCTGGTACGATGATCCGCATTACCAAAGACTGTAATAATTATTTGTAAGTGTATAAAGTAACTCTACAGAGCTATTTATCAGAAAATTGTACAATACTTCACTTGGTTCACATCGGCATTTTGATAAGTTAATTAGTTGATTGTTTACCAAGGTAAAGAAAACGATTTTTGTGTCTAGGCTGCTTCTATGACTATGAACAAAAAAAACACCAATGAAGCAGGCTAAATTTGTATGGCAAAACCTGAAGCTTTTTTCTTCAATCCAATAAGCCTTCTGAAACAAAGTTTACTTACTTAATTTGTGTGTTGAAAACTATTAAAGGCTTTGTATGGGAATTAACGATTTGTTAAATATCTTAGTAAATATTTCAATAAAGTAAATATAACTTGCCTGAAGAGTAGGCGATGTCTATCTTAATGTTCTCTGGTGACGATTTCAAGCGATTTCGATGATTTTTCTTGGCCCACCCCTTTTTCCATGTTGAAAAATAGTGACCCACCCCCTCTTTTTTTACCAGCCCACCCCACCTATACTTTATGACCAGTCCCTAAGTAAAATCGTATGCTAATTATTAAACATGGAGATTTAAAATTATGTAATATTCCAGGAAATTCTTCAAGACAGAAGTGAAAGAAAGTGTGTATCTCATGGTCGGTTGGTGGCATTTATGCACCAACACAAGGATATTGGTGCATTGAGCCGAGTTTACCTAAAGCCACAACTTATAGCACTGTGTGAAGCATATGGCATTCAAGTTTCCTCCAGATCGTCAAAGCCAATTATTGAAAGAACCCTTGTAGATGCTGTATCAAAGCATGTATTTATGCCACTACCTGTACCAGTAGATGACAGAGAGTGCAGAGTGTTGCAAGCTTCGAATCCAATTGGTGGACATATTAGGATACGACTTGTGAGAGGTGATACATGTATATAGAATTATTTTTAAATAGTTACTGTTCCTCATCCAACCCCATTGTTCTTTCTGCACACTATACAATCATGTATACCAGTTGAGAGCTTAATTGCAGCCAGCACACTGCAATTTTAATATTATTGCAGCCAGAATTTGCTGACTTACATTAATGCATGTAACTGCAGTATCATTATTAATATCTGTTGCTGCCAGAATTCTATGTCAGTAACAGGGACACAACACTCAACTCACGGTTGATTTATACAGAGAAGGAAAACCGGTTATGTATTGTTGTGTATTAAAATTGGGTTTTATAAGTTAAGTGCATGGCAATTCAAGCTATATATATGGTAGGTACATGTATATGTACTTAAATTAAATGTCTTGTATTGTCTTTTTCCACAATTAAGGGTGTACTTGTCTGGTATGTTTTGGATGGTGCTGACTGCAACAGGCAATTTATCAAATTGCATTTCAAAGACAAAGACCCTACAGAGAATAAATTTGTTGCTCGGAACATCTACACTGGAGGACCAATGATATTTATCATGGACCCAAATTAGGTAAATATTTCTTTCAATCATCTTATTTACAATTTTCTAAGAGTTGAAAATGATCTCATAAACTTTATTGTAACATTGCATTCATATATATATAAATTCTGTTATCACAAATAAACAGGATAATTGAATTCCTTAATGTGAATGGATTTATTTTCAAATCACAAAATTCTACAACTTAAGGTTGTTACAATTATAAATTATGATAATTAAAGAAAACATTTCCATGCTTCTAGAGTTATAATTTTAAAAGCATCACCATGCATGAGTGAAATTTTAGGAGAATGAGAAATGGGTTCATTATGCTATATTGGGCAATTCCAGAAAATCTGTATCCCACCCACCCCGTACCATTGTGGAAACAATGCCTACATTGACCATATAGGGGGTACATATATTTTATGGAAATGCGCACTTTCGAGTTATCAACACACTAGCTAATCCATAACATGTTTATTTAACTCTCTAAAAGCAAACCTGATTTACAGAAGTACGTAAGATGTTTCCCAGGGTTTAACCGAAAATATATCATGTTTGTTCATGCATGATCTTTACAAACTGGTTTCCATCTTATCATATAACATTTTGATTTTATAAACCCATTGTTTTCTTAATATAGAGCTTTCTTAATAGGCCTTTTGCTTGAGCTGGTCATGTGACCTTGTCAATAACAACATTTTGCTAGCACAATTAGTTAACATGGATACCAGAGATAGAATGAGTGAGCCAAAATTTGTTTACTTTTCCAGATGTTATTCAGGCTTCAGGGATTTAACCTTTAAGGTCGCTTTACAGGAAGGGTCAAGTCCCTGGGACTCGTCCCCTCGTCTGAACTAGGAATCGTCCCCTCGTCTGAACTAGGAAAAATATTGTCACAGGGACAACATGTCGTCCCCAGGACTTGTCCCTTGAAATCAAACTGGTTTGAATTGAGGGGACAAGTCCCAGAGAGAATGACAAGATTTTTCCTAGTTTATACAAGGGGACTTGTCCCTTCGCGTTTTTTTCGTGTGTTAACACAGCAAGGGATTTGTCCCCAGGACTAATGTCCCTGGGACTTGTCCCTTCGTGTGTGCTGGCCTTTACAATTTATTGATCCTATTGAAATATATTTTAATAATTGGAGCTGACATAAAACCAGAGCAATAATTATGAATTAGAATTAGTTGGCTTTTGACAATTTTTTTGAAATTTTATTCCTTAAAATAAATGAAAATAGCATACATGTTAATATATGTTTTCTTATGTCTGTAATTTTTTTTCACACTTTCACCTTCAAATCAGTGATAACTGCATGGCTATAGGGCTATATGCACTTTAAATATACAGTCATTTATTTAAGATGTTTGCCTTTTCATAATTAAAATCTAAATTTGTTTTCCTTTAACAGCACAACATCAAGAAAATAAGGAATAACATCCAAAAAAGTAATTCAAATGAGAAACCGAGGTGTTTAATCATTGATGGGAAAAGTGTAAGATGGCAGCAGTTCAAAAATGCTTTCAACTGGGACCAAGAGAGCTTTTCTCTGCCACTTCATGAGCGCCTCACCTTACAGCATTTTGAGCTCGATTCAGCAAATATGAGAAATTTTGAGAAATGGACTTGCAGAGGATCGATGTACTCGACCAAAAAATGTTGTTTCTGGTGCAGGTAAATACAATGCACAATATATTATTGTTTGTTAAGATAAGAATTTTAAAAACCTGAGAGGCAAAGCATTATATATCATAATACTGATTAAAACTATAACTGCATGGATTTATTTAGTGGTAGTACGTCATTTGTACAGTGCAAACAAATATCACTTAATTGCTTGACTCATTTAATTAATTGTTTGTTAATTGTTTAATTAAGGTTTATAATAAAAATGTTATAGTAGAGATGAGGTGATAATTAAGTAATCTCAGCTTTATTAGTTACTATTTTGAAAAGGAAACATGAAATTCATATAGGTAATCAAATGGGAACTATATAGTGAAATTAGGGATAAATTCACAATTAAGTCTGACACTATTTGATTACCCATGCATTAATATCATGGAGGACAAATTACGATCCAGAAAAACATTATTTTAAGCGCACGTAGGTGGCATTTGAAATTTCACATGTGAAATTACAAAATACGCGTGAAATTTCAAGTTGAAATTAGGGATTAATTTGTCCTCTGTGGTATTAATATCATAATTGTGTGTGAAATTACTTAATTGTAATTGGTAATTATGTATATTTAATTGGTTCTACAGAAGTACCAGGAACACATAAAGAACAACGGTGATGACGAATCGGCACTAGATGCAGTAGTGATCCTGTTGCAACACACCAGTGAGCTAGTCAGCTTTAATTTAATGATAAGCTTTACATCAACTCCACTAATGATGTGAGACTTCACAAGATTAACAACTTTTATGCTTGGATATATAAGCCACTGGGAAAATGAGACAAAAGGCAACAACAAGGCATTCATATCAAGCAAGTTATGGTTTGATCTTAATTCCATGTGTCTTGGTTTCCTGTCACTGGTCCACTTCAAGCTATCAATGTTTCCCAACTCAGTAATTAAGCCTTCCATAGTCAATCAAGACTGCGTTGAAAACCATTTTTGTCAAATTCGTTCTTGCAATGGCCAAAATGACAATCCCACATTCTTGCAGCAACAATCAATACAGAATTTTATTAGACTGGGCCAGACCACCATCAGTAGCAAAAGCAATGCATCTTGCAGAAGTACCTGTATATAAGTCCAGAGCAGGCCATCAATTTTGAGTATGACCTCTAAATTAAATGTGGTTTACATTGATTTATATATACAGTTCTTTGAAGTGTGTGCTTTGGATTTGAGCTCAACTGTGATAATTAATTAGCTTAAAGCTATAAGCTTGGTTTGCAATTGACATAATATTATCATGTGCTTTTTTGCCAATTCATTGCAATTTTCAAACCAATCTTGATTTGGTATTGGTGTAGCTATATATAGTGCTGGTGGCCATGAACTAATTTTAAATGTATTTTGTTTAAGACAGTAAAAAGAAAAATACTATTTGAAATCAAATTCTACAGGAAAGTATATAAGTATAGACCTGTACAGGTTACAATCAATTGAATATTAATTGCCAAGTGAACTTAGTTATTGTTCCTCATCCAATCCCATTGACAGTTAATTCTGACTCTATATGTATTAAAGCTGCCCAATTTTATTGTATTTGAATGAATACACAAAACAATGAAATTATCACATATTCATGTCTATCAATTATGGGGATGCAGGTTGTCACAGTGGTTATAAAACACTCGCCTCTCACCACTGCGGTCCCGGGTTCGATTCCTGGCTTGGGCACCGACTATGGGAGTTAAATATGTTTGTTGTTGATTCCTTATCTGCATTCAAGGGTTTTTCTCTGCCGGTTAACCGGTTTTCCTTCTCTGTATAAATCAACCGTGAGTTGAGTGTTGTGTCCCTGTTACTGACATAGAATTCTGGCAGCAACAGATATTAATAATGATACTGCAGTTACATGCATTAATGTAAGTCAGCAAATTCTGGCTGCAATAATATTAAAATTGCAGTGTGCTGGCTGCAATTAAGCTCTCAACTGGTATACATGATTGTATAGTGTGCAGAAAGAACAATGGGGTTGGATGAGGAACAGTAACTATTTAAAAATAATTCTATTATATACATGTATCACCTCTCACAAGTCGTATCCTAATATGTCCACCAATTGGATTCGAAGCTTGCAACACTCTGTACTCTCTGTCATCTACTGGTACAGGTAGTGGCATAAATACATGCTTTGATACAGCATCTACAAGGGTTCTTTCAATAATTGGCTTTGACGATCTGGAGGAAACTTGAATGCCATATGCTTCACACAGTGCTATAAGTTGTGGCTTTAGGTAAACTCGGCTCAATGCACCAATATCCTTGTGTTGGTGCATAAATGCCACCAACCGACCATGAGATACACACTTTCTTTCACTTCTGTCTTGAAGAATTTCCTGGAATATTACATAATTTTAAATCTCCATGTTTAATAATTAGCATACGATTTTACTTAGGGACTGGTCATAAAGTATAGGTGGGGTGGGCTGGTAAAAAAAGAGGGGGTGGGTCACTATTTTTCAACATGGAAAAAGGGGTGGGCCAAGAAAAATCATCGAAATCGCTTGAAATCGTCACCAGAGAACATTAAGATAGACATCGCCTACTCTTCAGGCAAGTTATATTTACTTTATTGAAATATTTACTAAGATATTTAACAAATCGTTAATTCCCATACAAAGCCTTTAATAGTTTTCAACACACAAATTAAGTAAGTAAACTTTGTTTCAGAAGGCTTATTGGATTGAAGAAAAAAGCTTCAGGTTTTGCCATACAAATTTAGCCTGCTTCATTGGTGTTTTTTTTGTTCATAGTCATAGAAGCAGCCTAGACACAAAAATCGTTTTCTTTACCTTGGTAAACAATCAACTAATTAACTTATCAAAATGCCGATGTGAACCAAGTGAAGTATTGTACAATTTTCTGATAAATAGCTCTGTAGAGTTACTTTATACACTTACAAATAATTATTACAGTCTTTGGTAATGCGGATCATCGTACCAGGATTGCCAGCATTTCTACTACTGTAACACAGTCAAGTCACTATACTGAGTACTGTAAATTGCTTGGCTTGAAAATCGAATATATGGTAAACCATCAACTGCTTGGTTTTCTGTCGAAGTTTAGAGCGTTCTTTCTGTGAACTGGATATGTGTTACTTGGGCTCGGAGAAGTCACGAAAGAATATCAGTCCATGGTGTGAAGTAACTCACTAAAGTATAAATCCTGAAAACTCCCGCTCGGCGGCCATCTTGATTCGCTCTGAACATGCACTTCGTGGGGACCCTGGTAATAAATGTTGTTGTTGTCGACAATCGCCGGTCAGGTACCCCGCGCGGCTTAATTTTAGGTTGAAGGCTTGGTTACCACAGGAGCGTTTCGACGGTTACCCAGCAGCCTTTGACGGCCGGGCAGGCGACCCCAGCTGGTTCAGGGCTCTCTACCAATTTATAAGCGTCACTTTGGAGAAACAAAATGCTTCTTTGTGCTCGTCGCAAGGCTGGAATTGCGTGGAAATCGCATTCAAAAGAAAGAGCAACCTTTCTGCTGGGATTCTATGGAGGAATTGTGGCGGCCACAATATTTTGAACTGAAATATTTCGGTTGAAGTGGCGGGCCCTCGCGAAACTAGTGTGCTGCCTTGTCTTTCTCTTAGTAAGGGGAGCAGAGAAAATGAAAACTCGCTAAAATCGCTTCATATCACCCCTGTTACCACACAGACAGCAAGTAATACACTATGGAAGCAAGGTAAGACATTTTATTCATTAATTCTTTCGTATTTCTAGCTCGTTAAAATTCCCATACAAACGCTGTAAGTATATTAGCTAGATATTTAGAGCTTGGGCTGCCTGTGATTGCAGCAGCCAGAGTCATCTTGTTCAGCGAGCAAAAGTTTTCATCTTGACCGCTCAAGATTTTCCAAATTCCTTCACAACTCTTCCTACATTTTGAAAGAAACTATAAACAACTTGTCACATGAAGGCAAATACTAATTTAAAGTATCTTTCTAATTTCCGTTTATCGGCTAAAATTCAACTTTATAGATCATAATTTAAAAAAGCTTCCGACTCTCGCAAGTTCGATGAAAATGACTGCAGCAAAAACGAATGAATTGAACGTTCGAAGCTGGATAAATAACTATATACATGTAGCTGTCAAATTAAATACACAAAAGCTGAAATGGCTGTACATGCAGACTTCCATAAACACAAAGAAAACTTCAGCTAAAATCGCGGTATAAAGAAATTATTCCGACAACACCGTGAATACGCGTAAGCTAGCACACAATGACACAGTTTCATCAAAGAAATCAGTTTTTTTATTACATATGGGTTGAGAAAATCAGCATTCACATTTTGTAACGGGCGTATAAGACGAGAGTATTTACTAGTTAGTACTTACAAGTTTGTTCGTATTCTTCTACAGCTCATTTTGTCAAGTTTTTCAGTGATTTCAACGTGCCTGTTTCCAACTTTTAAATCTTCCACAAATATGCACATTTTTGTCTCCAGATTATGCCATTCGGGTTCTTGGTAAAGTTGTAATTGAAACTCAGTGCATCTAAAGTGAAGTACAGATCTGTTTTCATCCATAAAAAGCATTTTTGACGTCGAAAAAAAACTGTTGTGAACACCACGAGCTTCGACTTCAAGTAAAACTCGTCGGGTCTAGGTCTAATTTTAGCTTGAATTTCTATTCGCTCTTCAGTTTACCGCGAAGTGGGTTCCTGGCGGGCGCGTCAAAAGTGGGTTTTTAGCACTATTTTCGCCATATCGACCAAACGTTTCCAAATTCCTTCACAATTAGATCCTTCTTAAACAAATAGCGATACTAACCCATACATTTTAAAAGAAACCAAACAACTTGCAGCAAAAGTTCGCTCGATGAAGGCACGATCCAAGGCTCGTCAAGGCACGATCCAAGGCTCGTCAAGGCACGATGCAGGCACGATACCAGGCTCGATGCACGATCCAAAATCATTCAAGGCTCGATCTAAGCTCCATGAAGGCACGATAGATGCACGAGGAAAGGAATGCAGGCTCGATATTCGAGCATCGTGCATCGGCCATCGTGCATCGAGCATTTCAGGAAGGCTCGATGCACGATGTATAACGCACGATCTACGAAGTGATGTTTTTGTTACGCGAGTGATCACCAACACCGTGCGCGAGGCCAGAATCTTGAAATGGACATCATGATTTAATTTTATGTAAAACGTGATCAAACGCCAACTCTCCCCACCCTCTAAAAACAATGTACTTTCTGACCTCGATCAAGATTCTCCCGTACAGACATTCCGCTCGGTTAAGTTACAACAATTAAATATTAACAAATAGATCAAGGAGGTTATGCAATCTAAACTGAATCCTGATTGCAATTACTTTCTTCATAGGAACCTTCGTCCTGCAGTTTCCACGTAGTTTACACTTGGATCACGTGTTGTACGACAAACGTATCGACATGACGGCCTTCACTGTGTCACTTTGGGTACAAACTAACTACACTACGGGATCACAATGCCAATCTGTTGTCAGTATCACAACAGATATTACTTCCAATGCCTTCCTTGTGAAAACATGGCCAGATCACATCGTACTGCATGTTGGCATCGCTAAAAGGTATTATAAACATATTGAATATATTCATCAGGCCCCGGTTGTTCAAAGAGTGGATAAAATTTATCCACTGGATAAGTTTGGTTGCACAAAGCACGGATAGCGCTATCCAGCGGATAAGTTATCCACCGAATAAAAATGTAGAAAACAAACATGGCTGCTCGTATACTTCATTTTTAAAATAACAACTTTTTAGAAGATTTCAATCCACCTAGAAGAGCAAAAGTTTACCGTAGAGAAATAGAGCCATTAGCAGCGTACACAGAAGGTGAACTTACGAGAGCCAGATAGGCTGGAATTACATACATTGTTGGCCTTGTGGCGGATGATGTTTCTCCTGAAACCCAAAGGAACCATCCTTTATCAAGTTTTGCACTCAGTAGCGGTAAAATGACGTTTTCTGTTTTCCGCCATTGTTGTTGTGCGCGCGAGCGAGAACTGAACGAAGGTCATACATTTTACCATGGCAACTGGAAACCATTTAGCAGTTACACACTGGATAGCAATTTAGCCATTGGATAGTTATCCGCGAGGCTATCCAGGCTTTGTGCAACCACTTTTTATACGGTGGAAAACTATCCAGTGGATATATAGGTAGTTAATTACAAATCCTGCTTTCTGATTGGCTACCCTACTATAGGTATATTTGTGATAGCCCATGGTAGAGAAATTACGAATAACATTTTTTCAACTTCAATTTGTTTCTTTCCATTATTTTCTACTTTCCGACTAGTTAGTTTATACTAAAACAATTACACCTCTTGCGCTCATGGGCTACGAGATAAATAGCCCATATTCGGACTGCGGTTCTAATTGTTACTGAAATATACACTGTATAAAAAATAAAACAACTACTACTACCACTAAGATAAAAAGAGTACATATGGCTAATAAAATAGAAATATCAGTTGACAAAGTGATTGATTGATTCACTTTTATTTAAATACGGGTAGTTTCATAAGTTACAAACTTCTTTACTGCAGTGAAAGCCGTATAAATACAAGTAAATGGACTATTAATGCAATATAAAATAAAAATATAGGGAGAGGATATTACACGGTGGTGAGAAGTTATGAAGTTTATCCTCGAGAGTCGAAAACATTTCACGAGTGAGCGCAGCGAACTGGGAGTGAAATGTTTACGACTCGAGAGGATAAACTTCATATCTTCAAACCACCGTGTAATTTTCTTTTTATTATATGGACATTTAAACTGCTCTAAGAACTCTTATCTATTCATTTGAATCATGCACTGTCGCCTTTGTGTCGGAACAAACTTCTTCGTGATCTTTCTAAGCTGTTCTGCGGGGAGTTTCATCGGGTTTTCCTAAGTCTCTTCTTTGCAGTCGAAAAATCTGTAGAGAGTTTTAGATCGTATTTGGCTTTTTATACTCGGAATATTCATTGTCATGCAGCTCACTTAAGCTGTTTACATCTTCCTCTATGATTTTCACAAACCTACCGCCATTTTGTAGTTGAAAAGGCGGCAAACGTGATGTCATCAATATTTTCACTAGTGAGGATATGGAAAATACGCTACTGGGTACCCGGATGTAGTTTCGTTTGAATTCTATGAGTGGTGTATTTCTCAGTAAAACACTATCATCCATATAATAAATAAAAATATCATTTCAGTACAAATGAATTAAACATTTAGGGGGTAAAAAGTTACTACTTTTGATGACAATCGACAATCTATTTGCCTGATGATACTGAGCTTCTTTAAACTGAATTGCTTTAGATTATCATGAGGTAGCGAATTCCATTGTTTAGCTCCTTGGTATGAATATGACCGTTCTTGGAATATGGTTTACTGCAACATTAAACTCGAGGTTTCTAAGACGAGATTTATAGGGTTATTTTCAAAAGAATTTGAGAAAAGATCGCTTAAGTACTTGGGTACTCAGTTATGAATAGTTTTATCATGCATTAACACACTTAGATGCTTATCTTTCCTTAGGGCAAGCTCCTCCTAGTTTAATTGTTTTAATATAACTGCAGATCATATATCGTAACCCTGAAATGTGATTATTCGGGCTAGTACACGATTCTGCAATTTCTGAATTCCGTTCTGGTGGCAAGCCCTTTGTTTAGGTTGCCCCAGACAACATCACAGTAGTCGAAGACAGGCTGTATAAGAGCTGTGTAGATGAAGTTAAGAATATTCAGTGGAACATAATCACGAGCCTGTCTTAGACCACTGATTGAGCGACTTACTTTATTGCAAAGTTTGTCAATATGTTCATCCCATCCAAGATACTTTGTGGTTCGACTCGTGTAAAATCCTTATCGCCAATCTTAACTGGGAGAACTCTGCCTAAATTGGACACTAAAAATCTGAAAAACATGTATTCCGTCTTGGTAAGAGGTCTGAATGTGGTTAACTGACTACTGGCAAACGGCCTTAAAAATAACTGCAGACAACTAACAAATGAATTTTTTTTTACTGACAACTGACAACCGACAACCGAAAAATAACTGAGAATAACTGACAAATTTGTTTTTTGTTGGTCAATCTTGATCTATCTTAGCCTGCAGTTAAAGGGGCTGGGTCACCTGGTGCCCGTGCGCAGTCTTGAGGTAATTAGCATATCATAAATATTCAAAATTCTTCTGCGATCGCAATGGTTTCTTTCGCAAGCAACAGTAGCATTGTGTCTGATTGGTCAGTCCAATGAGAGCTCATTTTTGATTGGTTGAGGGTAAGATTGAAACCCTTTCAATGTTAGCGGGTAGATTTTGTGTAAGAAAGTAAAATTCAGTTACGGAAGTTCACCTCGATTTATCCGAAAATACAGCAATGAAAGTCCGGCTAAATGTGTACAAAAACTCTTCACCTCGTCAAATGCAATACTAGGGATTGTTTACTTGTCATTGCTTAGGATAATCTGGCGCCATTTCTTGTGAAAATCGTCAACATTTTGCGAAACATGGTTTTGGTCCCGTGTTGACTTGAACGCTGAACGGACGGTTTTCAAATTTAGTCGTCGTTCCTTGCCTTGCTGAACGGAAAACTCCCATCGTTTGGAGTTCTAAAGACTTGTAAAGAGAGTTGGAATTCGCCTCCTTTCATGATAATTGTTGTGAAGCCTTGGTTCGTTCGTGAAGTGTTTATAAATGTTTCGCTGGAATAAAGTCAGTGAGATAGCTTGGCTCGAACTTCGCCGTTTCCTAAATAATTATTTTTGAAGAGCCGACAAAGTAGCAGGTATGTTTTATTACCTTGTTTTGATTCTGGAAAACGTTTTCAGGTGAGTTCGGGTTGTCCTTTGTCTTGGCTTTGGTGTGTTTTGGCTGGTGAGTTTGTCTTGGCTTTGGTGTGTTTTGGCTTGTGCTCAGAAAAGTCGCAAAATAAACTCTTTCTTTTCTTTCATTTTGTCCGTTTTATAAAACATTTCTTTTTAGCAAAAGGTTTTTGGTAATGTTATTTATCTTCTGGCGTTACTTTTTGTTATACCTTGAGTCAAACACTAAACGTTTCGTGTGGCAACAATCTCAATCAACTACTCTTGAAGTACTACCAAAAGTTCCTTAGCCTTTAGCTCCCGCCAGGTTTTGAATATTTGTTTGCTTAAGTATATAGCAGCATGTTGGATTTTCCAGTGTCGGTCATTAATTTTTTTCGTCAATTGCCTCAAGGCAGGCGTTTTCTTTCTTCCTGCCCCGACTCGTTTACCTCCCCTTCCTCCAGAGCCTTCATTCATCAGAATTTCAAACAAAAAATGTAAAAATGAAATACTCTACATTTAGACTGAATGCTAAACAAAACGTTCCTGCTAAAAAAATGTTTTAGAGGTTCGAAATAAGAGCGATGGAAATGGATTCCTGAAAGGTTCCTTCGGAGGGAGGTTTGATTTCGTACTCCCGGAGTCGGAAATCAAATTTTACCTTTGGCCGTGCGATAGACTCATCTGGTACGAATGAGCGCTGACCGGCCAGCCCCTTTAAGTAGTGGATATAGAGACTACACTTAATAGGGTAGCGTTAGCACACATATGTGGTTTATTATGGCACCCAGTAAGATATTTTTTTTTATATATTAGGAACAATAAAGGGCCTAATATTGATCTATGAAGTACTCCACAACTAACGATTTGAGGTTTGGATAGTAGTACTAGGCACTAATATCCAGACTGGTAGTTTTGTTAGCAGGTCATGTTTGTTTAAATAAATATGTACCTGTGATTGATGAATAGATAGATAGATACTATATAGATAGACGCAGTCATGGACAGCTGTATCGACATCGTTTCCTGTCCTGGACAGCATGGCGTAGTATCCTACATGTTTCATAGCTCAGTGTATTTCGTAATCTCATGAAGACTTGAGAGTATATTTAATATTTACCGAGCCGCTTCGGCGAGGTAAATATCCACCACTATTATTCACCGACACTGAGGTGAATAATTATTTTAGTATATACCACACTGAAGGTGAATAGCCATCACCAAATAGTTATTTTAATTTCAGTTAAATGGACAAAAACTCGGGCGAGGTGATCGCTGCTTCGCTCGGAGGTGAATATGAAATCATATTCACTGTTTGAGTAGCCAATCAGAGCGCGCGAAAAGTGATATATTCACTGGTGTGGTATATACTATATATATATATATATATATATTTATTATATGGGAAGAGCTACTTCCGGTAAAAGCGCGCGTTCTGATTGGCTGTTTAGCGGTCGAGATTTCCCCCGTAATGCCCACGGGCAGTATGAGATATGTTAATGCCCGGCAAACATTGATAGCCCTAAAAACAGCTGAACTGTCATAATTTCAGAGAAAAACGGAGAGAAAGTGCAAAATGAGCAAGGAAGAATATTCCAAAAGTGAAATGTATTACCCTATTCAAATAGAAAGCAACGTTATAGTCAACAAAAACAACATGGCCAACGGCAAAGGCCGGTGGAGGCTCCGAACAGCCAGCAAGGATCGATAGGTTCGTAAATCCTGAAGTCGATAAACAAGGAAAACGTAATATTTGCAACCTTACCTCCAGCTGACTTCAACCACCTGTTACTTATCCAAGTTCTTCATCGAACATTCCCAAAATTACGGCGGCGAAGTATACGAATTTACGAGCCTGGAACACCGGCTTTCGTATTTTTAAATAGTATCCAAAGATTCCTATCTGATGAAAATTCCCCAAGGCTAGTCAATATCCTTTGGAATAAGTGGTTCGAAAAGCCACGTCCATTTATTGCTGCAAAGCGAAAATATCTAATATCTTGTACACAAAGTTACAAACTGACAAGCTCCAACTTCGGTCCCTCGTGGTCCACGGCAGTGCCTTTCCCGGTACTTCTGAGGAAAACATCCAAGCGAGATTTTCTGGCTGCTAATATTGGCAATATAATGTCTAAGGAGGCCACTTACAGATTTTCCAGTGATAGCCAGGTACAAATTGTTCATGATCAAGGTTCGCAAAACAGGTGACGTCGGTGTTGATCGAGAAGACTGACTTCACTCTCCGTTTGACAGATCGTTTCGTTCTTTCGCCCGTATGTTTTCTTTAGAAAAACTTATTCCGTCTCAATTCATCAACAATAAAAAACAGTACCTACAGTGTTGCCTTCAGAAAATAAATTTAGTTCTAATCATACGGTTTAATTCCTCAAAATAACGTTGATCCTTCCACGACTAGACTGTGTTCATTTTGTGGTTTGAGTCGTGAAACAAAACCCAAAAGGGCGCGAAAACCACAATCAAGACGCGCGCGCGCCAACCGGATGTAAAATATAAACTTCCGGCTTTATATTTTTGTTTCCAAATAAAAAAGTGCCATATAATAAACATCTTAATAACCTCGTCCGCTCGGTCTTTACGGGAAATATCAAACCTCGGTCTTTTATGTACGAACCTCGCTATCGCTCGGTCCGTACTGTCAAGACCTCGGTCTGATATTTTCTCGTAAAGACCTCGCTCTCGGTTAATAAGAAGTTAATATACGTTTTTGTGTAAACGTGCCTAGTTCATCTTGTGTAACCTAAACTCTTCATAGTGGCGCCATTTTTCGAGCTTTTAATAGATTTCGATGTCCGTTTACTTGAAATCCGCTCAACATTTGTGAGATTCTTAAGCTACAAATGACCGTTTTAGCTATACCTGTGAACTTCAAATTTTCTGTGTAATATAAGACGCTGATTATTTTACATATACTACAGCGTGAACTCTTCGAAAGCTTAAATTTGCATGTCAGCTTGCTCTCGTATTCTCCTACTTCTCTGCTTTACATGATACAGCAACAATTCAAGCTTTCTGAAAAGAGAATATATACGTTTATACACTTTATACATGAATACTAGGCATTTAATCGAGCCAGAAAGACGACAGAAACTGCAGTATACACCTCCGACAGGAAACCAACGACAGCATTGACGTGAAACACCTCCCTAGCCGAAGGAATTAAATGTAAATTTTAAAAGTGTTTTCTATATAAGCAAATAATAATATATTGTAAAATAATAAAAAAGTATATTGAGGTGAAATAAAAACCAACCAATATATGCTTGATAAAATAATTACTCACTCAGGCCTATGCAATTATGTGATTTGCCTGAACAATAAACATATTTTCGGTGTTTAAAGCTATCAGCGATTCCTTTCATATGAGCATAAACATAAATGAGAACACGTTTACTCTTACTGTATTTTACTACCGAGGTAAATGTGTCCCAGAGATAACACACGAAAATGAACGTCCTGAAGTGACTTGAATAATAACAATTTTGCTAAGGCATGAAACTCACTCTTAATTCAAACATTTTTGAACGCCGACAAAATTCCACACGTTTTTTGCTATGCCCTTGACCGCTGGAAGCGCGAGGTATTTCAGTGTTTTCTACCAATTCTTTCGATACTATATTATTCTAGCTGACTGCGGATCGCGGTAGCAGTGTTTTCTACAACCTAGCTGGAGTGGCGGGGTATTCTATACTCTAGCCGTGGTTAATAAATTTTGACATTGAGACTCAAAGTCATAGAATTACATTTGAACTTCTTCTCAGTTCACATTCCGATTGACTGCTATTTTGAGATAATATACGTACTTAGAATCGGCTACTCGAAATATATCGAGACTTTTGGTTTTGCTTTGGTTTAGTTTTTGAGATAACTATAAAACCGGTCAAGATTAGCTATAGCTAGCCTCTTGTAACGGCCGGCGTGTATACAATGGAAGTAATCTTGATCTAAATTATACATGCATTCTTATAAGTAATTTGAAATATGAATTATACAAATGATGCGTATATCACTGTCATACCTTCAACGAGCATGTAATTCTGAAGATTCCTACGACGAACAAAATAAGGCTTGTGTGAATTTTATAAATAAGGGCGCCAAAACGAAGCATTAGGACTCCAAACGACGCTGTTGCAAACGACACTTCTAATATTATTATTCAGTTTTGCGTCAAATTTCGTGTGCCTTCTAGTTCATGAGCCGATTGGTTAACTTTGACACTTCGCGCTTAGCGGGATATTCAATCCAATTTTAAGATGTTTTCACATGTACATGGTGTTGAAACGGCAAGTAAGTAAGTAATTATTACTCGGCTTGACCTTCCTTTTAACATATACTCTGATTGGTTAAAGTTGACACTTCGCCGATTTGCCATTGTACTTTGTATGAGCGCCCACCTCGGAATATCATTTCGTATCAGATGTGATCAGTCGCGTCCCGACAGAAATATTAGGGACTTTAAGATACTACGACGGCGACGGCTGCGACGACGTGATGTGAAAAATGGTTTTATCGATCATTTGTTTATTATCGTTTCTTTTCTTCGACTTTTGTTGCATTTCTCATCCACATTTTCGAAAAATAGAAGGTACACAGAGTTCCGTTTAGGCCGAACGAATAGCAGTGCCATTTACGTTTTCAGGTTCTCGTTCTCTACGGAACGTAAAACTCAGCGTTTTCACGTCGTGTTTTTGCAGACAACACGGCTAAAATGAATGCAGCTACATGCATTTTCACGTGCAGTTATTGTATTTTGTAATTAAGTCCATTGTTTCACCGCGTTGCCGTCGACGTTGCCGTCGTGGTATCTTAAAGTCCCTAGTATTCGCTGTAAAACGTCTTTTCTGGTTCTGGTTCTCTGACCATCTTGTATTAAACTATCATCAGATTTTTAACATTTGAATTAAAAGTTTGCTTGAGATGATGGCACCAGACTTTCTGTCGCCTAGCACGTACGTGTAATATCTTCGACTACGCGCGAAGTGTCAATTTTAACTCTATTAACTATGTTTTAACCAATCGGATCACAAACTAAAAGCCACACGAAATTTGAATATTGGCGCAAAACTGAATAATAATTTTAGAATTGTCGGTTGCAACGGCGTTGTTTGGAGTCCTACTGCTTCGTTTTAGCGCCCTGATTTACTTGATATCCTCACAAGCCTTGTTCATCGTAGGAATCTTCAGTATTCCACGCTCATTCGGGAGGTAAATAGTCGTAGCAGTGAACAACATGCTGTAGAACTGTTTCGTCTGGTCTCCGATATTAACTGAAGAAGTTCAAAATGTCGATATTGCTCATAAGCCACAATTTACTGACTTTATTCCTGCAAAACTCCGCAGTGATTGGTTAAAGAAAGCATTCGCTTAATCTGAGAAACGACAAATACTCCAATTAAGCCGTGAAACTTAAACTGCCACCACGGTCGGATCGCTAGCTGAGAAAACAAAATCACACGTGTCCTGTGCCGCTTCGGCCGACGAGGGAAATTACGTAGATTTTTGACAAACACAAGTGAAATTTATCCCTAATTAGTCTAATTTCACGAATCACACACTAATATGATGGAGGGCAAATTATGATGCAGAAAACAAATATTTTAAGTGTGAAATTATAAATTACGCGTGAAAGTTCAACGGTTAAAATTAGGAAGTTCCTAATTTGTCCTCTTTGGTATTATAAGCGTAACCGTGAAACTAACTTGAAACTTGATTTTTTACTCATATTTACAAAGTGCATAAAAGTGAACATTCTCTCAGTTTCAGAAAGCTTGAACTGTTCCTGTAAAACAGAGGAGGAGGAGGAGAATGCAAAAGCAAGCTGACATACATGTACATACAAAGTTTTAGAAACGTCAGTCCATATAAATAATCACCGTCTTACGCAGAACAGAACAGGGTAATTTTTTGTAGGTTAATCACCTTGAGAATATCAAACATCAACGGTATAGCTTGAAATGTCAATTTGTAACAGATTGAGTCACCCGAATCTCAAAAAATTGAGACTTAAGGTTCACGACATAGCTGAAATGGTCATTTTGTTACACTGCGTACCCTTACGATAAGGTAACAGGAATAAAATACCATTTTAGTAATAATTTGTCCAGTCTTCCTTAATTTATGATACATGATTTGAGGGCCAAAGTGAAAGTGTTAGTTTTGTAGCATTTAACAATAAAATGAAAATAGGATAATAGTTAGAATTTCACGAATCTAGAAAGTGTTCTTTTCGTGAAACTGCACAAAGGTACAGAAAACGATTAACCAGTCCAATTAAACATAAATTTTCCAGTGAGACAAATGAAACCTTGTTGCAAGTATTTATAAAACAAGCCATTTGGTTCGTATTGCGGCTTAAAAATGCCAAAGAAAGTGTTTTCTTGCAGCTCCGATTGATAATTGTTACTTAGAAAAACCGCGAAATAATTTGGAAAGGTTGGAATTGGACAAGTTGTGTACTCTGAATTTCAAAGCAGGTAAGTTGGGTACTCTGAATTTCAGAGCATGCAAGCTGGATACTCTGAATTTTAGAGCAGGCAAGTTGGGTATTCTGAATTTCAGAGCAGGCAAGTTGGATACTCTGAATTTCAGAGCAGGCAAGTTGTGCATGTACTCTGAATTTCAGAGTGGGCAAGTTACGTACTCTGAATTTCAGAACAGTCAAGTTGGGTACTCTGAATTTCAGAGCAGGCAAATTGGATACTCTGAATTTCACAGCAGGCAGGTTGTGTACTCTGAATTTCTGAGTGGGCAAGTTGGTTACTCTGAATTTCAGAGCAGGCAAGTTGGGTACTCTGAATTTCAGAGCAGGCAAGTTGGATACTCTGAATTTCAGAGCAGTCAAGCTACGTACTCTGAATTTCAGAACAGTCAAGTTGGGTACTCTGAATTTCAGAGCAGGCAAATTGGATACTCTGAATTTCAGAGCAGGCAAGTTGGATACTCTGAATTTCAGAGCAGGAAAGTTGGGTATTAAAGTAAAGTCTAAAAGGTTGTATTTTCCATTCGCGTTGCATGTATAGCATTGCTTTATCTTTTTAACGACTCAAAACGATGAATATTGCAGAGCAGTTGAAAGTCCCCTCAAGTAAATTCATTTTTTAATTGAATTTGCAGAGATAAAATAGTTTATAAAATGACAAAATAGTTTAGAATGTGAATTTTTTCATCGCTCTGGTTGCTGACAAAAATCACTGAACTGAAATGTAGAATGTCAAAGTTTCAAACGAATTGATATTCATTTGGCCCTGAACTCACAGATCACGTGTAATCATGTCTCCTCTACATGAGTCATCTCGATATTTTTGGGCATCAGAAGATCTCCTAAGAGCTTCAAAATAGCACTGAATTTACGCTTCGAAAGTGAAACTTCGGCATAATCATTTCCCGTTCTCTTTCCGCCGACCAGGTTATGTTCTGCAAATATTCGACCTAACAGTAAATATGTAGAGTGCATTTAAATACTCAGGTTACTTTAAGCTTTCCTGCCTGTCCTGAGTAAAAGTGTTGTATGCTAGTTGAATTATTGAACTTTAAATCAACTACATAAGTCTTCGCTATGATGATTTGGAAACGCGCGCGGATATCGGCTGTTCCTGCATTTTAATTAACTTACTCCTACCCATAATGCATCCAATATAGTTATATAGTTGAGGTGCCCCGCACTTTTGGATCTTTATTACAAGTTATATATATACAGCCGTTTGCAAAAATTCTGACCCCCTTACCATATATAAATATATATCAAACATATATCTAACATTATGGGATGTCATTGCAGATATTTTTTTCAAGTTGCCTATCATCAAAGGCTTCAGAAAAAAATATAGGAAGAGGTATCCCATAATGTTTGATACATTTTTTATATATATTTATATATATTTATATATACAGCCGTTTGCAAAAATTCTGACCCCCCCATGAAAATTATATACTTATATACTTATATCGATTGCATCATGGGTAATCCAAAAATGTGCTTTTCAGACATCTTTTTAACAAAAAATATATCAGGTAGGAATGACATATGTACGAGTAAAACATTGTTAGGTCATATGGGCCCATCAGTTGAAGAAAACAAGTGTTATTTTCAGTTTTAGTTGTACTAATTTATTCCATGCGTTTGCCACTGGGTCCAGTCGACCGAAACGCTGCTAAGACTTCAAGGAACTCACACTGTATTCTTAACTTTACTTTCTTCACGTCGCACTAGCTAGGTTTATTCTATTTCCCTAAACGAGGATGAGTATTCACTAAATTGATCTCAAACCCTGGAGCCTATTAAAGTTTAAGTTTACTATCAATGTGAAACACGTTCTATTCTATCTTATGGTAGTTCGACTACGGTCGCAATTCTGCCCAACAAACAACCAAATTAAACACTTCACAGCGAAACGCAGCTAAAATATTTTTCCCGTTATGCTCATGACTGGGTCTGCAAAAGAGCTAAAATTTCACTTGGAACACATTTGTTTCCTTTTGCGTTTTTGGGGAGGTAATTATTTTGCATATGAAGTATTGCTCAAGCATATTTTATTTTATTACTCGGGCTGCCTGTGGCAGCGCCGAGTCTTAAAATGCAAGTCGTTATTTTTAATCCATGTCAGACGGCTTCTGCGCATGCGTTAAAGGTCAAATTCAAAACAATCAGATTGCACTGTGCTGGTCACGCAACAATCGCCAGGTTAAATGTATTTACATAAGTGAATACAGTAAATCAAAATGGTCGACCCGCGAGGGCGAAAGCCTTCCAACAGGCTCAGGATATTTCAACTGGCGCTCTTGTTGACCATAAAAATACATGAACAACCAGGAGCCGTAATACATTCGATCAGCGCTGTTTGGACAGATCCAATGTACATTTAGAAACGTAAGCGAAATACAATATCCAAACACGTTTGGATATCAACGGGTATCGAATTATAATCAAAGGTTAGATCTCGTCAGGCGCGCTCAGATAAGAAAGTTCAAAGCTCTCAGACAAGGCGAGACAAGGAGATATCACTTTCAACGAGTCATTGTCAGAAATATATTCCATCGTGGGCGGTCTTGTACAGCTAAGGCATGTTTTATGACAGAATAAGAGTCTTTCTACTGGATTGAGAGCTCGAGACATTATACATGTCGGCTAATATGGGGAAAACTGAAACAAAAAATGAACTTTGACGGCAGAAACCCTCAATTGAGCCAAGCAGCGCTAGCTGAAATAGGGCATATATATAATATCTGAGACGTTAAATTACGTTACTGTGAAGAGGATCAAAATTCAAGTTTTGTAGCTTGAGACTGTCTTCTGCCGTGACTCGTGAGAGAAATTGGAAAAGATCTAGCTGTTTCATTCAGACACTGGCAAATTTATTGAAAGCTACGGGCTTACTTTATGAGATTATTATTCATTGTGGAATGAAAGGAAACAGGTTAGCTGAAAGTTAAGTTCGAGGTAGGCTTCGACTTTCATTCCGATTCAGTGCATATGTGCACGAAGGTGGGTGCACTACCAAAAGATCCAAAACGAAAGTTCAGTTACGTAAGTACTGTAAGTAAACTCTTTTTGATTTGAATAAATTTCCTCTCAGTTTGTCTGTTAATGTACTTTTCCTTCTAATTATCGCTTTATTTAACATCTGATTTAGAGTATGCGTACCTCAGAATAAATTATTTGAAAGGTCAACTGAATTCTTGTGTCGATAAGCGCAAATGTTTTTTGTGAAACAGTCTGTGTATATGAGAAGCGGCTTAATAGAAGAGCTTTCTCATTTATAGGAATTACAATTGTTTTTCTTGCTATGAAATTTATGTTTCATTTCACATTTATTCATACAGTTTTAGCCGGACATTTCCCCGAGTTTTTTATCTATTTTCGATCAAATTCAAAGTCTGAATATGTCATTGTATTGCATTTATACACTTGAATTGCCAGTATTCTGTTGTTCGAATCCTGCGTTCTCATAGTCATGCCATAAAAGCGATTAATAGACCAGTCTGTTGTTTTGACGTTCTCACTGGCGAATTAAAGCACGACTTGATACTAAGAGGATTTCAACGTGTTTGGATATTGTATTTCGCTTACGTTTCTAAATGTACATTGGATCTGTCCAAACAGCGCTGATCGAATGTATTACGGCTCCTGGTTGTTCATGTATTTTTATGGTCAATCTTCAATCTCATGTGGCCCGAGTGAAAGCCCAGATGGGCTCTTGTTCAGAATTGAATGCGGCCGGTTTTCGTTTTGCTGTTCGTCACTGGGTCCGGTCGACCGAAACGCTGCCGTGACTTCAACTGTTAGGGGGTCTATAGCTTCCCCATATTTTTGCCCAAAAAATATTTTGCCTAGTTAATTCTCAGTCAGTTTAAGACTATAGTTTGGTCATACCGGTTCAATGACCATTTTTAGACCCCCACTTGAAATTTCGCTCTGCCGCCCTGTCACTGTATTCTGAACTTTACTTTCTCCACATTGCACTAGCTAGGTTTATTCTGTTTCCCTGAATGAAGCTGACGTATTCACAAAATTGCTTTCAAACCCTGGAGCATAAGTTTAAATCTTATTATCAATGCGAAACACGCGCGTTCTATTTTATCTTATGGTAGTTCGACGTGTGCGATTCTACCAAAACAAAACAACCAAATTAAATTAATTAAACAGAGCACAGCTAAACAAATATATTTTTATGAAGTCCGCAACTCAGTTACAAAAATCACATTTAGTTATTGAAAAGGAAAGAAAGAACCGAAGTTGTTTTAATCTGTTTAAATTATGGGCCAGAATTAAATGGTTTTGGTAAATAATATCTCCCACGTGGGAGATAAATTTTAAAATTGGTCGTCAGTTAAACTCACAGTAAGTGAAACGTATTATTTACTTTGGACTCACTAGGTGGTAAAATTATTGGTATTCCCGAAAATCATTCAAATACAATCTTTAGTAATCAAATAAATAAACTGTTACAAAGTTTGATAATTTTTTATATAACTTGAATTTTATCTCGCATAGAGTTCTAAAGTTGCCAATGCAAGATATGTCAGAATTTAATTAAATATGCATCGCGAAAAGCAAAACGAAAACCGGCCGCTTCAATTCTGAATAAAATAAAATATGTTTGATCAATACTTCATATGCGAAATAATTACCTCCCAAAACAACGCAAAAGAACACAAATGTGTTCCAAGTGAAAATCTAGTTCTTTTGCAGACTTCATAATGGCAAACATAGTTTAGCTACGTTTGGCTGTGAAGTGTTTAATTTGGTTGTTTGTTGGGCAATATTGCAAACGTGGTCAAACTACCATAAGATAAAATAGAACGTGTTTCACATTGATAGTAAACTCCAGAGTTTGAGATAAATTTAGTGAATACTTCAGCCTCGTTTAGGGAAATAGAATAAACCTAGCTAGTGCGACGTGGAGAAAGTAAAGTTAAGAATACAGTGAGTTCCTTGAAGTCATAGCAGCGTTTCGGTCGATTAGACCCAGTGGCAAACGCATGGAATAAATTAGTACAACTAAAACTGAAAATAACACTTGTTTTCTTCAACTGATGGGCCCATATGACCTAACAATGTTTTACTCGTACATATGTCATTCCTACCTGATATATTTTTTGTTAAAAAGATGTCTGAAAAGCACATTTTTGGATTACCCATGATGCAATCGATATAAGTATATAAGTATATAATTTTCATGGGCGGTCAGAATTTTTGCAAACGGCTGTATACCCGATCAAAAATAAGATGACACTCTAGCCTGAATTTCAGCCGTCTCCTCTGGGTTCGTTCCTCCCCGAGAGAGACGTCTGAATCCAATAGCCGCTAATGCCGTCCAGTGACGTCAAGGCGGATTAACAATTTAACTTATGCAAATAAAACTGTCACGGCGGTAGTAAGAGTTCGTGAGAAATATTTATTTGAGATTATGCCGACCAAAATAAAAGTCTTACCTATATTATATATCTCCATCCATTTGCTTCTCAAGTGCCTCTTATGTTGTGAAAGCCTTTCCGAAGCAACAAATCGTTATATTATATTTGGAGGCAAAGTACAGTCGGAACTTTGTCTTTCCGTTGATCTTTCTACATGTCTCGCGATCTGCCGTTCGAATCGACACAGCTACGAGATATTACCTATGTAAATGATGCAACAGAAAAGTAGAAAAACATGAAAGGATAATGGAGAATTTTCGAAGAAATACGAAGACTCATTTACGGGAAAGAACAGTTCCTTGAATAGAGTAGCGACATTCTTTACCACTGCGAGTGTGAACAAATAATCGATTGTCAACAACCCCGCAGACGCGACGCGATAAAATGTACATGTTTACAGTTAGTCGGCCGGTTATTGTGCAGGACACTTTCAATCCATTTCCAGATGTTTTCCTTACTAATTCAAGGTCTTTGCCAAAGACAATCACTCCACTGAAACTCAACGATCAACAATCGCGAGTCCAAAGTGAATCCTGCCGTCTTCTCGGCTGATAATTATGATAATTATGCGAAATTATAGAATGTGAACCAATCAAAAATCACTACCAGGTTTTCTGGTAGTGACGTCACTGGACGGCATTAGCGGCTATTGGATTCACACGTCTCTCTCGGGGAGGAACGAACCCAGAGGAGACGGCTGAAATTCAGGCTAATGACACAACGCATTCTCAACTAAAATCAGTTTTTATCATTTTGTGAAATTCCGCAAAAATCCAATGAAAACGCGATATTAAGAGGAATGCGTCCGCTAATAATGCAGTTTTCGTATATAACCAAGACGTGTTTCCCCCAAAGCATAAAAATTAGACGTTGTTGGCGGACCACCGGTTTTTATTTCACCAAATAACTAGTATTTTGACATTACCACAGAAATTACTAGATACTCTATTAACATTATTTTGGCGAACTGGACATTTTTGATATTTTTAACAACATCGAAAATACATTTTCTAACGGAAAGGCCTTTTCATACAAAAAGTAAGTGTTGTTTAAGGCTGAAATAAGCGGAACACAAAAAAATACAGAAAACTGGGATACCAAATATAAAGTTCTGGCGGATAAATCGAACTCCCGATTCCGCACTGCGGAATCAAGGGTTTCTTAAAATATCGCACAGATAACGAAATCTGATGGACAAATCTGAACCCTGATTCCGCACTGCGGAATGAAGGTTTGCTCAAAATATTGCACAGATGACCAAATTTGGCGGACAAAAATAATACCCGATTCCGCACTGCGGAACACAAGCATTCTCAAAATATCACAAAAATGATCAAATCTGGCGGACAAGTAAACCCCGATTCCGCACTGCGGAATGAAGATTTACTCAAAATATCACAAAAAATGATCAAATCTGGCGGACAAGTAAACCCCGATTCCGCACTGCGGAATGAAGGTTCACTCAAAATATCATAAAAATGATCAAATCTGGCGGACAAGTAAACCCCTATTCCGCACTGCGGAATACAAGCATTCTCAAAATATCACAAAAAATGATCAAATCTGGCGGACAAGTATACCCCGATTCCGCACTGCGGAATACTGAAGCATTCTCAAAATATCTCACAAATGATCAAATCTGGCGGACAAGCAAACCCCGATTCCGCACTCAGTTTCTCAAAATATCGCACAAGTGACCAAATTTGCTGGAAACATCCAACATTCAATCGGTCCCGATATCGTATAAATATTAAACGGGAACAGATAGATGATGTATTGCGGGAGGAATAAACACTTTAAGCGAGTTACTTATAATCGTTTGTTGTCAACAGGATCCTTTCGGCAACGAAGAAACATTCTGCGTACGAACTTTTCACAGTGTTCTCATCTGCTGTAACAAGTTTCTGTAAAGAGAAGATATTGGATACGTTTATACAATTTAAATGTTAGGCATTTAAGAGTGAGAGGATGACGATATCCGGTCGTTTCGCTTGTCTACTACACAAGAGTCTGAAAGTCAGATATCTATTTCTAGCGATACGAGTAAAGCACGAAAATTATCACAGCCGGTAGCACAACCTTTCGAGTTTGAGACTTTAAGCTAGTATAATTTTTAACTTATGATTCAAAGCGAAGGCTTTCGTTAACAGATCACACTACAATTTCTGTACAGGTAAACTCCAATCGCGGTTTACAAGGAAGGCTGCAACTTCTGCATTGAGAACACAGAATACATTTTGAAGTCGTCTCATATCTTGATTTCCTTGATTTTTTTTCATAACCATAGCGTCCGTATTGATCTTACAAAATTTGTCCTCAGAATACGTCGTGACTTTGATTTTGCTTCGCTTTTTGAGATACACATAACTAAATGAAAAGCAACTCAGACGCCGACAACGTCAGTGAAGTAAAAGTAATCTTGATCTAAATTATACATGCTTTCTTGGATGTAATGTGCAACCTGAATAATATGTAAATGCTGTGTTTATCAGTCTCATAACAATACCTACCTTCAATGTGTGTGTGATCCTGAAGATTTAGATGAACAACAAGCTTGTGTGCGTATAAAAGCACATGGCAACGTGAAACTAAAATTGAAGTGACGCTTATTTATTATTCGGTTTTTGGCAATATTCAAATTTTTGCGCGCCTGAAATAACGGTATCCGGTCGTTTCGCTAACGAGTCGTTTCGTCAACTGCCATTTCGATAACGTCTTAAGTCGTTTCGCTAACGTCATATATTTATGGTTCTATTCATGGGTATGTATGTACGATATATAACATAAAGATTAATAAAGATTACTTCAGTCATATTTTGAGTGGTGTGATTTATTTCGGTAAGCCGGTGATGTTTCCGCCGATATCGCGGACTGTTACTGACTGTCAATTATACTCTCTCCCAATTATTGATCTAATCGAAATAAAAGTAAATTGAAACCATCATGTTGAGTATTTTGATCTACAACATACCCCACAACGTGTATCATTTGAAAGCTTTTGATGCATACTTCAAGAGAGCATCTAAAATCAGAGACAGAATTTACTTCAACTCGGAATGGCGTCCTCTGTTGTTATGACGCCGAAGCCGACTACGTGATAAATTTTCACTTTACAACTTATCTGAGTTCTAGACTACACCATACCCTGTAACTTATATCATTTGAAAGCTTTTAATACACACTTTAACTTTTAAAACATTATAGCGATGCGCTTTCAAGAGAACATCTAAAATCAGAGACAGAATTTTGGTTGAATTTTTAAGTCTTACCTGTGTTAGTCGACTCGTGGAGAGGTCTGGTAACTAAAGTCATGAACCCACAACAAACATCGTATCTGGCGTCCTTCTTTGACTCCTAGTTTCAAACTCTTTATCCTTTTATTAGTTATTAGTCTGCTATTAGTTAAGTAAACAATCAGTATTACATTTATTTGTCTTTGCTTAATCTTTTGATTCGGTGACGTAAAACAAGGCTATTTTACCCTGTTATAACTGTGTGACTCGGTGTATGTAAAGTCCATAAAATGGCGCTAAAAACCGTGAGATTTGAGGCCCTATCCGGGAGAGGTCGATTAGTTGTTAAAAGGTTGACTTGCAAACCGGAATATACGGTAAATAGAACCTTAACAAGCAAGAGAACAGATTTAGGATATAAGTTACGGGATATGTTGTAGTCTTTAAGACTTTAAGCTAGTATAAGTTTTAACTTATGATTCAAAGCGAAGGCTTTCGTTAACAGATCACACTACAATTTCTGTACAGATAAACTCCAATCGCGGTTTACAAGGAAGGCTGCAACTTCTGCATTGAGAACACAGAATACATTTTGAAGTCGTCTCATATCTTGATTTCCTTGATTTTTTTTCATAACCATAGCGTCCGTATTGATCTTACAAAATTTGTCCTCAGAATACGTCGTGACTTTGATTTTGCTTCGCTTTTTGAGATACACATAACTAAATGAAAAGCAACTCAGACGCCGACAACGTCAGTGAAGTAAAAGTAATCTTGATCTAAATTATACATGCTTTCTTGGATGTAATGTGCAACCTGAATAATATATAAATGATGTGTTTATCAGTCTCATAAAAATACCTACCTTCAATGTGTGTGTGATCCTGAAGATTTAGACACTATGAAAAGTTCTTTATAAATTTCAAATTGCAGAATGACTCGTTCCAGTCTCCTCGTTTTCAGTTTGTACTCGGCCAGTGGGCTTCCTTGATCGAGGATGATCGCGTGGCATGTATGCGCGAAGAGGCCTGAGACTGAACGGTAGCTTGTGGACATGCGCAGTTGGTTCTAATCGATTCCACGTAGTCGATTTCGTGAGAACGAAAGATTTTCTGTGGCTATACTTATTGCTCTGTACCTTTTTAATTTGTCAACTTTTTGGCACTTTTTTGATCGCAGTTTGTTGCACAGATTTTGAACGATAGAATGTTCAGCTTTTTAACACCATTGCCGGAGTTTTGCGGTGAGTTTTGGAGCTTTCCTGTTGGTCTTTGATATTTCTAGAGGACGGGAAGACATGTTTTTACCGTGTGCACTTGTGTGAACACTTTTACATTTTACGACGCAATTATCATCATGGAGGACGCGGACGCCAAATTTCACAAGGAAAAGCTGGCTTCGTTTTGTCGGCGATGCGGGAAAGGGTTCCAATTAAACACAGAAACGAGCAGGCACAAGCCAAAACGTGCTCTCGACTTTGCAAAGGAACTGCTAGCAGTCGATGGACTGGATATTATCCGTGATATTCCAGCCAAGGACCCGATTTTCTTGTGTAGATGTTGTAGTTTGAAGCTTGAACGATTCAAAAAATCAAAGAGCAGAAACGAGAGAAAAATAAAGCTTCCTGGAGACAAAGGTAAATGCTCTGTCTTTCTCTCTCATGAATCATACGTTGAAAAAGAGGGGTCTTGCCCTATTTGTAGCTTTTCTGTGAGAAAAGGTCCAAGGAAGAGGGCCCATGTATCTGACCAAAGCCCATCTATAAGTGGAAATGCCAGTGAGACCACAGCTGCAGGTGGGAAGAGGCAGGTACATGCAAGGCAAATTTTCAGCAATTCAGCTGCAGCTGCACATGTATCTACTCCAGCTCCATCAACTTCAACTGCAGGTGATAATGAGGCCTCTACACCAAGAGAAATGAAAGATATTGATGAGGAAACCCATACTTTAGGCAATGATCCTTTTGAAGGTGATACATGTGTGCTAACTGGCATTCCCCTCGATAGATTTGTAGATCAACAATTTGCACAGATATTTCAGTGCAATATCTGTCTGGATATTCCAACTGAGGCAGTAATACTTGGTAGCTGCCACCACATGTACTGTGAACATTGCATTCAGCGCTGGCTGACATGTAATGGTGTATGCCCTTCATGTCGCCAGTTTGTAGACCATGAGGATATTTTGCCACTCCATCAACAGATGTTAACAATTTTTGATTTGCTTACAGTGTGCTGCAAGTATGCTGAAAATGGCTGTGAGGAAACGTTGACACTAAATAATTTTACAGATCATGAGCAAAGTTGCAATTTTTTTAAAGTTAAAAAAACAAGGGGATCCTACAAGAAGTTGAAATTATATGTGTCACGACAATACCGCAGACATGGAAGACTAAAAGATATGTACCAACACTTATCAGATTTTTGTCACACTCAGAATGAAGAAGCAGAAGATGTTTTATTTTCAATGCTGTTAAGTACACTACAAGATAATGGCAAAATAGAATTGTCAAAGAAGGTTGACTATTTGTGGAAAGAGCAGACTGACAATATTTTATCTGTAGATGAATGCCTAGCTATTCGCATTGACATGCTGCAAACCAAAAATCAATACAAGAAACAATTTGATTTTTTGAACAACAAAGGTCAGTTTGTTTACAAGCCCCTATATTCACTTGATCAAACAGAACAGACTTACCTTCCATCATGGGTTACATACAATATTACAGACAGTAATGGTGACATAATAATGGCCCATGATGAGTGTATAAGTAACCCCATCAATTTGATGTCTGACTTCAGAGATGAACTTCCACAGTTCCCAGTTCCAAATGTTGTGGGAGCTCTTTGGAGCTACAGGGATGCTATGGCAAAATCTCTTCAAGAACTGGGAAGTGAAATTGAGAAAGGGTTACAAACTCTAGGCATTGTAGACAATCCTGTACTTCATGTGCTAGTGAAAGATGGTGGGGATGGCCTTGGGGATGTTTCCCAATACAAAGAAAAGGGTGACCGATACTTGGAAGACAAAGCATTTAGATATTCATTTTGTATTCTAAACATTACCATAGAACAAAATGATGAAATGATTACTGTCTGGGAAGAGGAGGCCCCTGGATCTGTCCGTACAAATAAAACTCTGGTTGAAGCTGTGTGTGATGAGAACCAGACCTCAGCTATGGTTACTTGTGTTGTACCAATTGAGAAGGAGCGTGAACAAAATATCCCAAAACTTATTAAGTGTCAAAGTTGGAAACAGTTGGAGAAATTTTAAAGTAAAATTTGTAAACTCAATGTTAGACGAAAAAAGAGCTCGTTCTGATGGTGGACTGCAAGGGGCAGGATCCCGATACATGTGCGACCTGTGCTATGCCACACAAGAATCTGCTAAGAAAGACCTGGGTACATTTCAAATCAGTCGAACCCTTGATGAAACAAAACAGATTGCTGACCTTCTTCATTTTAATCCTGATAAACTAAGTCCAACACAACTTTCTGCATTGGCCAGGGGAGTCAAGGCACACCCAGTACTACAAATTGAGCATTCAGAACACAAAGTAGATGCTACTCATGCAAGAATAAACAGAGGAAAGTTTTGCTACAAACTATTAATTAGGGAAGTTGCTTGTATCACTCAGTGGAATGAGACCTCTGATATAAATCATCACATCGAAGAAGCAACAAACCATTTGAACATGCATTTAAAGAAGACTATTGGAATTAACCCTTGCTTAATGATGCCTGAAAATTATGCTAGAATTTTGTTTTCACAGAAAAATGAAGAGCATATACTTCATCTTCTTAAATCTGAAAAACAGAAGCAAAACTTTGCAAATTTACTAACCCAATTAAGATTCATGAATAAGATTTTCAGTTCCAACCGTCCCAAACTAGAATTTCCCAATGAGTGGAACCAGTACAAATCAATGGCTGTTGAATTTGGAAACCAGCTAATCAACAACTATCCCTATGCAAGATGGAGTAACTATGTGCACAAGACCATTGAGCATGTTCAGGAAGTCATTGAAATCGATGATACATTGGGTGGATTTTCTGCAGAAGGCAATGAAGCAGGAAACAAAATTTTTCGCCACCTTCGCAAGAATCACTCAAGGAAGACTGGAACTTTTGATAGCATCCATGATGTACTGAAGATGCACTGGCTGTATTGTAGCTTTAAGCTTAAGGCACTGAGCAATGTTGCAAGGAGAAAGTACAAATGTAGTGTATGCAATCAGAGTGGACATAACTGCATTACTTGTCCAAATTCTACATGTAACCAGTAATTATCACAGTAATTATCAGATTCAACTGTACAGTAATCATGTTGCATACATGTATGGCCATAAAAGTTTCCAGGAAATTCAAACAAGTCCTCGGCAACATTTTCCTTGTACATGAATTTCCATTTTTACAACATGTAAATCAGATAAACATTTAGAAAGCTGCACCAGGTTAAAGCAAAGTTAATACTACAAATAAAAGCAAAGTTAGTATTTTTTCTAGAATAAACAGTTTTTGGCTGAAATGTGTAAACAACTTCTCAGTTGGCCTGTGTGCAACATGAACTACAGTATAGTAACTATTAATATTATTACTTCTTAATTATCTAGTTTTTTTACAGTTGTTGCAGATATACTTTCCCTTAGGTACTCCTTTCAGGCCACTGCAAACCAGGTGAATCCACATTTTGCAAGCACCTTCACATTTTACCCATGGAACAGGATAAATTACCTCTGACGCATTAATTTTACAGCTGACACCAAGGTCACAGAAGTCTGCTCGAGGCTTTAACTTAGTAAATAAAAGAATTTCCTTTCTCGTGCCACCACAGATTAACAGCGTTGAGCTGTCCAATAGAAACATACTATGGCCAGCAGTTGCATGCTGTAAGTCTGTAGTCTTACTTAGGTAGACTTGCTTATCTATATCAAAGGCAAACATAGTAGAGCTTAAATTTGGTTTTCCTGTAATAGTGCTAACATCAGCACGATAGCCACCAAATATATGAATTATGTTGTCACTAATTGTAACTGCTTGTGAGCTTATGTAATGTGGTTCAGCCACTGGAAACTTTACAACACTTGATACAATTAAACGTGTCTGAAAGTTAAATTGTACTGCTGTAAAGTCATGTATGCTGCAATATTGGACTGTGCTTTCACCCAACAGTTGTACTCCACCAATGATATAAAGTGTGTTTGTCTTGTTTCTGAAAACTGCCGAGTGATATGCCCTTGGTGAAATCTCCCCAGTTAAACAAAACCAGGATTTATTTTTTAGGTTGAAGGCATACAATTTTCCATCCTTGCATGTCTGTTCAAACACATGTTCAATACACTTATCCCTGTTCTCTAAACTGATTCCTCCAAAAAGAATCACTAGTTCATCTGTAACCTTGGTTAGAGTATGTCCAGTCCTGGGAGAAGGAACTGCTCCACTTTGAAGTAGAAATCTTGAATTTGACATAGAGGAAGCAATATTTGCATTTGCAGTGTAAGCAGTCAAATCAATTGTAAAATTCAAGTGTGACTCTGACTTCTTTATTGAACCTCTTACATTTCGTTTACCTTTGTTATCATTCGAGGAAAGCTTGACCTCTAACAGCTCGTTTGTGCATGACATTGTTCGAGTATTTAGTCCACCCCACAAAAATAATACCCGTGTTTCACGATCGGTGTCACCGCCACACTCGCCACCGACAATAGCACTGCCACGAAGAGGAAGCATAGACGAACCTCTTATTTTATCTGGGCCAAACACTGCACAACACTTTATGTCGACATCATTTTCAGATATTAGGTATTCAAAAAGGGTGATGGAATTGCCTAATTCCCACGTAGAAGGTTCCTTGTGCCGTGCTCCTCCAATGAAAGCAATTCTCACCGTTTTGTCTTCACACTCACGTTCACTAGACGTTTTTCCAATAAAACACACGAAGAGTGTCCTTCAGGAAGGAAAAGCTGCTCCTGCCGGGCATTTAGTAAGTGCTTTTTCCGTGACACCTTCCTATTGTCTGCTACATACTCGTGAAGTGAAATAAATTCGTAATTCTCGAAGTTCACGCTCGTGTTTGGCTCCGCGACCGCCATCTTTGTTTCTAAAATTAGCCACGTGCCCTCATATTACGCGTGCGCAGAACTTCGGCCAAGCGAAGTGGAGCCTGAAACGAGCCAAGTGAAATTTTACAGCGCTAGTGTGAAGACTTTTCATAGTGTTAGATGAACAACAAGCTTGTGTGCGTATAAAAGCACATGGCGACGTGAAACTAAAATTGAAGTGACGCTTATTTATCATTCGGTTTTTGGCAATATTCAATTTTTTGCGCGCCTGAAATAACACTAGTCCTTGATCCGATTGGTTAAAGCTGGGACTTCACAGGCACCGGGATATTCAATTTCAATGAATGGTGTTTTCACATGTAGGTATTATATAACCGCTAGCGTCATCGGCAATGAACCGTACAAATTATATTGAAGTAAGAAACCTTTATCTCGATCTATCCTGGCGGTTTCATCCTGGCAATGGAAACCGATAGTTATGAGATGGCCAGATCACAAGAACATGGAGAAGTTGTCCGGGAACAAATGCTTTTATTGTCTCAGTGAAACTCCCAATCAATGAAAAACTCCGACTGCGTGATGTACCAGTTGAGAGTATCTTAATTAATACGGTCCACTTAATGCCGCGTCACATCAAGAGGATGTATCAGCCCATCACCTAAAACCTTCAGATGTTTCTACTTCGAATAATTCTGTGTAAACCAAGGCATGTAGCACCGAGAATTCCTGCCGAGAGAAAGATATTGGCCCGGAGATGCGATTGTTGTTGAATCAGTACACGTGATCCGAACCCAAGCGTACTAAAACAGCCGATAAATTTCACTTGAACAATATGCATCCAATCTAACTGATCAGAACGACGCATCTGAGTGTGAGCAAACATTCCCATGCGTTTCATGCAGCCACAACACTGAAGAAAAGCTGAGTAGATTGAACAGGTAGACAATATCCAACTAATGTGTAATTATTATATCCTCATTTTAAGTGTTATTCTCTAAAATTTATAGATCGGCTTGGACAGATTTCGGGTACACTTTCGATCGTCTGTGAATCGAGTCTCAGTTCTCGTTTGCACTGCATGCTAAACAAAACTAAATTGCCAAAGAAAGAGCTGCTAGTAAGTTTAAAAATTAACTGGTGTGTGAGGTTCAGGGCTAAAACATGGCTGATTGGTTTTAATAATTAGTCTAATTACGGGCCAACCAACTGCAACGTTTTAAAATTTGAAGAAGGGCCTTGAAGCTATCTCCGTCTACACCGGATTTGTAGGCAAATGATCCTTTTTTCAACGACCCTTGCATCAGATTTGTTCTTGTGGGATATTTTGAGAAAACATCTATTCCGCAGTGCGGAATCGGGGTTTAGTATTGTCCGCTAGATTTGGTCATTTGTAGGGTATTTTGAGAAAACATTTATTCCGCAGTGCGGAATCGGGTTTTAGTACTGTCCGCTAGATTTGGTCATTTGTAGGGTATTTTGAGAAATCTTCTATTCCGCAGTGCGGAATCGGGGTTTAATATTGTCCGCTAGATTTGGTCATTTGTAGGGTATTTTGAGAAAACTTCTATTCCGCAGTGCGGAATCGGGGTTTAATATTGTCCGCTAGATTTGGTCATTTGTAGGGTATTTTGAGAAAAGTTATATTCCGCAGTGCGGAATCGGGGTTTAGTATTGTCCGCTAGATTTGGTCAATTGTGGGGTATTTTGAGAAAACGTCTATTCCGCAGTGCGGAATCGGGGTTTACTATTGTCCGCTATATATGAGGACTTTGGTTTATTTAACCTCACATATTAATCGTAAGAAATGTATTAATTTTTGCGTATATTAAAAACATGTCCTCCAGAAATAAGATTTTTTGGGCTTCGATTTGGGGAGGGTCACAAATTTTTGGGCGCCTGTTTTAACAATGAAACTTTTACAATATTTTTAGGCTACTTCAATCGACCATTCAGCTCCACCTTGGCAATGTCCCTTAACCAGCAATCAGCGCGTGCTGGATGCTGCTAATGGGCAACGTTCAAGACCTCAAACATTCTGCTTGATAACGAGGTTTTCAGGAGTAAAACAAAAGAAATGCTTTCCTCTTTTGGTAAAAAACATACGTCATTTTTTGATGTTTTTGGGAGGGCTAAGATTTTTTATCGGCCTCCCCCCCCCCCCCCCCCCCCAGTAATTAATGACCGCTCCCTAAGAATGGTTTTTTAGAAAAGAATTGCGATGCCAAATCATTAGGGGGTTTACTCCCACGTGCTCGGAACGCTTGAAAAGCATCAAAAATCCATAGTACACTTACATTAATTCAGTAAACCATTTTTATTAGCTTCAACTGAGCATAATTCGACCTAAACAAAACGCGGCCGCCAATCTCGTCAAGTGCAGGAATTATCGTGCGGATAAAAAATGAAACATTTCCTCATCTTATGGGTCCAAAAAATATTAGCAGACTTCGAAACATTACTGTTTGATAATAAAAATAATTGTTTACAGTAGTTTATTCAGTAGAGCACGCGCGGTTGGGTATCGAAATTTCTACCATTTTTTTAAAGGTCATGTTGAAATGTTTGCCTTCCTTCGCTTCAGTAACGCTAGCGTTACGTGAAGACCCTTTGAACGGCTACGAAGAAGACAGGAGTGGAATTTGAAATTTGAAAATCTTTATCAAATTAGAACAAAATACTAAGGCCATGAAATTGTAAAGGATTTTGTTTTTTATAACATTTTATCAGTAGTAGTGGCCACGGTGTTGCTGCAGGAAAATGATCAACTAGAAGGAAAATATAGGGGATTTCGGCAAAACAAAATTATTTAAAAACTTAGATCGAAATTCAATCAATGTTCTTCTCCTTACTTTGCTGAAAAAAAATCCTTTTTAAAGTAACGAAATCGGTTGGATAGAACGTGATCGAGATAGTAGTTTTTGAACATCCAAATAATTTAATTTGTTCTCGAAAAATCTGAACATAATGTTGGATCAGTTCTTTTTTATAAAGTACTGAATTGTAGAACTAGAGGCTGAAGTGAAATCGATCATCGCTCACCGGTCTGAGCAAAATTTAATTTCCGCGCTAGAATTCAAGCAAAACTACGTAATTTTTGGGGTTAAGTAGCTAAAATAGGATCTAATATTGCTACTTCGGTAGTTTCCAGTGAACAAAGGTGGCAGAAATTTCGCGATAAAACTTTAACAAAAAATAACTGTCTCAGCCGCGTGCTTTACCGAGAAAACTGTTTTTGACGGCTTCCTTAGTTTGTTCAGTAAACTAGTGTGTTTTGACCGATAAAACGCGCGGATTTTTCATTCTTTCGGACACGGTTATTTGTTCACCTGACAAGAATCGCAGCCTTTTTTGTTTACGTTGGTCATGCTACTAAAGCAAACAAAAAGTTTTGTTTTTAAAGTTTGAAGTAAGCAACATATTTTTGTTTCACAGATCTATCATATCTGCGATTCCGAGCAGTTTATTTTAGTGATATCTTAATATAACGAATATTAGAGGCAAAATTGTTTGTAATTAATACGGAGTATTGAGAGTTTTTAAGCGCCCGATTAGGTGACTAAACCCCCTAATTGAATATATTAAAGAAACGAAAGTACATTCTACCATTATTGTGATTTAAAAAAAAAAAAATCTCATGCATAAGTTACGAGCAGTTGGTTCAACCGTATTATATGATTTTTGCTTATAGATGTTTAAACCCCAAAATAAAACCAAACAATGAAAATAAATGATGCACTATAAACACTTAAACTTTCCTTTGTTTCTAACGTTTGAACGTTTGTTGATTTCAAGTCCCACTGGCGCTAAGAAAAATTGTTAGGCATTTAGACACTAAACAAAGAGATTGTTTGCGCATTGTAATCGTACCGATCCCTATGGTATTGCTTTCTCAGGAAAAACAAACACACACATGGGGATATATATATATAATCTGGAGTATCATCTGTAAAAATGTCATATATATATATAATGTTAAAAACTTTTAAAATGGGGGGGGGGGGGGGAATGGAAAAAAAATATGGAAAAAAAAATATATATATGCACTCGTTTTCAAAAACATTGCACTGCAAATATATATATACCTTTTGTATTCTTGTCAAATTTGACATCTAAAACAATGGAGAACAAAAGTTATATATATATAAATCACAAGCAATGTTACTCGAGCATATATTATATCTATATATACAGCGAAGTGCAAAAACTTTGACCCCCGCTCCTCAACTATATCAATATATCGGGTGCATTATGGGTAGGAGTAAGTTCATTAAAATGCAACTACAGCCAAATATCCGCGCGCGTTTGCAAATCGTCATAGCGAAGACTTATGCAGTTGATTTAAAGCTCAATATTTCATCTAGAATACAACATTTTTACTCGGGACAGGCAGGACAGCTTAAATAAACCTGAGTATTTAAATGCCTATAGGCTTTTAATAAAGAGAGAAAATACTGAAGTATCGACATCGTAATGACCGAAAATTCATGAGCGCATATGGCTTTTAATAAAGAGAGAAAATTCTGAAATATCGACAACAGTGTTCTATCATGAGCAACGTTAACACAAAAGGAGGACTCACGTCTAACACCCCTCTGATAAGAAAACCGGTTAAGGACTGAAAAAAACACGAGAAAAGCCGGGAGAGCAAAACCTGCGTGCATGCCAGCTAAGTATGGTGGGTAGTAGTAGCCTTTTTGTGATAACTACGCTCATATATATATATATATATATATAGATATACTCAATCTGCAGACAGTACTGTTTCGCTCTTTGTGAGCTCATCAGTGCAGAACAGAGATTTCAGACTAAACCTTAGCTATGAAGCAAGCAAGCTTGCAACAAGGCAGTTTAAAAGATTCACTGTAGATATATATATATAGATATACACTGAAACAAAAAAACTCTGCAAAACACTTATATATATCATATATATATATCCTTTATATTTCCATCAAACTTTCTTGACAGTTGTTGCTTTGGTAGACACAAAGAAACATAATAGGCTTTGTGTTCCTTTGTGTTTGACGGTAACGAAGTAGCAAGTTCAACATTGAACTCTGCCATTTTGGCCTGCAATGTTTTGATCACACATTTTCAATATAGTAAAAGCGGTAGCCGGTCAGTCGCCTTTCTTTTGTTGCTCAATAATCTAAGGGCCGGTTTACATGACGCGTTTACTGATCCCGGGGCAAGATGTGTCACGAGATGAAAATGAGTTGTTTTGTGTATGACTTTATCCCTCATAGCATTACATTTTTTTAAAGGGAATGATAATAATCCAACTATAAAGAAATTTGATAAGAAATACGCCGCGGGATTAAACGTGTCATGTAAACAGGCCTTTAGATGGGCCTGCTGACTAGCTTTTCTGTTTGTTTAGGACAACTCATTTGCATAACGCCCTTAAATGACGTCATTTCAAGGATTTGTAATGCTTTTTATAGCAATACAACGACCATAAATCGCCCCAAAAATGGTTGAAATTGTTTTACTGGTTGAACTTTACTGCGCCCAAATAAATGATTTCTGGCTAGGGCTTATAGGCACTTTAACTCGAGCTCCGAAGCCGTCATAACTTTTAAGATTTTTGCCAAATTCTGCTCAAATCTTCACAAATAGTACACAATTTATTGATACAACTGATAATGCCAAAATATGACCCGTTCACACATACTAATGACATAATTGTGACGTAAGGCAACCCGACGTTTTGACATTTTGAGTTGGCATTACTCTAGTCGAATGATTTTATTCTTCAAACAACTGGAAACTGTTCAAACTTATAACACCCGTACACAGTGCAAATTTTTCGAAACCCTTGGGCGGAATTGGCCAAAATTTGGGCTGTGAATTTCTCATCTTACTAACGTTGTCAAAGTTGAAAGGACCGTAGCTTTCTGCCAATGGAAGTGATTAAAATCCAAGCTGGCTTGAAGTATTTCCCGAAGCTTAGTAAATCTTGATAGCAAACAAAATTGTGCTACCAAAACTGAACAAAACAAAAGTTGCAAAAACTCAAAATCTACAAATTTCAGGTTTTCAAAAAAGCCGCTCAAGAGAATGTTTTTAACATTTCTGAGCTATAAATTCAATCTTACACCAAAGCAATACACCAAATACTATCGCTGAGAAATATCTGTAATTGGAGATATTATTTTTCAAAGAGGAGCACACCAGAGCCGAGATTTTGGATAGTGCTTTGTTTACATCTAGAGTGACCACGGCTGACTAATAGGCACGTGCATTCAAAAAGTTGAGAAATTATTATAATGTGAGGGGGTACAAGCGATAACTAATTTCTGTAAAAATATGTATAGATTGTTAGAAACTGGTTGTGCATTATACTCCTGGTCATTACGATAATTTGTAAACTTTTGAATGCACGCACGTGCGTATTCCGTCAGTCAGCTGTGGCCGCTCTAGATGTAAACAAACACTCTCCAAAACCTTTGCTCTGATTTCTCCACTTTGAAAAGTCATATTTCCAATTGTAGTAATGTTCAGTGATAGGAATTGGTGTATTATTCTTATGAATGATTGAATTTAATGCTCACAACGTTTTTAAAAAAAAAAATAGTTTTTTTTTAGAAAAATGTTCACAACGTTTTTTTCTGTTTTCGCTAGTACAGTTTATTTGGCATCAAGATTTTGCTAAGCTTTGGGGAATACTTTTAAGCAGTTTGGATTCTAATCACTTCTATTGACAAAAAGCTACGGTAATTTCAACTTTGACAACGTTTATTTAGTAAGGAGAGAAATTCAGAGATCAATTGTGTTGTTTTCAAAAAAGAAATTATTCGACTAGATTTCGAGTAATGCTTCAAAATGTCAAAAAGTGGGGTTGCCTTACGTCACAATTACGTCAATTGTATCAGTTGTATCATTCAATCAATTGTGTACTATTTGTGATCATTTGAGCAGAATTAAGCAAACTTAAAAGTTATAACATTTTGTTTAAATTCGCAAAGTGGCTTCGGAGTTTCAATCGAGACGCCTTAAACGCTGCACCGTTTTTTAACGAAATAAAAACTAAAATACTCTCAAAATATCCTTTGTTCATTTCTGTATTATATATTTGAACCCATGGGTAGATGGGTATCAAAATTAGTTTTGTCGTACTAATAAAAACAAATCAAAACAAATTAGTTAGGTTCAACACGGGTATTTTGGATCAGTTCAAAAGCCGCAATTTTCTTGCAATATAAACAATTCGCTCGTGACACATTTTGCCCCGGGATCGGTAAACGCGTCATTATTTGAGCAATTATTATTAGCATTATTTGAGCGATTATTGAGCAACTAAAGAAAGGCGACTGACCGGCTACCGCTTTTACTATTGAAAATGTGTGATCAAAACATTGCAGGCCAAAATGGCAGAGTTCAATGTTGAACTTGCTACTTCGTTACCGTCAAACACAAAGGAAAACAAAGCCTATTATGTTTCTTTGTGTCTACCAAAGCAACAACTGTCAAGAAAGTTTGATGGAAATATAGAGGATATATATATATGATATATATAAGTCTTTTGCAGAGTTTTTTTGTTTCAGTATATATATATAGATATATATATATATATATAGTATGTATATAATGTCCAAATGTCTTCAGGCCAACAGCTAGTCCAGCCAAGAGGATCAATAAAATAGGCCTTTTGCAATAGACAGTCACGTGACTTGTTGGCCCATAGTAACGCCATACTGGGTTGCAAGCTAACCAGCTCTCCCTTGACAACCAACAGAGATTGACTGAGCCGTGGTATCATAGCTGGACTTCGAAGCGTTTTTTTTCGTCTTACTTACTAAATTCATCTCGAAATAAGTCTTATACAGAACAAAAGTAAAGGTTGTTCTTTACTTTTGATCCGGTATTTTGTCAAATATGCGGCGCAAAATAGAGTTTGGACGCTCAAACGAACTCATCTCGAATCTCAGGCATTGCAAACATGGCGGCCGCTAAACACAACTTAGTGAACTCTTTCGATTGCTTGTTTTAATGCTAGTGAATAATCGGTCAAACACAATAAGCTTTTGCTCAGGACTCAAAAGAATATTGGGGAGCAATTATAGAATACCCCGCAACTTGGATCATTAAAAATTCATTTTCTCAAATTTTCATACAAACCTTCTAAAAACCCAACCCTGAAATTAAAAAAAAACCTAACCATTTTCGACTCCAAATCATTCATAGAACGACCCTACATACACCTGCACTATAATGGAGAATTTAGCATAGTTTAGCACAGTTTTCAAGTGATCTTTCGAAGTTGCGGGGTATTCTATAATCTAACCATTAAGGCTATATTTAAGCTACGAAAATATTCATAAATGTTGTATTATTTAAAATTAAATGTTCGTTTCCTTTGCCTTAACTTAGAAAAGGACAGGCTATGGCTAGCTACATGTACTTGAGGAGATGCAGAAATTATCTTAGAATATTATTTTAGTTTGATACTGAATCTGTGGGTGTTACATGTCCAGTTTTGAAGCAAAGAAAAATATCAGGACTTTGATAAGTTTTATATATCCCTACTTAGTCATTGGAGAGAATGTTATATATTTTGTTTCTTATTTTGCTATTAGCCAGTAACAGGCATACATTATTAACCACTCGCTATAAAATTTTAATAATATTAAAGGAACACTGTCAATTAACCCAAAAATGATAAACATTCTCATGACTAAAGACAAAAATATTACCCTGCAAGCAGAGGTTTCTCATCTCTCTGCCAGACATGAGAGTATGCAGTGTACTAGCCGAGAAAATTTGAGACAATTTTGATAAAGGATGGCAAAGATTTGAGTGGATGAAAAATACTGCTTTTAAGAGAAATTTAGAGCAACTTGAAATATGTTCACTGTAACCGAAATCAAGTTTATAGAGGCCCGGTTATTAGGGGGAGGTGGGGTGCTGTTATCCCTTATCCCTATATTTTTCAGGATAGTTAATCACTTATCCCTGAGATGCAGATGGCTGTTATCGATTATCACGATGGACTTTGGTTATCCCTTATCCCTACTGTTTTCTGGTTTGTTATCCCTTATCCCAGTCATTATTTTGCTAGTTATCCCTTATCCCCAATACCCCTAACCAGGCCTCTTCATAGAATTAGCTTTTGTAATCCACTTAGTCATCCTTTATTGAAAAATTTTGAAAACCATATCCGGGCATTCACATAGTATACTCTTCGAATTCAGGGCGTTATCAGTTTGTAGTTTTGTTTTAAAGAAACTTGAAGATTCAATTCCAATGACAGTGCCCCTTTGACATCCATTAGACCATGTAAAAGTATATATTAGATTAATAAACACTATCAGATATATTCCTTAATTTTTTGGTTTTATATGCCTTGCTTCTTCCTGGGGGTACTCCCATATATGGACTATACGGGGATGATCCACTGGACAGGGTATGGTTTTTCGAGTTTCTGGTCTTAGACAGGGTATCCATTTTCACATTGACAGATCTTGAACAGGGTATGGTATTTATCACTTTTGATATGACATTTATCTGATGTAAACAACATACTCATTACCAGATATCGATTTGTAATCAGTTTATCCCTGACCTCTAAATAAAACAGTCAACTTTATAGACACTTCTTGTGGATTCTTGTTGTATTTTCGTCTTATAGAAGGGTATAAAATTTTAACACTTTGTCTTGAACAAGGTATGAAAATTTGAGGTTTTTTGTCTTAAACAGGGTACGGGTTTCAGAGCCCCAGCGGCACACCATTACCCAACTTTGGGTAGAGTACCCCCCCCCCCCCCCCCTCCCGGGGTCCTGACTGTATGAAGTATAATGATTGATATTCAGATTTACGATGCCTAATTTGCACTTAAAGAAAAACACCTAGTCTAAGTATTCCAACCAGTTAAGCTTAATTAATTTAACAATTAGATTAAATAAAATAAATTAAATTCTTAAGTTCTTTATCATTTTCTAGCATGTCACTTTTTGAAACATTAGAGTTGATGTGTTTGCTGCAGGAAGCTTACAATATGTTTAATAAGTTCTCAATATTTCATGTCACCACACCAAACATAGGAAAAATATAGTTGAGAAAAACTGACTCCCTCTTTATAAATATTAAAGAAAAAGAGCTAGCCAGAAAACATACCGATTTACAGGTGCCAGAGCACTAACTGATTGCTATATGGTTAATTATAGACACATGATAACACAAGACCAGTTCTTCAAAGTTAAATATTTTATTTATTTTTCATTTTTTCTTCTAGAACTTTCACAGTGCAAATACAGAGCTTGGCCTTCCTGTGGTCATATCGACCATTGCATTTTAATACTGACACTGTCACCATTTGTCAATGTTTCGTGTACTCTCCAAAGTTATAAACCTGAGAAATTAACGCCGTGATTACTAGTTTATATAACATAGTATAAAAGAAAGAAGGAATCTGCTCAACTATTACAATACTATTCGATTAATTATGACTACTTTACCTAGTTTATATAGCGGCCGCCATGTTTGCCATGCCTGAGATTCGAGGTGAGTTCGTTTGAGCGTCCAAACTCTATTTTGCGCCGCATATTTGACAAAATACCGGATCAAAAGTAAAGAACAACCTTTACTTTTGTTCTGTATAAGACTTATTTCGAGATGAATTTAGTAAGTAAGACGAAAAAAACGCTTCGAAGTCCAGCTATGATACCACGGCTCAGTCAATCTCTGTTGGTTGTCAAGGGACAGCTGGTTAGCTTGCAACCCAGTATGGCGTTACTATGGGCCAACAAGTCACGTGACTGTCTATTGCAAAAGGCCTATTGATTCCAAGTTCTTGTCCACAGTAATTGTTATAAAAATTGAATAGAAAAATGTGAACGAGAGCAACTCAGGACTGTTATTAATAATTTACTAAAACGTTTCGGCCTTCGGCCTTCATCAGTTAAAATATATATATGTACTGTAGAAAGAAAGACAGCACACAACTCCTCAAAGGTCTTTCTAAAATGTTGATCAAAAACGTTTCGGCACTTCGGCCTTCATCAGTTAAAAAGTTTATTCAAGACAACCACTAGGAATCCTTGGATCCTCCTACTGGAAGTTCATCGTTCGGTAACACCACAATTTTTATACCTCTCTCTCTCTCTCTCTCTCTCTGTATATATATATATGTACATACATGTACTGATAAGATAGGAATATTTCTTCGCGATGCTATTCCGTTCAACACTGATGGCATATCAGTTTTTCCCTGCAGAGAAAGATTTTGATTTATAAATTTACAGATTGAATCGTTGTGTCTTCATAATAATTTTGACAGGTACATGAAAAATTCAATTTATCAGAAGCAAAAACACCTTTTATTTACTTGCACTACTGGGTCCGGTCAGGAGCCCATTACCAGGAGCGTCAATCTTCCTCACTGTGTCTGTACCCCAGCACAGAGGTAGATGAGGCTATTTTTAGCATTGCGTTTCGCGCGAAAAAGAACAAAGGTAGGCTATTCTTAGCCAATCAGATAGCTAACGTCACTTCTAATTATTATTCATTATCAATCTTCTCACTTTTAACGCGGGAATTCGAATTGCTGGTTTTCACTCAATCCCCAGAGATTCAAATGTTGGTGCCCCAACAAAAGAAGCTAACGAGGAATCTATTGTTTAAGGGCACCAACAAGGCGGCAACCTCTTTTCGCGGGAATTTCTAATCTAAAAATAGCCTCATCTACTCCTGTGCTGGGGACCCAACCCATAACAGAGGAACGCTCCTGGTAATGGGCTCCTGGTCCGGTCAGGTTCAAAGGCGGATAATGATTTTCCTGGTAAATCCCCATCGAGCGGATAAGTATAAATCTAACCAGCTTAGTGTATCTACTGGATAGAGATTTATACGATGGATAGAGTTACCCACCCTTTAATTTGAACAACATGACCAAACAAAATAACTCCCCTTTCCCAAAATAACTGTGTTTATAAGCATATTTTTTATTTCTTAATTGTTTCATTCACTAGAGCAATAAGCGTACGAATTATGGATGGAAAGTGGTGCCACATATGCGTGACATGGGAAAACACCGCTGGCAACTGGGTATTCTATATCGACGGCGCCATTGCAAAACAGGGAACTGGATTCAGTACTGGGTTCTCTTACACCCGAGGTGCTGTAGTGCTTGGTCAGGATCAGGATAAGTACCCTGCAGGGGGATTCGATAAAGAACAAAGTTTTAACGGAAACCTGACGAGTGTGAATATTTGGGATCGAATCCTCCCTCAGGGGGAAATTTTGAAGCTTGGAAATGAATGCCCATCGGGGAAGGGGAACGTCGTGAATTGGGCAGATTTGAAACCTGAAATTCGTGGAGTAATCGAAGTGAAATGTCCTGCAAAATGCTGACGATGATCATGAATTATAATCTCTTTTCTATCCACAAAAAATATCACAACACTTGTTAAATTATGTTGAGTACTTGTATTGATTAACTTAATTAGAAGCTGCCGAACGACCTTCAAGCTTGGCTGCAAATGATCTTTACAGACATCCATAAGTGTACCCTGCGAGCAGAGTTTTCTCATCTCTTTACTTTTCCTGTCGCCGAAAGAAACCTCTGCCACGAAACGATTGCGTTTCGCGTTGAGCATGCGCCACGGTATTTGGATTTCCATTGGCCGATAAAAACGAGACGGTAAACATTGTAGATTCATTGTATGTAGATTTCAAATTGTCTATTTCCTATTGTTATAAACGGCAGTGGAGAAAATAAAATTAATGTCCTTCTTCGAAGGTATAAATCAAAGCTTTCTTTAGGATAAATTAAGGTAGATTTATTGAACGGTAATTTCAAGGTCTTCTGTGCAGTTCAGTAAAGTAAGAAGAAGACAAGGCCGGAGTTTGAATCCCGTTCGTATCAATCGTCGACAAACAACAAACGCGTGGCGACATAAATAACGGCTGTGAAAGATACTGTGGGCTCTTGCAAAACCAGCGAAGATCGCCAAAAAGTCATGCCCGAGTGATATCAAACAGGTAAAACCGGTTTGGTAACTGGTTTATCACGTGGTTTACCTCCAAGATTTTGGAGGTTGCAAGTGCGCATGTTCAACGGGAAAAGCAATCGTTTCGTGGCAGAGGTTTCTTTCGGCGACAGTAAAATCAAAGAGATGAGAAACCTCTGCTCGCAGGGTACTATAAGTGCTTTTAACTTGATCTTGTTTCAATAAATACTCATGAGTGATGTACCAGTGTATTAGTAATGATTCATTATGTACATAGAGATTACTTCATGGTTTTCACAACTCGTGAATACAAATCGTACAAACGAACCAACCATGATGTAATTTGTTTATTATATATGTACTGACATTTACTCCAAAATAAATTGTCAAATAAAAATCGCGCGGCGAAATCAACACAAACACCACCAAAAGTTGCGAACGCTTTTATTTCGAGCAAACTGAATGTAAAAAAAATCCTATCAACATTAAAGTTTTATTCAATAACTCGGAAGAAAGTGAAACAAAATTTAATTTGAAACAATTCTTTAAATGAAGAAATGATAATAAAAAAATTAGCTTTAAATGGGGCCGTTCAAAACCGTAGATAACTATAATTTGAAAAGTTCAGTTGACTGTTTTGCGAATCTAACTATCGAAATGCTTTCTAATCAGAGTCAGAATCTAGTACTTTTAGTCTTTTGTACCTCTTTGGAGAAGACACCAGTTCAGCTTCTTTGATTGCCAACTTCGGGGATTGAATGAGGCTGTTAATATAAATGCTGAATTGACCCCCATGAATAACAGCGCCCGCAAAAAGCGACATCGCTTGCTGGTTATGTTGATAATCTGCTGCCGTGCTAGCTGAATGAATTTCAGTCGAGCATCTTGAGATTAATTCGTTTTCTCTAAGCTATGCACATTCCCTGTCGTCAGTTCACTCAAAGTACGAGACATTTTTACCTGCTGTTTTTCAGAAACCACTGAATAATTTGTGACACTTTGAAGATTTTTATGTTCCGACAGTTAAATAATATCTGTCGCTGGGATGTCGTTGTTTGTCAAAGTTTGGATCACTGTTTTGCGACCGCTATGGTTCTTTACATTGGGCCCCAGTCCAGCTTTTTCCGCCATTGTCTTCATTAATGAATTTAGCTTATTCACGCCAACGGGTGACTTTTTGAACCATGGTTTAGAAGAATCTTGTTTTTACAGTTATTTACTGCTAGATAAAATGGCGCGTTGTTCTCGTTCATTTCTGACGGCCTTTTCTCCGCGTAGAATTTGTAGATAGCGACGGGATCTCTTTCACTCTCCGGAACCGAAAACATTTTCGGTTTTATTTGCCTGACATCTCTGGGATTTTCTCCGCTTCGAGTCTTCGTTTGTCTCTCAGTATACTCTACAAATTCCTCACCATTTGTAGTTTGGCCAAGTTGCACATCACCCCAACACATATCACGATGTTCTTTACATCCACGGAGCCCTAAGTGGACTGTGTTGTTGAACCAAACTGTATTCAATAGACACTCAGGAATTGACTTTCCTAACAATTCTTTGTCATACAGCAGTTTTACTTCGTCCACTGTGAGGGGAACTGAAGCGTTTGGTTTACTACCTTTGCTTGAGATATTTTTGTTTTGACTTTAAGGCCGCTCGTGCTTTTTCAAACTGGACGTCTTTCATAATGCTGTAGCCGTAATTCTTCTTCTTTAAATACCGTTGTAAACTGGCAATCATAGCACGCAACGAATTGGGTTCATAATCTTCGTTGTTTTCTTTCCTTCTTACTGTTATGATAAATTCGCTGATGAATGAATTGAGCTCATGTGGGGAAATTTCTTCTACAGGCCTTGACTCATCTTTTAGCGTCAAAAAATATTTAAGCAAAGCGACATTCTGTTCAGTTTTCTTCTTGGTATTTTCATTTACTTGTCCTTCGATAAATTCCTCTACTGAAGTTATATCTGCAAACCTTGAATTGCTCGAAGAAGACGCCATGATTCACTTTTTGCTTAGTGAAACCGTCAGTGAAAGGCGGCAAAACCGATACGAATTTTGTCATTAGTGAAACATTTCGTCTGCGACCTCTGATTGGTCATACGATATTTTTCACTAGTGAGAAAAGTCGTCCGACCAATCGCATTGCTCGTAGTCTGTAACGGATCATTTTTATTTGGCAATTTATTTTGGAGTAAATCTCGGTACATATATAATAAGTAAATATACTTATTCGAAACAAAATAAATATATAAATATAAAATCAAATAAAGTTTTAAAAACATGGACAACTCGTGGATGGTTAGTGAGCTATTCTGGCATATATTCAAAATCACGTGACCGATGACGTCATCGTTACGTTATCACCACTAGGTACAAGTTGCTCGAAATTTCTTAAAAAGTTGCTCGAGATTTCTCAAAAAGTTGCTAAAAAAATCCAGAAAGTTGCTTTTTATTAAGGAAGTTGCTTTTTTTCGTCATTTGGTCTAAAGTGAAAATATGCTAACATTGCCCTATAAGAGTAAGATTTCTAAGCATCAGTTTCATGCCATTTTACTGCAACCGGAGTTACTAGCCTTTATTAAAACATTTTCAAGGCAGTGAAACAATTTAAAGTTTATCAATGTGTAAAGCGTTTTATCAAACTTATAACCAGATAACATGTATTTGAGTGTCACTAGTAAAATAATAATTTCTCATAATGTTTTTCCTTTATACACTTTCTATACAACATCTTGCTGGTACCTTCAAAGGGTCATCTTCTTCTTCTGACTGGTGGAGCATGACAGATCTTCCGCCATTTTGAATATTCTTTAAAATAACCGCTGACCCGCCCAGATCGCGTTGACAACTAACCACAGGAAGACCAAACTGCTCCAACAGTAAGTCCTGTATGACCCTTTTATACAGGAAATTTCCAAAGTATCCAAATAAGCATTGTGGAACATGACAGTAAGACCAATTTCAACACTAAAAGCTGCTCCAATTTCTCAGTATGAGTAGAAATTCCTCAGAATGCAAAAGGTTGCTCGAAGTGCAAAATGATGCTCGTAATGTGAAAAGTTGCCAAAACGTTGCCGAGCAACTTGTGGACAGCCCTTCCCACTACCATGTCTGTCCAGGTTTGAGCCGGTTGGCATTAGAAATGAGGCAGATATGGGCATGTACTTAAAATCATGTGACCGATGAGGTCATCATTACGTCCTTACCACTAAGTGATCGATAGGGACCCAAAATATTTTCGAAAACCTTGGAAAACCATAAACGTTCGTCAATATATCTTCGGAAAATCAAACGTGATTTGATCCACAGAAAAAAAAACGATGAATAAATTATCTCGCATCCACCTGACCATCCACGAGTTAAAAATGAAACCAAAATAAAAGGTAAAATAGAAATGAAAACCAAAATAGAAGTCAAATAAAGTAAAATCAAATTCAAAAGTAAAGTAAAGTAAAAATGAAATAACATTAAAAGTAAAATAAAAGTAAAATGAAATGAATGTAAAAACAAAATCTCATCCTCATTAATTATTCATGAGGTAACCTCGGCTCCTCTTCGGACTGGAACTAATTGCGCGGACTTGAAATCCCGTCCAGTCCTCATTGTCGGGTTTGAAATAATACATCAAATTTAGAATCGACTGAGCGCTGTCACTACCATCATTCTTTCCGCGATCAAATATTTCCCATGGGGCCCTAAAAAGTATGTATGTCTGTCCAAATCATCATTCAGACCAGCTGGTAACGAGCCATACGAACGATTGATGAATGCCCTAAGGTTTCTTATAGACTATTAAACTATAAGAGTGATTTTCAACTGAGCTAATGGTATAGGATCGTAACTTAACGACAATGCGTCAACGGTCCCTTGTAAACATTTAGGTTACACACCTGTCGAACCGTTTCTTGTGCATAGCACTGTAACTGCTTACCAGGCCCCTCTAATTCATTATGTACAGTGTCCACAACCTCATCAACTCCGAAGTTTCATAGAGTTGTTAACTTGTAGCGAATTTCGAAATAACATAGACGTCTGACGCCCAAGCCAGGGTACTCAGGTGGAAGTCGCTTCTCAGAAAGTCCAATGTATCGTCTATTTTCAATGCTGCTTTAAAAGCATCATCTTCGGTGCACATCGCTTGCCTGTAATTTATCATCTCGGCTACATATATAGTTGTAAACGCGGCGCACAGCCAAGAAAAAGTGAGCTTCTCTAATCTGTAGAACATGGCGAACAATACCGTACATCATGGCCGCCGCGCATGCGTAGAATGCATTACACGTCGTTCCAAAATTAGTGAAAACAGTGAAGACAAGGCTTACCTTTTCGCAATTTTCCAATTTGCTGCTTTAATATTTATATTTCTTGAGGTCCACAAGTTTTAAATTCAGTTAACATGCCTGCTCCTGCCCTCGACTATGATTGCTAACAAGTTGTGGATGATTATACCGGTTCCCGATCCTCTGCTAAAAAACGACCCAAATTAGCTAGAGCCGCCATACATCTTCTGTTAAATACTGTAAAGGCCAGTCAGAAAAAGTAGTTCATGTTTGAGGTCCACAAGTTTGAATCTGTTCTGCAGATACCAAAGTAGATTCTAACGCCAGAAAAACGAGTTGAAATACTTGCTTTGGTGGTTCCAAACGTCCTGTAAATAACTGCATTTTAACGCCAAAACTCTCCTTCCCAAAGGTACAAAGTTTAAAGGGACAGACCCGACTCGTTCAGCTGTTACATTTCCCTTCGCGCAGGAAAACAGTAGCTCGTCCGCCATTTTGACTGTCGATGTCCATGTAACCTCTCCCCATTCTATAAACACTCATCGACGGCTTTCTTAAAAAAAATAGATTTTCACGTACGCGCCCGCAATGACAAGCGCTGACTGTACGAAATTGTTCGCCATGATGCAGGGCTTTTTCGAGCGCCGTAACATGTACACCTCAGACACCTCGGGAAATATTTGATCGCGCAAAGAATGATGGTATCGTAGTGGCAGCGCTCGGTCGATATACCAAAATTGATTTCGTTTTACAATCATTTTGTTTTACTTTTATTTCACTTTTATTTTTATGTTCATTTTTAATTTACTTTTTAATTTGTTTTTACTGTTTATTTAACTTTATTTTTGGTTTTCATTCTTATTGTACTTTTGATTTTACTTTTTAAAACCTTTATATGATTTGATTTTGCTTGATATATTATTTGTTTTGTTTCGTTTTTGTTTTTCTTCATATTTCTATAAAAAAAACTTTAAAAATACCAGTAGTGGCAGTTCTCGGCCACGATAATCAATCCATGTCCTGACACTTGGTCTCGTTGATACAGAGCCGTCTTAAAGGAGAACTGAAGCCTAAATCAATCCGACGACTATACAAACTTGTATTCAAGAGAAACAAGGTCTGCTATTTTATTTCTTTGTGGTGCACGTCTAAAAAGAGGAAATACGTTTTGAAGATAGAAAAATAGTAAATTCTCCGCTGATAAAGCTACTTTGCGTGGCGGCTCAATTCTGTGCTTTTTTCCCCGTATAGTACGTCATGCATACCAAATAAAAACTACCACCCCTTCAGCACAAAGAAAGCACAATAGTGCGCAATTATGAGTCGTTAGTCCGTCTATTCAAAGCCGAAAGCAACATGACAAAACTAATGTATTACCCGTATCGTACGTCACAGATTACAGGAATTGAGCCGTCTGTACTTATAGAGGCGGTTGGGAGGAACATTAGACGATGTTCTTTCCTTTGACGCAAAACATAGTAAAATACATTTTGGTATGAGTCTTTTCATCTTTAGATCTACCCAATGAGCTAAAGTTGATTTTAGGGTCCAGTTCTCCTTTAAGGGATGCATGGTTACTATGGCAACAGCCGTGACATCAAAGGCATCATACTAAGAACGATAGCATGGACAGAAAAGGAATGTAAAAGCTGCTAATTATCTATTCTTCTTTCTCGTAATCTCATTGGATTATACCTATAAATTCAATAGAAACCATGCCTTTTAAAGTCGATAATTTTTGAAGTAATTTATTTTTTCGTATGTGGAGAAAGTTATCAAATTTTAGATTGAAAGATATTTTGTTTTCTCCCTTTCTGATTGGCTGGATGGTGGCTTCTTTGAGTTTTCGGTTAGACTTTCATATCCTATTGAAACTTCACTGAGAAAGAATCCCATTGTTTTAGGGTTAGGGTTTGTATCGGACTCATACCCAGTCGTTATTTAAATAATCAAGAAAGAAAAAAGAAAAAAAAAGAAAAAAAGTTGGCAGAAGGGACTTGGAACGAGTAAGATTACGAGGCACGCGGGGAATTTTGGGATGAGAAGAAGGAAAAGTAACGACTGGCAGATTTCGTACGCTACAGCCGTGCAAAGTGACGCTACATGCTTTTTCACTTGATTCGTTTACAATTTGAAAAAAAAAATGCCTACATTTCTTAGTATACTCATCGTAAGTATTCAGCTTCGGTTAGACCGCAATATTATGTCTTAAAATATTTATTTCTGCGATAATTTTCGGTTTCTGTAATGCCGAGTACGCGGGAAGGTTCGTGGGAATGTTTGTGAGAAGATGTCGACAGTCTTGACCGTTCATTCAGTGAAATGTTCATTGAAGGTAAAGTACGTCGTTGTTTGACCTTATAATCAGTCGAGTGAACGGCTTTTGCAGTGGATTTTGAACTCACACTTGTGGTCACGTACAACGTTTTTCCAAGCGAGGAACTGAACCTGGCATTATTTGTTGGACACGCTGATTTTTGCACCAGAGTCATGGCCACAAGCAAAAGCTTTGAGAACATCGCAGTGGAGAAGGCAATATGCTATGGCTTTCGCGGCTTCGTCGGCCTTTCTAACAAATACTTTGATCATGAAATGAAGCGGTTCGAACGAAGCTGTGAATTCACCGAACGAAGGTTCATCACTTTTCTCTGTTAAATCAAAAAATAATATGACATGTTGTTTAAAGCAAGCGGAATTTGAATCGTCAAAATTACACAAAGAAGTAGATATCAGACTCAATTGAAGGAACTGCATCTTATAGAGGTGTCCCATGTAAGGTTTCATTACCATGTAGTTTTGCAGTAAGTTGTTCTCTAGCGTCGAGCAGAAGCTGATTGACGGAAACGTTTGCGCTATAAATTGTTTTTAGTGCTGCAAAATGCAATTTTCTTTGAAGAAATGTTGTCCTTCGGTGCAATCCTTGTGAGGGCAGGCGATTTCCCCCTCATTTATGCCTATTATGGCGCTGTGTAGCGTACAAAATCTGCCAGTCGTTACTTTTCCTTCTTCCATCCCAAAATTCCCCGCGCGCCTTGTAATCGTACTCGTTCGAAGTCACCTCTGCCAACATTTTTTCAAATTTTCTTTCTTACTTCTTTCTAGATTATTAAATAACGACTGGGTGCGAGTCAGAGTTTGTATTGTTTTAGGGATAGGCTATTGTTTGGGTAACCAATAACATTTCAGGTTGCAAACGGTGAAGTCTGTCCCTGAGTTTTCACAGTAAAAAGAACCCATAGCATAAAACATACTTTATTTGCTGGGTGTAGTTTGGATTGTAGACATCACTTACAGTACTTCAGGCATATTCAAGCAAGATCGTATGTGGGGATATATGCTCATTGCTGCAGTCCACTATGATTATCTGGGTGTACGTTGCTGTAAAACCCTAAGATGGGGGCCCCATTGCTGCAAAATTGCTAGTAAGGCGAACAAAACCCTTGGGCTGATAAGACGATCCCTCAAATCCTGTAATATCGCAGTTAAAGAAAGAGCCTACCAGTCTCTTGTCAGGCCTATCCTGGAATATGCTGCTCCTGTATGGAATCCCCACACAGACACTGACGTAAATCGCCTTGAACAAGTTCAAAAAAACGCTGCCAGATTTGTTTCGAACAATTATAATCCTACTGTAAGCACATCTAATTTGGTCAGGTCATTAGGTTGGGACACTCTAGAACAAAGACGCCTCCTTAATCAATCAGTGCTGTTTTTTTAAAATTAGAAATGGGCTGGTAAACATCCCTTTCCCTGAGTCTGTTACTACTTCCTCCAGATCTAATAGACGCCATCAGTTTAAGTACACACAACTTCCAGTTAATGTATTAGCATATAGCTATTCTTTTTTCCCTAGGGCTATAAGAGTATGGAACCTGCTTCCGTATGAAGCAGTTTCTGCTAACAGTCTAGCCAGTTTCAAGACAGCCGCCCTGCCTGCCATTCGATCTATGCAGGTGCGCAGGCTATAGATCGCTCGTATATATGTTTAGTTATTATTCTTATCTATTTAATATTTACTTAATATTTTGGTATGTGTCACGATTTAAATCGCGTAGTTTATTATTATTATTAGTAGTAGTAGTATTATTATTATTATTATTAGTAGTAGTAGTAGTATTATTATTATTATCATTACTATTATGTTACTTAGTTTATTATTATTATTCTAATTTATATATTATTTAAACTCCCAGTATTAGTGAAAACTATCCCAGGGAGTATAACCATCTAAGTATCTAAGTATCTATATATTGTCTTTTGCTACAGTTCTTAGCTGAATCATTACTTAACAGTATTCCCAAAAGCTTACTAAATCTTAATGCGAAATAAAATTGTGTTAGAAAAACAGAAAAAAAATTGTGAATATATTCTTTTAACTGAGTAAAAATGTTGAAAAATGACAAAATCAGGTTTTCTAAAACACCGCTCCACTTTTTTATTTTTTTTATTTTTGAACATGACATTAATTCATCTTTCGTAAGAATAATTACACCAAATCCTATCCCTGAAAATGTCTACAATTGGAGATATGATTTATCAAAGAGGAGCACATCCGAGTGTAGGTTTTGGATAGTGCTTCGTTTACATGCATTCAAAAGACACATCATTCATAATGACCAGAAGGTACAATGCACAACCAGTTTCTGTAACAACATACACACATTTTTACACAAATTAGTTATCCATTGCACCCCCTTGTCATTATTCATATATGAAACATTGAATTTAATGCTCAATAGCTTTTAAGAAATATCTGGAGCGGTGTTTCAGAAACCTGAAATTCGTAGATTGGTTATTGAGGTAATATCAGTCAGCACGTGACTGTTTCCAGTAAAGCCTTAAGTTTCCCATGGGATCACGAGCACAATTAATTGTAGCCTCCTCCGCAGGCAACTCCTAATTATAGTCGAAAAAACGAGAAAGAAGATGTCAAACCGAGCTTCCTGTGGTAAGAGAGGGCCGTGCATGGGTCTAGATCTGAGCTAAAACATTAAGAGTTGGAGGAGGCAAAATTAATAGGTTATTGAAGTGATATAGCAGCACGTGACTGTTTTCTGCAAAAGCCTATTCCCCGAGTATCCCAATTTCCGAAATGTTTTTAAAGGAGCTCTGTCATGAATAACAGGCCTGGTTACTAAGCCGCCCAAAACTTGAAATCGTTCGCCAACGCTTTCGAGTTTGAAAAGCAAATATATCCCGAGGAGCTCAAAACATTGATTCAATCCGTCTACATCGCAGCCATCTCTCATTTTAGTATATAGTAGTTTATCTTTCATATTTAGTTTTTCAAGTTTTATATTTACCAGAAATGTTCGTATTCAGATGTAGTTGTAATGAGATTTTGGGATGGTATCGACAAGAACTTCGAGCTTCGATGGCGGCTCAACTGCCATCTGGCCGTGATGGACGAAGAAAACAAATCTGGCCGCAGAAAGATTTTGAAGAGCCTGAAAGAACACTGGAGAACGTGTCAGGAAAGCCCACAAGAGTATAGTCCTTGTCTGGAACATTTACGAAGCCTGAAACGATTTCAAACACCGCTTTTGACATGCGAGTTTCGTGTTTACAAGTGCCCGGGTTTCGGCGGCCAGTGAAATGACGCTTCGGTCGTTCATTCCTGCTTGCATTCGTCCCCTTTAATACGTTTCTGACTACAAGAACTCTTGCATTTGTAAGTAGTTTTGTCTCCCTGAAAGTTGGAGAGAGAATAGATGAGTACATTTTGTAGGTTCTCATCGAGAAAGCACAACTCGCATACCTAGAAATGTAGTTTACGGTAAAACACAATAAATTCGACATCAGGTCACTGAAACTCGCCAGAATGTGTTTCTCTTCAGCCTGAATCTCCATTGCAGCAGTGATAACAATACAATTATGTTTTTCTAACTGAATGCCTTCGAGTAAGAGCCAGTTTGTGTTGTAAAATATAACTGTCGTTGTATCGCGATCGCAAGGAACTGAAATTCAAGTGTTATGCATATCATTAAATTGCTTGAAAGCTGTTCATGCGCATCTCATGACAGAGCCCCTTTAAGATTGCCGTCGATAAAATTGCTGTTATCTCTAAACTGGCTACGTTATAGATCTGATCCCATAGTAACATACAAACGAACACGATCATAATTTAACACTGGCAGTATACCTAGATCAAATTGTTTCAAGTGCATTCGGCGCATGGAAAGTTCGACGCTCTCGTGTGCGGCGGACTTTACACGCCTCCCTTTGACTTCAGTAAAACTACGGGCGTGTGATAACATGTACATGCCCGGATTATTATTTATGAGCTAAAGGGAGGTGCGGAAAAACCTCAACAGACCTTATCGATAGCGCTCGCCTTTAATGCACGGGTAAGCTGTTCCACAATAACGCTCCACTGTAACTGAACCTCTTTTTACAATGGTCAGTACGAGGGAGCGGTAGTGTAAGCTTGTTTCCGAATTTCTTAGATTATACGTTGTATTATTTGAATTGAGTGAATTTTGAACTAAGGTAATCTGGAGTTTGGTTGTGAAGCATTTTGTACATCATACCGGATTTAGCTATTTTGCGTTGATGAATTAGTTTTGCCCATCATAGGTTCTGAAAAAGTTATCTGCATTGCTATCGCGATTTTGCAGATTTTTGAAGTTTTACGGAAAGGCCTAAGTACGGTTCCCCAAACTGCACTGCAGTAATCAAGATGAGGTTGGATTAGGGCATTGTAAGCGGTGAGTAGTATTTCACGTTGAACGAAGAAGTAGCGTATGCGCTTAATTGCACTAATGCCAGAAGCGATTTTTTGGGAAATCTTTTGAATATATGACTTTCCCGGTTAAGATTTTCGGATCTTAGTGACGCTGATGAAACCTGCTTAACAGGAAGGAACATTGCCGAAGATAAAACTGAGGTTCCCATTTAAATATAATAATCTCCGGCTGTGCACACTCTCTTCTGTCTATAATAAAGTGCCGCGTTTTTCACTTACTAGATTATTTTCTGTCAAAAACCCACTAACACGACATTCATTTCAGTTGGGATCGGCATTCTTAAATTACGGCCCGCTGACCGATAATTTTTGGATTTACGCGACAAGCATTTTGGACATGCCTCAGTCAATAGACTTTTAAATCTTACCAATAGATAAAAATCATCGTAAAATCAAACTTGATGGTCTTTTAGTTTCAGGATTTAGCGAGAAAAAAAACGCTTATCATTATTCATTGAGAATTCACACTTTTTTGTATTAATTGACACCGTGGTACAGTTTTAAGTTAGTATTGTATAGTATTATTACGCCTCACTCGTAACCATAACTCCTTGCAAATTCCGCTTGATAAACCACCTCAGGTTAAATTATGGAACGATCTGGACTATGAACTAAAGCACGGGTTGTCTTTGACTAGTTTTAAGAATAGCGGTGAAAGAGTTCTATGCTGGCCCATTTTTATATTACTTAGTACCCATATTTATTTTCAACATTCATGATTTTAATATTAAGCAAGACATACAGCCCCGAAAAGCCCCGAGGGGAATGGCAATAAAATACGTATGTATGTATGTATGTATGTATGTATGTATGTAAAGGACAAATTAATCCATAATTTCACGCGTGTGAAAATTCAAACACCGCCTACGCGCGCTTAAAATAATATTTTTCTGGATCGTAATTTGCCCTCCATAATATGAATGGCTCGGAAAATTATGTGAAATGTATCCCTAATTCCACTCGTCCCCATTTGATTACCTATATACAAATATATATGCGGCCAAACGCAAAACAGTTACTGCCCTCATGAAAACGCGCGATTGGGGTTCATTACAAAAAAATGTAAATAAAAACTTGAATTCGATTAAATTTACATTCTCGGTCCCAGTCCTAAGAAATGGTTAATTGAACGTCATTATGCATTTTCAACTCGTGCTTGTTGCGTAGCAACCCACGAGCTATTGGTATGGACCTTGCTAGTTTTCTGGGATAGGTCTCTTTTATTTATTCATTGTTGTTATTTCTTTATATACTATTTTATTATAAGACCCTTGTCGTACAGTGCAATGGATGTCTCCAGTTCCAAATAAGACATTCACTGGTCACGTGATCAAGGACGTCACCGTCAACAATGCAGACGCGTGTGAGGTGCATTGTTTCCTAGAACCTGAATGGACGTCATGCAACTTCAAACGTGATTCACTGAAATGCGAGCTGAGTTATTCTAACGATGAAGTACATCCAAGTGCTTTGATGGATTGCCAGCGATGTGTTTACCGTGCAATCGAGGTAAAGTATTGTCAGGAGCCCAGGTATTCTGTTATTGACTGCCTACCTGCCTGCCTGCCTCCTCATTTCATTGTTTTTGCCCTTTTTCGCTACGTCACGCTTCCTTTCACGTACATTGCTTTGCTTACTTTGGTAGTCGTATTGCGTGACACACAACAAGGACTACAGCAACCTTGTACCGGTGGCTTTTTCCATAAAAGAAGCATAAGAGAGGCCTTACATGAAAATAATGTTCAAGTAATGATTACATGAGTGCTTGTCACGTTATCATGTCATTTTATCTCCGAGTTTCACGTTTTACATCCTTCAACAGAGTAACTGTGTTAATACCTAGTGTCCATCCCCCAACATGACCTGTCAATCAGGCTATGGTGACGTTGATGGCTATCGCTGTGTTTGTCCGAAGTGCTATGAATGCGACCTTACAATTGTATGTCACACTATTCGAGCGATTCGAGATGAAGAAGAAAAGTGGCTGGGAAGAAAGTTGGCAACCTCCGAAACCTTAAAGATCTCAACTTGGTCTGCCTGGCTGATATATCAGACCACCTACCTTGCTTTTGTACCGTAGCAACTAAGCTACCAGCATATCTACAGGAAAGATACTATAGGGACTTCTCAAACTTCGATAATAAACTTTTTGAAGCAGATCTTACCCAAATAGAATTTTGTAGCCTAATTGTGAACACTGAAGATGTAAATTGCAGTATGAATGCACTGCAAGAAATAGCTAATAAGCATGCTCCAATAAGAAGAGCCTCCAACTCCAAAAAAAAGCAACTAAAAAACCCTGGATAACTAATGACATACTTACTTCTATTAAAAGAAAACAAAGGCTGTTTAAATCACACTTTCTTACCGGTGACCTTACAAAAATGAAATAATATAATGTATATAACAATAAATTCAATAAGATTAAAGAATTAGTTTATACTCAATTTGATATAAGTAAAGACAACATTAAAATGACATGGAAGTTGATTGGCTTGCTTATCAACAGAAAAAAAGCCAATTCGATCAATAACAAGAAGCTGCACACAGCTTGCATGAACTCCGGCGTTTTTTTTAACGCGGATATGCTCATACACCTGCGTGTTTGGCACATTACAAACACACAATCAGATGCGAAAGTACGCACATACAGTCGATCTCATCTAAAATTTCACACGAGTCAGAACATGAGTAAAAGACGAGTGAACACAAGCAGAACATGAGTGACTTCAAGTAAGCCAGGTTACGGCCTAGGATAACACATGCAGGTAAATCCACAGGCAGCCCAAGCTCTGTATTTGCACTGTGTGACTATTATTTCACAAAATTCTCAGATAAAGAAAATAAACTTACCTTAAGGGTTTGTTGTTGTCCTGTTGTTTCTCTGGGGTCTAGAAATGGCGGTTATGGGGCATTTCTCTCACATTGGGTTTTCCTCTCTTTTCTGTCTAAAAGAAAGGAAAGGCTGCACACTCAAATTCAAACCACGAAGCACTTGAGGCCGATTTTTCACACGAAAACCCATCCGATAGGCGTAATTTCCTCCGTCAGGTGAAAGATATATAGTTTTTCTTACCCCAGCAGTTTTAAGACTTTGAGAAATCATTATCCTAACTCTTCCAAACGAACTCATTTCTTTGAAAAAGCCCTCTCATTCTTCGTCAGAAACTACGTGTTAGCATCAATTCGGGCATGCTGTCAAAATTCCTCTTTCCGGCAGAGGGACAGTCAATAAATTGCCAGATACGTTACTCTCTCCCCACGGGGTCTAACGCGCCGCCTATCGTACTGAGTAGCCAATCGCGTGGCTACAATTTCAAACAAGTTGACAACGCTTGACGACGGCAAGTTCCCACAAAGTTCACGGGCTCAGAACTTATACATATATACCGTACCTTATTTTGAAACTGGTCTACAAGTGAATCGGCTCTACGGTAAAGTAGTGTAGAGCGCGCGCCTCGAATCTAACGATTTGGAGTTCGATTCCCACACCAGCCAGTAACAATTGTTTTTATTCTTTTCTCCTTTCTCAGTTTTATTTAAAAAAATCCTCTATTTTAAGCTATTAGAGCCGCCTTCCACACTAAAACATCGTTTTGCTGACGGATACGATTATCTACCGGCAGATTAAATCTGAATTAGATTGCGAGATCTTGCAGGACGACCTAAACACACTAGCAAAATGGTGTATGGATTGGTCGATGGAATTTAATACTACCAAGTGTCACCTGTTGAACATAACCAATATATAAGCGTGAATATAGCAAGTTTACCTATCATGTAAATGGCAAGGCTCTATCTCCGTCACCATCTCATGACTACCTCGGAGTCACACAGACCCATGATCTTCGCTGAAACACTCACTGCTCCAAAATCGCATCTAAATCTAACAAAACACTAGGTATTGTTCGCAGATCCCTGAAACCCTGTTAAGAAGCGAGCTTACGAAACTTTAGTTAGACCCAAACTTGAATAATTTAATGCTTCCGAGGCTTGGAACCCTTACACTGACTCTGACGTAAATATGATTTACAAATTCAGAAAAATGCTGCTCGCTTCGTTTGCAGCAACTATGCTCGTACGTTCAGTACGTGCGAACTTGTTAACACACTGGGTTGGGACACTCTTGAGGAGAGAAGACTTGCCCAACAGGCCGCAATGTTTTATAAGATCCGTAATGGCTTGGAGGGGATTGGCTTCCCTCCCAATATTGTCCCAAACCCCAGACATAATAACTTGTATTATTGTCAGCTGCAGTGCAACGTTCTTGCTTTTAGCTATTCATTTTTCGTTCGTACAATCCGCGTATGGAACAAATTACCTGAGCACGTGATCAATGCTCCATCAGTACCTCTATTTAATGTTGCTATTATTGGCCCTGCGATCAGGACAATGAAGACGCCTCCATATCTTAGGCGCTTATAAGCTGACTTTACTTCAGCATCACTTTTTATCTGATTATTTATTTGCGTGTTTGTTTATATATTTATCACATCCATTGTTGGACCTGCACTTTGTTGTTGTTATAAGGCTGTATTTTTGTCACTGTTTTATCCTTTTGTGCACCTTCCAGTATTAGTGTAAACTATGAAATAGGAAGTAAATATCTAAGATCTAAGATTGGCTCTCAAGCTCCAACACGGTCATGACCTCGATTTTGATATTATTATAGTGCAATGATGAGAAAGAATATCATTAACCTCGTAATTACATAAAATCCTGTGAAAGTGTCGAACACTCACTTTACAGTTTTAATAGATTAACGTACTTTGCATGCGATCATTTGAATCAATAAAAACCCGTGAAAATTAACTGATACATCAATTTGCTTAATTATAAACTCACACAAAGTTTTAGTGAGGAAGGCAGCTCTACTGAATAGCTTAAAATGAGAAAAAGATAAAATAAAACTGAGAAAGGAAAAAAATAATTTAAAAAATGTTACTGGCTTGTGTGGAATCGAACTCCTAATCGTTGGATTCGAGGCGCGCGCTCTAAACCACTTTACCATAGAGCCGATTCACTTGTAGACCAGTTTCAAAATAAGGTATATATTGTAAAAGTTCTGAGCCCGTGATCTTTGGGAACTAGCCGTCGTCAAGCGTTGTCAACTTGTTTGAAATTGTAGCCACGCGATTGTCTACTCAGTACTGTAGGCGGCACGTTAGACCCCGTGGGGAGAGAGTAAACGTATCTGGCAATTTACTGACTGTCGCTATGCCGGAAAGAGGAATTTTGACAGCGTGCCCGAATTGATGCTAACACATAGTTTCTGACGAAGAATGAGAGGGCTTTTTCAAAGAAATGAGTTCGTTTGGAAGAGTTAGGATAATGATTTCTCAAGTCTGAAAACTGCTGGGGTAAGAAAAACTATCTACCTTTCACCTGACGGAGGAAATTACGCCTATCGGATGGGTTTTCGTGAGAAAAATCGGCCTCAAGTGTCTTTTAGACAGAGTAGAGAGAAAAACCCAAAGTGAGAGAAATGCCCCATAACCGCCATTTCTAGACCCCTGGGGAAACAACAGGACAACAACAAACTCTTAAGGTAAGTTTATTTTCTTTATCTGAGAATTTTGTGAAATAATAGTCATACAGTGCAAATACAGAGCTTGGACTGCCTGTGGTAAATCAAAAATGCATGCTCGGATTCAAATACTATTGTTACTCTTATCTAAAATATAATCTAAAACTCCACACGAGTACAGTCAGAACACGAGTGAACACGTTATTAGTATGCACACAGTCAGATCACTATTAGTACACACGCACAATCAGTCAAATTGGATTAAATGGACAATCACGTAGCAGCGCCAGAGGGACAAGAAGCTGCACGCAGATGCCTCATTAGCTACTATGTTAGAGTGATTTTAACTTAACCCGTGAAATAGATACTAGCGTATTACATTCTAATTATTTTGTTATCTTTTGTGTTGATCTTGGTATTACACACTAACTAATAATTTATTTCTGTTTCACGGGTCAAGTAAAATCACTCTATACCAACAACATGGCTGCTACGTTTTTGTGATTTTATTCTCTTGCGAATGATTGCAACCCATGTATAGCGGAAAACCGTTCTAAAAATAACCTAACTTGTAAAAACGCTGTGACATAGGCCTAGTATGCGGGATGGACGCTCCTGGTTATGGGCTCATGTATCGGCTTAGTTATTCCGGGTTACCTGTGTTATCAGTGCGTTCCGTATTTCCGGGCTACCTGTGTTATCCTAGGGAACGCAATTCAAGCGGACGGCTGTGCGATGTTACCGTAGAGTCCCAAAAGTAGCGACCCCCGAAAGTAGCGACCCCTCGAAAGTAACTACCCCTCCGAAAGTAGCGACCCCTTTCCCTAAGTTGGTGTCGGTTTCATTTTAGTCCCATTATATACGCAGCCAAGCAATTACAATTATTTCAGTTTTACACTTCATTAAATGTTCAAAAGTTCGTAATGCGACTTGCGAGACCTCTATATCTCTCAGAACATACAACATAACAGGAGTCTGAGTCAGTAGTTTGCGAGACGTTATCACATTGGACTTGATATGATTAGCTGGCTTGTTTTCAGGAATTTTCAAACTAAATTTATTCCTCGAAAGTAACGATCCCTCGAAAGAAACGACCCCTCGAAAGTAACGTCTGGTCAGGGCTGCAAAAATCGAAAGTAACGACCCCTCGCTACTTTCGGGACTCTACGGTATATATTCTCACATAGCTCACTTCCGGTTGCCGTCCGTATCAACGGTCTTGACCATTTAGACATGTCTCGTTCTAGACTACGACCGCGCCAAACGTTGCAATTGCCGATAAACGCAATTACTTGTATCGTAATCCGTGTTCACCATAATAAATAATTGTTGTGAACGGCGGCAGACATAAAAATAAGAACCGAAGTAGTTTTACTGCAAATACTGTGTGAAGTTAACGCACACTAGACACGGCACAATCTTCTCCATGTCCGCTCTGCGCTCAGTACTATAATTGTCTTCCAACTTAATACGCTCACAATTTCCACTAGAACACCTAAACTAAACTAAATATACGATATAGTTAAGGCCCGTTTACACGACCGGAAAAATGGCACGGCTCGGATAAAAACTAGAACGGTTCGGATAATTTCATTCGTTTAAACTATCCGTACCCTACTTTTACCCGTGCCAATTTTACCCGTTCTGGGACCATAGGCGCCTATGGTCCCGAAACGGAACGGAACGGAACGGATAAAACTGAGTTCGGGACCCGTGTTTTCAGTTCCTGTGCATCGTTTAGACGCTTACGTACCCGTTCCATTGCTTTTTCCGAGCCTGCACTGTTTTTTCCTCAGTTGTTTATTTCTGTCCGCATGCATGATTTAGCTCCACTTTCTCGCAATATGGCGGACGATAAACGAGTGAACGAGAAGGCCAAAGAAATGAAAATGAAGGAAAATAATTTTATCTTCTAACGAGTCTCTTTTTCTAAGCTTTATATCTGTTTTTTTATGCAACTTCAAAGTAGCTTCTTAAAAAGAAACATAAAAGACAGCAGCCTCACTTGTCAATCGCCATTTTATTTTACGAGCGTCATGTGCGACACATACGAATGACAGTGATCTAAACATTATCATGGGCTCAACCATGTAAACAGCCTTTCCGTTCCACCTAGGCTTGCGGACCGGTGCCACTTTTTATCCGAACCGTTTCAAGATATTTCTCGTGTAAATGGGCAAATGTTCATGGAACCGGTACTTCTCTCTATCCGAGCCTTTCCTTTTTTTCTGTCCTATAAACGGGCCTTTAGATGACAAGTCTCAAACTACATCTCGGACCGAAGTAGTTTTACTGGCAAGTTTAACTCGACGAACTGTGTGAAGGTTCGATCCGCACTAGACACTGTGTCACATAGCTTCCTCCGCAGGCAACTCTTATATGTTTTAGATCCGGCTTCCTGCGGAGGAGTCTAGGTGTCACAGCGTTTTGTGTTCCCAGTGAACTGGGGGTACAAGAATCGCTAGCGTTTTGTGCTCCACTCCGATGTTACGCCTAGTATTTTAAGCGTGTCTTGTACAACAATAGGAGCCATTTACTTGCAGGTCAAAACCGTAACTAGAGTTTCAGAGAATCATGCCCTGAGTTTTAGTGGTATTAGTGCGTTATCAGTGCGGTACCAGCCCAAAAAATACTTGCATCCATGAGGATCTAATCTAGAACACGAGTGAACACCAGTATGCTAGCGCTTCGTGATTTAATTTACGAATATTCACAATTTTAAAAAAAATTATCGTCTTAGTTGTTTCGGGTTACCTGTATTATCAGTGCGGTACCAACCCTTAAAACACTTGCATCCAAATACTACGAGGATCTGATCTCCCGAGAACGTCAAATTACAGGAAAATTATAAGAAGTGGTATAACAACAACAAAATCTTTTTTTTAGAAAAGTAACGTATAATAACACAATAAGTTATATTAGTGTGTTTATTTACCACAATTCCATTTTTCAGGTTGTTGAATAAAATATTTCTTGTTGTAAACAAAGGATTCAAATTATAATAATGTATGTAATAAACCCGACATAATTACGCAAGCAAAATCACATATTTTTAGATATGAAAACTCAAAAGGCAAAATACTAAATCTCAAAGGTATACATAACATAAGATATAACATATAGTTTCATTTATATGACATTTATAGAAAAAATTGTCTTTTGAGAAAATTGACAACAACGCCAAAGTGAACGCCAGCAAGGAATTAAATTTCATCCAGCGCGTCCCCAACAAAGCATACCCGATTTCGCTTTCTTAGTCGTAACATAATAATTGTATTGTCCAGATATGTTCTCAGGGATCTATTCTAACATCTTCTCCCGGCAATTACCAAGGTTTCAAATGTACATAAAAAGCAAATCTAAACATGATTTCATTGCCTTTCAAGCTACCAGACGAGTGCTCTTACTCAAACTGACCTCGGCTCGTCGCTACAATTTCGTAGCCGACGGTCTATTTCGCTCTCTTCACGGCTGGACATCCCTCCAGGATCACTATTACCATCATCTTCACTGTTATTCTCTTCGAGGAGGACCAAAACTTAATCTAAATTGTACGATTTTGAACACTTTCCCTTTTCACTGTGGACCAATATGCAAAAATTCCACTGCACTCCCGCAGCGGAATACAATGCAAACAATACAACCAATATTTATAGGCTCGGACAGTAAAGAGTTAAATTGCATAATTTTACGGCCCTCCCACGATGGAATAGCATTCTGAGAATGACTCATCGATCGATATCTCCTTGTCTCGCCTTGTTTTGAAAGCTTTGACCTTTGTTATCTGAGCGCGTCTGACGGAATCTAACCTGAGATTATAATTCGATACCTTTTATATCTAAAGGTGTTTGGATAAACTTAAGCTGAGATTGTATTTCGCTCGCGTTTTTAGATCTGTTCGGACAACGGAGATGAATGTATTACGTTGTTCGTGTATTTTTGGGTCTATAACAGTTCTTTTACAAGAATCAGAAGATTCGAAGTCTCACGTGTTGCTCATTTCACATTCTCACAGTGGTAATTATACTGTAATGATATTATGTGATATAAACAGTGTAAAAGAAATCTATAAATGTAGTGCGCATGCATGCTTCCTGCTTTATCGCTCGATCACAGCATCTGCGACCCACATCGTCAGCGACAAAGGTCTGAACTGATCAACTTCTAACGTCGATAGAACAATAATGATTAACAAAAAAAAACGACTGCATTTTAAGACTCCGGCCGCTGCCCTAGCAGCGCCGGAGTAATAACTAACAAGTGTTACACTGATAAATCGGTTATATGTGATCAGTTGAACGCATATCTCATTAACGTTGGGCCTACTGACCTTATCTGCTCAATTACCAAATTATGACAATCCAAATCCTACTAAATATATTACCAGAACATTTCCAAATAGCCTTATGTTCAGAGCTATTCTTGTCCATGAAATACACGATTTAATAATGAACTCAAAAATTAATAAGTCAACTGTAGGTGTTCCTGTTAAATGCATAAATTGAGCTAGTAATCATATCAGTGAGGCTTAAACGATGGTATATAATCAATCCTTACAACAAGGTATTGTTCCTGATATCTTAAAAATCTCAAAAAAATATCACCACCTGTTGATAACGGTGGTATCACAGATGCTACAGATTTTCGTCCTATTTCAACCCTCTCCTCTCTCACACAGATTTCGAAAAACTTGTATATATAAGCAATTGATAAATTATATTGAAAAATATGACATTTTAAGCCAATTTCAGTTTGGATTCACAAAAGGCAGATCGACTGAACAAGCAATAGCTGAAATCACAGATAATTTCAAAAATGAAATTGACAATAACCTATTTACCTGTGGGGTATTTCTTGATTTTGCGAAAGCTTTCGAAACGTACCGTAAACCATAGTGTTCTTGTGAAAAAGGTGGAGAGGTATGGAATAAGGTGAATTCCCTTGAAATGGTTCCTGTTGAATAATAGGCAACAATACGTCTCTATGAATGATAATGAGTCATCGAAGCAAATAGTCTGTGGTATTCCCCATTGCAGTTCACTTGGTCCCTTTCTATTCCTTATTTATATTAATGATATTCCTAATTGCTCTAATAAACTGTCCTTTATAATATTTGCAGATGACACTAATATATTTGCCTCCTCCTCCAATGCCACAGACTTACACAATTTCATGGAAACACCATATTTCGTATATATGTTCATGAATTTCAAGAAATACAGGATTTTTTTAAGCTAAGGCACTACCTTTCTCTCCAACAGCTCAAACAACTTTACTACAACTTAATATAACGAGTTTTCAGATCGTCAATGTCAAGCTGTCAGAATTGAACCAATCAGCGACGAGAAATGTTGTAAACAAGTCGAGTACAGTAAAATGGAGTTTTCGCTGTAGTCAGTTCATATCAAACAATTTATTGAGAAAAGTGTCGTTCCTGAGAGCTCCCTGTGATATCCATATATGGTCAATATATTCCATATTTGGAAAGCAGGACGGATTGTCGAATACTAGAACACGTTCAAGGAGTGTAGTGAGCCGGCAGAAGGGAGGCTGATACAACGTAGGCTACAAGAAGTGCGATTAAAAAAATCGATAGCGCAATTTGAAAAGGATGAGTGTATGCCTCACTAGCATCTAGTCGGGCCAAAATATTACTCTGAACGACAACAATTGTTTGATATGTATTTGCTTAGTTAGATTTTTATTTGGGTTCTTAAAATTAGATAGCTTACTTTCCTTCGTCTAGATTGAAGTTTATATTACAAAACAAATAACAGATGGTTCTCCTTGTTCTATCACAAAATAATGTACTTTCGAGGTCTTGAAATGCTGCTCAATGTACCCGCGTTCTGCTCCTGCATCCGCAGTTTTTCAAGAACCTCGAGCGTGCAATATATTTTTTATAGAACAAGGAGAACCATCTTTTATTTGTTAAGTATTGTGTTGCGTTCTACTGTATTTCATTTTTTTGTATTGAATTGTTTGTTTTATTATATTGTATTTTTTTGTAGAAATGCGTGTCGTCCTACATGATCATATTTAGGAATTGTCACTTGCGAGTCCTCACAGTGACGTCATTGTACTGGGAGATTCGATTCCAGGCCCAGGACAGTTTTAAGCATAAAATAGTCAATTTGAATGCCGAAAAAAAAAACTTTCGGAAGGCAGAACTGAAAAATAAATATACTCTTCATAATCAGAAAAGAATGAACTTTATTATTCTGCAATAAAATAAAGATGCAAAAGTTGGTTTCATAAACACTTTAACAGTATTTTCCATGCGTTTCGGAAGTATTTTCGGGATGTCTTATAGACCTTATGCAATAATACTGTTTTTATTTTATTGTACAACAATGATCACATTAGGACTGGATCAACCTTGTCAGATTTAAATTAAACAGCATGCAAAAATAAGTAATCCTGTAAAATTTGAGTGTCATAGCTTTCATTGCTACAGAGTAATATTAGGGTTTGAATTAAGTCGGCCATGGTCTTACCAGCCTCATTTTCATGTTTTCTCAAAGGTTTAAATGCTAATAACTCTGGAACCTGTTATATTTGGAAGTTTTTCAAGTTCGTCCGAATTTTGGTTATATTAACCGTTACAATTATTGTACAATTATTAAGCGGTTTCATACTTTGTCAGCAGCAGTGTGTTCTCAGGTTTCCCGCTCTTTCTGGCATCAGAGTTATGCTCACTCATGTTTGGAACCGGCTAACTGTTGTTTCATTCGTATTTATCACTCCTATTCGCTTTATCTCGTATTTTAGAAGTATTAATTTCATACACCTGATATATAACTTTCTTGTTATTCTGTCACACGTTCTCTAGATTTTCATGTGCTTCAGTTGGGGTCCTTTCCGTTCTAGACTAATTTCTATGGCGGTGCCTGGAGGAGTTTCTCATGACTCTCCCGGATTACTGGGCGCCAGAGCTGCCATCCCGGGTATAACTTTCTCTCTTATAGGTTTTTTGTCCCATTTTGGTTTCATATGTTTATATCATATCCGGCGATGGCGGTCCTATGCACCTAGCCACATTTTATCCATAGTCCTATAGGCGAATCCTTGCTGACGTCATTGTTTACATTTTTGCCTCATTAGCATAAATTAAACTTCAAGCTACTAACAAACAATCTACATCAGTTGAAAGAGAATTTTAAACTTAGTCATTACCGAAAATGTGAGATAAATATGTTAAATATTTACGGAGAAATTCACTTTTCAAAACTGTAAAATCGGCTGGGGGGGGCAAGAGTTGCTGACAGCCATACATTCTTTGTAAATTTAGAGATTTTTAAACGCTCATTCCTCAAAATATATTTATAATATCACACTCAAATTTTCGGTAATTATCAAGTGTGACAAGCTCTTTCGATTTGTGCACTCTGTTTGTTTGTATCTATGTCGCTTGAAGTTTGATGTATGCTAATGAGGTAAAAACGTAAACAAGGATTCGCCTATACTGGCCCCACATATGTAGATAGCAATCGGCTATCATATTTTACCCACTCTTTGTTATATATTTTATAAGTTTGCCTACTGTATCCGTAAGTATCCGTAAGTATGCGTAAGTATGCGTTTTTGAAGTATTTTACGGGATGTCTTATTTGTAGGCAGCTTTTTGGAGGTTCAGTTCTATACAGCACCTCTATTTCCCTGTACTTCTTTTCATTAAAAGTTATTGCCGTTTTAAGCATTTTTCGGCGTATTACTTACATCTCACTTTAGTGGCTGCTGTATATTTGGTAGTTTTCAAGTTTTGTCCACAGTTTTGTGTACACTAGCGGTTACAATTATTGTCGGATTATTAAGCCGGGCGACGTCATGGAGGCCATGCCACCATGAATATATTACCATTTCGATAAAAGACATAAGGAGAGCTACAAGCAACATTATCATCGGGATATTCATGCGTGCCTCGGGCTAGCCACTTGCCTGTATTCCGCTTCCCTTGGCTACTTTCAGACTATCCCACCTGTCCCTCCCTGTTTACTGTTTCGTTTTCCTGTCTGAAAGTAGCCGCCAGACTTCCATACCTCAAAGGAGTACAGGTAAGACCGGTGTAAATAGAATACTATTGAATGGCCCATTTCTCAGTTCATACCATCGCGACAGTCACCCTGTCGATAAACACGGTACGGAAGTGAGGCCATTTCGGGCAATGCACGGGTTTGTTTTGTTTTGCCAAAAAACCCGCGCGTTGCCCGAAATCGCCTCGCTGCCTTATTTATTCACAGGGTAACCGTTACGACAGTACTGTCGACCGTTACGCTTTGTACGCTGACAAACGTATGAATGATACGAAATTACGAACTTGAGCCGTCATCATTTAGTATTGTTTGTAGTATTCGCAGAAGGTTACACCCTCGTAAAGTATAACGGTCGACAAAGAGTCTTTAAGAGGGTCTAGATTGGGTTAAAGTACTAAAGCGGCATTGCATAAACATTGCAATTGTTATGCTAATGTCAACAACGATTTCAAAGGGCTGCTTTGTGTCAGGAACCAATGGATCTCTGGTTGGCACATTAATGACAATGGATGACGTAGCAGTAAGTATCGCTATAACCCCCCAATTTTTTTTTATTGAAACTTTAAACTATTCTTTAGAACTTAGAGCAAAATTGGTAGGTTTCAAAGTTGAGAACCAGAACATGTGGGCGTCAGTTTTCTATTCCCTTGGGGGCCTGGAGATTAGTGATCTGTGACGTGTATGTAGTAAGGCGGCCTTCCAATTCCATACAAACATCTCTTATTTCTGCGACTCTTGAAAGTTCACCTCATGTAAATATCCAATGAAATGTCACCAAACTTGGTAAATTTACTAATTTCGATGTGCTCTTTCTTGTGATGGAGTTTATTCCATACTGATTAGACTATAATAGGACATTTTTTATTCTTGAATTTTTTTTCTTATTCAGATTTTCCAACTCCTTTGAGAACAGCAAGACAGTGGTATAAATTAAAGGAACAAAAGAACCCGTGCAAAGGATTCTGGTAGTTGTAGTATACTGATGTCCGATTGACGTCACAACTCCAGGCCCTCTCCAAGACTCGCGCTGCATGACTTCCAACTGGAAACAGGGAGCCCCAAACGGATGTTTTCCCTAACTTTGACGCCACTAAAATCGTCAAAGTTTACTTTTTCACTTTTATTTTTTCGAATTCTTAGTCAGGGCCCTGTTTTGGGGTTATAGGCACTTTAACTGACAACTGACAAACGGCCTAAAATTTAACTGAGAAATAAGGATATTTTAAACTGTTAACGGATAATTAAAGTACTGTTAACTGATAATTGAAAATTGACTGTTAGCTGATAAATTGAAGATCCGATCCAGCTTTGAAATTCAACCAAATAATGCTAATTCTCGAAGATTATCCTTAATATTTAGCGGATAGCTGACAACTGAAAAATGGTCTAAATTTTAACTGTTAACTGACATCAAGCTAAGAGACCATCACCTAAGAGAACTGATCTCCGTACCCTATGATAGTCTGCGCCAGTCTATTTTTGGCTTAGTGGACGTCACGATGTTATTTTAAGATTCGGTTCCAGCTCCTCACGGATTTTCATCGCTCCATCTCATGAATTCAACCTTGATTTCAACAAAGAAAGAGGGGCGATGGATGCGAAGCTTCAAAACTGGCTCTGAATTATGTGTTGCTCCCTAAACTTACTAAACGGACGGGTATGGGACGGATCTGACCTGATCTGACTTGAAGACTCGAGAAAATGAACTTTGAATTTAATAAAAGTGTAATTAAGTGTAGTGTAATTTGAAAATCCGTTAAAAATATCCTAAAAATATTGCCGTTTGGATTTGACTGAGAAACTGTAGGCTGTATTAAGCCAGACCCGTAAGAAATTCGGATGTGACCTGGAAGCCGTGAAAAGAAACTGAAGTAATTAGAATAAATTAACCATGATCCCGTATCGGTTGTTATTGAAACTTCGCTTACCTTATAAATACTCGTTCACTGTACTGTTCATATATATAGCTATATATGATAACATACCTAGGGAACTGACTGGATTATTTGCTATATTTCATGCTAAAAATTTTAGAAACGCATCGACTTTTCACCACAATTTTGCGAAATTATAAATCCAGTTAATCTGAAACACTGACTGACTGAGTTTGGAATTATCGTAAACAGACGCTTGAAATTCGCTAAAGAAATTAGAAATAGAACCTATAATATCGTAAATAATCGGACATGCTTTTGCAACACCGTAATCAATATGAATCTGTAGAGTAACTGTCGTAAAGTAGAACATTGTGAATGCTTTGGTTACTGAGTAAAACACTGAATGCATTCTTCTGTTCTCGCCGGCCATTCAGACACGTGACACCAACAACCAATCGGATAGAGTGGTAAAAATAGTCCAACTAATTTATGCAAGCTAAAAATAAATTGGCGCAGGCTATCATGGGAGAGAGGCTAGTATGACATTTGTAACGCCCCCCACCAAACTCTCCTTTAAGTCAAATGACCCTGTAAGTTATTTATATCTTGTTACGCTTCGTAATTAAAAAAACATATCATTTTATATCGACAAATTTCGCAAATTTGGCGTGTCGGCGGATATTTTTGAAATTTATGACGTATATGTGAGGAATAGTCATAGACTGTCAAATTTCGAGATTTAAATGGTTTCCATTTTGAGCTAGCATCATATTTTTGATTAACAATACACAATGTTTTCTGTAAATCTGACTTTGTGTCCAGTTCTTCTTAAACCTTCCTCGTATACTTACGTCATAAATTCTGTGCCGCGGTGCTGGAGCCCAAATTTCCTCAACTTGGCACAAATGATCCTCAAATCGATCACGTTGCTATATTTTCACAAGTTTCTAAGGTAGAAGATTGAAATTTTGTGGGAGGTTTAAGACTGATGACCAAGATAAAATCCGACGATTTGTACTACCGTAGACATATTGGGACGTCACAATACGTCATGTATCCATTTATAGTAGGTTTCTCAATGTTTTCAATTACCTTTAGCATCAGTAAATTATATACTTTCGATTTCCCATCATGTTGACAACAAAGTAACCGAAAACCGAGTCCGATTGGTCAGTAAGAGGGAGAAAAGTTATTAAATTGTGAATTTTGGTAATTTCTCGCCAAGATTTGGCGGGAAATGTACAATATAGAACCATTTACAAAATAACTTCTTCATTCATCTTTAGCTTAGAGTTTAAAATATTTGTTCATGACAATCTAGCAATTTAAAGATTAAATCGGTACCCACAATTGTATGTGTTTAGAATTTTCAATTTTTGAGAGGAAATACTTTAAAATTGACAGTGAAAAAGAGGATACGCAGGAGCCCATTACCAGGAGGGTCCATTACCAGGAGGGTCCATCTGCTACTCTTGGTCTGCGAGTCAGCACATTTTAGAACACCCAAGGTCATCCAAGGTCATCCAAGGTGTAAATAAATCCCATACCCCGAGCGGTAGGCCGATAAAATGCGTACTTTTTGACAATGGTGAGGTTTTCTCATTGTACGCCGTAACAACGTCTGTTCATAAATCATTAGGAAACATTGTTTGCCTAGTACATTGTTGCATGAAATTACTGTTCACAAGGCTATCATTGTTTTTCGCGGATAAAAATAGCCTGATTTGGGAACACGCTGACTCACGAATGCATAACAGATACGTCTGGGATACGTCATTATGATGTCATATATTTTTGAAGACGTCTTTTAAAAATAAATATTTGAGTAGTTTTCGGGTTTTAACGAGGAAATGTACTTATTGTACACTTACTAGCCGCAATATGGTCTTTTTATGTTTCTTCAATGTAGAAAGCATGATTTATGTCAGTCCCATGATGTCAGAAAATATGACGTCACATGAAACTTACGTTCTTAACAACTTAGCATATATTTATTGTAGAGACTTTAAAAATGTGGCAATCAAAAACATATATTTATGTTGCTGTAATAACATGCTTGATTTCAAACGTACAGACCTTTCCCACGCGGCGGCCATCTTGGAATTAACCTATTGTTAATGCTTACCCAGCCTCGGTTGAACACGTTTGAGACCGAGGCTGGGTAAGCATTAACAATAGGTTTATTCCAAGATGGCCGCCGCGTGGGAAAGGTCTATAGGTTACGAGAATTTGACCTAAAAAGGAGTCGTTCATTATGACGTTATAATAACGTCAACATATAAACCTGATTGGTCCTAAAGACGTTATTTCATTTCAATATTAACATACGAAAATGTCGTTAAATTTAACATCGAATTAGACACAATGTGCTAGTTTATATATTTTTGTCTCGTTCGCAGTGATCGATTTTGAGGTAATTTATGCCATGTGTGTATAGTTTTAATAACGAAGCGCAACATGAGAAAAATAAATTTGAAAATCAATTATCCATACCATTTAGATTTATTTTAAAATAGGTCCATGTTAGGATACAGTTCTCCTTTAAATGATAAACATTGTTACACGCTGTATAGTAACAAAGATCTGCAGGCAAGAAAGATCTGTGACTTTTAAAATCTGGACATCATGATCATAAATAGGCCCTTTGCAGCTAACAGTTACGTGCTGCCTGATAAACATGTTACGTGCTGCCTGATAAACATGATCATAAATAGGCCCTTTGCAGCTAACAGTTACGTGCTGCCTGATAAACATGTTACACGCTGTATAGTAACAAAGATCTGTAGGCAAGAAAGATCTGTGACTTTTAAAATCTGGACATCATGATCATAAATAGGCCCTTTGCAGCTAACAGTTACGTGCTGATATAATACTTCATTAACGAATGAATTGAGCTCGTGATCCCCATGGGAAAGGCGTTGTCATGGATGCTGGAGAGCAAGCTAGAAAGATCGACAATCGATTGGAGGTAGAAAATAGCATTTACAAACAGGTTTTGCTAATATCAATACCAATCTCGTACAAAGCCTTTAAATAAATGAAGTCAGATTTTTTTTGCTCTCCAGTACAATCACGTGATTTGTTAGCTGCAAAGGGCCTATTGCTACTGTGCAAAGTCAATTTGAATATGTAAATTACGCCTTGGGAATTAATTAATGAGAGTATAAAAGGAAGAACAATGCTCTCTATAGGTGTTGTTTGCAAGAAACCAGAAGACGAACAGGTAGTTCTGCGACCCTCCCACCCGCCCTCACTTAGCCGGAGTTGATGCCTGGGCCATCATTTCTCTTGTTTCGCTCTTCGCCCTGGGTTTGTCCCAGGTCGGAGTTGCACCCCATACCTCATTAATGACAATGTACTTGGCGGAATAATACACTATACCTTGAGATTTGAAGGCTACGTATTCCTGTTAAAACATGTTTGCCAGATAAATGGACTATGAGGCTTGACGTGTTTCTGGCGTTACAATTTTGTTTAAACAACTAGGATTTTCATATGAATATCTAACATAAGCTTGCTGAAATTATATTCGAGTAACGTATCCTTTTATCACAATCTTTTTTTGTAAATTTTCATCCACATTTTGCAGGACATCTCACTTCAATTTCTCTACGAATTCCAGAAATCAAATCGCGCCAATTCATGACGTTCCCCTCTCCTGATGGACATTCATTGGCAAGTTTCAAAATATCCTCACGAGGGAGAACTCGGTCCCAAATATTTACATTCGTCAGGTTTCCGTTAAAACCTTGAGCTCTATTAAACCCCCCTGCAGGGTAGCTATCCTGATCCTGGCCAAGCACTACAACACCTTGGGTGTAAGAGAATCCAGTACTGTATCCAGTTCCCTGAGCTGAAATGGCGCCGTCGATATAGAATGTCCAGTTGCCAGCAGTATTCTCCCATGTCGCGCAGATGTGGTGCCACTGACCATCAACAACTGATGCTTGAATGTTTCTGTTGGCAAACATTCTCGAACCCAGACCCTTCTCTTATCTCTTATTGCGCATGCTCAACGAAAACGCCGTAAGAGAAGAGAAGAGTCTGGGTTCGAGAAAGATCGGCAAATCGACCACCCATTAGAACGGAATAAAAAGAGTACATCCTACAAAATATCGCAAATAATCATATAATAAGGACGTGCTTGGAACAAAAAGGATTTACTTGTCTGCAACTTCATTAGGAATGCGCTAGGCCTCCCTGGAGTTGCGATGCTGACAGGACTCTGTGCCGCCTATCCCATATTGTATAATCATATAATAAGGACATAATACCTGCGTTTTTTAGATGCTAGGATAAAAAAGGATTTACTTGTCTTCAACAGTATTAGGAATGCATTAGGCCTCCCTGGAGTTGCGATGCTGATGGGACTCTGTGCCGCCGATCTCATAGTGTACTTAGTTTGTACCCAAAGTGACACAGTGAAGGCAGTCATGACGATACGTTTGTCGTACAACACGTAATCCAAGTGTAAACTACGTGGAAACTGTAGGACGATGTTTAGCGCTATAGAGAAAAAAACCTGGAGTTTACAGCCTGCCTAAACATATTTTACTCTCTTGATATTCAATTGTAAACACAAATACATTGACATGGTTTGAAGATGTGAAGATTTTACTCTATATTTTACTCGTATGGGTTTATTTTCCTTTCCCTGCTTGCAGAGTTCGCTTCCTTCCAGAAACGGAGAGAGACGGAAATCTGCTAATGTAGAACGCCTAATTTCTATTTCTCGCATGCGTTAGAGCTGTCATAATCCCCCACGTGACTGTGAAACCAGACGTCAATCAACAAACGTGGGCTCAAATAATGTAAAGTGCGTGTTATATTGTACCGTGCGCAACACGCGTGCATTTTCGGTAAAAAAACGGTTTCAAAACTTGTTTTGTTCATCCATAGTTGTGGACGGCGGTATATTAAAGAAAGCATCCTACACAGCAGAGTTCTCTTTCTCTGGGAAGGAAGCGAAGTCTGGCAGCGCACTTCTCTGTTCCCTTTATTTACTGTCAGTACAAAGTCAAGTTCGAAGCTCTTCTGGGCAAATTTCTTCGGATCCCTTGCCTTTTCATTTCAGTACAGAATATTTTTAGAATGTATTTCGTCTTTTTTGACCGGGTTCAGTTCATTTTTATGCTAGTACTCTGTACAAGCTGCTTACATCTACGCTTTTACATCGCCGTCATTGATAATTTCTCTAGTGAAGCTGATTGACTGACGGGAGTGCCGGACGGGAAAATATTTGGCTTGAGGTCATAACGTACGGACCGAGCTGTACAAATTGACCGAGAGCCGAATATGTTCCCGTCCGGATGAACCTAATTCAGTCAATAAGTTGACTGATTTGTACGGTTTTGGAATAATTATATTCGACCAATATTTCTGCTCGCACGGCCAACCTTGATCAGGGTTTACAAGTTGTGAAGATATAAAACATAGGGCCCCTAAGGGCAACTCGTGGAAGGTCAGTGAGCTATTTTGGCATATACTAAAAATCACGTGACCGATGACATCATCGTTACGTCATCGCCACTAAATGATTTGTGGGGATCCAATACCATGCCTGTACAAGTTTGAACTGTCTGGCATTAGAAATGAGGGAGAAATGGGCATGTACGTAATATCACGTGACCGATGACGTCATCGTTACGTCATCAATACCAGGTGATTGATAGGGAACCACTGCCATGTCTGTCCAGGGTTGAAGTGTCTGGGATTAGAAGGGCACCGTCAATACATCTTCTCCAGCATGACTAAATATGGACGTGTACTATAAAACGTCAATATATCTTCCGAAAATCGAACATTATTCGGACTATTCGGACAGCCAACGGAGAGTACCTGATGTACGCAGAAAAAAACCAAGTACACACCATAAAACGATGAATAAATTAGCTCGATCCACTAACCCTAATAACTCGTTCTGCGCTTGCGCGCAACTACGAGTTAAAAACCGTTGCAAATTTAAATATACGAACATCAGATCCTTCTACTTCGTCTGTTGGTTCTTGCAATTTTTTTACTGAATCAATAAGTTGTTTATCATGTGCCCGCCTTAAAATGACAAAACAACGAGCAAACAATCGAGCAGGGCCATATGGCTTTTTCTGTCACGTCAAATAAGTACGGTCCCCATCACGTGACTTTTGTAAATGATTTTGAAAGGAAAGTGGGTGGGGAGCCGTACATGTCATGTGATAAATGGAAAATACGCCACTTAATACCCGGATGTAGTTCTACAAGTGGTTTATTTAAGAGAAAAACACTCCCGTCATTATATTAAGATCCAATTATAAAATGACATATCGATTGGAATCTAATTTACCATTTTCACAAACGTCGCCTTCATAGCACTTCGGACAAACGCAGCGATAGCCATCAACGTCACCATAGCCTGATTGACAGGTCATGTTAGGGGCTGGACACTGGGCATTAACACAGTTACTCTGTTGAAGGATGTAAGGCGTGAGAAGTATTGCGTGACACATAGTATGACATAAGGTCACCTTTATAGCACTTCGGGCAGACACAGTGATAGCCATCAACGTCACCATAGCCTTACTGACAGGTCATGTTAGGGGATGGACACTGGGCATTAAAACAGTCACTCTGTCGAAGGATTTAAAACGTGAAAGTCAGAAAATGACATGTAGCAATCTCTAATGTAATGAAATATTTTCTCATGTAAGGCCTTTCTGATGCTTCTTGTATGGAAAAAAGCCACTGGTACAAGGTTGCTGTAGTCCTTGCTGCGTGTCACGCAATACACAAGACTACCAAAGTAAGCAAAGCAATCTATGCCAATAACACAATACTTTACCTTGATTGCACGGTAAACACATCGCTGACAATCCACCAAAGCACTTGGATGCACTTCATCGTTAGCAGAACTCAGCTCGCATTTCAGTGAATCACGTTTGAAGTTGCATGACGTACATTCAGGTTCTAGGAAACAATGCACCTCACACGCGCCTGCGTTGTAAACGGTGACGGTCTTGATCACGTGACCAGTGAATGTCTTATTTGGAACTGGAGACATCCATTGCACTGTACGACAAGGGTCTTAAAAAAAATAGGAGATAAAGAAAAAACAACACTGAATAAATATAAGAGCAATAACTGTATTTAAATTTGGTTTTGAATATAAAGTTAAAAAAAAATTGAAAACCTAAAACCACATTATATATATATTTTTCATCGAAAGCAATAACCCTAATTAACGTTCTGGGATAAAAACATTTGCACGCAATATCATTGTGTTAACATATCAGTGCAGAGAAGTAGAGCTAAGCTTTGATAACTCAGTCTCTTGTTAAACCAAATCGCCGACTGTTGAATCGAAGTATCCTTGAAAAGGTACGTCAACTATACCGGCGCTGTGCCAGTAGTATTCTGTATTTATCTTCCATATTATTTCTTGCAACGACAACAACGGATTATCTAAGATTTGTTCCATTAGTAATGTTGGACTCCACACACTAGCTGTCATTTATGCACCGATTTTCCTGTCTATAAAACTCTTTTTAAAATTTCCTGCGCGCCGCCATCTTGGATCTCATGACGTCACAGTGTTGCCCTTATTGTTGCACAACAAAAGAGCTATTATATTGTTTCCGACAACAGGGGAAACACTGTGACGTCTTAAAATCCAAGATGGCGGCGCGCAGGAAATTCAAAGAGTTTTATCGACAGGAAAATCGGTGCATAAATGAAATCTAGTGTACAATATACTGGAGACAAACACAGAAACAGACTTTATAGACAGGCATAACAATCATTTGAGAGCAAACATTGTTTTTCAGCCGAGATTCCCTTTAACAATTTGTATGTTAGGGCTAGATGGTTTGAAAAAATATTGTGGGTTTTTTGTTCGAGTGGAGAACAGAGAGAATATATTCTCTACACGGGTCAACGCGCTTATTTAAAACAAACTCCACAAGAACTGGAGGGTCCAACCCAAGAAACCCTCCGTTTGCATTATGAATATTTTCTGTAACCACGTACAGTATAACGCAATGCGCTCCTGCTAAAAAATACGACTAACATTGTAGCTACGAGTTCTTTATTGGGACGCTATATATTTAAACATAGTTAATAGAGAGGAATGGTTAGGAAACTCGGCAAACTTCAAATTAAGGGGCTAACAAAAGCTCTGCGATTTAGGTTGGAAGGAGGTAAGACAAGAGATTGTGCACGGTCATAGTTCATTAGCGTCCCCTGAACGACTGAACTCACACGTTTCTATTGGCTGATTGATTAACATATTCCATTATCTATTGTGTTTTGTGCACGGTCACGGTTGAAAAAAGGCGAACAAAGACATATAACAAAGAAGGTCGCTGGGTTTCATAACTCTTTTCTTCATCACTTCAGTTACCCAGCGTTTGGCACATGGCAGAACAGTTATCAAGTAATCTTATCCAAGTATATGGTATGGTTTTCGAACTGTTTTAGTCTGAAATGTGGTCTTAACAAACTTCGCATTTTTAGTCTGGAATAGGGTATGATCTTAACTGGGAAGTACGGAAACTGCACATTTTCGTACATTTCTCTTGTTATTAAATAGAGTACAGGTCTGATAAAGGGTATTGAAAATCTTACATTTTGGTCTGAAATAGGGGCAAGGTTTCCCGCCTGTAATTCCTAGGAGTACACCCCCCTATACCATTCCCCCACCCCCCACCCCGGGTGTAACAACGCCTTTCATACAACTGTAATGCATCGCTTTTAACCGTAACGATTGCGAGACAAGTTGCACGAAACATTGCCTAGTAACAACGCCTTTCCTACAACTGTAACCCGTAACGGTTGTGAGACTTTAAATCTTAAAATTTTAACGACTGGACGCAGAGAAGTGTTTTCTGCCGAAAGTTTTGTGTTAACTCTTTCCTTTGTTCGTCTTTTTTTTTCTCACAACCAGATTTTCGAAAACTATGATGATCACGACTGATAGAGTTCCGTTCACGCCGAACGAAAAACCGATCAATTGATAATCTTTCTTACGTTCGCGTTCTATTTTACAACGTAAAATTTGGGGGTTTCACGTTGTGTTTTTACAGAGAAAGGTTGAAATGTAGCGACTGCGTGCATTTCCACGTGGAGTTATTGTATTTTGTAATCAAGGCTATTGTTTTATGCCATTGTCCTAGACGTTGTCGTCGTGGTTGTTCAAGTTCTCGTCGAAACCCGAAGCCACATTGCAAATTTAAACAAATGATCATAACTTTCAAGATATTTGCCTGATACTGCTCAAATTTTCACAAACAGTACACAGTTTATTAATACAACTGACAATATCAAAATCCTGCCCCGATCACACATACTAATGACGTAATTGTGACGTAAGTCAACCCCGCTTTTTGACATTTTGTGCCATTTATTAGTTTGAAATCTAATAGTCGAACGATTTTGTTCAAACCACAATGCAAATGTTATCAAAATCCCTTGGTTGGTGAAAATTTGGGCTATTAATTTCTTACTTTACTATCGTTGTCAAAGTTGAAAGGATCAGAATCCAAACTGATTAAATGTATTTCCCAAAGCTTACTAAATCCTGATGCCAAATACAGAAATGATCCAAAAACAGAAAAAAAGTTGTGAATATTTCTTTTGTGAGAGAAAAAATGTTGAAAAAATGGAAAAAACGTAAAATCTACAAATTTCATGTTTTCTCTTTGAGCATAAAATTCAATATTTCGTAAGAAAAAACACCAATACTATTGCTGAAAAATGTCTATAATTAAAATTGGAGACATTAATTTTCAAAGAGGAGCACATCAGAGCCGAGGTTTTGGTTACTGCAATAGTCCAGTTTCGTATTCGAAAATGACCACTGAATGCAATGACTACAGACGCAGGGTTAGCCTCATTCTGAAGTTAAACATTCATAAATACCAGCGAGAAGGTGCCAAACGTGAAACTACAACGATACACAGTGTTGTGAATAGCCCACCTTCTCGCTGGTATTTATAAATGTTTAACTTCAGAATGAGGCTAACCCTGCGTACATGCGTCTGTAGTCATTGCATTCAGCGGTCATTTTCGAATACGAAACTGGACTATTGTGAGGTTTTTGCCATTTTTAACTCGTGGATGCGCGCATGCGCAGGAACGAGTTTTTGCGTGAGGTGGGCGAATGATGGCTAGCAAGCTAGCCGTTAGCAAAAAATCAATCAATATCAAATAGTATGCTGTTCGGAATACGAGCGAGGAAGCCTCGGGGACGAGTTTGAGGCACTGTGAGCTGTCGGGCGAGTGGCATTCAGAGCTGCAGAAGTGTTTTACACGGAGACTACACACTGTGATGGCAGAAAAATCAACTTTATGAAATGATGGACTTGTTTACAAGGTTCTATATTGCACAAAAGGTTTGGTTTCCCGGGAATATTTGGCCACTTGACTCGCAAACATGTCTCACGCCGAAGTCTAGCGTTGAACGGTTCTTGAAGGGGATGAGTATCGAAGGCAGAATAAAATTCTGGTGAGTGTAATAAATCACAAATATAAATGTATAGTTTAAAATTGTACCTCAATTCTAAAGTAGAATTAGAATACGTTTACTCTTATTTACAAGTATTTGATCGAGTGTGTGTTCTTCGTGAAATTTTATGGCTGCTTTCCGAGATCATTCCGATCCGAAGTACACACGTGTAAGATCACAATGAAATGAGACCTTTCCCACGGTAATTCCAAGATGTCGATCACTTTATATTTTACTGGGCCTTCTGCCAACGAAATGAGACCTTTCTCGCGGTAATTAGGCGTTACAATCTCAAGATGTCGATCAGTTTATATTTTACTGGGCGTTCTGCCAACTCAGGGAAGGCCCAGGAACGAACATATATATTTTGTTTTATTATTTTGAAATATATAAGATATGAAATGCCATTTTCAGCTATTTCAGATAGGTTACATGTGTAAAACGTAAGTAAAACTCTCCAAATGGTTTAGCGAGTATTTTATAATCTTAAGTTTCTATTATTCTTCACTAGATTATGTTTTGGGGGGCAGGGGGGGGGGGTGGGGCAGATACCCCGCTTGTCTCCCTGGCCCGCTTCTCGAAAGCCCCGATAACTTGATAACTTACCGGGCCCGGTAAGCAATACGTTTTTAGAATTTTTAACGGTATTACCGGGTCCGGTAAGTTATCGGGGCTTTCGAGAAACGGGCCCCTGCAACCAGTTTTTAAAGTGGACCAGTTATCTCATTTGTTCTGAAGAGCGCGCAAGCTTTATTTCAGCTCTGAAGTTTGGATGATATCTAGGTACATGTAACTTTCATTACCTATCCTGAAAGTTGTCACATCATCAACAGTACATCTCATTGTTACACCAAATAGCATGAAAGTAAAATGGCAATATGAATTTCACTACTAAAAACAAAGTTAAAGATTACATGGCTCCTGTTCATTCCAAGCATAATGGACCAGTGTTGTATATATACTTTTCAGATGAAGGCTTTTCTTAGCAATCCACTAACTTCGTCACTACATCCACGAGTTCACCATTGGGTGCCTATGTTTGACTTTTTGACTTTTTTAAGTTCCGTACACTAAACACCCTCGAAAGAACTATTCACAACCTTTTATCTGTTGTTGCTAGCAAAATAGTTTAAACCAGCTTGGATTCTAATCACTTCTTTGACGCAGAAAGCTTATACCGTTCTTTCAACGTCGACAGCGTAAGTAAGGTGAGAAATTTAGAGCCCATTTTTCGCCAAATTCTGCCCAATATTTTTTTATTTAATTTGCACTGTGTAAGTTTGAATAGTTTTTAATTCAGTTGTTTGAACAAAATCGTTCGACTAGATTTCGAGTAATGGCAAAAAAGTGGGGTTGACTTACATCACACTGAATTATATTAAATACACATTTAGTACGTGTGATCGTGTCAAGATTTTGACATTATCCCTATTGCCTAGTGTAACAACGCCTTACATACAACTGTGACGCATCGTTTTTAGACGTAACGGTTGTGAGACAAACTTTACCAAACTTCATTAATAATTCATGAAGCAAAAACAAAGGAAATCACCCAGTGGTTTGTCACCCTTCAGTTGTCAATCGGCCTTTGTGGAGTGAACATCTGCATGATGCTCCGCTTGAGTGCTCCCTACTGATTGCTTATCGCGCGAAATTCAAATGAAACACATAAATGTTTAACTTCAGAGTAAGGGCTACAGAGTTCGTAAACAGTCATAAAATATCATTGGCAGTCATAAATGGACAACTATCTTCCCTCTGGTCACTTTTTTTTTATGGTTTATTTAATTTCAAAGGAGAGGCTGATATGCTCGCTTGCTTTCTTCACTGCTCAGCGATTTGAATTTTAAATTTCGAGCTCGCGATGCGTGAAAAGAGGAGGAGCTAACCTGTTTATACCAGAACTTCGTGTTTAAATCTACTAGAGATTTCGTCCTGATTTACATAAATTTTTGCTTCGATTTTCTCGGCCAAAATAAGTCGTATCGCCAAAATAACTGAAAACATTACTCTATACATCTAGACGTTTGATAAGTCAGATACAGAATTCGTGTCCTTGCTTTATGGGATTTACAAACTCTCACTTTCAGCTCGAGTTGGTAAATCCCATAAAGCACGGCCTCTTATTTTGTATCTATTACTTAAAAAATGGGGTTGAAGCTGTTAACGTTTAATTAGAAAAGAAATATTGTATACTATATATATCAAACATTTTGTAGATTTAGCGATCGCCTAAGATGAACCCAGCCATTATACCTTTAAACATAAGATTTAAGCCTGTATTTACGATTCAAAGTCAAACTTCAAAATAAGCTTTTAGCTGATATTGTTACTTAGTCAGATTGTAGTTAAATTGATATAAAACCGATACTAATTCTCGTTAAGATGTGAACGCTGGTATATATTTAAAGATTTCAGTATCTATATCCATAATTACCTTCTTTGTCGGCGAGAATGAATTTGAAACCAGGAGAAATTGGAGCAAGGGTAAGAAATAATCTTAGGAGAAACATTGTCAAAGAACTGAAATAAAATGAATGAATTGCAAAACTGGTTACCGTATAGCTAAATCTGTTTTATTATTGATGAACTTTCTGTTTGTATTTGCATAAAACAGCTCAACTCCCGCCTGCAAAATGTTTGAAATGCTTTAATGGTGAAGCTGATCACTATTAATGTACTGAATCCTTGCTTCTAAAAGTTTATCTATACTAAATTGTAAAAAGAAAACAATGGAAAACGTTTAAACATCGTAAATAAAACAGATACTAGTATGAAAAAGTTTGATGCTTTTTATCAACGTTTGTAAAATTAATTTACGATAACATACCACTGATTGTCGTGTTTAGCAGGCTTCACAAATTAAAGCTTAACAATTAGCCATTAATTGTACAAGAAAGTAAACAAATTGCAATGGTTGAAATTTGAAAACATCGTATTTGCATTCTGTCGAAGAATTATAGGCGCTAACCGTTTATAACTTTCCACTACTGAGTTTAACGAAATTGTTTGATTTTATTGCGCTAGCGCTATATTCGTATGACTAACCAAGTTTCTGTAAAGGTCGTGGCGTGACAAACATCACAAATATTTTTGTAAAATATTAATCAGACACGCTAGCATACGCTGCTCTAGAGACACTAAAGATCAATAAGTTATATATTAATAATTTAGTCATTTTACTAGAGAGGTTAGCAAATCGTACCGGTTGAATTAACATTTTATTTGCAGTCGCATTTTGTCGATGAACATTAGGGGCTAAAAGTCATGTAAAACTTCCGATTATGAGTTTCAAGAGAAAATGTTCAATGCTATATGCGCTGGGAACAGTTAAAACTTTCTGTATTTGTCAGGACAATTCTCTATAGATTGTAAAGCGTGTGCAGTTTATATAAACTGGATCATGCCAGGATTCGCTTCTGTGAAATTACCTAACTTAATCTTACCAAGATCATAAAATCGCATAATATTATTAAACATTTTCGAAATGTGTCATGTCATTTCATATGAAATGTAATTCAGGAAAGATCAATAAAACTAAGGTTATAATTTGAAAAAAACGGAAATACGGAAACGTATTCGATAGTGTGAAAGGGATTGTTTTTGGATCGTTTTCGCCGGATCGTGTTCGAACGTTCTCAGATCGAATCAATCTATCCATTCTGGAGTTTTATTTTTTTTAAATCTTAGTGGACTAGCTGCGACTGAACGTTTGAGTATTCAGTGAATTTCACCGTTCACGTGAAAACGACAGCGCGCGTATACGTTGCGTTTTCAAACGTTTCCACACTCTGGAATGAGTTTTCATATCGCCGTTTTTGTGTGGACGGGAGGTAAAAACGCATTCGTGCGGAAGGCTCCTCAAGATTCTCAAAGAATGGTTTTGAGTGTGTTTGAACTGATGTCTCTACTGGACAAGTTCTCATGCAAATCGACAAGCAATCAAGTGTCACGGTAGTGACATTACTGTGCCATATAAAAAAGAATACAATGCTATTTATTTACATCATGCTATTTACTCGGGCTAGCTGTGGCAGGCACGAGTCTAAATTTGCAGGCCTTTTTTTTCTTCTTCGGTGC